>JASDFA010000019.1:60729375-62208750 GCA_035772735.1 Datura wrightii | reverse complement strand
CGCTGAGACATTTCTAATTATATGCTTTCCTTGATTTCTTGAGTTCTTGGAGAAAATCCTAGTCATGGAGGATGAATCTTCACCTCCTAGCCCTTCTTCTTTTTCCAGAAAGTCTGTTCTCTATTTTTTGGAGTTTTTGTTAAGCACTTTTTAGAGACTAGGTTTTTAAAATCCTAAATGGAACAAGATTGCAGAATTATAGACTACTTCACCCGCTATAGTGAGTCCATTTACCGTTGCAGTAGTTTCTCTATGGCGTGAAGCAACCCGCTGCAGAGGATACGTGCCTGGGTCAACTCGGTTATGACGCAACACATTAAACTTGTTCATCTCGTGACTTTTGTTTCTTAGGAATGTTGTTTTCTAATTTCTAAAATTTAAATTCACCTAGTCTTGATTGGTCAGGGTGCTATTATGGCCGGGAAAGTTGTAACACAGGGCAACCCACCCAGTAACTCTTGCATAGCTGCCAAATCAGCCTCCATTCACTAGAAGGGTCAGCAAGCCTGGAGAAACCAGCCCCATCACCGCCAGGGCCATTACTATCATCCTCCGAATCAGCCTTCCTCCTCTTCCTGCTCCTTCGAGAAGCACCTTTCACCCTCAATGGATTCAAGGGGGAGCCAAACCCCAGGATACAATCTCTCACCTCCTTATGCACACCTTCCTACCAATAAAGCACAGTGGTAAAAGAGGGAAATGACATATTGGCCCCACTCTGTGTTCAAAATTTCAAACCACCACCTCACCAAACTCTACCATTTCTAGTGCAAAAACCTCATGAAAATAGTCTATAGCATGTAGAGGATGATTTAGATCACTTGAGAATGTAAATACTAGCAGCATGCTTTGATAATCTACCCTCATTAAGAGCAAAAGAAAAAGAATCTGACCCACCCTATTTTAAACTCTAATTCATGCATAAATGCATGAAAACACAAGCATTGTAGAGTAAACAAAAGAATAAAGTTATGCGGATGAGAATTGTCTATGAAATCAAGGGGAATCACGAAGGAAGTCATGAGGATTTGGCCAAAAGTCAGAATAAAAATGTGAGAATGAACCAAAAACCATCCCTTTTGCTTCTTATTCTAAATATTTAGTTTTGCTGCAATAGATAGATTTTTGCTACTGCGAAAAAGCTCCGTTAGAGCGGCCAGATCTGTTCCAATGATATATCAGACGTTTCAATTCCTATGAGGGTGAGAAATTTCCCGAGTACGTGATAAAGGGAGCCTTATGGAGGATGATGATAACATGAGGGTTGCATGAGCAATATGTGATGTGGGCTACAGTTGAGAAATGTGATAGACCTGAGATCTAATGGGTAGATTCAAGTGTGAAAATGACTAGTGGAAATGGCATATGTGGGACCCTTTCCCAGTCGGCAATGCGAGGATGAAAGACTTAAATTCATGTGTGGTATCCGTGTATTACAGCAATTAGCATTACAGGACCTCAAAAATAGGGTTTGGTAATGTTCGGTTAAATCTGACAGTGATAATGGTAAGACCGTGGTGAAAGGGTCTAACCACAATTATGACCCCATGCGAATTTGGATTGTGAAGTGATAGAAAACTCGTACATATCGATTGAGGCAATTCGGGGATTAATGTTTGTTTAATAGGTATTTGATGTAATGATCCATCCAATGATTATAGAGCCTCAATGACACTGGCGTAAGGATTCAAAATTTTACCGACCTATCTTATTTTTTTTAGAATATGAGATTATTTTATTAATTGACTCAATGGGCCGATTCAAAATTCCAGAAGGTAGGAACGCCGTGGAGAATATTGCTTCACGGTAGAAGGACCGCTGCAGCGAATATAAAAGATAGAAAGGCAGTTTAAGTCAGAATTTAGGGTTTTCACCCCATTATTCTAAAGAATGAACTTGGGAGCAGAAGGGCTATTTCCTAAGGGCTTAGACGTTTCTCCTTCCAAAGGTATAAGTTCTATCTCTTCTTTTTCTCATTTGATTCCCTAACACCCAGAATCAAAGATAGTCTCTGATGGTGAATTCCTAGGTAGGAATCCTAGGTTTGTGAAAACTAGGGGTAAGGTTATGAGAATGATTGGGTATCTAAGGTGAATATGATTATAGAATGTTGTTTTGGTAATAATATGAGACCTAGAATTCTTTGAATTTGAATCCCTTAACCTTAAAAACTTCTTTAAGTGGGTTGGAGGAGTAAACACTACATCAATTAAGTTGGAATGATCATTGTAGATTTGGGTTATGATAATTTAGCCTGTGATTAACGAACTAGACCCTACATAACGGGTATAATGGAGTGGGTTGAGTTCCCAAACCCTTGAATCAAAGAAATAGCCTATTGATTGATTCTTTAATATCTTATTTTTAGATGGTTAATGTTCGGAGGCATTAAGAAAAGGCAAAGCTCCCACAGAATAGTTGCATATTCCAGTTCTGCGATCCAAGTGGGTTATGGCTTACCCTTGTGTTAGACTGTAATTAGTGAGTCGTATACATGTATACTATTGATAACGCTCAAACCATGCCTCCTACCGAAGTATGAAGTGGACATTGTCATTAAAGAAACCAACTAAAGATCGGGGTCGATCCCACAGGGAATAGGGAAGAGCTAGATTACAGCCGGTAAGTCAACTTGTTAGATAGTTACTCCGAAATTGGGGGATTCTAAAGAAAAGCAATAATAAAAATAATTATCAAAAGTTTGGTTTTGAATCAAATATTGAAGGATAACTAGGGTTTGTGTTCCCCATGGACTCATAACTTCTTTAGGTATACACTCATGATCATCACCAATACTTACTTATAGAACTGATGAGAAAGGTTCATTCAAACGACTGACCAGTCCCTATTGAATGACTATACTCAATCACTTGACCAATCTCATGAGCAGTTTCAAACTATCCATTATCACTAAGTTCCAGATATAACTATCCCGCGACCATAACTCAAGTTAATACAATGATCATCAAGATCAAGGCTCCATTGTAATTCTCTTTTCCTAATCTCTACCTCTTAGACCTAAGAAAGTAAAGAATTCAGGAAAGTCCTAACGTTGCGCACCGTTAAGAGATGTTTAAACATGAAGAGAATACAATACAAGCATTCAGTATTGGTTTAGAATCACCTTGTACAACCCTAGCTTGTTAATCCACCATGGTTCCAACAACCCTAGCTATGGAGTTTTTAGCCTCTCATAGTTGCAAGGTTGTTTTTTTCATTCATGATTAAGAACATAAATCAATACTTACAATTATGGATGAAAAAGAAACATCTTTTAAAAAGTCAGCAAAATCTTCAAGAACAAGTAGAAAGAATAAGAAGACTTCAAAAAAAGGTTTATCACAAGTCAAATCAACTAATTCTCTCCTTTCTAAGTGTTTTCTAACTATTCTTTATCCTTCACACATGTTCTCTTGAAAATAAAACCGAAAACTTATTTATATAGACATAAAAATCCTTTTCCTAGGCTAACAAGGTGAATTTCCATATCTTGTTCCGCTAGTGCCACGACCGATCCTACGACCCGTACCATGAACCTATGAGTCATACCTTCCTCTCGTGCATTATTGACTGGCTAAATTTTGGCTAAGTGTAGGACCCTTGTTCGACTCGTACCTGCCTCCTACATGTCATATTGTGCTTCCATGTCTTGACTCTAAGACTTTGAAATAATTCTGAAGTCCATCACGAATGCTATGGTAGGACTCATACCTTTGTTCCACGACTCGTACTGTCTATCCGTAGCAGGAGTCAAGCCTCTTGTGCAAATCTTCTTAATCTTTTCATGACTTCTTCACCACGACTCATATAAGTTTTGTAAGACTTGTACTGAGACTCGTATAATGCACCTCTTCATCCTTAGCCTTCTGCAACTTCTAACGACCAGCAGTACGACTCGTGAGACCTTCCTACAGCTCGTACTATGAATTACGAATTGAGCCTATTTTGTACACTTTCAGGATCTTTTTTGCAAAATTTAGCTCTAACACCAATTTATCCTGCAACCAAAGAAAAAGTGTCTTATATCCACATAAATATACCTAAGTCCATGTTATTTTCTCAGTTTTAAGTGTCGAAAGTGTTGTAAATCCACATCACATCAACTATTAATGTACAACTGATGATGGTAGAGGGACCATAAAATATGATAAAGTGATGAAAGACTGAGAAACAATAAAAGTGGAGGATTAATCCTAACTACGAGAACACGTGGATAAGTGAAACCCAGTTGATAGCTAATAATGGGGGTGTACTCTTGATGTGATGTTCTTGATAAAATACTCTTGATGTGATGCCCTTGATAAAACATCCTTGAGGTGAGATTCTGGATAGGAAGTTTTGATGATATATGGCTGTAGTTGCTCTTGATTGTATATTTTGATGGTGTAATCTTGATGATATAATTTTGGAAGAATGATCCTAATAGTACGAATAAAGGGAAGAAGTAAGCTTATCAGACCTAGTTTGATTATATGAGCTTAATATTATAATTTAATTGTTATGAACGAAAATGTGAGACTGGTAGTATAAATTAACTAGATTAAAACGAATTCAAGGTAAGGGAAGAACGAATATTTGTGAGAAACTGTAGTAGCAGGGTTGAGTAACTAAATCTGGATTGCGTTGAAATGATTATTGTTCATTTTGAATTTTCCTTATGAATGAATATGTTAAAGAGATGATGATAGGCCAGAGTAAATTGACTTAAAATGAGGACTAATACGAGCAATATTTTGATCGATATTGACAGAACCTTTATATATGATAGATCCTTATGTGAGAGGGTAGGAAAGGTTTAACCGACGAATTATGAAGGTTACCTTATGTGTTTTATTATTGTGATAGATGACATGAGACTTGACTAATTGATAAATAACCAGAAAGATAGGCGGTTATGGTTTCAAGGAGTTAGACTTTATATAATGATGCATATCTGTGTGGATTAATGATATGATTAATTGGTCTTTGGATGCTGATTGTGATGGAGGTGATAATGATTTACTTACATTCTGTGAATGAACCCCAAGATGAATAAATGTGGGTTGTTGTTAAATAATCAATATGTGCTTATGAGGGGTCATATGTGTTGATTAAATTAATAATGTGTTGAATTATTTTGATGATTGTTGATTTATATATCTTTTTGAAAATTCCTATGAGTGAAATGAATGAAATGCACAATAAGTTATGCTGATGAATGTTGGTTGACATATCAACTTAAGTAGTCATATGAGGTGACTGATTGTGAAGCATATTGGATATATTGCTGAAAGTTGGATAATAAGTTCTTATCCTGAGATAAGAGGCTCGTGTTCGAGGTGAGTATCCGGATAAGTGCATTAGTGTGTGTATGAGTACTTAGATACGAGTGGCTCGTTCCCGCGGTAAGCATTTTGGAGAGCAGTATGGTGTGAGTACACAGACAGGTATGATATGATGTTCATACAATAGGGTGTACAAGAAAGACTACACGGACAGGTAGGATATGGTGTTCATACGGCTGTGGGTACAGTACATGGATTTCTAGAGTCTCCTGAAGGTCATTACTGAAAGTGTAGAAATAAGAGCCTCTGGCATATGTGTATAGTGATGTGACAGAGGCGTGTGACTGGCACATCACCGATGATATAATTGTGATAGAGAGCAGTACAGGTATGTCATGATATACATACCACTGTGAGACAGAGATTAGTACAGGTATGTTTGATATATATATATATATATGGCTATGTGATAGAATTCAGTGATAGGTATGACATCGATATAGATATAGATATTTAATAAGGTGAAATTAATGATGATAGGTCAATTTATCAAGTGTTCAGTATGCATGTGATATGCCACATAATTGTGTCTTACTCTTATTATAAGTCTTGGTGTTTGATGAAATTGATTGTGTATGAGTTAACATTTGCGTGCACAATCGTTGGATAAATGTGATTTATGTATTGTTGTTGGGTTACTCCTGACTGTGAGAATGTTTCACAAAAAGGGGAAATAAATTTAATGATTGTGACAAGATAAAAAGTGGTGAAGGGTATAATTAGTTGAGCATAGATTGTTGTAAGCTTTATGTGATGTTAGACCTTGTGTAATTGTCGAGGTATTCAAAGAAGTAAGGTTGCCAGCAAAGTCAAGTTACTGCGTAGAACAACATTATTGCAGCGATAGAGTTTTCACTACAGTGAGACTGCAACAATGGTCAAGTTACTGCTGCAGCGAGGCCTAAACAGTGTGTAGGTTAGCCTTTGTGGCAAAGCTGGATTGAGAAATTGGATGCATGGTTGAATAATTTTCATAAATGAAGAGTAAAGAAATTATCTTGATAAATTGTGAAGTGATTGTTTAAACTAAATTATTTATTGTATATTAATTTGATGTTGTTGCATTAAACTAATTGTAGTAGGTTGATAATGTCTACCAGTACGTGTGGTGTACTGATACTACTCTTGCTACACTTTTTTTGGGTATAGGTTGTGGCAGGTTGAAGTTTTTTGATTGACGTCGCGTACTCAGCATCAGCTTTCACATTTTCTCTATAGGCAAACCTGTATCTTTTTATTTATCTGTATTTCATTTAGAGCTCTTATACCTGTCTAAACTAGATCTTGGGAGAGCCAAGGTTTTCGTGAAGCATTTTATTGAACTTTCAAATCATTATTGATTTTGTGAAATTTTTGCAGAGTTGTAATTATTACTTTATGTTGTTAAAAAATGGGTTCTCCTATCAAGTTAGACTCAATGTAGGTGCCCACGCAATCCGTCCATTTCGGTTGTAAAAATTTGTCATCCCATCCTTTGTTTGTATAATTTCTCTTTTGGCCCCAATCCCTCTTTGGATACTAGCCTTCAACTTAGGCAAATCACCGAAGTTGATGGTGGTTAAGCTGAGAGAATAAAGTTGAAGTGTTAGGCATGCAAAGAGGAAGCTAGTTGACAAAATGAAAAAGGGTGTTAAAGAATAAAAACATAAAAAGAAGAAAAAAGAAAAAGAAAATAAAAACAAGAAAACCAAAAAATTTCAACACAAAAAGAAAATTAGTCTTATTTCAGAAATAAAATCACCCCCGAATCATGTTCAAAAAAAGAAGGGAAGGTAAAAAAGGGCCTAGTCATAAAATAAATAAGGAAATAAAAGTGTAGTATTCAAGGAGGGTCGAGTCACTTATCCGAAATATACCATATCCATCCCCACCTACATTATAGGTCAAACAAAATCCTATAGTGATCCTAATCCAACCATCCAAAGAAAGAAGCATAGAAAATAAGGGAAAGCCTACTGTATATGTATGTGTGATGTTTGAACTTCTCTATGAGTGTGAGTGCTAGTACTTCCATTGTCCCGGTCTTACTTGAATATATGTGTGTGGGACATTCTTTATTTGGTGAAGCCACTAGGGTGACATTGTCTAACTGCTCGTTGTGACGGTTGTGTGGCATTGGTGTATGCATTGTCGTCTGTAAATATCTTACTGTCATTCTCTAATCCTTCAATGTCAACTTGAGAAACTTTGGATATGCACATGTGTTTCCTTTGATAAAAGAGGGGTAGGTTAAGTGAGGTGTGTTGCCTAGTATTCGTGTGAATGTTGATGTGTTGTGAGTTCACAGCACTTTCGATTCTTAAAACTGAGAAAATAACATGGACTAAGGTATGTTTATATGGATATGAGGTGCTTTTACTTTGTTTTCAGGGAAAATAGGTGTTGGAGAAAAAATTTACAAAAGATGCATAAAAGTGCAGATAATTAGCCAAGTACCAATCTCAGTATGAGTCGTACCTTAATTGTACGAGTCATATTGAGACTGATGGAAAAACTCAGAAGGCTAACATAAGGTGAAGGAAAAGTACAACTCTCAATAAGAGTTGTACCAAGATGGTACGAGCCGTAACTGGAGTCATGGAAATCTTTAGAGAAAAATTGCATAAGGCAGTCTGTTAATACGGGTGGAACCCTCAAATCATAACATCTACTTACGACCCGTACCATGATCCATGAGGAGCTTCAGTGATTCTTAAAGACTTGGCAGAATTGCAGATGAAACAAGCAAGTATGAGTCGTAGGAGGAAGGTACGAGGCTTACCAAAACACTTGTAGAAAACTTTATAGGATGTTAAAGTTCTCAAGGCCAAGCCACAGATGGATAGTACGACTTGTAGGACTATGGTATGAGTCGCACTAGCTACCAAAACTTAGTCACAGTATATGATAGAGAATGTTAAGCCTTGGGTAAAGGCTGAGATTGAGGTAGCTGCACAGGTCCTACACACTAGGCTAGATGTCACGCCCCGCCTTGGGGGGTATGACTGGCACCTGGTGCCCTAGTAGGACCTAGACTGCTATCTGGTGAGCCTAAGCACATCTGGTGCCTGGCTGGCTCTAACTCACACTTCTAGAAACAAAGGGTTATATAACGGCTATAAATACAGCCTCCGGCCAACTAGGCCTATAGCCACCTGTACCTGTAATGACAGCTAACCAGAACATGTCAATATAGGGGAGCCTATGCGGGCCGACAAGGCCACCATGCTGTCTAGTTATCTTGAACTCAACAATAAAATACTGGAAAGCTACGTGACCGGAAAGGTCACCACTACTGTCAAGCTATGGCCCCACACGGCCAACATAAAAGAAACAGAAGTACTAACAGCTATACATTGCACGACCTCACACGACCGGCTCGTCTGACCACAGGGGAATATATACAGACTACAAGCCTCTAAGAATACTGATAAGATGGTCGGGACAGGGCCCCGACCAACCCATGCTGTATGAAAAAAGAAAAGGGATGAACCCCTAGCTATCAAGCTCCGGATGACTGGAGCTGATGACCCTGTGAGCTGACTGGAATCACGAGGTATCGGCCCCTCGTCTATGAGTACCTGCAGGCAAGTAATGCAGCGCCCCATCGGGCGTCAGTACCACTGGTACTGAGTATGTAAAACAATAACTGAAAGAAATATCTGAAAACAACAATACAACTGATGAAACTGAAATAGGAAGGAATAAACTAACTGGCTGGAAATGTAAAACTATGTCTACTCTTAACTGTACTGGAAGGAGTAGGAGCCATACCTGAAGATATATCATTCTGCTATCGATCTACTTGTGTCTCGTATCACATAGCATAACATAACATAACATAGCACACACAAACCTTACCCGGCCCCCATAAGACGGAAGGTACAAACAGTACGCAATCTATACCCCTACCCCGGTCATCCTATCTTCTATAATCGCTATAAGCATCATGCCGGTCCCGTGGGTATGCACTTGGGCTCACTGAGCCCCTGACTATAACTGCATCTGAGTCTGGAGGACTCCTGAATCAACACCCGGGCGTATCCGCTCGACAGGGGTGTGTAAGGGCCGACCAAGGCACAATATGGGGAAAACTGGCATCCCATCTTCGTCCCCTGTGGGACGGCATGCCACTCCGTAGAGCGACATATCCTCGTCCTCTGGCGGACGAGTCGATACATCTATTAACCCTGGGGCGGTCAGGGATGCTAGGTAATCCAACCCCAAGACAATACAGTGGTCTCAACTAGTAATACTATCTGCATATATCTCATGCTGAAGCTAATAATTATAATGTATCTGTGTCTACTGTATGCTGAACTAGTGATAGCGATATGTATGTACTTAATTCATGCTGAGACTAATAATAGTGTATTTTAATCTTCTGCCATACTGTACTGTATACTGAGTTTTTGTAATAACATGATTTACTATTTCTGACATGATTCCTAATCTTTATTTTTAACCTATCATTCTATTTCTGAGATGCCTTACAGATATTACATTGTTTTACTGGGTTTCAACTGAATACGATAATATCCTGACATTTTGTACTATATCATATACTGAGCATGTTGTGCAGTTCCTAACACTTGTATTAGAATCTATATCGTGCTAACAAGTTTTGTGTTAATTATAACCTGATGCTTCTATTATCGTACCAACATTCGTAATAAACACAACACATGACTTCTGAATATTCTACTAGCCTTTAAATTGCTTTACTATACCGAGATTTACTAACTTGCCGAGGAAACTAGCTTTACTTACCTTCGCTTCTGATTTCCCGACTAACTGGCGTAGCTTGGTCAGTATTCCAGCTATTCATCCCAACTGCATTCATATATATATCAATTAGTACTAAATACAACCTTATTCAGAAGGACGACATCACTTTCGATATAATTATAGCCCAAAATTAGGCTTATCAAAAGACGATCGAAAACTCACTATTTTTACAAAGTCCAGAAGGGAGAAATATTCACTTCATAGCTAGGAATACATAGAAATTAGTTTGGAGCAATTCTACTTACCTTAGCCCGGTAGCTCGACGATTCGTCGACCGTATTTCGCGAAACTAAATCCGTAGGAATGCTCTCTGCTGCTAAATACCTCGGTATCTGAGGTTAATTTGGGTTTGGACTACGTTTGGCAGCGTAATTGGACGAAAATATATTTACCCTCTTCGTCTCTCCCTGTTCTCCTGCGTTTTTTGGAAATTATAATGAGTTTAAATGAAATCAAACCGAAGTGGGGCTTATATACTTGAGCCTGGACAGGGCCAACGTGTCACGGAGCCAACGCGGAGGCTCCACCTCCGTGACACGTTGCCATCGCGGAGGGACTCTGCCTCGGCTCCTTCCACGATAGTTCGACAGACTATCCGTCCGATCCTTTTCCGGGCCTTTCTCTAGCACATATGGCTTTCAAATATGCTCAATTACCGTGCGAATTGTCCATCTAGGTGTCGGAAATCTTACGGGGTATAACATTCTCCCCCCCTTAAGAACATTCGTCCTCGAATGTAAACTTCTATTTAGAGGACTTCTCAACTTACTATCTAGGAAAATTTTGGTAGAGTTTCCCCTGTAATATGGACTATAGCAAAAACCTGAAATGCAGAAAAGTTCAACACAGGTACGGCACACAATACTTTAGGATTCACTGGATAGCTAAACATCAATCTTTCTCACTTATTCATACCCAACTATAAGGTATTGCATAAGTAATAATACGGACATACCTGTCGCATGACTAGGCCTGGAATAAGTGAGGATATCTGGTCTTCATATCTTCCTCCGCTTCCCGTGTCATCTCCTCTCGGTTCCTGTTACGCCACAATACCCTGACAGACGCAATATCCTTAGTTCTTAACCTGTGAATCTGTCTGTCTAGGATAGCTACTGGAACCTCTTCATAGGCCAGCTTTTCTATAACCTGAATATCCCGGACTGGGACTGCTCTGGATGGGTCTCCTATGCATTTCCTCAGCATAGATACATGAAAGACCGGATGAACGGATTCTAATTCTGGAGGCAAGTTCAACTCATATGCTACTCGGTCTATCCTTCGACAAATCTGATAAGGCCCAAAAAACCTCGGGCTGAGCTTACCTTTCTTGCTGAATCTCATCACCCCTTTCATTGGGGATACTTTCAAAATACCCAGTCATTTACATCCAATTCCAAGTTCCTGCGTCGTATATCTGCCTATGATTTCTGGCGACTCTGTGTAGGCGTTCTCTGATAAGTTTTACTTTCTCTTCTGACTGCTGAACGATGTCTGGCCCAACCAATGCTGATTCTCTTATTTCAAACCAACCAATTGGCGATCTGCATTTTCGCCCGTATAATGCTTTGAAAGATGCCATCTGGATGGCTGAGTGATAGCTGTTATTATAAGCAAATTCAATTAACGGCAAATGCTCGTCCCAGCTACCTCCAAAATCTAGCACACACACTCGTAGCATGTCCTTGAGCGTCCGAATAGTGCGCTTAGGAATGCTGTGCTCAAATTAGTCTGCGTCCCCAGACCTCTCTGAAATGACAGTCAAAATCTAGCCGTAAACTGTGCTCCTCTATCAGAGATAATAGATACTGGAACACCATGTAATCTAACTATTTCACTGATATACAATTCGGCGTAATCTTTGGCAGAGAAAGTAGCTTTTATTGGAAGGAAATGGGCTGATTTCGTCAGTTTGTCAACAATACACAGATTGAATCATGTCTATGCCTGGTACGGGGTAATCCTGCTACAAAGTCCATGTTTACTGCTTCCCATTTCTAGAGAGGCACAGCTATGTCCTGGGTCAAATCGCCTGGTCTCTGATGTTCTGCTTTCACCTGTTGGCAATTAGGACACTGAGGTACAAATTCAGCAATTACTCTTTTCATACCTGGCCACTAGTAGTTTTCTTTATATCATGGTACATTTTCATCGCGCATGGGTGGAGAGAATAGCGGCGTAATGCGCCTCGCTCATAGTCTGCTGGCGAAGCCTCAAAATATCTGGAACACAAATGCTGCCGGTTATCTGAAAATATGTCACCTCTCCTTACCGAACCTTGTGTTCAAGTTGAACCCGGCTAGGGTCTCCATACTGTCGTTCCTTCACTTCCACCACTAACGACAACACTGCGACATTCTGTATTATCGCTCTGTTATCCTTTATTTCTGCTATGTGAACGGCTAAACCGGCTAACTAGTGTAATTCTCGGGCCCATTCTCGTTGTTCAGGCTGCAAGTATGCCAACTCCCCATAGATTTACGGCTAAGGGCATCTGCTACCACATTAGCCCTTCCTGGGTGATACAAAATATTCACTCTTTAAGGCATAAACTACTGCAGCTAATTCCAGGTCATGGGTAAGATAATTCTTTTCATGTATGTTTTTTTTTTCAACTGCCTGAAAGCATAAGCTATTACTTTACCATGCTGCATCAACCCTCTGTACCTTCTGGCGATACTAACACTGGGGCTGATGTTAACCTGTCTTTTAACTCATGGAAGTTCTGCTCACACGCCTCAGTCTACCGAAACCTTGCTGCCTTCTGTGTCAATTTAGTCAGAGGTGCTGCTAAGGTGGAAGATCCTTCCACAAACCCTCTGTAGTACCCGGCTAACCGCAGGGATTGCGTACTTCGATCAGAGTGGTAGGTCTGGGCTATGTCTTCATTGCTTCATTTTTTCTGTGTATCTACCTGTACACCAGCCTCCGACACAATGTGACTAAAAAGGCTACTGGACTCAGCCAAAACTTACATTTAGAAAAATTGACATATAACTGACGGTCATACTGGTTTATTATACCGGATATTCTGACAAGTAATATACCGGTATAGCTAGAGCTTATCTGGCCTTCTGGCCGCATGCTAAGGCTACTTGTTGCTAAGGTAACCTGAACGACTATCTGCACACCATGTACCCATATCTGATCATAGGATCCTGACAATGATCATGATCTCTAATAGTCTGGCTGAATAATCTTGACTAGCTAAATAGCTAGGTTAGATGATCCGAATGCTGCAGTAGCCTAACGATGCTCTACATGTCCTACTCGGACATCTGTAGCTCATGCATAACTGCGGGGTTGTGGACGGCTAACTGTTTCGTCCTCCTAATTGAACAATTGTAATTTTGTGCTTAGTCCAACCTACTCTCAGGCGATCCGTCCCTGGATCTTCATAGGGAATCTACCGATCTCCTTGTCTTAGTAAACACTGTGCTAGCAGAGCACTACCAATTTCTTACGCCTTATTCGTACCCCCCTTGGATTTATATTACTGTTCTTGGAAATTCTCGGTCTTATGAGCCATTCTGTAAAGACTGGCCTTCTGTTAGGGCTCTGTATCTGAATATCTTACGAAAACCAGCTGAAGTACTGGTCCGTCACTGACTACTGATATGGACTCTTTCTTGGGGCGCCCACAGGTTTGTCTGACTGAGACGGTCGGCTGACTTGCGGGGTGTTCCGCATAATAGCTTCTAGGTTGACTAAGGCCGACTCTCACCTACAAGGCTGGGAAAACGATGCACGACCACTTAACATGCCACCCTCTCTTTTGGTGAGGGGTCTTGTAGTACGATCTATATATATTTCCTAGCAGCTAACCAAAATCTGGGTGACTGTAACCCCCATTGCCAACTACTTACATCATATCTATCATCTGTAGATATATATATATATATCAACTACTATGTACATTACATACTGAATTTTGTGGTGATACATAATCTCTAACATGCCTTACTGAATTTCATACTGCACATGATATACCGCTCCTACGGTCTAATGATAACTCATATCCTCTCGTATCATTTCATGGGGTTTTTTTTTTCATCCCATTCTGGAAGCAACACACACATGCACTTTAGCTATGATCTGCTATTTGAAATTTCGCCACTCATACAATGTGGGGTCAACATCCGAACCTCGTGGCCTTACTTGGCATTATATTAAGGCCCGTGACTGTCTGTTGGACCTTATCTCTGGGCCACACTAGATTAGAGTCTCTGGTTCGGTACCCTCTTGCCTTCTCCTTGGGCGGACATACCGCAACATTATAAACTACAACCTTACTGTCTCTTAACTGTTCGTCTAAGCTTTAGTCCTTAATACATGATGTTCTATCAATCTAGAGGTGATTCTGATTTCCCCTCAAAATCTAGTATTCATCCCCTTATCTTGCTTAAGCCGAGCTCTGGGGTTCAAGGTACCTGCCTTACATTGTTAATAAGATTACTGGTCAAATCCCATCTTATACCTCTTCTGGCTTATTATCGTGAGGGTCTGTACAACTTACGTAATCATAGGGACTCCTTACTCCTTCTAACACTTTATGGAATCAACCAATCAATTTTCACTTACTGCTTACTTCGGGCAACATCGCTTCAATCCTTATGCCCTTTACTATACTGAAATCAAAACTAAGAAGTAGGAACTTACTTCAGTGAAACAAAACATGGAACTGTACCACATCTGAAAGGATGGAGGTGAGAATCCTACATTTCCCTCCCTTTCTCACACCTATCTGATAATCTAATATTGTCTATCATCTTAATCAGATCTTATATATTTAACAAATAAAATCAATTCATTTATACGCTATGCTCCTGACTTCCTATTCTGAAGTTATCGATATATACTAGGGATGGTACCGATAAAGGTATCACATTGGGAGGTCCCTGATACCTCCCCCTGCTGCTGTAGTTACCTTATAGCTGGTTGTTGCCCTCTCCTGTTGAATTCTCTAATCTTCTGCCTGGAATAAGACATCGCTGATCTGACTTGTATCTGTATTCAAAGAATATGGTAAGTTTTAAGAACTCGACCCTATATTGTACTGTTCTATGGCATGACTGAATATGAAGAAAGGGTAACCATCCTATTATGCCTTGCAGCCTCCTGCCTATAGATTGTGGTGCACAACACATCGATAGACAAGACTCTACTTAGCACGGCTTGCAGACTCCCTGGGACACGACCTGCTCTGATACCAAGTTTGTCACGCCCCGCCTTGGGGGGTATGACTGGCACCTCGTGCCCTAGTAGGACCTAGACTGCTATCTGGTGAGCCTAAGCACATCTGGTGCCTGGCTGGCTCTAACTCACACTTCTAGAAACAAAGGGCTATATAACGGCTGTAAATACAACCTCCGGCCGACTAGGCCAATAACCACCTGTACCTGTAATGATAGCTAACTAGAACATGTCAATATAGGGGAGCCTATGCGGGCCGACAAGGCCACCATGCTGTCTAGTTATCTGGAACTCAACAATAAAATACTAGAAAGCTACGTGACCGGCAAGGTCACCACTACTGTCAAGTTATGGCCCCACACGGCCAACATAAAAGAAACAAAAGTACTAACAGCTATACACTACACGGCCTCACTGGACCGGCTCGTCTGACCACAGGGGAATATTTATAGACTGCAAGCCTCTAAGAATACTGATAAGATGGTCGGGATAGGGCCCCGACCTACCCATGCTGTATGACAAAATAAAAGGGATGAACCCCTAGCTATCAAGCTACGGATGACTGGAGCTGATGACCCTGTGAGCTGACTGGAATCACGAGGTATCAGCCCCTCGTCTATGAGTACCTGCAGGCAAGTAATGCAGCGCCCCACCGGGTGTCAGTACCACTGGTACTGAGTATGTAAAACAATAACTGAAAGAAATATCTGAAAACAACAATACAACTGATGAAACTGAAATAGGAAGGAATAAACTAACTGGATGGAAATGTAAAACTATGCCTACTCTTCACTGTACTGGAAGGAGTAGGAGCCATACCTGAAGATATATCATTCTGCTGTCGATCTACTTGTGTCTTGTATCACATAGCATAACATAACATAACTTAACATAGCACACACAAAACTTACCCGGCCACCATAAGCCGGGAGGTACAAACAGCACGCAATCTATACCCCTACCCCGGTCATCCCATCTTCTGTAATCGCTATAAGCATCCTGCCGGTCCCCTGGGTATGCACTTGGGCTCGCTGAGCCCCTGACTATAACTGCATCTGAGTCCGGAGGACTCCTGAATCAACACCCGGGCGTATCCGCTCGACAGGGGTGTGTAAGGGCCGACCAAGGCACAATATGGGGAAAACTGGCATCCCATCTTCGTCCCCTGTGGGACGGCATGCCACTCCATAGAGCGACGTATCCTCATCCTCTGGCAGATGAGTCGATATAGCTATTAACCCTGGGGCGGTTAGGGATGCTAGGTAATCCAACCCCAAGACAATACAGTGGTCTCAACTAGTAATACTATCTGCATATATCTCATGCTGAAGCTAATAATTATAATGTATCTGTGTCTACTGTATGTTGAACTAGTGATAGCGATATGTATGTACTTAATTCATGCTGATACTAATAATAGTGTATATGTACAAATATAATCTTCTGCCACACTGTACTGTATACTGAGTTTCTGTAATAACATGATTTACTATTTCTGACATGCTTCCTAAGCTTTATTTTTAACCTATCATTCTATTTTTGAGATGCCTTACAGATATTACATTGTTTTACTGGGTTTTAACTGAATACAATAATATCCTGACATTTTGTACTATATCATATACTAAGCATGCTGTGCAGTTCCTAACACTTGTATTAGAATGTATATCGTGCTAACAAATTTCGTGCTAATTATAACCTGATGCTTCTAATATAGTACCAACATTTGTAATAAACAAAACACATGACTTCTGAATATTCTACTGGCCTTTAAATTGCTTTACTATACCGAGATTTACTAACTTGCAGAGGAAACTAGCTTTACATACCTTCGCTTCTGATTTCCCGACTAACTGGCGTAGCTTGGTCAGTATTCCAGCTATTCCTCCCAACTGCATTCATATATATATATATATCAATCAGTACTAAATACAACCTTATTCTGAAGGACGACATCACTTTCGATATAATTATAGCCTAAACTTAGGCTTATCGAAAGACGGTCGAAAACTCACTATTTTTCCGAAGTCCAGAAGGGAGAAATATTCACTTCATAGCTAGGAATACATAGACATTAGTTTGGAGCAATTCTACTTACCTTAGCCCGGTAGCTCGACGATTCGTCGACCGTATTTCGCGAAACTAAATCCGTAGGAATGCTTTCTGCTGCTAAATACCTCGGTATCTGTGGTTAATTTGGGTTTGGACTATGTTTGGCAGCGTAATCGGACGAAAATATATTTACCCTCTTCGTCTCTCCCTGTTCTCCTGCGTTTTCTGGAAATTATAATGAGTTTAAATGAAATCAAACCGAAGTGGGGCTTATATACTTGAGCCTGGACAGGGCCAACGTGTCACGGAGCCAACACGGAGGCTCCACCTCCGTGACACGTTGCCATCGCGGAGGGACTCTGCCTCGGCTCCTTCCGCGATGGTTCGACAGACTATCCTTCCGATCCTTTTTCGGGCCTTTCTCTAGCACATATGGCTTTCAAATATGCTCAATTACCTTGTGAATCGGCCATCTAGGTGTCGGAAATCTTACGGGGTATAACACTAGATAGCTTTAAGAGCCTCGTCAATGATCATATGGCTGACCAGACTGACATGGGCAGCCTCCATGATGATGTTATGCCCCAGAAGCCCAAAGATAAGATCCAGGAGTTAAAATGGAGAAAAACAAGAATTCTGCACCAGATCAGAAAACGGGTCATTAAGTGACCCGTAAGGAGGGACCACGAGTTGTGGGGTGACTAGTGGACAAGGAAAGAGGAGTGTGGTCTGGAGGGGTCACCACGGGCATGACCACGTGTTGTGTTCAGGACACACGACTTGTAGAGTCACCCATGGTCTGGACTTGAGATTTGGCAAGGAAATCATGGGAAGTGGGGATCACGGGTAGAGACCACGTGTCGTGGTCAGCCACCATGATTCGTGGGGTCCTTTGATGGAATTTGGCAGTGTACTTGACAGTTTGTGGCCACGAGTCGTGGAATTTAGGGATGAGTCGTCCAGTCCCTCATGGGGACTGGCAGTCAGCAAAGCCCTGCGATTTAAGTAAGGGTCTTTTCATAATTCCTATGCTCTAGAATCCTAAACTACGTCGTCTTGAGAAATGGAAGGTGGGTTTAAGAGGGGGAAACTATCCTAAAGTCTTCATTCATGCATGCAAAAGAATAGAAGAGTGATAAAGTGGTGATCGAGGGTGATTCAAGGTTTTCTCCTTCAATTTTCTTTTGGGAATTCAAGGGAGAGTAAGATTCAGCCTCCATCAAGTATGTAGGGTTATGAATGGGTGGTTTCTTCCACACCCATGCCCAATCACTCTCTAAAAAGTATGACATTTCGTGATTTATCTATCGGGTTTTTACCCAAATGCATGAATTATCTATTTCTACAAATTGGTGTGAATAGATTATGATTTGATTATCGAATTATACAGCTTGGGAAATTTTTGTTACAATTTCAATTAAAAATCATATTTCTAGCCTTATGAATTTTAAAGGTCTTTGATGAGATGTTCATGAAAAGTGGGATTTGTGATGTATATGTGATAATGATAGATATTATGATGAAAAGTATGATTTTAAGCTAATCATGTTCACAATTATGCTTTCAATGAGAATTGAGTATTTCTAAGTATGATAAAGCTTTGGGCAATGCCCACATGATAATTATGAATGGTGTTTTTTCTGAATTAAGCTTACCACATTGTTTTGAAAAAAAGACTCCAAATTTTATATTCTTAGCTTGTGATATGTTTTGAGTTAAGTCTTCATATGCATATCTTACCACATGGTTTTGGAGCAAAGGCTCCCCATTATGTTTTCAGCTTGTGGTATGTTTTTAACTAAAGCTTCTCATATGCATGATCTCGTATTTGAGATATTTTTGATTATTGAGCTTCATCAATAGACGATGTTGAGTTTCATTATATATGACGTAGAGCATATACAACTTTTGGGAGTAATGTCTAGCACCGAGTAGGCTAAGGGTCGATCACCCTATGCCTCAAAACTACATGCCAATGTAGGTTGATACTATTATATATATTATTTGCGACCTTCCTTGTAAGCTATCCCCATCCCTAATGGCCCATGATCTTGATATAGATATTGTGGTAGCGTTCTTAGCCCTAGAAAGGCTTTGGACGGCTCTACCCACTTGAGTGTAATAGTCGAGACCATGTAATCTCTATTGTGGTATGTCGGTGAAAAGACGAGTCTCCCATTGTTCCTCATGATTTTAGATATGCATATTCATTACTTATGATATTTATGTAAATGCATATTCTAAAGCAGGTTTGACTCAATGTTCAGCTTTTACTTGTAAATGTCAGAATTCAGCTTTGAGTCAATCAATTTAGTTATGATGTTATGAAGTTATGTTATGTCATGTTATGAAGAGATCATAATTTTAGAATGAATCCATGCAATCCTACTCTCAGTTTACTAATGTTTATGTTCAATTAATGCATTGCTCTTAAATGATTTTACTTACTCTAGTAGTTTTACTTACCATGCATACTTGGTACATTCCACGTACTGACCACATACTTTTTTTGTTGTATCGTTACATGATACAGGACCCAGCTCTCAGCTTCAGCTCCACTTTTAGTCAGCCTGTCAGAGTTAGCATTGCCTTGTTGGTGCTTCCTCATCTTTTGAGGACTAGACTATTTACCTTTTTTTATGTATTTCAGTGTTAGCTTGTTGAGTTAGTTGGGGTCTTGTCCCATCAACTCGTATTGTTTAGAGCCTATTCAGACGTATGTATGTATTCAACTTCGTATTTCATATTCTGATGTTATATTAAAGTTAGACTTCCTCTATGACTTTATTGTTGATTATTTAGTTTCTTGATTGGGTTAGATGTATGCTTATGTCATGGTTAGACTTAGGGTCTCTAGGGGCTCCTTGTCCTGTGTTACAATCCGGGCCTCTGGTCGGGTCATAACAAACTTGGTATCAGAGCAATAGGTTTGAAGTGTCCTAGGGTGTTTGAAAGCCGCCTTGAGTAGAGTCTTTTTCATGGGTGTGAAGCGTGCCACACTTATGAAGAAGAGGCTATGAGACGTTTTAGAAATGTCCCCTTCTTTCATTATCTATGTCGTGCGATGAAAAGTCATTCTATCTATTATGCCCTAAGAATTCAAAGATCAGACTCGAAAGTTGAAACGGGGAAAAACTAGAAAATGGCCTAGCAGTTGCAGAATGAGTCACTGAATTACTCGTGAGAAGACCCAGAGTCGTCAAGTAACTCGTGGGAAGGCCTGGAGCGAACAAGGATATGAGGTCCCCACGAGTGAAGTAACGACTCGTGGTCAGCCACCATGAGTCGTCATGTCGGTTGTGGGTGTGGAGTTGGGGTATTCATGGGAGGATTATCCAGTTTACCTAACGGATGGGACCCCAGGAGTCGTGGCCAGTCCCAACAACTCGTGAGGTGAATCGTGAGTAGGCAGGCTGAAAAGTAAGGCAGTGTACATGACGGAAGGTGACCACGAGTTGTGGTCTCAAGGAATGAGTCGCTATGTCCCCCGTTACGAGCCCCAACAAATCAGTTAAATAGTGCACTTGACGGGTGACTTGACGAGTCGTTGCCCGTCCCGATGGATCGTTAGGTCACTCATTAGGGTCACCTGGCAGTGTGTTCCTGCAAATTCTGTAAGGGTCTTTCCATAATTCCTAAGTTCCGAAGACCTATACTACGTCGTTTAAGGCTCGTTTTAGTGGGTTTTTAGCAGGGAAAAACCTATCCTAAGCCATTACTCTCATGCATGCAAGTTTGAAGGTTTGAAGAGGAGGTTCAAGGCAAAATCTTAAGTTTTCCATTGGAATATTTCTTGGGCAACTATAGGGTATTTGAATTCACCATCCCAGGTATGTAAGGCTATGATTGGGTGCTTTCTTCCACACCCACGCCCATTCCCTATCAAAATGTGATTAAATTCTCTATGATCAAGTATGGGATTTTGCCCAATTGCATAATTCTTCAATCTCTATAGATGGGTATCATTAAATTGAGTTTATATTGATGATTTATGAAGCTTGGGTGGATTCTAACTGGTTTTCCCTTATAAAAATTGTTTTCCAAAAATTTGAATCTAAAATGCCCATGGGTGAAGAGTTCATAAAGGAAGGGATTTATGATAAATGTGTGATGATGATGAAGTTGATGATGAAAAGCATGTTTCTAAAACCACCCATGACTATGTTGATGTTTCAAAATGAATTGATTAGATCCAAGTATGATAAAGCTTTGGGTGATGCCCACATGTTGATTTAATGTAATCATTTTCCCGACATAAGCTCACCACATGGTTTGAAGTGAATTTTCCTCAATTTTTATTATAAATTATAGCTTGTGGTATGTTGAGTAAATATTTCTACGTGTAGCTTACCATATGATTTGGAGTAGATGCTCCCACCTATGTTTGAGGTTGTGGTATATTTCGAAATAAAGTTTCCTATATGCATGAATTCATAATTGATATGTAAGTCAATGTTAAGCTTCATATTCATATGATGTCTAATCTATGCATGATTTCATTATGAGATTTATCAATAGACAATGTTGAGCTTCGTTTCACACGATGTTGAGTTATGCATGATTTCATCTTGAGCTTCGTCAAAGGACGATGTTGAGCTTTATCGATAGACAATGTTGATCTGCGTCAATAAGCGATGTTGAGCTTCATTATATACGATGTAGAGCATTGCATGTTCTTTTTGGGAGAATATTCTAGCACCAAGCGGGTTAAGCTTCAATTACCACATGTCCTAGAACTACGCGCCAATGTAGGTTGATACTATTATATTATTGGGACCTCCCTCGTAAGCTATCTCCGACCCGATTGGCCCTTCATTTTGATATTGATATCATGGTATTGTCCATCACCCTGGCAATGTTATGGACGGCTCTACCCACTTGAGTGTGATAGTTGGGACCACATCAGCTCTATCGTGGTATGTTGGTTAAGTGACAAGTCTCCCACTGTCTATATCATTTGGTTTTGCATATTCATTACTCATGAGGATTATCTATGCATGCATGTTCAGAAAGCAAGGTTTGACTCATTGTTCAGCTTTTGATATAAATGTTATGTTTCAGCTTTGAGTCATTCGAGTAAGTCATGATGTTCTAAAGCTATGCATGAACATGTTATTATAAGAGTATGATTTCAGAATGAATGCATGTAGTCTTCTACTTATACTTAAAAGCTTATGATGTGTATGAATTGGTTTAAAATGATTTATTTTACTTAAACAATTTTAGTTACCTTGCATACTCGGTACATTTCATGTACTGACTGCATACTTTCTATGTTGCATTGTCTAATGATGCACAATCCAGTTTTCAGGTTCAGCCCTGTTCGTAGTTGCTATTTAGAGTTAGCACCTGCTTCATTGGTGAGTCCTCATTTTTCTAAGACTAGACCTTTAGTTGTTTTAGATATCCTTTCAGTTTCAGTATTGACTGAGCTAGTTTGGGGTGTTGTCCCATCAGCTCGTCCTGAATAGAGGCTTGTCAGACTTAGACGTGTATTCAGCTTCAGATATTTATTCTGTTGTTACATTGAGGTTTGCTTATGCTAAGTTTGTAATTATGTTTTCTACATGTTAATTGAATGACTTATATGAATGCTAATGCATTGGGTTGACTTGGGGTCTCTCGGGGTCCCTTGTCCTGTGTCTGCGATCTCGGTCTACGCTAGAGTCGTGACACTATCCTTCTAATTCGTTCTATTTTTAATTGCAGAATTATGGCTCCTCGAAGGTTGAATGGGAGGAGGGAACGGAGATGGTGAAGGCCATGTGGATGGAAATGGTCATGGGCATCAGCAAGTCCCGCCAGTTCAGGAGCCCTAGGCACCAGAGCCGGCTGGCCATGCTGAGTTGCAGGCCGCTATTCAAATGCTTGCGCAGGCCTTGACCACTCAGGTCAATCAGCAGGCCATTGCACATGTTTCGTAAAATGGCAATACAGAGGCAGCTCGAGTCAAAGTCTTCTTGAGGATGAACCCGCCGGGGTTCCTTGGGTCCAACGTAGATGAGGACCCACATGAGTTTGTAGATGAGATTGTCAAGATCACCCAAGTCATGGGGGTGAATGGGGTTTAGTGAGCCGAATTGGCCTCTTATTAGTTAAAAGGAGTCATGCATATCTGGTTTCGTCAATGGAAGGATAGCAGGGTTGCAGGCGCAGCTGCGGTCACTTGGGAAGAGTTCTATGTTGCATTTCTAGATCGGTCTTTCCCTCATGAGATGAGGTTGCTGAAGGCAGCTGAGTTTGTGAACTTGAAGAAAGGGAGAATGACTGTAAAAGAATATGCCCTTGAGTTCTCTCGCCTATCAAAATATTCCCCAGAGTTGGTAGCTGATCAGAGGATGCGGGTGTTCGGCGCGTTGTTGGGGTTATAAAACCGACACGCAAGTGCACGTGGTCAAACAAGTAATAAAGTGGCTAAGTAAGCCAAGTATCGATCCAAGGAGGCTCAGGGTATGTAAAAATTGCCTAAGTATACTATATTCTTATTTTACTTCTAACTATGCTAACAATAATGTAACCAACAGTTAATTGAGTTTTTGTTTATAAAATATATACTAAAACTATTAACAATTATTTACTATGAATTTAAACTATGGATATGAGCATGCCAAGGTTAAGAACAAGTAATGAATTCGATTGTAATAATAATTCGGTTAATCTCTTCTTCATGTTGCTAGCCAAGAACATTCGCCTAGAAATTAAAACTCTCGTATTTAATTTCACTTAAGAATCATAAACCATTCATCTACATTTCTGTGATCAAATGCAATTTACGACCTAGCAATACAATTCCGGTTCCTAAATTGACTAATACGACTTTCAAGTATATTTCTATCAGGAAAGCACATCAAAACCCAATTTTCCCAAATCAAGTTAAGAACAATACCCTATTAATTCACAACTTTCCAATTTCTTGCTCTCTCGAGTGAAATTGGACTTTTTAGATGTACATTAATGTCGGCCAAGCACTAATGCAGTAAGAACAAGAATTAATAGAACAACATGAAAGAAGAAGAAGAAAACCATATCATTTACAATCAAAATTCACTACACATGTTCAAAACCTCAGCAAGGAAGAGAATTAGCCACTCATTTGTGGATTGATCATCCTAAAACAAGTGTAAATCATACATGCAATTGATTGAAAGAAGAAAGGAAGAGAAGAAATCTTTTAGCTTTTTCGTCCCTCAACTGCTGCTAACCCACGTCCTAGCTCCACCAAGTCTGAACTAAAACTGAACTGAACTAATTAAAATAAACCTAAGTGTGCTATTTATACTAGAGGGAAATTTTTCCCGGAATAACAAGCAACGTGTCACGGAGGTCAACGTGGAGCACTGCCTCCGTGACACGGCGTGGACGCGGACCTTCACTGGAAATCCAGGGTCCGGTAAATTAGCCTCAACGTGGCACGGAGGCCAACGCGGAGGCCTATCTCCGTGCCACGGAGCTGTCGCGAGGCCTCACTGGAATTTGCCATTTAATTCCCTCTCCAGGCAGTGTGCCTCCGCGATGGTAGCGTGGCACGGCTCCATCACGAAGCCCCTATAATTTGTGCATTTCAATGTCTTTTCCACGCTCGTATCCAAGTCCAACTCCGATATAGTTCCAACATGCATTTTAGCTCCTAAAAATCATATTTACCTGCAAAACAAATGCTAATCATGTTGGTTAGTATAAATTCACATTTTATTACTTATTACATGAGAATATATACACATTGCACACAAACAAGGCGAAAATAATACGTTTGAGTATCACTTGGGCATATAAATCTGCCCAAGATCACTTACCCCACACTTAAATCCTTGTTCGTCCTCGAACAACACATACACAACTCATGCAAATTACAACCCAACCTTCGGCACTATGGTGCGACCAGTTACGCTACGGTCATACCGATTATTCAATTTTTGCAAATCATCACGAAAACATGCTTGGTTTTACAATACAATGACCTTTAATACATCAAGACTTCCTAGACTTTAAGAATTGATTCTTGATATCGGCAAACTCATGCAAATCAGCTAATCAAGAAATCCGACACGAAAATCAATCTTTCATCAAGCATGTGCCCTCACAACTCAAGAGAATCTTCCCCTTTTTGTTCATGCAACACACAAACATTCAAGTAGGGGCATATAAAAATTAATTTCACTCACTCTCCCAAAAGAATTCACATGCATCATGTCATGACCCATAGGCTTGCCCTTAGTGTATTACTCCACTAATATAAAGAAATGCAATATAGGATCACGTAGGACTTTAATGTGTTGTAACGGGGCTATGGATCTAGTATATATATTGGATTAGCCAATAATAGTCGCTAGCATCCTTAAGCGCCTTTTCGACACATTCCCATCGACTCATGGACATTGTTCCTCTCTTTTCTCTTTTTCTCCCATTCATGCTGGTTTACTTTCGTACTGCCCATTTCATCAAACACACTTGACACAAAACAAAGGGTTTTCATGTACCCTCAATATCATTTAATTACAACAAGTGCCTCTTCAACATCATCTTTTCTTTCTTCACTCTGCTTTTCTTTTTCTTTTCACTCTTTTCACTCTTTAACACTTTGGGAAACATTTTCTTTTCTTTGTAAGCGCTTAAGAGCTTCGTAAAGACTTTAAGGCTAATGAAAAGAAGGAATAAAGCTTAGTTTATACAATTTTGGACAAAAGAAAGAAAGAAATCGGCTAAAGGCTCAACGGGCTGACTAGGGTATACAACATATAAAAAAGGTAGAATTTGACAGAAAAAAAATGGAAACTATCGGTTAAAAACAAAGAAGTGCCAACATCCTTTCCAACACTACACCTCCTTCATTTCGTTTTGTAAACACACCAGGCAAGTTTTAGACAATTCACAATGGCATGGAATAACAAAACCTCACTTCACACTTCATGCACATGCTCGAATCAAGATGCATTCACAGACTCTCTAATTAGCCAATCACATGAATTCAAGATTAAGCCTTAATCATACTGAATCAAATTCTACAGCCTAGGTAACTCAACATATTTACAAAATTGCATGCTTTCAAATGAATCATTTTCACATTTTGAACATCATTTACAACACGCAATGAAATGTTTGCTACCATAAAGCAACTACAGTTCATTGATGCAATCCACCAAAGAAAAATTAAAAACAAATTAAAATCCTACTCCTACCGACTACATTTCCCTTAAGACGGTCGTCATCCATCCATCATAGGGAACGGTCACTAACTATGACATCGGTTCAATGGGACTATTCTCGGTAAAAGAACCGAAAACAAACTCCGAGAAACCCAAAAAAAATAAAAACCGAAAATTTTTGCAACACATCGATCATTTCGATAGAAAGAAAATATTTACAAGTGCAAAATATTCTCGAAAATTTTTGAAAAAAATATCGATCATCTCGATAGAAAAAAATAAAAAAATATTTACAAAATATTTACACTGGCAACCATAACTTTTCATACCACACATCATTAACCACACAAACAAATATATACACATACACCACAAATCAGTTCATAACAGGGAAAGCACAAACATACATACAAACCAAGGAAAAACATACAGCAAATTAGAGCCCAAGTCCCAGCACCTAGCTACTCCCCCCCACACTTAAATCGAACACTGTCCCCAGTGTTCACAAAAATTACAAAACAAAATTTCGGGTAGTGAACTCCCTGATCAGTCGAAATATTCGACTTCTTCATCTGGTGCTGCTGCCTCGTCGCCTATATATGAGTCAGCTCCATCGTCGTCATCGGACTCCACATCGGAGTCCTCACGACGTGTCTCCTCATCAGTAGGGACATCGTCATCCATCAGCTCCACAAAGGCTGGTCCCACTCGGCATAAGGCTCTGGCATTCTCACCAAATGGGTAATCCAGCTCCAGCTGCCATAATTCTTCCTCGGTGGCTGGTCTCCCACCAATCCGTAGCTGCAGCATCTGCATGCCAAACATACATGCCATGTACTGATTGTCACGAGCATGTCGCTCGCCCAAAGTCAGCACTGGCCCGTGTGTGGTGTCGAGGGCCTTAGTTTTTGTCACATCGAGGGCCCTCCGCTCCAACTGCGGAATATAGTCCAAAGCCTCTTCCTCATTGTCGAGGCCTCGGAGGAAGGTGGTGATGAGTCCGCCAAACCCGTATCTGTGGCCCTGGTGCAGTATGGCTCTCTTCATAGCGGATATAATGACCGCCCCAACATTAATCTCAAGCCCTTTCATAAGGGCATACACCAAGCAGACACGGTCCCAGGTCACATCTGTCATGTGAATTCCCGGGATCAAGCACGAACACACAATCTTCAGCCATATTCTGGCCTCTCTGTTCATTTGTGAATAAGGCAGAGTCTGGTGGTAACCCCTCTCCTTATGTCTACTCCATCGGGCTGTGGATCGAGCCCCACAAAACGTACGTCTGATGTCGGCGTACGGTGGGGTGATGTTTAGCTGGCGGAGAATGTGGGCGTCTATGTCCCGCGCTCCAACGATGGCATTAAATTGGTGGGGTTCCAGAGTGACAATCTGCCCTCTGATTTTTATTGTGTGGCTTCTGATGGCCGGGTTCCAGTTTGCATAGAATTCCCAGACCAAATGTAGGTTGCACTCCTTGGGCTCTGAAAGATAAAGCTGAGCCCAGCTGCCTCGATTCTCTGCACAATACGTGGGAACTCCTGTGCAAGTGGTTCCCGTGCAATATATTCCTCGGGGAAGTACTTGTTTTCTTTATGTTTCGCTACCACTTCTTCCCTTCATCGGTTACCCATCTTGTTCTGTATTGGCGGCGTTGGCCGCGCGGAACAGCTGGTGCAGCTGGGACTGCAGTGCCCAACCTCAATCTTTTTCGTCCGGTGCCTGAGGTAGAAGCACCCTTTCCCTTGTCCTGTCGACTTGCCATTGTACCTGTGAATATACATAAACAAGCACAAAGTTAAGCTAAATACAAGTTAACTTAGGCTAAGGTCGGGTTAAACTAAGTTTACCCCACACTTAGTCCCTAACTATATTTACAATACTTCGGCAAGGATTACTCTATTTACAACCTCAAACACAAGCAACTATAAGGTATATTGCTTAGTGCGTTCACGAAAAATTTCGACAGCATAACGGTTAGCGTACTACTCAGACTTCATACAGCTACTCCCAATCCTACTATCGATAGCAATCCAATCATCGCACTTAGCAACAAAACAAAAAAAACAAAAGCAACAAAGAAAATTCTATGTACATACAAATCTAAATAAGCAAACCAATTTACAAAATTTTCGCATTTTCCCCAACAATTCGAGAATTCGTCTTCTCTTAACATTCATACAATATTTACATCGACTTATCTCAATTTACAACAACACCCCGGCATCTAATTCATCAAACATCAAGTTCCCCAATTCAATTTCAATAACTCAAGCCCTAGAATGGAATATTTCAATCAAATTCAAATTATTCACATAATCGACAAGTTGAAACGCTAATTACAACAATCCGAACATAATCAATCACAAAATAATTCAACATCATGTTTAATTGCTACTTGGGGTGATATATTTCACCTCACATGCTCAAATTCGACTAAAATCGCCAAAACCTTGAGAGAAACGATGAAAACATACCTTTTAGTTGAAGAACCGAAGAAATTTGACGTTTTCCTTGCCTATTAGCGTGGCACGTTGGTTGGGGAGGGGGAATTGGGTGTTTTGGTCGCGGAGGAGGAGAGAAATGGGGATAAAAGAGGCAAAATCGGGGTTAATTTAAAGAAAAACATACGGGTCACCCGGCAACCCGGTGTGACCCGGCACTGAATAAAGGGCAACATGTCACGGAGGGTAACGCGGAGCCCCTCCTCCGTGACATGGAGCCAACGCGTTGGCTCTCTGAAAATTTTAAAAAATCTGATTTTGCCTTCAACGTATCACGGAGGGTAACGCGGAGCCACTCCTCCATGACACGGAGCCAACGCCCCAGTGCACTGTTTCTTCAATAAAAATTATTTTCATACCTTGCCTTATTTTTCCCGCTTCCATGCATATTTTTCTCCGTTAGACCTGAAAATCACCTCACTAAACGAAATTGGTTAGATTAATAGATTTTCCTAACTACCATGAAAAAATACTAACTAAAACGAAAAAATTTGTACGAAATCAAGAAAAAGAAAAATTAAAAATAAAAAATACAAATTATGTACACTATACTAAAAGAAGAAAAATAGAATATTCTTCTTTTCACGGGTTGCCTCCCGTGCAGCGCCTGGTTTACCGCCGCGGCTCGACGTCCATTATGCTCAATTATCTACTAGGGTGAGGGATGATTTTTCACGATCCTTGTCCTCCCCCCAGTAGTTCTCAACCTCATCTGGTGGCCTTCCTGTTAACTCTCGGGAATCATTCATTATATCAGCATTCCCATGATCAATTACATTGATCACCGACAGTTCCTCATTTACAATCGAGAGCTTGGGTGCTTTGTACACGTCAAAAACTTCTATCTTGTCATGTTCCCGCATTGTAAGTTGACCCGTAGCTACATCAATTAATGCTTTTCCGGTTGCCAAAAAGGGACGTCCCAAAATAAATGGGACTTCAGCATCTGGTTCAAAGTCCAGAACAAGAAAATCGACCGGAAAAATGAGGGAACCCACTTGCACTAACACATCCTCAACAATACCATCCGGTTTAGCTAAGGACATGTCCGCTAGCTGCAAGATTACCGTTGTAGGTCTAGGACTCCCTATACCTAACTTTCAGAATACCGAAGATGGCATCAGATTTATACTTGCCCCCAAGTCGCATAATCCACGAGCTCGGATACTTTGCCCAATAGTCAGCTGGATAGTAAAACTTCCAGGGTCTTTCAGTTTCGTGGGCAGTCTATTCTGAATCCGGGAAGTGCATTCCTTCATTAAAGCCACCGTGGCATACTCAGTCAAACGACTTTTGTTAGCCACGATGTCTTTAATATATTTTGCATACTTTGGCACTCCCTGCAAGACATCAACAAGAGGTAAGTTAACATGTACCTGTTTAATCACCTCCATAAATTTCTTGAAACACGCCTCCTCCTTGTGTTTCTTAAGTCGTTGAGGGAACGGGGGTGGAGGACTTACTGATTCTGCTTCTTTAGTCTTCCCCCTATCAGAACTTTGTTCCTCCTCAACATCTGCTGCTCCTGACTTTTTGAGGCGGTCTTTCCGGTTCCACCTCCTTCAACTGTAAGCCACTCCTCGTGGTCACTGCATTAACCTGCTTCGGATTAGGATCCGTGTCGCTAGGTAGTCCTCCTCTGGGTCTCGTATTTTGGGCACTAGCAAATTGCCCAAACTGATATTCAAGAGCCTTGGTCGCCAACTGATTGTTCTTCACTTCGGCTGCCAATTTCACATAGTCAGCCTGCAATTGTGCCTGATTAGCGATCATGGTCTTGAACATCTCCTCAATGGTCGGTGATGGTGGTGGAGGAGGGGCATTGTGATTTCTGAATTGAGCTTGATAGTTTTGTTGCCCTCCTTGATTTCTCTGCATACCCTGACCAGAACTTTGGCCTTGTTGGTTGTTGCTACCCCACGAAAAATTCGGATGGTTCCTCCAATTTGAGTTGTAGCCACTACCAAACTGCTGCTGATTTCTCTGTGCATTGCCCACAAAGTTAACAGAATCAGGATTTGCACCACAGCATTCAGCTGAATGCTCACTACTACCACACACTTCACACCACATCTGTTGGACTGCATTGACCGAAGCTGAAGGCTGGTTCGAGTTCATATTGCTGAAGTGATTATTTAACTGATTTTGCAAGGCAGCTATCTGTGCAGCGATAGCTGTAAATCCATCCACTTCAAGCACTCCCGCTACTTTCCTTGCTCCACCTCGAGATGAACCTGCATTCCATTCCGGATTGCCTTGTGAAATTTGGTTGAGCAAAGTGTACAGCTCCTCGTAAGTCTTTTCCAGCGCTTGCCCTCCAGCTGTTGAATCTAACAGAATTTTAGTGTGGGGTTCCAAACCCTCAATAAATGTGTGTACCAACACCTCATTGGACTGATGATGATGAGGACAGTCCCGCAACATGGATTTAAATCTTTCCCAGGTTTGATATAGATTTTCTCCCTCCCTCTGTTTAAAACTTAGAATTTGACTTCTAAGTCTGGCTGTTTTACCAGAAGGGAAAAATCTAATCAAAAACATCCGTGCAAGATCATACCACGTTGATATAGAATTGGGTGGTTCAGCTTTTAACCACCTCTTAGCTTCACCAAGTAAGGAAAACGGAAATAAGGTGAGCCGAACATAATCAGGTGACACTCCAGCGGGTATATAAGTGTCACTTATCTCCAAAAACTTTTGGAGATGTTGTTGTGGATCTTCATGAGGGAGACCGGTAAATTGCCAGCTTGTGTGCAAAAGTTGCACCATATTCTGCTTTAATTCAAATCTCCCTCCAGGCTCTGGTTTGCGGATGCTAGAATGTACATTATTAGCGTGTGGGATTGCCACCTCGCGAACCGGCCTTGCTGCTGCTTCATCGGGCACTAACACTGCCCTCACAACTAGTGGATTTTGTTGCTCCATAATAGATTGTCGGAACAACTGCAGCTTCTTTTGTAGAGCTTCTCTACGTTGACTATGAAATTCACGTTCAGGCTCTAAGTAAGATTCCACCAGCTCCTTGTCCCTTCCCAGTGTTCACAGAAACAACATTTGCAAAATACAGGCTAAGACCAAGTTGTTAACACTTAAGAAAATAAAAATAAAAATACAGTAAATTTACACTAAACACAATTTCACAAATTTGCCTAGCCTCACCGGCAACGGCGCCAAAAACTTGTTCGGTGCATTGTTGGGGTTATAAAACCGACACGCAAGTGCACGTGGTCAAACAAGTAATAAAGTGGCTAAGTAAGCCAAGTAACGATCCAAGGAGGCTCAGGGTATGTAAAAATTGCCTAAGTATACTATATTCTTATTTTACTTCTAACTGTGCTAACAACAACGTAACCAACAGTTAATTGAGTTTTTGTTTATAAAATATATACTAAAACTATTAACAATTATTTACTATGAATTTAAACTATGGATATGAGCATGCCAAGGTTAAGAACAAGTAATGAATTCGATTGTAATAATAATTCGGTTAATCTCTTCTTCATGTTGCTAGCCAAGAACATTCGCCTAGAAATTAAAACTCTCGTATTTAATTTCACTTAAGAATCATAAACCATTCGTCTACATTTCTGTGATCAAATGTAATTTATGACCTAGCAATACAATTCCGGTTCCTAAATTGACTAATACGGCTTTCAAGTATATTTCTATCAGGAAAGCACATCAAAACCCAATTTTCCCAAATCAAGTTAAGAACAATACCCTATTAATTCACAACTTTCCAATTTCTTGCTCTCTCGAGTGAAAGTGGACTTTTTAGATGTACATTAATGTCGGCCAAGCACTAATGCAGTAAGAACAAGAATTAATAGAACAACATGAAAGAAGAAGAAGAAAACCATATCATTTACAATCAAAATTCACTACACATGTTCAAAACCTCAGCAAGGAAGAGAATTAGCCACTCATTTGTGGATTGATCATCCTAAAACAAGTGTAAATCATACATACAATTGATTTAAAGAAGAAAGGAAGAGAAGAAATCTCTTAGCTTTTTCGTCCCTCAACTGCTGCTAACCCACGTCCTAGCTCCACCAAGTCTGAACTAAAACTAAACTGAACTAATTAAAATAAACCTAAGTGTGCTATTTATACTAGAGGGATATTTTTCCCGAAATAACAAGCAACGTGTCACGGAGGTCAACGCGGAGCACTGCCTCTGTGACACGGCGTGGACGCGGACCTTCACTGGAAATCCAGGGTCTGGTAAATTAGCCTCAATGTGGCACGGAGGCCAACGCGGAGGCCTATCTCCGTGCCACAGAGATGTCGCGAGGCCTCACTGGAATTTTCCATTTAATTCCCTCTCCAGGCAGTGTGCCTCCGCGATGGTAGCGTGGCACGGCTCCATCGCGGAGCCCCTATAATTTGTGCATTCCAATGTCTTTTCCACGCTCGTATCCAAGTCCAACTTCGATATAATTCCAACATGCATTTTAGCTCCTAAAAATCATATTTACTTGCAAAACAAATGCTAATCATGCTGGTTAGTATAAATTCACATTTTATTACCAATTACATGAGAATATATACACATTGCACACAAACAAGGCGAAAATAATACGTTTGAGTATCACTTGGGCATATAAATCTGCCCAAGATCAGCGGGTGAGTAGATTCGTCCATGGAGTAGCGGGCTATTTGGAAAAGGATTGTAGCACAGCTATGCTCCATCAGGTTATGGATTTCCCACAGATAGTGTTGTACGCCCAGCAGATGGAGGTGGCACATTCAAGGGAAAGGGAGGTCAAGAAGGCTAGGACCGAGGACCAAAGATTCTCTCAGCATAGGTCTGGTGGTGGGCACCGACAACAGACACACCAAAGATCATCCGTCCCGGCATCTTCGGCATTTAGTGTGCCATCCCAGCCTAAACATGATCAAAGAGGGTGAGCATCAGGCTTGAGGGGTCAGAGCAGTAGACTCACAGATCCTAACATCCCAGCTGGTCGCAGATGTGGTCGAGGGCACTCAGGTCAGTGCTTGGCAGGTTCAGGTTCTTGTTAAGGGTGTGGGTAGCTCGGGCACAAGCTTAGAGATTGTCCAGTAGCGAGACAATATCAGGTAGGGGGCTGAGGCCCAGCTTCTACTTCAGCATCCCCTCTCGTACATACAACAAATTAGGGGGCATCTACTAGCACAGCTGACCGTCGCGCTAGAAAAGATTCTATGCTTTAGCATCCCGTCAGGAGCAAGAGGTCTCCCCGAATGTGGTCACTAGTATGTTGCGAGTTTTGTAGATTGATGTTTATGCTTTGCTATATTCGGGGCTACCTTGTCTTTTGTGACACCTTATGTGGCCAGTAGCTTCAGAGTCAGTCCCGTTGTCTTGTTAGAACCCATCTCAGTTTCTACTCCAGTAGGTGATTCAGTTATAGCTAGACGGGTGTATAGAGGTTGCCCAGTCTCAGTCCTTCCTAAGGTTACCTCAGCAGATTTGATATAGTTAGCCATGACCAATTTTGATGTTATTCTCAGCATGGATTGGCTATTTGCATGCTATGCTTCAGTTAATTATAGAACCCGAGCAGTAGAGTTTAGATTTTCGGGTGGGCCGATCATCGCTAGAATAGATTCTATGCTTTAGCATCCTATCAGGAGCAAGAGGTGTCCCCAAATGTGGTCATTGGTATGTTGCGAGTTTTCCAGATTGATGTTTATCTTTGCACCATCCGGGGGCTACCTTTTCTTTTGTGACACCTTATGTGGCCAGTAGCTTCGGAGTCAGTCCCGAAGTCTTGTCAGAACCCTTCTCAGTTTCTACTCCAGTAGGTGACTCAGTTATAGCTAGACGGGTGTATAGAGGTTTCCCAGTCTCAGTCCTTCTTAAGGTCACCTCAGCAGATTTGATAGAGTTATCCATGGCCAATTTTGATGTTATTCTCGGCATGGATTGGCTATTTGCATGCTATGCTTCAGTTAATTATAGAACCCGAGCAGTAGAGTTCAGATTTTCGAGTGGGCCAGTCTTGGTGAGTCCTCATCTTTCATGGACTAGACCTTCAGTTGTTTTAGATGTCCTTTTAGTTTCAGTATTTATTGAGCTAGTTGGGGGTGTTATCCCATCAGCTGGTCAAGATTAGAGGCTTATCAGACTTAGACATGTATTCAGATTCAGATATTTATTCTATTGTTATATTGAGGTTGGCTTCCACTGAGTATATAATTATGTTTTCTTCATGTTAATTGAATGAATTAGATGAATGCTTATGCCATGGGTTGACTTGGGGTCTCTCGGGGTCCCTTGTGTCGTGTCTACGATCCCGATCTATGCTCGGGTCGTGACACTATTCTTCTAATTCATGCTATTCACGATTGCAGAATCATGGCTCCTTGAAGGATGAATGGGAGGAGGAATGGAGATTGTGAAGGCCACGAGGATGGCAACGGTCATAGGCATCAGTAAGTCCCACCAGTTCAGCAGCCCTAGGCACCAGAGCCAGCTGCCCATGCTAAGTTGTGGGCCGTTATTCAGATGCTTGCGTAGGCCTTGACCATTCAGGTACACCAGCAGACCGTCGCACATGTTTTGTAAAATGGCAATGCAGCGGCGACTCGAGTCAGAGACTTCTTGAGGATGAACCCTCCGGAGTTCCTTGGATCAAAGGTAGATGAGGACCCACATGAGTTCGTACACGAGATTGTCAAGATCACCCAAGTCATGGGGGTGAATTTAGTTGAGTAAGCCAAATTGGCCTCTTATTAGTTAAAATGGGTCGTGCATATCTGGTTTCGCTAATGGAAGGATAGTAGGGTCACAGGAGCAGGTGCAGTAACTTGGGAAGAGTTCTATCTTGCATTTCTAGACCAGTTCTTCGCTCGTGAGATGAGGGATCTGAAGGTAGCTGAGTTCCTGAACTTGAAGAAAGGGATAATGACTGTACAAGATTATGCCATTGAGTTCACTCGCCTATCGAAATATGCCCCAGAATTGGTAGCTGATCATAGGATGCGGGTGAGTAGATTCGTCCATGGAGTAACGAGCTCCTTTGACAAGGATTGTAGGACCGCTATGCTCCATTAGGATATGGATTTCCCACAGAAAGTATTGTACGCCCAACAGATGGAGGTGGCACATTCAAGGGAGAGGGAGGCCAAGAGGGCTAGGACGGAGGACCAAAGATTCTCTCAGCAGAGGTCCGGTGGTAGGCACTGACAATAGACTCACCAGAGCTCATCAACCCCGGCATCTTCGACATTGAGTGTGCCATCCAAGCCTAGACATGATCAAAGAGGGTGAGCATCAAGCTCGAGGGGTCAGAGAAGTTGACCCGCAGATTCTAACGTCCTAACTTGTCGCAGATATGGTCGAGGACACTCAGGCCAGTGCTTGGCAGGTTCAGGTGCTTGTTAAGGGTGCGGGCAGCCCGAGCACATGCTTAGAGATTTTCTAGTAGCAAAACAGGATCAGTTTGGGGACAGAGGCCCAGCTTCTACTTCAGCAGCCCCTCTCGCACATACAACACATCAGGAGCATCTACTAGCACAAGTAGCGGTCACCGCTAGAACATATTCTATGCTTTAGCATCCTGTTAGGAGAAGGAGGTCTCAGCGAATGTGGTTACTGGTATGTTGCGAGTTTTCAAGATTGATGTTTATGGTTTGCTATATCCGGGGGCTACCTTGTCTTTTATGACACCTTATGTGGCCAGTAGCTTCGGAGTCAGTCCCGAAGTCTTGTGAGAACCCTTCTCAGTTTTTACTGCAGTAGGTGACTCAGTTTTAGCTAGACGGGTGTATTGAGGTTTCCCAGTCTCAGTCCTTCATAAGGTCACCTCAGCAGATTTGATAGAGTTAGACATGACCAATTTTGATGTTATTCTCAGCATGGATTGGCTATTTTCATGTTATGCTTCAATTAATTGTAGAACCCGAGCAGTAGAGTTTAGATTTCCAGGTGGGCCGGTCTTAGAATGGATGGGTAGTTCAGCTGTGCCTGTAGGTCGTTTCATTTCCTACCTTAAGGCCAAGAAAATGATTTCTAAGGGCTGCATGTATCATGTATTTAGGGTTAAGGATGTTGAGTCTGACACCCCGACTATCCAGTCAGTTCCAATAGTACATAAGTATCTATAGGTCTTTCCTGATGATTTGCCAGGTGTTCCTCCCGAGCGGGAGATTGATTTTGATATTGACCTTCTTCCCAACACACAGCTTATATTTATTCCTTCCTACAGAATGGCTCCAATTGAGCTAAAAGATTTGAAAGAGCAATTGAAGGACTTGTTAGATATGGGTTTCATTAGATCGAGCAAGTCTCCAAGGGGTGCACCAGTCCTATTTGTTCGAAAGAAGGATGCTTCCCTTCGGATGTGTATTGATTATCGGCAATTGAACAAAGTCGCCGTTACGAACAGGTATCCTCTACCCAGGACTGATGATTTGTTTTACTAGCTTCAGGGTGCAAAGTGTTTATCAATGATATATCTCATGTCTTGGTATCATCAGCTCAGAGTTCGGGAGAGTGATATCCCGAAGACAACCTTCAAGATGCGATATGGCCATTATAAGTTTGTAGTTATGTCTTTAGGACTAATGAATGCTCCTGTAGCTTTCATGGACCTAATGAATAGGGTGTTCAAGCAATATCTAGAAATGTTCGTGATCGTGTTCATTCATGACATCCTTATATACTCTCAGAACGAGGAGGAGCATGTCGTACATTTGAAAGTAGTGCTCCAGAATCTCAAGGATTGTCACTTATATGCCAAATTCAGCAAGTGCAAGTTTTGGTTAAACTTCCTATCATTTTTGGTCCATGTGTTATCAAGTGGGGGCATAAAGGTAGATTCTCAGAAAATGAGGCAGTGAAGAATTGGCCCAGACCGGTGAATCCTTCAGATATTCAGAGTTTCTTGCGTTTAGCTATCTACTATCGGAGGTTTGTTGAGGGTTTCTCATCTATTGCAGCACCTTTGACCAAGTTGACTCAAAAGAAGGTGAAGTTCCAATGGCAGGAGGCTTGTGTGAAGAGCTTCCAAGAGTTGATGACTTGACTTACTTCGGCACCAGTGTTACCCTACCCGAAGGTACCGATGGGTTTGTAGTGTATTGTGATGCTTCAAGGAGTGGACTTGGATGTGTGTTGATGCAGCATGGGAAAGTGATAGAATATGCCTCTAGACAGTTGAAAGTCCATGAGAAGAATTACCCGACCCATTATCTTGAATTGGCTGCGATGGTATTCTCCTTGAAGATATGGCGACATTATTTGTATGGGGACCACATGGATGTATTTATGGACCACAATAGCTTACAATATGTGTTCACACAGAAAGATCTCAATCTTCGGAAAATGAGGTGGTTGGAGCTACTTAAGGACTACGATAAGAGTGTCCTTTACCATCCGAGTAAGGCTAATGTGGTAGCGGATGCACTTAGTAGGCTCTTTATGGAGAGTGTGTCCCATGTGAATAAGGGAAAGAAAGAGCTGGTGAAAGATGTCCATTGACTCACAAGGTTGGGAGTTAGGTTAGTTGACTTAACCGATGGCGGTGTTGTTGTGCAGAACGGATCAGAATCATCCTTGATGATTGATGTGAAAGCTAGATAAGATGAGGACCTGATTTTTGTAAAGCTAAAAGAAGCCATTCGAAGCCAAAAGGTGGAGGTCTTCTCCCAAGGGGGAGATGATGTGCTTTGGTACCAGGGTCACCTACGTGTTTTAGATGTCGCTGATTTGAGGAGTCGGATGTTGCATGAGGCTCATGGATCCAGATATTCTATCCATCCGGGTTCCACAAATATGTACCATGAATTACGGGAAATCTATTGGAAGAATCGCATGAAAAAGGATATTGGAAAATTTGTAGCCAAGTGTCCGAACTGTCAGCAAGTAAAGGTTGAGCATCAACGACCGGGAGGTGTACTTCAGGATATCAGCATTCCCACTTGGAAATGGGAAGATATTAACATGTATTTCATAACAGGTCTGCCTCGTACTCGTCGACACTATGCTTCTATTTGGGTTGTGGTAGACAGGTTGATCAAGGCTGTATATTTTCTACCAGTCAAAACTACAGACTCGGTGGAGGATTATGCCAAACTGTATATTCTGGAGTTGTTCTGATTGCATGAGGTACCCTTATCTATCATTTCAGATCAAGGTACTCAATTTACCTTTATGTTTTGGAGGTAGTTCCAAAAAGGGCTTGGTACACAGGTTAAACTCAGCACAGCGTTTCACCCGCAAACGAATGGTCAAGTAGAGTGGACAATTCAGACCCTTGAGGACATGTTAAGGGCATGCATGATTAACTTCAAAGGTGGTTGGGATGATCATTTACCCTTGATCAAGTTTTCCTACAACAATAACTATCACGCTAGTATTCAGATAGAGCCGTTCGAGGCTCTCTACAGGCGGAGATATAGGTCGCCAATCTGATGGTTTGAGGTTGGCGAGGCGATAATGATAGAGCCAGACTCGGTTCATGAGGTAATGGAGAAAGGTCAGTTGATAAGAGACAGGTTGAAAACTTTACAGAGTCATAAAAAGTCCTATGCGTACGTGAGAAGAAGAGAATTAGAATTCGAAGTCGATGACTGGATGTTTCTGAAAGTATCTCCTATGAAGAGAGGGACACGGTTCAGAAAGAAAGGAAAACTCAGCCTTCGTTATGTTGGCCCCTATCGGATTGTTAAACGGGTTGGTAAGGTGGCATACGAGTTGGAGTTGCCCTCAGAGTTATCTTCCGTGCATCAAGTTTTTCACGTATCTGTTTTGAAGAAGTGTTTGGGTGATCGAGCTTTAGTTGTCTTGATGGACAGTGTTGGTGTAAAAGACATCCTTAGCTATGAGGAGGTTCCCATGGAAATATTGGATCGACAGGTTCGAAGGCTAAGGAGCAAGGAAGTAGGTTCAGGTAAAGTATTATGGACGAATTAGCATGTTGAAGGAACTAAATGGGAGGCCGAAGCGGATATGATGGCTAGATACCCACATTTATTCTCTAACGGCTTAATTCCAACTTGAGGTATCAATTTTGCCCTAAAAATCTATTTAGTTTCATGTTCAGTTCATGTGCGCAAGTTTTTTTTATGTACATGGGTGTATGTATGATTCGTGAATTCAGTTCAGTGGTATAGTTTGAATTGGAGGTAGTCATTCTGTCAGTTTTCGGTTTAAATAATCAGTATGTGAATGTGATAATTCCATGACTCTGCTTTTCTGTGTGTTTTCCAACATTCGAAGACGAATATTCCCAAGGGGGAGATATTGTTATGCCCCAGAAGCCCGAAGATCAGATCCGAGAGTTGTAACGGAGAAAAACTAAAATTCTACACCAAATCACAGAACGGATCATTAGGTGACCCTTGAGGAGGGACCACGAGTCGTGGGGTGACTCGTGGTCAAGGAAAGAGGAGTGTGGTCTGGATGGGTTAGCACGGGCATGACCACGAGTCGTGGTAAGGCCACACTACTCATGGAGTCACCCGTGTTCTGGATTGGAGATTTGGCAAGGAAATCATGGGCAGTGGGGATCACGGATGGAGACCATGAGTCGTGGTCAGCCACCATGATTCATGGGGTCCTCGTGGGGTCCCCTGATGGAATTTGGTTGTGGACTTGATGGTTTGTGGCCACGAGTCGTGGCATCTGGGGATGAGTCATCCAGTCCCTCGTACAAAATCCTGCGATTTAAGTAACGGTCTTTTCATAATTCCTATGCTCTAGGGTCCTAAACTACGTCGTTTTGAGCTATGAAAGGTGGGTTTAAGAGGGGGAAACTATCCTAAAGACTTCATTAATGCATGCAAAAGAATAAAAGAGTGATAGAGAGGTGATCAAGGGTGATTCAAGGTTTTCCTTCAATTTTCTTTTGGGCATTCAAGGGAGAGTAAGATTTAGCCTCCATTAGGTATGTAGGGTTATGAATGGGTGGTTTCTTCTAGACCCATGGAAAATCCCTCTATAAAAAGTATTAAATTCCATGATTTATCTATGGGGTTTCTACCCATATGCATGAGTTATCTATTTCTGCACATGGTTATGAATTGATTATGATTTGATTATCGAATTATGCAGCTTGAGCAATTTTTATAACGATTTCAATTAAAAATCATGTTTCTAGACTTATGAATTTTAAAGCCAATTGATAAGATGTTCATGAAAAGTGGGATTTTTTTATGTATATGTGATAATGATGAGATATTATGATGAAAAGCATGATTTGAAGCTACCCATGTTTACAATTATATTTTCAATGAGAATTGAGTATTTTTAAGTATGATAAAGCTTTGGGCAATGCCCACATGTTAAGTATGAATGATGATTTTTCCAAATTAAGCTTACCACATTATTTTGGTGCGAAGACTCCAAATTTTATATTCTTAGCTTGCGGTATGTTTTGAGTTAAGTCTTGCTATGCATAACTTACCATATGGTTTTGGAGCAAAGGTTCCCCGTTATGTTTTCAGCTTGTGGTATGTTTTGAACTAAAGCTTCTCAAATGCGTGATTTCGTAGTTGAGATGGTTTTTATTATTGATCTTCTTCAATAGACGATGTTGATCTTCATTATATATGATGTACATCATATGCATGTTTTTGGAAGAAGTGTCTAGCACCGAGTAGGCTAAGGGTCGATCACCCTATGCCTCAGAACTATGCGCCAACGTAGGTTGATACTATTAGATATATTATTTGGGACCTCCTTTGTGAGCTAGCCCCGGCCCTAATGGCCCATGAGCTTGATATCAATATCATAGTAGCGTCCTTAGCCCTGGCAAGGCTTTGGATGGCTCTGCCCACTTGAGTGTACTAGTCGGGATGACGTAAGCTCTATCGTGGTATGTCGGTTAAAAGATGAGTCTCCCAGTGTTCCTCATGATTTTAGATATACATATTCATCACTTATGAGATTTATCTAAATGCATATTGTAAAGCAAGTTTGCTCAATGTTCAGCTTTTACTTATAAATGTCAGAATTTTGCTTTGAGTCAATAGACTCAATTATGATGTTATGAAGTTATGTTATGTCATGTTATGAAGAGATCATAATTTTATAGAGAATGCATGCAAGCCCTACTCTCAGTTTACTAATGTTTATATTTAATTAATGCATTGCTCTTAAATTGTTTTACTTACTCTAGAGGTTTTACTTACCTTGCTTACTCGGTAGATTTCACGTACTGACTGCATACTTTCTATGTTGTATCATTTTATGATGCAGGACCTGACTCTCAGCTTCAGCCCCGCTCTTAGTCAGCCTGTCAGAGTTAGCGTTGCCTTGTTAGTGACTCCTTATCTTTCAAGGACTAGACTATTAAGCTTTTCTTTATGTGTTTCAGTGTCATTTTGTTAAGTTAGATGGGGTCTTGTCCCATCAACTCATCATGTTTAGAGGCTATTCAGACATACGTATATATTTAGCTTCGGATTTCATATTCTAATGTTATATTCAAGTTAGACTTCCGCTATGATTGTATTGTTGATTATTTAGTTTCTTGATTGGCTTAGATGTATGCTTATGCCATAGGTCGACTTAGGGTCTCTCGGGACACCTAGTCCCGTGTTACGATCCAAGCCTCCATTTGGGTCGTGATTGAGGAGTTTGGGGCTCTTCGGAGCCAAGTGGCCGAGCTGTCATCACGCCAGCTTCAATTATAGAAGCCCCCATGCTTCCTAACCTTGACATTAGCATAGACAAAGAGCTTGATTTGGCGGCATATTGGGAGCCTACAGGAGCTGAGAGGGAAAAATTGAAAAAGAGGGTCTATGAGGATGTTGGAGATGAGACTCTAAAGAAGAAGAGAAAGATAGAAAAAAAATAGCGTAAGTAGGTGAGATTAGAGAGCCATCAAACTCACGATGAGCATAGGTCAGAGCTTCTTGAGAGAGCAAGAGGAGAGAGTAGCTCCACCACTGCCCATGCAGAGATTGTGGGTGACAAGGACCCTTCGGGTGAGCCACATTCAGCCCCATTGATTCTGGAGGTCGTAGAGGTGACCACAACTGCTGAGGGGGTAACCATTCCCCCTACTGATACACCATTGAGTGCGACGGCCACCGCCAACACCACGACTGCAGTGGAGGTACCACCTCCACAGGATGAGAGGAGTTCTTAGTGCGCCTAAGGTATGTTCCCTTCGTTCTGCTTTACATTTTATGCTTCGGGGACGAAGCATGTTTTTTGAAAGGGAATGGGGTGTACTTGTATTTTTGGAACTTTTTGGATATGTTCGAGGTTTTTTCTTTCCGTGTTTTCTTTACCTCGGGCATGCTATCTAGTATAACCAACATGTTTGAGATTTTATTTTTGTGATTCTTGTTTAATTAGAAAGTAGCTTAGGAGTACTCAGCTAATAAATTGCACTAGTTATGATGTTTTGAAAAATTGATCCTGTTTAAAAATTTTGATTGCAAAGCATAATTTCTGTGCATCATTTTGTGTCATTTAGTGTATTAACATGAGTAGTTCTTGTTACCCATGTATGAATCAAACAGGTAGAATGAATGCAAGACATGTACCATGAGTGAGTGAGGTCTAATACCTAGTTCAATACTGCGTAGAGGATCTACAACTTGCCTAGTTTATCTTTACATAGGTTTTAGAATTGTTGGTTAGGAAAGGATCATAGTCCATTTTTGTTTAGCCCATTTTTATATTAAATGACCCTATCAGAATAATATGATTCCCTTGATCCCGATTTTGAGCCTTAAATGAACCACTTTTTTTATTAACCAATTAACCGTCCCTATATTTTATGATAAACCCATTTTGGCCCTGGTCCGTCCATGGACATTGTAAACCTCAATATAGGTAAAATTTCTAAGTTGAGGGTGGCCAGAGTAGGGGTGCATAAATCTTGGGAAGATAAAAGAGGAAGAGAAAAGAAAAGGGGTTAAAAATGAGGTGTGATGTGAAAAAACAAAAAAGAGGAAAAAGAAAAGAAAGGAAAATTGAAAATACAAAAGGATAAAGATGAATGAAAATTTGTGAAAACACACCACACCCATACAATTACATAAAAAATGGTGAAAAGAGAGGAAAAAGTTGAAATAGCAAAAAGGATGAAAAAGTGAAAAGTGGAACCATATGTATGTAGTGCCAAAGAGGGTTTAGTCAGAAAAAAATTATATATCTACCATACCTAGCCCAAAAGCTTATATTACAAGTCGAATCAAGTACTATATGATTCTAGCCTTACCATTTGAAGAGACAAAGTAGAGAAAATAAGGACAAGCCTATGGTATCTAACATGCAGTATTTGAAACTTCGTTGTAAGAGTGAGAGTCTTACTTGTTCTGTCCCATGTTTCATATTTTTCTATATTTGTTAGCGGTACACTTCGTTTGTTGTGAGGGTACATGGTTTGTGTTTGATTTTGCTAGTTGTCTGTGTGAAAAGTATTGATGGTGACTTGAATATCTGCTAATAACTAGATGACATATCTTGATCCCTGTTTCTCATGGTTTGTGGTTTATTGATGTGCATATGCTGATTTGGTTTACAGGAAAAAGGGTCAAAAGTTGTTTGAGTTGATGGTGCAAAATTTTGATTGATTGTCTTCTGTAGTACCCTAAATTCATTTTCTAGTTAAGCGTTGTTTTTAGTTTTTTTTTTGTTTTCTTTGCCTAAGAACATGCAAAAGTCTTAAGTTGAGGGTGTTGATATGTTGTGAGTTTACAGCACTTTCGACTCTTAAAATCGAGAAAATAACATGGAATTGGGTATGTTTATATGGATATGAGGTGCTTTTACTTTATTTTCGGGGAAAATAGGTGATGGAGCAAAAATGTGCAAAAAATGCATAAAAGTGCAAAAAATCAGCCAAGTACCAATCTCAGTATGAGCCGTACCTTGATTGTATGAGTCATACTAAGACTCATGGAAAAACTCATAAGGCTAAAATAAGGCGAAGGCAAAGTACGACTCTCAGTACGAGCCATACTAAGATGGTATGAGCTGTAACTGGAGTCGTTGAAATCATCAGAGAAAAATTACACAAGGCAGTCGCTTGATACGGGTGGAACCCATGGATCATAACATCTACTTACGACCCATACCATGATCCATGGGGAGCTTCAGTGATTCTTAAGAACATGGTAGAACTCCTGATGCAACAAGCAACTACGAGTCGTAGGAGAAGGTACGAGGCATCCCACAACACTAGTCGAAAACTTCAGAGGATGTTAAAATTCTCAAGGCCAAGCCACGGATGGATTTTATGACTCATAGGACTATGGTACGAGCCATACCAACTGCCAACACTTAGTCAAATGTGCAGTAGCCAAGGGATGTACGAGAGGCAGGTATGACTTGTACAATCCTGTTACGGGTCATATGAACAGTAGTAAGTCAAGCTGGTGCTAGATATGAAAATTTCCCTATTAGCTTAGGAAAAGGTTTCTGATGTCTGTATAAATACCTTTTATGTTTTATTTTAGTAGAACAACATAGAGAGAAGGTAGTAGACGTGTGACTGCATTGAGAAAAGTTTTATTTGTGAATTATTATCAAGTTTTAGAGAGCAATTCTTAGGATGATCACTTGATTTTATCAATTGTTCTTGAGTTTGTTCACTGATATTCAAAGCAGGTTTTCTTTCAATTATTGTTGTAAGTAGTCTATGAATACTTTACAATCTTACGATCAAGAGAGGCTAAAACCTCCAAAACTAGGGTTATGGGAATCACGGTAGATTAACGAAATAGGGTTACACAGTGATACAAAACCAATGTTAAACGTTGTATTGTATTCTCTTCAACTTTAAACATTTCTTAATGGTGCTCAACATTAGGAATTTTCCCGAATTATTTACTTTCTTGAACCTAGAGAAATAGAGATTTAGGAAAAGAGAATTACGACAAATCCTTGATTTTGATGATCATTGTATGATTTGAGTTGCGGTCGCAGGAAAGCAAATTTGGAACATGTTGATAATGGTTAAATAGAAATCACTAACCCTGTGATTGAGTATAGTCATCCAATAGAGATGAACCAGTCGTTTGGATGAACCCTAGTTATCAGTTCTACAAGTAAGCATTGGGATTCATCACGTGTATATGCCCGAAGTAGTTATGAACCCATGGAGAACACTTACCCTAGTTATTTGCAAATCTTGATAACAACCACAATTACGATCTTGTTTTAATATCTTTTTTCTTTAATTCCCACAATTTGGAGATAACTTACCAACAAGTTTAAGTATCGGCATTAGTCTAGATCTTTCCTTATTCTCTGTGGGTTCGACCCCAACCTCTTTGTTGGGTTCTTTATTGACAATGCTTGTTTCATACTTCACTAGAAAGTGTGAGTTTGAGCATTATCAAAAAGTGGCGCCATTTCGGGGGAATACGGATAAGATTAGATTAATTTCTTGTATTTAACTTTTGGTTTTTTTTTCCTTAATTACGTTTTCTATTAGTTTCTATACATCCACAGGTTGGCGCTTGGTGAATTCCAAGTACTCGACGAAGTTGAAACCCCCTAATTCCTTTGGATCTCAAACTTGAAAGAACTTATGGAGAACCAAAAGTAGAGAGATGCCCGTCTAAATTCTTTTTAGAGTGTCATCTATCTAAGAGGGCCGAAAGATGTTAGATAAATCTTAATCATCATTTTTTCATGAATATCACCCAAATTGATCACTAATAAATTAAACCTACAAAGTTGTGAAATCATGGGGAACACAGTCCAAGTTCATTCTCAATTATCGAATCCAACCAAAAGATTCTAAAACATAAACCACTAGTTCTAAAACTCTTTGAAATCAATCATTTTTAAAATTACAAAACCCTCTTTGAAATATCGGCTTGACTGCTGGTTAAATACTCATTATTGATGGATTTCTTGCTATACTCTTTGTGAAATTCGACCTCAACCAAGTTAGGTTCTATATTTGATGGCTACCACTTTATACTTCATTAAGAAGTGTAATTTGGATGTACTGTCATGACCTTAAATGGGTGAGTCGTGCCGACACCTACATCGACTCTACACGATAGGAGAACCCTCTTTCGAACATTACATAAAACACCAAAATCCTTCATTTATTTACATGAATCAATAGTAATTTGAAATATAAACAAAAGTTTCCCAAAACCATGAATCTCCCAAGGTCTAGTCTAGACATGTACAAGAGCTCTAATAGAATACTTGACAAGACAAATAATACACCTTGGTCTGAGAAGAAGAACACAGAAGCTGATGCTGAATACTCCACAGCAATTATTCAAAACCTGCCACAACTTACACCAAAAAGGTGTAGAAAGGTAGTATAAGTATACCACACATGTAAGCATCATCGACCGACTAAAATTAGTTCACATAACAGCATAATAATTAGCATACAATCAACAATAATAAATTTAACAACTACTCCACTATGCAACAACCCACTAATTTTATTAGCTACATTATTGTCTCTTATGTCTCATCAAGATCCATAAAATTACCCTACCATTCTAGCCAGCTGTTAATCTATCAATCACCTCTCTCTATCTCCGTTGCAGCGACTACTTAGACTGCTACAGCGGTCCAGCGACCATGGTGGTTTGTCCGCTGCAGTGATATCCAAAGTAGTTAGTAGCCCGATTTCCCTGATCTTGTTCTGTTTTATTTCGCCATATAACTTTATAGCACGTCTACCTCTCTTACCATTTCACTGTCATTGATCAAGTTTGTTTCTACCATTTATTGACATATTCAATTACTTACCTAATTTCCTGACCCTCCTTAATTTAGTACATTAAATAATAAAGTCAATCGTTGTCCCTTGGTGATTCACTACCTTTTGTTAAGCCCGTCATGCTACCTCCTATAACCCACAAAAACCAATTAATTCAAACACTAATCACAAATACAGATTTAATAGCTCAAGAACACATAAGGAAAGCATCAAACCATACCGATGGAGTCAAATCCTCCACCGTCAAGTACACATACATACCTATTCCTCCACATCACAATTATGTCATATAATATTGTACCTGTATCGTGTCATCATTTATTACTTCCATTCCATGTCTCTCACCTCAACCCGAATTCTATTAGTATATCTTGTATCACACTTGTATGGTGTATCTCCCTGTCATTGCAGGTAGGGCTGCGTATCAGTCGGTTCGGATCGATTTTGAAAGTTATTTGTTTTAACTTATCAGTTATCAGTTTGTATACATACTAAACCGTTAAAGAACTATTAAGATTTCGGTTAATCAGTTATTGGTTAATTGGTTATTGATCGTTATTGGTTTGATTATCGGGTTAACTGTTAAGATCTCACATGAAAAATCTCATAAGTGATAAGTATGTTTTAACTAGAAAAAAATCAGTGAAAAGACAAAATTTATATAAAACTAGCTCAACTAAAGCAATCAATTTTAATTTATATCAAAACACCATCCCCTTCACTTTTCATCGACACCCATTTCATCTTCTCGTTTGGATATTTTATACGTTGAAGGCTAAAAATATAATTTCATAAATTATTATCAGGTTATCAGTTCACCCATCCAAAAAATTGGCCAAACCGATAGCCGAACCAATAATACAAATAACTTCGGATAGTAAACCGATAATCAAACTATTAAAACAATAACCCGAATCATTGATCCAATAACTCAATTATCGATATGGGTTAATTGGTTTAACTGTTAATTTGCACACCCCTAATTGCAACCTTAGGTATATCATATCATATCCACACAATCACTGATCCCACAATCACACCATCAGTGATATGCTGGGCACACGCCTTTGTAACGTCACTATATATACATGTCAGAGGGTCTTATGCTTGTCCTTCCAGTCATGACCTGCAGGGGACTCTAGAAATCCATGTACAGTACACCCAGTCGTATGAGACCGTCATCATACCTGTCTGTGTACTCATAGTTGTACACCCATTCGTATGGTGTTTTAGCCATACCTATTGGTCTACTTCCTCATACCACACGTCTGGATGCTCACCTCGGGCGTGAGCCACTCATATCTTCAACCCTCGATCATATCTGATCGTACGAGTCTCCTCATCCAAGTTCTCTCCCTTCGGCTCCAAGCCTCACATTCACAATCATATCAATGGTTTACCGTCCCATATTACATAGTATTCCATTCACCTATTCGATCAATACAACCTCACCCACAATTTCGGGACCACACATCATAGCATAAAATCAACAAATGACACAAACAACAAGAGTTACATATCAATAATTATAATAACATGCCAAATTTCGAGCTCAATTCCTACCTATGTAATTAAATGTCCATTATATTCAAAACTTTACATGGGAAAGCAACCTAGCCCACTCACAAAATTGGGCTCCTTTGCGGCGGCATTACTGTCGACATAATTGTGTCGCTGCAACGGAACTAAGCCCGCTACAGCGGTACTGTTTAGGAAGTACTTCGACCAATTTTTTCCAATTTTTCCTATAGATATTTTCTTCCCAAATAATGTAACTCTTCTTCCAAATCACCCACCACCTTGGACCAGCACCATACAAGTTTATTTCAACAATTAATTTTAACAACGCAATCATCATCATTAATAATATCTATAGACCGAAGAAACACATTATTATCTACAAAACATACAATCATTATGTAAAGTCTAACTCCTCTAATTTGTGAGTTTTAATTCATGTCCTATAATATTTATAGTCCACCATTAATTGTTCAGTTCTGTCACACCCCGCCTTGGGGGGTATGACTGGCACCTGGTGCCCTGCAAGGACCTGAACTGCAGGACTGCTAAGCCTGGCCACATCTGGTGCCTGGCTGGCTCTATCTCATATTTCTGGAAACAAAGGGCCATATAACGGTTGTAAACACAGCCCCCGGCCCATTGGCCTACAACCTTCTGTACCTGTTCTAACAGCTGACCAGAAACATATCAACTCAGGGAAACCTATGCGGGCCGACAAGGCCACCATGCTGTCTAGTTATCTGCAACTCAATCATGAAGTACTAAAGAGCTACGTGACCGGCAAGGTCACCACTACTGGTAAACTATGGCCCCACACGACCATCATAATAGAAAGAAAGAGTACTAACAACTATATAACTACACGGCCTCACACGACCGGCTCATCTGACCACAGGGAATATATACAGACTGCAAGCCTCTAGGAATAGCAATAGAAATGATCGGGACAGGGCCCCGACCTACCCGTACTATACAACAAAAAGGAACTGAAATACACCTCTGAAATTCAGTCTCTGGATGACAGGAGCTAAATACTCGATCGTTGACAGGAATCACGTAGTATCGCCTGCTCGTCTATGAGTACCTGCAGGCAAGTAATGCAGCGCCCCACCGGGCGTCAGTACCGCTGGTATTGAGTATATAAAGCAATAACTGAAAGAAATATCTGAAATCAATAACACAACGGATGACACTGAAGTAGAAAGAACTAGATTAACTGTCAGATGGTGTGAGTCATACCTGTTCTTAATCATACTGAAGGGAGTAGGAGTCATACCTGAGGATTTATCATTCTACTGTCGATCTACACGTAACTACTGTAACACAGTATAACATATCATAACATATATAGCACACACAGACCTTACCCGGCCCCCATAAGCCGGGAGGTACAACCAGCACGGAATCTATACCCCTACCCCGGTCATCCCATCTCCTATAAACCCCGTAAGCATACTGCCGGTCCCCTGGGTATGCACTTGGGCTAGCTGAGCCCCTGACTATAACTGTATCTGAGTCCGGAGGACTCCTGAATCTACACCCGGGCGTATCTGCTCGACTGGGGTGTGTAAGGGCCGATCAAGGCACAAATATGGGGAAACCTGGCATCCCATCTTCGTCCCCTGTGGGACGGCATGCCACTCCGTAGAGCGACGTATCCTCATCCTCTGGCGGACGAGTCGATACAGCTATCAACCCTGGGGCGGTCATGGATGCTAGGTAGTCCAACCCCAAACAATACAACGGTCTCAACTAGTAGTACTATCTGCATATCTCACATACTAAGGCTAATAGGGGTAAAGTATCGTATACATTACATGCTGAACTAATGATAGTAATCTGTATGTATTCAATACGTGCTGAAACTGGTAAATATATGTATATATGAATATAGTCTCCTGCAAAACTATGCTGGGGGGAATGCTATACAAGATAGTGTTTCTGCTGAAAACTATGTTGTTTACTGAGTTTCTGTATTAACATGATTTACTATTCCTAACATGCGTTCTAAACTTTATTTTAGCCTGCCATTCTATTTCTGAAGTGCTTTACGGATATTGCATCACTTTACGGGGTTTCAGCTAAATACAATAATATCTTAACATTTCAAATTACATCACATACTGAGCGTACTGGGCGGTTTCTAACACTTGTGTCAGAATCTATGTCGTACTAGTAAATTTCACGCAAGTTACAACTTAATGCTTCTCATATCTTATCAGCATTCACAGCAAATGTAACCTCGACTTTTGAACATTCTACTGGTCTGTAAATCACTACACTGTACCGATATTACTTAACTTGCTGAGGGAACTAGCTTTACATACCTTATTCTTGAACTATTCGTCCGTCGGACGAGACTCGGCCAGCACTTCAACTGTTTCCTCCCAACTGCATTCATAAATATGTCAATCAATACCAAATACAGCTTTATTTTAAAGAGCAATATCACTTTTGATATAGTTTATGGCCTAAACTTAGGCTTATCGAAAGACGGCCGAAAACTCGCTATTTTTCATAGGTCCAGAAGGGAGAAATACTCACTTCACAGCTAGGAACACATAGACACTAATCTAGAGCAATTCCACTTACCTTAGCTCGGTGGCTCGACGATTCGTCGGCCGTATTTCACGAAACTGAATCCATAGGAATGCTCTCTGCTGCTAAATACCTCAGTATCTGGAGTTAATTTGAGTTTGGGCAGCGTTTGGCAGCGTAAACGGTCGAAAATTATATAATTTCTTCGTTCGTTTCTTCTCCCTCTGCGCTTGCCTCTGTTCTATGGAAATTTTTAAAGATTTTTATCATTTAAAACCGAAGTGGGGCTTTATATACTTGGGCCTGGACAAGGCCAACGTGTCACAGAGCCAACGCGGAGGTCCCTCCTCCGTGACACGCTGCCATCGCGGAGGGGTTCTGCCTCGGCTCCTTCCGCGATGGTTTGACAGGTTTCTCGTCCGATCTTTTCCCGGGCCTTTCTTCAGCACGTATGGCCTTCAAATATGCTTAACCAACGTGCGAATAGGTCATTTAAATGCCGGGAATTCTACGGGGTATGACATTCTCCCCCCCTTAAGAACATTCATCCTCGAATGTATACTGTCATCTAAAAGACTATTTAACATACTTTCTAGAAAAATTTCGGCAGAGTTTCCCCTGTAATATGGACTATAGTAAAAATCTGAAATGCAGAAAAGTCCAACATAGGCACTGCACATAATATTCTAGGATTCACTAGATAACTAGATATCAATCTTTCTTTATCATTTACAGACATACAACCATAAGGTACTGCATAAGTAATAATACGGACATACATGTCGCCCGACTAGGCCTGAAATAAGTGAGGGTATCTGGCTTTCATATCTTCCTCAGCTTCCCACGTCATTTCCTCACGATTCCTGTTACGCCACAATACTTTGACAGATGCGACATCTTTAGTCCTCAACCTGCGAATCTGTCTGTCTAAGATAGCTACAGGAACCTCTTCATATGCCAACTCTTCTGTGACCTGAACATCCTGAATTGGAACTACTGTAGAAGGATTCCCTACGAACTTTCTTAACATAGAAACATGGAACACTGGGTGAACAGATGCCAACTCCGGAGGCAAATTCAATTCGTATGCAACTCGGCCTATTCTTCGCTGAATCTGATATGGCCCAATGAACCTCGGGCTAAGCTTGCCTTTCTTGCCAAATCTCATTACCCCTTTCATTGGAGATACCTTCAGATACACCCAGTCATTTACTGCAAATTCTAGGTCCCTGCACCGCATATCTGCATAGGACTTCTGGCGGCTCTGAGCAGTGAGTAATCGTTCTCGGATAAGCTTTATCTTTTCCTCTGACTGTCGAACAATGTCTGGGCCAACCAATGCTGATTCCCCCACTTCAAACCAGCCCACTGGCGATCTACATTTTTGCCCGTATAATGCCTCGAAAGGCGCCATCCGAATAGCTGAATGGTAGCTATTATTATAAGCAAATTCAATCAATGAGAGATGTTCATCCCAGCTACCCCCAAAATCTAGCACACACGCTTGCAACATATCTTCGAGCATTTGGATAGTCCGCTCAGCCTGCCCATCTGTCTGAGGGTGGAATGCTGTGCTCAAATTAATCTGCGTCCCCAAACCTTTCTGAAACGACTGCCAGAATCTAGCTGTAAGCTGTGCTCCCCTATCTGAAATGATGGATACCGGCACTCCATGTAATCTAACTATTTCTCTAATATATAATTCGGCATAATCCTCAGCTGAGAAGGTAGTTTTTACTGGCAGGAAATGAGCTGATTTTGTCAGCCTGTCAACTATTACCCAAATGGAATCATTTCTGCGTCTGGTACGGGGTAACCCTGTTACAAAATCCATGTTTATCGTTTCCCATTTCCACGTAGGCACAGTTATATCTTGCGTCAAACCACCCGGTTTCTGGTGCTCTTCTTTCACTTGCTGACAGTTAGAACATCTAGATACAAATTCAGCTATCTCAGCTTTCATACCTGGCCACCAGTAAATGTCTCTAATGTCGTGGTACATTTTCGTCGCTCCCGGATGGAGGTAATAGCGAGCGTAATGTACCTCATGCATGATCCGCCCGTGAAGCCCTGAAACATTCGGGACACAAAGGCGGCCCTTACAACGTAACACATCATCCTCGGCTATCTGAAAGTCTGACTCCTTACCTCTCTGAATTCTATCTCTGAGTTGGACCAAATCAAGATCCTCGTACTGTCGTTCTTTTGCCTCTGTAACTAATGATGACACAGCAGAATTCTGAATTACCGCCTCGTTATTTCCTGTTTCCATTACCCGAACAGCTAAACCAGCTAATTGATGAATTTCTCTGGCTAACTCCCGTTTCTCAGGTCGCAGATACGCCAAGCTCCCAATTGACTTACGGCTCAGGGCGTCTGCTACAACATTAGCTTTTCCTAGGTGATATAGAATATTCACGTCATAATCTTTCAACAATTCTAACCAGCGACGTTGTCGTAAATTCAACTCCCTCTGGGTAAAGATGTACTGTAAGCTCTTATGATCTGTATAAATATCAATATGGACGCCGTACAAGTAATGTCTCCACATTTTTAAGGCATGAATTACTGCGGCCAATTCTAGATCGTGGGTAGGGTAATTCTTTTCGTGTTTCCTCAACTGTCTGGAAGCATATACAATTACTCTACCATGCTGCATCAACACACAGCCCAACCCGACACCTGACGCGTCGCAATAGACTGAATAACCTTCTGTGCCTTCCGGCAATGCTAACACTAGGGCGGAGGTTAATCTGTCTTTCAGTTCCTGGAAGCTCTGCTCGCATGCCTCTATCCACTGAAATTTTGCTGCTTTCTGCGTCAATTTGGTTAGAGGTGCTGCAATGGTCGAGAACCCTTCAACAAATCTCCTGTAATATCCTGCCAACCCCAGAAAGCTACGGACTTCAGTCGGAGTGGTAGGCCTAGGCCATGACTTAACTGCTTCTATTTTCTGCTTGTCTACCTGTATACCAGCGTCTGAGACGGTATGCCCCAAAAAGGCCACTGAGTTAAGCCAGAATTCACATTTCGAAAATTTAGCATACAATTGGCGGTCCCTGAGAATCTGGAGCACTGTCCGCAAATGAGTCCGGTGATCTGCTTCAGAGTGTGAGTACACCAGAATATCATCAATGAATACTATCACGAACAAGTCCAGGAAAGGTCTGAAAATACTGTTCATCAGGTCCATGAAAACTGCTGGGACATTCGTTAACCCGAAGGACATAACTAGAAATTCAAAATGTCCATATCGGGTCCTGAACGCTGTCTTAGGAATATCTCTCTCACGTACTCGGACCTGGTGGTATCCGGATTGCAAGTCAATCTTAGAAAAGTATCTGGCTCCCTGCAACTGATCAAACAAGTCATCAATTCTGGGAGGCGGGTACTTGTTCTTTACTGTAACTTTGTTTAACTGCCGATAATCTATACACATTCGGAGCGAGCCATCTTTCTTTCTCACAAATAAAACTGGCGCACCCCACGGTGAAGTACTCGGCCTGATGAAACCTTTATCTAATAAATCTTTCAACTGCTCCTTTAACTCTCTGAGTTCTGCAGGAGCCATGCGGTAAGGAGGAATCGATATCGGCTGAGTACCTGGTAACTAGTCAATAGCAAAGTCTATTTCCCTTTCTGGGGTAATACCGGGTAACTCATCTGGGAACATATCAGGGAATTCATTCACCACTGGCACAGACTGGAGTGTCGGAGATTCTGCTTGAACATCCTGAACCCTGACCAGATGGTAAATACATCCCTTAGATATCAACTTTCTCGCCTGAAGGTAGGAAATAAACCTACCTTTTGGCGTAGCGGTACTACCCTTCCACTCCCGCACTGCTTCTCCTGGGAAGTGGAATCGGACCGTCTTGGTCCAACATTCAACGTTGGCAAAACACGGTACCAACCAGTTCATACCCATTATGGCATCAAAATCTACCATTTCTAACTCGACCAGATCTACGGTGGTGTGACGATCAACAACCTCTACTGTACACCCGCGGTAGTTTCGACTAGCTGTGATAGAGTCACCAATGGGCGCGGATACTAAAAAGGGCTGATGCAAAAATTCTGGTGCAATACTAAACTTTCGTGCCACAAATGGAGTAATATAGGACAAGGTAGACCCTGGATCAATCAACACATAAGCAGGGTGTGAGCAGATAGTTAGCATACCTGTCACAACATCAGGTGACGCTTCTGAATCTTGCCTCCCTGGTAAGGCATATGTACGGCTTGGACCTGCACCTGTACTGAAAGTCTCTGATCTGCCCCGACCCCTGCCTGCTGAAACTGAGGGCCTGCGCCGTACCGAGGATGCCGTGACTCGTGACCCTGCAGATGCCCTATCCTGTCTGTCCCGGTCCTCTCGACCTCTGGCTGGTCAATCTTTCATCAAATGGCCTTCTTGGCCACAAATATAACATGCGGTGGAGCCATATCTGCATGCTCCAGGATGGCGTCGACTGCATATAGGGCAAAGTGGTAGGGTATACCTGCTCTGCTCTGCCCTCCTCTGTAATGATGAATCTGCCACCTGCGAGCCTCTACCAGTCTCTGGCTGCCCCCTGCAGCTGAATCAACCCCATGCGACTGTGGCGGAGGCGGGGGCCTGGGTGGCCTATCTGACAATCGTGGCCTGGGTCCTCCCCGAGCATCCCTCTGTAACTCAACTGGCCTGTCCCGGTGACGCTGTTCCTGATTAACCCTTCTGATCTCCCGTTGTTATTGTCTGATGCCCTCAATATTCTGGGAAAATGGCTGAACTCGAGCAATGTCCATGTCTTCTCGCAGTGTGGCTGTAATGCAAATCTCAACATATTCTGGATTCAACCCCATAATAAAGCGGTGCACTCTGGATGCCATGGTATCAACAAAGGCCGGTGCATATCAAGCCAAAGAATCAAACAGCAAGGAATATTCTCGAACACTCATGGCCCCCTGCTCCAGATGTAGGAACTGGTCTACCCGAGCCTGTCGAATCTCCCGTGGCAAGTAGTGATCCAGAAAAGCTGCTGAAAAGCTGAACCAGGTGGGAGGGGAAACATCTCTCCCTCGGGACCTTTCCCAGCTTTCATACCATAATACGGCGATATCCCATAATCGGAACGCCGCCAACTCGACTAATTATGTAGATGTGGCATGCATAACCCTGAATATTCTCTGCAATTGATCCAGAAAATCCTGAGGATCCTCTGTCCGGTCCAAACCTGTAAACTGTGGGGGATTCAAAGCTAAGAACTCTCGGACCCTCGAACTGCCGGGCCCTCCTAATGATTCTGCAACTGTAGATGGCATCGGCTGACGCTGAGCAGCCATCATCTGTGCTAACATAACCACAACACTCCTAACCTCCTGGTCGGAGGGTGTGGATATATGGACTGCTGAAGGTAGTGTCGCTCCAAGCGGCTCCTGATGTTGTGGAGACTGCTGAGAAGGCTGGGACGATGCCTTTGTAGTGCCCTCTGACCGGGCTGTTTCTAAACGAGGGGGAGGCATCCTGCTGGTGCCTTCCCTTGCTGCAACATCTAAGCTCCGACCCGTGATAGGATGTCACTGGTATGACATTATCTATAACCAAAGAATATAGTAAGCTTTTAGGGACTCAACCCTATACTGTACCGCTCTACAGCACGACTGAATAAGAATAAAAGACAACCATCCTATCATGCCTTGCAGCCTCCTGACAATAGTATGTGGTGCACAACACATCCATGGAAAGGACTCTACTTAGCACGGCTTGCAGACTCCCTGGGATACGACCTGCTCTGATACCAAGTTTGTCACACCCCGCCTTGTGGGGGTATGACTGGCACCTGGTACCCTGCTAGGACCTAAACTGCTGGACTGCTAAGCCTGGGCACATCTGGTGCCTGGCTGGCTCAATCTCATATTTCTGGAAACAAAGGGCCATATAACGACTGTAAACACAGCCCCCGGCCCATTGGCCTACAGCCTTCTGTACCTGTTCTAACAGCTGACCAGAAACATATCAACTCAGGGAAACCTATGCGGGCCGACAAGGCCACCATGCTGTCTAGTTATCTGCAACTCAATCATGAAGTACTAAAGAGCTACGTGACCGGCAAGGTCACTACTACTGGTAAACTATGGCCCCACACGACCATCATAATAGAAAGAAAGAGTACTAACAACTATACAACTGTACGGCCTCACACGACCGGCTCATCTGACCACAGGGAATATATACAGACTGCAAGCCTCTAGGAATAGCAATAGAAATGATCGGGACAGGGCCCCGACCTACCCGTACTATACAACAAAAAGGAACTGAAATACACCTCTGAAATTCAGTCTCCGGATGACAGGAGCTGAATACTCGATCGCTGACAGGAATCACGTAGTATCGCCTGCTCGTCTATGAGTACCTGCAGGCAAGTAATGCAGCGCCCCACCGGGCGTCAGTACCGCTGGTACTGAGTATATAAAGCAATAACTGAAAGAAATATCTGAAATCAATAACACAACGGATGAAACTGAAGTAGAAAGAACTAGATTTACTGTCTGATGGTGTGAGTCGTACCTATTCTTAATCATACTGAAGGGAGTAGGAGTCATACCTGAGGATTTATCATTCTACTGTCGATCTACACGTAACTACTGTAACACAGTATAACATATCATAACATATATAGCACACACATACCTTAACCGGCCCCCATAAGCTAGGAGGTACAACCAGCACGGAATCTATACCCCTACCCTGGTCATCCCATCTCCTATAAACCCCGTAAGCATCCTGTCGGTCCCCTGGGTATGCACTTGGGCTCACTGAGCCCCTGACTATAACTGTATATGAGTCCGGAGGACTCCTGAATCTACACCCGGGCGTATCTGCTCGACTGGGGTGTGTAAGGGCCGATCAAGGCACAAATATGGGGAAAACTGGCATCCCATCTTCGTCCCCTGTGGGACGGCATGCCACTCCGTAGAGTGACGTATCCTCGTCCTCTGGCAGACGAGTCGATACAGCTATCAACCCTGGGGCGGTCATGGATGCTAGGTAGTCCAACCCCAAACAATACAACGGTCTCAACTAGTAGTACTATCTGCATATCTCACATACTGAGGCTAATAGGGGTAAAGTATCATATACATTACATGCTGAACTAATGATAGTAATCTGTACGTATTCAATACGTGCTGAAACTGGTAAATATATGTATATATGAATATAGTCTCCTACCAAACTATGCTGGGGGGAATGTTATACAAGATAGTGTTTCTGCTAAAAACTATGTTGTTTACTGAGTTTCTGTATTAACATGATTTACTATTCCTAACATGCGTTCTAAACTTTATTTTAGCCTGCCATTCTATTTCTGAAGTGCTTTACGGATATTGCATCACTTTACGGGGTTTCAGCTAAATACAATAATATCTTAACATTTCAAATTACATCACATACTGAGCATACTGGGCGGTTTCTAACACTTGTGTCAGAATCTATGTCGTACTAGTAAATTTCATGCAACTTACAACTCAATGCTTCTCATATCGTATCAACATTCACAGCAAACGTAACCTCGACTTTTGAACATTCTACTGGTCTGTAAATTACTACATTGTACCGATATTACTTAACTTGCCGAGGCAACTAGCTTTACATACCTTATTCTTGAACTATTCGTCCGTCGGACGAGACTCGGCCAGCACTTCAACTGTTTCCTCCCAACTGCATTCATAAATATGTCAATCAATACCAAATACAGCTTTATTTTAAAGAGCAATATCACTTTCGATATAGTTTATGGCCTAAACTTAGGCTTATCGAAAGACGGCCGAAAACTCGGTATTTTTCAGAGGTCCAGAAGGGAGAAATACTCACTTCACAGCTAGGAACACATAGACACTAATTTAGAGCAATTCCACTTACCTTAGCTCGGTGGCTCGACGATTCGTCGGCCGTATTTCACGAAACTGAATCCGTAGGAATGCTCTCTGCTGCTAAATACCTCCGTATCTGGAGTTAATTTGAGTTTGGGCAGCGTTTGGCAGCGTAAATGGTCGAAAATTATATAATTTCTTCGTTCCTTTCTTCTCCCTCTGCGCTTGCCTCTGTTCTCTGGAAATTTTTAAAGATTTTTATCATTTAAAACCGAAGTGGGGCTTTATATACTTGGGTCTGGACAAGGCCAACGTGTCACGGAGCCAACGCGGAGGTCCCTCCTCCGTGACACGCTGCCATCGCGGAGGGGTTCTGCCTCGGCTCCTTCCATGATGGTTCGACAGGTTTCTCGTCCGATCTTTTCCCGGGCCTTTCTTCAGCACGTATGGCCTTCAAATATGCTTAACCAACGTGCGAATAGGTCATTTAAATGCCGGGAATTCTACGGGGTATAACAAGTTCCCACATTATATAAACATGGTTTGTATGAATAATTCTTCAAGATTAGAATTCAGGAAGAAGGACTACGTAATTCTATGTATACATATATATACATTAATAAAAAATGCCCGTATATCCATTCGCATACAATCAATTCACTCTCACATACACCCTCATGCATAGACTATTTTTATTGCAATCACAGCCAGCGAATTTTCTAATTATGGGGATATCAACACCCCTTTCCTATTTCCTTCATCCTCGAACTCTTACCGATTTTAGTATTCCTTGACAGTTTACTCAAATTTCGATTCTACACATCAAAGGCTGATAACATTCAAACTACACCCCTCTTAACGAGAGAGCGTAAACGGTTGTTGCTGAAAATAAATATTCCTGACGGATGTCGGGGTCGAATCCACAGAGTCTAGTGAATGATTTGCGCAAACATTATTTAGAAAATTTGATTAATTCGCACCAAATCATAGGGAATGGAACAGTAAATTTTTTGGGGGAAAATGAAGTTAGTAGTATTATGGATAATAAATCAGCTATCCAAGATAGCAAAATAACCAAAATTGAGAGACAATGATTAGTGAAGACTAGAGGTGTCGTGTAGATGGGGTGTTAATCAAATGAGGACATTCTAGATCATCAAATTACTGTGAATAAGTGTAAATAACTTTGGATGAGATGGCACCCGATGTTTTTCAACCTCTTGGGTACCTTTTTCTTGAGTCCTTTCTAGCCCCAAGACACAATTCAATTAGTCCAATATTGTTTGGGTTAGTAGATGAGTTATTTCTAGCCATCATCCATTAATTAGTATTATGAATATGTATTTTGTCTATCGCTAGCCCAACCCCACACAATCACATCCATTCCCACTATCAAATTCTCCGTCATTACTTAATTCTTCTTTTTCTAGCCAAAATCAAGTATGAAAACCAAACCCATGTTTGCAACTATGGGAAATCAATTATAATTTGAAGAGAATTCAACAGATTTACACTAATTAAGTAATATTAGGATGAATCTAGCAATGCCCAATATAATTAAACACCCATCATCACACACCTCTAGCTAATGATTTAGCTACTCATAATTAAGAAACTAAATAGCATATACATTAATAAACTGAATGATTTCATTACTAAGACCAAGAAAAATCAAACTTAAAATTTGTCTGCAACAATGCTTATACCTTTCTAAGGAAGAAGATGAATATAGGAGAGAGCAATATTCAATTTCTTCTCCAATGGGGTTTTTCTCTTTCCAAAGCAAAAGGAATGTTAAAAAATATGTCTAGAGTACTTTCTTCTGGACTAGATATAAAAATAAGGCAACCAATATCCTCTTTTTCAGTGCTAGACGTAATTTCCCTTGTTCAGGCATTTTTTCACTTGCGATGGAATCGGCGGTTTGTCGGTTGCAATCCGCGAGCCGCCATTTATTTTCTTCTGCGATCCAGTTCTGCTCTAGGACCTTTTGGAAATTCCTTCGTATAATACTCTGAAAGTGCCTAGGACTAGACCTGAAATTAAAAATAGAAGTTGGCAGAATCTGGGGAAGATCCCATAGAACAAGTCACCTAACGGATCGTTGGTCCAATTACGACCCATGGGAAGCAATCGTGGGGAGGTCCTGCCTGGTAGCAGTTGGGAGTAACGCATCTAGGAACGACCTGTTGACAGGTGTAACGAGTCATTGTTTGTGGCTGTGGTAAGGCTGGTACTTGGCCTAAGGGAAGGTAACGAGTCGTGGGATGACTAGTTGTAGGTTACAACGGGTCGTGGCCATCAGCCGTGGGAAGGAGTATTAAAGAACTCCAGTTGAGGTAATAGAAGGAAACCATGACTCGTTGGAAGGAGGAACCAGTCGTGGTGTGGCTCATGGGAAGGCTTGTGCAGGTCATGAAGGGGAAAACAATGGACGACATAACAGATCATCGTTTAAAGCAACGACTTATCCTGTCGAGTTGTGGGAGTGAACCTGAGAATGTGAAGTCAGGAAGTGGAGATGAAGGATGGATACCATGAGTCGTGGTAACCAAGAGCGACCTATTAGGAGGGTCGTTGTCACCATCAGTGCAGAAATTTCAGGAATTTCATTAAGGGAATTTTCATCATTTCTAAGTCTTAGGGTCCTAAACTATGTCATTTGAGGCTCGAAATACAGGATTTTATGAGGGTAAAACATATCCTAGGCTCATTCATATCCATGCATGCAAAGTTAGAAAATTATGGAGGTGATCATGCTTGTTCTTCTTCAAGTTTTCCTTCAATTTCCATTGGGCTTTCAAGGAGTGGTAAAATCCTAATCTTCCCCAGGTATGTAGGGTTATGAGTGGGTTAATTCTTTCACACCCATGCCCAATCCCTCTCTTAATCATGAATTTCCTATGTATAATCTATGGGGTTTTAACCCAATGCATGAAATTCTTAATTCTCTACATGGGTATGATTTAAATATGTATAAACTATTGAATTATGATTCATGGGCAAGTTTTATGTTTTTTCCAATGAAAAATCATGTTCTTAGTTTATTTAATCAAAATGCCCAATTATAAAAAGTTCATGAAAGATGAGATTTGTGATGCATGTATGATTATGATGAGATATTATGATGAAAAGCATGTTTTCAAGCTACCCATGTTTATAATCATGTTTTCAAAATGAATTGAGTATTTTCAAGCATGTTAAGATGTTGGGAAATGCCCACATGTTTATGTATGATTTATGATTTTCCCCAATTAAGCTTACCACATAGTTTTGGAGCGAAGACTCCCAATTATCATTCAGCTTGCTGTATGTTTTGAGCTAAAGCTTCTCATATGCATGACTTCAGATTTGAGATGTATTTGCTTATTGATCTTCGTCAATTGACGATAGTAAGCTCCGTTGAAAATGATGGAGAGCATATGCATATTTTTGGAAGTAGTGTCTAGCACCGAGTAGGCTAAGAGTCAACAATCCTATGCCTTACAACTACGCGCCAATGTGGGTTTATTCTTATATATATTACTTCGGGACCTTCCTTATGAGTTATCCCCTGCCCGATCGGGTCATGAGCTTGATATCGATATCATGATATCGTCCTTATCCCTGGTAAGGCTTTGGACGGCTCTACCTATTTGAGCGTGATAGTTGGGACCACGTAAGTTCTATCGTGGTATGTCGGTTAAAAGACGAGTATCCAATTGTTCCTCACGATTTTCGTTATGAATGTTCATCATTCATAAGATTTATACATTTATATATGTTCTAAAGCAGGTTTGACTCAATGTTCAGTTTTACTCATGACTATCAGTTTCAGCTTTGATTCAATCGATTCAGTTATGATGTTATGTTATGTTATGATAAGATCATGATTTCAGAAAGAATACATGCAAGCCCTACTCTCAGATTCTTATTATTTATGTTTTACATTATGCTTTTCTTTAAATGATTTTACTTATTTATGTAGTGTACTTACCTTGCATACTCGGTACATTCCATGTACTGACTGCATCCTCTATGTTGTATCATTTCATGATACAGGACCCGGTACTCAGACTCAGCCCCATTCACTGCCATTCTTTAGATTAGCATCTTACACTTGTTGGTGAGTACTCATCTCCCGAGGACCATGCTTATTTAGATTTCTCTATGTATTTTAAGTTTTTAGCTTATTCAAGTTATTTGGGGTCTTGTCCCATCAGCTCATCATCTTTAGAGTCTTTTTAAAAAAAAGGATGTACTCAACTTCAGATTGTGTATTTTGATGTTACATTTATTTCAATCCTCTAAGATTATTATGTTGATTCTTCAGTTTTAATAATTAAGTTAGATGTATATTCATGCCATGGGTCGCCTTGGAGTCTCTTGGGTCTCATTGTCTCGTGTCTTGATCCGGGCCTCCGTTCAGGTCGTGGCACTTTGGCGATTCGCCGATTTCCATATGTGATACACCGATTAATTTTCTCTTTAGTCCAGCAAGATCCAGCACCTATCGGTGATGGAATCAGCGAGTCGCCGGTTGATGTTTGCAGGCTGCCAGTTGAATTTTCTCCTCAAACCAATGGTTGCCTGCAATTGACCGGCGTTTCATCGGTGTACTCCAGTGAAACGCTAGTTTTCACTTAAGTTCATCCTTTTTACTCCAAGTCATGCTCTTTCTCTTCAACTCAGATACTTGAAAAGGCAAAAAGGGCATAAAATTCATCTAAATGACTTGAAAACTAAGCTAAAGCTCATGCTTAAGAGCTTAATGAGTTGGTAAATTACCAACTCATCAAACCTCCAAACTTGAACCATTGATTGTCCTCAAGTAATGCAATTCTTATTAGTCGAGCAAAAGGAATGACATGCCACTGCACAAGAGTTTGTGCATCAAAGACAACTTAATCTATGACAACCCAAAAATTCTCACCAACTCACAGAAAAAGAGAAACAATTTCCACCCTACAAATATGTAAAAGATTGAAGAGGCAACCACAATTCAAAGACATGACTCACAAATGCTTTTATTTTGCGAAACAAGGACATAGATTATCAAATCAAATACACAGAGCATCTCAATTCATAATCACTGCACATTCAAAGTTTTCCTTACATCTCAGACTACTCATGCCTCAATCACACCTTTACCTCAATGCAAGTATGTCTTCAAGAGGGAATTATGCCACTCACTACAAGAGAGAATTCCTTTTCTTTTTCATGAATCGATGCACACATAAGGATTTATAGAAAAAAATGATCACACTCACTCTCCCAAAATAAATCTTCATGCACAAATCTTAACCCATTGGCTTGCCCTTTATGTAATTCGCAACTAATATAGAGTAGCTACACTCAAAAGCAATTCGGACTTGCGGGTCATAATGAAGGCTAGGGGTAATGGTAGGACAATTATTTGGCTCTAGTGACTAGAACCTCACCAATGCATTTATGTGAACACTTCAACTCTTCCCATCTAACTTTTTATATCACTCCACCTTATTCCTCCTTTTGCATCCATTTTTATCTTCTATTTCTCAAAGACCTTCCTTGTAGCTCCTTTGGCTATCACATTAAGCCTTGTCTAAGCAAGAGGTAACACCATTTCACTTTTCTTTTCTCTTTTGGTATCTTAAGGTTTCTAAACTAATCATTTCATTCCTTTTTTTTCACAATTTGGTGCTACCTCAAATTTAGGCTTCTCATATTTTCCCCTTTCTTGAAAACCCCCAAACTTAGGCTCTTTGCCTATTTCTCATTGATTTACTTATTTCTCCCTATGTCTTTGGGCTTTCAGCTCCCATTATTCTTATTCGCTCACCACTAGAAATTAAGAAGGATGGGTGCCAAGAAGTTGGGATCAAAAAGGGATATTGGCTTGTAATGTGGTTTCCAAGAATAAGTAGTCCAAAAGGCTCAACGTTGGCTAGCAAAGGAAGACATTTTCGGAGGTCATTTTTGGAAGAGTGACTAGTCAAATGAAAGCCTAAAATCATGTTCTAAGTGCAGCTACATCTAGGATTCTCCTTGAGTCACACTTAGGGTAAGTTATAGACAACAAGAGATGCATGAGATTCATAAAGATCCTTATACCACAAGGCATCACACCCAAAGAGTCCATACAAGTCATTATCATCATAAGATTTTGACTCAAGACACTAGAGCATGCGAATTCACAAGCCAAACAGGGAATCTACAACGTATGATAAGAGAGTGCTACATTTTTAATTTTAAATACACATTTTTTTCTATTTTCATGCCACATCAAAAAGTTTTTGGTGGTTCCTCTCAAAACAGCTCCACAAAAAACTCAAAGAAAGATATGGCATATTCCCTTAAGAGAGTCGCCTCACAATCTATCATTGGGAAATATAAACCCGGCTCGACAATCAAAAAGAAAAAAGAAAAAGAAAAATGCTACTTGGGAACAAACCGTATTATGAAGAAAATCCTTGGAGTTTGATTACTATCTACTGTTTACAAAAGCGAATAAAATCAAACATGAGTCACAAATTCAACATTTTGAAATTTCAAACAAAGACCCATTCCGAAAGCACTACATCAAAAGACCAATTATTTCATCCATTCACAATCTTATCAAAACAAACAGCCCGGCAAGGGAAATCATCAACATTATTAAAATGATCCCAATAAAGGCTCACAACTCCACAAAAGATTTAAAAACAAAAGCCCAACAAGGGCTATATCGATTTATAAACAAAATAAATCACAAATGATCATCCAAGAAAGAACTTATCCTACCCCAACTCAAATATTATATTGTCCCCAATGTAAGCATGAAAAATAAAGTGGGTGAGAACTCTCCGAGTGGGTCACTCCTCTTCATCCACATCAGCAGCAACAGCAACTCCTGCATCTCCATAAAGGCCATCCTCACCAAAATCATCTACATCATCTCCTAAGCACTCGAACAAATTATCAATGGGGCCTCAGACTATAAAAGGGGAAGCCATTGCGGTATCAAGAGCACTCAAGTCAGACACCTCCATGGATGTCTAACTTCCACTCCCTTACTTTAGTCACGAGAGAAGTGACAGCTCCCCCTACAACATCTACCCTTTTGCACAATGTGGTAAGACTCTCATACAAGGACTTCATTTCCCTTTTCATCGTTTGGACGATGAGGGTAGGGAGGCTCATAGCCAACTTTTAATGCTGATTCTCGTGAGAGTTGGTCATTTCCACAAGATTGTGGAGACCTCTTGGTTGGGAGGATGTTAGAGGGGTGATGCTCCCCTATAAGGTATGTCACCGGAGGTTTGGCCCGATGCTTCTGGGTGATGCATGTTAAAATTTGGGGCTTATGGAGACTCAAAACCATGAGATAAAGAACCTTCAGGCAAATCAAAGACCTGCATTCGCTTCCACTTCACCATGGGTACATTTGCATCACTTTTGCGATCTACTGTGATTACACCAGAAGCAGGACTACAAGTCTCATATGGGAACAATGGCACTTGGGATTGCAAGAAAAGTTGAGAAATGAGCACAGCATATGGCATGAAAGCACTGGTTTGCCTTGATTTCCTCTTTATTTGTAGAGCCACAATCTCCCCAAAGTTTACGTGGACCCCTTTCATGATATCGGAGATAAGGATAGATGCTTCCAAGCAAACTCATCGCTCATTCTTTGAAGGAATGATCCAGAAATAGATGAAGTCTAGACACGACTTGGCCTCAAATTTGAGATCACGGCAAGAAATTTCGCTGCCCATAGTAGCCCAAAAGGGTGTGTCTACAACAATTATAGGAGCTATCCATGAGAATTGGTTCTCCTTGTCAGCCATTCTGTCCATATATTGTAAGCTGGTGTCAAGCTGTTCCTCCCAAAATATATAATTGATGGCTGCAGGAGTGATTTCAAACTCCACGCCTCGCACCATAACTGAAGGAAAGCAGGGAAATTCGTCCACCTTGCTCTTGTGGTGCATGCTCACCTTCCTATCCTGGTAGGAGGCATAAAACTCCGGGACTAAGTTGGGATAGTAATCTGGGAGAGGATTGGCGAAAGCATGCCATTTCCTATAAGTGAACCGCACTATGATATTAGGAAAATCACCTTGCAGCCCCACCAAATCAAATATTTTCTCCATGGTGATAGAAGGCCCTTGTAAATGGCATAGTACCCCTTTATGTCAGGCACGCATATCATTATGGCTTCCCGATAGTTGGTGAGTGTTATGGATGCCTTTGCTTTTCCTTTTCCTTTGTGGATGAGGAAACTGGAACCTTGCCCTTATTGAGGTTCATGGATGAAGTCATTTTCTGCAAATACATTATTAGTGACACCCACAATATTTATTTTTGTATTTTATAATTATAAAATGACAACAGTTAATCTAAATATTAAATGAGAAACAAGAGGAGGAATTATCCAGAAGGAACTAGTAGTACCGGCAGAATTCTGGCGAATCGTAGGAGGTGATCTGTGGACTACGGATGAACTGTTGATATTGAGAAGAAGAGTAGGCCAGGATGTTTCTACTGGAAACTCATCAGCGAGCCGCTGGTCACGATCCACGAAGTGTCAATGCGATGCAGGGTCAAGGCAGTGGCCTGAAGCCATTTTTACCCAAACCGGTATTTCATTGGCGTTTCGCAGGACCTGACCGGCGAGTAGCCGATGGTCGTTGTCCCCATTGCCTCAAAGTGCATTCCCACATCAACTCTCAGAAAACATATTCACATTTTATACAATAATTATCAACACAAATAAAAAGGGAGAAAATGATGATTTACCCTTAAGAACGACATCACCCTATCTATCATCGGGCAAATTGGGTCCTTGTCATAACTCGATATTACTCAGACTTCACCCCACTCAAATACACAAGTGAAATGATTTCCCCGTACCCATTTAAGCATCAGGCCCCTATTACTCCACAAATTTCATATTGTATCAATCAACCACATTGATCATGTATACACACAATAATGGAAATGTTGGGGGAAAAGGATAGTAAAAAGAAGGGAGGAACATGCTACAACAAAGTTCATATGCACCAAGACTATAACTTATAACAATATTAAAGTGTTAGGAGCATTTTACTAGGGCACAAAGCTTGAGAGCGGATGAGAGATATAGATACTTGAATTAGCTCAACAATGGGGAAGATTGGAACTTTGCTAGTAGAGAGTTAGAATGTAATGAGAGTTAGGTGAAAGAAATGATGGTTTTATAGGTGAAGGGGGATGAATGGTGTTGGTTGAGGAAAAGGTGGGGGTTTAATAGTGATTTAAATATAGAGCGAGTGGGAAAAAGGGATTGTTGGAATATGGAAAGGCGGGGTGTTGGGAAGATGAAAAGGTGTATGAGAAAGTGTTAAAAAGTGGGAAAAATGGGATTTTAGGAGAATAAAAAGGGAATTAATCAGGTTTGGGTGGCTGAAAAAGGAATCTGGGTCGGGTCGGTCAATGGGTTGGTCAAAATTTTACAACAAGGCACGTACCTGCACCGGTGGTTGCCGATTGGGAACAGCGGTTCGCCGCCTTACCATTACTGAAATGAATTTATGCCTAGTTCTCTGCTTTGTGACCGGCGGTTCGCGAATTAAATTCTACATTCCATCGGTGGATCGTCGTTTGTACCCTCACTTCTTAGGTATTCTGACTTGAGTCCTCGAACTGGTAGTGGCATTCTATCGATGACTCACCGATTAGACCTTTTTGTTCTCAAGTTTCTGCCCTCCATCAATTAAGGACGTAGCGGTTCGCGCATCTGGATTAGCGGTTCGCCGGTCTAGCGCGGTGCCTGTATTGTTTTATGCTCCTCCTCCTTGTTTCTAACCTACTGAGTCCTAAAACCAAAAACAACAATGGCATTAAAACATTCAAACAAAAACACTTGTGTTGCCTCCCAAGAAGCGCCTTAGTTAACGTCGTGGCATGACGTATCTCTCATTCAGAATTGATTCTTCGTAGGATAATCCTCTGACTCAACCTCCTCCGTATCAACTCCTCCATACTTATTCTCATTATTTAACACTCCATTCACTTTGCATTCATCAGGAGGTTCAGCGGATTGGCACACCATGAAGGTAACCTCTTCACCTCTAACCCGAAACTTAAGCTCACCTAGCTCCACATCTACCAAGGCTCTTCCCATGGAGAGTAACGGTCTCCCCAAAATAATTGGAACTTCCACATCCATCTAACAATCGAGAACAAAAAAGTCAGCTGGTAGACTAAACTTATCTACCCTTACCAGTACATCCTCCAAAACACCCACAGGTTTCTTGATAGAGCGATAAGCCATTAACAATCTCATTGAGGTAGGTTTGGTGCTCCCAAACCCCAACTTCTTGAAGATTATGAGGGGCATCAGATTTATGCTCACCCCAAGATCACAAAGGGCATTCTTGAACACACAAACCCAATAGTGCAAGGGATTGTGAAGGCTCCCGGATCCTCCCATTTTGGGGCCAGGTTTATCATAATCATAGCACTATAATGATGTGTTGTTTCTCTGGTGCCCACTTCTACAACCTTCTTCTTATTTAGAAGTTCTTTCATGAACTTTGCATATTCGGGAATTTGAAGTAAAGCATCCACCACTGGTATATTTATGGACAATTTGTTGAACATGTCGATAAACTTGCTGAATTGAGCATCCTTTTTCTTCTTGGCCAACCGATGTGGATAAGGAGGTGGAACTCTTAGTTCTTGTTCTTTCTGACTTGAGACCTTCATGCCTGCATCTCCTTCTTCATCATTTGAGGGAATGTCATCAACATCTCCCTCACCTTCCTTCAAAATATTATCATGACCAATTGGTGCTTGTGGCACCGCATCTAATTCTTTTGCATCACTTTCCTTAGGGGAAACAACTTCCTTGGGCTTAACGCTCGCAACTCAAAGCATCTTACTACTCCTCATGACAATGGCCATGCATTGACTATCCTTCTTGGGATTTGGCATTGTATCACTAGGAAGTGTTCCCTTCATTAGGGGGTTCATTTGAGAGGATAAATGGTTCATTTGGGCTTCCAAATGCTTGATGGAAGCTGAGTGTGAACTCCATTTGGGCAAGGCTAGACACCTCTCATTTTAGTTCCTTGACCCCGCTGTCAGTTGATTCAACTTTTTTGAGAACCCTTGTCAACATTTCTTCAATTTTCGAGTTCCCTACATTGCTTATACCCGATTGATATTGGGTGTTCTTATCTTTAGGAGGGGAAACATATGGGTTCGAGCTTCAATAATAGCAGTCCTCCTCACAATTTTTCTCTCTGTTGCCCCATCTCTCATTTTGATGGGGAAACCCTTGTGCGTCATAGTTCCTCCAACCTTGGTTCTCTTCTTGTGGGTTCCAAGGGCCTTCATTAGTCCCTTGATACCCTGTTCCAGAATCCCCCATCTGGGTTGCCATATATTGTCACTTCTCTTCATATCTTGGTGGCGATGACTCCCCTTCAAAATGCATTGGCCCTTGCATTCCCACAACATTTACAACTTTAGGACCGCCTCCCATCACATGCTTAGTCATTAACTCCAACCGAGTCATCATTTTAGCAACATTTTATCTCGCTCTTCATCTCTTTTTCTCATTTAAGCTGTTAATGCACTAGAACCAACATCATGTGATGATACATTAGTCTCCTTCGTATGTGTTCGCGTGATTTGTGGGTATATAAAATGACACGCAAGCGCACGTGGTCGAACAAGTAGTAAAGTGGCTTTAGTAAGCCAAGTATCGATCCCACAGAGACTTGGATGAAGTGCAATCTGCTTAAGTGTACTATATTTTACTTCTAAAAAAACAGACAACAGTGTAACCAAAAGTTTGATAGTTTGTTTTAAAATTTTTATACTAAAGATAAAACAATTATCTAATTTGAGTCTGAACTATGAATGAGAGCATGCTGAGGTTAAACGAACATGTCATGAAATTGATTATCATCATAATTTGGTTAATCTTTTCCTCTAGTAGCTAGCCAAGAACAATTGCCAAGAGATTAAAACTCTCGTATTTAACCTCACTTAAGAATCATGAACCATCCACCTACATTTCTGTGATTAAATGCAATTCATGTTCTAGGCATACAAACCCGGTTCCTAAATTGACTAATACGACATTCAGGTATATTTCTATCCTGAAATCAAATCAATACCCAATTTTCCCAAACCAAGTAAAGAACATATCCAATTAATTCACAACTTTCCAATTTCTTGCTCTCTCAAGTGAAACCGGACTTTTTAGATGTACATTAACTTAGGGCACACATTAATGCAGTAAGAACAAGAATTAAAAGAACAACCATGGAAGAAAAGATGAAAAACCAAACAATCAATGATCACATTTCATCACAATTGTTCATAACCTCAGCAAGAAGAGGAATTAGCCACTCATTTGTGGATTAAACATCTTCAAATAAGTGTTAATCATACAAGCAATTGAATTAAAGAAGAAAGAAAGAGAGAAAAAAACCCTGATATTTTCGTCCCTCAACTGCCTGTAACCCACGTTCTTGCTCCACCAAGTCAGAATATTGAAAAATGAAACCTAAGTGTTCTATTTATGCTGCTGGGAATTTTTCCCGGAATAACGAGCAACGCGTCACGAAGTGCATCGTGGAGCACTGCCTCTGTGACACGCTATGGACGTGGACCCTCACTGGAACTGGGGGTCCAGGAATTAGGGCTCAACGTGGCACGGCGTGCAACGCGGAGCCAAGCCACCGTGCCACGGACCGGACGCGGACCCTCTCTGGAATTTGGGCGAAATTTCCCTATCCAGGCAGAAGGCCTCCTCGATGGCAGCGTGACATGGCTCCATCGCAGAGCCCCTTTAATTCATGCTGTCCAATGCTTTACCCTTGCTCGCATCCAAGTCCAACCCTGATATCATCCAACATGCATTTAAGCTTCCCAAAATCACATTTTACCTGCAAAACAATGCTAATCATGCTGGTTAGTATAAATTCACATTTTATTACCAATTACATGAGAATGTATACACATTGGTAGATAAACAAGGCCAAAATGGTACTTTTGAGTATCACTTGGGCATATAAATTTGCCCAAGATTAGTATGCCAAACCCTGTTCGTCTTCATCATTCTATCCAAGAGGGCATTAGCTAAACCATACGTCTGATCCACGATTGATCCTACAGCTAGATTATTGGCAATAGGTTTATTTATGGAGTTTAAAGCTCGATAAAAGCTTTGAAGGACAAAAAGACACTTTCTTCTTGAATCTCAACCATGCTTCATGCAAGGGCTCACCCGACTCTTTCCTAAAATTTTTAATATCATCCCTCAGCTACAACATCTTTAAGGGATGGAATACACGATTTAAAAATGCTCCTGTAAACTCTTTCCATGAGGTAATACAACCCAGAGGTAGCTCCTCCAACCACATAGTTGCTTCTCCTGTTAGGGAGAATGGAAAGAGCCTCAACCTGATAGACTGTTGTCTTATATTTGTTATGTTAAAAGGATGGCAAATCTCTAAGAAATTCCTCAAATGGATATTTGCATCCTCACTCAGTTTACCCCCGACATGCCCTCTCATCTGCAATAAGTGTAACATCATACTAGTGACATGAAAAACTGCATTTCCTACTATAGTTGGTAGGAAAATGACCCCTGCAACCTCAGACATATCGAGGTTATCTTCATCATGCTCCATGTTTTCTTCAACCCAACTTTCTCCCGCTTGTGAATGTTGGCTCATATGAATTCACCCTAATTACCAACAGTAACAACAATGTCAAACAACGAAGATGCAAGATCAATTCAAATTAGCAAACAACTCAAGGATATCAAGCGCTAGTCCTCAGCAACTGCGCCATTTTTGATAAAGTACAAACTACACCCCTCTTAACGAGAGAGCGTAAACTATCGTTGCTCAAAACAAATATTTCTGAGGGATGTCGGGGTCAAATCCTACAGAGACTAATCAATGATTTGAAGCAAGCGTTGTTTAGGAAATTTAAATTAATTCGCACCAAATCAAAGGGAATGAAACAGTAAATTTTAGGGGGAAAATGAAGTCAATAGTATTGTGGATAACAAATCAGCTAGCCAAGATAGTAAAATAACCAAAATTAAGAGACAATGATGAGTGAAGACTAGAGGTGTGGTGTAGATTGGGGGTTAATCAAATGAGGATATGCTAGATCATCAAATTATTGAGAATAAGTGTAAATAACTTCGGATAAGATGAAGCCCGATGTTTTTCAATCTCTTGGGTACCTTTTTCTTAAGTCCTTTCGAACCTCAAGACACAATTCAATTAGCCCAATATAGTTTGGGTTAGTAGCTGTTACACCCAGAAAAATTTTTGATGATTATTTAATGGTTCTATGTCATATTAAGGGAATTATGGGTTGTATGTTGTCCGTAGGTGAGGAGGGAAACATGTGCAAAGAGAAAAGCGAAGAGTATGTGACATTTGTAAATATGATTCAATTTTAAATGGATATATCTCCAAATATATAATTATTCAAAAGTCTAATAACCTATAAAATGAAAGGTATTTGAGTCTGATTCACAGTGAAAAAAGCCGCTCGTCAATTGGAGTTCAGAGTAAAAAGTTATGCCCGTTTGAAGACAGCATTGTCTGCTGGAAAAGCTCCCAAGCAGGCGGGCGCCGAGACAGGCAGGCAGCAGGCGCGCGCGTGAGGGGGCACGTCGCATGGGCGTCGCACGCGGGCACTGCCCAGACTGCCCTATATGAAGTAAATTTGATCTAAAAAGCTCATATCTACTCCGTTTCACCTCTTTTTTGTTTTCCAAATTCACATAATTAAAAGCCCTATCACACGGTGAAAAGATATCCCTGGTAAAAAACTTCACTCTTGTCTCTTTTGGGCTTTGGGAAGAGACCTTCGGAAGAAAGTCATGGCTTGTTGTTGTCTTATGGTTGGTTGTGGTTTTGCTGCATTTTTAGCTGGTTCTAGGATGTTCGGGGTGATTTGTGGGGTATATAAAATGACACGCAAGTGCACGTGGTCGAACAAGTAGTAAAGTGGCTTTAGTAAGCCAAGCATCGATCCCACAGGGACTTGGATGAAGTGCAATTTGCTCAAGTGTACTATATTTTAATTCTAAAAATGCAGACAACAGTGTAACCAAGAGTTTGATATTTTGTTTTATAATTTTTATGCTAAAGATAAAACAATTATCTACTTTGAGTCTGAACTATGAATGAGAGCATGCTGAGGTTAAACGAACATGTAATGAAAATAATTATCATCATAATTTGGTTTATCTTTTCCTCCAATTTCTAGTCAAGAACTATTGCCAAGAGATTAAAACTCTCGTATTTAACCTCACTTAAGAATCATGAACCATCCACCAACATTTCTGTGATTAAATGCAATTCATGTTCTAGCCATACAAACCCGGTTCCTAATTTGACTAATACGACTTTTAGGTATATTTCTATCCTGAAAGTAAATCAATTCCCAATTTTTCCAAATCAAGTAAAGATCATATCTTATTAATTCACAACTTTCCAATTTCTTGCTCTCTCGAGTGAAACCGGACTTTTTAGATGTACATTAATGTAGGCCACACATTAATGCAGTAAGAACAAGAATTAATAGAACAACATGGAAGAAAAGATGAAAAACCAAACAATCAATGATCACATTTCATCACAATTGTTCATAACCTCAGCAAGAAGAGGAATTAGCCAATCATTTGTGGATTAAACATCTTTAAATGAGTGTTAATCATACAAGCAATTGAATACAAGAAGAAGGAAAGAGAGAAAAACCTTGAGAATTTCGTCCCTTCAACTGCCTGTAACCCATGTTCTTGCTCCACCAAGTCAGAATCTTGAAAAATGAACCTAAGTGTTCTATTTATACTACTGGGAATTTTTCCCGGAATAACAAGCAACGTGTCACGGAGTGCATCGCGGAGCACTGCCTCCATGACACGCTACGGACGCGGACCTTCACTGGAACTGGGGGTCTAGGAATTAAAGCCCAACGTGGCACGGCGTGCAATGCGGAGCCAAGCCACCGTGCCACGGACCGGACGCGGACCCTCTCTGGAATTTGGGCGAAATTTCCCTATCCAGGCAGAAGGCCTCCGCGATGGCAGCGTGCTACGGCTCCATTGCGGAGCCCCTTTAATTCATGTTGCCCAATGCCTTGTCCCGTATTCGCATCCAAGTCCAACCCCGATATCCTCCAACATGCATTTTAGCTTCCCGAAATTACATTTTACCTACAAAACAATGCTAATCATGTTGGTTAGTATAAATTCACATTTTATTACCAATTACATGAGAATGTATACACATTGATAGATAAACAAGGCGAAAATGGTACTTTTGAGTATCACTTGGGCATATAAATTTGCCTAAGATCACTTACCCCACACTTAAATCCTTATTCATCCTGGAACAACAGTCCTACACTTCATGCAATTTACATCCCAACCTCGCTACTTTGGTTCGACAATTTAGGCTACGGTCGTACCGATTATTCAATACAGCAAATCATCAAGAAAACATGCATGGTCTTATCAATGCAATGACCTTCAATACATCAAGACCTCCTAGACTTTAAGAATCGACTCTCGATATTGGCAAACTCATGCAAATCAGTTGATCAAGATATCTGACACGAAAATTAATCTTTCATCAAGCATGTGCCCTCACAACTCAAGAGAATCTTCCCCTTTTTGCTCATATGACTCACAAAATTTTAAGCAGGGGCATATAAACACAATTTCGCTCTCTCTCCCAAAAGAATTCACATTCATCATGTCATAACCCATAAGCTTGCCCTTAGTGTATTACTTCACTAATATAAAGAAGTGCGATGTAAGATCACGTAGGAATTTAATTGGTTGTAATGGAAGCTACGGAACTAGTAAATATTGGGTTAGCCAATAATAGCCACTAGCATCCTTAAGCGCCTTTTCAACACAACCCATCAACTCATGGACATTGTTTCTTTTTTTTTTCATCATCCCATTCTCGATGTTTTTCTTTAGTATGGCCCATCGTATTAAGCACACTTGACACAACAACAAAGATTATTCATGCACCTTCATTAAAGTTTATTTATAGCAAGTGCACCTTCAACCTTTTCTTTTCTTCTATCACTCTGCTTTTCTTTTTCTTTTCACCATTCTCACTCTTTGACACTTCGGGAAAATGATTTTCTCTTTTTAAGCGCTTAAGAGTTTTGTATAGACTTTACGTCTAATGAAAAGAAGGGATTAAGCTCGGTTTACACTTTTTGACAAAAAGAAAAAAATAATAGGCTAAAGGCTCAACGGGCTGACTAGGGTATACAATCAAAGTGGGTACGGCAAGGAAAAATAGAAACTCTTGGTTAAAACAAAGAAATGCCTACATCCTTTCCTACAATACACCTCCTTCATTTCGTTTTGTACACACACCAGGAAAGTTCTAGACACTTCACAATAGCATGGAATAACAACACCTCACTTCACACTTTTTGCACATGCTCAATTCAAGATGTATTCACAGACTCTTCAATCAGCTAATTACAGGAATTCAAACATTAAGCCTCAATCACACTGAATCGAACTCAATGGCCTAGGTATCTCAACATATTTACAAATTTGCATGCTTTCATACGAATCATCTTTGCATTTTAAATATCATGTACAACACGCAACCAGAATTTCGCAACTATATAGTAACTACAGGTTATGGGATGCAACCCACCAAAAGAAAAAACTGAAAAATTAAATGAAAAAAACTACTCCTAACGACTATAATTCCCTTAAGACGGTCGTCATCCATCCATCATAGGGAACAATCACTACTAGGACTTCGGTTCAATGGGACCATTCTCGGTAAAAGAACCGTAAACAAACGTTGAGAAACCCAAGAAGTAAAAAAATGTTGAAAATATCGATCATTTCGATAGAAAAAATATGTACAAAATATTTTAAAATTTTTAAAAATATCGATCATTTTGATAACAAATATATGTACAGAATCAGCTAGCAACATTCAGCAACACACATCAATTTCACTTAAATTTACAAATACAGAACAACAACTTAACAATTCACAACTCATAGGGAACAACAAAATTTCATATGCACGACAACAGATTAGAGCATACATACAAAACAGCACAGCCCAGCACCTAACTACTCCCACCCCACACTTAGCTCGAACACTGTCCCAGTGTTCACAAAAATTAAAATAGCGCAAAATCGGGTGGTGGAACCCCCTGATCAGTCAAAGTATTCCACTTCTTCGTGGGGTGCTGCTGCTTCATCTCCCATGTCTGAATCACCCCCGTCGTCTTCATCAGACTCCACATCGGAGTCCTCCCGACGTGTCTCCTCGTCTGTGGGGACGTCATCATCTGTGCGCTCTACAAATGCTAGCCCCACTCGACATAGAGCCCTGGCGTTCTCGCCGAAGGGGTAGTCTAGCTCGAGCTGCCATAGCTCCTCCTCTGTCACCAGCCTCCTGCCTATCCTCAGCTGGAGCATCTGCATCCCATACATTCGAGCCATATACTGATCATCATGAGCATGTCGCTCGCCAAGTGTAAGCACTGGCCCGTGGGTGGTGTCGGGAGCCTTAGTTTTAGTAACATCTAAGGCCCGCCGCTCCATCTGCGGGATATAGTCAAGGGCCTCCTCCTCAACATCTAGGCCCCTGAGGAAGGTGGTGAGTAGTCCACCAAAACCATACCTATGCCCCTGATGCAACCGGGCTCTCTTCATGGCGGAGATAATCACCGCCCCCACGTTGATCTCCAGCCCTTTCATCAGGGCGTACACCAGGCATACACGATCCAGGGTTACATCTGTCATATGTACCCCCGAGATGAGGCAGGAACATACAATCTTCAGCCATATTCTGGCTTCCCTGTTCATATGTGAATAAGGCAGAGTCTGGTGGTAGCCCCTCTCTTTGTGTCTGCTCCATCTAGCTGTCGATCGAGTCCCACACAATATGCGTATGATGTCCGCATACGGTGGGGTAATGTTCAGCTGTCGGAGTACGTGGGCATCTGTGTCCTGCGCTCCTATGATGGCATTGAGGTGGTGGGGCTCCAGTGTGACTATTTGCCCTCTGATTTTAATGGTTTGACTTCTGATCATCGGGTTCCAGTTGGCATAGAACTCTCGAACCAGGTGCAAATTACATTCCTTGCGCTCTTCAAAGATGAAATTGAGCCCAGCTGCCTCAATCTGATGTACCATCCTAGGGAACTCCTGTGCCAATGGTTCCCGTGCTATGTGCTCCTCGGGGAAATATTTGTTTTCTTTGTGCTTTGCGTACCACTTTTTCCCCTCATCAGTCACCCATCTCGTTCTGCATTGGCGGCGTTGGCCGCGTGGAACTGCTGGTGCTGCTGGGACTGCTGTGCCCAGTCTGATTCGCTTCCTTCCGGCGCCCGAAGTTGACGCGCCTTTCCCTTTCTCTTGCCTGCTTGCCATTTTACCTGTCAACCCAAGTAGACAAGATCAATGTTAAGCTAACGGATATTAACTTTGACTAAGGTCGGGTTAAGCTAGGTTACCCCACACTTAGTCCTTAGCTACAGTTACAACAATACGACAAGATTATCTTTATTTACACACAATAACCAACTATACAATCATGCTTAGTGCGTTCGAAGAATTCGACGGTATATCTTCTGTGTACTACTCAGACTTCGTACAGCCAATCACAATCACTACCATCACTAACATTTTACCCATCGCACTTAGCAAGGAAAAACAAAGAAACGAAAACAACAACAAAAATTTATCTACACGAACCTATACAACCAACCAAATTTTTACAAATTTCAACGTTCCCTTAACCCGAGAATCCGTCGTTCTACCAACATCCTAACAATTAGTACATCGACTCATCGCATTAACCATGTACATCCCGGCACTACATTTTCAACTTCAAATTCAAAAACAAACCCTAGAAATGATATTATCAAGCAAATTCGATTAATTTATGCAATCGACAAGTTCAAGCTATCATAACGACATTCCGAACATTCATCAATAACAATTAAATTGAATTCATGATTAAGTTCTACATAGGGCAACTTAGCTCACCTCACATGCCCAATATCGAAGAAAATCGACAAGAAATTGAGGTGGAATCGAAGAACATACCTTGAAGTTGAAGAAATTATGCAAATTTGATGATTTTCTACGCCTCCTCCATTCCACGTTGAAGGGGGATGGGTTTTGGGGGGTTTTGGTCGCGGAGTAATTGAAAAATAAGGAAAGGAAGGGGTTTTTCGAGGTTAAAAAGCAGGGGAATCGCGCGGGTCACCCGGCGACCCGGTGTGACCCGTCACAATATACACGGCAACGTGTCACAAAGTGCATCGCGGTGCACTGCCTCCGTGATACGGAGCCATCGCGAGCCTGTTCTGGAAATTTTTAAAAAATCCAGATTGTTCCTCAACGTGTCACGGAGGGAACGCAGAGGTCCACCTCCGTGACACAAAGCTGTCGCCCCAGCTCACTGTTTTGCCACTTTTTATTAATTTTCATACCTCGACTTTTCCTTTGCGATTTCGTGCATATTTTCCTCCGTTTGACCTAAAATTCATCTCACTATACAAAATTGGTTAGAATTATAGGTTTCACTCTAAATAAAAATTAAACAAAAACTAAAACGAAAAAATTTTGTAGTAAACCAAGAAAAAAGAAAAATAAAAATTTATTTACACTTTACAAAAAGAAAGAAAAATTTTTCATGGGTTGCCTCCTGTGCAGCGCCTTGTTTACCGTCGCGACTCGACGTCGTTAAGCTCAGTTGTCCTCTAGGGTGATGGACGATTTCTCTCGATCACCGTCCTCCTCCCAGTAGTGCTTACACCTCTCCGGTGGTTTTCCATTAACTCCCGTGAATCCTTAATCTGCTTATCATCGCCTTGATCAATCATATTGATCACCGAGAGTTCTTCGTGCACCATCGGGAGCTTGGGTGTCTTTTACACATCGAACACCTCCACCTTGTCGTGTGCTCGCATTTTTAGCTGCCCCGCAGCTACATCAATTAGTGTTTTCCCGGTTGCCAAGAAAGGACGTCCCAAAATATATGGGACTTCCGCGTCTGGTTCAAAGTCCAGCACGACAAAATCTATCGGGAAAATTAGGGAGCCAACTTGCACCAGAACGTCCTCCACAATTCCATCAGGTCTGGCTAAGGATCGATCCGGCAATTGCAAGATTACTGTTGTGGGACTAGGACTCCCTAGACCCAACTTTCTGAATACCGATGAAGGCATCAAATTTATGCTCGCTCCCAAATCACACAATCCACGAGCTCGGATGCTCTGCCCAATAGTAATCTTGATAGTAAAGCTCCCAGGGTCTTTGAGCTTTGCGTGCAGACTATTTTGAATCTGGGAAGTGCACTCCTCCGTTAGAGCCACTGTAGCATACTCAGTCAACCGACTTTTGTTTGCCACGATGTCCTTTATACACTTAGCATATTTCGACACTCCCTGCAAAACACCAACAAGAGGTAAGTTAATATGTACCTGTTTCAGCACCTCCATGAATTTCTTGAAACATGCCTCCTCGTTGTGTTTCTCTAATCATTGAGGGAACGGGGGTGGAGGTCTTTCTGATTCAGCTTCCTTAGTGTTCCCCCTTTCTGTACTTTGCTCCCTCTCAACTTCTGTTGCTCCCGATTGTTGAGGTGGTCTTTCTGGTTCCACCTCTTTCAGCTGCAAATTACTCCTTGTGGTCACGACATTTACCTGCTTGGGATTGGGATCCATGTCGCTTGGCAGTCCTCCTCTAGGCCTTGTGTTTTGGGCACTAGCAAATTGCCCAAACTAATATTCAAGTGCCTTGGTAGCTAACTGGTTGTTTTTCACTTCGGCTGTCAATTTCACATAGTCAGCCTGCAATTGAGCTTGGTTAGCTATCATGGTCTTGAACATTTCCTCAATGCTGGGTGATGGTGGTGGAGGAGGTGCATTGTTGTTTCTGAATTGTGCTTGATAATTCTGCTGCCCTCCTTGGTTCCTTTGCACACCCTGACCCGAACTTTTCCCCTGATGGTTGTTGCTACCCCAGGAGAAATTCGGGTGATTCCTCTAATTGGAATTGTAGCTATTACCATACTGTTGGTGGTTCCTTTGCGCATTTCCCATAAAGTTTACCGAGTCAGGATTGGATCCACAACACTCAGCTGAGTGCTCACTACTTCCACACACTTCACACCACATCTGCTGCACTGCATTAACTGGGGCTTGAGGCTGGTTCATTGTAATGTTTCTGAAGTAGGTGGTAAGTTGATTTTGCAATGCAGCTATCTGTGCAGCGATAGCTGTAAACCCATCCACTTCTAGCACTCCTGCTGCTTTCCTTGTCTCGCCTCTTGTTGGATCAGCATTCCATTCCGGATTGCCCTGCGAAATACGGTTCAACAAGGTATACAACTCCTTATAAGTTTTCTCCAGCGCTTGACCTCCAGTTGCCGAGTCTAGCAATATTTTGGTGTGGGGTTCCAAACCCTCTATAAAAGTGTGCACCAGCACGTCATTGGACTGATGATGATGAGGACAATCCCGCAACATGGACTTGAATCTCTCCCAGGCCTGATATAAATTCTCTCCCTCTCTCTGTTTGAAACTTAGAATCTGACTTCTAAGTCTTGCTATTTTACCGGAGGGAAAAAACCGTATCAAGAATTTCCTCGCAAGATCATTCCACGTAGAAATAGAATTCGGTGGCTCAGCTTTCAACCACCTCTTGGCTTCTCCCAATAGTGAGAATGGAAACAATGTAAGCCAGACATAATCTGATGACACTCCAGTGGGGATGTAAGTGTCACTTATCTCCAAAAAATTTTGGAGATGCTGCTGTGGATCTTCATGAGGGAGACCGGTAAACTGCCCGCTAGTGTGCAACAATTGCACCATATTCTTCTTAAGTTCAAACCTCCCTCCTGGCTCAGGTTTGCGGATGCTAGATGTGACATTATTAGCATGTGGGATTGCCACCTCGCGAACCGGCCGAGCTGCTACTTCTTCGGGCACTAACACTGCCCGTACTACCGGTGGATTCTGTTGTTGCTCCATGATCGTCTGTCTGAGCAACTGCAGCTTTCTTTGTAGAGCTTCTCTCCGTTTACTGTGAAATATCCTTTCTGGCTCTATATACGATTCCACCAGCTCCTTGTCTCTTGCCAGTGTTCAACAAAAATTAAGTCTGCAAAATACAGGCTAAGACCAAGTTGTCAACACTAAGAAAATAAAAATACAGTAAATTAACACTTAAAACAAATTCAGCAATTGCCAAGTCCCCGGCAACGGCGCAAAAAACTTGTTCGGGGTGATTTGTGGGCTATATAAAAGGACACGCAAGTGCACGTGGTCGAACAAGTAGTAAAGTGGCTTTAGTAAGCCATGTATCGATCCCACAGGGACTTTAATGAAGTGCAATTTGCTCAAGTGTACTATATTTTAATTCTAAAAATGCAGACAACAGTCTAACCAAGAGTTTGATATTTTGTTTTATAATTTTTATGCTAAAGTTAAAACAATTATCTACTTTGAGTCTGAACTATGAATGAGAGCATGCTGAGGTTAAACGAACATGTAAAGAAAATAATTATCATCATAATTTGGTTAATCTTTTCCTCCAGTTGCTAGCCAAGAACTATTGCCAAGAGATTAAAAGTCTCGTATTTAACCTCACTTAAGAATCATGAACCATCCACCTACATTTTTGTGATTAAATGCAATTTATGTTCTAGCCATACAAACCCGGTTCCTAAATTGACTAAGACGGCTTTCAGGTATATTTCTATCCTGAAAGTAAATCAATTCCCAATTTTCCCAAATCAAGTAAAGATCATATCCTATTAATTCACAACTTTCCAATTTCTTGCTCTCTCGAGTGAAACCGGACTTTTTAGATGTACATTAACATAGGCCACACATTAATGCAGTAAGAACAAGAATTAATAGAACAACATGGAAGAAAAGATGAAAAACCAAAGAATCAATGATCACATTTCATCACAATTGTTCATAACCTCAACAAGAAGAGGAATTAGCCACTCATTTGTGGATTAAACATCTTTAAATGAGTGTTAATCATACAAGCAATTGAATACAAGAAGAAGGAAAGAGAGAAAAACCCTGAGAATTTCGTGCCCTCAACTGCCTGTAACCCACGTTCTTGCTCCACCAAGTCAGAATCTTGAAAAATGAACCTAAGTGTTCTATTTATGCTGCTGGGAATTTTTCCCGGAATAACAAGCAACGTGTCACGGAGTGCATCGCGGAGCACTGCCTCCGTGACACGCTACGAATGCGGACCTTCACTGGAACTGGGGGTCCAATAATTAAAGCCCAACGTGGCACGGCGTGCAACGCGGAGCCAAGCCCCCGTGCCACGGACCGGACGCGGACCCTCTCTAGAATTTGGGAGAAATTTCCCTATCCATGCAGAAGGCCTCCGCGATGGCAGCGTGCCACGGCTCCATCGCGGAGCCCCTTTAATTCATGCTGTCCAATGCCTTGTCTCGTGCTCGCATCCAAGTCCAACCCCGATATCCTCCAACATGCATTTTAGCTTCCCGAAATTACATTTTACCTGCAAAACAATGCTAATCATGTTGGTTAGTACAAATTCACATTTTATTACCAATTACATGAGAATGTATACACATTGATAGATAAACAAGGCGAAAATGGTACTTTTGAGTATCACTTGGGCATATAAATTTGCCCAAGATCAGTGGAAGAATAGGATTCTACACCTACTTTAGCTAATAACATCTCCAAGTAAGGGTAAGTAATTTCCTTTTTGATTTCTTTGAGTTTATGAAGTTATAACTTGGAGAATGTTGTAGTATTGTGTTGTTGTTTCTTTGTGTGTTCTTTTGGAATGTTGATGCACAATTTCTCCAAAACTTTGGTGAAATAATGTTTTTGCTTTTTGATTTTGTAAATTTGACTTGTCAGGAGCCTGAAGGAGTAAGCTTGAAAGGAAGATTTTCGGCAAAATTAGAGTCGCATGCCAAGGTATGTAAAGACATCCCTTTCCATGTTTTTCAAGCTTGAAACTAACTCGCTGAAAGGATCAATATTCCAATATGTTCAAATCATATTTAGGCATGTATGATTCTGCCTTAGAGATTGGGAGTACTTGGCATAAGGCTTGCATCGTTAAGAATGGTTGAAGCGAACAAATGTGAAGCGAAAGATGTAATATTTGTACGATTGTTGTCGTAGTTGTAACTCGAGTTTGAAATCCCCTTAACATGGGCATCATGAGCTGGTCCTTTGAAATATATTGTATATGTGATATTGAATATATTTTAAGATATGGTCACTTAGCGAAATTGGTAAGAAATACTAAGACGATGATGTGTGATCGAACATAAGCTAAGAAGATGATGCTAAGTTGATTGAGGGTAAATGAGCTTATTAAAATGACGTTTTCATAATATGGTTATTCCCTCCTATATTTTTATGTTTTAAAGTGCTTAAGGTAAAAAAGAGATTTTATGTTTCTCCTCCTAAAAGCTAAGGAAGCGCTGCATAACGAATAAGCTAAGTCGATAGATGTTAACAAGGAAAGCGTGGCTAAGTTGTTAATCTTTTGGTGACGTTATAAAAAGGGAAGATTAGAATAAATGTTAGAACTTTTAATATAATATGTGAGTAATATGCTCTCTTCCCATAATTTCTTTTTAGAACCGTTGAACAACGTTAAAATATAAGAAAGCAGAGGTTTAGCAGATAAAGTTGTCAATTAGGTAAAGAGGTAAGTGCTTATAAGAATCGATGAAATAGTGAACACAAGGGTAAAGACTTGAGTGTAGAGTGGATAATGTTTGGCAAAGAATTTAAGATGAATAACAAAAGTAGAGCAAAATGTTGTTAAATTATATGATACGGGTTACGATTGTGAAAAAGTTAGGCGAACAGTTAGGAAGATTAACCCTGTTCTAAAGACGTTTAGTAAAAGAGTTATAAATAAAATTGTTTCTGTTCAGTATGTGTTAAGTTGATGAATGGCCAGTAAAGTGTTAGCTTATTATGAAATGATTAGAATCGAATGTTTTGGTTTTGAGAAATTAAGTTAAAGAGAAGTTTGCGTTATGTTTTGAAATGATTATGTTAAGTTATCCATCCTGTATATTGAAATTATTTTCCAAGTTTGAAAAGGATAATCCTAGGGGATTCTAAGCCACTCATAATTATGTAAGCTTTCTTAAGCTCCTCAGATAATTTCACATTTGTATATGTCAATCTAGCATCATCTGAATTACAGTTATAAGTCCTTATTTGCTTATAAGGCAGCACTTAGAGAGTTACTCAAGAGTTCCCAAGTTATAGAGCTCCAAGTCTCAGATCCTTAAGTTATATCTTCATGTCCCTATGTTATGTTGTAATGTGTTATGCTAATCTAAGAATTTTTCAAGAAATCATATTTTGAGAATCATGATAATGTCTCAGTCAAGTATTTGAAGTTGCATCCAAATAATTATAAGAATTTCCGATAAGAAGACTTAATGTATACGACTTTCATGGTAAAACATACAATTGAATTCTTTCTTTTATATTCAAGTCATACATACATATGTTTAGCTCTTCTTGAGTTATCATTTGAATTTCCTAAATTTAGAGGAGAGATTCTCCCATGTACTAATGTTCCTAATGTATAAGTAAGATAAGCACATTCCATGATACTGATCAGTTAAGCTCAAAACTTTGAATACCTGGAAGTCACATAGAGGTCACTCGGTTAACTAAATACGAGTATATACGTGATACGAAAATCTCATACGTTGTATGTCTATAGTTCAACTCTCATCTCTATGTATATGATAAGTGTTATGACAAATAACTCTATGTTCCAACTTATAATTTCTATGTTTTCCTGTAAATAAGACAAATGAATTAGGAACTATATATGCTCATCGATGTGATAAGTTTGATAATAGAATTCCAGTGTATAGTTATCGACACATGTAAAGGAACCACCCTATGGGCAGTATATATGTGAAAATTTCCAAATGTTAAAGGATTGTATTGAAATGAGAATCTATGTGCTTCTACTCAAGTGATACATTGAATAGTTAAGATTATTTGTAGGACATTGCACGTAAGCCTACTAAAGTTCTTATGTTGTCTAAACATTCTAGAGGTCCGTCGAGTCATGGAGTCTACATGTTTGTATATAATTTGATATCTTTATGTGATATATGCACATATTTTCTAATTTTGCAGGGTATATGTGCTCACTTGCATTATATGTTACAAAAGAGACCTATTACGGCCACATATTTAGCATTTGTCATTTCAATGCCATATGTGTTAAATTAACTCAGTATAAGCTCTATTTGCTCCATTCATGATTATGATTGAGATATTTTTATTTTACCCTAATATGGTACACTGGCTGGAGATATTTTTATTTACCCTGATATAGTACACCGACAGGGGATATTTTTATTTTATCCTGGTATGGTACACTGGTTGGAGATATTTTTATTTTACCCTAGTATGGTACACTGGCTGGAGATATTTTTATTTTACCCCAGTATGGTACACCGGTTGGTGATATTTTTATTTTACCCTAGTGTGGTACACCGACTTGAGATATTTCATTTTACCCTGCTGTGTACATCAGCTGGAGGAATTTTTACATGAATTTTATGGTCGGCTAGCCGCCGACATTAAAATTATAACTTTGCTTGTGCATTACTTAGTTTCATTTACACTTCAGTATTGAGTTATTATCGGGTTTCAATTTCCAGGATTTCAGGTTGTTACTATTCATTATTTCTGGCTTAGTTATCATTGTTATCTTATATGTTTACAGTTTTCAGCCTTACATACCAGTACATTTCATTCATACTAACGTCCCTTTCCCTGGGGACTTGCGTTCATGCCACAGGTGCAGGCAGAGACTGGGATTGCCAGTCCCAGTAGCAGTTCGTGAGATCAGCAGATGTTTTATCTCATGCCCCTGATTTTTTGGGGACTTCGTTTCAAATTTTTAAAAATTTTAAATTTGTCCGCTCTTAGGTAGTGAGGGTGCTATATTGGTCGAGCGGGTCATTACATCAGATATGAATTAAACATCTATTCATCCTTGAATGACCCTATAATATAGAGACAGGGGTTTTTAGTCACCCCATGTTGATCCTAACACTGGTCATAGTTTCCCCCACTTCTAGCCGGAATTGGGGGCTTATCAATTTCTGTGTCTCAGTCCCAGGACTGATTATTGCAGGACCTTACACATTACCCTTAAATAATTCAAACATAGGCCTAATAATTTCCCATAAAATAATAAGTCTCAATTTGGGGTTGACCAAGACTCAAACATTAAATTACGTGATTACCCCTCCTTCAAGTCTTACGATTACTTATTCCAAGCTTAGGTTCTCTAGGTATCCCCGATTTGTTGAACTTCTCAGAGAGGGTGTTCTTGAAATGGTGGGGCCCTACCATGAAATTTGAACTGTCACTGTTTTTAGTAGTCTGCTGGGGCGAATATGTTTCCTACTACAACAATTCTGCCTCAGTGAAAAATGGTCCGCTGCAGCGGACAATGGGATCAATAAAGGGCAGAATGGATGGTTTTTGATTCTTTCTCAAATTTCCCTCTTCACTTTTTGGACAAATCCTCTCAACTCCTCCAACGACATTCTCAATTTCCTAGTTAACTCTCGGCCCTATGACTTTCTTTCTTCCTTTGCGTTAGATTACTTGCTTTATTATGCTTTCATGCACTGTTTCAGGTGGTTATTGGGGTAGTGAGGGTGGTCTCCTTTCTTGCATTTTTGGCTATATTTTCGAAGTATGCTTGTCATGACCCGAATGTAGATCCGGATCATAACATGGGACAAGGAGCCCTGAGAGACTCCAAGTTGACCCATTGTATGAACATTCATCTAACTTCATATCATTTATGGCGGAATACATAACATATGATATAGAGGAAACATAAACATAATATAGCATAGCATGATAAGCGGTATGTACTAAATACATAACAACATAGTACTATATATTGTCTTAAAGCCTCTAACATAACAGATGGGTTGATGGGACAACATCCTCAACTAACCCGACAAATTGAAAACTAAAAGAACATCAATGTCTGAATCAAATGGTCCTCGGAGAATGAGGACTCACCAACAAGATAGATGCTAAACTCTAAGACAAGCTAATTACGATGGCGGATCTGAATATCAGAGCCTATATCATAAAACGATACAGCATAGAGTATGCACTCAATACGTGGAATGTACCAAGTATCTAAGGTAAGTAAACGGACATTTAAAAATACATAACAGCTCATAAATGATCATAAGAGTGGGACAACATGCTCGTAGCATAAATATCATAAGATAACATAAGGATCAAGATTTTCAAATCGTTCATAAACCATTCATTATAATAGTCATAAGAGAAACTTCATTAAATCATCAGTTGAGCCAAATAACATAAACATAATAACGCATAAAACATGCAGAACTATGGGAGGACTCGTCATAACTGACACCATCATGGTATAGCCTTACATGATGCCCCAACTATCTCACTTAAGTGGGCAGAGTCGCCCCTGGCTTTCCAGGCGAGGGACGTTCATTATGTGATATCATGAAAGAGGGGATCATTGTTATTGTAATGTATCATTATAAACCCATGGTAGCACGTAGTTATGAGACACCGGTGTAGTTCTTTGAATGCCGGGTTGCTCGGTGCTAGACACAGTTTCCAAAAACATGCACATTAAGCTCATATGTAAATCAATAAAATCATTCATTGAGATTAATGGCCAAATAAATATTTATCATCATTGATCCCCATTAAAACATGATTAGCCAAGAATCAAAGGCCCTTTAATCGTCCAACATCATAAATTGATAAGTCATGAGATCTATTTGATAAATCATAAATCATTCTTGAACATGTTGGCATTGCTCAATACTTTACATGCTTTAAAATACTAAATTCATTGGAAAACATGATTATAAACATGGATAACTTGAAAACATTCTTTTCATCATCAATAATTCATCATACATGAACATTCATCATAAACTTTGACTTTCATGAATTTTTCATTAATGGACATTTTAATTTATAAAACTTGAAACATGATTGTTAATGAAAAAAACATAAAACGTGCCCACAATTCGTAATTTGATAATAGTAACTCAATTAAATCAAGCCCATGTAGAGAAGTAAAAGTTTCATACATTGGATAAAACCCCCATAGATTTTAGATAAAAAATTCATGAATAGAAAGATATTGAGAATGGGTGTAAAAGGATTCACCTATTCATAACCCTACGAACTTGGAAAAAATCTAATCTCAGCACTCCTTGAAAGCCCAAAGGAAAATTTTGAAGAAAACCTTGAAGAACAAGATTGATCACCTTCTCAATTCTCTAACTTTGCATGCATTGGTTGGGAATAGATTAGAAGGGCTTAACCTATCTTAATACACTCAGAAAATAACTTAAAACAACATAGTTTAGGACCTTAGGGCTTAGGAATGATGAAAATGCCCTTAATGAAAATCCTGAAAAATCTACATTGGGTGAACTAACGGACGGTCCCACAAGTCATCACCTGGTACCATGACTCATGGTATTGAGCAGTTGGATCTACTTCCCATTTCATACTTTTAGATTCCCTTCCTACGACTCAACATGACGAGTCATTCTTCAAAACGACAGGTCGTTATGATGCCTATAGTTTCCCTCTACAAGTCCTACACTAATCCTTCCCATGACCCTCACACTGACTTGTTGCTTCCTCCAATAAGTCGTGGTTACCTTCCATTGTATAGACTGGAAAAATATTGATATTCCATCCCACGACTGGTGACCACGACCCTTTACTCCTCATGATGGGTCGTGGGATGACTCATTACTTTCCTTTAATTAAGGACCAGTTTCCACATGATAATGTTCATACCACACCTCTTACTGAAGTATGAAGCGAACATTATCAATAAAGAACCCAACTTAGAGGTTGGGGTCGATCCCGCAGGGAATATGGAAGATCTAGATTATAGCCGGTAGATAAACTTGTATGGTAATTACTTCACAATAGGGGGATTCTAATAAAAATAAACAGTAGTCAAGACTATATTTTTGAATCAATAATTAAAGGATAAATAGGGTTTGTGTTCCTCATGGATTCATAACAGCTTTGGGTATACACTTATGATCTTTACCAATACTTACTTACAGAATTGATAACTTAGATTCATTCAAACGATCAACCAATCCCTATTGAATGAATATCCTCAATAGTTCGACCAAGTCTCATGAATTTTGAAAACTAACCGTTATCACTAAGTTCCAGATATAACTATCCTATGACCACAACTCAAGTTAATACAATGATCATCAAGATCAAGGCTTCGTTGTAATTATCTTTTTCTAATGTCTACCTCTTCGACCAAAGCAATTAAAGAATTCAGGCACTTCCTAACATTGTACACTGTTAAGAATAGTTAAAGATGAAGAGAATAAAATATAAGTAATTAGTATTGGTTTTAGAATAACTTTGTGCAACCTTAGCTTGTTAATCCACCATGGTTCCGCAAACCTAGCTATGGAGGTTTTAGCCTCTCATGGTTGCAAGGTTGTGATTTCTTGTTAATTATTAAATACATAAAATAATACTTACAAAAATGATTGAGAAAAATAGTTCCTTCAATTAAACCACGAAATCTTGAATAACAAGTCAAGAACAAGATGAATTCAAGAAAAGGTTGATCACAAGGTTGAACCAACTCAATTCTCTCTTTCAATGATGTAAAATCGCTTACTACAATGGTGTCCTACTAGAATTAATTCTATTCATCATCCTCTATTAAAAATAAAGCATAAAAAGTATTTATAGAGACACAAGAATCCTTGTCCTAAACTAACAGGACTCTTCATAGGTCCACCTACGACTCGTAGGGGCTTCTCACGGACCGTGGCATCGACTCGTGGCCTGGAGTGTTGGCTGAATTTCGGTTAAGTATTGGGCCAACGTACGATTCATACCTACTTCCTACCACTCATACATTGTATCCGTGGATTGATCCTGGTACTTTTGAACTTTTTCTGAACTTCACCATGACCCGTATGGTACGACTCGTTCCTTCATCTCACAGATCGTAGGGTACTCTCGTACTGAGAATCAGCCTCTTGTGCAATTCTTATGGATTTCATCGTGACTAGCTTACCACGACTCGTACCACCATGGTATGATCCGTGACAAGTATCATGGGATCAATCTTCCAGTTTTATATTTTAGCTTCTAATCAGGGCCCTCAGTACGACTCGTAGGTCCATCCTATGGATCGTACTATCGACTGCACTTTTTGCCTTCATTTGCACACTTTTAGCTTCCTTTTGCAATTTATTGTTCCAACACCCATTTATCCTGAAATGAAAGGAAAAGTGCCTCATATCCATATAAATACACCTAAGTCCATGCTATTTTCTTAGTTTTGAGTGTCAATAGTGTTGTGAATCCATAGCACATCAACACCCTCAACTTAAGACTTTTGCAATTCTTCAGGAAAAGAAAGAGAAAAACTAAATACGATACTCAACTAGAAAATAAACTTAAGATACTACAGCCAAAACTCAAACAAATATGTGCACTCCATATACTACTCTATTGACCTTTCCTCCTGAAACATTATTAGCTAATGCATTGCAAGCAACATCAAAACATCATATTCAGGGATCAAGACATGTCATCTAGCTATCAACAAGCAATCAAGTCATCACCTATGCATTTCACACAGACCAATGGTAAAAGAAAACATAATCCATGTACCGTCACAAAAAATGAAGTCCCCGCTCTAGTATGAAGTATCAAATGAAACATGGGACTAGGCAAATGAAGCACTCACTCTCTCAAAGAACTGCAAGTATTATGCATCAGATACCATAGGATTGCCCTTATTTTCTCTGTTTTGGTTTGTTATATGGCCAAATTACGATAACTATAAGACTTGATATGGCTTGTAATGTAGGCTTAGGGCTGGACATGATAAAGATGAAAGATTTTATGAGTGACTATCCCTTCCTTGGCACTACATTCATTGGCTGCACATTCTCCTATTTCACCCTTTATTCTTTTTGTCTTCTTTTCTTTCCTTATTCCCATTTTAAGAATATTTGCATGGGTGAGGTGAGTTTTCACATTTTTCAACAATTTCAATATCTTTTGAATTTTTTTCTTTTTCCATGTTCTCAAATTTTCAGCTTTTGACTTTTTCACCTCACCACACCTTATTATTTTTATCATTTTTCTCTTCTTTTTATTTTCATTTATTTTCTCCTACTCCCACCATTTATGCACCTCTAATTTAGCCACCCTCTACTTAAGAATTTCGCTTATGTTGAGGTTTACAATATCAAAGGAAGGAACAGGGCCAAACAAGTTCATTATAAACAAATGAGTACGATTAGCAGGTAAATCAAAGAAATATGGTCAATTAAGGCTCAAACTTGGGATCAAGGGATTCATGAAACTTTGGTAGGGCAATATAGGCTAAAAGTGAGATAAAACAAAAACGGCCTATGATCATCTACTAAGCAACCATCCTCAACCTATGCAGAGACCAACCAGGAAAGTTCTAAATCTTCAACAACATACTGCAACAAATACTAAAACCTCACTCACACATGGTACGTGAACTATTTTACTTTACCTGTCTGGTTCATGTTCGCGCGATGTTTGGGTATATAGCTACACGCAAGTGCATGTGGTCGCACAAGTAGTAAAATGGCTCAAGTAAGCCAAGTATCGATCCTACAGGGACTGGACTAAAGTAACAATCTACTCAAGTGTCAATGAACTTTAACTCTAAAATGCAGACAACAGTGTGAAGAGAAATTTGATAGTTTGTTTCCTAATTTTATACTAAGTATAAAACGAATATACAATTTGAGTCTGAACTATAAGTATGAGCATGCTGAGGTTAAATGAACATGTAGAGAAATAAATTATCGATACAATTTGATTTATCTTTCCTCCAGTTGCTAGTCAAGAATTATTGCGTATGGATTAAAACTCTCGTATTTAACCCAACTTAAGAATCATGAACCTTCCACCTACATTTCTGTGATGAAAAGAAATTCATGTTCTAGCCATACAAAATCGACTCCTTAATTGACTAATACGACTTTCAGATATAGTTCTATCATGAAGGTAAATCAGTTCTCAATTTTCCCGAACTAAGAAAAGATCATATCCTATCAATTCACAACTTTCCAATTTCTTTCTCTCTCGAGTGAAACCGGAATTTATAGATATACATTAACGTTGGCCATACATTAACGCAGTAAGAACAAGAATCAATAGAACAACCATGGAAGAAAAGATGAAAAACAACCAATTGATCAATAATTACATTTCAATACAATTGTTCTTAACCTCAGCAAGAAGAGGATTTAGCCACTCATTTGTGGATTAAACATCATTAAATCAGTGTTAATCATACAAGCAATTGAAATAAAGAAGAAGGAGATAGAGAAAAACCCTAGGATTTTCGTCCCCTCAACTGCCTGTAACCCACGTTCTTGCTCCACCAAGTCAGAATAATTAAAAATGAACCTAAGTGTTCTATTTATACTAGTGGGAGTTTTACCCGGAATAACAAGCAACGTGTCATGGAGTGCATCGCGGAGCACTGCCTCCGTGACACGCCACCAACGTAGACCCTTACTGGAATCCGGACGTCCAGGTAGTTAGGCCCAACGTGGCACGGCGTGCAATGCGGGGCTAGCCCAACGTGTTACGGCCCCAACGCGCACCTCCACTGGAAATAGGCATAATTTACTCTCCAGGCAGAGTGCATCCGCGATGGCAGCGTGACATGGCTCCGTCTCAGAGCCCCTTTAATCCGTGCGTTCAAGTGCTTTTCTCCTTTGCTCGCTTCTGAGTCAAATCCCGATCTCTCCAAACATGCACCTTAGCTCTATAACTCTATATTTTTCCTGCAAAACAACGCTTCATGTTGGTTAGTATAAATTCACATTTTATTATAAATCACATGAGAATGTATAAACATCGATAGATAAACAAGGCAAAATGACACATTTGAGTATCACTTGGGCATATAAATTTGCCCAAGATCACTTATGCCACACATAAATCCTCATTCGTCCCCGAACAATAATCTTACACCTCATGCAAATGACACCCCATCCTGGCTACTTTGGCTTGACAATTCAAGCTACGGTTATACCGATTATTGAATACAGCAAATCAACAAGAAAACATGCATGGTCTTATCAATACAATGACCTTCAACACATTAAGACCTCTTAGACTCAAGAATCGACTCTCGATATTGGCGAACTCATGCAAATCAGCTGATCAAGATATCCGACACGAATTTTAATCTCTCGTTGAGCATGTGCCCTCACAACACAAGAGAATTTTTCCCCCTTTTTAATTACATGAACTCAAAGACATTACATGCAGGGGCATATAAACACAATTTCACTCTCTCTCCCAAAGGAATTCACATGATTCATGTCATGAACCATAGGCTTGCCTTTAGTGTATTACTCCACTAATATAAGGACGTGTGATGTAAGATCACGTAGGACATAACAGGTTGTAATGTAAGCTACGGAACTAGTAAATACTGGGCTAACCAATAATAACAACTAGCATCCTTAAGCGCTTTTTCAATACATCCCATCAACCTTATGGGCATTGTTTCTTCCTTCATCCTCCCATTCTTGAAGTCTGTCTTTATTTTTGACCCCATATCTTTAAGCACACTTGACTTAATAACTAAGATTATTTATACATCTTCATTATATTTAATTTATAGCGAGTGCACCTTTAACCTTTTCTTTCCTTTCATCACTTTGCTTTTTCTTTTCTTTTTATAATTCTCACTCCTTGCCACAGTGGGAAAATTATTTTTTTCTTGAGCGCTTAAGAGGTTTGGATCAAATTCACGTATAATGAAAAGAAGGGGTCAAGCTCGGTTTACACCTTTTTGACAAAAGAAAAATAATAAGCTAAAGGCTCAATGGGCTAACTAGGATGTACATTCAAGGTAGGTACGATAATGGAAAAAAAGAAACTTTCGGTTAAAGCAAAGAAATGCCTACATCCTTTCCTACAATACACATTCTTCATTTCATTTCGTACACACAGCAGGCAAGTTCTAGACACTTCACAATAGCATGGAAGAAATGAAACCTCACTATACACTCATTTCACATGCTCAACTCAAGACATATTCGCAGACTCTTCAATCAGCTGATTACAAGAATTCAAACATTAAGCCTCAATCACACTGAGTCGAATTCTATGCCCTAGGCATCTCAACATATTTACAAAGTTGCATGCTTTCATACGAATCACCTTTGCATTTTAAATATCATGTACAACACGCAACCAGAATTTCACAACCATAAAGTAACTACAGATTTTGGGATGCAAACCCACAAAAGAGAAAAAACTAAAACAAAAGAGACAAAATGAACAAAGACATCTACTCCTAACGACTACATTTCCCTTAAGGCGGTCGTCATCCATCCATCATAGAGAACAGTCACTAATTACGACTTCGTTTCAATGGGACTATTCTCGGTAAAAGAACCGAAAACAAACGCCGAGAAACCCAAAAATTTAAAAATTCATGAAAAATTTTAAAATATCGATCATTTCGATAAAACAAAAATATGTAAAAAACCAGCTAAGAACATTCAACAGCACACAACAGCTTCACCTTAATTACAATACAGACATACACAAAAATCACAGGACCACAAGTTTATCCAAGCACAACAACAGACAGATGCATTAATAATAACAACAGCAACAAACACCTAACTACTCCCACCCCACACTTAAATCGAACACTGTCCCCAGTGTTCATAAAATTCAGCATAGCACTAAAATGGGTGGTGAAACTCCCTGATCAATCAAAATATTCCACTTCTTCGTCAGGTGTTGCTGCCTCGTCTCCCATGTCTGAATCGCCCCCATCGTCATCATCTGACTCCACATCGGAGTCATCACGATGTGTCTCCTCATCTGTGGGGACATCATCATCGGTGGGCTCCACAAAAGCTGGCCCCACTCGGCATAGAGCCCTGGCATTTTGGCCAAAAGGGTAGTCTAGCTCGAGCTGCCACAGCTCCTCTTCTGTTGCCGGCCTCCCGCCTATGCGCAGCTGGAGCATCTGCATTCCAAACATGCGATCCATGTACTGATCATCCCGAGCATGTCGCTCGGCTAGTGTAAGAATTGGCCTGTGAGTGGTGTTGGATGCCTTAGTTTTGGTGACATCTAAGGCCCGCCTCTCCATTTGCGGGATGTAGTCAAGGTCCTCCTCCTCAACATCTAGGCCCCTCAGGAACGTGGTTAGTAGGCCTCCAAACCCGTACCTGTGCCATGCAATTGGGCTCTCTTCATGGCGGAGATAATCACCGCCCCCACATTGATCTCCAGCCCTTTCATCAAGGCATAGACCAAGAATACACGATCCCAAGTGACATCTGTCATAGGCACCCCCAGGATCAGGCAGGAACAAACAATCTTCAGCCATATCCTGGCTTCCCTATTCATCTGTGAGTAGGGCAAGGTATGATGGTAGCCCCTCTACTTATGCCTGCTCCAATGTGCTGTAGACCGGGTTCCACACAAAGTGTGTCTGATATCCGCATATGGTGGAGTGATATTCAGCTGCCGAAGCACATGGGCGTCTGTGTCCCGCGCCCCTAAGATGGCATTAAGGTGGTGGGGCTCAAAAGTGACTATCTGCCCTCTTATCTTGATGGTGTGACTTTTGAGAGTCGGGTTCCAATTGGCATAGAATTCCCGAATTAGGTGCAGGTTGCACTCCTTGGGCTCTTCAAAGATAAAATTTAGACTGGCTGCCTCAATCCTGTGGACAATCCGAGGGAATTCCTGTGTCAATGGTTCCCTAGCATTGTGTTCCTCGGGGAAGTATTTGCTTTCCTTATGCTTGGCGTACCATTTCTTCCCCTCCTCTATCACCTATCTGGTTCCGTATTGACAGCGTTGGCCGTGTGGAACCGCTGGTGCTGCTGCGACTACTGTTTCCAGCCTAATTCTTTTCCTTCCGGCGCCTGATGTTGATGCGCCCTTCCCTTTATCTTGCCTGCTTGCCATTGTTCCTGTCAAACCAAACCGACAGTCCTAATGTTATTCCAATTAAAATTAGCTTCGACTAACGTTGGGTTAAGCTAGTCTACCCCACACTTAGTCTTTAGCCACAATCATAACATTACGGCAAGATCATATTTATTCCCCATTTACATATAAAAACACAAAAACAAAACAAATATTCCTCGTGCATTCAGAGAATTCGACGGTATACATTCTATGTAGTACTCATTCTTCGTACAGCTAGTCACAACATTAACATCGATAACATTTCATCACATAGCACTTAGCAAGGAGAAACAAAGAAAAAAAATTATCTACATAAACCTATACAATTCATCCATTTCTTGCAATTTCAACAATTTTATTAACCCTAAAATCCGTCTGTCTTTTTGCATATTAACAGTTAGTGTTCGGGTGCTGTGGTAGGGTTAAAACCGACACGCAAGTGCACGTGGTCAAACAAGTAATAAAGTGGCTAAGTAAGGCAAGTATCGAACCAAGGAGACTCTGGATAAGTAAAATTGCTCAAGTATACTATATTCTATCTTACTTCTAAATATGCTGACAACAACGTAACCAAAAGTTAAATAATTTGTGTTTATAAATTATATACTAAAACTATTAACAAATATTTACTTTGAATTGAAACTATGGATATGAGCATGCTAAGGTTAAGAACAAGTAATGAACTTGATTATAATCATAATTTGGTTATTCTTCTCTTCTAGTTGCTAGCCAAGAACATTAGCCTAGAGATTAAAACTCTCGTATTTAATCTCACTTAAGAATCATAAACCATCCGTCTACATTTCTGTGATCAAATGCAATTTATGACCTAGCAATACAATTCCGGTTCCTAAACTGACTAATACAGCTTTCAAGTATATTTCTATCAGCAAAGCACATCAAAACCCAATTTTCCCAAATCAAGTTAAGAACAATACCCTATTAATTCACAACTTTCTAATTTCGTGCTCTCTCGAGTGAAATTGGACTTTTTAGATGTACATTAATGTCGGCCACACACTAATGCAGTAGAAACAAGAATTAATAGAACAACATAGAAGAAGAAGATGAAAAACCATACAATTCAATAATCAAAATTCATTACCATTGTTCATAACCTCAGCAAGGAAGAGAATTAGCCACTCATTTGTGGATTAATCATCCTAAAACAAGTGTTAATCATACAAACAATTGATTGAAAGAAGAAAGAAAGAGAGAAAAACCCTTAGCTTTTTCGTCCCTCAACTGCCTGTAACCCACGTCCTTGCTCCACCAAGTCTGAATTATGAAAAATAAACCTAAGTGTGCTATTTATAGTAGTAGGACTCTTTCCCGGAATAACAAGCAACGTGTCACGGAGTGCATCGCGGAGCACAGCCTCCGTGACACGCTACGGACGCGAAGGCCCTCTGGAAATCACCCGAAATCAGCCCGGGCAGCACCCTGCCGCATTGGCAGCGTGTCATGCTGCCTGGGCAGCGCGTTGGCAGCCCTTGGTCGCGGAGGCCACCTGCCGTGGCACATTGCCAACGCGCAGGTGGGCTGTTGTGAGCGGCCTGCCTGCCGTGGCACGTTGTCGACGCGCCGGTGGGCTGTTTTGTGCCTCCTCTTCGCCGACGTTCGCGTGTTAATTCCGTTTCCAAGCCTCTACTTCACCAACTCATGGATTAGTTACTCAAAAGTCATCAAAACCTACAAAACAAAGGCTAATCATGTTGGTTAGCACATATCTTTACTTTATCTAAAATTACATGAAAATGTATACAATAATCTTAGATAAACAAGACTAATTTAAGTCGTAAAGCGTATCTCGGGCATATATTTTTGCCCGTGATCACAACCCCACACTTAAAGCCTTGTTCGTCCTCGAACAACCTTCTACATATCATGCATATGGAGACTCCCACATAACTAATTTAGCAAGAGAATTCAAGTTTCGGCTATAATGATTACGTAAGATACAAGCTAAAAATAGAGCATGCCTGATTTGTTCATTGAAATGAAGTACAACTATGTTAAGACTTCTTAACCTCAAGAATCGACTCTCAGTCTTAGCAAACTCATGCAAATCAACTGATTAAGACATCTCACACGAATTATATCCTTCATTCAACATGTGCCCCTCACGGGAAGAGAGTTACCCAATCACATGCAAAAACAATTTTTACATCACAACATGTGTGGGTACATGAATAGAATTACGCTCACTCTCACAAAGAATTCACATGCATTATGTAATGACCCATAAGCTTGCCCTTAGTGTTTTATTCCACTAATTTAAGGATGTATGAATGTAAGATCAAGTTGGACTTTTTAGGTTGTAATGTAACTCAGGTGCGGGTAAGTACTATTATGATCAGTAATAGTGACTATCTTTCCTAAGCGCTTTTAATACATCACGCCTTCATTACAAACTTCTCTTCCCACACTTCACCTTTTTCTCTTTTCATCTTTCTTTTTCCTCTTTTGGTCCCCCCTTTCTTTAGGCACTTTTAGCTTATTAGTAAGGAGTTCTATAAGTAACTTTTCATTTATTTATTTTCTTACTCCCTACTAATACTCACCCATATTCAAACAAGTGCACCTTTGTCCTTTTCTCACTTCTCCAACTTGGTACTTTTCCTTTCTTTTCATTCTTATCACTCCTTTACTCTTTCGGATTTTTCATTTGAGCGCTTAGGAGTTTTGATTCAATTTCAAGGCTAATGAAAGAAAAAGGATTAAGCTTATGTTGCAGCTGTCAAAGAATAGGCTCAAGGCTCAATGGGGTTAACTAGGATTAATTTTTCAAGGTAGGTATAATGAGGGATAAAAGTTTGGTTCATTCAAAGAAATGCCTAAATCATTTCCTACAATTCACATCCTTCATTTCGTTTTATAAACACACCAGGCAAGTTCTAGACAATCCACAGTAGCACGGAATACTCAAAAACCTTACACTCATGGCACATGCTCAAATCAAGATACATTCAGCAGACTCTTACTCAGCTAATCACAAGAATTCAGGATTAAGCTTCAATCATATTGAGTCAAATTCAAGAGCCTAAGTGTCTCAAACAAAGTTATACACTTGCATGCTTCACACTGAACATACTTGCCTCTTACAATAACGTATAGCACATAACAAGAACATCTAGCACCAATTAGTTATGGTTTCAAAAACCCAAAACCTATCGACTAATTTTCCTCAAGACGGTCGTCATCCATCCATCGTCGGAAACAGTCCCTAACTATGACTAAAAACTTTATATACAGACCAAGGAAAGAGAAAGAAAAAAATTTTATTCTTCGGTTCAAATACCCCCCGTCGGAAAAGAACCGAAAAGAAAAACCAACTGGTGATGAAGTCATGCTTAATTCGCAAAAAATTTTCAAATTTTTCAAATTTCTCACAAGCATTACATTCACCAAAAATCGTTAAGCACAACAAAATTTTTTGAAATTTCCCTTGAAATTTCCCTCACCCCACACTTAAATCATGCTATGTCCTCATAGCATCAAATTAAAATTTAAAAAGGGTGAGAAATACTCCCCAAGGCCTTTAGGCCTAGCTAACAACATGCCTTTCTTCAACTTTGCACACGTGGGTGTTCAACCCCACACTTTTTCTCTTCCATGCTTGTTAGCTTCCTCCTCCACGGGTACTCAGACTTCCCCTCCATCTGCGCTTAACTTTCCACCAAAACAACACAAGATAAAAATAAACAAAAATTAACTCAATTGCAAGAAATTAAGATGGTACCTGTGGTACCCTTGGGTTGCCTCCCAAGCAACGCCTAATTTTACGTCGCGGCACGACGTACCAAGTTTCACCACTTTTTCCTCCAGTTTGAGGATATGAATCTCACCCCTAATTTCTTTTCTAATTTCCTCTTATGCTCCAAGGGTGGTGGTGAAAAATTGTAAGGACCAAGCAGTAGATGTTGCCTTTTGAACCTAATGGCCCTTAAGTAAGTGAAGTCATTTTGTCTCTTTGAGTTAGCGAATTTCAAAATATACGGGGCTTGGTCCTCCTCTCGACATTTCTCTATAAGCTTGGAAAACTCTATTTCTATGTTGTCAACCAAACTTAATGTCGAAAAATGCTTCGAGTGTGGTCCAATACACCTCAACTCTGAAACTGCATTGTGCTTGACCTCCTTACTTGTAAACGCCTTCTTAACATCGACATCTATCTCTCCATTTATGTCGAATGGGGGATACTCTATCTCTTCTTCCATGAATGGATTTTCCATAAGTGTGAGCCCATCACGGGGACACTCAAGAGATTCTGATTGTTGGGCATCCTCCAAAAATTCACCCATGTCTTCCTCTTGTAGTTCCTCTTGAATATCGGCTAAAACTGTTGCCTGCGATTTATCACACGCTTCAGCTTCAGCGATCATCTCCGTGAATTTAATGCTCATCCTTTCTAGAGCCTCTGCATTCTCTTCTTGCTGAATTCTCAATACTGCCATCGCCTCCTGCATTGCTTCTGATTGCTCCAAGAGTTGTTTCATCATGTCTTCTATTCGAGCTTGGCGTCCCAAGTCCTCATTTTCAGCATGCCTATATTCAGAAAAAACAATAGAAGGATCATAGTAGGGGCTTGGGGAGGGGAATATGCATTCGGATAGCCATCCCAATGGCCATCTTGCCCACCACATATATTGCACGTGTTACAGTGTTGCCACGAGTGGTTTCGTCCACAATTCAGACAAGATTCACTAAAATATGAGTATCCACCATTGAAACCATTTATATTCCACGATGTCATGTCAATAAGGGTATACGAACAAGCAGAAAAAAATAAAATAAAATAAAATAAAGAAGAATTAAAACAAACACTAAGACCAAGTTGTCAGCACTTAAGAAAATAAAATAAAAATACAGCAAATTTACACTTAACACAATTTCACCAATTGCCTAGTCTCCCCGGCAACGACGCCAAAAACTTGTTCGGGTGCTGTGGTAGGGTTAAAACTGACATGCAAGTGCACGTGGTCAAACAAGTAATAAAGTGGCTAAGTAAGCCAAGTATCAAACCAAGGAGACTCTGGATAAGTAAAATTGCTCAAGTATACTACATTCTATCTTACTTCTAAATATGCTGACAACAACGTAACCAAAAGTTAAATAATTTGTGTTTATAAATTATATACTAAAACTATTGACAAATATTTACTTTGAATTGAAACTATGGATATGAGCATGCCAAGGTTAAGAACAAGTAATGAACTTGATTATAATCATAATTTGGTTATTCTTCTCTTCTAGTTGCTAGCCAAGAACATTAGCCTAGAGATTAAAACTCTCGTATTTAATCTCACTTAAGAATCATAAACCATCCGTCTACATTTGTGTGATCAAATGCAATTTATGACCTAGCAATACAATTCCGGTTCCTAAACTGACTAATGCGGCTTTCAAGTATATTTCTATCAGGAAGGCACATCAAAACCCAATTTTCCCAAATCAAGTTAAGAACAATACCCTATTAATTCACAACTTTCCAATTTCGTGCTCTCTCGAGTGAAATTGGACTTTTTAGATGTACATTAATGTCGGCCACACACTAATACAGTAGAAACAAGAACTAATAGAACAACATAGAAGAAGAAGATGAAAAACCATACAATTCAATAATCAAAATTCATTACCATTGTTCATAACCTCAGCAAGGAAGAGAATTAGCCACTCATTTGTGGATTAATCATCCTAAAATAAGTGTTAATCATAGAAACAATTGATTGAAAGAAGAAATAAAGAGAGAAAAACCCTTAGCTTTTTTGTCCCTCAACTGCCTGTAACCCACGTCCTTGCTCCACCAAGTCTGAATTATGAAAAATAAACCTAAGTGTGCTATTTATAGTAGTAGGACTCTTTCCCGGAATAACAAGCAACGTGTCACGGAGTGCATCGCGGAGCACGGCCTTCGTGACACGCTACGGACGCGAAGGCCCTCTGGAAATCACCCGAAATCGGCCCGGGCAGCACCCTGCCGCGTTGGCAGCGTGTCACGCTGCCTGGGCAGCGCGTTGGCAGCCCTTGGTCGCGGAGGCCACCTGCCGTGGCACGTTGCCAACGCGCCGGTGGGCTGTTGTGAGCGGCCTGCCTGCCGTGGCACGTTGTCGACGCGCCGGTGGGCTGTTTTGTGCCTCCTCTTCGCCGACGTTCGCGTGTTAATTCCGTTTCCAAGCCTCTACTTCACCAACTCATGGATTAGTTACTCAAAAGTCATCAAAACCTACAAAACAAAGGCTAATCATGTTGGTTAGCACATATCTTTACTTTATCTAAAATTACATGAAAATGTATACAATAATCTTAGATAAACAAGACTAATTTAAGTCGTAAAGCGTATCTCGGGCATATATTTTTGCCCGTGATCACTCCACACAATAATATAGTATTTAAATGACAAATTAAAATAGACCTTCTCATTTATATGTATTCTATAAGGCACTACATAAGATAATCATACTAACATACCTGTCGCCTGACTAGGCTTGAAATAAATGAGGGTATCTGGTCTTCATATCTTCCTCCGCCTCTCAAGTCATCTCCTATCGGTTCCTGTTACGCCACTATACCTTGACATACGCAATATCTTTAGTTCTCAATCTACGAATCTGTCTGTCTAAGATGGCTACTGGAACCTGTTCATAGGCCAGCTCTTCCGTAACCTGGATATCCTGGACTGGGACTGCTCTCGATGGGTCTCCTATGCATTTCCTTAGCATAGATACATGAAAGACCGGATGAACGGATTCCAATTCTGGAGGCAAGTTCAACTCATATGCCACTCGGCCTATCCTTCGACGAATCTGATAAGTCCCAACAAATCTCGGACTGAGCTTACCTTTCTTGGCGAATCTCATCACCCCTTTCATCGGAGATACTTTCAGAAATACCCAGTCATTCACATCAAATTCCAGGTCTCTGCGTCGCACATCAGCATACGATTTTTGGCAGCTCTGTGCAGTTAGCAGGCGTTCTCTAATAAGCTTTACCTTCTCCTCTGACTAATGAATAATATCTGGCCCAATCAGCGCTGACTCTCCCACTTCAAACCAGCCAACTGGTGATCTGCATTTTCTCCCATACAATGCTTCAAAGGGCGCCATCTGGATGGCTGAGTGATAGATATTATTATAAGAAAATTCAGTTAATGGCAAATGCTCGTCCCAGCTACCTCCAAAATCTAGAACACACGCTCGTAGCATGTCCTCGAGCGTCTGAATAGTGCATTAAGCCTGTCCATTTGTCTGAGGGTGGAAGGCTGTGCTCAAATTAAACTGCGTTCCCAGACCCCTCTGGAACGACTGCCAAAATCTAGCTGTAAACTGTGTTGCTCTGTCTCATATAATAGATACTGGCACTCCATGTAATCTAACTATTTCTATGATATATAATTTGGCATAATCCTCGGCTGAGAAGGTAGCTTTTACTGGCAGGAAATGAGCTGATTTTGTCAGCCTGTCAACTATTACCCAGATAGAATCGTGTCTATGTCTGGTACAGGGTAATCCTGCTACAAAATCCATATTCAGTGCTGCCCATTTCCAGAGAGGCACAACTATGTCCTGAGTTAACTCGCCGGGTTTCTGGTGTTCCGCTTTTACCTGTTGGCAGTTAGGACACTGGGCTACAAATTCGGCAATTTCTCTTTTCATTCCTGGCCACCAATAATTCTCCTTGATATCATGGTACATTTTTGTCGCACCAGGGTGAAGAGAATAACGGGCGTAATGTACCTTGTTCATAATCTACTGGCGGAGCCTTCAAACATCTAGAACACTGAGGCGGCCTTTACATAACAGCACTTCTTCCTCAGTTTTTGAAAATCTGGCTCTTTACCGTGCTGGATTCTGTCTTTGAGCTGGATCAGGTCAGGATCCTCATACTGCCGTTCTTTTACTTCCACAACTAATGATGACATGGCGATGTTCTGAATTACCGCTTTGTTGTCCTTTGTGTCTGCTATATGCATGACTAGGCTGGCTAATTGATGTATCTCCCTGACCAACTCCCGCTGCTCGGGCTGCAAATATGCCAAACTTCCCATGGATATACGGCTGAGAGCATCTGCTACTACGTTGGCTTTTCCCGGATGATACAGAATATCCACATCATAATCTTTTAATAGCTCCAACCAGCGACGCTGTCGCAGATTCAACTCCCTCTGGGTGAGGATATACTGTAGGATCTTATGATCTGTGAAAATATCCACATGGACGCCATACAAGTAATGTCTCCATATCTTTAAGGCATGGATCACTGCGGCTAACTCCAGGTCGTGGGTAGGGTAATTCTTCTCGTGTTTCCTCAGCTGTCTGGAAGCGTACACAATCACCTTACCATGTTGCATCAACATACAACCCAACCCAACACCTGATGCATCACAATATACTGAATAACCTTCTGTACCTTCCGGCAATGCTAACACTAGGGCGGAGGTTAATCTATCTTTTAACTCCTTGAAGCTCTGCTCACATGCCTCTGTCCAGTGAAACTTCGCTGCTTTCTGCATCAGTTTGGTCAGAGGTGCTGCTATAGTAGAGAATCCCTCAACAAATCTCCTATAATATCCCTCTAATCCCAGAGAACTGCGGACTTCGGTCGGAGTGGTAGGCCTAGGCCAGGTTTTAACTATTGCTATCTTCTGCGTGTCAACCTGTATAACAGCATCCGACATAATATGCCCCAAGAAGGCTACTGAGTTCAACCAGAATTCACACATGGAGAACTTAGCATATAATTGACGGTCCCTGAGAATCTGGAGCACTATTCGTAAATGAGCCTGGTGATCTACTTCAGAGCGAGAATACACCAGAATATCATCAATAAACACTATCACGAACAGGTCCAAGTATAGTCTGAAAATGCTATTCATCAGGTCCATGAATATTGCTGGGGCATTCGTCAACCCAAAGGACATAACTAGGAATTCAAAGTGTCTATATCGGGTCTTTAAAGCCGTTTTGGGAATGTCTCTTTCACAAAATCCAACCTGATGATATTCGGACCGTAAGTCAATCATGGAAAAATATCTGGCCCCCTGTAACTGATCAAACAAATCATCTATTCTGGGAAGCAGATACTTATTCTTTACTGTAGCTTTATTCAGCTGCCGGTAATCTATACACATGCGGAGCGAGCCATCCTTCTTTCTCACAAATAGAACTCGCACCCCACGGCGAAGTACTCGGCCTGATAAAACCCTTATCTAGCAGGTCCTTCAGCTGCTCCTTTAATTCTCTGAGTTCAACAGGAGCCATGCAATACGGAGGAATTTATATAGGCTGAGTACTGGTAGCAAGTCAATTGCAAAATATATCTCCCTTTCTGGGGGAATACCAGGTAACTCATCTTGAAATACATCAGGGAATTCATTCACCACCGGAACAGACTGAAGTGTCGGAGATTCTGCCCGAACATCCTAAACCCTGACTAGGTGGTAGATACATCCCTTAATTATCAATTTCCTCGCCTGAAGGTAGAAAATAATCCTACCTTTTGGAGTAGCTGTGCTGCCTTTCCACTCTCGCACTGCCTCTCCTGGAAAGTGGAATCGGACCATCTTGGTCCAGCATTCTATGTTAGCATAGCATGGCACCAACCAATCCGTACCCATAATGGCATCGAAATCAATTATTTCTAACTCTACCAGATCTACTATAGTCTGGTGATCAGCAACCTCTATTGTACACCCTCGATAAATTCTACTAGCTATAATGGAGTCACCGACGGATGTAGATACTGAAAAGGGCTGCTGTAATAACTCTGGTGCGACATTAAACTTTCAAGCCACAAATGGGGTAATATTTGACAGAGTGGCCCCTGGATCAATCAGTACATAAGCAAGGCATGAACAGATAGTCATCATACCTGTCGCTACATCTGGAGACACCTCTGAGTCCTGTCTCCCTGGCAATGCATAGGTACGGCTTGAGCCCGTATCTGAATTGGAGGCTCCTAATCTACCTGGGAATCTACCTGTTGTACCTGAGGGCCTACACCCTACTGAGGCTGCTGTAGCTCGTGGCCCTGCGGATCCCCTGTCCTGACTATCTCTGCTCTCTTGTCCCCGGGCCGGACAATCTCTCATGTGGTTCCCCTCCTGCCCGCAAATATAACACCCCGAGGAGCCATATCTACAAGCTCCGATGTGAGGTTGGCCGCAATTAGGGCAGGGTGGGGGTGTAAATCTTCTCTTCTCTCCCCTTCTCTGCTGCAGGGAATCTACTGTTTGAGAACTGCCACTAGACTTTGACTGCCCTCGTCGAGCAAATCTACCTCGCTGCTGCTGCCGTGGTGGAATTTTGGGGGTCTAGGGGGTCTGTCTGACAATCGGGGCCTGGGTCCTCTCTGAACCTCCCTCTGCATATCATCTAATCTGTCTCTGCGACGCTGTTCCAGATTTGTCTGTCTACTGCCCTGTTGCTGCTGTCTAAGGCCCTCAATGGTCTGGGCAAAGGCCTGTACTCGGGCAATATCCATATCATCTCGTAACATAGTCGTCATGCAAGCTTCAATATATTTTCGAGTTCAGACCCATAATGAACCGGTGGACTCTGGATGGCATAGTGTCCATAAAAGCTGGAGCATAGTGGGCTAGGGAGTCAAACTGTGGGGCATATTCTCGTACACTCCTCGCCCCCTACTCCAAATGCAAAAATCTGATCCATCCGGGCCTGCCGGATCTCCCGTGGCAAATAACAGTCCAGGAAGGCCTCCGAGAAGCTGGACCAGGTCGGAGGGGAAACATCTCTCCCTCGAGACCTTTCCCAACTCTCATACCATAATACAGCTATGTCCCGCAACCGAAACACTACCAGCTCAACTGATTTTGTAGGGGTCACATGCATAACCCGAAAAATTCTCTACATCTGATCTAGGAAATCCTGGGGGTCCTCTGCTTGATCTGACCTAGTGAACTGTGCGGGGGCCTAGTGCCAAAAACTCCCCGACCCTGGAGCTACCTGACCCACCTGAAGGCTCTGCTGCTACAGGTGGCACTGACTGGCGTTGTGTGGTCATCATTTGTGCCAACATAACCACTGCGCTCCAAACTTCCTGGTCTGATGGAGAAGGTACAGGAGTTATCGGAGGCGGTGTCGTGCCCAATGGCTCCTGATGTGATGGGGAATGCTGAGAGGGTTGTGATGAAGCCTCTATATCGCCCTCAGATCGGGCTGACTCTGAATGGAACTGAGGCATCCTGCTGGTGCCTTCTCTTACTGCTTTGTCTAATCTTCTACCGGTGGTAGGGTGACGCTGGTCCGCCATTCTTATCTGTAGATAAAGAATATGATAAGTTTTGGGGACCCTACCTTATACTGTACTGCTCTATAGCACGATTGAACGAGGAAGAAGAGTAACCATCCTATCATGCCTCGCAGCCTCCTGCCTATAGTATGTGGTGCACAACACATCCATAGACAGGACTCTACTTAGCACGGCTCGCAGACTCCGTGGGACACGACCTGCTCTGATACCAAGTTTGTCACGCCCCGCCTTGGGGGGGTATGACTGGCACCTGTTGCCCTAGTAGGACCTAGACTGCTAACTGGTGAGCCTAAGCACATCTGGTGCCTGGCTAGCTCTAACTCAGATTTATGGAAACAACGGGATATATAACGGCTATAAACACAGCCTCCAGTCGACTGGGCCTATAGCCACCTGTATAAAACTTCAGCTAACCAGAAACATACTTACAAAGGGAAACCTATGCGGCCGACAAGGCCACCATGTTGTCTAGTTATCTGTAACACAACAATAGAATACTAAATAACTATGTGACCGGCAAGGTCACCACTACTATCAAACTATGGCCCCACACGGCCAACAAAATCAACAATGCTAAACAGCTAAATAAAACGTACGGCCTCATATGACCGGCACAACTAACCACAACGAAATATATAGAGACTGCAAGCCTCTAGGAATATTGATAAGATGGTCGGGACAGGGCCCCTGCCTACCCATGTTGTACAATAAAAGAAAATGAACTACACCTCTGTATATCGAGCTCCGGATGACAGGAGTTGATGACTCTATAAGCTGGCTGAATCACGAGGGATCGCCTCCTCGTCTATGAGTACCTGTAGGCAAGTAATGCAGCGCCCCAAACAGGCGTCAGTACCACTGGTACCGAGTATGCAAAGCAACTAGATACAACTGAATACAAATAACATAACTAGCAATTCTAAATAGCAGGAGATAACTGAATCTGTAAGAACTGATATGAACTGAACCAGACTTTCAGTGCTGTGATAGGGCAGGAGCGTATCTATAGACACGGCGGCCCGCTGTCTTTAACTAATATATAGCACATAAATACACACATATATATATAGCAAGCAAGAGCCAACACCAACCCCCATAAGCCGGATGGCGCCAAGCAAGCCAACAATCTATACTCCTTAAAATGGGCTTATCATTTGTAGCCCAATTTGATGGATTAACCCAATAAAATTTGACCATTAATTAAATCCATATTTATTGGACTCAAATGATTAATCCTATTGTATTAATTCATTATATTTATTTGGATTAATATATTTTGAATTTAAAATAATTCAAATTTCTTACGGATTTAAATTTGATAAAATTTAACCGTCTACAACCTTTTTTTAATAAATAACAAAATAAGTACTTTTAACTTCTAAAAACTTGACCAAACAGATTATAAGTTAGACATCATCAAAACTTCCAAAAATAAATCTTATTGTAGGGTCTAACACAAGTAATTTCTTGCAACCATTATTTATGATAAATATGACTAGCTTTTCTTTATGAAAAGAATACCAAAAAAATTTTAAATTCTAACAAAGATTTATGGAAAATTTTTGAAAACTGAGACCGTCCATCTCAGTTTGGAATATTTTTGGCTTCTAAGAAAAGAAATATTTGGGACAGCAATAAGACAATGCATACTCGGGTTAGGGGCCAGATGAGTTTTAGATATATATATATATATAGGCGGTTATATACACATCCGAGTGTGCAGCAGGGTGAAACAATTTAATTATTTTTAGTTATGCATGTGTGTGTATTGTTGATACGAGTAGATGTTAAGCGGACGTTAGTTTCGTAGGATACATTAGAAAAAATAATGTATGTATTAATTTTATATATTACTGATATTTTATTTGATATATTTTTTTCAACTTATGTATAACTAAGTCATGATATTATTATTATATTGATTTTTAATGTATGCATTAGCATAGTTAAAGACACAATTGCCCCTTAAAATCTTTTTCACATCCTTTCTATCTTATTTGTGGAGGATATTTTTCTAAACAAATAATTTTTTTTTAAAAGTATGCAATGAGTGTTATGAATGTTATTTTTAACACATCAAATCAAATAGTGCATAAGAAATAATCTCAGTATAATGAATGCAAGCATAACTAATGTCAGCATTACTAATACATCCTATTCAATATTATATACATCCTACCAAATAACTACTAAAAGAATTATAAAATTATGACTTTTCAAGTCATTGCTAATTTTCTGGCATTACATGGGCTTCTAAGCTTTAGAGGACTCAATTAGAAAATGGCAAGATGTTGAATATAATTGATATCCCTGATATATACATAAAGTTTGTTGAAAAAAATAATTGAAACATGTAGAAAATTGAAGTTGCTCAGGATTTGATATGTTTATTCATGTTTAAATAATATTTATAGTCAAATTTCATATGTGAATATTAGTTTATAATCAAATTAGGTTTTGCATTATTATAAACAGAGATATTACTATTTATTTTCTATTATGAGAAATTGAGTAGAGAAATAGAGAACATTGTGGAGAACTATATGAGTTTTTGATCTATGATAGAATATTTTCCTTCGTATTAATATTAGAGCTTCTATGAATTTTGGTAGAGAATCAAATAGTTCCGCTGCCGATAAATAGCACCAACCAATGTGTGTTGTCCATTTAGCCAATGATATTCTGACAAATGTCGGGCCGATTATATATGAAAAAAAAATTAATCATGCTGAGACTGGTTGATAGAAACATTATAGGTTTATAGAGGTGCAAGCAAATATAGCACAAAAGAAAGAAATTTTTATCAAAACTTTAGAGAAAGGTGAACAAAAAAAGAAGAAGTTGATTACTAGTGTATCAAACAATTTAAGGCTGAAGAGAAAGTGTTTCAACAATTGAAGATTAAAGATAAAGTGTTCAAACAATTGAAGATCGTAGAGAAAGTGTTCCAATAAAATTCGAAGATAATGACAAGTACATCAAATATTGGATATACAACTTTAAATTATGGAAGAATACTCTTAAGAAATTAAAATTATGGAAAATAAAAATTAATTAGGTTTTAATATTTTATTTCATATCTAAATAGAATTTGTAATCATAATTAATATAGGAATTGTGTCACGCCCCGCCTTGGAGGGTATGACTGGCACTTGGTGCCTAGTAGGACCTAGACTGCTAACTGGTGAGCCTAAGCACATATGGTGCATGGCTAGCTCTAACTCAGATTTTTGGAAACAACGAGCTATATAATGGTTGTAAACACAGCCTCCAGCCGACTGGGCCTATAGCCACCTGTATAAAACTCCAGCTAACCAGAAACATACTTACAAAGGGAAACCTATGTGGCCGACAAGGCCACCATGCTGTCTAGTTATCTGTAACTCAACAATAGAATACTTAATAACTACGTGACCGGCAAGGTCACCACTACTATTAGACTATGGCCCCACACGGCCAACAAAATCAACAATGTTAAACAGCTAAATAAAATGTACGGCCTCACACGACCGGCACAACTAACCACGGGGAAATATATACAGACTGCAAGCCTCTAGGAATACTGATAAGATGGTCGGGACAGGGCCCCGACCAACCCATGCTGTACAATAAAAGAAAATGAACTACACCTCTGAATATCGAGCTCCGGATGACAGGAGCTGATGACTCTATAAGCTGGCTAGAATCACGAGGGATCGCCTCCTCGTCTGTGAGTACCTGCAGGTAAGTAATGCAGCACCCCAAACGGGCATCAGTACCACTGGTATCGCGTATGCAAAGCAACTAGATACAACTGAATACAAATAACATAACTAGCAATTCTGAATAGCAGGAGATAACTAAATCTGTAAGAACTGATATGAACTGAACCAGACTTTCTGTGCTGTGATAGGGCAGGAGCGTACCTGTAGACGCGGCAGCCCGCTGTCTATTAACTAATATATAGCACATAAATACACATATATATATATAGCAAACAAGAGACAATACCAACCCCCATAAGTCGGATGGCGCAAAGAAAGCAAACAATCTATATACCCCTACCCGGGTCAAAACCAACCAAAAATAAGTCACTCCACTCATCCGCTAACAACGAGCACCTCTGCCGGCCCCCTGGGTCTCCGGCTCGGGCCATAGCCTACCAATATAAATAACCATGTCTGAGTCTGGAGGACTCCTATACTGTATCTGTAACTGTAACTGTATCTGAATCTGCTCCCTGGGCGTTTGCGCACAACAGGGCTATCTGTACTGTAATGCTTATCAGCTTGATATGGGGAAAGCTTCATCCCATCTTCGTCCAAACTGGGGACGGCATGCCACTCCTTGGAGTGACGTAAACCCACCCGCTCAGTGGGCGACACAGTTACCAACCCAGGGTCGGTGAGGACGCTCAGAAGGGTGCCCTCACGACCCAACCAAGTCTCAACAAATAATAAGCACATATATAGCAAGCATGTTTAAACTGAAAAATACTATCTGAATTTTGATTTCTTATTCTGATCTCTTTCTATATTATACTGAATCTCATACTGCTTTATACTGAATCTGTGATCTTTATCTAACTGCATGGCTAATCTGTAGCCGAGATACTATCTAACTGTATGGCTATACTGTAGCCAAGATATTATCTGTCTGTATGGCTAATCTGTAGCCAAGATACTATCTGACTCTCTGATTTTACTTTACTAACTCTTATTCTGACTATCTGTCATATTATTCTAGAAACATCCTTGCTAATCACATACTGGGCTATACTGAGTCTGGAATGCTAACTTGCCATTTCGGCGCATGCTTTACTAGCTTTCGGACTGAGTACGATATAACAACGCAAACCAAATTTACTGAACTTGCTCAATACTTTAATATTCAACTTCAGGAATTCTACTACGGAGTTTACTGTGCTATACAAGGCTAAAACTACTAACTTGCCGAAGAAACTGGCTTTACATACCTTAACCTCAATTTATCTGACTAACGGACGAAGCTCGGTCAGTACTCTAGCTATTTCTCCCAACTGCATTTACATATATGTCAATTACAACTAAATACACCAATATTCTGAAAGAAAACATCACTTTTGATATATTTATAGCCTAAACTTTGGCTTATCGAAAGACGGTCAAAAACTTGCTATTTCTCGAAAGTCTAGAAGGGAGAAATATTCACTTTAAGGCTAGGAGTATATTGACACTATTTTGGAGCAATTCCACTTACCTTAGTTCGGTAGCATGATGATTCGCCGGCCGAATTTCACGAAATTAAATCCGTAGGAATGCTCCTTGCTGCTAAATACCTCGGTATCTGAGGTTAATTTGAGTTTGGACCGCGTTTGATGGCGTAATCGAGCGATAATTTAATAGTACTTTCGCACCCTCTCTGTTTTCTCATGAGTTCTGGAAATTATTTGATATATAATGAAATGAACCGAAGTGGAGGATTTATATACTTGGGCCTGGACAGGGCCAACGTGTCACGGAGCCAACGCGGAGGCTCCACCTCCGTGACACGTTGCCATCGCGGATGGGCTCTGCCCCGGCTCCTTCCACGATGGCTCGACAGGTTTCTCGTCCGATCTTTTTCCGGTCCTTTCCCTAGCATGTATGACTTTCAAATACTCTTAACTAATACGCGAATAGGCCATCTATGTGTTGGAAATTTTACGGGGTGTAACAAATTGATTTTTCAATTTATAATAAAGTAGATTTTGTTCTATTATGAATAATAGTACTTTTACCTATTTTTATATAGCAGAGAATAATGAAAAGTGTAGAAAATTATAAATAGAATTCAAAATTTGTTACTTTATTAATAAAATATTTATTTCAAGGCCAAATTTATTCCTCAACTATAATGTGCTCGATTAGCATAATCATACATGTTCACAGTATCTTGTAACCTCTATTGAAGATCTCTCAATGAAATAAACTACTTTTCCGTACAAACGCTGATGTATATTTATACCCAGTATCTGAATTGCAACTTCAAATTAGAAAATCATAATGGAAAACTAATAATAACCGGAAGGGGATGAGGAATATAGAAGACTAGAGATGAGAAATGGAGCCAAATACTTGACAACTTCAGCCTGAAAGATGCTCTGCCTTCTGCTATATTTATGCTAATTTTTCTCATGTTGCACTTTCATGCAATAAGCACCTACCTGCACTCCACCTAGGCCCCACAATAATTATTCAAATTCTCAAACCTACCGCGTGTCCCTTAGTGAGTTCACAACAGATTCGAAAAGAGATTTTCGCCAATGATTCCAACATCAATTGAAAGCAGTTTGAATTTCAATAATGTTTCAAAAGACTCGTGGTGGGACCAACGAAATTTATACTAGAAAGAGTTTTCATAATTTAGTCTAATATTTTTAGTAGGTATATAACAATAAAATTGCAACACACATGCAGATGGAATTAAATTAAACAAATAATATTTGAATAAATTGACGAACTATTTGTCTTATAATACTAGTAGTAAAGATAATCTTGAATGTTACCCCTTACTTTGTTCAAATCAGTAAATAAAAAATAAAAAAATTTAAGACCACAGAATTTACTATGTGCTTTTAAGATATTTAATTCCCTAACTGTACTCGATGTTTTGGATTACTTCCTCTTAGGATAAATCTAGTATACCTATTAATAGCGTAGCAGTACCTCAAACGCCGAAAACTTCATCGAACTCAAAGAGCAGCAACAAGTCACACAAAATAAAATCGATATTTGTTTGTTCGAAAATAGAAGTTAGGAAAAATCAATGCTAGAATGAGGCGGAATGTCTTTATTTATAGCCTAAAGAATTGAGTTGAACTAGTGCGGAAACACCTGTTCATAACAAATTTTAGTTTAGGTGTTTGTTCAGTAGAAAATTTCTGTTGGTAATTATTTTTGTGAAATTTAAATTGCAAAAATAATATCAGAAAATGAAAATCGAAAATAAATAAATTTTTTCCAAAAAATTTATCAATCAATCAAATCATTTGACCAAATTCAAAGCTGAAGTTGAGTCAAGCGACGACGACGACGCAATGGGAGGCTCTCTTCTTATCTCTTCATGAGTTGGAGGATAGATTTCTAAATATAAATCAGAGAGTTTTCCTCTTCTTAACCAATAAGGGACAAACTTCACTTTATAACATGCAACTTTTCACCTCCCTCCATTTTATTTTCTATAATTTTCTAATTTACATCAAGCATTTAACTCTCTTAGCTCCAACATTCCCCCACGTAAATGGAGAATGACTATATGAAAATTTTTAATGCACGAAGAAAATAGTGTTTCGTAATTAAGAATTAGTTATATCTAGATAAGTAGGTTTTTCTTTGACTTTTCATAGTAAACATATATAGGATACACTCAGTCAGTTGGTAGATTTGATATCTTCGAATAGTGGAGCTTTAATGTATATCTAAAAAACACAAGTCAAATAATTAATTCTTTAACCATCGTTGGTTCTCACTATTTTGTTCATTTCAGCCATGAACACATCTAGGTTGTATGGACGCAGAGAATTGACCTTACTGAATTCTCCTTGAAGTGTCTTATGCTTCATATTTACATAGGTGATTCCTAAATATGTTTTCACGTAGATACACTATTTGACACACCCTGTATCAAACTTACAAATCACTAAAAAGCCTTAACACTTTAGCCTTGTTGCTGAATATTGTCTCATGACGTCAATGTACCAAAACGGGTTATATTAACAATATTGAACTATTATCAATGACTTTGTTTGATCTCCTTGAATCTAGATCTTGGGATATCCAATTTTCTAGGTAGAGTTACCGTTATGATGACTTGTCCTCGGCCATAATGTCATTTCCTTCAATGATCTTTCAATCATCTCTGTAGTGGGTCTTTTATAAGTGGATCTGACACATTATCTCTTAACTTTACATAGTCAATTATATAATTTTACTACTAGAGAGTAGTTATCTAAAGTTATTATGTCTTCGTCATATTTGACGAGGCTTTTCATTATACATTACACTCTAAGCCCTTCCTATTGCTACTTGACTATCGCAATGTATATATATTTGTGCTAACAGTTTGGGCGAGAACGGAATGTCTTCTAAGAAATTACTTAGCCATTCAGCTTCTTCACCGACCTTGTCTAAGTCTATGAATGGAGACTCCATTATAGAGTGAGCAATACATGTTTCTTTGGATGATTTCCAAGACACTACTCCTCCTCCGATGTTAGAAATATATCCATTTGTCGATTTAGTTTCAGTTGACCTAGTCATTCAAATTGCATCACTTTACCCTTTAACAATTGTTGGATACTTGTTGTAATATAGATCAAAGCTTTGAGTATGTTTTAAATGCCCCAAAACTCGTTTCATAGCCATCCAATAGTTCTGATTGACACTACTTGTGTATCGACTAAGTTTACTTATAGCACAAGCTATATTTGATCGCATATAATTTATGATGTACATTGGGATTCTCAATACTCTTGCATAATCCAATTGAGACTTACTTTCACTTTTATTCTTACTAAGAGCAAGATTCACATCAATTGGTGTCTTTGCAACTTTGAAGTCTAAATACTAAAGTTTTTCAAGCATTATTTAGATATAATGGGACTAAGACAATGCTAGACCTTGAGGAGCTTTGTAAATCTTAAATACCTAATATCAGATTAGCAACTCCTAAATCTTTCATCTCAAATTTACTAGCAAGCATACACTTGGTAGCATTTATGTTAGCAATGTTGTTACTCATTATCAATATGTCATCCACATATAAACAAACAAGGAGGAATTGATTTGGTGCATTCTTAATGTAAACACATTTGTCACACTCATTAATCTTGAAACCATTTGACAAAATTGTATGGTCAAATTTTGTATGTCATTGTTTGGATGCTTGCTTTAGTCCGTACAAAGACTTAAGTCGACACATCATCTTTTGATCTTCAAGAATCAAGAACCCTTCAGATTGTTCCATGTAAATTTCTTCCTCCAAATATTCCTTTAAAAAGGCTGCCTTTATATCCATTTGATGGATTTTAAGACCATATATGGTTGCTAACGATGTTAATACTCAAATGAATGTAATTCTAATTACCGGCAAGTATGTATCAAATTAATCCAAACCTTCTTTTTGTCTAAAACCTTTAAACTACAAGTCGTGCTCTATATTTATCAATAGTGACATCATCTTTAATGTTTCTTTTGAAAATTCATTTGCAATCTAAAGTTTTGTTTCCTGGAGGAAGATCAACCAATTCCCAAGTATGGTTATTTATTATGGATTCAATCTCACTGTTGACTCCTCTTTTCAATATTGAGCTTCTGAAGAAGTCATAGCTTCATAAAAGGTTCGAGACTCATTTTCCAATAAAAATATTAGAAAATCTTGTTCAAAAAAAGTAGAAATCCTTTGACGTTTGCCATGTATTGGATTTTCCTCATTAGAAATATTTTTGTATATCTCTTTACGAGATCGTTTAGATGTTTTGCTAGATGATCCACGTTTCTATTTGTGTATATATATATATATATAGATATGTATATGTATATGTATTCATAAATTCAACATTATCTTATTTCATTACCATATTAATATGAATGTTAGGATTTTCTAATTTATAAACTAAAAATTGATATGCTTTACTATTCGTAGCATATTCTATGAAAATACAATCAATGAGTTTTGGTCCTATTTTTATCATTTTGAGTTTAGGAACTTGTTCCTTAGCTGAAACAACCCACATTTTCAAGTATTCAAGGTTAGACTTTTTTTTTAAAAAAAATTCGTATGGAATAGATTCTATTTTGCAATAGGATACTCGATTGAGTATTCTTCTATCCATAAGAATAGCTTCCCCCCACAAGTTCTGGAATAAATCAAAACTTATCAACAAGGCATTTATCATCTCCTTTAGAAGTTCTATTTTTTCTTTCTGCAATTTTATTTGATTGTGGCGAGTAAGGGGCCGTTTTTTAATGAAAAATTCTATATTCCAGACATATTTCTTCAAAAAAGATTCATATTCGTTACCCTTATCACTCATTATTATTTTAATCTTTTTGTTATGTTGTGTATCAACTTCACTTTTATATAGCTTGAACGCTTCAATTTCTTAGTCTTTACTATTGAGTAAATAAATGTAGCAGTATCGCGTACTATCGTTAATAAAAATTATGAATACTTCTTCTATCAAGAGATGGTATTGACTATAGTCATAAATATATGTGTGAATTAAGTCTAAGAGACTTGAATTCCTTTCATGTGACCTATAAGGATGGTCAACATACTTAGATTCAATGGATATTTGAAATTTTAATTGATTAGATTCAAACAAAGGAAATAATTCAAAATTGATCATTTTATGCAAGGTTTTATAATTGACATGTCCTAAATGTGAATGTCATAAATCATTTGACTCAAGCATGTAAGAAGCAGTAGAAATTTTATTACTTTTAACAATGTTATGACCAAAATGCCTGTGATTGGCACCCGCACTATTCCTTCCGGAGGGTGAACCAGTGAATCTCAGCTAATTAATCAATCTCCCCAATAATACAAAATATTTACATAAACATTAAATAGCGGAAACCTCAATTAAATGAAAGGAAATAACATCAAATTGTCTATTACATCCCCAGAACTTGAAAGTCATTGTACGTATGGACATCTGCCTAAAAAAGTCTAGAGAAGAGTGAAGTAAGAAAAATCTAAAACAAATTAATGTCTGAACAAAAGACATCTTCTGCAGTGGAAGCAAGCAACATATCTAGATCATCTCACCTTCAATTATCTCGTTGCTGCTCTATAGATGGGGTCGAGATGAACTCCCTGGATCGAGGTCTACACTTAGAAAAGAAGTGAAGGAGTAGCATCAATACGACAAAATGTACTTGTAGGCATCATCGATCGACCTTAAATAATAATAGATATACAGTGAAATAACAACATGCAGTTGCCAAAACACAAATTCATTAAGTAGTACTCATTCTAGAATCAATTAGTGTAAGGTGTTCAGCTGGCTTGCTCACTGGATTGGGCCTCGCTACAGGTACTTGATTGTTGTAATGGTCTTGCCATGGCGGTAAAGGTACTGCTTCAGCTATACTGCCTTGGCAGTAACTCAACTTAACTGAACACCTATAGTTCTGTCACGCCCCATCTAGGGAGGCATAACTGGCACCTAGTGCCACACTGGGATATGGACTAACCTGACTGGCCTAGTGCACTACTAGTGTATGCATGTAACTTAATTCAAGAAAATGACGAGCTATATCTTGACTGTAAATACAACCTCTGGCTGATAAGGCCACCTATAAAAGAAGACAACTAACCACCACCATCATAATAACAGGGATCCTATTCGTGCCGACAAGACCACCATGCTTTCTAGTTATAACTGAAATGAAATCAGGCAACTAAGCTATGCTATAGCCAACAAGGCTAGTAACTGACAGCTAAATAAGTCCCCACACGACAAACGCATGAAATAAGACATACATAGGCCCCACACGGCTAACAACAAAAGCTAACCACTGAAAATTTGTAGCCTGCAAGCCTCTAAGAGTGGAATAATAGTTGAGACAGGGCCCCGACCTACCCATAAACTGTACAACGAAAGAACAAACCTCTTCTAACTACAAACTTCGGAGGAAGGGAGATGAATAAACTGTTAACTCTAGCTGATGACTAAGAGGGTCCCAAACCTTGTCTATCCGCACCTGTAGGCAAGTAATGCAACACCCCAAGGATGGGCGTCAGTACAATATGTACCAAATATTTAAGGTAGCAAAGTAATAACTGCATAAAACTGAATAACTGAGGTAAACATGAAGGTGGATAAGAAGTTAACCTGAGGAATATCACCATCTAAAACATGTAACTAATAAACATATAAGCACAAATGAGAACCTAATCGGTCCCCCATAAGCCTGGGTGGTACAAACAGCACAGAATAACCTACCTGGGCCCCATAAGCGCCAACAAATACCAGCCATGTATACTCTACTATCTAGCTACCAAAGGTTCGTAAACATATTGTAACTCAGGAATACTCATTCTCTGAAACTGTATCTCAGCTGGATAGGATCCTGCAACTATATCTTTGTCTGGATTGTGTAACTGGACCCCGAGCCTTGGCTCGACTATGGGTCATAATGTAATCTCTAATAACTGGACCCTGGGCCTTAGCCCAACTATGGGTCACAATTTGACCACTGTAACTGGATACTGAGCCTTGGCTCGACTATGGATCATACTGTAGCTTCTGTAACTGAGCCTCGAGCCTTAGCTCGACTATGGGCTGTAATATAATTGTTGTAGCTGGACCTCGAGCCTTGGCTAGACTATGGGTCATAATAGAAGCTCTAAAAATTGGATACGGCCCTGCGGCCTCACACTGGTCCCTTCGGACATCATAGTGATCTTCCCAGCATACCCTATAGGCAGTTATATCCAAACCCAAAATATCATATATGACAATCAAGCTTACTAGGGTTAACACTGACGAGGGTTACTATATCATTGCTATCATCTCAATTCAATTCATAACAACTGAGCACAATAGGTTTACCCTGAAGTATTATAGATATACAAGTCGTACTATTTTTACAACGAATGTAACTTGCTGGAAAGGATATCCTTGCATACCTCGAGTGCCGACTTCTATTTAACTGGCGAGTTTCAACTTGTAACCGACGGTTCTATCCACTACAACCCTGATATTGAGAGAATAGGGCTAATTTCAATACTAACTTTGGAAAATAATGATATCTTTCAATAATAATATTTACTATAGTTCAACTTCGAATAACTCAATCGAAAACCTACAATTTCCCGAGAGCTCAAAAGGGAGAAGTACTTACCTAATGCTTGTGGCCAATAGGATTCAATTTGAAACAATTCTAACAACTTTTACTCGGTGGAGCTTCGGTTTGCCAAGCAAATCTTTGAGAAATAACTCTATAGTAATGCTTCCTGTAGGCCTATAACTTGTTACCCAAAGTTAATTTGCGTTTGGACGGAGTTCAGTAGTGTAATCAGGCAAAAAATCAAAGAGTTTTACATGTACTTTCTGTTCATTGTCGTGGGTATAATTTAGGAAATGATTTTGAAATTAACCAAGGGACCTATATATACTTACATGGACAGTGGACAAGGGGAGCCCCGTGCCAGCCAAGGCGCCTTAGTGCCTGCCGCGCCTCGCCCCTTATAGCACCAGTAGGCCTGGCGCGCTGCGCTGGCCAGTGCACTGTCGGCTGGCGCATCGCACTAGCCCCTCGCGGTCTGGCCTCGCCAGATCCTACTTCCGAGGCTTTTCCCACATGCATCAAGCTCTCTTTACTCATCGCAAATCCATGTGTACGCCTACTAAACGATAACATTTTACGAGGTGTAACATCCTCCCCCTTAGGAACATTCGTCCTCGAATGTCATCTTCAGGCTTACAGGAGTTAACTCTTTTAACTAATACTTAGAAAATTTTTGGAAGAGTCTCCTCAATAATATGGACTATCCAGAAACCTGAAACGTAGAAAAGTCCAACATAGGTGTCTTATAGGATGCTATAAACAGTTATTTCACCAGAGAGGTAGCTAGCTAAACAGTACTGATAACATAAGCAGTAAAATAGCAATTGAATAACAACATCACCTTAATTGCATAATTTGAATCAATCCTGGAACAAGTGAGGGTATCTAGATCTCATATCGTCCTAAGCTTCCCAGGTCATCTCTTCTTTATTTTTGTTCCTCTACAGCACTTTAACGGAGGCGACGTCTTTAGTTCTCAGTCTACGAACCTGTCTATCTAATATTGCAACCGGAATTTCTTTGTAGGCTAACTCCTCAATAACTTAGACGTCCTCAACTGGCTCAACTCGGGATGGGTCCCCTATACGCTTTCGCAACATAAAAACATGAAATACTCGGTGAACAGACTCTAACTCCGAAGGTAACTCTAATTCATATGCCACTCGGCCTATCCTTCAGATGATCAGATACGACCCAATGAATCGCAGGCTAAGCTTGCCTTTCTTGCCAAATCTCATCACTCCCTTCATCAGTGACACTTTAGTGAATACCCAATCATCTACATTAAATTCCAAGTCTCTACACAGCACATCGGAGTAGGAATTATGGTGACTCTGGGCTGTCAGTAAGCACTCTCTAATAAGTTTCACTTTCTCTTCTAATTGGTGAATCATATGTGGTTCGACTAACTATGCCTCTCCTACCTCAAACCATCCAATGGGGGACCCGTATTTCTGCCCATATAATGCCTTATAAGGCACCATCAGCATTTCAGAAGGATAACTGTTATTATATGCAAATCCAATGAGGGGTAAATGTTCATCCAAACTTCCTCCAAAATCTAGCACACACGCTTGTAACATATCCTCGAGTGTTTGAATGGTGCGCTCTACTTGACCGTTTGTCTGAGGATGGAATGTTTTACTCAGATTAATCTATGTCCCCAAACCTTTCTTAAGTGATTGCCAAAATCTAGCTGTAAACTGTGCCCCTCTATCTGAGATGATAGATGCTGGGACTCTGTGCAAATGGACTATCTCTTTAATATATAGCTCGGTGTAATCTTCAGTTGAGAATGTAGTCCGGACTGGCAAAAAGTGAGCTGATTTGATTAACCTATCAACAACCACCCAAATAGAGTCGAATTTGTGCCTGGTATGGGGTAGTCCTGTCACAAAGTCCATATTAAATGCCTCTTATTTCCTCATAGGTATAGCCATCTCCTGAGTTAAGCCACCAGGTTTCTGATGTTTGGCTTTCACCTATTGGCAATTAGGACACTGTGCTACAAATTTGGCCACACCATTCATCATTCCAGTCCACCAATATATCTCTTTTATATTGTGGTACATCTTCATTGAGCCTGGATGAAGAGAGTAGCAAGAGTAATGTACCTCTGCTATAATCTATTGGCAGAGCACTGCTACATCTGGAACGCAGAGGCGACCTCTGTACCTCAAAACCCCATCTCCGGTTACCTCGAAAGCTAATAGTCCACCTTGTTGAGCCTTATCTCTGAGCTATGCTAAATGAGAATCCTCATACTGCCACTCCTTTACCTCTACCACCAGGGATGATACTGTTGTATTTTGAATTATAGCCCAATTATCTTCCGAATCAACTATTCGAAGTGCTAAATTGGAAAGCCGGTATAATTCTCAGGCCATTTCTGGCTGTTCTGGTCTTAGATGTGCCAAACTGCTCATGGATCATCGACTAAGGGCATCTGCTACGATATTGTCCCTCCCTGGGTAGTACAAAATGTTCACATCATATTCTTTCAACAATTTTAGCCAATGGCGCTACCGCAAATTCAGCTCTTTCTACGTGAAAATATAATGGAGGCTTTTATGCTCGGTAAAAATATCTACATGCACCCCATACATGTAATGCCTCCATATCATTAAGGCATGAACCACTGCAGCTAATTCTAGTTCGTGGGTGGGATAGTTCTTTTCATATTTCCTTAATTGCCTTGAAGCATAAACAATTACTTTTTCATGTTGCATCAAAACACACTCTAACCCAATGCCTTAAGCGTCACAATATACAACATAACCTTTTGAACCTTCCGACAAAGCTAACACTAGCGCTGATGTCAATCCGTTTTTCAATTCCTGGAAACCTTGCTCACAGGCCTCGGTCCAATGAATTTGGCTACTTTCTGAGTCAATTTAGTCAAAGGCGCTAACAGGGTAGAAAATCCTACCACAAATCTTCTGCAATACCTGACCAATCCAAGGAAACTGCAAACCTCTGTTGGAGTTGTAGGTCTAGGCCATGTCTTTACTGTCTCTATTTTCTGCGAATCAACCTGAATACCAGCTTTTGATACAATGTGGCCCAAGAAAGCTACAGAATTTAACCAGAACTCACATTTAGAAAACTTTGCTTATAGCTGGCGGTCTTTGAGAATCTCAAGTACAGTGCACAAATGATCTCTGTGTTATGCTTCTGAGAGGGAATATACCAGAATATCTTCAATGAATACTATCACAAATAGATCTAAATATGGCCTGGAGATACTATTCATTAGGTACATGAACACTGCAGGTGCATTTGTCAAACCGAAGGACATAACTAGGAACTCGAAATGACCATACTTGGTCCTGAAAGCTGTAATTGGGATATCTTTCTCCCAAACTTGAACCTGGTGGTACCCGGATCTCAAGTCAATTTTTGAAAAGTATTTTTCCCCTTGCAGCTAATCAAACAAATCATCTATCCTGGGAAGTGGGTATTTACTCTTAATAGTGACCTTGTTCAATTGCCAATAGTCTATACACATGCGGAGGGAGCCATCTTTCTTTCTCACAAACAGGACTAGCATACCCCACGACAACGTACTCGGCCTGATAAAGCCCTTGTCTAACAGATCATTCAGCTTCTCTTTCAATTCCCTTAATTTAGCAGGAGCCATTCGGTATGGAGGGATGGATATGGGCTGAGTACCTGGTAGCAAGTCAGTAGAGAAATCTATTTCTTTCTCTGGGGGAATACCAGAAAGTTTGTCTGGGAACTCATTAACAACTGGAATAGACTGGAGGGTTGGGAATTCTTCTTGCATATCCCAAACCATAACAATATGGTAGATACACTCCTTTGCAATCAACATTTTCGCCCAAATATAGGATATACTTACCTTTTGGCGTAGCTGTATTACCCCTCCACTCATGTACTACTTCCCCATGAAAGTGAAATCGGACAATTCTGGTCTAACACTCTGCGGTGGCGTAACATGGTGCCAACCAATCCATACCCATAATCACATCAAAATCGATCATTCCTAGTTCGACTAGATCTGCTAAGGCCTGATGACCAACAATTTCTACTGTACAACCCCAGTAAATTCTTTTTGCAATAATAGAGTCACCGATTGATGTAGACACTTAAAAGGGTCACTGAAGCAATTCTGGCACTATATCAAACTTTCGGGCCAATAACCGAGTAACATACAATAAAGTGGAGCCCAGGTCTATCAAAGCATAAGCTGAGTGAGAGCAAACATCTAATGTACCTGTCATAACATATGGCGACAATTCTTACTCCTGTCGCCCTGGTAGTGCATATGTGTGATCCTAATCACTGTCTGAACTAGATGCCCCTGATCTGCCTCGGCCTCTACCGGGTGGAGCTGAGGGTCTGCGCCCTGTAGAAGGTGTTGGGGCATATGAACCTGCTGAGAATCTATCCTATTGGTCCTGACCGCCCTGGCATCTAGTCGGGCAATCTCTCATTATGTGCCCCTTTTGTCCACAAGAATAAAAGGAGGTGGAACCATACCTTCATCTCCCCGAATGCAGCCTATTACAGGTACTGCATCGTTGTACTGCCAATTCGATACTATCTGGACCCCTCTACTTTTTCGAGCCTAGCACTCGTGAACTTTTGCTGGGCCTAACTGCCTTCGATGACCTGGTCTGCCATCCCGCTACTGTTGAAATGGGGGCCTAGGAGGCCTACCTGATAGACGGGGCCTGGGTCCAACCTGAAAATCTGTGGGTCTAGTCCTCCAACACTGCTCCTGACCTGCCTTTTTCATGGCGTACTAACACTGTCTGAGCTCCTCTATATTCTGAGGAAAGGCCTGGATCCGTGAAATATCCATATCCTCTCGCAGTGTAGCTATAATACAAGACTCCACATATTCTGGCACAAGTCCCATAATAAACCAGTGCACCCTAGATGGCATAGTGCCGAAAAACGAGGGTACATATGTGGCTAAGGATCAAATCTCAATGCATATTCTCTGACGCTCACTCTACCCCGCTCCAAATGCAAAAACTGCTCTACTCTGGCCTGCAGGTCCTCTCGGGGCAAATAATGGTCAATGAAAGCCTCCGAGAAGCTAGGCCACATAGGTGGTGGTGCATTTTTGCCAACTCTCATACCACAGGACTGCCACATCCTGCAATTAGAGTACTGCTAACTCAACTGATTCTATAGACGAGGCATGCATAACCCTGAATATTCTCTGCAGCTAATCTATGAAGTTCTGGGGTCCTCTCTATGATCTGTCCCTGTAAACTGCGGGGGACTCAAAGCTAGGAGCTCTTGAACTCTCAAACTACCAGACCCCTCAGTGGGCTCAACGACATCTGGTACTACTGGCTGAGGCTGTTGCTACGCAGCCATCACCTAAATCAACATATAGAATGCACCCATGAGCTCCTGATATGATGGTACAGGAATGGCTAGGGGTGGTGCCGGTATATCTACTGCTCTAGCAGGCTCTGAATGAGGTGGTAAGTGCTGGGGAGATCGAGGTGACGTCTCCCCATCATCCTCAGATCGGGCTGACTTTGACGGGGCCCCCCTACTAGTGCCCTCTCCTGCTGCCATATCCAATTCTTGACCAATCGCGGTTCATCGTGCATCAGACATTTCTTTGTAAATAAGTAGAATAACATAAGCTTAGGTAGTTACCCTATACACCACAACTCTATAGCACGATTGTAGGAGAAAGAAGAGTAACCACACTATTATGTATTGTAGCCTTCTATCTATAGAATGTGGTGCACAACACATCTATAGACAAGACTTTACTTGACACGACTTGCAGATTCCCTAGGATATGACCTGCTCTGATACCATGTTTGTCACGCCTCACGTAAGGAGACATGACTAGCATCTAGTGCCACACTGGGATCTGGACTAACTTGACTGGCCTGGTGCATTACTGGTGCATGCCTGTAACTTAATTCAAGAAAATGACGAGCTATATCTTGGCTAAATACAGCCTCTGGCCGACAAGACCACCTGTAAAAGAAGACAACTAACCACCAACAACACAATAACTGGGATCTTATACGGGTCGACAAGATTATCATGTTGTTTGGTCATAACTGCAACGAAATCAAACATTTAAACTACGCTACAGCCAACAAGGCTGCTAACTGATAGCTAACAAGGCCTCACACGGCCAACACATGAAATAAAACATACATAGGCCCCATAAGGCCAACAACAAAAGCTAATTGCTGAAAATCTGTAGCATGCAAGCCTTTAAGAGTGGAATAATGGTTGAGACAGGGCCCCGACCTAGCCATAAACTATACAACAGAAGAACAAACCTCTTCTAACTACCAACTTTGGAGGAAGGGAGCCGAATAAACTGTTAACTCTAGCTAATGACTAAGAGGGTCCCAAAATGCGTCTATCCGCACCTGTAGGCAAGTAATGCAGTGCCCTAAGTATGGGCGTCAGTACAATATGTACCGAATATGTAAGGCAGCAAAGTAATAACTGAATAAAACTGAATAGTTGAGGTAACAGGAAGGCAGGTAAAAAGCTAACCTGAGGAATATCACCGTCTGAAATATCTAACTAATAAACATATAAGCGTGAACAAGAACCAACTAGGGCCCCTATAAGCCTGGAAGGTACAAACAACATAGAATAACCTACCTTGGCCCCCATAAGCCCTGGCAGGTACAAGCTATGTACACTCTACTATTTGGCTACCAAAGGTTCGTAAACATACTGTAACTCAGGAATACTCATTCTCTTAAATTGTATCTGAGTCGAATAGGCTCCTATAGTTGTATCTGTGTCTGCGCTGTCTGGGCTATGTAACTGGACCCCGAGCCTTAACTCAACTATGGGTCATAATGTAATCTCTGATAAGTGGACCCCGGGCCTTGGCCCGACTATGGGTCATAATGTAACCACTATAACTGGATATCGATCCTTGGCTCTACTATGGATCATATTGTAGCTTCTGTAACTGAGCCCTAAGCCTTGGCTTGACTATGGGCTATAATATAACTATTGTAGCTAGACCCCGAGCCTTAGTTGGACTATGGGCTATAATGTAACTGCTGTAGCTGGATACGACCCTCACGGCCTCACTCTGGTCCCTCCAGACATGATACTGATCCTGCCAGCATACCCTATAGCCAGTAGCATCCAAACCCCAAATATCATATATGACAATCAAGCTGGCTAGGTTTAACTCCGATGAGGGTTACTATATCATCGTTATCACCCCAATTCAATTCATAATAGCTGACCATAATAGGTTTACCCTAATGTACTATAGATATACAAGTCGTACTATCTTTACGATGAACGTAGCTTGCCAGAAAGGATAGCCTAACATACCTCAAGTGCCGACTTCCATTTAGCTAGCGAGTTTCAACTTGTAACTGACTGTTCTATCCACTGCAGCCCTGATACTGAGAGAGTAGAGCTAATTTCCATACTAACTTCAGCAAATAATGCTAACTTTCGATAATAATATTTACTATAGTTCAGCTTTGAATAACTCAACCGAAAACCTACAATTTCCCAAGAGTTCAGAAGGGAGAATTACTTATCTAATGTCTGTGGCTGATTAGGATTCAATTTGAAACAATTCTAACAACTTTTACCCGGTGGAGCTTTGGTTTCCCAAGAGAATTTTTGAGAAATAGCTCCATTGTAATGCTTCCCATAGGACTGAAACTCTTTACCCGAAGTTAATTTGCATTTGGACAGCGTTTGGTAGCGTAATCGGGCAAAAAATTAAAGAAATATGCATATGCTCTATGTTCATAGCCGTGGGTATAATTTAGGAAATGATTTGAAGTTAACAAAGGGACCTATATATACTTACATAGGCGGTGGACAGGGTGCACCCTGCGCCAGCCAAGGCACCACTTGCCTGCTGCGTCGCGCTGGCCAGTGCACTACCGGCTGGCACGTCGCACTGGCCCCTCGCGGTCCGGCTTCACCGGACCTTGCTTCCGAGGCTTTTCCCACACGCGTCAAGCTCTCCTCTCTCATCACAAGTTCACGCGTACGCCTACTAACTGATAACATTTTATAGGGTGTAACAAGTTCTCTTTTACCTTTCTCAACATTCAACTCTTTACATCCATACAGGTTATACATAGCCATAAGTCCAACAATCAATGTACCATAACCATATAGAATATACAATGGACTACTCAAAACCGATTCCGCAACTCATCACGAACTATTATCTGACCTTACAATTATGGCAAATCATCATAAACACATCAACATTACTAACATATAAACTATACAAAAAGGAATTCAGTTTCATTCAAGTTTTCACATTCTCGAGCCAAACTTCATTCTTTGAATTCTATCAGGTATAGTAACAATTGATGATAGGCCGGGCACACGCTTCTGTCACATCACGATAATCACTCAAAACCAAACATCATTGTACACACATGCCAGAGGGTCTTATTTCTGCCCTTCTAGTCATGACCTGTAGGGGACTCTAGAAATCGATGTACTATACCAGTGTGATATCCGCTCCTACACATCTGCTCTTCTGGATGCTCCCCTTGGATATGAGCCACTCAATCATAATTGCTCGCTCGGATGCTCCCCTCGGGCACGAGCCACTCATTTCAGGACACAACATGTTATCCACTTTAATTCTCATAACTTGGTACTTCGCACTAAGATAATTTACTTGACTTTTAGGAGGCCTCATCTTAACTCCCTTAACTTGATTATCTAAACAATTCATTGATCACTTTAATGACAATATGAAAGAACATGTGCAACATCTCAAACATCAAATTCCATATCACAAAAGTAACAACATCATAACAGATTAATTTAGCAACAAAATTCAACAGGAGAATTATTACAACAAATAATGTCTGGGACTAGTACAACACATTATCATTCCACACACATACATGTCATTCTATGAAGTCTAACTCCTTCTAAACTATTACCTACCTCAATTGGAGGATTCGAATTCCACTTACTCTGCTAGAGCCTTGCCTTTCCTCAATGCCTCGGAACTTTTGAACTCTACAATAGAATTTACATAGTAATCTATTATTTACACTTCAAATAAGAGTTTGGGACATTTAAGCTCCCCAATTCTACCCGGTAACACAGCTTCAATCGATACCCACTAAGAAATTCATTCCGTTCTATTCACATAACAATCATTCCTATCCCGGGTCATGGAGTTTCCACTCCATAACCCCTCATTAGGATTTACTGAGGCTAAAAGTCTTACTTTATCAAACCACGGGTCTCCATTACCCTACTCTTATGCACCCGCACTCACACTTCCCTACGAATTGCTTATTACTCCCTTCTAGACCTACAGACCAACACCTACTAGTTCTTCATTAATTAGCCCTAGTTTCACCATCCTATGGTTCTTCAACTAGAAATTTCACCATTAGTGTTCCCCCCTTCAATTTAATGGGATTAGGGAATCGAAAGTAGAGGAAAATAAATCAAAACTTTTTACCTTAGGAAGGAGAATCACTCTTCCCTTGTGTTATGACCCCTTACGGGCGGGTCGTGCGGGCACCTACATCGACTCTACTCGATAGGAGAACCGTCTTCAAAACATTACATATAACACCAAAATTCCTCATTTATTTACATGAATCAACAATAATTCGAAATATAAACAAAAGTTTCCCAAAACCTTGACTCTCCCAAGATATAGTCTAGATAGGTACAAGAGCTCTGATAGAATACTTGACAAGAAAAATGACACAGCTCATCTGGGAAGAAGAACACAAAAGATGATGCTGAATACTCTACGTTAGTCAAGGAACTTCAAAACCTACCACAACATACACCAAAAAGGTGTAGCAAGGTAGGATCAGTACACCACACGTACTGGTAAGCATCATCGACCGACTAAGATCAGTTCACAAAACAATATAATAACTAACATACAATCGATAATAATAAATTTAACAACTACTCTACTATGTAACAACCCACTAAGTTTATTAGCTACATTATCATCTCTTATGTCTCATGAAGGTCCATAAAATTACCCAACCACTCTAGCTAGCCATTTAATCTATCAATCAGCCTCTCTCTATTTCCACTGCAGTGAGTACTTAGACTGCTACAACGGTCCCACGATGGCGGTGATTTATCTGTTGCAGTGATACCCAAAGTAGTCAGTAGCCCAATTTTCCTGATCCAGTTCTATTTTATTCAGTCGTATAACTTTATAGCACGTCTACCTCTCTTACCATTTCACTATCATTGACCAAGTCCATTTCTACCATTTATTGACCAATTTAATTACTTACCAAATTTCCTAAACCTCCTTAATTTAGTATATTAAATAATAAAGTCAACCAACTTTCCTACGGTGATTCACTAACTTTTGTTAAACACATCATGCTACCTTCCATAATCCACAACAACCAATTAATTCAAACATTCAATCACAAATACAGATTTAATAGCTCAAGAACACATAAGAAAAACATTAAACCATATCGATATAGTCAAATTCTCCACAGTCAAGTACACATACATACTTGTTCCTCCACATCATAATTATGTCATATAATACTGTATCTGTACCGTGTCATCATTTATTGCATTCTAGTTGCATTTCTCACCTCAACCCGAACCATGTCGGTATATCTTGTATCACATTTGTAAACCTGTATCTCTGTGTCATTGCAGCGGTGTGTATATCATACCATATCTGCATAATCTCTGATCTCATAATCACACCATCAGTGATATGTCGGGCACACGCCTCCGTCAAATCACTGTACATACATGTCAGAGAGTCTTGTGCTTTCCCTTCTAGTTATGACCTATAGGGAACTAGAAATCCGTGTACTGTACACTCAGTCGTATGAGACGTTCATCATACTTGTCTGTGTACTCATATTCATACACCTAGTCGTATGGTCTTTTATCTATACTTGTTGTTGTAATCACTCATACCGCTTACCCGGATGCTCACTTCGGGCATGAGCCACTCATATCTTTAACCCTCATTTAGAGTCTGATCGTACCAGTTTGCTCATCTATGTTCTCTCCCTTCAGCCCCAGGCCTTGCATTCACAATCAATTTAATGGTTACCGTCCCATATTACATAATATTCCGTTCACCTATTCGATCATACAACCTCATCACATAATTTCGAGACCACACATCATCGCACAAAATCAACAAATCACACACACAACAAGAGTTGCATATCAATAATGTCCATAGACCCAAGCAAAACATTAAGATTCACAAAACATACAATCATTATGTATAGTCTAACTCATCTAATTCATGGGTTTTAATTCGCGTCCTATAATATTCATAGTCCACCCTTAATGGTTTAGTTCCCACATTATATAAACATGGTTTGTATGACTAACCATTCAAGATTACAATTCGGGAAGAAGGACTACATAATTCTACATATACATATAAATACATTTAACAACAATGCCTGAAGATCCTTAAGCATACAATCAATTCGCTCTCACATACACCCTCATGCATAGACTATTTTTATTGTAACCACAACTTACGGGTTTTCACATTATGGGAATATCACCACGCTTTCCTAGTTTCTTCATCTTCGGACTCTTACCAGTTTTAATGTTCAATAATAATTTACTCAAATTTCGATTCTACCCATCAAAAGTACATCGAACATACACATGTATATGTTTGGCTAATCAAAGTATAACATGAAAGTGAATAATCAATAGCCTACCTGGGCGCTAAGCTATTGTCGAGACATTTTCAGTTGCATGCTCGCACTGATTCTTGAGTTCTTGCGAAAAATCTTAACTATGGTGGATGAATCCTTACCTCCTAACTCCTCTTCTTCTTCCAAAAGTTTTCTTCCGATTTTGGTGTTTTATTAGGCCCTTTTTTGAGAATAGGTTTTTAAAAACCCAATTGGGAGGGGATTTTCGAAATTCTGATCCACGTCACTCGCTGCAGCTAAACCAATTACCGCTGCAATGGTTCTGCTATGGGGAGAGTAGCCCGCCATGGAGGAAGCATGCCTGGGCCTACCCGATTGTGATTTAGCCCATTCAAAATTGTTAGTCTCATGTCCCTTATTTTTTGGGGACTCCATTTCAAATTTTCAAAAATTTTAAATTCATCTTCTCTTAGGTTGTCAGGGTGCTGTAACGTGCAGGCGAGTCTTTACATCAGATACTAATTAAAAATCCATTTGTCCCCAAATGTCCCTACGATATAGATATGGGGGTTTTTATTCACCCCATGTTGATCCTAACATCGGTCATAGTTTCCTCCATTTCTGGCCAGCAACGGGGGCTTATCAATTTCTGTGTCTTGGTCCATGTACTGATCATTGCAGGATCTCTTTATTACACATTACCTTTAAATTTTTCAAACATAGGCTTGATAATTTCTCATGGAATTATAAGTCTCCATTTGGGGTTGACCAAGACTCAAGCGTCAAATTTAGAGATTACCCCTCCTTTAGGTCTTACGGTTACTTATTCCTAGCTTAGGTGCTCTAGGTATCCCCGATTTATTGAACTTATTAGAACGGGTGTTTTTGAAATAGTGGAGCCTTGGAATGGAATTCGAACCATCACTGTTTCTAGCCATCCACTGTAGCGAGTGTGTTTTCCACTACAACGGTTCTGCCCCAACAAAAAATGGCCCGCTGCAGTAGATAACGGGATCAGTAAAAGGGCAGAATGGATAGTTTTTGAGTTCATTCTCAAATTTCCCTTCACTTTTTGAACAAATCTTCTTAACTCCTCCGACGATTTTCTCGATTTCCCAGGTAGGACTCATCCCTATGACTTCCTTGCTTCCTTTTCTTTAGATTACTTGCTTTATTATGCCTGTATGCATGGTTTTCGGGTGGTTATTGGGGTACTGAGGGTGGATCTTATTTATTGCATTTTAGGCTATGTTTTCGAAGCATGCTCCTAGCTTTTACGTCCTTAAGAGTTTCCTATCATTCTCTGTGTGTTTTTAGCCATTTTCGTGTATTTTTGGGGTTGAAAATGGGGGGTTTTGGGTAGGGGGTGGTTGAACATCCTTGGAGCTTTTGGGCTTGAATCCATACACTATTGGGGTGGGTAATGTTTATTAGTGCTTGGGCAAGCCCTCCCCTTGCCCGATTTGTACTTTATTTGAAGGTATATGGAGGTTGAAATTTCAACGTCCATTGATGGGGTTCGGAGGTCTGGGGAAGACAATGTCTGCTACAGTAGAGCAGTGATAGCTACAATGGTACCATTACAGCATACCCACTTTCGGCATGGTAAGCTCACTGTGGCGGACATACGTCTGCTGCAGCGGTCCGCCTGAGCAGTGAACCCTTTTTAATTCTATCTTTCTTTTCTCAACTTCTCTTTTCTCCTAGTCATTCGGTCCCTTCTCTAATGCTTCTTATTAATGCAGGTTTATCAATATAGCTTCCTTTAGCAGCAACATTCGTGCCGGTGATTACATTCTATTTGTGAAAGATCGGTGTCCATTCGACCCAATAAGAAGGTTGCGAACGACTTACTTCAGGAAAGGGGGTTCGTCATACAGGATGTAGAGGAGAAGGCGCTGGAGTTTTATGCCCTTCTCCAATAGATATGCTGGGTCCGTTGGTGGAGGACTAGCGTAAAGCTAATGCGGCCTTGGTGAGGGAGTTCTATGCCAACCTCCCTACTGTGGCTTGGAGTCGGGATGAGCCTGTGGCTTATGTTAGGGGTATGTAGATAACCTTGATCCCCGATTCTATCAATGAATCCATGGGTCTGCCAAACCCTCCGGAGGATAAGCTGAAGGCCCTTGATATGGACGAGACTGGGAAATGGCTGGTGGACACCTTGGTGGTGGAGGAGCAGAGGGCCTCTACTAACTGGGTTGTCACTAGGACGGGCATCCAGAGTTCTCATTTCTCTGTGAAAGCTAGGAGGCGGCTAAAACTCATATGTATTTATAGTCCACCCCTAATCGTTCAGTTCCTGCATTCTATAAACTTGGTTCGTATGATCAAAGAAGGGCTGCATAATTCTATATATACATATACATATTCAACAGCAATACCCAAAGATCCTTCTGCATACATTAAATTCGATCTCATATGTACCCTCATAAATAGACTACTTTTATGCAATCACAACCTATGGGTTTTCATATTGTGGGGATATCACCACCCTTTCCTATTTCCTTCATCCTCGGACTCTTACCAGTTTTAAGATTCAATAAAAGTTCACTTAAATTTCGATTCTTCCGCTAAAATGAACATTGACTATATGCACGTATATGTTTGAATACTAAAACTCTAACACGAAAGTGAGTAAGCCATAGCCTACCTAGGTGCCAAGCTATCGCTGAGACATTCCTAGTTGCATGCTTGCACCGATTCTTGAGTTCTTGCGGAAAATCCTAGCTATGAAGGATGAATCCCTACCTCCTAACTCCTCTTCTTGTTCCAAAAGTTTATTTCCTGTTTTTGGGCATTTTTATTTGGCCCCTATTTGAGAATAGGTTTTTAAAATCCCAATTGGGATCGGATTTGCAGAATTCTGATCCGTGTCACCTGCTGCAGCGAGACCAATTACAACTGTCGTGGTTCCACTATGGCGGAGAATAGCCCACCGCGACGGACGCATGCATGGTCCCAGGCAGTTGTGATTTAGCCCATTCAAACTTGTTCATCTCAGGCCCCTTGTTTTTCAGGGACTTTGTTTTAAATTTTTAAATTCGTCTACTACAACAGTCACATTTCCTCTATAGCGCACTAGCTATGGCGGTTAGGATGCCGCCATAGTGGATCCAACGGTTACTCTCTAGGTCTGTTATAGCATGCCTCCGACCGAGGTAACAATCTCGCTGCAGCGGTCCCCCGGTGACCAGTAGCTCCTATTCCTGCACATAGACCATTTCTTAATCTCAAGTTTGAACTAACACTCGCCCAATAATTTTCCACAAATATTCTAGGAAAAAGAGGGTGTTCCGGACTTATTTTCCCTCATAATGATGGATGGGTCATTATATCAAATACCAATTAAAATATCATTTATCCCTAAATGGCCTACAAAAGTGAGAAACGAGACATACCAGATTCTATAAATAGCTAGGGGTATTTGTCTCGCATGGCGTCCTCAATCTCCTACGTGGCTTCCTCTATGTCATGATTCTTCCACTAGACCTTTACTGTTGTGATCTCTTTCAACCTCAACTTGCAGACCTCCTTATATAATATAGCCACTGGCTCCTCCTCGTAAGATAGATTCTCGTCAAGCCGCACTGAATCCCATCAGATTATGTAAGACCCATCCCCATTGTATTCCTAGAGATGGAGACATGAAATGTCGGATGTACTCCTGCCATCCTAGCAGCAAAGCCAGTTCGTAATCTACCTCTCTCACACACCGAAGAACCTTAAATGGCCCAATGTACCTTAGGCTAAGCTTGCCCTGCTTACAAAATCTCATCACTCCCTTCATGGGAGAAACCTTGAGCAACAATTGTTCTCCCACCATGAACTCCATATCGCTCACCTATTTGTATGCATACTGCTTCTGCATGCTTTGAGCAGCCACCAGTCGCTCTTGAATCACCCTAACCTTCTCCAAGGACTCTTTAAGAATGTCAGTACCGCAAGTTTTCACCTCGAATGCATCAAACAAACTGATTAGAGATCTGAATTTCCTTCCATATAGAGCTTCAAATGGCGCCATGCCAATTTTTGAGTGATAGCTATTATTATAAGAAAATTCAGCAAGAGGTAAGAATTTTATCTCAATGGCCACCAAAATCGATCACACAGGCTCGAAGCATGTCCTCTAACACTTGAATTGTTCTCTTTAGCTATCCATTTGTCTGCTTGTGAAAGGTTGTGCTCAAATCCAACCTAGTGCCTAGTTCATCCTATAAGGTCCTCCAAAAGTGGGAGGTGAACTGTGTACCCCTGTCTAAGATTATGGAAATCGGCACTCCATAAAATCGAATCACCTCATTCACATATAACTTGGCTAGTCTCTCTACGTTGTAAGTCACCTGAGCAGGAAAGAAAAGGGAAGACTTAGTCAGTCTGTCAACAATGACCTAAATGGAGTCAAACTTCTCCAACGTCGTCGGAAGGCCAACCACGAAGTCCATCGGTATCCGCTCCTACTTTCCCTCTAGGATGGGCATCCTCTAGAGTATTCCCCCAGGCTTCTGATGCTCATATTTCACTTGCTTCAAGTTTAAGCACTGGGCGACAAGCTAAATAATGCCCCTCTTCATTACGCCCCACAAATAGTGTCACTTCAAGTCATGATACATTTTAGTAACCGCAGGATGGATAGAGTACCTCGAGTTGTGAGCTTCTGATAAGATAGTTTTGATCATCTCCCCAACCGGGGGAACACATACATCCCCCTCATTCTTAGTGTCCCTTCATCATCTATTATCGCATCCTTTTCTTCCCCTCAAAGACCTAGTCACGAATCTTACTCAACCTTGTATCCTCAAACAACCTGGATTTCACCTCCTCTAGTAGGGACAATTGCCTTTACACTAACTAATATCCCTCCTATCTCTGCCAACGTGAGTCTCACCAGGCTGTTTGCCATTGTCTGAATTTCTCTAGCAATTGGGAGTTGGGTAGCTTCCAAACAAGCCAGACTTCCCATGCTTACTGCTTTTTGGCTTAAGGCACCTTCCACCACTTTTTCCTTCCCTGGGTGATACAGAATTATAACATGCAGTCCTTAAAGAAGTTCCATCTATCTCCGCTTCCTCAGATACGGATCCTTCTAAGAGAATACATACTGCAAGTTGTGATGGTCTGTGAACACCTCACAATGGGCCCCATACAAGTAATGCCTCCAGATTTTTAGGGCAAATACCACCATTGCCAACACCAGGTCATGTGTGGGGTAGTTCATCTCATGCACCTTCAGTTATCTCGAAGCATAAGAAATGACATGTCCTTCTTGCATTAACATAGCACCCAACCCAGATGGTGAGGCATCACAATAGACTACAAAATCTTGACCTTCTACGAATAGTGCCAAAATAATTATCGTGGTTAGCAAGGTTTTAAGCTTCTGAAAACTCTTTTCACATTACTCAAACCACCGAAAGGGCACGTCCTTTTGGGTTAGACTTGTCAGCACCGGGGCAATGGCTGCAAATCCCTTTACAAATCAGCAGTAATAGCTGGCCAGCCCCACAAACCTCTGAACCTCTGTTACTGTAGCAGGCCTAGCCCAATTTCAGACCGCTTTCACCTTCTATGGATCCATCTTTATCCCTTTCCTGGAGATTACATTCCCTAGAAATGGCACCTACTCTAGCCAAAATTCATATTTATTGAACCTTGAATATAGTTGCTTCTCCGTCAGCAGCCCCAACACAATCCTTAGATGATTCTCATGTTCCCGCTTAGTCTTGGAGAACACAAAATATCATCAATGAGAATGATTATAGTGAAATCCAGATAGGGTTTAGAGATACCATTCATCAAGCTCATGAATGTTGCTAGAGCATTGGTGAGTCCAAATGACATGACTAGTAACTCATAATGCCCATACCCGATCTGAGAAGTTGTCTTTGGAATATCCTCAACATGAATATTCAGCTGATGATTGCCCAATATCAAGTCAATTTTTGAGAACACTGCTGCCCCCTATAGCTGATCAAACAAGTCATGTATTCAGAGAATAGGGTATTTATTCTGAAAGCTTACCTTATTCAGTTAACGGTAATTAATGCACATCTTCATGCGACAATACTTCTTTTTCACAAACAACACTAGGGCACCCCACGAGAGACACTCGGCCTAATAAATCCCTTACTAAGTAACTCTTGCAACTGCTCCTTAAGTTCCCCTAGCTCAGTTGGTGCCATCCTATACAGCGACACGGAAATGGGTCGGGTCCCTGGCTCTAAATCTATGCAAAAGTCAATATCTTGATCCAGTGGCATGCCATGCAAATCCATGAAAAATACCTCTAGAAACTCAAGAACTATTGTGACCAATTCTATGGAGGGACCCTCTGAACAGGTATCCCAAATGTGGGCTAAATATGCTGAACACCCGCGCCCTATCAATTTTCGGGCACAAATATAAGAGGTAATCTTCTTAGGAGCGGGGTTACAATTTCCTTTCCACTCCAACCTAGATAACCCTGACATTGTATGGTTACTGTCTTAGAATAGAAATCCAAAATGGCATGGTAAGGAGACAACCAGCTCATCCCCAAAATAACATCAAAGTCTACCATGTGTAAGATATGCAATTCTACCCGCTTATAACAACCCATAAAGTCCACCAAACAAGCACAACAAACACTATCCACAACCACAGAATCCCGAATAGGAGTAGACACATGAATCGGAGTATCAAGAATATCACAAGTAAGGTCCAGTCCTACAGAAAAATAAGTAGACACATAGAAAAAGGTAGAACCAGGATCAAATAAAGTTGTAGCCATTTTGTCACATACAAGAATCGTACTTGTGATAACGATATCTGAAGCCTTTACCTCGGATCAACCAAGAAATACATAAAGGACCCGCGCCTATGGGACTGTGTAACCCTTTTGCTGGACTGAGTACCACCCCTTCCCGTCTGAACACCTCCTCTACCAGGCTAGGTGCCCCCTCTAACTACTGGCCGACTGCCCAATCTAAGTTGTGGGCAATCTCTATTGAACGCACTACCTGCTCTCCCAGCAGGGGCCGTAGCTCGAGGAGCTAGGTGTAGAACAATCTGCCCCCCTCCCCCCAAAATCAAACCCGGGACACCATCTATGGATGTGGCCATAATCCCCACACTTATGGCCACCTTATCAATCATTGGCTTCTGAGTTAGAATGGAGGAAATAAGACAAGCCTCAAAATCTGAGCGAACTATTTGAGTAGTCCCAATTGCACTTGAAGGTCATTGAATGGTTCCTGGAAGATCCCCGGCTGATACCTACATAGACGACTCAATAGGGCACCCCGAGTGACTCTGGGAAATTGGAGTCCTAGCAAAGGAACAACATAAAGTACCCACCTTTCGAGCCTTTTTCTTGGCGTTCCTTGCATAACCATCTTGCTTCACTCCCTCCATGTTATTCACAAACTCTACCACTTCCTGGAAGGTCTTACCTGTAGAGACCATCTAAAGGGCTGATAGTTGAAGGCCTACATTCAGGCCCTTAATGAACCGCCTAATTCTCTCCTCCTCAGTGGGAAATAAGTGCAGGGCATTCCTGGACAACGAGTGAAATCAAGACTCATAGGCTGAAACTGAAGAGGTCCTTTGCTCGATGGTGGTGAACTCATCTCGGCTCTGATCTTGTAGGGTATGAGGCACTTATTTCTCTAGGAAAGTGGAGTAGAAATAAGTCCAGCTGAAAGGTGAAAAATCCCACCCCATGATTCTCCCCTACCCCCATTTTATAGAGCCTCTCATAGTAGTCGATAATGAACTCATAGGCGTCCTCAGCCTCAGTGCTGTATAAGGTGGGAGGCTTTATCTTCGTGAACCTCCAAAATAAGTCATGATTCTTCCCAGTCGTCACCAGTCCATCCATCGGCCTCAAAAACATCACTGTCTCAGAAATATAATCTATACAGGGAGCCACAACAACTGTATGTTGTATCCTTGACTACTTCCCTATTGGAGTCACTTGTCTTGCTCCATTACCCGCGAGGCTGCTCAAAATATTTAGGACCTGAGCTAGGACCTCAAAGGATGCTGGAGCAGTTGCAGCCTCTCCCTGTATCGATACCTCCACCTCCACTACCACTCTTTCCTTAATAGTTGGAGGCATTGGAGTACTGACCATTCCTCTAGTAGAAGAAGGCCATCTCTCATGACCTTAGCCTTGTCCACTCTCGCGAACTGTGACTGCTACTACTGGCTTAGATACTTCTTCTCTGATTCTGCCTGAACGTGTTCTCACCATCAGTGAAAGAAAGAAAGAGAGAAATTGTTAGATACCAATTTGGATCACCAGATATCAATTGGAATCAACTAATTGAACAAAAAAGAAAGAAAGAAGGGAGTTTTCCTAAAGTCCTGTAGCCTCTTGAAGATAAGTAATGAATGTCTCCATTGATAACACAACTATACAACAAGGAATTCAGTTTCATTAAAGTTCTCACATTCCCAAACCAAACTTCGTTCTTGAATTCTATTAGGTATCATAACAATTGATGCATCGGGCACATGCCTCTGTCACATCACCATAATCACTCAAAATAGAACATCGTACACACATGCGATGGTCTTATTTTTGTCTTTTCAGTCATGATCTGTAGGGGACTCTATAAATCCATGTACCGCTACCGGCGTGGTACCTGCTCCCACTTATCTGCCCGTTCGAATGCTCCCTTCAAACACGAGCTAGTCAATCATAATCACTCACCCCAATGCTCCCCTCGGGCATGATCCACTCATCTCAGGACACAATATGTTATCCACTTTCATTCTCGTAACTCAGTATTTTGCCTCTAAGTCAATTTGCTTGACTTTTAGGAGGCTTCATCTTACTTCCGTCAACTTGATTATCTAATCAATTCATCGATCACATTCATGACAATACGAAAGAATACATACAATGTCTCAAACATCCAATTCCACATCACATAAGTAACAACATCATATCAAATTCATTCAGCAATTGAATTCAACAGGTGAATTATTACAACAAATAATGTCTAGGGACCAATACAACACATTATCATTCCACACACATACATGTCATTATATGAAGTTTAACTCCTTCTAAACATAATCTACCTCGATTGGAGGATTCAAATGCCACTTACTCAGCTGGATCCTTGCCTTTCCTCAATACCTCAGAGCGTTAGGAATCTGCAACAACAATTACAGAGTAATCTATTATTTACTCTTCAAAAACGGGTCTGGAACATTTAAGCTCCCCAATTCTACCCGAAAACACGGTCTCAATTGCTACTCACTAAGAAATTCATTTCGTTCTATTCACATAAAAATAATTCCTATCTCGGGTCATGGAGTTTCCACTCGTTAACCCCTCATTAGGATTTACCAGGTCTAATAGTATTACTTTATCAAACTATGGGTATCCATTACCCTACCCTTACGCACCTGCATTCACAGTTCCTTATGAAGTTCTTACTATTTCCTTCTAGACATAGGGACCAACACCTACAAGTTCTTTTCTAATTAGCCCTAGTTTCACCATCCTAGGGTTCTTCAACTAGAATTTCACTATTAGAGGTCCCCTTTTCAATTCAATGAGGTTAGTGAGTCAAAAGTAGAGGAAAGTAAACAAAAATTCTTAACTTAGGAAGGAGAATCACTCTTCCCTTGGAAAATCTCCCTTAGCTTCTAACAGTTCATGCTTTTGATTAATAAGATAAACCCCTAAAATCCCACTTAAAACCTACTTATTGTATCATGTTGTCTGCTGCAGCGTCACATTTCTATTGTAGAGGACCCACTATGGCGAACAGGATGATGCCATAGAGGATCCAATGATTACTATCCTAGCCCGTTATAGTAGGCCTCTGATCGTAGTAATGATCTCACTGCAGCAGTTTTCCCTGCGCTGTAGTAGTCTCCCGGTAACCAAAAGCTCTCGTTCCCTACACACAGACCATTCCTCAATCTCAAGTTTTAACTAATACTCACCCAACAACTTTCCACCAATATCCTAGGCAAAAAAGGGTGTTCTAAACTTAATTTCCCCCATAACGATAGATGGGTCGTTACATTAGAAACCAATTAAAATATCATTCATCCCCAAACGGCCTACAAAAGCTAGAAAAGAGACATACCAGATTCTATAAACAGCTGGGGGTATCTATTTGGCATGTTGGCCTTGATCTCCGACGTGGCTTCCACTATGGAAGGATTCTTCATTGGGCCTTTATAGTTGCAATCTCTTTCTACCTCAACTTGCGGACCTCCCTATCTATTATAACCACCGGCTCCTCCTTAAGATAGGTTCTCTTCAAACAGAACTATCCCTGTGGTATTTCTACAACATGGAGACATGAAATGTCAGATGTACTCCTGATAGCCCCAGCGGTAAAGCCAGTTCATAAGCTACCTCTCCCACAGGCCGAAGAACCTTGAACGACCTAATGTGCCTCGGGTTAAGCTTGCCCTGCTTTACAAATCTCATCACTCCCTTCATGGGAGAAACCTTGAGAAACACTTGTTCTCCCACCATAAACCCATATCCCTCACATTTTTGTCTGCATGCTGCTTCTGCCTACTTGGAGCAGCCATCAGTCGCTCTAGAATCACCCTGACCTTCTCCAAAGGACACTTTAAGTAAGTAAGTACCCCAAGGTCTTACCTCGAATGCTTTGAACCAACAAATTGGAGATCTGCATTTCCTTCCACATAGAGCTTCAAATGGCACCATGGCAATGCCTGAGCGATAGCTATTATTATAAGCAAATTCTACTAGAGGTAAGAATTTATCCCAGTGACCACCAAAATCAATCACACAGGCCTGAAGAATGTCATCTAGAACTTGAATTATTCTCTCCGACTATCCATCTGTCTGCGGGTGAAAGGCTATGCTCAAATCCAACCTGATACCTAGTTCAGCCTACAAGGTCTTCCAAAAGTAGGAGGTGAACTATGGATCCTTGTCTTAGATGATCGAAACGGGCACCCCATGCAACCTAATCACCTCTTTAACATATACCTTAGCTAGTCTATCAGCATACTAAGTAACCTAAAAAAGCAAGAAATGGGCAAACTTAGTCAGTCTATCAACAATAACCCAAATGGTGTAAAACTTCCACAATGTCTTCGGAAGGCAAACCATGAAGTCCATCGCAATCCGCTCCCACTGCCACTCTGGGATGGGCATTCTCTTGAGTACTCCTTCAGGCTTTTGATGCTCATATTTCAATTGCCGACAGTTTAGGCACTAGGACACACGCTCGACAATGTCCTTCTTCATTCTGCCCTACCAATAGTGCCGCTTCAGGTCATGATACATTTTAGTAACCCCAGGATGCATGGAGTATCTTGAGTTGTGAGCTTTTGATAGGATAGTTTTGATCAGCTCCCCAACCAGGAGAACACATACACGCCCCCTTATCCTCAAAGTCCCTTTTTCATCTATTGTCACCTCATTTGCTTCCCCTCATAAGACTTGTCACGAATCTTACTCAGTCTTGCATCCTCAAACTGCCTGGATTTCACTTCCTTTAGTAGGGACTACTTGGCCTCCACACTGGCTAATATTCCTCTAGTCTCTACAAATGTGAGTATCACAAGGTTGTTCGCCAGTTTCTAAACTTCTTTAGCAATAAGGTGTTAGGTAGGTACCAAACAAGCCAGACTGCCCATACTTACTACTTTTTGGCTCGAGGCATCTGCCACCACATTTTCTTCCCTAGGTGATATAGAATTGTAACATCGTAGTTCTTAAGCAGTTCCATCCATCTCTATTTCCTCAGATCAAAAATCCTTCTGGATAATACTTACTGAAACTTGTGATGGTCTGTGAACACCTCACAACGGGTCCCATACAAGTAATTCCTCCAGGTTTTTAGGGTGAATACCACTGCTGCCAACTCCACATCATGTGTAGGGTAGTTCTTCTCATGCACCCTCAGCTGTCTCGAAGCATAATGACCTGTTGTTCCTGAACTAACACAACACCCATCCCAGATCGTGAGGCATCACAATAGACTACAATATCTTTACCTTCTACCGGTAGTTCCAAAATAGGTTCTGTCATTAGCAAGGTTTTGAGCTTCTAAAAACTCTCTTCACATTCCTTAGACCACCAAAAGGGCATGTCCTTTTGGGTCAACCTTGTCAACACCAAGGAAACGGCTGCAAATCTCTTCACAAATCAACAGTAATAGCTGGCCAGCCCCACAAAACTCCGAACCTCTATAATTGTAGTAGGCCTAGCCCAATTTTGGACTTCTTTCACCTTTTATGGATCCACCTTAATCCCTTTCTTAGAGACTACATACCGCAGAAATGGCACCGACTCCAACCAAAATTCACATTTAGTGAACTTTGAGTATAGTAGCTTCTCATTTAGTAGCCCTAACACAATCCTCAGATGATTCTCATGTTCCTGCTTAGTCTTGGAGTACACAAAAATATTGTCAATGAAAATGATTACAAAGAAATCTAGATAGGATTTGAAGATACCGTTCATCAAGGTTATAAACGCTACTGGAGCATTGGTGAGTCCAAATGACATAACTAGGAACTCATAATGCCCATACCTGGTCTGAAAAGTTGTCTTTAGAATATCCTCAGCATGAATTTTCAGCTGATGATAGCCCGATATCAAGTCAATCTTTGAGAACATTGCTGGCCCCTGTAGCTGATCAAACAAGTCATCTATTAGGGAAAGGGTATTTATTTCAAAAGGTTACCTTATTCAGCTGATGGAAATCAATGCACATCCATATTCTACCATCCTTTTTTTTACCAAACAACACCGGGGCAACCCCATGGAGAGACATTCGACCTAATAAATCCCTTACTAAGTAACTCTTGCAATTGGTCCATAAGTTCCCTCACCTCAACTATTGCGATCCTGTACCATAGTACGGAAAAGGGTCGGGTCCCTGGCTCTAAATCTATACAGAAGTCACTATCGCTGTCCGACAGCATGCTAGGCAAATCCGTGGGAATACATCCAGAAACTCATGAACTATCAAGATTAACTCTATAGAGGGACTGTTCGGTGCGTTTGTTGGGGTTATAAAATCGACACGCAAGTGCACGTGGTCGAACAAGTAGTAAGTGGCTTTAGTAAGCCAAGTTCGATCCCACAGAGACTTGGGATAAGTGTAATTTGTTCAAGTCTACTATTTTTTACTTCTAAATATGCTGACAACAAAGTGACCAGAAATTGAATAATTTGTTTTATAAATTTTATACTAAACTACTAACAATTATCTACTTTGAATTTGGACTATGGATAAAAGCATGCTGAGGTTAAAGAACATGTAATGAAACTGATTATCATCATAAATTGGTTAATCTTTTCTTCCAGTTGCTAGCCAAGAACAATTGCCAAGAGATTAAAACTCTCGTATTTAATCTCACTTAAGAATCATGAACCATCCGTCTACATTTCTGTGATCAAATGCAATTCATGTTCTAGCCATACAATTCCGGTTCCTAAATTGACTTATACGGTTTTCAAGTATATTTCTATCAGGAAAGCACATCAAAACTCAATTTTCCCAAATCATGTAAAGAACAATATCCTATTAATTCACAACTTTTCAATTTCGTTCTCTCTCGAGTGAAATCGGACTTTTTAGATGTACATTAATGTAGGCCACACACCAATGCAGTAAGAACAAGAATTAATAGAACAACATGAAAGAAAAAGATGAAAAACCATATAATTAATAATCAAAATTCATCACAAGTGTTCATAACCTCAGCAAGGAAGGGAATTAGCCACTCATTTGTGGATTAATCATCCTAAAACAAGTGTTAATCATACAAACAATTGAATTAGAGAAGAAAGAAAGAGAGAAAAAACCCTGAACTTTTCGTCCCTCAACTGCCTGTAACCCACGTCCTAGCTCCACCAAGTCTGAATTATGAAAAATACTCTTAAGTGTTCTATTTATACTAGTGGGAATTTTTCCCGGAATAATGAGCAACATGTCACGGAGTGCATCGCGGAGCACTGCCTCCGTGACACGCCGTGAACGCGGACCCTCACTGGAATTGGGGGTCTGGGAAATCAAACACCAACGTGGCACGGCGTGCAACGCGGAGGCTAGCCACCGTGCCACGGAGCAGACGCGAACCTCCACTAGAAATTGATGAATTTTCACCCTCCAGGCAGAATGCCTCCGCGATGGCAGCGTGACACGGCTCTATCGCGGAGCCCCTTTAATTCGTGCAGTACTATGCCTTTTTCCTTCCTCGATTACAAGTCCAACTCCGATATCGTCCAACATTCATGTTAGCTTCTCGAAATCACATTTTACCTACAAAACAATGCTAATCATGTTAGTTAGTATAAATTCACATTTTATAACCAATTACATGAAAATGTATACGCATTGCTAGATAAACAAGGTGAAAATGATACTTTTGAGTATCACTTGGGCATATAAATCTTCCCAAGATCACTTACCCCACACTTAAATCCTTGTTCGTCCTCGAACAATAAACATACAATTCATGCAATTTGCATCCCAACCTTCGCTACTGTAGTGCGACAATTTAAGCTACGGTCATACCGATCATTCAATATTGCAAATCATCAAGAAAACATGCATGGTCTTAACAATGCAATGACCTTCCATACATTAAGACTTCCTAGACTTTAAGAATCGACTCTCGATATTGGCAAACTCATGCAAATCAGCTAATCAAGATATCCGACACGAAAATCAATCTTTCATCAAGCATGTGCCCTCACAACTCAAGAGAATCTTCCCCCTTTTTGCTCATGTGGCACACAAACATTCAAGTAGGGGTATGTAAAAACAATTTCACTCTCTCTCCCAAAAGAATTCACATGCATCATGTCATGACCCATAAGCTTGCCCTTAGTGAATTACTCCACTAATATAAAGAAATGCAATGTAAGATCACGTAGGACTTTAATGGGTTGTAATGGAAGCTATGGAACTAGTATATATTGAATTAGCCAATAATAACCACTAGCATCCTTAAGCGCCTTTGCAACACATTCCCATCAATTCATGGACATTGTTTCTCTCTTTTCTTTTTTTCATCATCCCATTCTTGATGATTTACTTTAGTATGGCCCATTTCATTAAGCACACTTGACACAATAACAAAGGTTATTCATGCACCTTCATTATCGTTTATTTATAGCAAGTGCACCTTCAACCTTTTCTTTTCTTTCCTCACTCTGCTTTTCTTTTTCTTTTCACCATTCTCACTCTTTGACACTTTGGGAAAATTATTTTCTCTTCTTAAGCGCTTAAGAGTTCTGTATAGACTTTACGGCTAATGAAAAGAAGGAATTAAGCTCGGTTTATACTTTTTGGACAAAAGAAAGAAATAATCGGCTAAAGGCTCAAAGGGCTGACTAGGGTATACAATCACAGAAAGGGGGAGTATGACAAGAAAAAAATAGAAACTCTCGGTTAAAACAAAGAAATGCCTACATCCTTTCCTACAATACACCTCCTTCATTTCGTTTTGTACACACACCAGGCAAGTTCTAGACACTTCACAATAGCATGGAGTAAGAATACCTCACTTCACACTTTATGCACATGCTCGATTCAAGATGTATTCACAGATTCTTCAATCATCTAATTACATGAATTCAAACATTAAGCCTGAATCACACCGAATCGAACTCTACAACCTAGGTATCTCAACATATTTACAAGATTGCATGCTTTCATACGAATCACCTTTGCATTTTGAATATCATGCACAACACGCAACCAAAAATTCACAACCATATAGTAACTACAGGTTCCGGGATGCAATCCACCAAAGAAAAAAAACTGAAAATAAATTAAAATAACTACTCCTACCGACTACATTTCCCTTAAGACGGTCGTCATCCATCCATCATAGGGAACGGTCACTAACTATGACGTCGGTTCAATGGGACCCTTCTCGGTATAAGAACCGAAAACAAACGCCGAGAAACCCAAAATTAAAAAGTTGAAAAATTTTGCAAACCATCGATCATTTTGATAGAAAAATTATTTACAAAATATTTTAAATATGAACAAAATATTTTCAAAAAAAAAATGAAAATTTTAAAAATATCGATCATTTCGATAAGAAAAAAGATTTACAAAAATATTTACAGAATCAGCTGGCAACATTCCACACACACAGCAATTTCGCAAATATTTACAGATACAGAACGGTTTGAAAATTCACAAACACAGGGAAACATAACATACAAAGATACAGAGGAAAACCTACAAGCAAACCAGCCCAGCCCAGCACCTAACTACTCCCACCCCACACTTAAACCGAACACTGTCCCCAGTGTTCACAAAAATTAAATAGCACAAAATCGGGTGGTGGAACTCCCTAATAAGTCAAAGTATTCCACTTCTTTATCAGGTGCTGCTGCCACATCTCCCATGTCCGAGTCGCCTCCGTTGTCGTCATCAGACTCCACATCGGAGTCCTCCCAATGTGTCTCCTCGTCCGTGGGGACGTCATCATCAGTGGGCTCTATAAATGCTGGCCCCACTCGGCATAGAACCCTGGCATTTTCGCCAAACTGGTAATCTAGCTCGAGCTGCCATAACTACTCCTCCGTGGCTGGTCTCCCACCGATCCTTAGCTGGAGCATTTGCATCCCATACATCCGCGCCATATACTGGTCATCACGAGTATGTCACTCGGCAAGTGTCAGCACTAGCCCGTAGGTGGTGTGGGGAGCCTTAGTTTTAGTCACATCCAAGGCCCGCCGCTCCAACTGCGGGATATAATTGAGGGCCTCCTCCTCAACATCGAGGCCCCGGAGAAAGGTGGTGAGTAGTCCACCGAACCCATACCTGTGGCCCTGGTGCAATCGAGCTCTCTTCATGGCAGATATGATGACCGCCCCGACATTAATCTCCAGCCCTTTCATCAGGGCGTACACCAGGCAAACATGGTCCCGGGTCACATCATGTGTACCCCCGGGAATAGGCACGAGCAGACTATCTTCAGCCAGATTCGGGCTTTCCTATTCATCTGAGAATATGGCAGCGTCTGGTGGTAGCCCCTATCCTTGTGCCTGCTCCATCTAGCTGTGGATCGGGCCCCACATAGTGTGCGTCTGATGTCGGCATACGGTGGGGTAATGTTCAGCTGGCGGAGAATGTGGGCGTCTATGTCCCGTGCTCCTATGATGGCATTTAGCTGGTGGGGCTCCAGAGTGACTATCTGCCCTCTGATTTTTATGGTGTGGCTTCGGATTGACGGGTTCCAGTTGGCATAGAACTCCCGGACCAGGTGCAGGTTGCATTCTTTGGGCTCCTTGAATATGAAACCGAGCCCAGCTGCCTTGATTCGGTGAACTATTCTGGGGAACTCCTGTGCCAATGGCTCCCGTGCTATATGCTCCTTGGGGAAATATTTGTTCCCTTTATGCTTTGCGTACCACTTTTTCCCCTCGTCCGCACCCATCTTGTTCCATATTGGCGGCGCTGGCCGCGTGGAACTGCTGGTGCAGCAGGGACTACTGTGCCCAGTCTGAGTCGCTTTCTTCCGGTGCCTGAAGTTGATGCACCTTTTCCTTTATCTTGCCAGCTTGCCATTTTACCTGTCACCCAAGTAAACAAGCTCAATGTTAAGCTAAATAAATATTAACTTCGGCTAAGGTCGGGTTACGCTAAATTACCCCACACTTAGTCCTTAGTTACAGTTATAACCTATGGCAAGAATAACTTTATTTACACACAACAACCAGCTATACAATCATGCTTAGTGCGTTTAAACAGAAAATTCGACAGTATAACTTATGTGTACTACTCAGACTTCGTACAGCTAATCACAATCACTACCATCGCAAATATTTTAACCCTCGCACTTAGCAAAGAAAAAACAAAGAAACAAAAATAACAACAAAAATTTGTATACATTAGCTTATCCAACCAACCAAATACAAACAATTTTTCAACATTTCCCCCAAACCCGAGAATTCGTCGTCTATTCACATCCTAACACTTTGTACAATGACTCATATCGTTCAACACGTACAACCCAGCATACAATTCATGATTTCAATACATTTCTCACTTCAAATTCAACAACAAGCCCTAGAATTGATTTTCGCAATCAAATTCGAATAATTTATGCAATCAACAAGTTCAACCAATCATAACGACAATCCGAACAATTATCAATCAACAAATAACTTGAATTCATGCTTAATTTCGACTTAGGGCTATTTAGTTCACCTCCCATGCTTAATTTCAAAGAAAATCGGCAAAAACTAGAGAGGAAATTAGAAAACATAACTCGAAGTTGAAGAATCGAAGAAAACTCGGTAATTTGTTGCCTTAAGCCGTGGCACGTTGATGGGAGAGGGGTTTTGGGATGTTTGGTCGCGGAGGAAAATGAAAATGAGGGGAAAAAGGGAGTTTTCAGGGTTTAAAAGGGTAGAAAAACACGCGAGTCACCCGGCAACCCGGTGTGACCCGTCGCGATATACAAGGCAACGTGTCACGGAGTGCATAGTGGTGCAATGCCTCCATGACACGGAGCCATCGCGACAGCATACTGGAAATTTTAAAATATCCGGGTTACACCTCAACTTGTCACGGAGGGTAACGCGGAGGTCCTCCTCCGTGACACGGAGCTATCGCCCCAGCTCACTGTCTTCTACATTTTATTAATTTTTCATACCTCGACTTTTCCTTCACGATTCCGTGCACATTTTTCTCCGTTTGACCTGAAAATCATCTCACTAAATAGAATTGGTTAGACTAATAGGTTTCACCTAACTAAAAATAAAAAATACTAACTAAAACGAAAAATTTTGTAATCAATCAAGAAAAAGAAAAAGAAAAATCTATTTACACTTTACACAATGAAAGAAAAAAAATTTCACGGGTTGCCTCCCGTGCAGCGCCTGGTTTACCGTCGCGGCTCGACGTCATTTAAGCTCAATTGTCCGCTAGGGTGATGGATGATTTCTCTCGATCATTGTCCTCCCCCCAGTAGTGCTTACACCTATCCAGTGGTCTTCCCATTAACTCTCGGGAATGCTTCATCTGCTTAGCATTACCATGATCAATCACATTGATCACCGAGAGTTCTTCATACACCATCGGGAGCTTGGTTTCTTTATACACATCGAACACCTCTACCTTGTCGTGTGCTCGCATTGTCAGTTGCCCCGCAGCTACGTCGATTAATGCTTTCCCAGTTGCCAAGAAGGGTCGTCCCAAAATAAATGGGACTTCCGCGTCTGGTTCAAAATCAAGAACAATAAAATCTACCGAGAAAATTAGGGAGCCAACTTGTACTAGAACATCCTCAACAATGCCATCCGGCCTAGCTAAGGATAGATCTGCCAATTGCAATATTACCATTGTGGGTCTAGGACTCCCTAAACCCAACTTTCTGAATACCGAAGACGGCATCAGATTTATACTTGCCCCCAAGTCACACAATCCACGAGCTCGGTTACTCTGCCCAATAGTAAGCTGGATAGTAAAACTTCTAGGGTCTTTTAGCTTTGTGGGCAATCTATTTTGGATCCGGGAAGTGCACTCCTCCGTTAAAGCCACCGTAGCATACTCAGTCAAATGACTTTTGTTGGCCACGATGTCCTTTATGTATTTGGGATATTTAGGCACTCCCTGCAAGACATCAACAAGAGGTAAGTTAACATGTACCTGTTTAAGCACCTCTATGAATTTCTTGAAGCACGCCTCCTCTTTGTGTTTCTTGAGTCGTTGAGGGAACGGGGGTGGAGGTCTTTCTGATTCAGCTTCTTTGGTCTTCCCCCTTTCCGAACTTTTCTCCCCCTCAACTTCTGCTGCTCCCGAGTGTTGAGGTGGTCTTTCTGGTTGCACCTCCTTCAGCTGCAAACCACTCCTTGTGGTCACTGCATTTACCTGCTTCGGATTCGGATCTTTGTCGCTTGGCAGTCCTCCTCTAGGCCTTGTATTTTGAGCACTAGCAAATTGCCCAAATTGATACTCAAGAGCCTTGGTAGCTAACTGATTGTTTTTCACTTCGGCTGCCAATTTCACATAGTCAGCCTGCAATTGAGCTTGGTTAGCTATCATGGTCTTGAACATCTCCTCAATGCTGGGTGATGGTGGTGGAGGAGGTGCATTGTTATTTCTGAATTGAGATTGGTAGTTCTGTTGCCCTCCTTGATTCCTTTGCATACCCTGACCCGAACTTTGGCCTTGATGGTTGTTGCTACCCCATGAGAGGTTAGGATGATTCCTCCAATTTGAATTGTAGCTACTACCATGCTGCTGGTGATTTCTTTGTGCATTACCCACAAAGTTTACCGAGTCAGGATTGGCTCCACAGCACTCAGCTGAGTGCTCACTGCTTCCACACACTTCACACCACAATTGCTGGACTGCATTAACTGGAGCTGACGGCTGGTTCAAAGTCATGTTGCTGAAGTGGTTGTTCAATTGATTTTGCAAGGAAGCTATCTGTGCAGCGATAGCTGTAAACCCATCCACTTCAAGCACTCCTGCTGCTTTCCTTGCCCCACCTCGTGATGAATCAGCATTCCATTCTGGATTGCCCTGGGAAATCCGGTTTAGCAAGGTATACAGCTCCTCATAAGTCTTTTCCAGTGCTTGCCCTCCAGCTGCTGAATCTAGCAATATTTTGGTGTGGGGTTCCAAACCCTCAATAAATGTGTGCACCAACACCTCATTGGACTGATGATGATGAGGACAGTCCCGCAACATGGATTTAAATCTCTCCCAGGCTTGATATAAATTTTCTCCCTCCCTCTGTTTGAAACTTAGAATTTGACTTCTAAGCCTTGTTGTTTTACCAGAGGGAAAAAACCTTATCAAGAACTTCCGTGAAAAATCTTGCCAGTGTTCACAGCAACTAAGTCTGCAAAATACAGGCTAAGACCAAGTTTTCAACACTTAAGAAAAATAAAAATACAGTGAAATTAACACTTAAAACAAATTCAACAATTGCCAAGTCCCCGGCAACGGCGCCAAAAACTTGTTCGGTGCGTTTGTTGGGGTTATAAAACCGACACGCAAGTGCACGTGATCGAACAAGTAGTAAGTGGCTTTAGTAAGCCAAGTATCGATCCCACAGAGACTTGGGATAAGTGCAATTTGTTCAAGTCTACTATATTTTTACTTCTAAATATGCTGACAACAAAGTGACCAGAAATTGAATAATTTGTTTTATAAATTTTATACTAAACTACTAACAATTATCTACTTTGAATTTGGACTATGGATAAAAGCATGCTGAGGTTAAAGAACATGTAATGAAACTGATTATCATCATAAATTGGTTAATCTTTTCTTCCAGTTGCTAGCCAAAAACAATTGCCAAGAGATTAAAACTCTCGTATTTAATCTCACTTAAGAATCATGAACCATCCATCTACATTTCTGTGATCAAATGCAATTCATGTTCTAGCCATACAATTCCGGTTCCTAAATTGACTAATACGACTTTCAAGTATATTTCTATCAGGAAAGCACATCAAAACTCAATTTTCCCAAATCAAGTAAAGAACAATATCCTATTAATTCACAACTTTCCAATTTCGTGCTCTCTCGAGTGATATCGGACTTTTTAGATGTACATTAATGTAGGCCACACACCAATGCGGTAAGAACAGGAATTAATAGAACAACATGAAAGAAAAAGATGAAAAACCATATAATTAATAATCAAAATTCATCACAAGTGTTCATAACCTCAGCAAGGAAGGGAATTAGCCACTCATTTATGGATTAATCATCCTAAAACAAGTGTTAATCATACAAACAATTGAATTAGAGAAGAAAGAAAGAGAGAAAAAACCCTGAAATTTTCGTCCCTCAACTGCCTGTAATCCACGTCCTAGCTCCACCAAGTCTGAATTATGAAAAATACAAAGTGTTCAATTTATACTAGTGGGAATTTTTCCCGGAATAATGAGCAACGTGTCACGGAGTGCATCGCGGAGCACTGCCTCCGTGACATGCCGTGAACGCGGACCCTCACTGGAATTGGGGTCCGGGAAATCAAACACCAACGTGGAACGGCGTGCAACGCGGAGGCTAGCCACCGTGCCACGGAGCAGACGCGAACCTCCACTAGAAATTGATGAATTTTCACCCTCCAGGTAGAATGCCTCCGCGATGGCAACGTGACACGGCTCCATCACGGAGCCCCTTTAATTCGTGCAGTACTACGCCTTTTTCCTTGCTCGATTACAAGTCCAACTCCGATATCGTCCAACATTCATGTTAGCTTCTCGAAATCACATTTTACCTACAAAACAATGCTAATCATGTTGGTTAGTATAAATTCACATTTTATAACCAATTACATGAAAATGTATACGCATTGCTAGATAAACAAGGCGAAAATGATACTTTTGAGTATCACTTGGGCATATAAATCTGCCCAAGATCACTTACCCCACACTTAAATCCTTGTTCGTCCTCGAACAATAAACATACAATTCATGCAATTTACATCCCAACCTTCGCTACTATAGTGCGACAATTTAAGTTACGGTCATACCGATCATTCAATATTGCAAATCATCAAGAAAACATGCATGGTCTTAACAATGCAATGACCTTCCATACATTAAGACTTCCTAGACTTTAAGAATCGACTCTCGATATTGGCAAACTCATGCAAATCAGCTAATCAAGATATCCGACATGAAAATCAATCTTTCATCAAGCATGTGCCCTCACAACTCAAGAGAATCTTCCCCCTTTTTGTTCATGTGACACACAAACATTCAAGTAGGGGTATGTAAAAACAATTTCACTCTCTCTCCCAAAATAATTCACATGCATCATGTCATGACCCATAAGCTTGCCCTTAGTGTATTACTCCACTAATATAAAGAAATGCAATGTAAGATCACGTAGGACTTTAATGGGTTGTAATGGAAGCTATGGAACTAGTATATATTGAATTAGCCAATAATAACCACTAGCATCCTTAAGCGCCTTTGCAACACATTCCCATCAATTCATGGACATTGTTTCTATTTTTTTTTTTCATCATCCCATTCTTGATGATTTACTTTAGTATGGCCCATTTCATTAAGCACACTTGACACAATAACAAAGGTTATTCATGCACCTTCATTATCGTTTATTTATAGCAAGTGCACCTTCAACCTTTTCTTTTCTTTCCTCACTCTGCTTTTCTTTTTCTTTTCACCATTCTCACTCTTTGACACTTTGGGGGTCCGGGAAATCAAACACCAACGTGGCACGGCGTGCAACGCGGAGGCTAGCCACCGTGCCACGGAGCAGACGCGAACCTCCACTAGAAATTGATGAATTTTCACCCTCCAGCAGGAATGCCTCCGCGATGGCAGCGTGACACGGCTCCATCACGGAGCCCCTTTAATTCGTGCAGTACTATGCCTTTTTCCTTGCTCGATTACAAGTCCAACTCCGATATCGTCCAACATGCATGTTAGCTTCTCGAAATCACATTTTACCTACAAAACAATGCTAATCATGTTGGTTAGTATAAATTCACATTTTATTACCAATTACATGAAGATGTATACGCATTGCTAGATAGACAAGGCGAAAATGATACTTTTGAGTATCACTTGGGCATATAAATCTGCCCAAGATCAGGGACCCTCTGAACTGGTATCCCGATGTGGGCTAGATATGTTGAACACCCTTTCCTATTAATTTCATACCACGAAGATAAGAGGTAAGCTTCTTAGGAGCAGGGTTACAATTTCCTTTCCACTCCAACCTAGATAACCTTGGCATGACTATGGTGATTGTTTTAGCATGGCAATCCAGAATGGCATGGTAAGGAGACACATAGCTCATCCCCAAAATAACATCAAAGTCTACCATGTCTAAGATCACCAAGTCTACCCGCATATCACAACCCGTAAAGTCCACCAAACAAGCATGACAAACCCTATCCACAACCACATAATCCCCAACAGGAGTAGACACATGAATCAAAATAAAAAGAACATCACAAGCAAGGTCCAATGCCATAGAAAAATAAGAAGAGACATAGGAAAAGGTAGAACCATGATCAAATAAAGTTGTAGCCATTTTTTCACATACAAGAATCATACCCGTGATAACAGCATCTGAAGCCTCTGCCTCGATCGATTGGGAAATGCATAGAAGTGGGCCTTATTACCCGCCTGAGACCCGCCCTTGTTGGACTGAGTACAACTCCTTACCATCTGAACACCTCTTCTACTAAGTACTTCCTAATTTTTGAAACATGATAAATATTATTCAGAATCACCACCTTGCTAGATGCCATTTTCAAAAATATTTTTCCGTAGCCTTCAATCTTGGTCGTCGTAGAATTTTTCATAAAGATGGTCTCATTGAGTTCGCAAGGACGTAAGAAGTAAATGCTTCTCTAACAGCACAGACATGTCAATGGCTCCATAATCAATCCACCACTCCTTGTGGCTTCCCACTAAGTTGCATTCAGATGAAATAACACACAAATTATTAATCTGCACGATTATTTCAACCATGTTTGCTAGACCCTTTCACTTGTCTTTCTTTGGAGTACGACATTCAGCAGCCTTGTGTCCATTCTTTCCACAGTTGTGGAAGTCTCTTTTAAATTTCTTCTTGCTAGGGTAACTCTTTGGTCCAAAAGGCCTCTTCCTCTTTTTCAGATTAGTTGGAGCAGTCTCAATAATATTTACCCCCATGATTGTTCAGTTTCCACATACCTTCTGTTCAACAGCCTTAATATCTTCGATGAGCTTTTCAAGCTTCATCTTCTTTCACTTGTGCTTCAAATAATTTTAAAGTCCCTCTATAAAGGAGGTAACTTGTTAATCATAGCTGCAACTTGAAAAGCTTCATTAACGACCAAACCTTCAATGAAAAATTCATAATTAGCACTATAATTAATACTTTTAATAGAAGCATTAACTCGAATTATACCTTTAGCAAGGAGATTGTGAATTATCACTTGTAGCTCTTAGACTTGTGTGATAACAGACTTGTTTTCTATCATCTTGTAATCTATAAATTTGACTGCAATAAATGTTTTTAATCTGGCATCCTCCGTCTTATACTTTTTCTCCAGTGCATTCAAGAATTCTTTAGAAGTCTGCACACTACTGTACATATTACATAGATCATCCTCCAGCTCACTCAATTTATAATTTTTGCATAAAAAAATCTGAGTGCTTTTAAGCCTCAATCACTATGAAACATTCATTCTCGGAAGTTGATTCAGGTAGAACGTGAACATTCTCCTTGATGAACTTCTGCAGACTCAGCGTGGTAGAAAAACATCTCCTGCTGCCTATGTTTGAAATCAATCCCAGAAATTTTTTTGATCTTTTCTGCCAGAGACATTGCTACCACAACATGATTAGAGGAGGCTACGTTATTTATAGAGGCAAGCATGGAGTCAGTTATTGTTGTCATATCTCTTATTGAACAACAACAAAATTTAACAATCAATGAAGAATTTATTTCTTGAAATCGAACTAATTTAGGTAGAAATAAATTTAATAATACAAGAAGTTTTTATATCGTCAAATAAAATTATAAACCATAATAGAAAATTCAAAGATTTTAAGCTCCAATAGAAAACCAGAAAGGTTTTAGTCCCCAGAACTAGAAAAGAGATGAACATAAAAAATTAAAAAGTAAAATTCCTTAACCTTGTTATGCCTTACTATGTTGAAACCAGTAAACTAGAAAAAAACTAATAAATATCTGAGACCACAGAATTCACTGTGTGTCCTTAAGAAATTTAATTCTCTCACTACAGTCGAGGTTTTGGATTACTTCCTCCTAGGATAAAATAGATATACTTGTTAATAGCGTAGCAGTACCTCAAACGCAAAAAATTTCATCGAACTCGAAGAGTGGTGCTACATCCCGTAAGTCTCTATCATCTAACCGATGTGTCTGTATGTATGTTGAAAGTTTTAAAGTTCGAAGCATGCAGGAAATCCCTGGGGGATAAATACATGAACGTGGCATCGAGTGAGCAGGAGGTCGGGGCCAGGGGCCAAGCCCCTTGGGCGTTGCGCTGCACCAACCGGTCTTGCGCTATGACTGGCACGCGGCACACCCTTGCCCGGCGCTATGGCAGGCGCGCAGCACACCCATGCCTCGCGCGATTGGTGGCACGCTGCACCCCCTTCCCACCGCCTCAATAACTATATAAAGCCCCTTCATGTTAGATTAACTCATTTCAACATTGCTCCTCCGCAGAGAATAAAGTGTGGGTGATAGTTTCATCGGATTTTCATCAAATTATGCTATCAAACTCCGTCCAAACGTAAATTAACTTCGTGTAACAAGTTTTAGGCCTAAGGGAAGTATTTTTGAGGAGTTATTTCTTGAATATTTTCCCGGTATACTGGAATCCCGTCGAGTAAAGGTTGTCGGAATTACTGCAAATTGAATCCTAAACGGCCATAGGCAACAGGTAAGAATTTCTCCCTTCTAAAGTCTTGAGAAACTGTGAGTTTTCAACTGAGTTGAACAGAGTTGAATTATAGTTAATATTAATATCGAAAGATATCATTGTTTTCCGACTCCTACTATTGAAATAGCTTTATTCCCTCAGCGTAAGGGATGCAGTTGAGTAGAACCGCTGGTTACAGGTTGAAACTCTTCGGTTAGACAAAAATCGACATTCAAGGTATGTTAAGGCTTATTCCTTCGGCAAGTTATTTTTGTCGTATAATAATACGACCTATGTTTTCCAAACATAAACAACAATCCTACATGTTGTAATTAGTTGTTGCTAGTATATAAGGATAATATATGTTGAGATTGGCTACTATCAGTAGATTATGATTACATATGTTGTGGCTAGCTGTTAGAAAGCATTTTAAGAGTATATGGCAGAATCCCTTGTCAGGAAAAAAGATGTTAAGTGTGACTCATTCTAGAAGTGTCCTAAAAACTCCTCCGTCCTCCTGTTCAATGTGTTAATTGATGTTTTGGCATCATTCCTAGGTTTTAGAAGTTTATGGATAGTTGTTGGGCCTGAATTAGTAAGTTGAATAGCATAGGCGTAGCCGGGCGATATAACCATCAGTTTGGCGCCAGTATTGTCAGTAAAGCTCTCCCCGAAGACGTTGGCGTACCTTCATGCCTTCAGGGCCAGAATTATGTTAGTATGATCTTACCCTAGAGTTAGCAGCATCAAGGTTGCCTAGTGAATTGGGGATCAATCTTCCACATAGAGGCTATTGGCAGTGACAATTATTTACAGTCGACGTGGTGCTTATCGTATAGGTCACTCAGGGCACCACCCCAATTATTACCAGTTTGATAGAGCAGTAGATACCCTAAGAAGGAAGCTTTGTTACTAGCTAGATACGGGGCCAACACCCCAACCTACTCTTATAAGATACTGAGGTACAAGTTGCCGAGAATGGCTAAGTCCTGATAACACACATACGAGGTTAGGAATCGCCCAGAGAAGACATATGATATCTTAACAGGCCAAGTTAGTGTCTAAGGGACTAGAACCACAGTGTTACAGTATTACCTCCAGGCTAAGAGTTATAATAAGTTGTCTATGGCATGTTAGGGCTTACTACTTAGGAGCATATCCCATTAGTAGCAGCCCACAATTGATCTACGCAGAGGACAAGTATTCTAGTGTAAGCACATTATGGTCAGTTGTTATGGATAGAATTGAGACGACAACGATGATATAGTAACACTCATTAGAGCTAACCCTAGCTTAATTAGTTTTTCCTTACGATGTTTGGGTTGTTGGATGTTGTGGCCTATAGGGCCATGCTTGTAGGGGCAGAACGATGTCTCAAATGACCAGATTGAGGCCGGGAGGGCCGTATTGAGTTATGCCAGATAAAGGCCGTGAGGGTTGTATCCAGTTATAGCAGTTACATTATGATCCATAGTCGATCCAAGGCTCGGGATCCAGTTACAATAGCTACATTATAATCCATAGTCTAGCCAAGGCTCGGGATCCAGTTATAGTAGATAGATTATAATCCAAAGTCGACCCAAGGATCCAGTTACATTATGACCCTTAATCGAGCCAAGGTTTGGGGTCCAAAAGCTGTACAGGAGCCCAGATGACATAGATATAGTTACAGGAGCCTAGATGGCTCAGATACAATAATAGTTACTTGCAGATTCTATTGGGTACCAATAGGGGTATATAGACTGATTGGCACCTGCCGAGGCTTATGGGGGCCCAGGTATGTTATTCTGTGTTGCTTGTACCTTCCCAACTTATGGGAGCCAGGTTAGGTTCTTGTCTGCGTATTTGTATGCCAACTATAGCTTATGAATGAATAGTCATACAGTTTTAGCTCATATACATGTAGTGATTTACCATATGCAAGTTATGGATAAGAAAGCGTACAGGATAACTTTTGGCCTTTACTACTGTTCACTTTTAGTTCTTTATCAGTTTTAGTCATCTTCTGTTACTTCCTTACATATTCGGTATATATTATACTGACGCCCAACTATGGGCACTGCATACTTGCCTACAGGTGTAGACAGACAGAGTTCAGGACTTCCATTAGAAGCTATTCAGGGACAGCAGTTTGGCCAACTCTTTTCATTCAAGGTTGCCAGGTTGTAGAGATTACAATCTTTTATTTGTATAGCTTTTGGGTAGGTCGGGGCCTTGTCCCGACCAATATTCTCATTCTTAGAGGCTTATAGGCTACATTGTTCAGTCAGTTGGTTGTTGTTGGCCGTGTGGGACCCATGTATGTCTTCTTTTATGTGTTGGTAGTGTGGGGCCTAGTATAGTTGCCTGTTTTCACTCCTGTTATAACTAGACAGCATGGTGGTCTTGTCGGCCCGCACAGGATCTCTTTTAGTTCTGTATTGGCTTGGTTAGTTGTTTTCTTTTACAGGTGATGCATGGCCTTGTCGGCCTGAGGCTATGTTTACAGTAGAGATATAGCAGTTTTTTTTCTTGATTATGAGTTGCTGGTAGGCACCAGTGGTGCTTATGCTCAGCTAGGTCAGCCTAGATCCCAGTATGGCACTAGGTGTTAGTCATGCCTCCCAAGGTGGGGCATGACAAACTTGGTATCAGATCAGGTTGTATCCCAGGGAGTCTTCAAGCCGTGTCTATTAGAGTCTTGTTATAACTGTGTTGTGCAGCACATTTTATAAGTAGGAGGATACGAGGCATGATAGTATGGTTACCCCTCCTTTTTCTTAGATCGTGCTATAGAGACGAGTTGTACAGGGGTGAGTCCCTAAGTTTTCTTTGTTATGTCTATCTAGAATCATGTTTGATATGGGACAGACTTTAGTCAGTCGCAAGTCAGCTACAGCAGCAGGAGAGGGTACCTATGTGATGCTATAGGAGGGGGAGACAGTTAGCCTAAGGGAAAAAGCAGACGTCTTTTAATCACCCCAGCATCCTCCAGGGGCACCAGGAACCTCATAAGTTAATAGATATACCAGTGCCATCCCCAGTCCTTTTTACAACCTCAGAGTAAGAGATCAGTAATACGGTATATGTATAAGGTTGTTTACTTAGTAGATATTAAGAATTATACAGGAGCGGCAGTTAATGTTGGGTTACTTGAAATATGTGAAGGATTGTGCGAGAATTTTACCTCCAGCCTGTAGAGTTTAATGAATTTCGCGCCTTAGTACTATTATAGAATGATAGTCATTTTCCACCTCCCAGCATGTTCTTTTAATACAACAGGAAGCGTAAGTATCAATTCCATGTTTCCCAGAATAAAGAGTAAAGAAGGGCTAGAACTGTTGATTCCGAGAAGGATTAGAAGGTGGTCAAGACCCCTAGTGTTTACAAAGTTACCTAGACCCTCCCGACAGTAAATTAGGAAGGCATAAAAGATTACCAGTAGCATCTAAGTATGTGTGAGGTCCATAAGCGATAAACCACCAATGGTAGTACAACTTAGGTCAGAAATAGGTTGATTCCACCATAGTGTGCTAGTGACGGTAGTGAGTACCTGAAGAATAATTGCGATGACCCTAGTTTGTTATGTTGAAGGATGGAGAGATTATATGAATGAAATTGGCCCGAGGGCTGGTCAGAACCATACAGGTTGGTAGACTTAGCCAGTAATGTCCCTACTAATAAGGTGCGTGGAGAACGAAACCTGATTTTCAGCCTATAGAAGTAAGAGCAAGGCATGAGCATCGAACTTGAGAGGAGAATAGAACCACCTCCAAGCGGTAGCGGGTTGATAGAGCTTGGAATCACCACCAAATCTCGAGAAATAAGCATAAGGATGACAATCAAAGGATAGTTGGTTTGTAACCTAGAATACTGTAATGTTACCACTACTTGTAGAGGCAAAGGAGTGACGGTACAAAGACCCTAGCCTAGTGCAACCAGAGATAAGGCCCAGAAGAAGGGGTCACCGGCCTTTGAGATAGTAGGGGATAGAATCCTGAGACCTAGAGGTCAACTCTATGTTCTAGATGTGGCAGAGTTTCATCAGTAGATTGTATCAAGGCATACCCTAACCATTATTTTCCCCACTCGGGTTTGACGGAAACGTGTTAAGTTATAAAAGAGATCTACTACTGGCACAGGAAGAAGAAGGATATTACCGAGTTGTGGCATAAAACTCCAATGGCCAGCAAAGAGAGGTTGAACATCAGAAACCGGGCAGGCTAATTCAAGAGATAGTCGTGCCTAAGTGGAAGGGGGAATAGACAATATGAATATAGCTGCAGGATTAACTCGTACTAGGGGTAAATTTGATCCTATTCGAGTCAGTATCGAAGGACCAATGAGATTAATTCATTTCTTGCCGGCCAGAATTATGTTTCAACTAAAGATCACGTTGAATTGAATATTAAAGAACTATGGCGGCGATATGATGTCCTAGTGTTTATTAAATTTTGACAAAGACCACAACCTATAGCTAGGCCCTGGAAAATTGTCAAAACCGATTGGAACGCCAACTGATTTGAGTACGGCTTCCCTTCCCCAGACAATGACCAGGTAGAGCACACGACTCAGACACTCGAATTTATGTTAAGGGTGGAAATGAAGGTCCCCTAGGTGACGGCCTGAAGCAGGTAAGTCAGGGACAATTTAACTGAGCATACTGCAGCAGTCAGAGGGAAATAATTAAACAAATTCAGAGATATGTACCAGCAACTCGGGGTCACTAGGAGCCTTACTTTAGTATATGGAGAAGTTATAAACTGAACCAATAACTGGATGTCCCTAAAAACTTTTCCACCAAAGGGTGTTACGAGTTCTAACAAGCAGAGTAAGTTCAGCCCTAGATCCATTAAGTTTCACCGGGTCCTCTAGGTTATTGGCCAGATGGCCTATGAGACAAAGTTGTCTTCGGGGCTAGGATCAGTTTATCAATACTACACAAGTGCGTAGGAGATCTTTTCCCATATTAACCCAGTTGAGGATGCTTATGCCATAGGAGAACCATCCCACGCGGAGGCTCCAACAGTTATATTAGGTCGCCGGGTCCGTAAAGGGTTACCATAAGAGACTTAGAGAGGAACAAGAACATAGCAGAGATGAATTGAGAAGCTAAGGATAAAGTAAGATCTAAATATCTTTAGTTGTTCCAGGCTCTATAGTGACAACATACAGATTCAGACAAATTCAAAAATGGTAAGATAGTTTTCAAGTATTGAGCAGAGCCCTTACTGTTGTTGTTATCAGTCACTTATATATGTAGTGGCACTACATTATTCAGTTGCAGATAACATCCTATGAGGCTCCTGTGTTGGACTTTTCTGTGTTTCAAGTTTTCGAATAGTCCAGATTACAGAGAAGACTCTGCTGAAATTTTTCTGGCAATAGCTAAAGGAGTTCAGTCTTTTAAGAGTAAAGATTACATTCGAGGATGAATGTTCCTAAAGGGGGATGATGTTACACCCCGTATCTCTATCTTTTAACCGATGCATATCTATGTATGTTGATAGTTTTGACGTACGACACATGCAGAAAAAGGCCTAGGGAATGAATACATGAATGTGGCATCGAGCGAGCAGGAGGCCGGGGGCAGGGGCAAGGCGCCTTTGGTGCCATGCTGCGCCAACCGATCTGGCACTATGGCCGACGCATGGCACTGATCTCGGGCGTATTTATACATACAAACTCCTTATTTTCAACACTTCGTGAGTCTAGATAAGGAAAATATTGATGTATTCACGCATGTTTTGAGTTAATTATGGTTTTTTTTCTTTTTCGAATTAATAATTGTGTTGTGACTATTTGCAGGTGGATAAGACAGAGATGTCAGTGGGAGGAGCGAGTTAAACTCCGAGGGGGAGTATGGAAATGTTTGGAGAAGCGTAAACATTATGTGAAAGTTCACCACCATGTCACGCTAAGGATGGTCTGCATTGAACAACGTGCCACAGTGCATGGGTAGAGGAAGAAAATTTTAGAAAATTGGAAGGCGCAAAACAGTGAAGGTGCACGATGGCTCCGTGGCACAGAGTTGGAGCTCCGCGTTAGCCTCCGTACCACATTGAAAGGAAGTCTAGCTCCGCCCCAATTCCAGTGAAGGTCCATGACAGCTCCGTGTCACGGAGCTATTCACCGCATTGAGCTCCATGCCACAGGGCTAGTTTATCTCTGGGAACTTTTCCACCTGTAAATAGAAAACTTAGTCTTTTACTTTGATTTATCTGACATTTTTGGAGAACGTGGGAAACGGAAGTTGAGCTGAAGAAAATTCTAGGGTTATTTCTCTTCTCTTTTCTTCTAAATTTCAATTGTTGGTATGATTAAAACTTGTTTGAAGATGTTTAATCAACAAATGAGTGGCTAAATTACCCTATTCTGAGGTTGAGGCTAATTGCAGGATTGCGTAATTTCATATTAGTTCAGTTGAATTTACTTCTTTCATGGACGGTTGTTCTTCTATTCTTGATTTTCATTGTTTTAATGTTTGGCCAACATTAAGGTAAAATTAGAATACTAATTTGACTCTGAGAGGAAAATTATTAGGGTAGAATTGGAATAGGGGAATATGACCTTATCTTTGCTGTGAATTAGAGGTACGATTCGCGTGCAGGATAGAAATATACCTGCAACGTCATATTCGATTATCAAGGGCAATTATTTTGACTCACCCGATGATGAGTTATTGCATCAAAGAAATGTGTAGTTGTAGGTCTCATAACAAGGTAATTGGCTAGAGGTTCGAAAGACCAAAGCCATATTCTAATCTTTCCCGACCATCAACCTAAGAGAGGGTAGCTGAAGATAATATAAATTATACATGCCTGCATGTCATGCCTTAACCTTAGACTATACGTGCTATTATTTAAATAACATTTTCTTGATTCAATTAGTGTTACTTTAGATATTACTCTTTTGCAACTTTTAATTCGTTATGTTATTCACATACTTGCATAAAGAAATTGTGACTACTAAAGTAAAAAAAATTTATCACTGAGCTACAGTCCTTGTGGGTTCAATACCTGGCTTGAAAGAGCTACTATATTACTTTTACGACCACGTGCACTTGCGTGCATTGGGGTGTGAACAAGTTTTTGGCGCCGTTGCCGGGAGAGTGTTAGTTTTTGCGAGTTTTGTGCAAGTATTGACAACTTGATCTTAGATGTTACTCTTGCAGGTACTGAGTAGTTTTTGAATGCTGGCAAGAAATAAGGAATTGGTGGACCCATTTTTGGAGCCAGAAAGACAATTTCATTCACAAAGGAGGGAAGCTCTAGAAAGGAAGTTGCAGTTGTTAAAGAGGGAAATTCTGGAACGACAACAGCATCCACCAGTTGGACAGTCAGAGTTAGTGCCTGAAGTGATGGCAGCAAGACCAGTGTGCGAGGTGGCAATCCCACACGCAAATAATAGTACTTCTAGCATCCGCAGGCCGGAGCGAGGAGGTAGATTTGAGCTGAAATAGAACATGGTGCAGTTACTGCATACCAACGGACAATTCACATGTCTTCCTCATAAAGACCCACAACAGCATCTACAAAATTTTCTGGAGATCAGTGACACGTACATACCTACGGGGGTATCGTCAGATTATGTGAGGCTTACCTTTTTCCCATTTTCATTGCTGGGGGAAGTCAAGAGGTGGTTAAAGGCTGAACCGCCTAATTCTAATACCACATTGGATGATCTGGCAAAGAAATTCTTAATTAGGTTCTTTCCTTCGGGGAAGACAACAAGGCTTAATAGTCAAATTCTAAGTTTTAAGCAAAGAGATGGTGAGAACCTGTACCAAGCCTGGGAGAGGTTCAAGTCGATGTTGAGAGATTTTCCTCACCATCATTAGTCCAATGACATGTTGGTGCATACTTTTATAGAAGGCTTGGAACCTCATACCAAAATCTTGTCAGATTCTACAATTGGGGGGCAAGCTTCGAAAAAGATGCATGAAGAGTTGTATACACTATTGTACCATATTTCACAAGTTAATCCCGAATGGAATGCTGACACAACCTGAGGTTTGGTGAAGAAAGCGGCAGGGGCCTTGGAGGTAGATGGCCTCACAGCTATTGCTACAAAGATAGTTGCATTACAGAATTAGATCAACACTCATTTTAGTAGCATGAGCTTAGGGCAGTCACAAGCTCCGATTAATGTAGTCCAGCAAGTATGGTGTGAAGTTTGTGGTAGCAGTGAGCACTCAGCTGATGCATGTGGTGCTAATCTAGACTCAGTTTATTTTGTTGGGAATGCGCAAAGGGGCAACAGTCAGCAGTATGGCAACAATTACAACCCCAATTGGAGGAACCATCTGAATTTTTCTTGGGGTAGTAATAGTCACCAGGGGCAAAGTTCAAACCAGGGTCTCCACAGGAACCAAGTGGCTCATCAAAATTTGCAGCCTCAATTCAGAAGGAATAATGCACCTACTCAGTCCAGCAACATTGAGGACATGTTGAAGACCATTATAGCTAACAAAGCTCAGATGCTGGCTGACCAAGTAAAATTGACAGCTGACATGAAAAACCAACAGCTGGCCACAAAGGCCTTAGAGATTAAGCTGGGACAATTAGCTGGAGCATAGAATACTAGACTTCGAGGGGGGGAGGGTTGCCAAGTGATACAGACACCAATCCCAAGCAGGTGAATGTTGTCACCATTAGAAGTGGAAAACAACTGATGGAGTTGGGACCCGAAAAGCCACCACATCAAGCTGAAACAACGGAGAAGGTTGAAGAGAATGATAACATGATGGGGAGTGGAAAGGCAATAGATAATGAAAGACCACCACCACCCCCATTCCCAAAGAGATTGAGGAAGTATAAGGAAGAAGCATGCTTTAAGAAATTTATGGAAGTGTTGAAGCAGGTACACATTAATCTTCCTTTGGTAGATGTTTTTCAAGGAATTCCTAAGTATGTGAAGTACATAAAGGATATCGTGGCAAACAAGAGCAGACTGACAGAATATGCCACAGTTGCACCTACTGAGGAGGTCACCTCTCGAATACAGAATAGATTGCCTACAAATCTCAAAGATCTGGGAAGTTTTACTATCCAGATCACTATTGGGCAGTCCATTAGAGCTCGTGGTTTATGTGATCTGGGAGCGAGCATTAACTTGATGCTTACATCTGTGTTCAAGAAGTTTGGGTTGGGTAGTCCCAGACCCACTACAGTAATCTTGCAGCTAGTCGATCGTTCATTGGCAAGGCCAGATGGAATTATGGAGGATGTGCTAGTGCAAGTCGGCTCCCTTATTTTTCTAGTAGATTTCATAATTCTTCATTTTGAGCCAGATTCGGAAGTCCCATTTATTTTGGGACGTCCCTTTTTGGCAACTAGGAGAGCTCTAATCAATGTAGCTGCTAGGCAGCTAACCATGAGAGCCCATGATAAGGTGGAAGTATTTGATATTTACAAAGCCATGAATCTACCGACTATTTATGAAGAGCTTCCATCCATCACTATTGTGGACCAAGAGTCCGCACTTCAGCTCATTGGCCCAAATGATCCCTTGGAAAGAGCATTGGCGGGACATGATCAGTCAAGGGATGGTGCAACGTATGAAATGGTGCAAACTCTGAATGAAGCTAAAATGTTCTTCCAAAAGTAGGAGTTCGAGCCCTTGCAACAGTCCTTAGAACCACCACCAAAGCCATCAATAGAGGAGGCACCCAAATTGGAGCTAAAAGTGTTGCCTCCACACCTGCAGTATGTATATTTGGGAGAAGACACATAGCCGGTCATTATTTCAGCAGAACTAATAGACTCATAGGTTCAAGAAGCGTTAGTGGTTTTGAAAAGGCGAAAGAGAGCCATAGGAGGACCAATGTCAGACATCCATGGAATCAGTCTAGCTTTCTGCATGCACAAGATATTGATAGAGGAAGGATCTAAGCCAACTGTACAACGTCAAAGGATGCTGAACCCCGGTGATGAAAGATGTAGTTAGTAAGGAGGTGATCAAGTGGCTAGATGCAAGAGTGGTATATTCGATCTCTGACAGTGAGTGGGTCAGTTCGGTTCAATGTGTACCAAAGAAAGGGGGCATGACAGTTGTCACTAATGAGAAGAGTGAGTTGATTCCCACTCGAAAAGTCACAGGTTGGAGGATTTGCATTGATTATAGGAAACTAAATGAGGCCACTCGTAAGGATCACTATCCTATACCATTTATCAACTAAATGTTGGACATACTTGCAGTGCAGGAGTATTATTGCTTTCTAGAAGGCTATTATAGCTATAATCAAATTGCTATAGCCCCAAAAGATTAGGAGAAGACCACATTTACCTGTCCCTATGGGACATACGCCTTCAAGCATATGCCCTTTGGGTTTGCAATGCACCAGCCACTTTCTAGTTATGCATGATGGCGATATTTCATGATATGGTGGAAGACTATGTTAAGGTATTTATGGATGATTTCTCTATTTTAAATCGTTTGTTGTATGTTTGTAGAATTTGCACAGGGTCTTGGCGAGGTGTGAAGACTCAAACCTAGTGCTCAATTGGGAGAAGTGTCACTTTTTTGTCATGGAGGGCATTGTTCATGGCCACAAAGTGTCTCACAGAGCTTTGGATCTTGATCGCATAAAGGTTGAGGTGATTGAGAAGCTGCCACCACTAGTATCGGTTAAGGGTGTTCGCAGTTTCTTGGGATATTGGGTTTTATAGACGGTTCATTCAGGATTTCTCAAATATTTCTAGACAAATGTGCCGACTATTAGAAAAAGATGTGAAGTTTGAGTTTGGCATGGAATGTGTTAAAGCATTTGAGGAGCTAAAGAAGAAGCTTGTAGAAGCTCCCATTCTCATTGCTCCTGACTGGGAACACCCATTTGGGCATGCCAGTGATGTGGTTGTGGGTGCAGTATTGGGACAGAGGAGGGAAAAGATTTTTCACTCCATATACTATGCAAGTAAAATGCTAGATGCTGCTCAGGAGAACTATACAGTCATAGAGTAGGAGATGCTGGCACTTGTTTATGCATTTGACAAGTTCAGGTCCTATCTGGTTGGGAAAGAAGTTGTGGTACACACGGATCATGCTGCAATCTGGTACTTAATCAGCAAGAAAGATGCAAAACCCAGGTTATTGAGGTTGATATTATTGCTGCAAGAGTTTGACTTGGAAATCCGAGATAGGAAGGGCAGTGAAATTCAGGTAGCAGATCACCTGTCACGACTAGAGGACAGGTCACATGTCAATGAGGTTGGGCGCATTCGAGAAGAGTTCCCTGATGAACAACTCTTGGCACTGAGTGAGGCCGAACTTCCTTGGTATGCAGATATAGTAACCTGATAGTAAGTGGAGTGTACCCACCAGAGGCAACCACTCAACAAAGAAAGAAGCTGAAGCATGAGTCCCGGTACTATATGTGGGATGAGCCATATTTATTCAAGCAAGGACCAGATCAAGTGATGAGACGGTGCATTCCAGAGAGTCAGATAGTTGAAGTTTTGAGAAGCTGTCATTCATCGCCATATAGAGGTCATCAAGGAGGAGAGCGTACTGCTCATAAAGTGTTCCAGTCCTGTTTCTTTTGGACAACGTTATTCAATGATGCAACAACATATGCCATGTCTTGTGATCAATGCCAGAGAATAGGGACAATCAGCAGGAAACATGAGATGCCATTGCATAACATCTTGGAAGTTGAGGTATTTGACGTGTGGGGAATAGATTTCATGGGGCCCTTTCCACCGTCGTTTTGTAATGAATATATTATGGTAGCAGTAGATTACATGTCCAAATGGGTTGAGGCAGCAGCTTTTCCCACTATTGATACCAAGGTAGTGGCCAAGTTTGTGAAGAAGCAGATTTTTACCAGATTTGGAACCCCATGAGCAATTATCAGCGATGGAGGTTCACACTTTGTTAATGCCTGGTTCCGAAATTTTTTGGCTAAATACGGAGTGCGGCATAAAGTGGCTACATCATATCATCCCTAAACTAGCGGGCAGGTAGAAGTGTCAAACAGGGAAGTCAAGTAGATTCTATAGAAAATTGTGAATGCTCAACGAAAGGATTGGGCAAGCAGATTAGATGATGCTTTGTGGGCATATAGAACTGCTTATAAAAAGCCAATTGGGACTTCACCGTATCGGATAGATTATGGGAAGGCATGTCATTTACCTGTGGAGCTTGAACATCAGGCATACTGGGCTATGCGGAAGCTGAACATGGGTCCCGAGTTAGCTGAAAAAAAGTGGTTGTTGCAATTGTGCGAGTTGGATGAGTTTCGGTGGCATGCATATGAGAGTGCTATGTTGTACAAAGGAAAAATGAAGAGGTGGCATGACAAGAATATAGTGCATCGAATATTTGAGCCTGGCTAGATGGTGCTACTATTCAACTCCAAGTTGAAGTTATTCCTAGGAAAACTGGATCTAAGCGGTCTGGACCATTTGAAGTAGTGAGGATGACCCCGTACAGGGCAGTTGAATTGGGGTAGGAAGATAAAAGTGCCACATTCTTAGTAAATGGTCAGAGGTGTAGGAACTATTGGGGTGAGGGCGTAAATCGAGAGAAGACGTCTATCACCTTAGCTGCACGGGAGGCAACCCATGAATGTAATATAATAGTTAGGAATTGCTGTTGAAAAAAAACGCATAAAAGTCATGCCATGACTAAAACTACGGCGCTAGGTGGGAGGCAACCCACTATTTTCTAATTAATTGGTGTTTTTGGATGATTTTTAGGATGTCCGGAGCCCAAAAAAATTTAAGGAAATGTGTGCCAAGGTAAGTGTTTGGAAAAATAAGGACCAGGAAACAGAGGGCCTGTGCGACAGCTCCACGGCTCAGAGCTGGATCACCGCGTTAGCCTCCGTGCTACGTTTCTGGGATAGGCAGATATGATCTATTTCTAGTGAGGGTGCGCGATGGGTCTGTAGCACGGAGCTGATGCTCCGCGATAGCCTCCGTGCCACGTTGAGGTGCATTTGGCGACGGGTTAACTTAAAGAGCCGGGTCGACCCAGCCAAAACCCCTCCCTTTTAACCCCAAATTCAGCACACTAGTCCTATTCTCTCCCATTTTCTCCGTGACACAACCCCCATTCCCTCTCCCCTCTTGAGCATGCCACACCTGATCAGTAAAGATTTATCCCATCTTCTTCACAACTAAGATTAACAGGTATGTTTTAGTGTTTTTCTTCCATTATTATGCGAAAATTTCTTAGCATGAACACATAGTTGAGCCAAGTCAACCCTAAGTCACGGGAACTTGATTGAATCACTTTTTTATTGGTGAATCGTGAAGCTAGCTGAAGGTAATTGTTCTATGCACTCAATAATTACATGACTTATTGCATTTCGTATATTCCCTACATGTTGGGGATGCTTGATGGGTTGAAGGAAGAATAAAAGGGGGGAAAACAGAAATTGGGCAATTCATTCTTGTGTTCTTAGAATTGGCAATAGAAACTAAATATGGGGTGCTTGAAAGGTTGGGGGGAAGATGACCAAGGGAAAGTAAAAAACAAACAAAGAGAGGGAAATCATGCCTAAATTCTGCAGTTAATGTGCACATTGTTACACATTCCCATTTTGCATAATCTCTATTATGGAAAATGATATTCTCTGTAAATGCGGGCGTGTATAATCAAAAGGGCAAGTGTTCCTAAGTGTAAGTTTCCAACTGCTTTAAGTCTAAGTAAAGCAATATTAACTCCATGAAATTGCTAGAGTCATGAACATGAGTAATTTGATTGTACGAAGTCTGATTAGTACAAGATATTGCCCCATCTAATGTTTCAAATGTAATACACCCTACTGGAAAATGCTGTATAATGTTGCGTTTTCTTTATCTTGTCAAAGTGGTGATTTGATTTAATTTTGGGAGTAACTACTCATTGAAGTTTAAAGAAGGGGAAGTCTGAGTACCCGAATGACTATGACTAGGGAAATCATGCAGCAACTAAGTGTAGGGTGACCAACTGAAGCCCTGCCTTAGTATTCGCTAGTCGTGTTTGTTATTGATGAATTTAGTGTATGCTTTCGGCTGAACAAGAATGATGTCGTCTCGAGAGGATAAGGGAAAAGGTGTCTCAACCTCCGGCATAGGCAAAAAAAGGTACCAAATGGGCTCAGTTGTTCCAGCAGCCCCACTAGTTCCCAGGGGCTAGAAAAGGTGGTTCGGTACTAGATGGGTGGTGGAGGAAGGTAAAAAGTGGTATGGAAAGCATAAGGAGTCAAAATACTTCCCTTAAGAGCAAATTGAGCAGGACCATTTGGCACAGATCAAAATCAGAGAAATGCTTCCATAAAATTTTTCTTCTTCTTTCTTACTGCTTCACTTATTTATGATGACTACAAATCACATTGTTGACAATACGTAAGACCTCACACCTACCCACCTCCCTCATCGCCTCACCAACTTACATATTATTAAAAATAAGCGAAAAGTTTCAATAAGCAGAAAGAAGCAGTGAAATTGTATAATTTTTCTTGCTACAACTTAAAAGTCCATTCACTTTTTCATCTACAAACATTTGACGAATGCCCTCAACAAAACCCTCTTTAGAATATTATCCAATAGAGTTATTGTTGATCTTTTTTTTCATTTAACTTTAAAATCAAGAAATATATTAGCAAATGCTTACCCTAATTCAATTCGATAAAGATTAAGAAATAAAATATTTTCTATTTTATTTAAAAAAATTAAATTTAAATAAGAATTAATGATAAAGTTACTATGATTTTTATATATATGACCTATATTATAAGTTTAAATAGTACACATGGTTATTCTATTTTAATTGATAAAATGAGATTAAGAAGAAGAAGATTACTTCTCACTTTTTTATTAGTTAAAGAAATTTTAGAAGAAAAGAAATAAGAAAATGATTCTTTAATTTAAAAATAGTATTTTATTTAAAAAATGTGTTTAAATAGAAAAGAAACAATATTTGTTAAGAAAAGGAAATTTTTTGACTCAATAATAATAATAATAAGAGTATTTTTGGATTAAAATATTGACGCTAAAGATATTTTTGGATCAGATCATTAATGGAGGATATTTTTATTTAATTTTATATAATTTAAGAAGATCTTTGACCTTTTTCTAGTAATGCATCAAGTACAGTCTTAATATCAAATACAATATTAGAATTTTCATCTACTGGATTTTTAACTCAATAGTAATTTTCCCAGCATTACCATAGCTCCTTTGTTCATAATTGAAAATTGAAGAAAATTTTTATGAAATTTTGATTTACTTTGATCGCCCATTAATTCTTTAATAACACAATTCAAATTTTATTTCTTCAAAAATAAATCATTAAAATCTGATTAGCAATCTCATTTGAAGTGATTGAAAATGTATTAAGGTAATTATGCCTAATGATGAGATAAACTCAAGACCCCATATTAAATTGCTGAAGCATATTCTTAAATTTCTCACTAAGAAAATTATATAAACACATAACTATAAAGGCGGCAACATATTTATAAGCACATTCAAGAAGAAGCAAGCAACAAAATTTAACTTTTTAAAATGGTATACTAATATTTTTCATGGAGAAAAAATATTTTTTAAATTTATTTGTCTAAATAGTATAAGCATTGCCTTTAAAATAGCTATATAATTCAATCCAAATATATTTTTTGATACATTACTTACCGTGAGGTGGAGGTCTAGTTTATTTTTCTGTCATGTTATCGTTGTTGTTATCATCATTTTCATCTACATCCATGAGCGTACTTTGAAGTGAAGAGGAAGATTATTTTTTTACAACAAAGAGGAGATATTTGCAAACACTTGTGGGTCGGCTTCATATCCTCTTGCCTTACCTTCGTAGAGTGATGGGCAGACTCAAGAGGATGAGATCCTTCGATTTCATTCTTAACACTTTGAAACCCGCACAAAACTCATTGTGCCCCACTCCCTCGATTTCGTATGCATTCGCTTTTGAAGTTTTCATTGCTTTGTTCTTCTTTCTTTCTTTTTTTTTCTTTCAACTTCTTTTCTTGATCCATAAGAGTAATAGATGAAGCGAATTTCTCTGAAGGACTTAAAACTTTTAAAATTCTTATAATTACGACAAAGTAAGTTAAAAGTTAGAAAATTATAACCTTTAGAAAACGGTAAGTATTAAATTCAAATTTTAAAACTAAATAATCACTCTCAACCCAAAATTAAATAATTATATACCTTTTTTTTAAAAAAAAAATATACTTCCAAATTGAAAACAAGGGAGACATTCCTTAAATCAAAGCCCCCTCTTTCTATATGTATGTTAATTATTAAAAGGTACTATTCTTAAGCAATTGCTTAAATTCATAATTAGAAAGATTAAAATTTACACTTTCAAAAATGGGGAGTGGAGACGTGCATTTGTGGTGAATGTGACGCAGTTGTGAAAATGGGCAATGTGCATAACAATATGCATTTGGGGCGTTCATGTGGGCACGAGTGTTTGGATAGTTTATGTTGGAATTTATGTGTATTTTAATATTAAAATTATAATATTAAGTTTATGATAATTAGTGAAAATAAAGTGAAGAAAGTGATGTTTTATATTTATTGTAACTCATGTAATCACAATAGCATTTTCTTCATATTATATCCTACTAATTACCCCATTACATCTCAAATAACTTTTCACATTCTTGATATTTATTTGGAAGAAAACTACACCTATATAGAGGGTGCTTTCTTCCTTGTATTGATGTATGAAAAAGTAGAGAAAGATGAGAAGTGTGGAGAATATTGTAGTGTATTTTGAGATAGTAGTGAATGAGAGAGTTGAGAAAAAGAAGAATATTCGAAGTCTTCAACTAATTCATTATACAAAAAGAGAGTAATTTTTAGGTTGAAGAGTAGATATTCTTTTGGTGGAGTTTCGTACTCCTCAACTAGTCCGGAATTATTTGAGTCATACGATGTCGTTGGGTTGTTGTATTCTGAAGGAGACAAGTCAACGGTATTACTACTGGATTGGTGAAGAATACACCGTAATGGGCTTAAATTTCCTTAAAGAGAGTGAGGTATCCGCGTCTCAACCTGAATATTTATTCATTTATTTATTATTATTTTATTTTCAATTATAATTTATGATATATTCACCAACAATTTATTTTAGGAAAACTTCTTTTATTTCCTTTATATCTTTCTTATTTTGTCTTAAAAATTTATATCCTTTGACCTAAAATAGAACACTTTGGCTTCTATTTGATATGCCACTTGGCTTCATAGAACATTTTAAAATTTTAGTTATTAGAGTAGGTTTTGCTTGTCCTAAAATTATATACGTGTCAATATTTATTTATGTCACTTAATTTAATCCTAAGTTCGACTTTATTCCTTTTAAATATATATAGATTAAACTCTTATCAAAGGTGTTGAGTTATATGGGTCGATCACCTTACTCAGGACCAGGTCCCTCTATCAGGTTACACAGAGGCAGAGACACATGTACACGAAAATACAACAGTAAGAAGAAGACACACGAAGTTTTACGTGGAAAACTTCCTTGCTCACTGGAAGTAAAAAACCACGACCTACCTCGTAGGATTTCTCAAACTCCACTACTAGATCTGAGCAACAAAAGTTACAAAACCTAGTACACAACTAAGAGGTTAACCTCCTAACCTCCCACTTGTAATACCTCTATTACAAGACTTCAATATTCTCTACTTCAGCTAAAACTCAACTGAAATACAAGGCTAACTTTAGCCAAAATGTCTACTAGCTCTAGCAGACCAGAACGAGAAAAACAACTCATGAAAAACAAGAAAATAAAACTTGTACGAAATACAAGGTTTCTGTTTTGCAGTGCACTTCTTCTCCTTCAATGGCAACCTCAAAACTTGAGTTATTTTTCTTTGATTCTTGCTGTGAAACAAGGAAACAATGGCTGCCTTTTGAGAGAAGAATAAGCTTATTTTTTAGATCAATTTTTCTGAATGATTTCTCTTGATGGAAAGAGTTGTTGGGTTCTATCCTTTATATCTTTTCAGCTTCCTTTCATCCACATGGGTAGAAGGAGAGTGTATTGATGATACCCACTAGCCACATGGATAAAAGGAGAGAGTAGTAATGATACCCACTAGAAAGCTCTCTTTTTGGTCAAGCACATGTGACCAACTTGGCCTAGGTGCTGCTATGATTCCATGCTGCTCTGTTGCACACTATTGTCTTCACCAACTGACAGCCAAAAAGCAAACTTTCCAACTGTAAAGTCTTTTCCCTTCCAGCTCAAAATTGAGTCACACCAGCACAAGGGATCAGGTCCCTGTATGAGGTTGACAGCATCAAAACCAGTAATCTAACAAAAGGGCTTACATAACTAGCATTAACTTCAGTCACATTTTGAAATGTGAGATACAAAAGCACAACTAAAAGAAAAGGGTGAATGGAAGAGAAATGAGTTTCTCACAGGTTTTAGCAACAAAAACAAGAATTATACAACAAATTTTCTATTGAACTCATGAAATTCTAGTTTACAGTCTATGAACATTAAAATCTCTCACATTAGACAAACAAATCTACAATGTGCATAAGGATGTGTATATTAGATAGTGTTTTTGAATCTGGTTAAAATTTCAACATCATCTTTTCAGACAAAATGAATTCAGCAACCAAAAAATAAGACAAAAGTTTTTAGACCCAAATACAAAATAAAATAAACTTTTCACACCTTTTAAAACAATTTTCAGTAGTTAAAATTAAGAACAAACAAATACATTGAATTTTCTCTGTAAAGAGCAGAGAGAGTAAACGAGAGGGCGAGAAGAGTGATAATAGAGGGAAGAGCGCTTCAAGGTGCCGAAGTGAATACAGAAAACTTTCACTGAAGCAGATGAAACCCCTTCTTGCTGAGATTTTGTTTGTGGGCTTGTTCTCAAGATATTAAACTGGGCTGCTAATTAGACCGATATCGGTCCATTAAGGTGCCATGTAAAAGGCCCAATCGTGATGAAATGGGGATAATTACGGCCCAATACCTCCGTAGCTATCTAAGGGTAATTCTCAAAGATATACCTCCCATCATAAAATATTACTCCACATAACTTAATCTACACATTATATAACATTATACCTTATAAACAAATATTGGTTAAACCATAATATTTCATATTAAGCTACTTGGCATAAATATTTTTTTTCTAATAGAAATAGAGCTTAATTTTTCCGCTATCTAATTTTCCAATTTTAGCCCAGTCATCATTTTAATACCCAATTTTACCCATTTAGCCTGGTTTTTAATAGGAAAAGTTATATTCTATGTCTTTTGGGAGAATATATATACCATGTAGTTCATATTTTGTTTGTTACTTGATTTGATTCATTTTTGTGTATAAACACCTTTTGTACATATTCACTTTTATACAAGATTGATATATTATGTATAATACTTTTTCTTAAATATAATATCATATAATATTATATATTGAGTTACGTAATATAATATTTATTGTTAGAGTTGTATACTTTTTTTAAAAATTTCCATTTAATAAAACCCTACTCCTCCCGACGTTTCAAAGATAAATCACAAGAGTAATCGCTTCAGTTTGCATAGCCGCACTATACTAGGAGATCTTTCAAATTCCTCACAAAACAATGTGTTTTTTATGGCTTTTCGATGAACCTTTTATAGTAAGAGACGAAACTATTGTATTTGGAGTTGTGATGGAGTTAGAAATTTCGAAAAGAATGTTCAAAAGATATTTTTAAAATTTAGTGTGTATGTATGTATGTATGTGTGTGTGTGTGTATATATAAATAAATAAATAAATGTTTGACTTATATACATAGTATAAATTTTTAATAACAATTATTGAGTTGATCACTTTTTGATATACATAACTACACCCCTGATTAGAAGCTTTAAGGATGTTGTTTTTCTGCAAGTTCACCTTGAAATGCCATTGCCCCATAACATCTAATTTAATTGTCTTGAGGTACCTTAAGGTGGGATAACGTTTTGATTATTATCCTGCCATAATTGGAATCTGAAGCAGCTGAGGTATCTCCGTGTTAAACTGTTAATATAGCATTTATTTACCCAATCCTTCAAGCACCCATGTGTATTACAGCACGGAGTCGTTTAATACTCCCTCACTTTCAAAATAGGTGGTCCTTTTAGGTTGGGTACATCCCTTAAAGAATTACTCTTTTCTAAAAAATATAATGTATTTTTACTAACTTACCCTTAATAAATACCTTGAAAAAAATGTAACTCTTTAATAGTTTATAAATCTCTCTTCAATTAAATAAAAGTAAACTCGAAGGAACATCATTAATGTCTTCTTGATAATGTAAAACACTACTTATTTTGAAACAAAATGAAAAGGCTAAAATACTACTTATTTTAAACCAGGGAGAGTAAAAGGTATTAGAGAAAATAACACATGTATTAGTTTTGTATTATTTAATTGCTTGTCTGCTAATGTGTTTAATCTCTGTGGTAGTTACACGTTCTATTTAGTATTATTATCTTATACATAGTAAATCATGACATTAATAATATGTGGTGTTATTCCTATTCTAATAAAGTACTCTATTCACTAAATATAAAAAATCAAACAGTCGATAAAAAATAATGTGTTGAGAATTGTTCGATCTGTTTCGCAACTACACGCAAGTGCACGTGGTCGAACAAGTAGTAAAATGGCGAAAGTAAGACAAATATCGATCCTACAGGGACTGAACCAAGGTAATAATCAAATTAAGTGTTAATGAACTCTAACTCTAAAAAATGCAGACAACAATTTAAAGAAGATTTTAAGAGTTGGTTTCCTAATTTATACTAATCTAAAACAAAATTTTAATGTGAGTCTGAACTTTAGTAGTGAGCAAGCTGAGGCTAAAACGAACATGCAGGAAAGTAATTTATTGATACAATTCGGTTAATCTTTCCTTCGGTTGCTAGTCAAGAATTATTGCCTATGGAAAGAAACTTTCGTATTCTAACCAACTTAAGAATCATGAACCTTCAACCTACATTTCTGTGATAAAAGAATTTCATGTTCTAGCCATATGAAGCCGATTCCTTAATTGACTAATACGACTTTTAGATATATTTCTATTCTGAAGGTAAATCAATTCTCAATTTTCCCAAACTAAGAAGAGATCATATCCTACCAATTCACAACTTTCCAGTTTCTTTCCTTTTCAGGATAAAATTCAATTTTTTAGTTATACATTAACATTGGCCAGACATTAATGCAGTAAGAACAAGAATTGATAGAACAACCATGGAAGAAAAGATGAAAGACCAAAATGATCAACAATTACATTCCACTACAAATGTTCTTAACCTCATCAAGAAGTGAATTTAGCCACTCATTTGTGGATTAAACACCATCAAATGAGTATAAATCATACAAACAATTGAAATAAAGGAGAAAGAGTTAGAGAAGAACCCTAAGATTTTCGTCTCCTCAACTGCCTGTAACCCACGTTCTTGCTCAACTAAGTCAGAATAATTAAAAATAAACCTAAGTGTGCTATTTATACTAGTGAAAATTTTTTCCGGAATAACAAGCAACGTGTCACGAAGTGCATCGCGGAGTACTGCCTCCGTGACACGGTGCAAACGCGGACCCTCCCTGAAATTTTATGTTCCAGGTAAATATGGCCAACGTGCCACGGCACCGACGCAGACCTTCACTGGAATTTGTCCAAGTAGCTCATCCGAGGCAGACTGCCTCCGCGATGGCAGTGTGACACGGCTCCATCGCGGAGCCCCTTTGTTTGCTGCTTTTCCTTGACCTTTTGCACTACTCGCTTCCGAGTCCATTCCCGATTTTCACCAACATGCAACTTAGTTTCCTAAAATTACATTTTTCCTGCAAAACAACACTAATCATGTTGGTTAGTATAAATTCACAATTTAACTATAAATCACATGAGAATATACAAATAACGATAGATAAACAAGACGAAATAGAGCATTTGAGCATCACTTGGGCATATAATTCTGCCCAAGATCACTTACCCCACACTTAAAACCTTGTTCGTCCTCGAACAATACTCTCATATCTCATGCAATTGACACCCACGTATAGCTACTTTGGCTCGACAATTGAAGCTACGGTTATATGATTATTTAATATAGAAAATCATTAAGAAAACATGCATAGTCTCATAAACACACTTACATTCACCACATTAAGACTTCCTAGACTCAAGAATCGACTCTCGATCTCGGAAAACTCATGCAAATCAGCTAATCAAGACATCCGACACGTAATTCAATCTCTCGTCAAGCATGTGCCCTCACAACACAAGAGAATTACCCCTTTTCCAATCATATGATTTCGAAAACATTACATGTAGGGGTATATGAACACGATTTCGCTCTCTCTCCCAAAGAATTCACATGCATCATGTCATGAACCATAGGCTTGCCTCTAGTGTATTACTCCACTAATATAAGGAAGCGTGATGTAAGATCACGTAGGACTTAACGGGTTGTAATGTAAGCTAAGGAACTAGTAAATACTGGGCTAATCAATAATAGCAACTAGCCTCCTTAAGCGCTTTTAAATACATCCCACCATCATTATGGGCATTGTTTCTTCCTTCATCCTCCCATTCTTGAAGTCTTTCTTTATTTTTGTTCCCATTTCTTTAAGCACACTCGACTTAATAACAAAGATTAGTTATACATCTTCATTTTATTTATATTCCGCAAGTGCACCTTTGACCTTATCTTTAATTTCACCACTTCCGCTTTTCCTTTCTTTTCACACTTTTCACTCCTTGACACTGTGGGAAAATTATTTTTTTCTTGAGCGCTTAAGAGTTTTGGATCAAATTCACGGCTAATGAACAGAAGGGATTAAGCTCGGTTTCTACCTCTTCAGTGAAAGAAAAAAATAGGCTAAAGGCTCAATGGGGCTAACTAGGATGTACATTCAAGGTAGGTATGATAAGAAAAAAGCCTTTCGGTTTAATCAAAGAAATGCCTACATCCTTTCCTACACTACACATCCTTCATTTCATTTCGTACACACACCAGGCAAGTTCTATACACTTCATAATAGCATGGAAGAATCAAAACCTCACGCCACACTCATTGCACATGCTCAACTCAAGACTTATTCACAGACTCTTCAATCAGCTAATTACAAGAATTCAATATTAAGCCTCAATCACACCGAATCGAACTCTATGGCCTAGGTATCTCAACATGTTGCACATTTGCATGCTTTCATACGAATCATCTTTTCATCTCAATATCATGTACAACACGCAACAAGACTTTCGAACCATGAAGTAACGACACGTTTGGGAAACAACCAAAAGAAAGAAAATAAAAGAAAGAAAAAAAACTACTCCTATCGACTACATTTCCCTTAAGACAGTCATCATCCATCCATCATAGGGAACGTTCACTATTTATGACTTCGGTTCAATGGGACTATTCTCAGTAAAAGCACTGAAAATAAAGGCCGAGAAACCAAATCATAAAAAAATTCAACAATTTTTTTTTAATTTTTTTTTAAATTATCGATAATTTCGATAGAAAACAAAAATATTTACACAACCAGCTAACAACAACTCAACATAGCACACAACAACTTAACATTCATTACACACCGAATTACAATACAAAACATACTCACAAAATCACAGGGTCACAATTTTTTTCACAGGCACAACAACAAGACATGAACATAAACAACAACAAAACAACTGGCACCTAACTACTCCCACCCCACACTTAAATCGAACACTGTCCCCAGTGTTCATCAATTTCACATAGCACAGAAGTAGGTGGTGAAACTCCCTGATCAATCGAAGTATTCAACTTCTTCGTCAGGTGTCGTTGCCTCGTCCCCCATATCTGAATCGCCCCCGCTGTCCTTATCTGACTCAATATTTGAGTCATCGCGGCGTATCTCCTTATCAGTGGGGACATCATCATCAACAGGCTCCACAAAAGCAGGCCCCACTCGGCATAGAGCCTTGGCATTTTCGCCAAAGGGGAAATCTAGCTCGAGCTGCCATAGCTCATCTTCTGTTGCTGGCCTCCCGCCTATTCGCAACTGCAGCATCTGCATCCCGTACATGCGGGCCATATATTGATCATCCTGAGCATGTCGCTTGGCTAGTGTGAGAACTGGCCCGTGAGTTGTGTCGGGTGCCTTGGTTTTGGTGATGTCCAAAGCATGCCTATCCATTTGCGGGATGTAGTCTAGGGCCTCCTCCTTGATGTCAAGGCCCCTCAGAAATATGGTCAGCAAACCACCAAACCCGTACCTATGCCCTTGATGCAAACGGGCTCTTTTTATGGCGGAGATGATCACCGCCCCAACATTATTCTCCAGCCCTTTCATCAGGGCATAAACCAAGCACATACGATCCCGGGTGACATCTGTCATGTGCACCCCCGAGATCAGGCAGGAACACACTATTTTAAGCCAAATCCTGGTTTCCCTATTCATTTGAGAGTAAGGCAGCGTCTGATGGTAGCCCCTCTCCTTGTGCCTGCTCCACCGCGCTGTTGAACGGGCTCCACATAGAGTGCGTCTGATATCCGCATAGGGTGGAGTTATGTTCAGCTGCCGGAGTACATGGGCATCTGTGTCCCGCGTCCCCAAAATGGCATTTAGGTGATGGGGCTCAAAGGTGACAACCTGCCCCCTTATCTTGGCGGTGTGACTGCGGAGTGTCGGGTTCCAGTTTGCGTAGAACTCCCGAATCAAGTGGAGATTGCACTCCTTGGGCTCTTCGAAAATGAAGTTCAGCCCTGCAGCGTCAATCCAGTGTACTATTTTGGGGAATTCCTGTGCAAGTGGCTCCTTTGCAATGTGCTCCTCAGGGAAGTATTTGGTCTCCTTATGTTTGGCATACCATTTCTTCCCTTCGTCCGTCACCCATCGGGTTCCGTATTGACGGTGTTGGCCGCGTGGAACCGCTGGTGCTGCTGGAACTGCCGTTCCCAGTCTAATCCTTTTTCTCCTGGTGCCTGATATAGATGCGCCCTTTTCTTTGTCTTGCCTGCTTGACATCGTTCCTATCAAATCAAACAGACAGTCCCAATTTTATTCAAGTCAAAAATTTTCTTCGATTAAGGTTGGGTTGCGTTAGGCCACCCCACACTTAATCTTTAGCCACAATGCAAACAATTCGGCAAAACAATCATTCTTTTCCAATTTTTATCAATCAACATGCCTCGTGCATTCAGATAAGTCGAGGGAATAATGACTAAGTACTACTCAGACTTCGTACAACTAATCACAATTTCACCATCGATTCCATTACATCACATAACACTTAGCCCAATATTTTTCTCAACAACAACAACCTATGCCATTCACCAATTTCATTTTTCCGTAAATTCCCTTGTTTATTTAGCATATTCATCCATATTCACAACATCATTTACATTACCCAACATGCACAACCCAATCATTTTCAAATTTTCAACCAAATTTGGTTTCTTCCTATTCAAATTCCAACCCTAGCTACCCATTTCACACAAATTCAATCAAACATGTATTTATCGAGTTCATATAATCATACCGATACTACGAACATCAATCAACAATAACTTAAATGAATTCATGCTCAATTTACACTTAGGGCAAGCTTTAGTCACCTCACATGCTCAAAAATTGAAAATTTTGGCAAAAATTGAGGTTAAGTTCAAGAACGTACCTTTAATTCGATGAACTTGAAGAAAAGTTGAAGAAAATTTGATCCTAGGTCCGTGTCACGTTGGGAAGGGGGGATTTTAGGGAGTTTGTCGCGGAGGGGAGTGAGAAATGGGAAAAAATGAGGTGTTTTCAGGGTTAAAAAGAGAATTTTTTGCGCGGGTCACCCGGCGACCCGGTATGACCCGTCGCGAATAACACTTCAACGTGTCACGGAGGGTAACGCGGAGCACCCCCTCCATGACACGGAGCCATCGCTTAGGGGTTCTGGAATTTGTAAAAATTTCAAAACACCTTCAACGTGTCACGAGGGGTAACGCGGAGGCCTTCCTTCGTGACACGGAGCCATCGCACAGGCTCACTGTTTTGCCACTTTTTAATTTTTTCTCACCTCGATTTTTTTCCTTTGCGATCCTTTGCATTTTTACCCTCCGTTACACCTAAAAATCATCTCACAACAAGAAATTGGTTAGAATTTATAGGTTTCAAACACGAACACAATTTTTTTTTGTTTTTTCGTTTTTATTTTTATTTTCTTTTTCTTTTTAACTAATTCTACTCATCTATTACAATAATTTCACGGGTTGCCTCCCGTGCAGCGCCTGGTTTACCGTCGCGGCTCGACGTCATTAAAGCTCAATCATCCACTAGAGTGACGGACGTTTTCTCTCGAATAACATCCTCACCCTAATAATGCTTACACCGCTGCCCATTAACCAAGAACGTGGCACTTCGATCTTCTTGAACTCCACTCTCCACTGCCCCGTGCGGGATGTCCTTAATCGGTGGTTTTCCCACTGGATCTCAAGAATCAACAATCTGAACAATATCTACTTGATCAAGCACGTTGATTGTTGAAAGCTCCTCATATACGGCCGGAAGCTTCGTGGCCTTGTACACGTCAAATACCTCCACCTTGTCATGTGCCTGCATGGTTAGCTGCCCTGCGGCTACATCAATTAAAGCTTTCCCGGTTGCCAAGAAAGGATGTCCCAAAATAAATGGGACTTCCGGATCCGGCTCAAAATCCAGCACAACAAAATCTACCGGGAAGATAAGAGAGCCCACTTGCACCAGCACGTCCTCAACAATGCCATCTGGTCTAGCCAAAGAACGATCCGCTAACTGCAAGATCACTATAGTTGGTCTAGGACTCCCCAGCCCCAACTTCTTGAATACCAATGTCGGCATCAAGTTAATGCTCGCTCCCAAATCGCATAGTCCACGAGCTCGGATACTTTGCCCAATTGTGATTTGAATTGTAAAGCTCCCAGGGTCCTTGAGCTTTGTTGGCAACCTATTCTGTATCCGGGAAGTGCACTCCTCCATAAGTGCCACCGTAGCATACTCCGTCAATCTGCTTTTGTTCGCTACGATGTCCTTGATATATTTTGCATACTTCGGCACTCCCTGCAAAACATCAACAAGATGTAAATTAATGTGTACCTGTTTAAGCACCTCCATGAACTTTTTGAAACACGCTTCCTCCTTGTGTTTCTTTAATCTTTGAGGGAACGGGATTAGTGGTCTTTCTGGTTCAGCTTCCTTTTTCTTCACCCTCTCATCATCGTGTTCCCTTTCTTTCTCCACTGCTCCTGACTATTGAGGTGGTCTTTCTAGTTCCACCTCCTTGAGTTTTAAACCACTCCTTGTGGTCACTACATTTACTTGCTTGGGATTCGGGTCAGTGTCACTCGGTAGTCCTCCTCTTGGCCTGGTGTTTTGACCTCCAGCTAGTTGCCCAAACTGGTACTCCAATGCCTTTGTAGCTAACTGATTGTTCTTTACATCTGCCGCCAACTTCACATAGTCAGCCTGTAATTGAGCTTGGTTAGATATCATTATTTTAAACATTTCCTCAATGTTGGGTAGTGGTGGTGGAGGAGGTGCATTGTTGCTTCTGTATTGAGTCTGATAGTTCTGCTGCCCTCCTTGATTTCTCTGTGCACCCTGATTCAAGCTCTGCCCTTGATGGTTGTTACTACCCCAGGAGAAATTCGGATGATTCCTCCAATTAGAGTTGTAGTTGTTGCTATACTGTTGGTGATTATTTCTCTGTACATTACCAGAAAAGTTCACTGAATCTGGATTTGCACCACAACACTCAGTTGAGTGTTCATCACTACCGCATACTTCACACTAAATCTGCTGCACTACATTAACTGGGGCTTGAGATTGATTTAAGCTCATGTTGCTGAAGTGGGTGTTGAGTTGATTTTGCAACGCAACTATCTGTGCAGCGATAGCTGTAAAACCATCCACTTCTAAAACTCCTGCCGCTTTCCTTGTTCCTCCTCTAGAAGAGTCCGCATTCCACTCTGGATTTCCCTACGAAATACGATTTAACAAAGTATACAGCTCCTTATAAGTCTTTTCTAATGCTTGTCCCCCAGCTGCTGAGTCTAGCAAAATTTTTGTGTGGGGTTCCAAACCCTCTATGAACGTATGCACCAGCACATCATTGGACTGCTGATGGTGAGGACAATCCCGTAACATGGATTTGAATCTTTCCCAAGCTTGATACAGATTCTCCCCCTCTCTTTGTTTAAAACTTAGAATCTGACTTCTAAGTCTTGTTGTTTTCCCAGATGGAAAGAACCGTATCAAGAATTTTCTTGCAAGATCATCCCAAGTGGTGATGGAATTAGGTGGCTCAGCTTTCAACCACCTCTTCGCTTCTCCCAATAGTGAAAATGGGAATAATGTTAGCCTTACGTAATCAGATGATACTCCAGCGGGGATGTAAGTGTCACTTATCTCCAAAAAGTTTTGGAGATGTTGTTGTGGATCCTCATGAGGGAGACCTGTGAATTGCCCGCTGATGTGCAACAATTGCACCATATTCTATTTCAGCTCAAACCTCCCTCCTGGCTCGGGTTTGCGAATGCTTGATGTAACATTGTTAACATGTGGGATTGCCACTTCGCGAACCGGCCTAGCTGCCATTTCCTCGGGCACTAACACTGCCCTTACAAGTGGTGGATTCTGTTGTTGCTCCAGGATTGTTTGTCTGAGCAACTGCAGCTTTCGCTCTAGAGCTTCTCTCCTTTGATGATGAAATTGTCTTTCCGGCTCTAAGTATGAGTCCACCAGCTCCTTGTCTCTTGCCAGTGTTCAACAAAATTCAATATCTGCAAAAGACAGGCTAAGATCAAGTTGTCAGCACAATATAGAAATCGTAAACTAACACTTAAGAAAACAATTTTACCAATTGCCAGTCCCCGGCAACGGCGCCAAAAACTTGTTCGGTCTGTTTCGCAACTACATGCAAGTGCACGTGGTCGAACAAGTAGTAAAATGGCTAAAGTAAGCCAAGTATCGATCCCACAGGGACTGAACCAAGGTAATAATCAAATTAAGTGTTAATGAACTCTAACTCTAAAAAATGCAGACAACAATTTAAAGAAAATTTTGAGAGTTGGTTTCCTAATTTATCCTAATCTAAAACAAAATTTTAAAGGGAGTCTGAACTTTAGTAGTGAGCAAGCTGAGGCTAAAACGAACATGCAGGGAAGTAACTTATCGATATAATTCGGTTAATCTTTCCTTCGGTTGCTAGTCAAGAATTATTGCCTATGGAAAGAAACTTTCGTATTCTACCCAACTTAAGAATCATAAACCTTCAACCTACATTTCTGTGATAAAAAAATTTCATGTTCTAGCCATACGAAATCGATTCCTTAATTGACTAATACAACTTTCAGATATATTTCTATTCTGAAGGTAAATCAATTCTCAATTTTCCCAAACTAAGAAGAGATCATATCCTACCAATTCACAACTTTCCAATTTCTTTCCTTTTTAGGATAAAATTGAATTTTTTAGATATACATTAACATTGGCCAGACATTAATGCAGTAAGAACAAGAATTGATAGAACAACCATGGAAGAAAAGATGAAAAACCAAAATGAACAACAATTACATTCCACTACAAATGTTCTTAACCTCAGCAAGAAGTGAATTTAGCCACTCATTTGTAGATTAAACATCATCAAATGAGTATAAATCATACAAACAATTGAAATAAAGGAGAAAGAGTTAGAGAAGAACCCTAAGATTTTCATCTCTTCAACTGCCTGTAACCCACGTTCTTGCTCAACTAAGTCAGCATAATTAGAAAAAACCTAAGTGTGCTATTTATACTAGTGGAAATTTTTCCCGAAATAACAAGCAACGTGTCACGGAGTGCATCGCGAAGCACTCCCTCTGTGACACGGTGCAAACGCGGACCCTCACTGGAATTTTATGTTCCAGGTAAATATGGGCAACGTGCCAAGGCATGTAACGCGGGGCTTGGCCAATGTGCCACGGCACCGACGCGAACCTTCACTGGAATTTGTCCAAGTAACTCATCCGAGCCAGACTGCCTCCGGGATGGCAGCGTGACACAGCTCCATCGCGGAGCCCCTTTGTTTGCTGCTTTTCCTTGACCTTTTCCACTGCTTGCTTCCGAGTCCATTCCCGATTTTCACCAACATGCTACTTAGCTTCCTAAAATTACATTTTTCCTACAAAACAACACTAATCATATTGGTTAGTATAAATTCACAATTGAACTACAAATCACATGAGAATGTACAAATAATGATAGATAAACAAGACAAAAGAGCATTAGAGCATCACTTGGGCATATAATTCTGCCCAAGATCAAGAATGGAAAAGAAACAAATACAAAAGTAGAAAGGGCAGAAGAGTCAAATAAGTATACTAGTCAGTTATAACTGTAATTAGTTACTTTAACAGTCAAGTCAAGGTAGTTAATTAGTTAGAGATTAAGCTAAAGATTATTAGATGATCTTATGTTATATAAGGCAATGTACTGAGAGTTGTAAAATATCATTTTTACTTCATACGAAATAATACATCTTCTTCTTCATTCATATTTGTTTCTCTTATCTTCTCTCTTTAGCCTAGGGCTTCCATTCTTCTTCTTTTATATCATGGTATCAGAGAAATTTAAATTAAGAAGTCTAACTTGATTCTGAAATTGATCAAATTCCACGAATTGTTCAGGGCAATTAGCTCATAAAAATCTTGAAAGAAAACATACAGATTACCTTTTGTGAAGTTCTTGAAGCAGTCAACAATGGCGACTAAAGGAGAGATACCATCTGAAGGGTCTGGATCTAGGCCAAATGTTGGTCAAACTGCTGTGGTGGACTACAATAACCCATTGTTTCTTCATCCCTCAGATGTAAGTGGTCATAGATAATTTCTTTCCAATTGACTGGGGTAGAGAATTACTCCTTATGGTATAGGTCTATGCACATAGCCTTACTTGGTAGGTACAAACTAGGGATAGTTGATGGTTCTTGTCCAAAAGAGAAATTTCCAGAACTGGGTCGTCATTGGAAAAGGGTTAATGCGATTATCCTTTCTTGGATAATGAATTTAGTGGCGAAGGGGCTGCTAGGTGGAATAATGTATGCATCTAGTGCTCAAGCAGTGTGGGAAGAGCTGTATGAAAGATTTCATAGGGTGGATGGGTTAAGAACTTTCAACATTCGTAAATAAATTTCCGCTTTGAGTCAAGGAACTTCATCAGTAACTATGTACTACTCTAGGTTAAAGGATTTGTGGGAAGAGTTTGAAGCTCTAGTTCCCTCTTCGACCTGTAATTGTGAAAAATCAAGAGAGTATGTTCTACATCTTCAAAAACTAAAGTTGTTCCAGTTTCTGATGGGATTAAACAATTCCTACTTGCAAGCTAGCAGTCAGATATTGCTAATGAATCCAATGCCTTCGGTTAATCAGACATACTCTATGATCATCAGTGATGAAAGTCAGAAGCCAGTAGGATCAAGCTCTGGAATATTGGGAGCATATCCTGCAATTGTGCAAGGTCCATATGATGCAGTAATGTACTCGACAACTAGTGGAAATCAGAGGTTTAAGAAGAACTACAACTTGCAGTATTACTTTTGCAAAATGAAAGGGCATATCTGGGAAAACTGCTATAAACTTGTTGGCTATCTTCAAGATTCCAGATAAAAGAAAAAGGGGTGAATAACACAGCCTACAATGTTTAAGTGGAGGATTCTGAAAACTGTCGTGCTAGTGAACAAAGTGCAGGGAAATTCATAAACTCTAGACAAAATGATCATCTGAGTAAAGAACAGAAGAGTAAAGTGGAGAGTTGCATCCTCACCAAAGATCAATATCAATAGCTCTTGCAGTTCCTAAACTAAAATAGTGATTCTGGTCATCTGGCTAACACTGCAGGTATCATTGTATGTAATGCACTACCAGCTTGTAATACTATTTCTAACTGGATATTGGATACATGAGCTACTAACCACATGGTTTCAGATTTGAGCATGTTGGATGCAAGTTCAATCTGCAAATCTGAGAATCCCAAGAAAGTGTATCTCCCAAATGGAGATATATCTCTAGTCACACACACAGGAGCCAACAATTTGGCTCAAGGACACATTATAACTAATGTCTTTCATTTGCCTCAGTTCAAGTTCAATTTGTTGTCTGTTGCACAATTAACTCGTGAATTAAATTGTTCTACTTCTTTCTTTCCTGACTTCTTTGTCTTTCAGGAGCTTTACAGTGGGAAGGTGAAGATGATTGGTAAACGAGAAGATGGATTATAAATTTTGACAATTAAGTCTACTGTTGCTGGCAAAGACAAACATTCTTTAGTAGATAGAACTTGTGATGCTGTTTCTGTCTCTAGATTTGATATAGGCATAGATACTTGGCATCAAAGATTTAGACATGTGTCATCTACTGTTCTTAAGAAGATTTTGAATGTAACACCATATACTATTGCTGAAACTATCAATAAATGTCAAATTTGTCCATGTGCAAAGCAAACAAGATTGCCTTTTCCTGTTAGCAATATTAAAACTTCTTCTGTGTTTGAATTAGTACATATGAACTTATGGGGTCCTTATAAAGAATCTACTTTTGATGGTAACAAGTCTTTTCTTACTATTATAGATGACTTCTCAAGAATGACCTGGATATTTTTACTTAAAGTAAAATCTGATGTGTGTGTGATTCTTAAACAATTCCTTACTTATGTGCAAACTCTGTTCAATAAAAGAATCAGAATAGTCAGGTCTGACAATGATACTGAATTTGTTAATTCTCTTTGCACTAGTTTATTGGAAACTCTAGGAGTCATACATCAAAGAACATGTGTCTATACTCCTCAGAAAAATGGTGTTATTGAGAGAAAGCATAGACACATTTTAGAGATAACAAGAGCTGTTAGGTTCCAAGCTTGTATCCCAATAAAGTTTTGGGGCTGTTGTGTACAAGATGCTACTTATATAATTAATAGGTTGCCTAGTACTATTCTAGTTAATAAGACTCCTTTTGAGAAACTATATGGTTGAAAACCCTCCATAAGTCATTTTAGAGTGTTGGGCTGTTTATGCTATGCTAAAATTGTACAAGAAACTGATAAATTACAATCAATAGCCAAGCCCTGCCATTTTCATGGGATATGCTGAATTGCAGAAAGGTTATCTTTATATGACATGGCTAACAATAGTTTCTTTGTCAACAAGGATGTGATCTTCAGAGAGACTATATTCCCATTCAAGTCACAGGAAAATGATGATACACCTATTTTAAACCTTCAAATATTAATTCACATGATTGGCAGACTTATGAAGGAACTGATACTTCAACAGAAAACTCACCTATGCAGGAATTATTTCAAGGTCCAGCAATTGAACAAGAACTAGTTCAAAGTTCTGAAGTTGAACATCATCAAAAGCCTCAAACTGATGTGGGTGCTATTATACCATCTAATGTCACCATTGAGGATCAAAGGAGGTCAGGAAGAGATAGAAGACCTCCTTTATGGCTTAAAGATTTCATTTCTCTAACTGTACAAGAAGGTCCTTATGTTATGGCCAATTATCTGTCTTATGAAAACATATTCCATACATATCAAGCTTATCTAGCCAATATGTCCAATATCATAGAACTAAGGAATTTCTCAGAGCAACTACTGATCCAGGACGGATGGAGGCTATGAAAGCTGAAATATCTGCCTTGGACTACCATCATACATGGGATATTGTTTCACTACCTGAAGGCAAGAGAGCTATAGGATGTAAATGGATTTACAAGGTCAAGTACAAGTCCACAGAAGAAGTTGAAAGACTGAAAGCCAGACTAGTAGCTAAAGGGTGCTGTCAACAAGAGGGACTATCAAGAAATATTTTCTCCAGTTGTAAAAATGAAAACTGTGAGAACTATCTTGGCTATTGCTGCTCAAAATTAGTGGCAAATACATCAAATGGATGTATATAATGTCTTTCTTCAGGGTGACTTACATGATGAGATTTACATGGACCTCCCACAAGGATTTAAGAGTCAGGGGGAGAAGAAAGTGTGTAGACTCTTTAAATCATTGTATGGTTTAAAACAAGCATCAAGACAGTGGTATACAAAACTGTCTGAAGCTCTGCTAAAATTTCAGTTCATACAAATTAAACTGGATCACTCCTTATTCATCAAGAAGACAGATTCTGGAATGGCTGTTATACTTATATATGTTGATGACATGCTTACCACAGAGGACAGTATCAAAGTCATTACAAAGACTAAAGACAGTCTAAAGAAAACCTTCAAAATGAAGAACTTGAGAGAGTTGAAATATTTTCTAGGAATTGAGTTTGCTAGGTCTAAACTTGAAATATTGATGCACCAAAGAAAGTATTCTTTAGAGCTTATTGCTGAAACTGGATTTGGAGGGGCCAAACCTGCAAGCACTCAAATTGACACCAACATCAAGCTCACCACAAAACAATATGATGATCACATCAAGGCTATTGGATTAAGAATTGAAGATGATCGACTGGCTTATCAAGTTGCATATCAAAGGTTGACAGGGAAGTTATTGTATCTCACTATGACAAGGCCAGACATAGCCTTTGGAGTTCAAATATTAAGTCAATTCCTGCAACAACCTAAACAGTCACACATGAATATTGCTTTAAGGATTGTAAGATACCTGAAAAATCAACTTGGTCAAGGTGTTTCTGTCTAGTAGTCATAATACTTCTATCACAGCCTACTGTGATGTCGACCGGGCTTTATGTCCACATACAAGAAAATCTGTATCAGGATATCTTGTGAAGCTAGGAGATTCTCTAGTCTCTTGGAAATCAAAAAAATAAACCATAGTATCAAGGAGTTCAGCAGAAGCTGAATAGAGAAGCATGGCAGCCGCTGTCACTGAGTTAATATGGCTACTGGGATTGATGAAGGAACTGTGAATAAAAGTTAAATTACCTTTTTTTAGATAGCAAAGATGCAATACAGATTGCAGAAAATTCAGTTTATCATGAGAGGACAAAACACATTGCAATCAATTGTCATTTTATTTGAGAAAAAATCACTCAAGGGCTGATATCAAGTAAGTATGTTTCAACCAGAGATCAACCTGTTGATTTGTTGACTTAGGGACTAAACAAGGTTCAACATTATTATTTAAGTTCCAAGCTAGGAGTTCAAAATATTTTTACCACTCCTAGTTTGAGGGGGAGTGTTGAGAATGGAAAAGAAACAAATACAAAAGTAGAAAGGGCAGAAAAGTCAAATCAGTATACTAGTCAGTTATAACTGTAATTAGTTACTTTAACAGTCAAGTCAAGGTAATTAATTAGTTAGATATTAAGCTAAAGATTATTAGCTAATCTTATGCTTACATAAGGCAATGTACTAAGAGTTGTAAAGTATCATTTTTACTTCATACGAAATAATACATCTTCTTCTTCATTCATACACTACTAAAAAATAAGAAAGCTAAACAATAAAAATCTTACGGTAATCCCTTTTACCTACGAATTAGTGATGGATTATAAAAAGAATTCAATTAGCTAGGAGCTATTTGACGATGGATTAACTTGGAATTATTGGCAAATTCAGTAGCTAATTTCATATTTTCTAGTAGTGATATCTGTTTCTCTCATTTTCTCTTTTGGCCTAGGGCTTTCATTCTTCTTCTTTTACATCATTATGTAAACATAACTAATCTCAACATTGCTAACACACTATATTTAATATTATTTTTATGCACCCTACCATACGACTTCTAACAGTACAGGTACTACTACTTTGGATCTTTAAAATCTACAAATATATGTACAAACTAACACAGTTTTCTCTTACTTTTTCTCTTTGAATCTTTCATCCTTACTATTCTGTGAATTTTTCTTTTTGAAAATGGCTTTCCAATGCTTCGAAGAGTGCGTGAATTCACATATAGAAAATAGAATTAATACATTGTTTTTCATAGTTATAAAGTATTTATATATGATTATACAAAGCAGATGTATTATTTATACATTATATATATATAATTTATATGCAATGTATAATATGGTATAAATGTGTCTATTATGTATATGTAATGTATAATAGTGTAATATATACACACACATCATGTTATACAAATTTCAAAAATAAAATCAAAAATTGAAGAGGATTTTGTAGTAGTTTGAGAAGAAGATAAGAAAATAATTAAAATAAATCTGAATTCATATAAAGTTTAATATAAATATATGTTAGCTATTCTAGATATAAAAATTTGTCAGACTATACTCATTGAAAATTGTTTGTTTGGAATGTAGGTACGTAAAATATCTCTGTAAGAAAAAAAATCATATATGATGGGTTTTCAAAGTTTTCGAAAACAAAGAAAATAGAGTTAAAAAACGAATGAAAAAGATAAGTAAGATATTTATTGAGTTTTTAAATAAAATCATAAGAAGAAAGTTGAATATTAAAGCCTTGACATTATCTGGAGATATAAGTATTTGCTCAAAACTTAATAAGTAAATATATATATATGAAACGAATAGAAAACCCTAAGCTAAAATTATATGCACACACCTGATCTAGAAATCCAATGCAAATTGAAAAACATAAAATCAAATAATCAATGTGTCAAACCATAATGCTTCTAACTCATATTGAATATTATTTGATATTCGGAAGAAAAATTTATTTTTGGGCCTATTACATTCATAAGATATGTTGGTTAAGTGACTCGATCCATGAATCAATCAAATCTTAAATCCTAACATCATTTGTGACCTCCGACGGAGGTGGCAAAAATCAGCTCATAAATTATAAGCTGTTTAATTTTTTTAAGTTTGTCCTGATAATTGACACGCTTATTTATTAGTTCAGCCTAACTCATTTTAATTTATCAAAGTTTGGGCTGATATCTGACCCAAATTGATTTATGAAAAAAATTTGTCAAACTATTTTTAAAAAGACATTTTATTTTATTTAATATGTTATATTGAGTCATAATAAAGAAACATAAATTTTATAAGTTATCAAAAGATTATAAAAGAACAAATAAAATGATTATAACTTAATTATAATTGGACGGATTGGGTTATGACCTGAATTTTAGCTCATTTCAACCCAAGTAAGTTTTGGGCGGGTCAATCCCATTTATTAACTCAATTCATTTTGACCTCTCAAATTTAGCACAACCCGCCCATTTGCCACCTATAGTCTATATAAACATCATTATATGTTTGGGCAAATTTCATATATATATATATATATATGAATAGTATGCAATATTATAAAATATATCAAGATTTCTTAGTTTACAAAAATACCATCAGTTAAAAAATTATAAAATGTGTATATCTCACTCAAGACTTAAAAAATTTGCTCAAGTTTGGTATGAAATGTGTATCTAATAATATAAAATTTGTATAAAAATTCATATTACATTTTTAAAAATGTAATACATCTACAACAACCATTGTATAAAACTTTTATACAAATTTAATACGACCTCTACAACATAAACTTAAATTCATATAACTTTAATACAATTTTATTTAAAACCACGTCAAATCTACATTAAATGATCCTAAATTTGAGATATAAGCTCCCTAAGATGTTCTCTAATTTTTGAAACAATTATTTTAATTTTTCAAACCCAAGTTTCAATTTTGAAGCTTCAAACTTCAACCATGGTGAAATTCGAGATTGAATCTGAAATTTTATTCAAAATCACATCAAATCTACAACAAGTCATTTTAAATTTGAGATATAAACTCCCTAAGATGTTCTCAAATTTTTGTAATCACACCCAATCCTAAATTATTTTAATTTTTTAAAATCAAATTTCAACTTTAAAGCTTCAAAAATTCATCAATGGTGGAATTCGATATTTTAATTTATAAAGAAAAATTTAATAAATTGGAGAAAATAAAGAAGAAGAAGAAAGAGGAGGATGAGGAGGAGAAGGAGAAGGGAAAAAAATTTATAAAAAAAATAATATATATATATATATATATATATAAAATCTTTTAATCAATAGTGGAATTCGAGATTTTAATTTAGAAATAAAAATTTAGTAAATTGGAGAAATAAAGAAGAAGAAATATTGAAGAAGGAAGAAATAAAGCAGAGGAGGAAAAGAAGGAAAATAGCTCTTTTAATATATTATGTTTTGTAATATATATATGTTTTGGTAGACTGATTCTAAATAGTTTAGAGAACGTCTTGGGTTAGTAATCTTTGCATTGTCAAAACAGATTTTGGATCATGAACTAGGGTTCATATGCTAATGTGAGGATTCTCAACAATCAATAATTCGAGTGGTAATTGCTATAAATGATTTGTTTTACTAAAAAATATACGCAAGTCTTCTAAACTAGCATTTAATCAAAATATTACATTGGTATAGAGCTTGAAGGCCTGTATACCAGAGGTTTAAATTAATTATACGCAGTATATCAAGAGGTTTTTAAGTGTTAAACACATATATTAAATTTTTTTATTTCATGTTCGAATATACCTGTTTTATACATGAAATTTTAGTGCTTTAGAAGATCTCATACAGACATTTCCATCTACATGCAGATTGTTAAATATGGCCTAATAGTTGTGCGAATTTTATTGTGTAATTTGTTACAAACATATTCTTAGCACAATGAAATAATCAATTGTGATATTTATCGAAGATATAAGTTGGATTTGAAAGTAAATTGATGTAAGGTTTGTATGAGTGAATTTTTTTTAATCATATGAATCAAATTTGTTAATCGTTTTTCTTGAATCAAATTTGCTAAAACACGTTTTGAATTGAAGTATGTAATTAATTCAATGAACATGGATTAAAAAAATCACGTTTTTGACAAAATTATTCAAGAAAATTATTATTTTCTGTTATAAAAAAATCTAAAAGTAATGATAGTAAATAAAAAATATAAATAGCAAGAACAATAAATAGAGACATGAGAGGAGAACATTCTCATTCTTCTAAGTATCTTCAAGTTTTTTAAGTATATACAATATGAATTCTTATGCTTCTATTTATAGTGTTATAGAGGCATACAAAAGGTTGTCAATAAGATGATATTAAACATTGAGATCATGGAGGAGGTTATGGAGGTATAACATTACAAGAATAATAGTGATGAATAGAAGAGGTTATATTCATAATGGACGAAAGTAATGAAAATAAGTAGTGGGAGTTAATTATATTTGTGTGGTGGATATCTCAAGTAAATATATTTTACAACACTCGCCCTGATGTTCAGTAACAAATAATAGGCCTCATTAAAATCTTCCTAGAAAAAATTCGGTGGAAAAAAATCCTAGTGAAGGAAAAAAATCACACATATCTTGTAATATTGCTTGCTGCCTTTTTAAAAATCTTGCTAGAAAACCTAGTGGGACAAAATTTCGACTAAAAAAAGAGTACAATGCGTTTTATACCCCTCTTGATTAATATCACTTAATTCTTGTAAATAATGTCTCCCAATCTTATATATTTATCTTTTTAAATATTAATATTGACGGTGTCTTTGTGGCTAAATCACATTAATGAATATGGTACATCCTGTAATTCATCCTGATATATCATTTTCTTATATTTTGAAATATGTTGAGTCTTTGAACTCAGTCAAATGCATTCTTGACAATCATTTTATTTTTGACTTTGTCATTGCAGATAAATTGCTCATTAGAGTTGTTCATTGCAACAACCAAGTGGAGGATACTTCCACATGCAAACAAATAACTTTCTTGAGATAAAACTTCTTATAAATTAAATAATTTTTCTGACTTTTATAATCAATAAACCTTGAAAAAATTGATTGTAACAAATAAATTTATATCGTATTTGAATCACTCTAGTGTCTTCCGGGATAAAGTGAAGTTATATTTTGTTTGCATATTAGTTAAATATTATTTCATAGATAGTAATAGTAGGATAAAGAAGTGCACTAATTATACTAAAACATGGTACATTCTAACAATTTTCATGAAATCGAAATATATTAAATTTTTTTTATGTTAAGCTATCTCACAATCACTAGAGTATTCAATGGAATCACTTTAAATTGTTCAAGAATTTTCATATAACTTCATATTATCTATTTAAACATAAAATAATTTTACTATACGCATATCAATTTTTTTTATTTATCATACTCATAACATCTCAAAATAATCTCCACCATGAAAGGCCACTCCATATAATAATGTTAAGGTTTTTGTGAAAAATCTTTATGTCATTAGGTATTCGTTGTATTTTATATCTTACAATTTTATTTTTTATTGCACCTTTCGCAAAATAATTCATTTGCACTCCACTGACATTATACCTTGAGGTCTTTGGACTACAAGTCCAAAGTTTCACTTTTTCAAGTGAAATCAATACTTAAATTGCATATTTTTATTTGACCAATAATTTATCTATCTACACTCTTTGACATATTTGAATTCAAGATCCCCGTCACTATTTATAATATTGAGTGCTACATTACATCAAAAGTACCATCAACAGTCATCTGATATCAGTTCCACTGTTACATAACTTACCGAGATCTCTTCATTTTTCATCATTTTCAAGTAGCTTAACCTTTTCCCAAGTTTTATGAACTGTTATGTCGTGGTTCTTTTCTGAAGCACTTGTCTCATTATTATGACCATCTTGATCATCCGCTCCTCTCCTTCTTCACGGAGTATTATTTTTGAAACTGATTAGTCTATCACGCTTCAAACGTGTCATAGACTAATACATCGGATAATTAGTTTGCAATAATTTGCAAATGAATTATCTCTAGAACTTTAAATTTATTTTTATTGTTTTTATGAGGATCTAGATAATTCATTCGACACATAATTTTTTAGCTGTTAATCATCTCTTCTCCAATGATAAAAAATATAAGATTTACCCCCAATCTTATTTAGGAACCCATCTTTGTGCATGGTGCATAAAATAAATCATATATCATACATTCAAATTTTTAGATGAAAATTATTTCATTCCTGACCTTGAACCAATTGTCACAGGAAAACCTTGTTAATTTGATGCATACAAGTGTGCTACATGTTTAACTCATCTCATATCAAATTTTATTTGGGAGTTTTGTTCTCAAAGCTATAATTAGATGTACATAATTTTTACTAAACCAACTTGAATATAAACCCACATTATCAACATAATTTAATAGTTTTGAATTGTTCTTAGTTTAGTAATTTTGAGAAAATAACCTTGAAAAAATCAAATTGCAAGTTGATAACAAATGCACATGTGATCACACCATAGATGCATCTATTAAATCTTAAAACAGTAAAGGCCCACTTGGCAGGTGAATAGACTCATATTTGCCTTTTTATACTTTTCAAAAATCTTCCAACCTTAGCTGTTATAATAATTTCATGAGGGAAAACAACACAATAGAATTAATGAAGAATATTCTATTTCTTCAATATATAACTACGTGAATTCCCAATTATATTCGCATCACATCTGAACCGAAATGACAATCAGTCATACTAGCTAATTTTTATTTATGTAAACTTCTAGTTTACTATCTCATATGATTCCATCACCATGCCCATATTTGTGTACTATAAACAGGAGAAAAACGGATAACCTCTTATGTAAATATTTATAACCCGCTTTGATTATAGTAATATGAAGATATTAATATTCTCATTATTTATAGTCTCTATAAAATTCATTTTTTTACCAATATCCTTGAAACTTAGTAAGTTTCTTTCGGGACTTACTACATTCTTAATATTATAAATAATTACATTTCTTCGGGTAGTAATGCACTAATTCTTCTGGATCTCTCAAATAATTATGTACTACCACATATTCTATAGCATAATTTGTATGATGAACATATCTTTTTAGGGAGAAAACTGTATTATTATTATTATTATTATTAATTATTATAATTATAATTATAATAATAATAATAATTATTATTATTATTGTTATAATAATAATAATCTCTATGATGAAGATTATATAAGTTCATCAGAAGAAGAATGTTTACCGTGTCAAATTGGACAACCTTGCGAAAATAAGGACAAGGAGGATGAATTCTATCAATTATACTCTCAGTTTAAAGATTTGAATATAAATGTCCTGACAAGTGATAACTTGGTAGAAATTCTGAAAGCAATTGATGATCCCAATTTAAGATCTCAGATTATTGATAAGATTGGAAGTACCTAAGCTTCTACTAGTAATACCAATACTTTAAAGAGAATTACCTCTCCAAATAAAGGTTATACCATGACTGAGGTAATAAGGCAACTCAAAGGAAGGTCTCAGAAGAATAATACGCCTACTACAATTCAAGATCTGGCAGAAGAAATTGGAAATCTCAAAAAGGAAATTTCTTCTCTTAAAAGTCATAATATGGCTCTTGATGAAAGAATTGCTTTAATAGAAGCACAGAAAGTTTATAAACATCCTGGAAAACAAGTTTTAAATGAAAGCTTTCCTATTATTTCAAACAATTTTCAAAATGATTTTCAAGAAATAGCTCCTGAAGAAAAAAATTCTTTTCTAGAAACTATTGAATTAATTACAGCTCATAAACCCATCGCAAAAATTACTATTCTTATTGATTATAATTTAAAAAAAGATTTTACTGCTTTAATTGATAGTGGAGCGGATTTAAATTGTATACAGGAAGGGCTAATACCTTCCAAATATTTTCATAAAACTACTCATAGTCTCAGAAATGCTAGCGGACAAAAAATGGGTATTAATTATAAATTACCCAAAGCTTATATTTGTACAAATAATATTTGTATTGCAAAGTCTTTTGTACTTGTTAAAAACATCTCAAATGAGGTAATATTAGGTATGCCTTTTTTTCTGGCATATTTATCCAATTACTAGATGGGATGAAACCGGAATAACTGGTACTTTTGAAAAGAAAGAAATAAGAATTGATTTTATATCACAACTTTTTTCTAAATATATTAATAATATTAAGGATATGATTTCTTCAAAAATAAAGCAGATTGATTTTTTAAAAAATGAGATTTGTAGTATTACTATAGAAGAATTTGTACTTGTTAAAAACATCTCAAATGAGGTAATATTAGGTATGCCTTTTTTCAGGCATATTTATCCAATTACCAGATGGGATGAAATCGAAATAACTGGTACTTTTGAAAAGAAAAAAAATAAGAATTGATTTTATATCACAACCTTTTTCTAAATATGTTAATAATATTAAGGATATGATTTCTTCAAAAATAAAGCAAATTGATTTTTTAAAAAATGAGATTTGTAGTATTACTATAGAAGAAACTCTTCAAAACTCTAAAATAAAAGAAAAAATTGAGATTCTGAGAAACCAATTTTCTTTTCAAATTTGTGGAGATCACCCGAATATATTTTGGGAAAGGAAAAAGCATGTTGTAAGTCTTCCTTATGAGGAAAACTTTTCTGAGGATAATATTCCTACTAAAGCGAGGCCATGCCAAATGAATTCAGAATATCTGGATTTATGTAAAAAAGAAATTGATAATTTGCTACAAAAGGGTTTAATAAGACCCTCAAAGTCGCAATGGTCATGTACTGCCTTCTATGTTAATAAACAAGCAGAGTAGGAAAGAGGGGTACCAAGATTGGTAATAAATTATAAACCCCTAAATAAAGTTTTAAAATGGATCAGATATCCAATTCCTAATAAAAATGATTTATTGGATAGATTGCATGATACTATCATATTTTCAAATTTTGATTTAAAGTCCGGATATTGGCAAATCCAAATTTCTGAAAAAGATAGATACAAAACAGCTTTTAATGTTCCAATGGGACAATACGAATGGAATGTTATGCCATTTGGATTAAAAAATGCCCCATCAGAATTTCAAAAAATCATGAATGATATTTTAAATCCTTTTAACAATTTTATTATTGTTTATATAGATGATATTCTTGTATTCTCTAAAACTTTAGAGATGCATTTTAAACATCTTGATTTATTTAAGAAAATCATTATTCAAAATGGTTTGGTGATATCTAAACCAAAAATGCATATTTTTCAGATAAATGTCAGATTTTTGGGTCATAATATAGAAAAAGGAAAAATTATTCCTATTCATAGAAGTATTGAATTTGCATCAAAATTCCCTGATGAGATTACTGATAAAACCCAACTTCAAAGATTTCTAGGAAACTTGAATTATATTTCACCTTTTATAAAGGATTTATCCAAAGATACAACGATATTATATGATGGTCTAAAGAAAAACCCTAAAGCCTGGACTGCAAATCATACAAAAGCAGTAAAAAATATAAAAGCTAAGGTTAATAACCTACCATGCCTTACTTTGGCAAACCCAAATTGGGTGAAAATTGTAGAGACAGATGCCTCTGATATTGGCTATGGGGGAATTTTAAGAAAAATCTCCCCAAATACGAAACAAGAATATCTTGTTCAATTCTATTCTGGAAAATGGACTAATAGTCAAAAGAATTATGCTACAGTAGCTAAAGAGATTTTAGCTATAGTTAAATGTGTATTGAAATTTCAAGGAGATTTATACAACCAAAAGTTTTTTATAAAAACTGATTGCCAAGCGGCAAGATTTATCTTTAATAAAGACGTTAAACATGATGTTTCTAAGCAGATGTTTGCAAGGTGGCAAGCTTTATTAGCTCCTTTTGATTTTGATATACAATATAAAAAGGGTACAGATAATAGTCTGCCTGATTTTCTCACTAGAGAATATATCAGCTAATAGCTTTGTTTTTGTAACAGATTATGCGGTCACAAGGTGGTTTCCCTTCCTCTAATAGAGGAAGAGGTAGAGGAAGAGGAGGAGCTCAAATAAGCAGAGATAATATTCTTGCTCAAATTGGAAATCACAGGCTAATAGCCGCAAATATTACAACCACTTCTACTAGAGCAAGCACTTCGACTGGAATATCTGGAGTAAGTGCAAACAACCAATTATACCAACAATTTCTGAATTTTATACAATCCCAACAGCCACAGAGAGATGCTTCACCTTCATACTCTGTAGTAACAAACGAAGAAATTAATGAAGCTGTAGAAGTATATGAAAAAAATGAAAAAATAGAGGTAATATTCCTCATAGAACCAAGAGATTTGTAATGGAAGGATGACCCTTGGCAGATAATGCAAAGGTACTGTGATACAACATCATATACTGTCCCTACCTACAAATATCGTATGTACTATGAGAGCATACTCTCATCTATAGGGTCTGTTGAATTCTAACATTTTTACCCCGCCAATACTAGAAAAGTTTATAACTTTTCAAAATTCATTATAAAGAATATTGTCACCCCAGAAGAATGGAGAATAAGCACAATGAAAGATAGAGAATATACTCACCCAGAACAACAGGTAAAAGTAAAGTTCAATTATTGGGACTATATTGATGGCTTTAATAAAGCTCTGTTATATGAGAATGCTAATAAGAAGCATTCATGGTTCATAAAAATCTTCTCTAATAATTTCAAGAATCAGATACCAAATTGGTTTGGAAAATGGTGGACTCTATATGGATCAAGTATCAATATTTTACCAGAAGAGTTTAAGAGCTTATATGCTGAATGAGTGGATATTTCACCTAGATTAATAAAGTTACAACAAGAAGATATATATTTTGAGGGAATATCCTCAATGTATTTCTTTATTGAATTTTCGATTCCGTGGATCATGAAATGGACAATTGAAGTTCAAAACACGAAAGAAGGATTTCCATGCCTAAAAAGAATTTTTTATACAAAATTCTGGAGTAAATTACTCCACAAGGATGCGGAAGGAAAAATTCCTGGACAGGAGTTAATAGACTCTATCAAAAATTCCATTGAAACAGGGAAAAAACAATCTCAGATGATATCTGATAAGGAAGAAATGAGCCCCTTTAAACAAATTTTCAGAAAATTAAAAATGAAAAAGGGAGCGATTTCCAAAATAGAACTGATTGCTTCATACATGCAAGAAGTTAAGAAAGACTTGGCAAAAAATTTAGAGATGGAATTTCCAGACAATATGTCCATAACCACTTCTTCAAATGAAGATGAAGAAAACTGTCTAGCAGGAGAATCCCAGAGTGTTCATAGCACTGAGGAGATGGACATAGAATCATTTCTCCGGCAATTCAAAAATCAATCGGAAGAATCTTCCACGTCAAGAGAAGGACAAATGAAAAAGTAAAAGAAGAAGAAGACAATGAAGAAAAGGACAATCAGCTTTTATAAAAGTTGAAAAGATCTGTAGCCTTTAATAAAGCATTAGGACCCCATGTCGGTCCAATTATTTAATATGATGTAAGCAATGATGTATTTTATTTTGATTCTTTCTTATTGATCCGCCTATATAAGGATCAATTTTGTTTAAGAAGGAGTAGGATTTAGCCAACCCTGCTTTGTATTCTTCAATCCTCTCTCCTGTAAATTTTCTTTCTGAAATAAAAAGTTGTAAATTTCTCTACTTCTGGAATTGGAGTCTACGTACAAGGTATTAATTTTCTTATCTTGAATATTTTAAATCTTTTAATATCGGATTAGCCTAAATGATATGCTAAACACCTGTGTTGGACTGATAACACGCTAGACATCAGTAATATGGAAATGATCTCTTAATTGAGAAAAGTTTCGTTCCAGTGATTCCGAGGTCGAGTTTTAAGGTTTAGTTACTGTAGCCCCGATAATGATAAAAGCATGTGCTTCGCATGGTAGCCCCTGCTGAGCCCGTGTTAGCCGTGTGGAAGGCGTTGTTAGGGCGTTAAGGGGTGAGTTTAGGCCTTATCATTTTCTGAGTTGCAGTCAACTTGTAAAAGGACCTCTAAATTGTAAAAGTTCCTGCGGTTTTCACTGAAGCGATTATTATTATTATTATTATTATTATTATTATTATTATTGCTATTGCTATTCTTATTATTATTATTCTTGCTATTGTTGTTGTTGCTATTGTTGTTGTTGCTCTTGTTGTTGTTGTTGTTGTTGTTGCTATTGTTGTTGTTTCTCTTGTTGTTGTTGTTGTTGTTGTCGTTGTTGTTGTCGTCGTTGTCGTCGTCGTTGTTGTCGTCGTTGTCGTCGTTGTCGTCGTCGTCATCGTCGTCGTCGTCGTCGTCGTCGTCGTCGTCGTCGTCGTCGTCGTCGTGGTTGTCGTCGTCGTCGTCGTCGTTGTGGTCGTCGTTGTTGTTGTTGTTGTTGTTGTTGTTGTTAACTTCATCCTATAATGCCCTAATCAACGCCTTCCACACGGCTAACAAGGGGTTACAGGGACTATCGTCCGAAGGATAGGCTTTATTATAGTCGGAGCTACAGTAACTCTACCTCAGACTCGACCTCGGAATCATCGGAATTAAACTTTCTCAATTAAGAAATCATCGTCATGTTACAGAAGTCTAGTGTGTTATTAGTCAAACACGGATGTTTAGCGTTTCATTTAGGCTAATGAAATATTAAAAAGTTTTAAAATATTATTAAGAAGAAGAAAAGAAGAATACCTTGATTTGGAGACTTCTAATAATAACTTCAAAGGTAGAAAGAAATCACAATCTTTATTTTTGTAGGTGAAAATATACAAGAAAGGAAATACAAAGGATGGGTGACTAAAGCCTGCCCTCTAACTACAAGAAGTGACCCTTTTATAGAAAGGATCGAGAGAAAAATTCTAACATACATGACGTAAGTGCTTACATCATGTTAAATTATTGGACTGACATTAGGTCCCTTTACTTTATAAAAGTTTACAATTATTGAGAAGCATTTATAAAAGCTAAATTGTCATTTTTTCTAGTCCTTCACGCCCTCGTCCTTCACGCCCTCCTTTCTTTTGGATGTGATAGAAGATTCTTCTACTTGATTTCGAAATTGTTGAAGAAATGTTTCTATGTCCATTTCTTCTGTGCTATTAACACTCTGAGACTCCTCTGCTAGGCAGTTGTCTTCTTCTTCATTGGAAGTGGCCATGGACATGTTGTCTGAGAAATCTATTCCCAAATGTTTTACTAGGTCTTTTTTAACTTCTTCCATGTATGATGTAAGAAGTTCTGATTTGGAGATTGCTCCCTTCTTCATCTGTAATTTCCTGGATATTTTTTTAAAGGGACTAATCTCATCTTTTTTAGTATAACCTCTGCCTGTCTTTTACTGGCTTCAATGGATACATTAATTGAGTCTATAATATTTCTTCCATAAAATTTCCCTTCCGCATCTTTGTGGAGTAATTTACTCCAAAATTTTGTATGAAAATTTCTTTTTAGGCAAGGGAATCCTTCCTCACTATTTTGAACTTCTATCGTCCATTTCATTATCTATGAGATAGAGAATTCTATAAAGAAGTACATTAAAGATATTCCCTTAAAATATATATCTTCATGTTGCAATTGTGCTATTTTGGGTGAAACATCCACCCACTCAAAATATAATTTCTTATAGTCTTCAGGAAGAATATTCAACGTTGGACCATACAAAGTCCACCATTTACAAAATCAGTTTGGTATATGTTGTTTAAAATTATTGGAACATATCTTAATGAACCATGAATGTTTTCTATTAGCATTTTCATATAATAAAGCTTTATTAAAGCTTTCGATATAATCCCAATAATTGAATTTAAGTGTAACCTTTTGTTCAGAGTGAGTGTATTTCCTCTCTCGCATAGTGCTGATTCCCCATTCTTCTGCGGTGAATATCTTTTTATTATAATTTTTGAAAAGTTATAAACCTTTTTGGTATTTGTGGGGTAAAAGTGCTGGAATTCCGCAGACCCCATTGATGAGAGTATAATCTCATATTGCATTATATATTTGTAAGTGGGAACGACATAGGATGTCGTATCAAAATATCTTGTCATTATTTGCCAGTGATCATCCTTTCATCGTAAATCTCATGGCTCCAAAAAAAGTATAATTTCATCTTTCTCATTTTTACCATATACCTCTATACTTTCATTGGCTTCATCATTGACGATTGTAGAGTATAATGGTGGAGTATCACCTTGTGGTTGTCTGGATTGTATAAAATCCATGAATTCTCTGTACATTGGGTGATCTGTATTAATTCTTGATATTCTAATGGAGGTCCTTTCAATATTTGAGGCTACTAGCCTCTGATTTCCTATTTGGGACAAAATATTATTTCTTCCAATTGGTGCTCTTCCTCTCCCTCTTCCTCTATTAGAGGAAGAACTTGCTGATGGCCGCATTATCTGTATTAAGAAAACAAAGAGTTATTAACTTATATATTCTCTAGTAAGAAAATCTGGAAGACTATTATCTGTTCCCTTTTTATAATGTATTTCAAAATCAAATGGCGCTAATAAGGCTTGCCATCTAGCAAACATTTGTTTAGAAACATCATGTTTAACATTTTATTAAAGATGAATTTTGCGGCCCGACAATCAGTCCTTATAATAAATTTTTGATTATATAAATCTCCTTGGAATTTTAAAACACTTTTGACCATAGCCAAAATCTCTTTGGTCACCGTAGCATAATTCTTTAGGCTACTATTTCATTTTTCAGAATAAAATTGGATAAGATATTCTTGCTCTTTATTAGGGGAGACTTTTTTTAAAATTTCCCTATAGACAATATCGGAGGCATCTGTTTCTACTATTTTTTGCCAATTTGGATTAGCTAAAGTAAAACAGGGTAGGTTATTAACCTTGACTTTAATATGCTTGACTGCCTCTGTATGCTTTTCAGACAAAGGATAGCAGTATCTCTAGCTAAATCCTTTATAAAAGAAGAAATATAATTTAAGTTCCCTAAAAATCGTTGGAGCTGAGTTTTATCAGTAGTTACATCAGGGAATTTAGAAGCAAATTCAATACTTCTTTGAATAGGAATAATCTTTCCTTTTTCAATATTATGACTTAAAATCTGACAGTTGTTTGAAAAATATGCATTTTTGGTTCAGATATGACTAAACCATTTTGAATAATAATCTTCTTGAATAAGTCAAGATGCTTGAAATGCATTTCTAAGGTTTTAGAAAATATTAAAATATCATCTACATAAACAATAATAAAATTGCTAAAAGGATTAAAAATATCATTCATATTGTCCCATTGGGACATTAAAGGTTGTTTTATATTTATCTTCTTCAGAAATTTGAATTTGCCAATATCCTGATTTTAGATCAAATTTTGAAAATATAATAGCATCATGAAGTCTATCTAATAAATCCTTCTTATTAGGAATAGGATATCTAATCCATTTTAAAACTTTGTTTAGGGGTTTATAATTTATTACCAATCTAGGTACCCCTCTTTCCTGCTCTGCTTGTTTATTAACATAGAAAGCAGTGCAAGACCATGGAGATTTTGAGGTCCTTATTAATCCCTTTTGGCGAAGGATATCAATTTCTTTTTTTTTTGCATAAATTCAGATATTCTGTATTCATTTGGCAAGGTCTTGCCTTAGTAGAAATATTATCCTCAGAAAAGTTTTCCTCATAAGGAAGACTTACCATATTTTTTCCTTTCCCCAAACACATTTGGGTGGTCTCCACATATTTGAAGTGAAAACTGATTCTTCAAATTTTTTATTTTTTAACTTATCTTGGGGTTTTGAAGAGTATCTTCTATTGTAATACTACAAATTTCATTTTTTAGAAAATCAATTTGTTTTGATTTTGAAGAAATCATATTTTTAATGTTATTAACATATTTTGAAAAAGGTTGGGAAATAAAATCAATTACGATTTCCTTTTTTATCAAAAGTACCGGTTATTCCGGTTTCATCCCATCTGGTAATTGGATATATATGCCAGAAAAAAGGCATGCCTAGAATTACCTCATTAGAGATGTTTTTTACTAGCACAAATAATTTAGGAATACAAATATTATTTTTACAAATATAGGCTCTGGGTAATTTATAATTAATACTCATCTTTTTCCCACTTGCATTGTGGAAACTGTGAGTAGTTTTATGAAAATATCTTGAAGGTATCAGCCCTTCTTGTATACAGTTTAAATCAGCTCCACTATCAATTAAAGCAGTAAAATCTTTTTTTAAAATATAATTAATAAAAATAGTTATTTTTGCAATAGGTTTATGAGCTATAATTAACTCAGTTGTTCCCAAAAATGATTCTTTTTCTGCCGGAGAAATATTAGAAATATCCTGAAAATCATTTTGAAAAGTATTTGAAGTAATTGGAAAATTTTTAATTAAAAGTTGTTTTTCAGGGTGCTTACGGACCTCCTCTGCTCCTTCCATCAAAGAGATCCTTTCATCAATGATTGTATTATGTCTTCTAAGAGAGGAAATTTCCTTTTTGAGATTCTTAATTTCTTCTACCAGATCTTGGATTGTAGTAGGAAGATTACTCCTTTGGGACCTTTCTTTAAGCTGTCTTATTACCTCAGTCATGGTATAACCTTTATTTGGAGAGGTAATTCCCTTAGAATTATTGATATTACTTGTAGAAGCTTGGGTATTTCCAATCTCATCAATGATCTGAGATCTTAAATTGGGATCATCAATCGCTTTGAGAATTTCCATCAGATTGTCACTTGTCAAGACATTTATATTTAAGTCTTTAAACTGGGAGTATAACCGGTAAAATTCATCCTTGTCTTTGTCTTTACAAGGCTGTCCAATTTGACATGGCAAACATTCCTCTTCTGACGAACTTACATAATTTTCATCATGAAGAACTCTTAAATCTTCACTTGTTGAGGATTCTTCAATATCTGAATGTTCTGATCCATAATTCTCTGGTGAAGAGTTCAATAAAATTTTGCATAATGAATCCTTGATATTATCCTCTAAGTCAAGACTCTTAATCTTATCCTTGACCTTGCAGTCTTTTGCATAATGACCTATTCTTCTGCATTTGTGACATGCATTGGATCTATTATTTTTTCAGAAATTCGATTCCTTATATTTTTTTTCCCTTTTTTCACGCTTTTCTAATCATTTTTCCTTTCTTTCAGGCTTATAAGACCTATACTTTTCTTTAATTTTCTCCTTCCCCTTTTGTCTATGAGACTTTCTGGAGGTTCCGGGCATTTCAATTGCGAATTGTTTGCAAAAATCCCCCAATTGCTGTTTTTCATTAAGATGGTACCTTTTCACCTGTTGATTCAACTTTATCTCATTATATAAGGATAAACATTCTTGGGTACATACACTTATTAATTTTTCATGTGTAAGTTTAGTAATTTATACTTACTCCATCTCCTCTGAGGGCTTTTCTAACCTTTTCTGCAAATAAGGTGGGAAGCCCCTCTATAAATTTAGACTTCCAATGAGAGTTATTACACTCAGGGAGTTCCATTACCTTGGACAAGAATACATCCTTATACCATTTAAAGGATGTCAAAGTTTTGCACCTAGGGTTTTGGAGCATAGTCCTAATGGTCTCACTACTATCGGATCACCTTCCAGAAAAATGTTCTATAATAGTAAGGATTAAAGAATACACTATATTCGATTTTGTTGTATCTCCTTCACTCTTGACAACATTCAAAATTGTCATTCTCTGGACTTCAGTGAGATAATTATCCCACCATCCTTTAAGTTGTCTAGTAAATCCTGCTATAATCATATTAGCGGTCTTACTTTCAGTATTACCATTTCCCTTACAGACAGTACTGAACATCAATATTCTATGCATCAGTGTGTAAATCTGTCTATCAGTATAACCATCAATGTTCCATTCATATATCTCATTTTCACTGTAACTATTAGAGATATAAGTTTCCTGTTCTTCCAATGGAACATCTTGAGGAGTTGGCCTAGGATAATAATACATCCTTTGTAATGGCTTCCTAGCATGCTTCTCTGAGATTTTTATTAATCTCATCCTTTGGAATATCTTTCCATTTATTGTTAGAAGTACCTTCTTCTAGTTCCAAAGGCTGGAGATTTAATCCGTTAAACTTCTTTTCCAATAAGGTCTCCAGGTCTGCCATATTTCCAAACCTAAAGTCCTTTACCTCTGGAGGGGGTTGGATGCTAGGAGTAGCTTTAGGTATCACCTCTTTTTCTTCAGATATCCTTCCCTTCTTGAATTCTGTACACAAATTATCAATCTTCTCATGCAAAGAAAGAATATGTTCTCCTAGAATACTTACATAAACGTTTGTATAATTATTCTGCCTAATCAATGTTTGAATATGTTTAGCAGTGATTAAAGCAGTATCATTATCCATCATATCAGCAAAAGCTGTAAAATGAACAGTTTTATCACCTTTTTCAATTTGAAAAGATTGTTGCGGAGGCAAAATTGATTTGGTGATTGTACCATTTGAAAGCTTATAATCATGCTCTAACATTATGATATAATCATAAATATTTATTCATAAACCATGGGATAAAAGCGATTACTTTGTTTGCTCTTGAAAGATCATTATAAAAATCTTCCTGGAAAAACTTTTGTTGGTCTTTATCAAAATTCTTAAAAAACCAATTTTGAAAGGGTTCCCATTTGGGTTGAAAAAACTCTTTTTGGATTTTTTCCTTATTGGAGATCCTGGTGAGAAATCAAGTTTATTTTGTAGATCCATATAAACCATTTAGAAAATTCATTTCAGAAAGAGTAGGCTCCATATTAGGAGTCACAATATAATTTTCAATTTTAATGTTATCAACACGATCATCTTTCACCTGGGAGTCAGATCTGTCTGATCTAGAAGTATCTTCTTCTCTGATCCGAGAAGTTGATGCTCTAGATGGTAGATCTACAATATAATCAGCAGGAGAGATATAAGAATAGTTAGATCTAGACATATAGGAATTAGATCTAAGAATTCTGGAAGATAATACAATATCATCAACATAATTCATTAGCATATGATCATTAAAACGGATTTTAACAGTTCAATCAGGGGTCTGTTCAATTTCAGAAATATCTGAAGAAATATTGTTTCTAGGGGGGGGGGGGGCTGCTTCTTCAATCACCCATTCTTTTGGAAATCAATTTCATCTCATTTTATAGGTCTTCTGGTTATAACCTTTGACCTACTAAAATTGATTTCAATCAAAATAGTCTCATTTTTGAAATTCATGATTTTGCACATAGGATTCAAAGTATATAATGGTTTATAATAAATTCGATAACAGATACATATAACCTTTGTACTAGACATATAATAGTAACCATATAATTTAATGCTTAATATTATGGCATTTAAAGAATTTTTATCATTTAAAGAAACTTGCAAATTAGGATAAGCATTAAAATAAACAGGGCCATAGGCCAGACTGGTTTGAACTGTCCCTATAAGAGACTTCTTCTAGTTTTGGTTTCTACCATCTCGTAGAGCTGCTATGAAGCTCTCTGATAAGCCTCTCAAAGTAAGTGACTTGAATGCAACTTGTACCAAACCAATATGCATAAATCTATAATTTTCCCTATAAGGGGCCAAATCACCTTCATTTAATAAACGAAAGGTTCTATGGTCAAAATCAATAGTAATAATTTCTTATGTTGTTTTAACAATTTGTTTAAAACCAAGTTTTTCAAAAGTACCCATCTGATATATTAGTTTGGGCTGTATTTTTGGAATAGTCCATTTATTAAGAAGATCCAAATTTTGAGGCATATTTATCTTTTCTACAGTTTTTAACAGTAGAGTGTTTTCTAACAATATTTATTATAGAAAAAGTGTCGGACTAACACCACCTGTAACATGGCTCTGATACCATAATTTAAGAAAAGGATCACTTCGATGAAATCGTCGGAACCTTTACAGTTTTGGAGGTCAATTTACGAATTACGTAGCTCAGGCCATGACAAACCTAACTTCATCCCATGATTCACTAATCAACGCCTTTCACACGGCTAACACGGGCTTACAGGGACTACCATCCAAAGGACAGGCTTTATTATAGTTGGAGCTACAGTAACTCTATCTCAGACTCAGAGCCATGTTGTTGTTGTTGTCGTTGTTGTTGTTGTTATTATTATTATTATTATTATTATAGTCAAATCATTAGGCAAGACTTGTTTCTTGTTTTACTTTTGCTTTTTTAATAATTTTTTATAGGGTTTAGCATAAGATTTTTTTTGGGCATACCATATGTATGCAACCACTGAAAAATCCATACAACAAACAAAATATTCATTTTGATAATTGTCTATACCTTTATAAGTAAGATTATTTCTTGCTAAACCCTTTGATAGTTCATGATAAGATATACTACGATATTTATGACGTACCAAAAGTACATGATCAATGACCTTTGTATCAAAATAATTTATTTTTTATTTATCTCAACCTCCTATAGATGTATGTTATGGTATTTATCTAATCATATGTGAGCACATTCTTATAGATAATTTTTATCACATCTTAATATGTTCATGTTCAAGAACGAGTGAGCATTCACGATACTTATCACAAGTTACATTCTATTCAAAGAATGGACTATAATAATTTAATGTGGTTCATAAAGTTTTATTATAAAATTGTAATACCTCATATCGTCGGTTGTGCATGAACCGCTAAGCGTATAAGCATAGATTCAAACCTGAAAAATTTGGTTATATCTAGGTGTAAAGGGCAGATATTAAGTGTGGAAACTATGGGAAGTGTGTTATGGATATGAAATAAATCCCTAAGAGAATTCTAGAACAAAGTTGGGTAAAAATCTCCTTACCCATAAAGTTTTTTGAAAAATCTAGTGCAAGGTCTAACTTTAAATAGTCATATATCCTAAAATATGAATAAATTATGCGGTGAATTACCTATCAAATTAAAGGTTTACGAGTCTAATTTTCAATGCGTTAAACTGTTTGTTATTTGGACCTTCCTACAAAGAGTTATGATCATTTTACTAGTAGGTAGTTGAGTAGATATTTCACCAAAAAATTATGTGGCTAGAATTTCTATTCTGCAAATTGCAGAATAATTTTGCAAACCGTAGAATGGACTTTATAGTCCGACGCATTCTGTCAACTCTGCGACCACAGTGTGAACCATAGAATAGTTTTGTGAACCATAGGATGGACTTCGTAGTCTAGGCATTCTATCAACTTCTACAACCAAAATGCAAACAACAGAATAATTTTGTGAATCGCAGAATGGACCGTGGAATGGCCGATTGGATATTTTAAAATACTATTCTTCCCAAGTTTTTCACTCCCATCAGCCGTAGGATGATTTTCTCTACTCTCTTTGACCTCTAATACTAAAGTACGTTCCTCACCCCTGAAAATTCTTAAGTATTTCTAATCTACAATTATAAATTTCTAACATGATTCTACACCATAATGATAGAGTTTTGAAGAAACTCCACCTTCTAGGTTCAAGAAAGGTTTTTGCTAATCCTGTTCTTCAAATATCGGATGTTCCTTAAGTATTTGATTGCAATTAAAGTGTGTAAGGCTATATCATGTGAGAGAACATCTTGTTCTTCCCAACTCCTTGTATCCATGAAAATCCATGAAATTCTCCTTCTCGATATAGGTAGGTGTCATTGTACATTTAATTCATGTTACACCTCGGAAAGTTTTTTGACATTGAAAAGTGTTGGGAGAATGAAATTTCAAATGGGTGATTAAATCATGAATTGGATATATGAGGATGATTAAATAATTAAATTGAAGTTTTAATTCAAAGGGAGCTTGGTAACAAAATTCGAGTTCACGGTTTATTATGAGAAAATATTTTTAATAAGTCTCGTATATGATCTAATTTGGGAGGATCATATCTTCCAATCTATAATGAGTTAGAAGTCCCAAGACCTATCAAATTAAAGTATTTAAGTCTTGTTTTCAGAATATTAAATCACTAGTCAATTGAAGTTCAGTGTAAAGAGTTATGGGTATTTTACCTAAGCACTATCAAGAGGTGACGTGAGTGTGACGACCTAGAACCCCCATCACCCTACCTCCGTAAAAATCAGATTTTAAGTTGTGAAAAATATTTTCATCTTAATCCTTTTTGACCTGCTTGCTTAGAACACTATTTCTCTCTCATTTCCAGTAGCTAGAACAAGAAAAAGCAAGGAAGAAACACCAAGTAAATTTCAACCAAAATACAAGCCAAGTGAAGGAGGTCATTTACAAGATTGATATAGTGTATTGGTGCTTGTTTTTGCTTCATTTTGACAACATGTTTGTGGTGTTCTTTCTGCATTTTTGGAGCAGTTCCAAGCTGCATACATACTCCATTTTATAAGGGATTGGATAAAAGGAATAAGGTAAGGATTCTACCCTTTTAAACTTGCCAAAACCTTAGCTAAGAAGCTAGAAATTGGAAGCTAAACTAGGCTGCCGTTTTGGTGTATATTTGCTGAAGTTCTATCCATTATTCTTAAGGTTGGAGTAGATGTATTTAGCTAAAAATATACTCCATATTGTGGTAGTTAGTTACAAGAGAAGTTAGGTAATTTTATCTTCCATTTTTTCCTTAAAAGTTGGTAGAACAAAATGTAGCAATATTGCTAAATGTTGTTGTTGTGGTGGTGGTGGCTGCCAGTTGGGGTAACATTTTGATTAGATAAACTGTCCTAAACTAGCCTTGTTACTTGTCTATAAAACTGTCTATAAACCCCCAGGAATTGAAGAAGTTGAGGACTGATTGTTGAAGAAAAGAGTCGACTAGAGAACATGTCGGCACAAAGTATGTAAAGACGTCATTGTACTTATTTTTCAAGCATGATTTTGTACTGTTGAAAGGACTTATATTACTACATCTTGAACCTCATGTTTGGACATGTATGATTCTTCCCAAAGATTTAGAAATATTTGGAATTAAGCTTGAGTTGATAAAAGTGGATTAGAATAAGTAAATGTGAAGCAAAAATATCTTACTTACGCTCGTTATCGTATTGTTATTGTTGTAGCTATAGATTGAGTCTGGAGACCTCTCAACATGGGTACTGTGATCTGGTCCTTTACATTATGTTGCATATGTGATGTTAAATGTGTTAGCATGTTGGTTGCTAAAAGAATTCGGTAATAAAATTTAAGCCACGATCTTTAAACGAATCTACGCTAAGAAGCGACATTAGAGCTAGTAAGGGCGAATAGATATACCAAAATGGAAATGACTTACCATGGTTGCCGGTATATTTATTGTGTATTATTTAGTTGCATTGTCACTTCAGTATTGAGTTATTGTTAGGATTTCAGGCTGTTACTATTCTTTATTTCTGGCTCAGTTATTATTGTTATCCTATATGCTTATAGTTTTCAGCCTTACATACTAGTACATTTCATTCATACTAATGTTCCTTTGCTTGTGGTAGGTATAGGCAGAGGCTTAGATCGACAGGTGCAGTAGGAGCCAGATTTCAGGAGAGTAGTGGTATGCTCCTCTCTTTTAGGAGCCATGTCCTACCTTTGGGTATTTTGAGTATTGTGTATAGTATGGGTAAGCCGAGACCTTCCTACGTATTTTAGTTTATTTACTCTTTAGAAGCAGATGTGGACTAGTTTGTATAGTTTATTTTAGTTGTGTGGCCTTGTTAGTTTTCCGTTACTTGGTTTAACTTTATTATAGCCTTGTCAGCTTTCCAATTGCTTATTTATTATTGGCAAGACATTATGGGTTCACAATCTATTTTAGATGATTGTGACAGGTAGCCTGGCCGGCCTTAGTGTCGCAGTTATAGACGCGATATAGTTGGCTTGTCGATCAATCTAGATTCGAGTTCCAGTTACGCCATACCCTTGTTTTGGGACATGCAAATTCGGATTCGGATTCTATGAAGTCTTATGAATTCCTTATATGCCCATTATTTTTCTATTCCATGAACTTAATGAATTTTCCTATTAAAAGTGTAAACTATATGAATTATGATTTTCTTCAGAAAGAGAATCCTTCATTGATTTTAATGAACTATAAATATGACTTGATGAATATTTCTTGATGAACATGAACTATGAATACGACATGATGAATGGACTATGACTTATGAGCTTGTAAAGCTAGACAATGATTATGAGATAATCTCACCACGTAATGAACGAGAGTAGTATCAGTAATCGAAAAGGCATGTATGCCAACATAGGGTATGGATTGTTCTATTGGTTTGGGTGAGCCTGTTATACCCCGGAAGCCCAAAGATCAGACTCGGGAGTTGAAATAGAGAAAAGTGTAAAAATTGGCATCAAGCATAGAACGAGTCGTGGGATAACTCGTTAGTGCAGCCCACGATGTGACTCGTGCGGAGGCCAGTGAGGAAGTTTTGGAAGTTTGAGGAAAAGGATCCCCACGGGTGTGACAACGACTCGTGGTCAGACCCCACGAGTTGTTAAGTCAGTTGTGGGGTGGGGTAAGGAAAGAAAAGAGAAGAAGGGAGGCAGTGCACTCGACAGAAGGACCCCATGAGTCGTGGTCAGTCCCCACGATTCGTGGGGTGAGTCGTGTCTAAGAAGGGAAGGTTTTTGTTGAAGCTCAGGCAGTGTACCTCACGACCGGCTCCACGAGTCGTGGCCTGTGACCACGAGTCGTTAGGTCCCTCGTTGGGACCATCTGACAATTAATTTCTGCGAATTTAGTAAGGGATTTTCCATAATTCCTAAGTTCCTAGGGCTTAAACTACGACGTTTTGAGTTATGAATAGTAAATTTTGAAGGGGGTAAGTTCATTTTAGGCCTCATTCATTCATGCATGCAAGGTAGAAGACTTGAGAGGGTGATCAAGCTTTGCATTCATCAATTTCTTTTCAATTTCCTATTGGGCATCTACAGAAGTGTTAGAATCAGCTACCAATAGGTAATGTAGGGTTATGAATGGGTGATTTCTTTCACATCCATGCCCAATCCCTCTCTAAAGTATGAAATCCTATGTCTAATCCATGAGGTTTTAACCCAAAAGCATGAATCTTCTATTTTCATACATGTGTATGATTTGATTATGATTCTACTATAGAAATATGAAGCACAGGCACACTTTATAATGTTTTCAATTTAAAATCATGATTCTAGTTTTATGAATTAAAAAGCCCATAGATGAAATGTTCATGAAAGATGAGATTTATGAATAGTATATAATGATGATGAGGTATTATGATGAAAAGCATGTTTTGAAGATACCCATGGTTACAATTATGTTTTCAATAAGGATTGAGTATTTCTGAGTATAATAAATCTTTGGAAAATGCCCACATGTTAAGTATGAATGATGATTTTTCCGAATTAAGTGTACCACATTGTTTTGGAGCAAAGACTCCCAGTTATATTTTCAGCTTGTGGTATGTTTGATTTAAAGTTTTTCTATATATAGGTTACCACATGGTTTTGGAGCGAAGGCTCCCAATTATGTTTTCAGCTTATGGCATGTCTTGAGCTAAAGCTTCTCATATGCATGATTCCATATTTGAGATGTATTTGATCATTGAGCTTCGTCAATAGATGATGTTGAGCTTCATTATAAAATAATATAGAGCATATGCATGTTTTGGGAGTAGTGTCTAGGACCGAGCAGGCTAAGGGTCGATCACCCTATGCCTCAGAACTATGCGCCAATGTATGTTTACACTATTATGACTTTAGGACCTCCCTTGTGAGCTTCCCCTGCCCGGATGGGCCTTCAGCTTGATATCGATATCATGGTATCGTCCCTAGCCTTAGAAAGTCTTTGGACGGCTCTACCCACTTGAGTGTGATAGTTGGGACCATGTAAGCTCTATCGCGGTATGTCGGTTAAAAGAAAATTCTCCCATTGTTCCTCATGATTTCAAATATCCATATTTCATTTCTCATGAGATTTATATATATGCATGTTCTAAAGTAGGTTTGACTCAATGTTCAACTTTACTTACAAATGTCATATTTCAGCTTTGAGTCAATCAATTCAGTTATGATGTTATGAAGTTATGTTATGTTATGTTATGAAGAGATCATGATTTCAGAAAGAATGCATGCAAGCCCTACTCTCAGACTCATGTTATATTATGCATTGTCTTTAAATGATTTTATTTACTTTAGCGGTTTTACTTACCTTGCATACTCGGTACTTCCACGTACTGATCGCATACTATATGCTGTATCGTTTCATGATACAGGACCCAGTTCTCAGGTTCAACCCCACTCGTAGTCAGCTTATCAGAATTAGCATTCTTATTGTGGGTGAGTCCTCATTTCCCGAGGACTAGACTATTCAGCTTTCCTTTATATATTTCAGTTTTAGTTTTGTTGAGTTAGCTGGGGTCTTGTTCCATTAACTCGTCATGTTTAGAGGCTTTCATACATATATATGTGTCAACTTCGAATTTCATATTATGATGTTATGTTCAAGTTATACTTCCGCTATGAGTATCTTATTGATTATTTAGTTTCTTGATTGAGATTAGATGTATGCTTATGCCATGGTCGACTTGGGGTCTCTCGGGGCTCTTTGTCCCGTATTACGATCTAGGCCCCCATTTGGGTCATGAAAAACTTGGTATCAGAGCAATAGGTTTGTGGTGTCCTAGGGTGCCTGAAAGCCACGTTAAGTAGAGTCTTTTTTATGGGTATAAAGTCCTCCACACTTATGAAGAAGAGGCTGCGAGACATTTAGGAAATGTTCCCTTCTTTCATGATCTATGTCATGCGATGAAAAGTATTTATATCCTTCTAATTCATGCTATTCGCGATTGAAGAATCATGGCTCCTCAAAGAGTGAATGGTAGGAGAAGTGGAAATGGTGAAGTTCACGAGGATGGCAATAGTAATGGGCACTAGCAAGCCCCACCAGTTCAGGAGCACCAGGCACCGGAGCCAGTCGCTCACGTTGAGTTCCGGGCCGCTATTCAGATGCTTGCGCAGGCCTTGACCGCTCAGGTCAATCAGAAGGCTGTTGAACATGTTCCGAAAAATGGCAATGCAGTGGCGGCTCGAGTCAGAGACTTCTTGAGGATGAACCCGCTGGAGTTCCTTAGGTCCAAGGTAGATGAGGACCCGCATGAGTTCATAGATGAGATTGTCAAGATCACCCAAGTCATGGAGGTGAATGAAGTTGAGTGCACAAAGTTGGCCTCTTACCAGTTGAATGGGGTCGCACATATCTGGTTCCACCAATGGAAGGATAGTAGGGTCACCGGAGCAAGTCCTGTCACTTGGGAATAGTTCCATGTTGCCTTTCTAGACCGCTTCTTCACTCATGAGATAAGGGAGCTGAAGGCAGTTGAGTTCGTGAATTTGAAGCAAGGGAGAACGACAGTACAAGAGTATGCCCTCGAGTTCACTCGCCTATCGAAGTACGCCCCAGAGTTAGTAGTAGATCAGAGGGCACGGTTGAGCAGGTTCGTGCATGGAGTAGCGGGTCATTTGGACAAGGATTGTAGGACCTATATGCTCCATCAGGACATGGATTTTCCACGGATAGTGTTGTACGCCCAGCAGATAGAGGAGGTACATATGAGAGAGAGGGAGGCCAAGAGGGCCAGGACCGATGACCATAAATTCTCACAACTGAGGTCAGGTGGTGGGCACTAAGATGACCCACCAGAGATCATTAGCCCCAACATCTTCAGCATTGAGGATGCCATCCAGGCCTAGACATGATCAGAGAGAGAGAAAGCATCAGGCTCGAGGGGTTAGAGCAGCAGACCCATAGATTCTAGCATCCCAGCTTGTTGTAGATGTGGTCGGGGCACACGCCAATGCTTGGTAGGTTTAGGTGCTTATTGTTCGACTCGCGTTATATGGGTGTATAACTACATGCAAGTGCACGTGGTCGAACAAGTAGTAAAGTGGCTTAAGTAAGGCAAGTATCGATCCCACAGGGACTGGGATGAAGTGCAATCTGCTCAAGTGTACTATATTTCAATTCTAACAATGCAGACAATGGTGTAACCAAGAGTTTGATATTTTTGATTTCTAATAATTATGCTAAGTCTAAACAATTATCTAATGTGAGTCTGACTATGAAGGTGAGCATGCTGAGGTTAACAAACATGTAATGAAATTAATTATATCGGTTGGTTAGACTTTTCCTCCGGTTGCTAGTCAAGAATTATTGCCAAGAGATTAAAACTCGCGTATTTAACCCCACTTAAGAATCATGAACCATCCACCTACATTTCTGTGATTAAATGCAATTCATGTTCTAGCCATACAAAACCGATTCCTAAATTGACCAATACGACTTTCAGGTATATTTCTATCCTGAAGGTAAATCAATTCTCAATTTTCCCAAACTAAGAAAAGATCATATCCTATTAATTCACAACTTTCCAATTTCTTGCTCTCTCGAGTGAAACCGGACTTTTTAGATGTACATTAACGTAGGCCACACATTAATGCAGTAAGAACAAGAATTAATAGAACAACCATGGAAGAAAAGTTGAAAAACCAAAGAATCAGTAATCACATTTCATTACAAGCGTTCTTAACTTCAGCAAGAAGATGAATTAGCCACTCATTTGTGGATTAAACATCGTTAAATGAGTGTTAAACATACAAACAATTGAATACAAGGAGAAGGAAAGAGAGAAAAACCCTGATAATTTCGTCCCCTCAACTGCCTGTAACCCACGTTCTTGCTCCACCAAGTCAGAATATTGAAAAATGAACCTAAGTGTTCTATTTATACTGGTGGGAATTTTTCCCGGAATAACAAGCAACGTGTCACGGAGTGCATCGCGGAGCACTGCCTCCGTGACACGGTACCGACGCGGACCTTTACTGGAAACTGGGAGTCCAGGGAATAAGGCCCAACGTGGCACAGCGTGCAACGCGGAGCCATGCTACCGTGCCACGGACCTATCGCGTACCCTCTCTGGAAATTGGGAAAAAATTCCCTATCCAGGCAGAAGGCCTCCACGATGGCAGCGCGACACGGCTCCATCGCGGAGCCCCTTTATTTTATGCTTTCCAATGCCTTGTCCCTTGCTCGCATCCGAGTCCAACCTCGATATCTTCCAACATGCATTTTAGCTTCCCAAAATTACATTTTACCTGCAAAATAATGCTAATCATGTTGGTTAGTATAAATTCACATTTTATTACCAATTACATGAGAATGTACAAACATTGATAGATAAACAAGGCTGAAATGACACATTTGAGTATCACTTGGGCATATAAATTTGCCCAAGATCACTTACCCCACACTTAAATCCTTGTTCGTCCTCGAACAACAATCTTACACCTCATGCAATTTAGATCCCACCCTCGCTACTTTGGTTCGACAGTTTAGGTTAAGGTCATACCGATTATTCAATATAGCAAATCATCAAGAAAACATGCATGGTCCTATCAATGCAATGACCTTCAATACATCAAGACCTCCTAGACTTAAGAGTCGACTCTCGATATTGGCAAACTCATGCAAATCAGCTGATCATGACATCCGACACGAAAGTCAATCTCTCATCAAGCATGTGCCCTCACAACACAAGAGAATTTTCCCCTTTTTGATTATATGAACTCATAAAATTTCAAGCAGGGGTATATAAATACAATTTCGCTCTCTCTCCCAAAAGAATTCACATGCATCATGTCATGACCCATAAGCTTGCCTTTAGTGTACTACTCCACTAATATAAAGAAGTCTGATGTAAGATCACGTAGGACTTTAATGGGTTGTAATGGAAGCTACGGACTAGTAAGTATTGGGCTAACCCATAATAGCCACTAGCATCCTTAAGCGCTTTTTCAACACATCCCATCAAACTCATGAACATTGTTTCTTTCTTCATCCTCCCATTCTTGAAGTATTTCTTTAGTTTGGCCCATCTTATTAAGAACACTTGACACAACAACAAAGATCATTCATGCACTTTCATTATAGTTTATTTATAACAAGTGCACCTCCAACCTTTTCTTTTCCTCCATCACTCGGCTTTTCTTTTCTTTTCACCATTCTCACTCTTTGACACTTTGGGAAAATGATTTTCTCTTCTTAAGCGCTTAAGAGTTTTGGATCAAACTTATGGCTAATGAAAAGAAGGGATTAAGCTCAGTTTACACTTTTTGACGAAAGAAAAAAATTAATAGGCTAAAGGCTCAAGGGGCTGACTAGGGTACATAATCCAGGCGGGTATGATAATGAAAAATAGAAACTTTCGGTTAAAAACAAAGAAATGCCTACATCCTTTCCTACAATACACCTCCTTCATTTTATTTTGTACACACACTAGACAAGTTCTAGACACTTCACAATAGCATGGAATAACAAAACCTCACTTCACACTTATTGCACATGCTCAATTCAAGATGTATTCACAGACTCTTCAATCAGCTAATTACAGGAATTCAAACATTAAGACTCAATCACATTGAATCGAACTCTCTGGCCTAGGTATCTCAACATATTTACAAAGTTGCATGCTTTCCTACGAATCACCTTTGCATTTCAAATATCATGTACGACACGCAACCATAATTCCGCAACCATAAAGTAACTACAGGTTTTGGGATGCAACCCAAAAAAAAGAAAAACAACTGAAAAATAATTGAAAAACCTACTCCTAACGATTACATTTCCCTTAAGACGGTTGTCATCCATCCATCATAGGGAACAGTCACTAACTATGACTTCGGTTCAATGGGACCATTCTCGATAAAAGAACCGAAAACAAACGCCGAGAAACCCAAGAATTGAAAATTTTTTAAAAATATCGATCATTTCGATTAACAAAAATATCGATCAATTCGATAATAAAAATATGTACAAAATCAGCCAGCAACATTCAGCAACACACAACAGGTTCACATATATTTGCAATACAGAACAAAAACTTACAATCACAAGTCATAGGGTCAGAAAAATTTGTTCACAGGCACAACAACAGATTAGGACATACATACATAACAACACACCCAACACCTAACTACTCCCACCCCACACTTAGCTCGAACACTGTCCACAGTGTTCACAAAAATTAAAATAGCACAAAAATCGGGTGGTGGAACTCCTTGATCAATCAAAGTACTCCACTTCTTCATCAGGTGCTGCTGCTTCATCTCCCATGTCTGAATCACCCCCGTCGTCATCATCGGACTCCAAATCAGAGTTCTCCCAATGTGTCTCCTCATCTGTGGGGACATCATCATCCATGGGGTCTACAAATGCTAGCCCCACTCAGCATAGAGCCCTGGCGTTTTCGCCAAAAGGGTAATCTAGCTCGAGCTGCCATAGCTCCTCCTCTGTTGCCAGCCTCCCGCCTATCCTCAGCTGGAGCATCTGCATCCCATACATGCGAGCCAACTGATAATCACAAGCATGTCGCTCCCCAAGTGTAAGCACTGGCCCGTGGGTGGTGTCGGGTGCCTTAGTTTTAGTGACATCTAAGGCCCGCCACTCCATCTGCGGGATATAGTCAAGGCCCTCTTCCTCAACATCTAGGCCCCTCAGGAAGGTGGTGAGTAGCCCACCAAATCCGTATCTGTGCCCCTGATGCAACCGGGCTCTCTTCATGGCGGAGATAATCACCGCCCCCTCGTTGATCTCCAGCCCTTTCATCAGGGCGTACACTAGGCATACACGATCCCGGGTTACATCTGTCATATGTACCCCTGGGATTAGGCAAGAACAGACAATCTTAAGCCATATTCTGGCTTCCCTGTTCATCTGTGAATAGGCAAAGTCTGATGGTAGCCCCTCTCTTTGTGTCTACTCCATCTAGCTGTTGATCGGGTCCCACACAATGTGCGTCTGATGTCCGCATACGGTGGAGTGATGTTCAAATATCGAAGCACGTGGGCATCTGTGTCCCGTGCCACTATGATGGCATTGAGGTGGTGGGGCTCAAATGTGACTATTTGCCCTCTAATTTTTATGGTGTGACTTCTTAGAGTCGGGTTCCAATTGGCATAGAATTCCCGAATCAGGTGCAAGTTGCGTTCCTTGGGCTCTTCAAAGATGAAGTTGAGCCCAGCTGCCTCGATCCGGTGGACAATCCTAGGGAACTCCTGTGCCAATGGTTCCTGTGCTATGTGTTCCTCGGGGAAGTACTTGTTTTCCTTGTTCTTGGCATACCACTTCTTCCCCTCATCCATCACCCACCTGGTTCCGTATTGGCAGCGTTGGCCGCATGGAACCGCTGGTGCTGCTGGGACTGTTGTGCCCAGTCTGATTCGCTTTCTTCCAGCGCCAGATGTTGATGCGCCTTTCCCTTTTTCTTGCCTGCTTGCCATCTTACCTGTCAACCCAAGTAGACAAGATCAATGTTAAGCCAATGAATATTAACTTCGACTAAGGTCGGGTTAAGCTAGGCTACCCAACACTTAGTCCTTAGCCAAATTTACAACATTCTGGCAAGATCATCTTTATTTACACACATAAACAACCAACTATACAAAGATGCTTAGTGCATATGAAAAATTCGAAGTATATATTCTATGTACTACTAAGACTTCGTACAGCTAACCACCGTCATTACCATCAATCACTTTTTATCCCATCGCACTTAGCAAGGAAAAACAAAGAAACGAAACAACAAGAATTTATCTACACAAACCTATACAATTCACCCAATTCTTGTAAATTTCAATCTTCCCCTAACCCGAGAATCCGTCGTTCTTTTAACACCATAACAATTAACACATCGACTCATCTCACTCAACATGTACAACCCGGCATGAATTTCACGACTTCATTACATTTTTCCACTTCAAATTCAAAAACAAGCCCTAAATATGATTGTATCAACAAAATTCGATTAAATTATGCAATTAACGAGTTCAAGCAATCACAATGATATTCCGAACATCTATCAACACTAATTCAATTGAATTTACGTTTAATTTCTACTTAGGGCGAACTTAGCTCACATCACATGCTCAATATCGAAGAAAATCGATAGGAAATGAGATGTAATCGACGAACATACCTTGAGATTGAAGAAGTGAAGGAAATGTGATGAATTTCTTGGCCTATTCCATGTCACGTTGAAGGGGGAGGGGTTTTAGGGGGTTTGGTCGCAGAGTATGTGAGAAATAAGGAAAAATTCAGGGGGAATCGGGGTTTAAAAGTGGAAAAATCACGCGGGTCACCCGGCGACCCGGTGTGACCCGTCGCGATATACATAGCAACGTGTCACGGAGTGCATTGCGGAGCACTGCCTCCGTGACAGGAGCTGTCGCGAGGGTACTCTGGAATGTTTTTCATATTTCGGATTTATACCTCAACGTGTCACGGAGGGTAACGCGGAGGTCCTCCTCCGTGACACGGAGCTATCGCCCTAGCTCACTGTTTTGCCACTTTTTATTGATTTTCATACCTCGAATTTTCCTTTGCGATTCCTTACATAATTTCCCTCCGTTCGACCTGAGATTCATTCTACTCAAAGAAATTGGTTAGAATTATAGGTGTCACTCAAAATAAAAATAAAACAAACTAAAAATTTTGTTGTTAAACAAGAAAAAGAAAAAGAAAAATCTATTCACAATTTACAAAGAAATTTTTTTTATCACGGGTTGCCTCCCGTGCAGCGCCTGGTTTACCGTCGCGGCACGACGTCATTCAGCTCAGTTGTCCTCTAGGGTGATGGACGTTTTCTCTCGAAAACCATCCCCTCCCCAGTAGTGCTTACACCTCTGTCCATTGACTAAGAACGTGGCACTCCGATCTTCTTGCCACAACTCTACTGCTCCATGCGGGGTCATTCTCACCACTTCAAATGGCCCCGACCATTTGGACCTCAGCTTTCCTGGAAACAAATTCAACCTTGAATTGAAAAGCAATACCTCCTGTCCTGGTTCAAAAATGCGGTGCACCATAGCTTGTCATGCCACCTTTTTATTGTTTCCTTATAGTACTTAGCGCTCTCATAAGCATGCCAGCGGAACTCTTCAAGTTCACTGAGTTGCATTAATCTCTTCTTGCCCGCCAGCTCCAAGTCCATATTTAATTTCCTCACGGCCCAGAAGGCTCGGTGCTCTAGCTCCACAGGTAGATGACATGCTTTCCCATAGACCAATCGGTATGGTGAGGTTCCTATCAGTGTCTTGTAAGCAGTTCTGTACGCCCACAACGCATCATCAAGTTTGATTGACCAATCGTTCCGTTGTGTGTTTACTGTTTTCTGGAGAATCTGCTTCACTTCTCTATTTGACACCTCTACTTGCCCACTAGTTTGGGGGTGGTATGCTGTTGCCACTTTATGGCGCACCCCATACTTGGCTAGTAGTTTCTTGAAACTTGCATTGACAAAATGAGCCCCTCCATCGCTGATAATGGCTCGGGGTGTCCCAAACCTGGTGAGAATGTGTTTTTTCACAAACTTCATTCTACCTTGTTGTCATTCCTGTGGCAAGCTATTGCTTCCACCCATTTTGATACATAGTCTACAGCCACCAAGATGTAACGATTACCAAATGACGGCGGGAACGGGCCCATAAAATCAATGCCCCATACATCAAAGGTCTATACTTCCAGTATATTCCGCAGCGGCATCTCTTGTCTTCTACCAATTGTTCCTGTACGCTGACATCTGTCACACATTTTGACGTATGCCATAGAGTCTCTGAACAGTGTAGGCCAAAAGAATCCTGACTGTAGAACCTTGTGTGCTATTCGCTTGCCTCCATGGTGACCCCCACACAACGAAGAGTGACAGCTCCTCAACACCTCTGCAATCTGACTCTCTGGGATACATCTTCTCATCACCTGATCCGGTCCCTGTTTAAATAAGTATGGTTCATCCCAAACAAAATGCCGGCAATCATGCCTCAATTTCCTTCTCTGTTGGTCTGTTGCCTCAGGTGGGTAGAGTCCACTCACTTGCAAATTGACTATATCTGCGTACCAAGGAACTTCAGCTTCCCCTACTGCCAAGAGTTGCTCATTCGGGAACTCCTCATTGATGGTGTAACTTTCCATCACATGCGAACGACTCTCCAATCGCGATAAGTGATCTGCCACCTGATTTTCGCTCCCCTTTCTATCCTTGATCTCAAGATCGAATTCTTGCAACAACAGGATCCATCTGATTAGTCTGGGCTTAGCATCCTTCTTGTTAAATAGGTACTGAATCGCTGCATTATCTGTGTACACCACTACTTTTGAACCCACCAAATAGGACCTGAATTTGTCGAATGCAAACACCAACGCTAGCATTTCTTTCTCTGTGACTGTGTAATTGCTTTGGGCCGTATTCAGCATTTTGCTTGCATAATAAATAGAATGAAAGATTTTATTTTTCCTTTGCCCCAACACAGCTCCCACAACCACATCACTGGCATCACACATCAACTCAAATGGTTGTTCCCAATACGGAGAAGTCAGGATAGGTGCTTCAATCAATTTCTGCTTCAATTCCTCGAATGCTTCCACACACTCATCATTTAACTCAAACTTTACCTCTTTTTCTAGCAATCTGCATAGTGGTCTAGAAATTTTTGAAAAGTTTCTGATGAAACGTCTGTAGAATCCTGCATGCCCAAGAAAACTGCGAACACCTTTCACTGACACAGGTGGTGGCAGCTTCTCAATAACCTCGATCTTAGCACGATTGACTTCCAACCCCTTTTTAGACACTTTGTGGCCAAGGACAATACCCTCCTTGACTATGAAGTGACATTTCTCCCAGTTCAGTACAAGGTTGGATTCCTCACAGCGAACCAGCACCCTGTCAAGATTCTGCAAACAAATAGCAAACGAATTACCGAAAACAGAAAAATCATCCATAAATACCTCAACAAAATCCTCCACCATGTCGTGGAAAATAGCCATCATGCATCTCTGGAATGTGGCAGGTGCATTGCATAACCCAAATGGCATTCGCCTGAAAGCATATGTCCCATAAGGACAGGTAAAAGTAGTCTTTTCTTGGTCCTCTGGGGCTATGGCTATTTGGTTATACCCAGAGTACCCATCAAGAAAACAATAATATTCCTGACCAGCCAACCTATCCAATATTTGATTAATGAACGAGATAGGGTAATGATCTTTCCTTGTGGCCTCATTAAGCTTCTTGTAATCTATGCAAATCTGCCAGCCTATGACGGTTCGTGTAGGAATCAACTCATTTTTCTCATTGGTGACCACGGTCATCCCTCCTTTCTTTGGAACGCACTGAACGGGGCTGACCCATTCGCTTTCTGAAATCGGGTAGACCACACCTGCATCAAGCCACTTGATTATTTCTTTCCTCACCACATCCTTCATTGCTGGGTTTAACCTTCGTTGCGGCTGAATGGTTGGTTTTGCTCCTGTCTCCATGAAAATCCTGTGTGTGCAAAAAGCTGGATTTATACCCTGAATATCTGACATTTGCCAACCCATTGCTTTCTTTCTTTTTCTGAGGACACCCAAAGCTTCTTTCTCCTGTACCTCTGTCAATTCTGCGGAGATGATGACTGGTAACGTTTCATTTTCCCCCCAAAAGACATATTTTAAATGGGGAGGCAATTCTTTCAATTCCAGCTTTGGTGCCTCCTCAATGGATGGTTTCGGCAACGGTTCTAGGGACCTCATCAATGATTGAAATTCCTGTTTCCGCGGATTCCCTTGTGCCTCATTCAACATTTGGACCACCTCATAGGCGTCTTTATCTCCAAAATGATCGGAGTGCATCAACACTCTTTCCAGTGGGTCTTGAGATTCAACAATCTGACGAATTTCTTCCGGTTCAACCACACTTATTGCTGAAAGCTCCTCATGTATTGTTGGCAACTTCATGGCTTTAAACACATCAAATACCTCAACCTTGTTGTGTGCTCGCATTGTTAGCTGCCCCGCAGCTACGTCAATCAGTGCTTTCCTGGTTGCCAAGAAGGGACGTCCCAAAATAAATGGGACTTCCGCGTCTGGTTCAAAATCCAGCACGACAAAATCTACCGGGAAAATCAGGGAGCCAACTTGCACCAGAACGTCCTCCACAATGCCATCAGGTTTGGCTAAGGACCGATCCGCCAATTGCAAGATCACTGTTGTGGGTCTAGGACTCCCTAGACCCAGCTTTTTGAATACCGATGACGACATCAAATTTATGCTCGCTCCCAAATCACATAATCCACGAGCTCGGATACTCTGCCCAATAGTAATCTGTATAGTAAAGCTCCCAGGGTCTTTGAGCTTTGTGGGCAGTCGGTTTTGAATCCAGGAAGTGCACTCCTCCGTTAGAGCCACCGTAGTCAGTCAACCGACTTTTGTTTGCCACGATGTCCTTTATATACTTGGCATATTTCGGCACTCCTTGCAAAATATCAACAAGAGGTAAGTTAATATGTATCTGTTTCAGCACCTCCATGAATTTCTTGAAACACGCCTCCTCCTTGTGTTTCTTTAATCGTTGAGGGAATGGGGGTGGTGGTCTTTCTGATTCAGCTTCCTTAGTCTTCCCCCTCTCAGTACTTTGCTCCCTCTCGACTTCTGCTGCTCCCGATTGTTGAGGTGGTCTTTCTAGTTCCACCTCTTTCAGCTGCAAACCACTCCTTGTGGTCACTGCATTCACCTGCTTGGGATTGGGATCTGTGTCGCTCGGAAGTCCTCCTCTAGGCCTGGTGTTTTGGGCTCCAGCAAATTGCCCAAATTGATATTCAAGTGCCTTGGTAGCTAACTGGTTGTTTTTAACTTCGGCTGCCAATTTCACATAGTCAGCCTGCAATTGAGCTTGGTTAGCTATCATGGTCTTGAACATCTCCTCAATGCTGGGTGATGGTGGCGGAGGAGGTGCATTGTTGTTTCTGAATTGTGCTTGATAATTCTGCTGCCCTCCTTGGTTCCTTTGCACACCTTGACCCGAACTTTTCCCCTGATGGTTGTTGCTACCCCAGGAGAAATTCGGGTGATTCCTCTAATTGGAATTGTAGCTGTTACCATACTATTGGTGGTTGTTCCTTTGTACATTTCCCACAAAGTTCACTGAGTCAGGATTTTCTCCATAACACTCAGCTGAGTGCTCACTGCTTCCGTACACTTCACACCAAATCTGCTGCACTGCATTAACTGGGGCTTGAGGCTGGTTCATTGTCATGTTGCTGAAGTGGGTGTTAAGTTGATTTTGTAGTGCAACTATCTGTGCAGCAATAGCTGTAAACCCATCCACTTCTAACACTCCTGCTGCTTTCCTTGTTCCTCCTCTGGATGAATCAGCACTCCATTCTGGATTGCCCTGTGAAATACGGTTCAACAAGGTATACAACTCCTTATAAGTTTTCTCCAGCGCTTGTCCTCCAGCTGCTGAGTCTAGCAATATTTTTGTATGGGGTTCCAAACCCTCTATAAAAGTGTGCACCAACACATCATTGGATTAATGATGATGAGGACAATCCCGCAACATGGACTTGAATCTCTCCCAAGCTTGATATAGATTCTCTCCCTCTGTCTATTTGAAACTTAGAATCTGACTTCTAAGTCTTGCTGTTTTACCAGAGGGAAAAAATCGTATCAAGAACTTCCTTGCAAGATCATCCCACGTAGAAATAGAATTAGGTGGCTCAGCCTTCAACCAGCTCTTGGCTTCTCCCAATAGTGAGAATGGGAACAATGTAAGCCGGACATAATCTGATGACACTCCAGCGGGGATATAAGTGTCACTTATCTCCAAAAACTTTTGGAGATGCTGCTGTGGATCTTCATGAGGGAGGCATGTAAACTGCCCGCTAGTGTGCAACAATTGCACCATATTCTGCTTAAGTTCGAACCTCCCTCCTGGCTCAGGTTTGCGGATGCTAGATGTGACATTATTAGCATGTGGGATTGCCACCTCGCGAACCGGCCGAGCTGCTACTTCTTCGGGCACTAACACTGCCCTTACTACCGGTGGATTCTGTTGTTGCTCCATGATTGTCTGTCTGAGCAACTGCAGCTTTCTTTCTAGAGCTTCTCTCTGCTGTCGTTGAAATAATCTTTCTGGCTCCAAATTCGAGTCCACCAGCTCCTTGTCTCTTGCTAGTGTTCAACAAAAATTAAATCTGCAAAATACAGGCTAAGACCAGGTTGTCAACACTAAGAAAATAAAAATATAGTAAATTAACACTTAAAACAAATTCACCAATTGCCAGTCCCCGGCAACGGCACCAAAAACTTGTTCGGCTCGCGTTATATGGGTATATAACTACACGCAAGTGCACGTGGTCGAACAAGTAGTAAAGTGGCTTAAGTAAGCCAAGTATCGATCCCACAGGGACTGGGATGAAGTGGAATCTGCTCAAGTGTACTACATTTCAATTCTAACATGCAGACAACGGTGTAACCAAGAGTTTGATATTTTTGTTTTCTAATAATTATGCTAAGTCTAAACAATTATCTAATGTCAGTCTGACTATGAAGGTGAGCATGCTGAGGTTAACGAACATGTAATGAAATTAATTATCAATATCGGTTGGTTAGCCTTTTCCTCCGGTTGCTAGTCAAGAATTATTGCCAAGAGATTAAAACTCTCGTATTTAACCCCACTTAAGAATCATGAACCATCCACCTACATTTCTGTTATTAAATGCAATTCATGTTCTAGCCATACAAAACCGATTCCTAAATTGACTAATATGACTTTTAGGTATATTTCTATCCTGAAGGTAAATCAATTCTCAATTTTCCCAAACTAAGAAAATATCATATCCTATTAATTCACAACTTTTCAATTTCTTGCTCTCTCGAGTGAAACCGGACTTTTTAGATGTACATTAACGTAGGCCACACATTAATGCAGTAAGAACAAGAATTAATAGAACAACCATGGAAGAAAAGTTGAAAAACCAAAGAATCAGTAATCACATTTCATTACAAGTGTTCTTAACCTCAGCAAGAAGATGAATTAGCCACTCATTTGTGGATTAAACGTCGTTAAATGAGTGTTAAACATACAAGCAATTGAATACAAGGAGAAGGAATGAGAGAAAAACCCTGATAATTTTGTCCCCTCAACTGCCTGTAACCCACGTTCTTGCTCCACCAAGTCAGAATATTGAAAAATGAACCTAAGTGTTCTATTTATACTGGTGGGAATTTTTCCCGGAATAACAAGCAACGTGTCACGGAGTGCATCACGGGGCACTGCCTCCGTGACACGCTACCGACGCAGACCTTTACTGGAAACTGGGAGTCCAGGGAATAAGGCCCAACGTGGCACGACGTGCACCGTGCCACGGACCTATCGCGTACCCTCTCTGGAAATTGGGTGAAAATTCCCTATCCAGGCAGAAGGCCTCCGCGATGGCAGCGTGACACGGCTCCATCGCAGAGCCCCTTTATTTTATGCTTTCCAATGCCTTGTCCCTTGCTTGCATCCGAGTCTAACCCCGATATCTTCCAACATGCATTTTAGCTTCCCGAAATTACATTTTACCTGCAAAACAATGCTAATCATGTTGGTTAATATAAATTCACATTTTATTACCAATTACATGAGAATGTACAAACATTGATAGATAAACAAGGCTGAAATGACACATTTGAGTATCACTTAGGCATATAAATTTGCCCAAGATCACTATTTCGGGTGTGGGAAGCTCGGACACATACTTAGAGATTGCGTAGTAGCGAGACAGGATCAGGTTGGGGGGCTGAGGCCCAACTTCTAGTTCAGCAGCCCCTCCTTCATGCTCAGCCCATCAGGGGGCATCTACTAGCACAGCTGGCGGTTAGCGCCAGAACAAATTCTATGCCTTAGTATCCCATCAGGAGAAAGAGGTATCCCCGAACGTGGTCACTGGTATGTTTTGAGTTTTTCATATTGATGTTTATGCTCTGTTAGACCCGGGGGCTATGTTTTATTTTGTGACACCTTATGTTTCTAGTATCTTCGGAGTCAGTCCCGAAGTCTTGTAAGAACCCTTCTTAGTTTCTACTCTAGTAGGTGACTAAGTTATAGCTAGACGGGTGTATAGAGGTTGCCCAGTCTCAGTCCTTCAGAAGGTCACCTCCACAAATTTGATAGAGTTATCCATGACTGATTTTGATGTTATTCTCGGCATGGATTGGCTATTTGCATGCTATTCTTAAGTTAATTGTTGAACAGATTTCGGGGTGAGCCAGTCTTAGAATGGAAGGGTAGTTCAGCTGTGCCTGTAGGTCGCTTTATTTCCTACCTTAAGGACAGGAAGATGATTTCTAAGGGTTGTGTGTACTATCTAGTTAGGGTTAAGGATGTTGAGTCTGAGATCCCTACTATCCAGTCAATTCCAGTAGTATGTGAGTATCCAGAGGTCTTTCCAGATGACTTATCGGGAATCCCTCCTGAGCGGGAGATCGATTTTGGTATTAACCTTCTTCCCGACACGCATCCTGTATCTATTCCTCCTTATAGAATGGCTCCAACCGAACTAAAAGAGATGAAAGAGCAGTTGAAGGACTAGTTAGATAAGGCTTTCATTAGACCGAGCAAGTTCCCATGGGGTGCACCAGTTCTCTTTGTCTGAAAGAAAGATGGTTCTCTTCATATGTGTATTGATTATTGGCAATTGAACAAAGTCACCATCAAGAAAAGGTATCCTCTACCCAGGATTGATGATTTATTTGACCAGCTTCAGGGTGCCAAGTGTTTCTCGAAGATAGATTTCCGATCCAGGTACCATCAGCTCAGAGTTCAGGAGAGTGACATCCCGAAGACAGCCTTCAGGATGCGGTATGGTCATTATGAGTTTGTAACTATGTATTTTGGACTAACGAATGCTCCTGCAGCTTTTATGGACCTGATGAATAGGATTTTCAAGCCATACCTGGACATGTTCGTGATCGTGTTCATTGATGACATCTTGATATACTCTCGGAGCGAGGAGGAGCATGCTGCTCATTTAAGAGTAGTGCTTCAAACCCTCAAGGATCGCCTCTTGTATGCCAAATTAAGCAAGTTCCAGTTCTGGTTGATCTTCGTAGCCTTTTTGGGGCATGTGGTATCAAGTGAGGGCATAAGGGTATATTCTCATAAAATCGAGGCAGTGAAGAATTGGCCTAGACCGGTGAATCCTTTTGATATACGGAGTTTCTTAGGTTTAGCCAGCTACTACCGACGATTTTTTGAGGGTTTCTCATCAATTGTAGCACTTTTAACCAAATTGACTCAGAAGAAGGTGAAGTTCCAATGGTCGGAGGCTTGTGAGAAGAGCTTCCAAGAGTTGAAGACCCGACTTACCTCAGCACCGGTATTGACCCTACCCGAGGGTACCGATGGATTCGTGGTGTATTGTGATGCTTCGAGAATCGGACTCGGGTGTGTATTGATGCAGCGTGGGAAAATGATAGCATATGCCTCTAGACAGTTGAAGGTCCATGAGAAGAATTACCTGACCCATGGTCTTGGATTGGCTGCGGTGATATTCGCCTTGAAGATATGGCGACATTATTTATATGGGGTTCACGTGGATGTATTTACGGACCACAAGAGCTTACAATATGTGTTCACGCAGAAAGATCTCAATCTTCAGCAAAGGAGGTGGTTGGCGCTACTCAAGGACTATGATATGAGTGTCCTTTACTATCCGAGTAAGGCTAATGTGGTAGCAGACGCACTTAGTAGACTCTCTATGGAGAGTGTGTCCCATGTGGATGAAGGGAAAAAGGAGTTGGCGAAGGATGTGCGTCGACTTTCTAGGTTGGGAGTTAGGTTGGTCGACTCAACCGATGGCGGTGTTGTTGTGCAGAACGAATCAGAATCATCCTTGGTGATTGATTTGAAAGCTATACAAGATGAGGACCCGATTTTGGTAAAGTTGAAGAAAGCAGTTTAAAGTCAGAAGGTGGACGTATTCTCCCAAGGGGGAGATAGTGTGCTTCGGTACCAGGTTCGCTTATGTGCTCCAAATGTTGATGATTTGAGAAGCCGGATGTTGCATGAGTCTCATGGATCCAGGTATTCTATCCATCCAGGTGCCACCAAGATGTACCTGACTTACGGGAAATCTATTGGTGGAATGACATAAAGAAGGATATTGCAAAATTCATAGCCAAGTGTTCGAACTGTCAACAAGTAAAGGTTGAGCATCAGAGACCGGGAGGTGTGCTTTAGGATATCAGCATTCCTACTTGGAAGTGGGAAGAAATTAATATGAATTTTATCACAAGTTTTCCTCATACTCGTCGACAATATGAATCCATTTGGAATATGGTAGACAGATTGACCAAGGCTGCACATTTTCTACCGATTAAAACCATAGATTCAGCAGAGGATTATGCCAAACTAGAATACCCTCATCCATCATTTCAGATCGAGGCACTCAGTTCACCTCCAAGTTTTGGAAGTCATTTCAAAAGGGGCTTGGTACACGGGTAAAGCTCATCATAGCATTTCACCCGCAAAGGGATGGTCAAACAGAGAGGACAATTTAGACCCTCGAGGACATGTTGAGAGCATGTGTAATTGACTTCAGAGGTGTTATACCTCGGGAATTCAAGAATCGGACCCGAAAGTGAATCAGGAGAAAACTGGGAAAAAAATGTTGCAGGTTGCAAAACGGGTCACTTGACGACTCATGAGGAGGCATAACAAGTCATTAGATGGCTCGTTGGGAAGTCCTAAGATGTTGATGGATTCGAGGTCCTCACAGGGGATGTAAAGACTCGTGGTCAGTCACCACAAGTCGTCAAGTAAGTCGTTGGTTGGTCCCAGGCAGAGTTAGCAAGGCTTATCCAATGTACCTGACGAGTGGCGCCTGACGAGTCGTCGTCAGTCCTAACGACCCGTTAGGTTAGCCTTTACCAAGATAGAGGAAATTTCTTGCATGATGAGGCAGTGTACTTGACGAGTGATCCAACGGATCATGAGCTCTAGTAACGAGTCATCAGGTCGTCTGTTAGGACCCGCTGATAGTTAATTTCAGCGATTTTAGTAAGGTCTTTTCCATAATTCCTAAATTCTAAGGGCCTATACTAAGTTGTTTTAAGCTCGTAATAGAGGGTTTTAAGCTGAGATAAACCCGTCTAGGCCATTTTATTCATGCATGCAAGGGTGAGAGCTTGAAGGAGAGAAAGTGAGGATAAATTCAAGGATTTCAAGGGAAATCTCAGCTGTGTAATTAGGAAGAGATAAGATTCTTCAAATCCCAGGAATGTAAGGCTATGAGTGGGTTCTTTCTTCCTCACCCATGCCCATTCCCTATCAAATTGTGATTTATTTGTGATGATCAAGTATGGGTTTTCTTTCAATTGCATGAATCTTACATTTCTACTCATGGGTATGATTAGTTGAGTTGTTATTGATGATTTATTGAGCTTGGGCGGATTCTAACTTAATTTCTTTTACAAAATTATTTCCTAAAGAATTGAATCTCAAACACCCATGTGTGGGAAGTTCCTAATAGAATGTGATGGTGATGGAATAGATGATGAAAAACATGTTTTCACTCTTACCCATGATATTGATGATGTTTTCAAAGAAGGTTAAATTGACCCATGTATGATGAAGCTTTGGGTAGTGCCCAATGTTGAGTATAAATGATGATTTTCGTGAATTGACTCTATTGCTTGTTAGTGAAATCTCCCAATTATTATAATGTTTTCAAATAAATTGTATGAGTCCAAGTATGATGAGATTTTGGGCAAGGCCCTTATGTTGATGATGATGAAGTGATATTTCTAAAGTAGCCTTACCACATGATTTTGGAGTAAAGCCTCCCACTATTCTTGAGCTTGTGGTATGTGTCATAATTAAGCTTCTCATATGCATGAATTCATAATTGAGATGTATGTTGTCATTAAGCTTCATTTCACATGATGTTGAGCCCTAATATGATTCTATTCTAAGGTTTGTCGAGATGACAATGTTGAGCTTCATATCTATTTGATGTCTAATGCATGCATGATTTTATAGTGAACTTTGTCAATAGACAATGTTGAGCTTCGTTTCATACGATGTCGAGTTTATGCATAATTTCATGTTGAGCTTCATCATTAGATGATGTTAAGCTTCGTATTTATGCGCTGTAGAGCATTGCATATTTTGGGAGAAGAGTCTAGCACCGAGCGGGCTAAGGGTCGATAACCCTACGCCCCAGAACTAGGCGCCAATGTAGGTTGATTCTATTATATTATTGGGACCTCCCTTGTGAGCTATCCCTGGCCCGATTGGCCCTTTTAGCTTGATATGATATCATGGTAGCGTCCCTAGCCTTGGAAAGTTTTTTGACGGCTCTGCCCACTTGAGTGTAATAGTCGGGACCACGTAAGCTCTATCATGGTATGTCGGTTAAGTGACGAGTCTCCCATTGTCTATATCATTTGATTTTGCATATCTATTACTCATGATGATTGTCTTATGCATGCATATTGGGAAAGCAAGGTTTGACTCATTGTTCAGCTTTTGATATAAATGATATGATCTAGCTTTGAGTTATTCGATTCAGCCATGATGTTCTAAAGCCATGCATGAGCACATTATGATAAAGTTCGATTTCAGAATTTATGCATGTGTTCTTCTACTTACTCTAAAAGTTTATTATATATATGTATGACTGGATTTAGCTGATTTTATTATTATTAAAGCGGTTTTACTTACCTTGCATACTCGGTACATTCCACGTACTGACCGTATACCTTCTATGCTACATCGTTTTATGATGCAGGATCGGGTTCTCAGGTTTAGCCCCATCCGTAGCCGCCTATCAGAGTTAGCATTTGTTGCTTGGTGAGTCCTCATCCTCCGAGGATTAGACTTTCAGTTATTTCGAGCATACTTTCAGTTTCAGTATTTCTGAGCTAGTTGGGGGTGTTGTCCCATCAACTCATCCAAATTAGAGGCTATTCAGACTTAGACATGTATTTAGCTAAGATGTTTATTCTGTTGTTATGCTAAGTTAGACTTTCGTTGAGTTATATTTATCTTTCCTTTATGTTTATTGAATGAGTTAGTTGTATGCTTATGCCATGGGTTGGCTTGGATTGCTCTCAGGGTCCCTTGTCCCGTGTCTACGATCCGGGTGTACTCTCGAGTCGTGACAAACTTGGTATCAGAGCCATAGGTTTGAAGTGTCCTAGGGAGTCTGATAGCCGCGTTAAGTAGAGTCTTTTCATGGGTGTGAAGCGCGCCACATTTATGACGAAGCGGCTACGAAACATTTTAGGAAATGTTCCCATCTTTCATGATCTAGGTCGTTTGATGAGGAGTCTTTCTGTCCCTCTAATTCATGCTATTCGTGATTGCAGAGTCGTGGCTCCTCGAAGGATGAATGAAAGGAGAAATGTAGACGGTGAAGGCCACGAGGATGGCATGGGTCATTGGCACCAGCAAGTCCCACCAGTTCAGGAGCCTCAGGCACGGAGCTAGCTGCTCATGCTGAGTTTCGGGCTACTATCCAGATGCTTGCGCAGGCCTTGACCGCTCAGGTCAATCAGTAGGCTGTTGCGCATATTCTGCAGAATGGAAATGCAGCGGCGACTCGAGTTAGGGACTTCTTGAGGATGAACCCACCAGAGTTTCTAGGGTCTAAGGTAGATGAGGACCCACATGAGTTCATTGATGAGACTGTCAAGATCACCCAGGTTATGGGGGTGAGTAGTGTTGAGTGCGTAGAGTTGGCCTCCTACCAGTTGAAGGGGGTTGCGCATATCTAGTTCCGTCAATTGAAGGATAGTAGGGTCGCTGGAGTAGGTCCGGTCACTTGGGAGGAGTTTCAGGTTGCATTCCTTGATCGGTTCTTCCATCGGGAGATGAGGTAGCTAAAGGAAGCTGAGTTCGTGAATCTGCAGCAAGGGAGGATGAAAGTACTAGAGTATTCCTTAGGTTCACTCACCTGTCGAAGTACGCTCCTGAGTTAGTGGCTGACCAGAGGGCGCGAGTGAGCAGGTTCGTGCATGGGATAACAGGTTACTTGGATAAGGAATGCAGGATTGCTATGCTCCATCAAGATATGGATTTCCCTCGAATGGTGTTGTACGCCCAACATATGGAGGCGACATATTTGAGAGAGAGAGAGCTCAAGAGGGCCAGGACTGAGGGCCACAGATTCTCCCAGCAGGGGTCCAGCGGTGGGAACCGTTAGTAGACCCACCAGAGATCATCCACCCCAGCTTCATCAGCCTTGAGTGTGCCATCTCGGCCTAGGCATGATCAGAGAGGACGAGCATCAGGCTCGAGGGTTCAGAGCAGCAGGCCTGTAGATTCAGGTGTTCCAGCTTGTCGCAGATGTGGCCGAGGCATACAGGCCAGTGCTTGGCAGGTTCGGGTGCGTGTTTTGGGTGCGGGCAACCCGGACACATGCTTAGAGATTGTCTAGCAGCGAGATAGGATTAGGTTGGGGGCCGTGGCCTAACTTCTAGTTCAGCAGCCCCACCCCCTCACTCAGCACATCAGGGGGCATCTACCAGTGCAGCTAGAGCGCCAGAATAGATTCTATGCCCTAGCATCCCTTCAGGAGCAGGAGGTCTCCCCCGATGTGGTTACTGGAATGTTACGAGTCTTTCATCTTGATGTTTATGCATTGTTAGATCCACGGGCCACCTTTTCCTTTGTGACACCTTATGGATCAAGTAGCTTCGAATTTAGTCCCGATGTATTGTCAGAATCCTTCTCAGTTTCTACTCCAATAGATGACTTAGTTATAGCTAGACGGTTGTATAGACATTGCCCGATCTTAGTTCTCCATAACGTCACCTCAGCAGATCTGATAGAGTTAGCCATGACCGATTTTGATGTTATTCTCGGCATGGATTGGTTGTACGCTTGTTATGCTTCCATTAATTTTAGGACCCGATCAGTAGAGTTCAAAGTCCCGGGTGAGCCAATCTTAGAATGGAAGGGTAGTTCAGCTGTGCTTGTAGGTCAATTTGTTTCCTACCTCAAGGCCAGGAAGATGATTTCTAAGGGTTTCATATATCATCTAGTTAGGGTTAAGGACATGGAGTCCGAAACCCTGACTATCCAGTCAGTTCCAGTAGTACGTGAGTATCCAGAGGTCTTTCCTGATGATTTTCCAGGTATTCCTCCTGAGCGGGAGATTAATTTCCATCGCGACCTCCTCCTCGATACGCATCCTATATCTATTCCACCCTATAGGATGGCTCTAGTGAGCTAAAAGAGTTGAACGATTAGTTAAAGGACTTTCTAGATAAGGGTTTCATTAGACCGAGCCAGTCCCCATGGGGTGCACCGGTATTATTTGTTCGAAATAAAGATGGTTCCCCTTCGTATGTGCATTGATTATTGATAATTGAACAAAGTCACTGTCAAGAACAGGTATCCTTCACCTAGGATCGATGATTTGTTCGATCAGCTTCAGGGTGCTAAGTGTTTCTCAAAGATAGATCTCAAATCTGGGTAACATCAGCTCAGAGTACGGGAGAGTGATATCCTGAAGACGGTATTCAGAACACGGTATGGTCATTACGAGATTGTAGTTATGTTTTTTGGACTAACGAATTCTCCTGCAACTTTTATGGACCTTATGAACAGGGTGTTCAAGCAATATTTGGACATGTTCGTGATCGTGTTCATTGATGACATCTTGGTGTACTCTCAGAGCGAGGAGGAGCATACTGCTCACTTGAGAGAAGTGCGTCAGACCCTAAAGGACTGCCAATTGTATGCGGAGTTCAGCAAGTTTGAGTTTTGATTGGATTTCGTGGCATTCTTGGGCCATGTGGTGTCTAGCGAAGGCATAAAAGTAGACTCACAGAAAATCGAGGAGGTGAAGAATTGGCCCAGACTAGTGAATCCTTCGGATATTCGGAGTTTCTTGGGCTTAGCGGGCTACTATCGGAGGTTTGTTGAGGGTTTCTCAACCATTGCAGCACCTTTGACTAAGTTGACTCAGAAGAAGGTGAAGTTCCAGTGGTCAGAGGCTTGTGAGAAAAGCTTTCAAGAGTTGAAGGCTCGGCTTACCTCAGCACCAGTATTGACCCTACCCGAGGGTAACAATGGTTTCGTGGCATATTATGATGCTTCTCGAGTTGTACTTGGGTGTGTGTTGATGTAGCGAGGGAGGGTGATAGCTTATGCCTCTCGACAGCTGAAAGTGCATGAAAAGAATTACCCAACCCACAATCTTGAATTGGCCGCGGTGGTGTTTGCATTGAAGATATGGCGACATTACTTGTATGGGGTCCACGTGGATGTGTTTATGGACCGCAAGAGTTTGCATTATGTGTTTACACAGAAGGATCTAAATCTGCGGCAAAGGAGGTGGTTGGAGTTACTTAAGGATTATGACATGAGTGTCCTTTATCACCCGGGCAAAGCTAATGTGGTTGCGGATACGCTCAGTAGACTCTCAATGGAAAGTGTGTCCCATGTGGATGGGGGAAAGAAGGAGTTGGTGAAGGATGTTCACCAGCTTGCAAGGCTGGGAGTTAGACTGATCAATTCGATCGATGGAGGTGTTGTTGTGCATAACGGGTCAGAATCGTCCTTGGTAAATGATGTTAAATCCAGGCAAGATGAGTATCCAATATTGAGGAAGTTGAAGGAGGTGGTGCAGAATCAGAAAGTTGAGGTTTTCTCCCAAGGGGGAGATGGTGTGCTACAATACAAGGGTCGACTATGTGTTCCGGACGTTGATAATTTGAGAGTTAGGATATTGCATGAGGCACATGGTACCATATATTCTATTCATCCAGGATCCATGAAAATGTATCAGGATTTGCAAGAGATCTATTGGTGGGATGGTATGAAAAGGGATATTGCGGAGTTCATAGAAAAGTGTCCAAACTATCAGCAAGTGAAAGTCGAGCATCGAAGAACTGGAGGTGTACTTCAGGATATTGCCATCCCCACTTGGAATTGGGAAGAAATCAATATGGACTTCATTACAGGTCTACCTCGTACTCGCCGGCAATACGACTCTATTTGGGTTGTGGTGGATAGGTTGACCAAGGTTGCACACTTCCTACCGATCAAGACCATGGATTCAGCAGATGATTATGCTAAGTTGTATATTCAGGAATTGGTTTGGCTTCATGGAGTGCCTTTGTCTATTATTTCGGATCGATGTACTTAATTTACTTCTCAATTCTGGCGTTCGTTTCAAAAAGGGCTCGGGACTTAGGTTAAGCTAAGCACAACTTTCCACCCTCAGACAATCGGCCAAGCAGAACAAACCATTCATACTCTTGAGGATATGTTGAGAGCATGTGTGATGGATTTCAAAGGTAGTTGGGATGATCACTTTCCCTTGATCGAGTTTGCTTATAATAATAGTTACCACTCTAGTATCCAAATGGCACTGTTCGAGGTCCTCTACGGGCGAAGGTGTAGATCTCCCATCGGATGGTTTGAGGTTGGTGAGGCAGCCATGATAGGGCCAGACTCTATTCATGAGGCGATGGTGAAGGTTCAGTTGATAAGGGACCAACGGAAAACTGCTCAGAGTCGTCAGAAATCATATGTTGATGTGAGAAGAAGGGATTTGGAGTTTGATGTTGAAGACTGGCTATTTCTAAAGGTATCTCCCATGAAGGGAGTCATGCGGTTCGGAAAGAAAGGTAAACTCAGTCCCCGCAATGTTGGTCCGTACCGGGTTGTGATAAGAGTTGGTAAGGTGGCGTATGAGTTGGACTTTCCTTCAGGATTGACTTCAGTTCATCCCGTGTTCCATGTATCGCTTTTGAATAAGTGCTTGGGTGATCCAGCCTTGGTGGTTCTGATAGACAGCGTTGGTGTGAAAGACAGTCTCAATTATGAAGAAATTCCGATTGAAATTTTGGATCGACAAATTCGGAGGCTAGGGAACAAAGAGGCAGCTTCAATTAAGGTTTTATGGAGGAATCAGAATGTTGAAGGAGCTACGTGGGAGGCCAAAGCAGATATGATGGCTAAATACCCCCATTTGTTCTATGCCGACTCAGTTTTAGTTTGAGGTATCAAATTTTTTCCCTAAACCTCTATTTAATTTTTCATGTTCTATGCATGAGACTAAGTTTGTTTTATGATATGAAATATGTATGTGATGTATGAACTTTGACCAGCTATGTGGTTCTCTTCGGGAGTAGTCATTCCGTTAGTTTTCGGCTTGAAAATCAATGATTAGCATCTATATATATATATTGTGATTGTCGTTTATGGGTTTTCTGCTTGTTTTTAACATTCAAGAACGAATGTTCCCAAGGGGGAGATATTGTTATACCTCGAGAATTCAAGAATCGGACCCGGAAGTGAATCAGGAGAAAACTGGAAAAAAAATGTTGCAGGTTGAAGAACGGGTCACTTGACGACTCATAAGGAGGCATAACAAGTCGTCAGATGGCTTGTTGGGAAGGCCTAAGATGTTGATGGATTCGAGGTCCTCATGGGGTATGTAACAACTCGTGGTTAGTCACCACGAGTCGTCAAGTCAGCCGTTGGTTGGTCCTAAGGAGAGTTAGCAAGGCTTATCCAGTGTACCCGACGGGTGGCACCCAACGAGTCATCGTCAGTCCTAACTACCCGTTAGGTTAGCCATTACCAAGCTAGAGGAAATTTCTTGCATGATGAGGCAGTGTACTTGACGGGTGATCCAACGGATCGTGAGCTCTAGTAACGAGTCGTCAGGTCATCCGTTAGGACCCCCAGACAGTTAATTTCAGCGATTTCAGTAAGGGATTTTCTGTAATTTCTAAGTTTTAAGGGCCTATACTACGTCGTTTTGAGCTTGTAATAGAGGGTTTTAAGCTGAGATAAGCCCATCTAGGCCATTTTCTTCATTCATGCAAGCGTGAGAGCTTAAAGGGGAGAAAGTGAGGAGAAATTCACGGATTTCAAGGGAAATCTCAGCTGGGTAATTAGGAAGAGATAAGATTCTTCAAATCCCAGGTATGTAAGGCTATGAGTGGTGCTTTCTTCCACACCTATTCCCATTCCCTATCAAATTGTGATTTATTTGTCATGATCAAGTATGGGTTTTCCTTATGATTAATTGAGTTGATATTGATGATTTATTGAGTTTGGACGGATTCTAACTTAATTTGTTTTACAAAATTGTTTCCTAAAGAATTGAATCTAAAACACCCTTGTATGGGAAGTTCCTAATAGAATGTGATGGTGATGGAAGAGATGATGAAAAACATATTTTCACTCTTACCCATGATATTGATGATGTTTTCAAAGAAGGTTAAATTGACCCATGCATGATAAAGCTTTGGCTAGTGCCCAATGTTGAGTATAAATGATGATTTTCGTGAATTGACTCTATTGCTTGTTTCAAAGTGAAATCTCCCAATTATTATAATGTTTTCAAATGAATTGTATGAGTCTAAGTATGATAAGGTTTTGGGAAGGACCCTTATGTTGATGATGATAAAGTGATATTTCTAAAGTAGCCTTACCACATGATTTTGGAGTAAAGCCTCCCACTATTCCTGAGCTTGTGGTATGTGTCATAATTAAGCTTCTCATATGCAGGAATTCATAATTGAGATGTATGTTGTCATTAAGCTTCATTTCGCATGATGTTGAGCGCTAGTACGATTCTATTCTAAGCTTTGTCGAGATGACATTGTTGAGCTTCATATTTATATGATGTCTAATGCATGCATGATTTCATAGTGAGCTTTGTCAATAGACAATGTTGAGCTTCATTTCATACGATGTCGAGTTTATGCATAATTTCATGTTGAGCTTCATCATTAGAAGATGTTGAGCTTTGTATTTATACGATGTAGAGCATTGCATGTTTTAGGAGAAGAGTCTAGCACCGAGCGGGCTAAGGGTCGATAACCCTACACCCCAGAACTACGCACCAATGTAGGTTGATTCTATTATATTATTGGGACCTCCCTTGTGAGCTATCCCCCGCCCAATTGGCCCTTTCATCTTGATATCGATATCATGGTAGCATCCCTAGCCTTGGCAAGGTTTTGGACGATTTTGTCCACTTTAGTGTAATAGTCGGGACAACGCAAGCTCTATCGTGGTATGTCAGTTAAGCGATGAGCCTCCCATTGTGTATGTCATTTGAATTTTCATATTCATTACTCATGATGACTATCTTATGCATGCATGTTGGGAAAGTAAGGTTTGACTCATTCTTTAGCTTTTGATATAAATGTTATGATCTAGCTTTGTTTCATGTATCACTCTTGAAGAAGTGGTTGAGTGATCCAGCCTTAGTTTTCCCGATGGATAGTGTTGGTGTGAGAGACAGCCTCAGCTATGAGGAGGTTTTGGTGGAAATATTGGATCATCAGGTTCGAAGGCTAAGGAACAAGGAAGTGGCTTCAATTAAAGTGTTATGGAGGAATCAACATGTTGAAGAAGCTATGTGGGAAGTCGAAGTGGATATGATGGCTAGATACCCATATTTATTCTCTACAGGTCCAGTCTTAGCTTGAGGTATCAGTTTTGCACTCAGACTTTATTTAATTTTCATGTTCAGTTCATGTGCGCAAGTTCTTTTATGTACGTGGATGTGTGTACGATTAATGAAATTAGTTCAGTTATGTGATTCGAATCAGAGGTAGTCATTCCTTTAGTTTTTGGTTTATATGATCAGTATTTGAATATGATGATTGCATTTCTCTGCTTTTCTGTGTGTTTTCTAAAATTTGAGGACGAATTTTCCCAAGGGGGAGATATTGTTATACCCTGAAAGCCCAAAGATCAGACTCGGGAGTTGAAATGGAGAAAAGTGTAAAAACTGGAATCAGGCACAGAATGAGTCATCGGATGACTCGTTAGTGCAGCCCACGAGTCGTGATGTGACTCGTGGGGAGGCCAGTGAGGAAGTTTTGGAAGTTTGAGGAAAAGGATCCCCACTGGCGTGAAAACGACTCGTGATCATACCCTACAAGTCGTTAGGTCCGTCATGGGGTGGGGTAAGGAAAGAAAAGAGGAGAAGAGAGGCAGTGCACTCGATGGAAGGACCCCACTAGTCGTGGTCAGTCCCCACGATTTGTGGGGTGAGTCATGGTGCAAGCAGGGAAGGTTTTTGTTGAAGATCAAGCAGTGTACCTCACGACCGGCTCCATGAGTCGTGACATATGACCATGAGTCGTTAGGTCCCTCATTAGGACCACCTGACAGTTAATTTATGCGAATTTAGTAAGGGCTTTTCTGTAATTCCTAAGTTCCTAGGGCCTAAACTATGACGTTTTGAGTTATGGATAGTGTCTTTTAAAGGGGTTAAGTTCATTTTAGGCCTCATTCATTCATGCATGCAAGGTATAAGACTTGAGAGGGTGATCAAGCTTTGCATTCATCAATTTCTTTTCAATTTCCTATTGGGCATCTAAAGAAGTGTTAGAATGATCTACCAATAGGTATGTAGGGTTATGAATGGGTGATTTCTTTCACATCCATGCCCAATCCCTGTCTAAAGTATGAAATCCTATGTCTAATCTATGGGGTTTTAACCCAAAAGCATGAATCTTCTATTTCTATACATGTGTATGATTTGATTATGATTCTACTATTGAAATATGAAGCATGGGCACACTTTATAATGTTTTCAATTTAAAATCATGATTCTAGTTTTATGAATTAAAAAACCCATAGATGAAATGTTCATGAAAGATGAGATCTTTGATGAGTATATGATGATGATGAAGTATTATGATGAAAAGCATGTTTTGAAGATACCCATGTTTACAATTATGTTTTTGATAAGAATTGAGTATTTCTAAGTATAATAAAGCTTTGGGCAATGCCCGCATGTTAAGTATGAATGATGATTTTCCCGAATTAAGCTTAACACATTATTTTGGAGCAAAGACTCCCAATTATATTTTCAACTTGTGGTATGTTTGAGTTAAAGTTTTTATATATATAGCTTACTTCATGGTTTTGGAGCGAAGGCTCCCAATTATGTTTTTAGCTTGTGGTATGTCTTGAGCTAAAGCTACTCAAATGCATGATTCCATATCTAAGATGTATTTGATCATTGAGCTTCGTCAATAGACAATGTTGAGATTCGTTATAAAATGATGTAGAGCATATGCATGTTTTGGGAGTAGTGTCTAGCACCGAGCAGGCTAAGGGTCGATCACCCTATGCCTTAGAACTACGCGCCAACGTAGGTTTCCACTATTATGACTTTAGGACCTCCCATTATGAGATTCCCCTGCCCGGATGGGTCTTAAACTTGATACCGATATCATGGTATGTCCCTAGCCTTGGCAACACTTTGGACGGCTCTACCCACTTGAGTGTAATAGTTGGGACCACGTAAGCTCTGTCGTGGTATGTCGGTTAAAAGAAGAGTCTCCCATTGTTCCTCATGATTTCAGATATCGTTATTTCATTAATCATGAGATTTATATATATACATGTTCTAAAGAAGGTTTGACTCAATATTCATCTTTACTTATAAATGTCAGATTTCAGCTTTGAGTCAATCGATTCAGTTATGATGTTATGAAGTTATGTTATGTTATGTTATGAAGAGATCATGACTTCAGAAAGAATGCATGCAAGCCCTACTCTCAGACTCTTAATGTTTATGTTATATTATGCATTGTCTTTAAATGATATTATTTACTTTAGCGGTTTTACTTACCTTGCATACTCGGTACATTCCACGTACTGACCATATACTCTATGTTGTATGGTTTCATGATACAGAACCCAGCTCTCAGGTTCAGCCCTGCTCGTAGTCAGCTTATCAGATTTAGCATTCTTATTGTGGGTGAGTCCTCATTTCCCGAGGACTAGACTATTCAGCTTTCCTTTATGTACTTCAGTTTCAGTTTTATCGAGTAAGTTGGGGTCTTGACCCATCAACTCATAATGTTTAGAGGCTTTTCAGACATATGTATGTATTCAACTTTGAATTTCATATTCTGATGTTATGTTCAAGTTAGATTTTTGCTATGAGTATCTTATTGGTTATTCAGTTTCTTGATTGAGATTAGATGTATGCTTATGCTATGGGTCGACTTGGGGTCTCTTGGGGCTCCTTGTCCCGTGTTACGATCTAGGCCCCTGTTTGGATCGTGACAGAGCCTCTATGTACCCCTAGTAAGGACTTATTATGGATTCTTTCTGCCAATCATATCATGTATGTCTCATACCTCAACAAGGTATGAGATGACTTAACTGATCAGGTAGAGATCAGACTCCATATGTTTACATAGTGGATTATGTCAGCTATATTAAGAAATTTTCATAAAGAATTAATGAATGATGAAAGATGAATACGATAACGTCAACTTACTGATTTTTTGAATCCTTTGATTTCCTCCATGTATGATTATATTTTCTGGTTGTTGTTATATTTTAGTCGTGTTCATATTTTCATTCTATCATATTACATACAGTACAATTTCATATGTACTTATTTTTCTTTTTCTAGGGGGTGCTGCATTTGTAATAATTTAGACTTAGGTACATAGGTAGATGATCGAGTCGCACCTTACCGGATATTCTACTTTTGGTGTGCCCCGTTTACTTTTGGGGCCTAGTTACTGTCAGTATCCCTAGTTTTTGCTTAAAAGTATGTTCGATGCCTTGTCCTGGTAAAATAGTTTATCCATTTATGTCAGAGGCTTCACGTTACACCCCAAAAAATTTTTGCCGTCCAAATGATGTTAATATTTGTATGTTGGTTAATTAAAGTGTTTGTATGTATATGTTAAGGGACTTGAAAGAATTTGAAGTGTATGGTGTGAAGGTGACGGGGAATTGGATGTATAGACAATGTGACGAGCGAGTCGGCAAGGCAGGGTGAAGCCAGGCAGTGCAAGGGGCTGCATGACACGGACCTCCCTCTGCGCGATGGCCAACATTCCACGAACCTCCTCCTCCGCGATGGCTGGCGAGCCACAGACTCCTGTCCACTGCCTCACCCTTATATATGTGTTGAATTAAGTTGCCTCATTATTTTAAAATGTCCCAAAGCAACAACTTGCTAAGTACCAATTTTCTCTAGAATTCTAGTTAACAAAAGAGAAATTAATCTTGCAAATCTCCTTCAAACCCCAATTAACTTTGGGTAACGATCCTTGAAAGTGCAAAGGACGTGTTCATGGAATTATATCGTTGTAATTGTTTCAGATTGAAGGAGCCCTGATTCGTAGAAGTTGAGGAAAAATAGAGACGAGAGAGAAAAAAAGAGTGTTTCCGCAAATTTAGGTATTTTAAGAGAGAGAATTTTGGAAAGGAGTAATGATACATGCCGTGAAATACGGTGCTTTTACAGACCATATAAAAATACACGGTAAAAAAGGTAAAAACATGATTAAAATTAGTAAATGACTATTAAGTTGAAATATAGATACTTATAATAATTATTTAAAACTGTAGCCATATTATGTAAATATTATCTTATTCTTGCTATATTGTGTAATTTTTTTCAAACAAAATGAGCCAAATTTGTACAACCCGATCCAACTTGACCAAGCTCCAATCAAAAACAAACAAAAAAAATAAGTAAAGGGCACAAAAAGAAAAAGACAAACTATTCTAGAAATTGAGGTCTTCTTCTCAGAACCTCCGCCTTTTGCATAGTTCGGCATTTAGTCAGTTGTGCTACCGACACCAGTTGACGGGGCCATCATCTTCCGCTTTCCTGTTGAGCTCAACTCAAATAACAAGAACCTTAATAAAGACTAATTAGCTTGACAAGTTAAGCATATGTAGATCTGCTTTTCCCATAGTTTTGGCTAGCAGAAAAACCTTATAGTCTAGTGATTCCATATTTATATTAATCTCACAAGTATGATTAGCAAAATCAATTTCTTCTATCTGAGTACAATCATCACAATTAGGATTACTAGATTCTACACTCTTACCACTGTTATCCCCACCCAAAATATACCCAATTCGAATTCACGATCCGTTGCAAAATTTATTCCAATTCTAAGAGCTTGGATTGAATCGATATTGATATACCGATTCGATCCGAGCTCTCTTATTGAGAATGCTCATTTATGAAAATAAATGAGTAAAGTTAAAAATTAAGTATTATAGATAATTAAAAGAAAAAGGGATGATTTAAATAAATTTGAATTTAAAAGTTATTAGATTTATGCAAATAAAGGAGTAATGACATGTATGGGCGGGTCGTGTGGACACCTATATGACTCTAGCTTGGTAGGAGAACCCCTTTTTAAACCACATAAAACATGTCCAAAATTTCTCATTACTGTTACATAAGTCAATCAAATTTAAATTTATAGATAACTTCTGCCATCATAAATCTCCCATGATTTAGTCTAAACAGGTACAAGAGCTCTATTTGGAATACTAACAAATAAAATGACACAGCTTCGCCTATGAAAGAACGAAGCTGATGCTGAATACCGCCTTGCTAACCATAAAACTGCAGTTCACCTACCACAACCTATACCTAAAAGGTGCAATAAGGTGGTATCAGTACGCCACACGTACTGGTAGACATCATTGGCCATAGGATTAGTTCACACAATAATATATATATTAACATGAAATTGACTATTCTTTTACTAACCACAACAAAGATAAACTACACTCCTTCTTCCAATAAATTCATCCATTAATTACGCAATCATAACATTACAAGTACAAGCATATACCATGACTTCGACAATTAACTCGCCAACTCATAACACTCTACATTGGTTCCGTCATTTTGCTGCGGCGGTGACTTGACCACTCCTGTAATTTCATAGCAATGAAAATTCATTAGTTGCAGAGCGACCTATTTAAACAGTATCTCATCACTACTGACACCTTTTCATTTTTAGCATTCTTTATACGACTAAGATCCCCTTACCGATTACCTATTCTAATTTACATTAACAAAACTTATTTCCAGTAACCCTCGGTTCATTCAATTACCTGCAATATTATACTAATGTTAATTTTCCTTTATTTAGCCGTTGTCAATCCTTGGACTCTCATATTATCTTCTACCCATCCACACTCTATATCTATTAATAGTACCGCTCCCACAGTCAGGACCAACCTAGCATGAAACGTTATTGACATGACTGCTTATCAAAGAACTAATAACAAAATTAACTTAATTGAATTAGTTTAGTATGAGTTTAATTAATCAATCAACCATGGAGCATATTTAACCGCATCAACATACATTTGTCAACAACCATCAAGAAAAACAATTAAATCATCAACTATAAGTCAATCAATCGTACTAGAGGAGTCGTGCCCCCACAAGAATATGAATACAAGCATATACCTGCATCTCCTAGATCCCACACTGTATATCTCTACAATATGTTCACCTCATCTGGTACCATACCTGTACCATATCATCATGTATTACCACACGTATGTGTCTCTCACATCATGTCCGAATCATGTCGGCATATCATCTATCACATATGTATATTTGTACGTCTGTCACACATCTGTATAACTGTACACACATGCCAGAGGGTCTTATTTCTAACCTTCCAATCATGGCTTGCAGGGGACTTTAGAAATTCATGCACTGCACTGACGTGGTACCTGCTCCCACTCGTCTGGATGCTTCCTTCGGATATGAGCCATATCAAAACTGCTTGCCCGAATGCTCACCTCGGGCACGTGCCGCTCATATCTAAGTAATTATACACATGCTTATCACACTCATCTACTCGTCCAGATGCTCACCTCAGACACGAGCCTTTCATCTCAGGGTAAGAATGTATTACCCCTTTGTCTCACACGTTTCCTCATGCTCTCTATTAGTTATCTAAGATCCCATTCGCAAGTTAGGAATAATATTTCACAGTTCAATCCATTCGACAACAAGAATTAGTCATTATAATTTCTAACACAATCATTATATGAAGACCACTGAATTATATTAATCAAATCATTGATACTCAAGACACTAGTCATAATCCTGTTCATCACATTTTTGATTTATCGTTAAATAAAACTATGGAAGCTTTAATATACCTCCATAGACACACATGGGTATTAAAACATCTACTCTAATATTTAAGAGATCATACATCATATTCTGCTGCCCATTACCTATAGGTTCATGATCTTGGGCATAATTGCTTGCCCAAGTGCTATTTTATAGCTTAATTTAGTCATGTTTGTCTAATTATACACTTACATTCTTATGTGATTTTGTGTAAATTTGGGTATACACTAACCAACATGATTAGTCCTTATTTTGTAGGTGTAAAATGCATATGAGGGACTAAATAATGATGGATGAAGTGAAGGAATAGAGTTGGAAGTGAATTGCAAAAGATGGCAAGAAAACATGCCATGGCAAGGCTGGCCGCGCCAGGCAGCGTGCCACGCCATGCGTGTGCCGCGCCCAGCGCCGTGCTACGCCAAGGCCATGCACGCGATATGCTGCACTCCAAGGCGCCTGCGCGCCAGCGACCGTGCCATGCTAGGCACTGCTGCGCCTCTACAGGCTGTGTCACGCTGGCCATCGCGTAGGACCAGCGCCGTGCCACGTCGGCTGTCGCACCATGCCTCGGCCAAGCTACAGTCAAGTGCAATTTCCAGTGGGCCTCCGCGTTACCTCCGTGGCACGGAGGCAAATTGGTGCGTTCACCTCCGTGCCACGGAGCCATTCCATGACAGGCTAAAAATTGCAAATTCCTTATTTACTATACATTAAACCCTTAGCTCCTAAAATCATTTGTCACGAAATATTTTCTGAAAACCGTAGAGGAGCGAAGGGAGAAGTGAAGAACTCACCTAGGGTTCACTAATTTTACATTATCTTTTACCTATTATTGTAAGTACACTACCTTAACAATGTTTTAAAGTTATTGTATGAACATGAGTGGCTAAAACCCTTCCTCTAGGGTTGAGGCCACATGATATGATTGTAATGCATGAATTAGTTTTGGTTTGAGATGTTAATTGTTGTTTTGTCTTACATTCTTTATTATGGTTGTTTTTATGCTTGATCACCATCAAATCATACATGTTAAGCTAGGTAAAAGCTTGAGAGAGTAAACCTAGTCTAGAACAAGAGAATGTAGGGAGCAAGTTCTTATCTTACGATAGGATTCGCGATTAGGATAGAAATTATACTTAATTCGCCTTGCTTGGTTGATAAAAGGGATGATAGCAAGACACCGGATTAGAATTGCCACTCCACCACCTATAGAAGTAGTTGTGAAGCTAAGTCAGGTTAAATGATTAGAGGTACGATAGTCCCTAATCAAGAGCACAAACCCCGTAAACCACATCCATGTAGTTGAATTGCCCACGAACTAGGATGTCACATCCCCGCTCAACGATGTAGTTGTGAAGATAGTTTGTCATGTTTAGAGGCTCGAGAGACCATGAACATCGCATTTTCCAACTATGTGAGACAACAATTGATAATTTCATATGTGAACCATTACAAAGTGTAGCATTTCATGATTATACAGCCTTAGCTCTAGTTGCTTCTTATATTGTTTCAAGATTGTTTTGTGACCACCCCAAAACTTAATTATAATATACCGAAAACTTCTCTAATCAACACTTGTGAATAGCATGTGTATGATATGAATAACATAAATGTTTCAATTTCAAAAATTGAAAATGATTTACAGAATTGGTCAATTCCAAGAGAACCAATCGAAAAGGTTTACCAAACAGGAAACTTTTCGTTTTTCAAAAAATATAATATGAAAACATGTGAATCAACAGTTGCTATCAATAATTCTCTAGAATGCATTAAGCTTCTTGTTTCTGCTGATTTTCAAAAGTTTAAAAATGATTTTAAATTTTTGCATGTTGGTCTTGTTCAAATTGCTGTCAAAGAGCTATTTAGAAAAGGTTTGAATATTCCTATTTGTCTGCTTCTTAGAGATGATAGACTGCTGAATTTTGATGACTCTCTGTTAGGAGTATTAGAAAGTAACCTCGCCAATGGCCCGGTATACTTTAATTGCTATCCTAATTTTTTGGTTGATATTCAAGACCCCAACATCTTGGATACTTTGACTCTGAACGTCAAAACCAAAAATATGAATAGCAAGGTTGATACCAGAGAAATAGCTATAATATACAGGGTATATTATAAGCTTATGAAAACCACTATAGCCCCAAAGGCTATTACTGCTAGTGTCAAACGGGTAACCATGCTCATGGAAGCTAACCAAGAGCATAGTAATACCTTTGTTCCTAGACTTCTCAGGTGGAATGACATCTTATCTGATGAAGAATGGAAATTTGATTCCATCACCAACCCTACCCCTCTTCAACCCGAACGGTCTCAGATCGACAGGGTTATCCAATTTCCAGATGGATCTATAAACCTTAAGTTTTTAAGATCCAATTCTCTCAGCCAAGCATCTTCAAGTAGAAGAATGTCTTCTGCTAGACCTTCTTCTTTTTGTCCCCGGGAGGGTATTGATAGTAATTCTTCTGATAAGGAAGGTGAACCAGGGAAAATTCACGGGGTTGATTTTTCTCACACCATTCCCAGATTTTTCTATGAAGAGCCTTCTGCTGAAAGGCCTGACAGCCCTACTGCCAGTGATATGAAGCCTGAGCACAAGAGAAAAGATTCTTTGCTTACACTCTCCTCAGATGATGATTTTGAGGTTGATAAGAAAATGATTACTAAATGGTGGGACCTGCCAAAGCACAAGGATAAAAAGGAATGGTATAAAGCAAATTATACCTTGGAATAGAGAACCAAGTTTAGAGACAAGTGGTTCTGGGATATGAAAAGGTTCAAGACTAACCTTGAGTTTTTTAAGTGGTTTGAAATCACAGGTCAAATGGGAGACAACAACTCCTCATTAAAGGTTCTGGTAAAACAGTGGCACACCAGAGAAAAAATGGTTCATTCTGTTACTCCTCCTTTGGAAGGTATCCTCATACCTTACAGGAATGAGACCATAAAAGCCACTCCTTTCAAAAAGCTCTTGGACCAACCAAATGCTCCTGTTACTGCCGAAGATTTAAATAAAATCTACGAGCAGAATAATTATACAAACCAAGTTCTTCATGTTGTATCCCAACAAATAGAAGAAACCAAAAATTCTCCCAGTACTTCGAGTACTCCTCTCTTTTCAAAACCAAGCTCTTCTAAATCTGGTCACACCTCCATCAGTGAACCACCCTTCAAACTGCCTGAATTCTCCAAAAAGAATTTTCCCAAATACTTCAGAGAAGAAAGTCTCCTTGAAAAGATCAGCAATGAATTGACCAAACTTAACCTCAGCAAAGGGGAAAGTAATGGACAGAAGATTGGTGCTATTGCTGAAAAATCCAGCAAAAGGTACCAAAACAACAGGAATTTCTACAAAAGGCCTTCATTCCCAGACATGCAGTTTGAGGAAAATCATTTCTATCCACAAGGTACTGCTGACGGAGCGGGCATCACAGAGTGGAACATCGATGGCATGGCCGAAGGGCAGATATATGCCAAATTACAAGAGATAGGCATGAATATCACAGCCTATAAAATGAAAAATTCTACGGACAAAGAAGCCTGTAGCCTCATTATTGCCGCATTCACCGGTATGTTAAAAAATTGGTGGGACAACTACCTAACAGAAGCTAACAGGCATGAAATCCTCAACGCTACAGCCCTTAAGACTGTGGTCAAAGTGGAAGCAGGCCAGGAAGCAGTAAGCCAAGAAATTCAAGAAGATGCAACAACGACTTTGTAGTACAGCATTGCAAAACATTTCGTGGGTGAACCCAAGCTTTTCCAAGACAGAAGTCTGGAGATTTTGAATAACTTATACTGCAAGAAACATACAGATTTCAGGTGGTATAAAGATATGTTCTTGAACAAAGTCATGGTTAGGACTGACTGCAACAGTGAGTATTGGAAAGAAAGGTTCATCAGTGGACTTCCAACTCATTTTGCTGAAAAAGTCAGATCCAAGATCAGAGATAGATGCGACGGTAAAATCCCGTATGCAGAACTTGCATATGGCGATATTATCAGTTTCATTAATGTCGTTGCTCTTGAGCTTTGCACTGATCTTAAGCTCAAAGATCAAATCAAGCGGGATCAAAGAGATTCTTCCAAAGACTTGGGAACCTTTTGTCAAGATTTTGGGTTTCCAGCATTAAAACCGCCTTCGTCCAGATTGGATAAACATGCCAGAAAAGGTGATAAATCTTTCAGGAGAAAGAAGAAGACCTCCGAAAGGTCAAAACATAAGAAGGACGAAAGAAAATTCAGAAGAAAAGGTTCCAAGAAAACCCAAACCCCAGAGGACACTTGCTGGACGTGTGGCAAAAGAGGCCACAAATCCCCTGACTGCCCAAGAAATGGGAAAAAGAAGAAGAAAATAAATCTGCTTGAAGTAGAAGAGGACATAAAGCAGAAACTCTTCTCTATCTTAGAGGAAGAAGAGTCAGAAACAGAATACTTCTCCTCCGAAGAAGGAGAAAGAGATGACGACTACTTAAATGTAGCCCAGAGTTCCGGGTCAGATGAATCCGCTTCAGAATGCAACTGCAATGGTGCCTTCTGGCTTTGTGATAATAATTCCGTTAAGGTTCTGTCTGAAAAGACTGCAGAAACCTTGTTCTCCACTATTGAGCATATCCAGGACGAAGAAGCTAGAAGGAAGTACCTTCTTGAACTTCAAAAGCTCGTGCTCAAAGAAAAAAGGGAAAAACCTTCAGTCACTCCTTTTAGCATGAAACAAGTCATGGAGAAATTCAACTCCGAAAAGAGTAAAGAACCATCCATCGGAGAACTCCGAAAGGAAATAAGTCTCTTAAAAGATGAAGTAAGGGACATCAAGGCAAGACTTAGCAGCATTGAAGTCGAAAAGCTGACTAAGAAGCTGCTCAAAGAAATCAAAGAAGACCAAAGATCTTCCGACACAGATAGAGAGCCTGACTCTCCAAAACATTACACAAACTTTATTGAAGAAGCAGAGTCTTCACATCAAGGTAATAAAGAACCAGGAGTTCTTGCTATCACTCAGGTGAAACCACAGAGTTCACATATTTTTATTAAGCTTATTATTGGTGATCTAACTCTGAATAAGATTGCCTTGTTAGACAGCGGTGCAGACAGGAACTGCATCATTAAAGGATTGATACCAACCAAGTATCTTACCAAGAGCATTACCAAATTGTATAGTGCTACAGGTGAACGTATTTTGATTGACTTTAAGTTATCAAATGCTCATATTTGTAATAACGGGATTTGTTTAAAAAACGATTTTGTCATTACAAAGAATATTAATGAAGAAATCATTTTGGGGATCCCTTTCATCACCCAAATAAAACCTTTCATCTCAGGTTTTAAATCAATTAAAACAAAAATTTTGGGGAAAAATCTTGAGTTTCCTTTTGTAAAAACTCTTTCGAAAAATGAAAGTTTATTTTTACATGACAAAATTGCTTTTAAAATATTTCATCTTTCAAATCAAATTGGATTTTTAAAAGATGAGGTAAAAATCAAACGAATTGAGCAGATTTTAAAAACCCCGGGAATGGTTAGTAAAATAGCCCAACTCGAGGAGAAATTTAAAACCGAAATCTGCTCAGAATTTCCTAATGCTTTTTGGGCCAGAAAAGCCCACACTGTTGATTTACCTTATATAGATGGATTTAATGAACGGACCATTAGCACAAAAGCTAGGCCCATTCAGATGAGTCATGAACTCATGGAAATCTGTAAAAAGGAAATCAATCAACTTTTGGAAAATAAAATCATCAGACCCTCCAGATCCCCATGGAGTTGTTCTGCATTTTATGTTAACAAAGCTGCGGAGCAGGAAAGAGGCTCTCCCAGACTTGTTATAAACTATAAACCTTTGAATTCAGTTTTAAAATGGATTCGATATCCCATTCCTAACAAAAGGGATCTTTTAAAAAGAACTTACAAGGCTAATGTCTATAGTAAGTTCGATATGAAATCAGGCTTTTGGCAAATACAAATTTCCGAAAAAGATAAATATAAAACCGCATTTAATGTTCCATTTGGACAATATGAATGGAATGTTATGCCTTTTGGGCTTAAAAATGCCCCTTCTGAATTTCAAAAAATTATGAACGACATATTTAATCATGTAAGCTACATGTCCATAGTTTACATAGATGATGTTTTAATCTTCTCTGAGGACTTAGATTCTCACTTTAGACATCTCAATATCTTCTTAAATATTGTAAAGAAAAATGGCTTGGTCGTCAGTGCCAAGAAAATAAAAATTTTCCAAACGAGCATTAGATTTCTTGGTCATGATTTATACCAGGGAACCTATAAGCCAATTTGCAGAGCCATTGAGTTCTCAGGGAAGTTCCCAGATGTTATTTTGGAGAAAACCCAGCTACAGAGGTTTTTAGGGAGCATCAACTATGTTGCCGACTTTATACCAAAGGTCAGGCACATTTGTAAGCCATTGTTTGATAGGCTTAAGAAAAAACCTTGTCATTGGACTGAAGAACAAACCAAGGCTGTTAAGAAAATCAAAGAGATTGTCAAAGATCTTCCGTGTTTAGGCATCCCCAATCCAGATGCCTTTATGATTGTAGAAACTGATGCCTCTGACATCGGCTATGGAGGTATTCTGAAACAAAGAAAATCTCCTGAAGATTTTGAACAATTGGTAAGATTTACTTCCGGCGTATGGAATTCTGCTAAAAAAAATTACAGCACGGTAAAAAAGGAAGTACTCTCGATCGTCCTTTGCATTACTAAGTTTCAGGATGATCTTATTAATAAAACTTTTCTACTTAGAGTAGATTGTAAATCAGCTAAGGATATCCTCCAAAAGGATGTCAAAAATCTTGTGTCAAAACGAATTTTTGCTAGGTGGCAAGCGTTACTGTCAAATTTTGATTTTGATATTGAGTTCCTTAAGGGAAAAAATAATTCTTTGCCTGATTATCTAACCAGGGAATTTTTGCAGGATAGATGAGGCCTTTCAAGCCTAAGTCTGCATCAACCAGTGGTCCCTCTAGAAGGGATAATCCCAAAGCTTTGGCTAATCCATTTGCAATACGGCCATCTTTGAATGACCATCTGGATCTTAACAAATATTCTGCTCTAGCTAGGATTCCTCCTTTGGATCCAAGGCTAACTATCACTCATTTCCTCCTCTTCCTCCTTCAGCACCTAAAGCTGATAATACCAAAAAATCTTCTCCTTTCAAAAAGGAATCCCAACCTACTTCATCTTCGCCTTCAGGGTAACCTCGTTTCTCTAATACCCAAACTAGGGATAGCTATGCTTTAAAAACTCCTGGAAGTTTTGCAGAAGCCCTTGACCCAAACCTTTCTTCTAAAGGTAAGGATGTCATTGAAACTCCGAAGGTCAAAGAGACTTTCAAAAATATTTCTATTCTTGTATCTCCTATCCTCGCTCTTGATAAGGAGTACGAAAACTTTGAAATCAAGCATCTGGTCAGACCTCTTTACACTGACCGAAATTATATTGAAACTTCCAATCCACTTAAAACCAGAAAATTCTATGAGTTCATTTTAGTGGATACTGGATCAATTGAAATCGAGCATGTTCTTAGTAACGAAGCCGATCCTAGTAGCATTGCCTACTCAAAATTTACCCTAAAGAAGATTCTTTCTCCATTCAATTGGCAGGTGGATCATCTCCACACTCCAATTAACCTTTCGAGGCCACATAAGCCTCAAACTTTTAACTGGTTCGATTACAGGGATGCATGGTTCAATTTCATCTTCCTAAGACCAACCACCCATACCTAGTTTGTCAAGTACGGGCCAGAGGTAAGTAATTCTACCATCCCAAGATGGTTTTATGATTGGTGGAATTGTTTCAGAGGAAACTCAGAAGTCCTCCCTAAGAACTTCGCCGACAGGTTTGGTCAATTTCAAATTGACAATGATATTTCTTCTTTACCAGAGCATATTAAATTATGCAAATATTTTATTAATAAGAAAATTTCTTTTATAATAAGTTGGACCTTTGCAGTACATGAATCTGACACGATCAAATACTTGAAAAAGGAAGTCTTTGCCAGAGGGTGGACTCCGGCCATTAAAAAGAATGATTCAAAGCAATCTCCCAAAAAGGAGATGGTTCAGAAATCAAACAAGAAGTCTAAAGAAGAGCTCAAGAAAAAACTCCAGAAAGCTCTTTCAGACTTAGATGACAATTCAGATGAAGAATCTGCTTCTCAACTTCTGGAAGAAGTATCCTCCTCACAAAGCGAGGATAATGGTGACATGTTAAGGCCTAAAGCTTTAGCTCAGTCCTATTTAGATCCCTATTCAGACTAGTCCTGATTGAGGATTTTTAAAAATCCAGAATAATCAGCTTTCCAGATAGAGGTTTCAAAGAAACCGGAATTATCAAGGAAAGGATAATAGAGAACCAAAGGTTCGGCATTATTATGGATTAGTCTAAGAAAGGACTAAAGACCCATGTGGCAGACAGAAGCATCTGACCGACAATACTTTGCGAAAAGCAGACCCCACTTACTTTGCGGAAAGCAGACTCCACTCCAAAATCTGATTCCCTCTCGGTGGAAGAAGGGACCCACAAGATAAGAGTATAGATAAAGCAATCTCCAAGAGCCAATCAGAGGAAGGCATCTAGATTACTTTATCAGAAACCTTATCCTTCTACGCCTATAAAAGGCCTTGTAAATCAGATAGAAAGACATTCGAAAATTTTAGGAAGAAAAACTCTCTCTGTAATCTTTCAATGATCTTTCAATATTTCCGCTGTACCTATTAGCAATTCAATAAACAAGTAAGTTTATTCATCTTTTGTTTGTTATGCTATTAATATTCCGATCCTGTATAAATGGCTCATACCCTCCCGGGGACAAAAAGAAGAAGGTCTAGTCGAATACATTCTTCTACTTGAAGACGCTTGGCTGAGAGAATTGGATCTAAAACCGAAATCTGCTCAGAATTTCCTAACGCTTTTTGGGCCAGAAAAGCCCACATTGTTGATTTACCTTATATAGATGGATTTAATGAACGGGCCATTAGCACAAAAGCTAGGCCCATTCAGATGAGTCATGAACTCATGGAAATCTGTAAAAAGGAAATCAATCAACTTTTGGAAAATAAAATCATCAGACCCTCCAGATCCCCAAGGAGTTGTTCTGCATTTTATGTTAACAAAGCTGCGGAGCAGGAAAGAGGCTCTCCCAGACTTGTTATAAACTATAAACCTTTGAATTCTGTTTTAAAATGGATTCGATATCCCATTCCTAACAAAAGGGATCTTTTAAAAAGAACTTACAAGGCTAATGTTTATAGTAAGTTCGATATGAAATCAGGCTTTTGGCAAATACAAATTTTCGAAAAAGATAAATATAAAACCGCATTTAATGTTCCATTTGGACAATATGAATGGAATGTTATGCCTTTTGGGCTTAAAAATGCCCCTTCTGAATTTCAAAAAATTATGAACGACATATTTAATCATGTAAGCTACATGTCCATAGTTTACATAGATGATGTTTTAATCTTCTCTGAGGACTTAGATTCTCACTCTAGACATCTCAATATCTTCTTAAATATTGTAAAGAAAAATGGCTTGGTCGTCAGTGCCAAGAAAATAAAAATTTTCCAAACGAGCATTAGATTTCTTGGTCATGATTTATACCAGGGAACCTATAAGCCAATTTGCAGAGCCATTGAGTTCTCAGGGAAGTTCCCAGATGTTATTTTGGAGAAAACCCAGCTACAGAGGTTTTTAGGGAGCATCAACTATGTTGCCGACTTTATACCAAAGGTCAGGCACATTTGTAAGCCATTGTTTGATAGGCTTAAGAAAAAACCTTGTCATTGGACTGAAGAACAGACCAAGGCTGTTAAGAAAATCAAAGAGATTGTCAAAGATCTTCCGTGTTTAGGCATCCCCAATCTAGATGCCTCTATGATTGTAGAAACTGATGCCTCTAACATCGGCTACGGAGGTATTCTGAAACAAAGAAAATCTCCTGAAGATTTTGAACAATTGGTAAGATTTACTTCCGGCGTATGGAATTCTGCTCAAAAAAAATTACAGCACGGTAAAAAATGAAGTACTCTCGATCGTCCTTTGCATTACTAAGTTTCAGGATGATCTTATTAATAAAACTTTTCTACTTAGAGTAGATTGTAATTCATCTAAGGATATCCTCCAAAAGGATGTCAAAAATCTTGTGTCAAAACAAATTTTTGCTAGGTGGCAAGCCTTACTGTCAAATTTTGATTTTGATATTGAGTTCCTTAAGGGAAAAAATAATTCTTTGCCTGATTATCTAACCAGGGAATTTTTGCAGGATAGATGAGGCCTTTCAAGCCTAAGTCTGCATCAACTAGTGGTCCCTCTAGAAGGGATAATCCCAAAGCTTCGGCTAATCCATTTGCAATACGGCCATCTTTGAATGACCATCTGGATCTTAACAAATATTCTGCTCTAGCTAGGATTCCTCCTTTGGATCCAAGGCTAACTGTCACTCCATTTCCTCCTCTTCCTCCTTCAGCACCTCAAGCTGATAATACCAAAAAATCTTCTCCTTTCAAAAAGGAATCCCAACCTACTTCATCTTCGCCTTCAGGGCAACCTCGTTTCTCTAATACCCAAACTAGGGATAGCTATGCTTTAAAAACTCCTGGAAGTTTTGCAGAAGCCCTTGACCCAAACCTTTCTTCTAAAGGTAAGGATGTCATTGAAACTCCGAAGGTCAAAGAGACTTTCAAAAATATTTCTATTCTTGTATCTCCTATCCTCGCTCTTGATAAGGAGTACGAAAACTTTGAAATCAAGCATCTGGTCAGACCTCTTTACACTGACCGAAATTATATTGAAACTTCCAATCCACTTAAAACCAGAAAATTCTATGAGTTCATTTTAGTGGATACTGGATCAATTGAAATCGAGCATGTTCTTAGTAACGAAGCCGATCCTAGTAGCATTGCCTACTCAAAATTTACCCTAAAGAAGATTCTTTCTCCATTCAATTGGCAGGTGGATCATCTCCACACTCCAATTAACCTTTCGAGGCCACATAAGCCTCAAACTTTTAACTGGTTCGATTACAGGGATGCATGGTTCAATTTCATCTTCCTAAGACCAACCACCCATACCTGGTTTGTCAAGTACGGGCCAGAGGTAAGTAATTCTACCATCCCAAGATGGTTTTATGATTGGTGGAATTGTTTCGGAGGAAACTCAGAAGTCCTCCCTAAGAACTTCGCCGACAGGTTTGGTCAATTTCAAATTGACAATGATATTTCTTCTTTACCAGAGCATATTAAATTATGCAAATATTTTATTAATAAGAAAATTTCTTTTATAATAAGTTGGACCTTTGCAGTACATGAATCTGACAGGATCACATACCTGACAAAGGAAGTCTTTGCCAGAGGGTGGACTCCAGCAATTAAAAAGAATGATTCAAAGCAATCTCCCAAAAAGGAGATGGTTCAGAAATCAAACAAGAAGTCTAAAGAAGAGGTCAAGAAAAAACTCAGAAAGCTCTTTCAGACTTAGATGACAATTCAGATGAAGAATCTGCTTCTCAACTTCTGGAAGAAGTATCCTCCTCACAAAGCGAGGATAATGGTGACATGTTAAGGCCTAAAGCTTTAGCTCAGTCCTATTTAGATCCCTATTCAGACTAGTCCTGATTGAGGATTTTTAAAAATCCAGAATAATCAGCTTTCCAGATAGAGGTTTCAAAGAAACCGGAATTATCAAGGAAAGGATAATACAGAACCAAAGGTTCGGCATTATTATTGATTAGTCTAAGAAAGGACTAAAGACCCATGTGGCAGACAGAAGCATCTGACCGACAATACTTTGCGAAAAGCAGACCCCACTTACTTTGCGGAAAGCAGACTCCACTCCAAAATCTGATTCCCTCTCGGTGGAAGAAGGGACCCACAAGATAAGAGTATAGATAAAGCAATCTCCAAGAGCCAATCAGAGGAAGGCATCTAGATTACTTTATCAGAAACCTTATCCTTCTACGCCTATAAAAGGCCTTGTAAATCAAATAGAAAGATATTCGAAAATTTTAGGAAGAAAAACTCTCTCTGTAATCTTTCAATGATCTTTCAATATTTCCGCTGTACCTATTAGCAATTCAATAAACAAGTAAGTTTATTCATCTTTTATTTCTTATGCTATTAATACAGTTGTTTAACTTGATTGCTCTATATTAGTTATACCTGAACATAGTCTATACTTAGCTTTCTTACCTCAAAGGCGATAGTTTACATCAACATGAATCAGCATGTTTATGATATGAATAGCATAAATGTTTCAATTTCCAAAATTGAAGATGATTTACAAAACTGGTCGATTCCAAGAGAACCGATTGAAAAGATTTACCAAACCGGTAACTTTTCATTTTTCAAAAAATATAATATTAAGACTTGTGAATCAACAGTCGCTATAAATAATTTTTTAGAATGCATAAAGCTTCTTGTTTCTGCCGATATTCAAAAGTTTAAAAATGACTTTAAATTTTTGCATGTTGGTCTTGTACAAATTGCTGTTAAACCTCTGTTTAGAAAAGGTTTAAATATTCCTATCTGTCTGCTTCTTCGTGATGATAGACTATTAAATTTTGATGACTCTTTGTTAGGAGTTTTAGAAAGTAACCTCGCCAATGGCCCGGTATACTTTAACTGCTATCCTAACTTCTCGGTCGATATCCAGGACCCCAACATCCTGGATACCTTGACACTTAATGTCAAGACCAAGAACATGAATAGCAAGATAGACACCCGTGAGATAGCTATAATATACAGGGTATATTATAAGCTTATGAAAACCACGATAGCCCCAAAGGCTATCACTGCTAGTGTCAAAGGGGTTACCATGCTCATGGAAGCTAACCAAGAGCACTGTACTACCTTTGTTCCTAGACTTCTCAGGTGGAATGACATCCTATCTGATGAAGAATGGAAACTTGATTCCATCACCAACCCTACCCCTCTTCAACCCGAACGGTCTCAGATCGATAGGGTTATCCAATTTCCAGACGGATCCATAAACCTTAAGTTTTTGAGATCCAACTCTTATGGCCAAGCGTCTTCAAGTAGAAGAATGTATTCGGCTAGACCTTCTTCTTTTTGCCCCCGGGAGGGTAATGATAGCAACTCTTCGGAAAAGGACGGTGAACTAGGGAAAATTCACGGGGTTGATCTTTCCCACGCCATTCCCAAAGTTTTTTACGAAGAACCTTCTGCTGAACCTCCAGTCAGCTGTACTGCCAGTGACATGAGACCTGAGCACAGGAGAAAAGATTCTCTGTTAACTCTATCCTCGGATGATGATTTTGAGATTGACAGAAAAAAGATTTCTGAATGGTGGAACCTGCCGAAACACAGGGACAAAAAGGAATGGTATAAGGCAAATTATACCCTAGATCAAAGAACCAAGTTTAGAGACAAATGGTTCAGAGATATGAAAAGATTCAAGACTAACCTTGAGTTTTTTAAGTGGTTTGAAATCACAGGTCAAATGGGAGACAACAGCTCCTCATTAAAGGTTCTGGTAAAACAGTGGCACACCAGAGAAAAAATGGTTCATTCTGTTACTCCTCCTTTGGAAGGAATCCTCATACCTTACAGGAATGAGACCATAAAAGCCACTCCTTTCAAAAAGCTCTTGGACCAACCAAATGCTCCTGTTACTGCCGAAGATTTAAATAAAATCTACGAGCAGAATAATTATACAAACCAAGTTCTTCATGTTGTATCCCAACAAATAGAAGAAACCAAAAATTCTCCCAGTACTTCGAGTACTCCTCTCTTTTCAAAACCAAGCTCTTCTAAATCTGGTCACACCTCCATTAGTGAACCACCCTTCAAACTGCCTGAATTCTCCAAAAAGAATTTTCCCAAATACTTCAGAGAAGAAAGTCTCCTTGAAAAGATCAGCAATGAATTGACCAAACTTAACCTCAGCAAAGGGAAAAGTAATGGACAGAAGATTGGTGCTATTGCTGAAAAATCCAGAAAAAGGTACCAAAACAACAGGAATTTCTACAAAAGGCCTTCATTCCGAGACATGCAGTTTGAGGAAAATCATTTCTATCCACAAGGTACTGCTGACGGAGCGGGCATCACAGAGTGGAACATCGATGGCATGGCCGAAGGGCAGATATATGCCAAATTACAAGAGATAGGCATGAATATCACAGCCTATAAAATGAAAAATTCTACGGACAAAGAAGCCTGTAGCCTCATTATTGCCGGATTCACCGGTATGTTAAAAAATTGGTGGGACAACTACCTAACAAAAGCTAACAGGCATGAAATCCTCAACGCTACAGCCCTTAAGACTGTGGTCAAAGTGGAAGCAGGCCAGGAAGCAGTAAGCCAAGAAATTCAAGAAGATGCAACAACGACTTTGTAGTACAGCATTGCAAAACATTTCGTGGGTGAACCCAAGCTTTTCCAAGACAGAAGTCTGGAGATTTTGAATAACTTATACTACAAGAAACTTACAGATTTCAGGTGGTATAAAGATATGTTCTTGAACAAAGTCATGGTTAGGACTGACTGCAACAGTGAGTATTGGAAAGAAAGGTTCAACAGTGGACTTCCAACTCATTTTGCTAAAAAAGTCAGATCCAAGATCAGAGATAGATGCGACGGTAAAATCCCATATGCAGAACTTGCATATGGCGATATTATCAGTTTCATTAATGTCGTTGCTCTTGAGCTTTGCACTGATATTAAGCTTAAAGATCAAATCAAGCGGGATCAAAGAGATTCTTCCAAAGACTTGGGAACCTTTTGTCAAGATTTTGGGTTTCCAGCATTAAAACCGCCTTCGTCCAGGTTGGATAAACATGCCAGAAAAGGTGATAAATCTTTCAGGAGAAAGAAGAAGACCTCCGAAAGGTCAAAACATAAGAAGGACGAAAGAAAATTCAGAAGAAAAGGTTCCAAGAAAACCCAAACCCCAGAGGACACTTGCTGGACGTGTGGCAAAAGAGGCCACAAATCCCCTGACTGCCCAAGAAATGGGAAAAAGAAGAAGAAAATAAATCTGCTTGAAGTAGAAGAGGACATAAAGCAGAAACTCTTCTCTATCTTAGAGGAAGAAGAGTCAGAAACAGAATACTCCTCCTCCGAAGAAGGAGAAACAGATGACGACTACTTAAATGTAGCCCAGAGTTCCGGGTCAAATGAATCCGCTTCAGAATGCAACTACAATGGTGCCTTCTGTCTTTGTGATAATAATTCCGTTAACGTTCTGTCTGAAAAGACTGCAGAAACCTTGTTCTCCACTATTGAGCATATCCAGGACGAAGAAGCTAGAAGGAAGTACCTTCTTGAACTTCAAAAGCTCGTGCTCAAAGAAAAAAGGGAAAAACCTTCAGTCACTCCTTTTAGCATGAAACAAGTCATGGAGAAATTCAACTCCGAAAAGAGTAAAGAACCATCCATCGGAGAACTCCGAAAGGAAATAAGTCTCTTAAAAGATGAAGTAAGGGACATCAAGGCAAGACTTAGACGCATTGAAGTCGAAAAGCTGACTAAGAAGCTGCTCAAAGAAATCAAAGAAGACCAAAGATCTTCCGACACAGATAGAGAGCCTGACTCTCCAAAACATTACACAGACTTTATTGAAGAAGCAGAGTCTTCACATCAAGGTAATAAAGAACCAGGAGTTCTTGCTATCACTCAGGTGAAACCACAGAGTTCACATATTTTTATTAAGCTTATTATTGGTGATCTAACTCTGAATAAGATTGCCTTGCTAGACAGCGGTGCAGACAGGAACTGCATCATTGAAGGATTGATACCAACCAAGTATCTTACCAAGAGCACTACCAAATTGTATAGTGCTACAGGTGAACGTATCTTGGTTGACTTTAAGTTATCAAATGCTCATATTTGTAATAACGGGATTTGTTTAAAAAACGATTTTGTCATTATAAAGAATATTAATGAAGAAATCATTTTGGGGATCCCTTTCATCACCCAAATAAAACCTTTCATCTCAGGTTTTAAATCAATTAAAACAAAAATTTTGGGGAAAAATCTTGAGTTTCCTTTTGTAAAAACTCTTTCGAAAAATGAATGTTTATTTTTACATGACAAAACTGCTTTTAAAATATTTCATCTTTCAAATCAAATTGGATTTTTAAAAGATGAGGTAAAAATCAAACGAATTGAGCAGATTTTAAAAACCCCGGGAATGGTTAGTAAAATAGCCCAACTCGAGGAGAAATTTAAAACCGAAATCTGCTCAGAATTTCCTAATGCTTTTTGGGCCAGAAAAGCCCACACTGTTGATTTACCTTATATAGATGGATTTAATGAACAGACCATTAGCACAAAAGCTAGGCCCATTCAGATGAGTCATGAACTCATGGAAATCTGTAAAAAGGAAATCAATCAACTTTTGGAAAATAAAATCATCAGACCCTCCAGATCCCCATGGAGTTGTTCTGCATTTTATGTTAACAAAGCTGCGGAGCAGGAAAGAGGCTCTCCCAGACTTGTTATAAACTATAAACCTTTGAATTCAGTTTTAAAATGGATTCGATATCCCATTCCTAACAAAAGGGATCTTTTAAAAAGAACTTACAAGGCTAATGTCTATAGTAAGTTCGATATGAAATCAGGCTTTTGGCAAATACAAATTTCCGAAAAAGATAAATATAAAACAGCATTTAATGTTCCATTTGGACAATATGAATGGAATGTTATGCCTTTTGGGCTTAAAAATGCCCCTTCTGAATTTCAAAAAATTATGAACGACATATTTAATCATGTAAGCTACATGTCCATAGTTTACATAGATGATGTTTTAATCTTCTCTGAGGACTTAGATTCTCACTTTAGACATCTCAATATCTTCTTAAATATTGTAAAGAAAAATGGCTTGGTTGTCAGTGCCAAGAAAATAAAAATTTTCCAAACGAGCATTAGATTTCTTGGTCATGATTTATACCAGGGAACCTATAAGCCAATTTGCAGAGCCATTGAGTTCTCAGGGAAGTTCCCAGATGTTATTTTGGAGAAAACCCAGCTACAGAGGTTTTTAGGGAGCATCAACTATGTTGCCGACTTTATACCAAAGGTCAGGCACATTTGTAAGCCATTGTTTGATAGGCTTAAGAAAAAACCTTGTCATTGGACTGAAGAACAGACCAAGGCTGTTAAGAAAATCAAAGAGATTGTCAAAGATCTTCCGTGTTTAGGCATCCCCAATCCAGATGCCTTTATGATTGTAGAAACTGATGCCTCTGACATCGGCTACGGAGGTATTCTGAAACAAAGAAAATCTCCTGAAGATTTTGAACAATTGGTAAGATTTACTTCCGGCGTATGGAATTCTGCTCAAAAAAATTACAGCACGGTAAAAAAGGAAGTACTCTCGATCGTCCTTTGCATTACTAAGTTTCAGGATGATCTTATTAATAAAACTTTTCTACTTAGAGTAGATTGTAAATCAGCTAAGGATATCCTCCAAAAGGATGTCAAAAATCTTGTGTCAAAACAAATTTTTGCTAGGTGGCAAGCCTTACTGTCAAATTTTGATTTTGATATTGAGTTCCTTAAGGGAAAAAATAATTCTTTGCCTGATTATCTAACCAGGGAATTTTTGCAGGATAGATGAGGCCTTTCAAGCCTAAGTCTGCATCAACCAGTGGTCCCTCTAGAAGGGATAATCCCAAAGCTTCGGCTAATCCATTTGCAATACGGCCATCTTTGAATGACCATCTGGATCTTAACAAATATTCTGCTCTAGGTCACTCCATTTCCTCCTCTTCCTCCTTCAGCACCTAAAGCTGATAATACCAAAAAATCTTCTCCTTTCAAAAAGGAATCCCAACCTACTTCATCTTCGCCTTCAGGGCAACCTCGTTTCTCTAATACCCAAACTAGGGATAGCTATGCTTTAAAAACTCCTGGAAGTTTTGCAGAAGCCCTTGACCCAAACCTTTCTTCTAAAGGTAAGGATGTCATTGAAACTCCGAAGGTCAAAGAGACTTTCAAAAATATTTCTATTCTTGTATCTCCTATCCTCGCTCTTGAAGGAGTACGAAAACTTTGAAATCAAGCATCTGGTCAGACCTCTTTACACTGACCGAAATTATATTGAAACTTCCAATCCACTTAAAACCAGAAAATTCTATGAGTTCATTTTAGTGGATACTGTATCAATTGAAATCGAGCATGTTCTTAGTAACGAAGCCGATCCTAGTAGCATTGCCTACTCAAAATTTACCCTAAAGAAGATTCTTTCTCCATTCAATTGGCAGGTGGATCATCTCCACACTCCAATTAACCTTTCGAGGCCACATAAGCCTCAAACTTTTAACTGGTTCGATTACAGGGATGCATGGTTCAATTTCATCTTCCTAAGACCAACCACCCATACCTGGTTTGTCAAGTACGGGCCAGAGGTAAGTAATTCTACCATCCCAAGATGGTTTTATGATTGGTGGAATTGTTTCAGAGGAAACTCAGAAGTCCTCCCTAAGAACTTCGCCGACAGGTTTGGTCAATTTCAAATTGACAATGATATTTCTTCTTTACCAGAGCATATTAAATTATGCAAATATTTTATTAATAAGAAAATTTCTTTTATAATAAGTTGGACCTTTGCAGTACATGAATCTGACACGATCAAATACTTGACAAAGGAAGTCTTTGCCAGAGGGTGGACTCCGGCCATTAAAAAGAATGATTCAAAGCAATCTCCCAAAAAGGAGATGGTTCAGAAATCAAACAAGAAGTCTAAAGAAGAGCTCAAGAAAAAACTCCAGAAAGCTCTTTCAGACTTAGATGATAATTCAGATGAAGAATCTGCTTCTCAACTTCTGGAAGAAGTATCCTCCTCACAAAGCGAGGATAATGGTGACATGTTAAGGCCTAAAGCTTTAGCTCAGTCCTATTTAGATCCCTATTCAGACTAGTCCTGATTGAGGATTTTTAAAAATCCAGAATAATCAGCTTTCCAGATAGAGGTTTCAAAGAAACCGGAATTATCAAGGAAAGGATAATAGAGAACCAAAGGTTCGGCATTATTATTGATTAGTCTAAGAAAGGACTAAAGACCCATGTGGCAGACAGAAGCATCTGACCGACAATACTTTGCGAAAAGCAGACCCCACTTACTTTGCAGAAAGCAGACTCCACTCCAAAATCTGATTCCCTCTCGGTGGAAGAAGGGACCCACAAGATAAGAGTATAGATAAAGCAATCTCCAAGAGCCAATCAGAGGAAGGCATCTAGATTACTTTATCAGAAACCTTATCCTTCTACGCCTATAAAAGGCCTTGTAATTCAGATAGAAAGACATTCGAAAATTTTAGGAAGAAAAACTCTCTCTGTAATCTTTCAATGATCTTTCAATATTTCCGCTGTACCTATTAGCAATTGAATAAACAAGTAAGTTTATTCATCTTTTATATCTTATGCTATTAATATTCCGATCCTGCATACCGATATCATGGTATGTCCCTAGCCTTGGCAACACTTTGGACGGCTCTACCCACTTGAGTGTAATAGTTGGGACCACGTAAGCTCTATCGTGGTATGTCGGTTAAAAGAAGAGTCTCCCATTGTTCCTCATGATTTCAGATATCGTTATTTCATTAATCATGAGATTTATATATATGCATGTTCTAAAGAAGGTTTGACTCAATATTCATCTTTACTTATAAATGTCAGATTTCAGCTTTGAGTCAATCGATTCAGTTATGATGTTATGAAGTTATGTTATGTTATGTTATGAAGAGATCATGACTTCAGAAAGAATGCATGCAAGCCCTACTCTCAGACTCTTAATATTTATGTTATATTATGCATTGTCTTTAAATGATATTATTTACTTTAGCGATTTTACTTACCTTGCATACTCGGTACATTCCACGTACTGACCATATACTCTATGCTGTATGGTTTCATGATACAGAACCCAGCTCTCAGGTTCAGCCCTGCTTATAGTCAGCTTATCAGATTTAGCATTCTTATTGTGGGTGAGTCCTCATTTCCCGAGGACTAGACTATTCAGCTTTCATTTATGTACTTCAGTTTCAGTTTTATCGAGTAAGTTGGGGTCTTGTCCCATCAACTCATCATGTTTAGAGGCTTTTCAGACATATGTATGTATTCAACTTTGAATTTCGTATTCTGATGTTATGTTCAAGTTAGATTTTTGCTATGAGTATCTTATTGGTTATTCAGTTTCTTGATTGAGATTAGATGTATGCTTATGCTATGGGTCGACTTGGGGTCTCTTGGGGCTCCTTGTCCCGTGTTACGATCTAGGCCCCTGTTTGGATCGTGACAGAGCCTCTATGTGCCCCTAGTAAGGACTTATTATGGATTCTTGCTGCCAATCATATCATGTATGTCTCATACCTCAACAAGGTATGAGATGACTTAACTGATCAGGTAGAGATCAGACTCCATATGTTTACATAGTGGATTATGTCAGCTATATTAAGAAATTTTCATAAAGAATTAATGAATGATGAAAGATGAATACGATAACGTCAACTTACTGATTTTGAATCCTTTGATTTCCTCCATGTATGATTATATTTTCTGGTTGTTGTTATATTTTAGTCGTGTTCATATTTTCATTCTATCATATTACATACAGTACAATTTCATATGTACTTATTTTTCTTTTTCTAGGGGGTGCTGCATTTGTAATAATTTAGACTTAGGTACATAGGTAGATGATCGAGTCGCACCTTACCAGATATTCTACTTTTGGTGTGCCCCGTTTACTTTTGGGGCCTAGTTACTGTCAGTATCCCTAGTTTTTGCTTAAAAGTATGTTCGATGCCTTGTCCTGGTAAAATAGTTATGTCAGAGGCTTCACGTTACACCCCAAAAAATTTTTGCCGTCCAAATGATGTTAATATTTGTATGTTGGTTAATTAAAGTGTTTGTATGTATATGTTAAGGGACTTAAAATAATTTGAAGTGTATGGTGTGAAGGTGACGGGGAATTGGATGTATAGACAATGTGACGAGCGAGTCGGCAAGGCAGGGTGAAGCCAGGCAGTGCAAGGGGCTGCATGACACGGACCTCCCTCTGCGCGATGGCCAACATTCCACGAACCTCCTCCTCCGCGATGGCTGGCGAGCCACAGACTCCTGTCCACTGCCTCACTCTTATATATGTGTTGAATTAAGTTGCCTCATTATTTTAAAATGTCCCAAAGCAACAGCTTGCTAAGTACCAATTTTCTCTAGAATTCTAGTTAACAAAAGAGAAATTAATCTTGCAAATCTCCTTCAAACCCCAATTAACTTTGGGTAACGATCCTTGAAAGTGCAAAGGACGTGTTCATGGAATTATATCGTTGTAATTGTTTCAGATTGAAGGAGCCCTGATTCGTAGAAGTTGAGGAAAAATAGAGACGAGAGAGAAAAAAAGAGTGTTTCCGCAAATTTAGGTATTTTAAGAGAGAGAATTTTGGAAAGGAGTAATGATACATGCCGTGAAATACGGTGCTTTTACAGACCATATAAAAATACACGGTAAAAAAGGTAAAAACATGATTAAAATTAGTAAATGACTATTAAGTTGAAATATAGATACTTATTATAATTATTTAAAACTGTAGCCATATTATGTAAATATTATCTTATTCTTGCTATATTGTGTAATTTTTTTCAAACAAAATGAGCCAAATTTGTACAACCCGATCCAACTTGACCAAGCTCCAAAAAAAAACAAACAAAAAAAAATAAGTAAAGGGCACAAAAAGAAAAAGACAAACTATTCTAGAAATTGAGGTCTTCTTCTCAGAACCTCCGCCTTTTGCATAGTTCGGCATTTAGTCAGTTGTGCTACCGACACCAGTTGACGGGGCCATCATCTTCCGCTTTCCTGTTGAGCTCAACTCAAATAACAAGAACCTTAATAAAGACTAATTAGCTTGACAAGTTAAGCATATGTAGATCTGCTTTTCCCATAGTTTTGGCTAGTAGAAAAACCTTATAGTCTAGTGATTCCATATTTATATTAATCTCACAAGTATGATTAGAAAAATCAATTTCTTCTATCTGAGTACAATCATCACAATTAGGATTACTAGATTCTACACTCTTACCACTGTTATCCACACCCAAAATATACCCAATTCGATTTCACGATCCGTTGCAAAATTTATTCCAATTCTAAGAGCTTGGATTGAATCGATATTGATATACCGATTCGATCCGAGCTCTCTTATTGAGAATGCTCATTTATGCAAATAAATGAGTAAAGTTAAAAATTAAGTATTATAGATAATTAAAAGAAAAAGGGATGATTTAAATAAATTTGAATTTAAAAGTTATTAGATTTATGCAAATAAAGGAGTAATGACATGTATGGGCGGGTCGTGTGGACACCTATATGACTCTAGCTTGGTAGGAGAACCCCTTTTTAAACCACATAAAACATGTCCAAAATTTCTCATTACTGTTACATAAGTCAATCAAATTTAAATTTATAGATAACTTCTGCCATCATAAATCTCCCATGGTTTAGTCTAAACAGGTACAAGAGCTCTATTTGGAATACTAACAAATAAAATGACACAGCTTCGCCTATGAAAGAATGAAGCTGATGCTGAATACCGCCTTGCTAACCATAAAACTGCAGTTCACCTACCACAACCTATACCTAAAAGGTGCAATAAGGTGGTATCAGTACACCACACGTACTGGTAGACATCATTGGCCATAGGATTAGTTCACACAATAATATATATATTAACATGAAATTGACTAAACTTTTACTAACCACAACAAAGATAAACTACACTCCTTCTTCCAATAAATTCATCCATTAATTACACAATCATAACATTACAAGTACAAGCATATACCATGACTTCGACAATTAACTCGCCAACTCGTAACACTCTACATTGGTTCCGTCATTTTGCTGCAACGGTGACTTGACCACTCCTGTAATTTCATAGCAATGAAAATTCATTAGTTGCAGAGCGACCTATTTAAACAGTATCTCATCACTACTGACACCTTTTCATTTTTAGCATTCTTTATACGACTAAGATCCCCTTACCGATTACCTATTCTAATTTACATTAACAAAACTTATTTCCAGTTACTCTCGGTTCATTCAATTACCTGCAATATTATACTAATGTTAATTTTCCTTTATTTAGCCGTTGTCAATCCTTGGACTCTCATATTATCTTCTACCCATCCACACTCTATATCTATTAATAGTACCGCTCCCACAGTCAGGACCAACCTAGCATGAAACGTTATTGACATGACTGCTTATCAAAGAACTAATAACAAAATTAACTTAATTGAATTAGTTTAGTATGAGTTTAATTAATCAATCAACCATGGAGCATATTTAACCGCATCAACATACATTTGTCAACAACCATCAAGAAAAACAATTAAATCATCAACTATAAGTCAATCAATCGTACTAGAGGAGTCGTGCCCCCACAAGAATATGAATACAAGCATATACCTGCATCTCCTAGATCCCACACTGTATATCTCTACAATATGTTCACCTCATCTTGTACCATACCTGTACCATATCATCATGTATTACCACACGTATGTGTCTCTCACATCATGTCCGAATCATGTCGGCATATCATCTATCACATATGTATATTTGTACGTCTGTCACACATCTGTATAACTGTACACACATACCAGAGGGTCTTATTTCTAACCTTCCAATCATGGCTTGCAGGGGACTTTAGAAATTCATGCACTGCACCGACGTGGTACCTGCTCCCACTCGTCTGGATGCTTCCTTCGGATATGAGCCATATCAAAACTGCTTGCCCGAATGCTCACCTCGGGCACGTGCCGCTCATATCTAAGTAATTATACACATGCTTATCACACTCATCTACTCGTCCAGATGCTCACCTCAGACACGAGCCTTTCATCTCAGGGTAAGAATGTATTACCCCTTTGTCTCACACGTTTCCTCATGCTCTCTATTAGTTATCAAAGATCCCATTCGCAAGTTAGGAATAATATTTCACAGATCAATCCATTCGACAACAAGAATTAGTCATTATAATTTCTAACACAATCATTATATGAAGACCACTGAATTATATTAATCAAATCATTGATACTCAATACACTAGTCATAATCCTGTTCATCACATTTTTGATTTATCGTTAAATAAAACTATGGAAGCTTTAATATACCTCCATAGACACACATGGGTATTAAAACATCTACTCTAATATTTAAGAGATCATACATCATATTCTGCTGTCCATTACCTATAGGTTCATGATCTTGGGCATAATCGCTTGCCCAAGTGCTATTTTATAGCTTAATTTAGTCATGTTTGTCTAATTATACACTTACATTCTTATGTGATTTTGTGTAAATTTGGGTATACACTAACCAACATGATTAGTCCTTATTTTGTAGGTGTAAAATGCATATGAGGGACTAAATAATGATGGATGAAGTGAAGGAATAGAGTTGGAAGTGAATTGCAAAAGATGGCAAGAAAACATGCCATGGCAAGGCTGGCCGCGCCAGGCAGCGTGCCACGCCATGTGTGTGCCGCGCCCAGCGCCGTGCTACGCCAAGGCCATGCACGCGAGATGCTGCACTCCAAGGCGCCTGCGCGCCAGCGGCCGTGCCATGCTAGGCACTGGTGCACCTCTACAGGCTGTGTCACGCTGGCCATCGCGTAGGACCAGCGCCGTGCCATGTCGGCTGTCGCACCATGCCTCGGCCAAGCTACAGTCAAGTGCAATTTCCAGTGGGCCTCCGCGTTACCTCCGTGGAATGGAGGCAAATTGGTACGTTCACCTCCGTGCCATGGAGCCATTCCATGATAGGCAAAAAATTGCAAATTCCTTATTTACTATACATTAAACCCTTAGCTCTTAAAATCATTTGTCACGAAATATTTTCTGAAAACCGTAGAGGAGCGAAGGGAGAAGTGAAGAACTCACCTAGGGTTCACTAATTTTACATTCTCTTTTACCTATTATTGTAAGTACACTACCTTAACAATGTTTTAAAGTTATTGTATGAACATGAGTGGCTAAAACCCTTCCTCTAGGGTTGAGGCCACATGATATGATTGTAATGCATGAACTAGTTTTGGTTTGAGATGTTAATTGTTGTTTTGTCTTACATTCTTTATTATGGTTGTTTTTATGCTTGATCACCATCAAATCATACATGTTAAGCTAGGTAAAAGCTTGAGAGAGTAAACCTAGTCTAGAACAAGAGAATGTAGGTAGCAAGTTCTTATCTTACGATAGGATTCGCGATTAGGATAGAAATTATACTTAATTCGCCTTGCTTGGTTGATAAAAGGGATGATAGCAAGACACCGGATTAGAATTGCCACTCCACCACCTATAGAAGTAGTTGTGAAGCTAAGTCAGGTTAAATGCTTAGAGGTACGATAGTCCCTAATCAAGAGCACAAACCTCGTAAACCACATCCATGTAGTTGAATTGCCCACGAACTAGGATGTCACATCCCCGCTCAACGATGTAGTTTTGAAGATAGTTTGTCATGTTTAGAGGCTCGAGAGACCATGAACATCGCATTTTCCAACTATGTGAGACAACAATTGATAATTTCATATGTGAACCATTACAAAGTGTAGCATTTCATGATTATACAGCCTTAGCTCTAGTTGCTTCTTATATTGTTTCAAGATTGTTTTGTGACCACCCCAAAACTTAATTATAATATACCGAAAACTTCTCTAATCAACACTTGTGAAGGTTATCTTACACTTGAACTTCATAATTTTCTAAATTGGTCCATTTCCTGTGGGTTCGATATTCGGCTCTTAAAAAGGGCCACTGTATTACTTGTACGACCGCGTACACTTGTGTGTGCATTCCAAAAACTTGTTCACGCTCCAACGGACACGCAAGCATACGCGGTCATACAAGTAATATAGTGGCCCTTTTTAAGAGCCGGATGTCAAACCCACAGGGAATGGACCAATTCAGAGCACAAAACCCGTAAACCCATAGTGTATGGTGAATGCCACAATATGGGGGCTTCTTTAACAATAGGAAGTACATCGATGGGTCTACCACAGGCGTGCAAAGGGAAGCATTGAATGACCTAGCATTGAAGTGAACCATTTGACCCCTTATCTTGACTTTGGTGCTCTCTCCAAAGGAAGTATCCCAGTTAGCATAGAATTCCCTCACCAAAGTGAGGTTGCACTCCTCAGTCTCCGCAAACACATATCCCAATCCCAACTCGCGGATAGTGTCGTAGATGGTAGGGTATTCAAGTGCAAGGTGTCCCTCATCAATATAGTTTTCCGGGGCGTACTTGGCTTACTTTTGTGCATTGAACCATTTAAGTGCATGCTCCTCTATGACTTTGGTTCCAAACCTCCCAGTAGGGAGTGCTTTTGCATTTGATGACTTTGACCCTTTTGTTCCCTTCTGAGCCACTGGAGACCTTTGTCAGCGACTACCACTTCTTTTTCTCTATCGGCTCGTGATGCCATAGTACCTGCCAAATAGACAAACAACAAAAACTGTGCAATATTAGTTCATGACTAACACAGCTAGCTAATTGGGTGTAAGAGGTGCAAGATGACCCCACACTTAATTCGCGAGCATAGTTGTGAGAATTTGTCAAATATGGTACTCAAACTTCCCCCATTGTCATATTAAATGTCATCAACTCAACTTACTCACTAACTTTAGACCACAACCATGTTCATGAATTTTCTCACATCTCTCCAATAATTTTTTTTCTTGTCAAGAGTGCCTCACCTTGGCTATACCCTTCACTTTCCCACTGTTTGGTCACAATTCAAACAACCCACATATGAAAGTAGTCACCATAATTTCATTCAAGAATCAATATGAAATTTACTATATTCCAATAATGAATCATATGAATTTTTCAACAACCCAAGAATTTTCACATTCAAGACTTTCAAGAACTAAGCACTTCTCCCTACAACCAACGCTTTAACCCACCAATTTCATGAATCAAATCATCACCCTTCTCACACCCACAACTTAGAATCACTAAATTCAACCAAAAACAAGCAACCTAAACAAGGATATAGCATTATTATGGAAGAACTTAATAGATGAAAGCTATAAAGACCCACATTGTGAAATTCAAAATTCTTACCAACAATGGTGATTTTTGGGTCTTTCATCTTGGGGAAGAAGGGTATGGGAGCATGCTTGTAACGTTAAATAACAAAGAGAGAAGAAAAATACTTACTTTAGTTGAAGAGATTAGCTTCACCAAGTTTCTTGGAGAAGACAACAATGGAGGAGAGGGGGAGGAAGTTACGGGTTTGGTGAGGAGAGAGAATTTTTATTGCGTTTTTGCTTTTCACTTTTTTAATGAGAGAGGATGAATGGGGATTTACATAAAAGTGTGGGGCATGTTTTTCTTTGTAATTTTAAGGAAGTTTTTTGTCCAACATCTACCTGGCGGGGTGCACCATCCACCTCGCCAAACACTTAGAAAATTTTTTTATCTGTGATCTGAGTCTGGTGCGGTGTACCCCCCAATGCACCAACCTGAATTTTTTCTTTTGGAGTTTAACACATGGCACCCCACACCAGGTATTGCGCCCCAGACTTAAAAGTTTTTCAGCTTCTTTCCCTGCTCTTTCACCTCAAATGCCCTGTTCGTCTCTACAAAAATAAAAAATGTTAGAAAGATAAGCTTCCTTAGTTATAGTCATGGTATAACATTCACGGGATGCCTCCCGTGTAGCGCCTGATTCAACCGCTTGCTTATACCCTCTAGGATCCACCATTGGTATCATTGTAAAGTCCTCATAATGGGGTGGAAACCTTGCCACCCTAAACACATCAAAGATGTCACGACCCAAACGTACACCTGGATCGCATACACGGGACAAGGGACCCCGACCCATGGCACATGCATACAACTAATATCATTTAAATAAATAGAATGCTAAACATAAAACATAGAGGAAACATAACATCAAAAAATACTAGACGTACACAGAGGGTGAGTACTACATACTTGTCTGAAAGCCTCCACTACATACGATGGGTTGATCGAAAAACATTCCCAACTAACCCGAACAATAATGAAAACACAAGATGACATAAAAGTCTTTCAAACACCCTTGGAACATGAGGAATCACCAATAAGCTGAGAGCGTAAGCTGAGATAGACTAAGGATGAGGATGAGCCTGGGATTCGGATCTTGTATCATGAAACGATACAACATAGAAAGTATGCGGTCAGTACGTAAAATTTACCGAGTATTCAAGGTAAGTAAAACGGATATTAAAAGTAAAATAAACTCATAAATAAACATAGGAGAAGGACATCATGCTTATATCATAAACTTCATAAGAAAACATAAGGCTCAAGGCTTTCAAATCATTCATAAAGCATTCATAATCATAATCGTAAGTAAACTTTATCAAAACATAACTTGAGCCAATAACATAAACATAACAATGCATAAGACATGCGGAACAATGGGAGGACTCGTCATAACCGACACCATCATTGTAGAGCCTTTCATGATGCCCCAACTATCTCGCTCAAGTGGGTAGAGCCGACCCTGGCTTGCCAGGTGAGGGTCGTGCATTAGACGTGATATCACATTTGAGGGGATCATTATAAATACAATACATCATTAGAAACACATGGTGACACATGGTTATGAGACACCGGCGTAGTCCTTTGAACGCAGGGCTGCTCGGTGCTAGACACGACTCCCAAAAACATGCATATAGGCTCATACGTGAATCAATAACATCATGCATTAAGATTTATTGGCTAAAATATAAAATTTATCATCATTGATCCCCTTTAAATCATGCTTAGCCAAGAATCAAGGCCATTTTCATTGTCCAATATCATAAATCGATAAATCATGTAATTCGTTCATAAATCGTAAATCATTCTTTAACTTGTGGGCATTGTCGAATACTTTGACATACTCAATTCTTTCAAAGATATGCTCATAAACATGGGTAACTTTATATCATGCCTTTCCATCATCAATAAACTTAAAATATTGAATATTCATCATAAATCATAACTTTCATGAACTCTCATCAATGGGCATTTTAGATTTAAAAAGCTTGAAACATGATTTTAAAGAAATTAATATAAAACCTGCCCATCATTCATAATTCAATAATTAAAACTCAATTAAATCATAACCATAAAGACAAATAACATTTTCATGCATCTGGGCAACACCCCGTAGAATTTGGATAGGAGCATTCATGATTTAAATCGAAATTTGGGCATGGGTGTGAAGGATTTCACCCATTCTAAAACCCTACATACCTGGGAATGGATTGATTTTTAAGTTCCTTGAATACCCACAAAGAAATTGATGGAAACTTGGGGAAGAAGACCTTGAACCTCCCTAAAACCTCTCTAAAGCTCTTGCATAGGAATGGGCATGCATTAGGGACTTAACCCATCTTAACACACTCAGAAAAATACACAAAACGACATAGTTTAGGGTCTCAAAGCATGAAAAAGTTAAAAATGCCCTTAATAAAATTTTCCCTGAAAACTGCTTCGGACGGACCAACGACCAATCCAATGGGTTGTTGCACAATACCACGACTCGTGGTATCGAGTCATTGGGTCCACTGCCTCATGACATCCTCTGATTCTTCCCAAGACTCGTCAGGACAAGTCGTTGCTTCAATCAACGGGTCGTTGGATCGACAGTTGTCAACCCCTTGACCATTCTGACTTTCCCTTCCACGAGTGTCACCACAACTCATGGTGGCTCCCAGCGAGTCATGGTCTTCATCTGTTGTATGCACTGGAATTCTCAACCCACAAGCAATGACTTGAAACAAAGGCTCATTTCTTCTCACCACGAATCATGGGATTCCCCGTCGTTTCCCCATCAGCCTAAGTTCAGTCCTTCCAGTGACTGGTAACAACGACTCATTGTTCTTGACAACAGTCGTTACACTGTCCGTTGTCACCACTGCCTCCCTAAACTCCCATATCACAACAGCTTACGATGACTCGTGGTATCCAACCACGAGTTGTTTAGTCGCCCGTCCTGTGATGTTTTTGCCAGTTTTCTGCATTTTTCAAATTCAACTTCCGGATCTATTCTTAGGCCTTTCTGGGGTATTAGAAAAGACTGCCTCTTGGTATCCACAGTCATTGACATCTTTCCCGGCTTTACATTGATTACTGCATCCGTCGTTGCTAAGACTTCTCGTCACGACCAGAGCTGGGACTCGGACCGAGACATAGGACCTAGAACCACGAATGGCTCCAAGTTGACCCATAGCATGAACATAGCAACTAAAGAGCATACATCAAAGTGTAAACTAATATCTTAAACATGAATAAGAGGAAGTCTGAATAACATAACGTATAACACGATCATAAATGGAGTAAATACTCGATAAAGCTGAAAGTCTACATAATGTCTGATAAGCCTCTAAACTGTCTAATGAGATGATGGGACAACAACCCCAACTAGCTCGCTAAAGTTTGAGACTAAAATAGCATACTCAACAACTAAAATGAATGTCCTTAGAAGATAAGGACTCACCAATAATAGGAACTGAGCTGGACTACAGGGGAGCTAGACTAACGACGAAACTGAGTTTGATCATTCGGACCTATATCATAAAATGATACATCATAAAGTATGCAGTTAGTACTTTGAATTTACTGAATATATAAGGTAAGTAAAACATACTGAGTAAGTGTTAATTAATATCATACATATCAATATAAACTATTAGATTATGAGAGTAAGGATTGCATGTTGAAAACTATATTTGAGACATACATAGTCATAAGCTGAGTATCATATATGAACATAATGACCAAGGGTTAAAACTAGAATCATATAACTTGTCATAGCTGAAATCACAAGTAAAAGCTTAAAAACTGATCATTGGGTAAAACCTACTGTAATATATAATATCATAAGTCATGAACATGAATAACTGAAATCATAAGGAATAATGAGAGATTCATCATAACCAACATCATCATGATAGATCTTACATGATGCCCTAACTATCACACTCAAGTGGGCTGAGCCGCCCAAAACCTTGCTAGGGCTAAGTAAGATACCATGATATCGATATCAAGTTGATGCCACTTAGGGGCAGGGGAAAACACTCTTATGAGGTCCCTATATATACATATATACATATACATATATACACACACACACACACACACACACCTATGTTGGCGCGTAGTTCTGAGATCGGGGAAACTTGAAATCCCAAGCCTACTAGATGTTAGACACTATTCCCAAAAACATGCATAGTGCTTCCATCGTTTTTTAACGAGCTAAAATCATAATGACATGCATAGTCTAAAATCTGAACATAGGGGAGTCTTGACTCCAAAATATATCATAAGCTACATTGGGAGTCTTGACTCCAAAACAATATGATAAGCTGATCTTATTAGGCTTGGCTATATTATGAAAACATACTTAACTTGTGTGAACAAAACTTTAGTCTGGTGCTGTGGCTGGTGCGCTGTGCCAACCCTCAAACTTTATCGAATTTACACTTCACAAATTTGGCGAGATGAGTGGCGCCCCACGCTAGAGGTGTCCAGACTTATAGAAATTTGACGAACACCTTGGCGAGATAGAGGGGGGGGGGGCGCCAGACCTTATCCAGAGTTGAAATTGCTGAAAGTTTGACTAAATCTGTGGTGAGATAGGTGGGGCAGTGCATCAGGGTCATTCCAGGGTGGAAACTGCTGATTTTAAGGCCAAGTCTTAAAGCACAGAAGCGTCATTTGAAGGATCATCTATAAATAAAGGCCTTAGATCGTTTGTTAAGTAGTTTTGGACTTCTTGGAGCAGTCTTTACTCATTTTTATATTTCGTAGTTCATTTATGAAAGCTTGTAAGCCGTTTGGAAGGAAAACAAAGTTCTACAACTAGGTTTTCTCTTCTTTACTTCGTATTTTCGTATGATGATGACTAAGTATTTATTTTTTCTCTTGTCTATGAGCGGCTAAACTCATATTCTAGGGTTGTGGACATGGTGAATAGTTGATTATTTGAAAGACTAATTAAAGTTGATTTTGATTCTTCAATTATGGTTGTTTGTATTTATTTGTGTTAATTTATTATTTATGAGATTGATCACCTTGTAAGCAATCTGTTGGCTTTTGATTGAACTTAGGAAAGGGAATCGAAAGGGTTAAATATAAATACAGTACGGGAATTCAAAGACCCTTGAACCCATTAATGATAGGATAGACATTGTTATTAACGATAGGGATATACCCTTAAACCCCGTTTAGTTGAAATACAAGTAGGCATAATCATCGTTTTATTGTTCTCCTGCAACCATAGGGATATAGGCATTAGAGTTCATGAAATAGTTCTTGGATGCTAGGGATAGTGGAAATAAATGGGATAGTAACTTGCAACTAGAAACCATAGGAAGAATCATACTAATTTAATTACGTCTTAAAAGCTCAACTTGAAACCAACCAAGTGCCATTTCCCTAGTCTTTCATCATTATCGAAATACAATCATGCTTGCATTTGTTTTAGTTAATTCTATATTTGAATTTTTAGTAGTTTAGTTTTCCAAACCAGTCTCATTTTACTTGTTTTGTAGATTAGTGAAAATGAAGTGAAATCCTTATAACAATTAAATAGACAAGTCCCTTGGGTATGATATCTGGACTTCAAAATCCTATATTACTTGATGACCACGTGCGCTTGCATGCACTTGTGCGACATCATCTGCCAAACCTTCCTGAGGACGAGCTGAAGGCCCAAAATATGGATGAAAATGGACGGTGGCTTGTGATTACTCTGGTGGTAGAGGAGTATAAGGCTCATTTCATTGAGGCGTCACTCATACTAGTATTCAGGATACCCATTTTACTGTTGAGGCCTGGAGGTGGCTGAATTTGGTGTCCAAAAGGATGAGCCCATCCACGAATGTAACCTATGTGACCTACCCCCAAGATTTATTAGTGGCCTATATACTTAGCGGTGTGCTAGTCAATGTAGGAGCACAGATAACGGAGGAGTGGAGGTACTTTTCATCTAAGAGCATCACTGGCCTGCCTTTTCTGTCTCTCATTACCCTGCTCTGCAAATGGGCCAATGTGAACCAAGAGGCCATGGATGTTATGGTAGCGTGTGACGTGTCCTTTGATTCCTTGAGGATGCATGGGGCATCAGGAAGGGGCAGGAAGAAGAGGAAGGCCATTTTCGGCGACGGGGATAGCAGGGCCGACTTTTCTAGTCCTGTGTGCCATTTTGAGCAGATTAAGACTAAGATAGCCGCTATGCGGGAGCTGTTGGGAGGGTTGCCTAGACCTCCTTCAGGTGGAAGGCCACCCTGTGCAGCTGCTATCGATCCATAGGGAATGCAGGGAGCGATTGTCTCCTTGGCCCAGGCCCACGTGGAGCTTAGAGAGGACTTGAAGAGGAAAAAGAGGACCCGGTGCTCTAGGGACAAACTCTTCATCCGTATGGGTAAGGGGATAAAGAAGATCCTGAAGATCCTCTCCCCTGGAATCTAAAATGCTTATGTGGCCAGAGAAGACCTTCTAGAGTTCTCCTTTCTCAGTTAGTTTGAGGACGAGGTGGCCTGTGATCTCAGCGGCAGTACCGACAAGGCCTCTAGTTAGTCATGGCCGCAATGTACCTCCCTTCCCTTATCCCTTTTTAGATATGTGACATGGGTTTCCCCCATTTGGGGCATGTAAGACAATTCTCACTCTTTCTTTGCTTGTTTTTTTATACTATCTATTTTTTCTACTGTGCATGGGTGCCCATTTGGCATCCTCAGATAATGGCTACATTTTTGGCCCCTTTTATTTTTATCCTATCATTATTTTCCCCATATTCAAACTGCTTGCTTTTACCAAGTTTTGACTTTACTACTACTATTTTGCAAAAATAGGGGAATTCGGATTCTGCCTAGCAGCTATCCGCTGCAGCAACCGCCCTTTAGCTATAGCGGTACATTGCTCACTGTAGCGAGTCCATTGCAGTGAGACACACCTCGCTGCAGCGAGACTTGCTAAGCAGAATGCCTACAGGGATTTTTTTCCCTCAAGTTAACATAGGAAAATTTCACTATCACTAGACTTCACCTACCAATTTATCTCCCATCCTCCTACAGTTTGAAACGCCATTTACCATATGAGCCGGTTGAGATACCAATTGGAATCCTCCATATACAATTGGACTCAATCCAGGCAAACAACACGCTTAGATAACACGATAGGAAAGAAAAAAGAGAAGGCCTTCCTAAATGCCTCATAGCTTCTTGAAGATTAGGTGCGGACGTCTACACACCAATTCGCAGGCATCAACTCGATACTACTCTTGTACTTCTGAGACCGGTAACTTAGATGCTCTGATACCAACTTGACACGACCCAAATAGGCGGGCCGTGCTAGCACCTACATGACTCTAGCTTGGTAGGGGAACCCTTTTTTAAACCAAGAAAACATGTCTGAAAATTCCTCATTATTGTTACATAAATCAATGAAATTTAAATTTACAAATAACTTCCACCACCATGACTCTCCCAAGATCTAGTCTAGATAGATACAAGAGCTCTACTTGGAATACTGACAAATAAAATGATACAGCTTCGCCTGTGGAAGAAACGTGAAAGCTGATGCTGAATACCGCCTTGCCAACCATGAAATTGCAGTTCACCTGCCACAACCTATACCCAAAAAGGCGCAACAATGTAGGATCATTATACCACATGTACTGATAGGCATCATCGGCTGTCTAGGATTAATTCATGCAATAGTATATAAATTAATATGAACTAAACTTTTACTAACCATAACAAGATAAGCTACGCTCCTTCCAATAAATTGTCCCATTAATTATGCAATCATAAATTTACAAGTACAAGCATATACCATGAATCCAAAAATAACTCGCCAACTCCCAACTCTGTACACTAGATCCATCATTTCGCTGCAGTGGTGACTCGACCACTTCCGCGATTCCATAGCAGTGGAAACTCATCCGCTGCAGCGCTACCAATTTAAATCGTAGCTCATCATCACTGACACTTTTTCATTTTCAGCATCCATCATATGACTAAGATCCCCTTACCCATTACTTATTCTTATTTACATTAACAAAATTGTTTGTAGTTAACCTCGACTGATTCAATTACCTGCAATACTATTCTAATGCTAATTATCCTTTATCTAGCCATTACCAATCCTCGGAGACTCATATTATCTTCTATCCATTGATGTTTGCCAAGTGCATGTGGTTGTCAAGTAATATAGGAAATTGAAATCCCGATTATCAACCCATTAGAGACTTGTCATATTAATCGTTTAAGATTAACATTTTATTTCACTATTCAGAAAAACACAGATAAAATTAGGGAATGGTTTGGATATTAAACTATTAAAACTTGAAATGTAAATTAACTAATGAACTAAAATTGTTGCAAACATATTTTTACTTCAAATGATGAAACAAATCTAGGGAAATGGCACTTTGGCTTAAGGTTGAGTTTTCAAGACTTGAATATGCTAGTTTAATGCTTCCTAAGGTTGCTAGTTGCAAGTTAGTATCCCATTTCTTGCCACTCTCCCGTGCATCCAAGAACTATCTCATGAACCCTAATGCCTATACCTCTATGGTCGCAGGAGAAACATAAAATGATGGTTATGGCCACTTGTATATCAACTAAACAAGGTTGAAAGATATATTTCTATCCTCATCAACAACTTCTATCTTGAGCTCACTCGAACAAGAGTCTCTGAATACCTGTTCTATTCTTACTTTTAGCCCTTTTAGTTCCCTCTCCCGAGTTCAACCAAAAGCCAATAGATTTATTCGAAAGGTGAGCAATATAACGAATAAGCAATTAACATAATTAAGACTCTAAGGAAGAATCAACACTAGCATAAACAAACTATCAAACTTCAACCATCCAAAACCCTAGAATATGAGTTTAACCACTCATGTTCAAGAGGAAAACAAAGACATAATCATCATTCGAGGTAAAAATGATAAAGAAAAGAAGAAAAACCTAAGTACTTATCTCCTCCCAAAAGCTGCTTATAATGGTCAATACGATACAATCCCAAAATGTGATGTACGATAGGTAAAAAACAACCTAGATGTTATATTTATTAGTGAATCCTCAAATGAAGCTTTTTCCCTCAAGTAGTCAGCTTTAAAATCAGCAAAATCTATCCTAGAGTAGGTCTGCCGTGCTGCGCCCCCCGGTGCACCAGGTATGGCTCAATTTTTCTCTAAAGTTTTGCTCGGGGCGCCCCATGCCAGCCAATGCACCAAGGTGTTAGTCAAATTTCTGAGCATTTGGACCCCTCTGGTGCGCCACTCCACCCAAAGCACCAGAGTGTTAAAAAAATTTCCTTAGTCTAGGATGCTTCTGGCATTCCACGCCACTCATCTCGCCAAGGTGCTAGTCAAATTTTCCTTCGAAAGTAGCGACCTGGCGCGCCACGCCATCCACAACACTGACTTTTGTGTAGATTTGTCTAAAGTTTAGGGGTTCACGCACCACGCCAGCCATCTCACCAAGCTAACTTTCGCGAACTTTTTGTTTCTTCACACCTTGGGTCAATTTTGGGTCCTTTTTCCTCGGTTTCCTGCTCAAAACATCTAAAAATATTTGTTAGCTCAAAGGACATACAAAAACATGAATTCATGTATTTCATAAGGATTAAGAACTCAAAACAAGGCAAAATATGGGTAAAAACATGAAAAATGGGCATAAGAATATGCCCAACATCACCCATCCCCACTCTATATCTATTAATAGTACCGCTTCCACAGTCAGGACCAACCCATCATGAAACATTATCGACATGACTACTTATCACGAAATTAGTAACAAAATTAACTCAACTGAATTAATTTAGTCCTAGTTCAATTAAATAATCAACTAAGAAGCATATTTAATCGTATCAACATACAGTTGTCAACAACCATCAAGAAACACAATTAGATCATCAACTATAAAATAATCAATCATACTAGCGGAGTTATGCCCCCACAGGAATACAAATACAAGCATATACCTGTATCTCCTTGATCCCATAATGTATATCTCTACACCATGTTCACCTCATTCGGTACCATACCTATTCCATATAATCATATATTCCCTTACGTATGTGTCTCTCACATCATGTTCGAATCATGTCGGCATATCATGTATTACATCTGTATATCTGTATGTCTGTCACACATCTATATACCTATATACACATGCCAGAGGGTCTTAATTCTACCCTTCTAGTCATGACCAGCAGGGGACTCTAGAAATTCATGTACTGTACTGGCGTGGTACTTGCTCCAACTCATCTGCTCCCGTCAGACAGGAGCTATTCATATCAATACTACTCACTTGGATGCTCACCTCAGGCACGAGACACTCATATTCAAGTAATTATACACATGCTTAGTCATACTCATCCGCTCATCTAGATGCTCACCTCGGGCACAAGCCACTCATATTTAAGTAATATGCACATTCTCAATCACACTCATCCGCTCATCCGGATGCTAACCTCAGACACGAGCATCTCATCTTAGGATAAAAATGTATTACCCCTTTCACTAAACGCATTTCCTCATGCTCTCTATTAGTTACCATAGATCCCACTCGGAAGTCAGGAATAGTATTTCACAATTTAATCCATTTCCAATTCATTCGACAATAAGAATTAATCACTACAATTTTTAACACAATCATTTTTTGAAGACCATTCAATTATATTAATCAAATCATCAATACTCAATGCACTAGTCATAATCTTGTTCCTTATATTTTCGATTTACCATTAAATAAAAGTACGAAAACACGTATACAAATCATACACATGTACCATTAAGTGGAAAAACGTATACAAATCAATGTGTGTCTATATGTGTGTGTATATATATATATATATATATATATATATATATGTTTGTGTGTGTGTGTGTGTGTGTCTATATGTGTGTGTGTGTATATATATATATATTCTAAACCACCTACTCAGAAACACGCCGTCGAAATAACTGTGTAGGACCTTCTATCTATAGCGGAAAATCGATAATCTAACCCTAAAATACTATTCATACTCCCATGATCATGATATGCTATATATTAAATCTCTACTTCTATCACGACCCAAACATAGGCCCGAATCGAGACACAGGACAAAGAACTCCGAGAGGCTCCAAGTCGACCCATGACATGAACATGTTATCTAACATCAACATAATCAAGTGGAAGTCTAACATGTATAATAAAGATAAAGTTTGAAAATATGATAACATCTGAATACATACACAAGGATAAATCTAAATACATACTATGTCTGAAAAGCCTTTACTACTGACAAGTTGATGGGACAAGACCCCAACTAACTCATATAGTCTGAAACTGAAAATACTCAAAACAACTGAATAAGGGCCCTTGGGAGATGAGGACTCACCAATAGAGACTGGAAGATGCTAATATTAGGAATCGGGCTACTGGCGGGACTAAGCCTAAATACCCGAGCCTGTATCATGAAATGATACAACATAGAGTATGCGGTCAGTACGTGGAATATACCAAGTATGTAAGGTAAGTAAAATCGCTAAGTAAGTAAGATAATAAATCATGCATATTATAAAACATAATCAAGAATCTTAGATAAGATTCTGAGAGTAGGGCTTGCATGCTATTTCCTGAAATCATGATCTAAACATAACTAAATATCATAATTAAATCGAATGACCCAAAGTTGAAAACTGATAATCATAAATAAGATTGAACATTGGGTCAAACCTGCTGAAAACATAATATCATGACTGATGAACATGCATAACTGAAATTATGAGAAATAATGGTAGATTCGTCATATAACTGATATTACCATGATAGAACTTACATGGTCCCGACTATCACACTCAAGTAGGCAGAGTCGTCCAAAGCCTTGCCAGGGCTAAAGACGCTACATTGATATCGATATCAAGTTGAAGGTCCCTTGTGGGCGGGGAAGCTCACAAGGGAGGTCCCAAATAATCGAACATACCTACGTTGGCGCGTAGTTTTGAGGCATAGGGTCGATTGACCCTTACCCTATCCGGTGCTAGACACTACTCCCAAAAATATGCGTATGCTCTTCATCATTTTTCAATGAAGTTGAACCAACATCTAGTGACGAATCTGACTCATAACATACATCCATAAATCTGAAATCATAACATGAGCCTTGGGCTCAAACATACCACAATCTGAAATAGCGGGAGTCTTGACTCCAAAATCCATGTGGTAAGCTAATAACATGAAATTTAGATAAATCATGAAACACACTTGATCATGTGGGCTTTCCCAATACTTAAACATGCTTGACATAGACTTGATGATTCGAAAACATGAACATAGACATGGGTAATTTGAAATCATACTTTATTCATATTCATCTTATCATGCTTACATATATCATAGATCTCAACTTTCATGAACTTTCATGGATGGGCATCAAAATTTGTAAAACTTGAAAACATAATTTATAATTGAAAACATTGTAATATATGCCCATTAATCATAATTCAACATTGGAAACATGCTTAGATCATACCAACGATTGAAACGTTGAAAATTCACATATTGGGTTAAAACCCCATAGATTCATCAACAAGAATTTCATGAGTTGAAGAGGGATGGGCATGGGTGTGGATGAATACACCCATTCATAACAGTACATACTTATAGAAATCTGATTTCACAACTCCCTTAATTGCCCATTGGAAATTTGGGGAAGAACTTGATGAATCTACACTTGATCACCCTTAGGAGCTTCTAGACTTGCATGCATGAAAGTGAATATGCTTAGAATGAACTTACCCCTCTTAAAACACACTATTCTGAGGGGCTGGATGCCTCGTTCCCTAGACCACGAGTCGTGGTCTCAAGTCGTTGCCTGCTCTGGAAATCTACCTTCTAAGGGTCACCATGAGGGACACCATGACTCGTGGTGTACCCAACGACTCGTGGTGACCAATTCGTTACCCACACTATCTAAACTCTTCAATCTACCATCAACACTTGACCACGGATAACACAATGAATCGTGGTGTTGACCACGTCTCGTGGTCACACCCGTGGTTAACCCAAAAACTCAAAACTCGACCAAGTACAAACTCCTCCCCATGAGTCACTCAACGACTCGTGGTGTACCCCACCAGTCACTGGACGACTCGTCCTATGAGTTGGTGCATATTTCATGCCCCGAGCCTACACCCTGGGCATAACACGGTACTTGAAGCCATAAGTAACCCCAAGTCAACCCTTGATCTATTTGTTACTAGCGTTCTGATTAAACAAGCACAATGACACTTTGAAATAATATCATAAAATATTTACGAGAGATAAGTTTGACAACATAAAGTTCAAACAATTGAATAATACTGATAAATCTGGAAATCATGTCTTTCTTAAAGCCATCTAATAGAGGAGTTGTTGGGATAAGCCCCCAGCTAACTCTAAGTCTAACGTAAACTAATACATGACTAAAAGAAGGAAAACAGTGCCCTCGTATGATGAGGACGCACACTTCAACTGCTACAATGGAGAATCTGAACAACGGCAACTAACGGTACTAAGTCTAAGAACCTGAAGCTGTATCATGAAATGATACCGCATAAAAGTATGACTCATTGAGTACACTGGTCAACTAAAATCTTCTTAACTCAGGCCTGACCACGAGTGACTTAGCAGGTCATGGTCAGTGAGCACGACTCATGACGTCCATCATTTGGTACACTGCCTCTCTCCTTTACATTAACCAGCCTTCTCCTCACGGCTCACCTAACAAGTCGGGAGGTTACTTGACGACTCGTCAGGTGGGCCATCCTGCAACATTTCTGCAGTTTTCTAGATTTCCTATTTTATGCCTAGGAATTGGATTTTGAGTTTCTAGGGTGTTACAATATCTCCCCCTTGTAAACATTCGTCCTCGAATGTTAAAAAACACACAGGAAGCAAAATATAACAATCAAAATCTTCAAATACTACTCATTCAACTCCAAAACTGCCGGAATGACTATCTCAATTTCCAAATGCAATCTGCACTGAGTTTACTTATGATACACATATTCAAAAACATAAAAGAGACTTGAACATCTGAACTAAGTCATGAAAACTAAACTGTGTTCTAGGGTCATAGCTAAAATATCAAGCTGTGCTGGAGCCGGTAGAGAACAAATGCGGGTATTTAGCCATCATAGCTGCTTCGACCTCCCACGTAGCTCCCTCAACCTGCTGATTTCTCCATAAGACTTTGACTGAAGCTATTTCCTTATTCCTCAGCTTACGCACCTGATGATCAAGGATCTGGACTGGTACTTCCTCATATGAGAGACTATCTTTTATTCCTACACTGTTCAATGGCGCAACCGAGGTTGGATCTCCAATGCACTTCTTCAAAAGAGACACATGGAAAACTGGGTGTACAACTGCTAGTTCTGAAGGTAACTATAGTTCATAAGCCATATTGCCGAATGCCTCAAAATTCTATAAGGTCCCAAGTACCTCGTACAGAGCTTCTCCTTCTTTCCAAACCTCATCACCCCCTTTATGGGCAAAATTTTCAGGTATACCCAGTCATCAACTGCAAACTCTAATTCTCTCCTTCACACATCGGTATAAGATTTCTGACGGCTCTAAGTTATTTTCACCTTTCTTGGATGAGCTGAACTTTCTGCATTGTCTCATGAACCAAATCTGGCCCTATCAAGGTGGCTTCACCCACTTCAAACCACCTTATAGGAGATCTACACCTTCTACCATAATATGCTTCAAATGGGGCCGTCTGGATGCTAGAATGGTAGCTGTTGTTGTACACAAACTTGATAAGAGGCAGATGGTCATCACAATTACCCTTAAAATCTATCACGCATGCTCTTAGAATATCTTCTAGAGTCTGAATAGTCCGCTCAACTTGCCCATCTTTCTGTGGGTGAAAAGTTGTACTGAGCTTGACCTGAGTGCCAAGTCCCTTCTGAAAAGACTTCTTGAAATGGGAGGTGAACTGGCTACCCCTGTCTGAAATAATGGACAATGGCACCCCATGAAGTCTAACTAGCTACCGAATTAAAGTTTAGCATAGCCCTCAGCTGAATCTATGGTTTTGATTGGGAGGAAATATGTTGACTAAGTCATTCGATCTACTACTACCTAGATTGAGTCATGCTGCCGACGAGTCCGAGGTAGACCCATAATGAAGTCCATGTTTACTTCTTCCCACTTCCATGTGGGTATGCTGATATCCTAGGTCATATCTCCTGGTCTCTGGTGTTCTACTTGGTCTTGCTAGTAGTTTAGGAACTTAGCTACAAATTCAGCAATGTCTCTTTTCATGCTGTTCCACCAGCAAATATCCCGCAAATCACGGTAAATTTTGGTAGCACCGGGGTGAATGGTGTATTTCGAGTTGTGTGCCTTAGCCAATATTTGCTGTCTCAACTCACCCACATCTGGTACACACAACCTGCCCTAGTAACGAAGCACCCCATCCCCCTCTTGGGAGAAAGCCTCAACCTACTTTCTGAGTACTGCTTCTTTAAGTTTAAGTAGAACTGGATCTTCATCTTGTCTAGACTTAACTTCAACTACCAAGGATGAATTTGACCCACTTTGAATTACCACACCACCTTCAGCTGAATCCACCAACTGTACCCCTAAACGGGCTAGCCCGTGAACTTCTTTCGCTAGCTCTCTCTTGCCTTCCTCAATATGAGCTACACTTCCCATAGACCGCCTTCTTAGGGCGTCAACCACCCGTTGTCCTTCCCCGGGTTATACATCACACTCATGTTATAATCCTTTAGCAGTTCCAACCACCATCTCTGACGCAGGTTTAGGTCCTTTTGGCTGAACACATACTGAAGGCTCTTGTGGTCTGTGAACACATCCACGTGAGCCCTGTACAAGTAGTGTCTCTAATTTTCTACGCGAATACCACCGTTGCCAACTCCAAGTCATGAGTTGGATAATTTTTCTCATGAACTTTGAGCTGTCTGGAGGCGTAGGCTATCACCTTAGCCCGCTGCATCAGCACGCAACAGAGTCCAACTCTGGAGGCGTCACAATATACAACAAACCCATCTATTCCTTCTGGAAGGGTCAAAACTAGACCAGTAGTGAGTCGAGTCTTTAACTCCTGAAAACTCTTCTCACTCATCCGACCATTGAAATTTCACCTTTTTTCTGGGTTAACTTGGTTAGAGGGGATGCTATAGAAGAGAAATCTTCCACAAACCGTCGGTAATAACCCACTAAGCCCAGGAAACTCCTGATTTCAATAGGAGAGGTAGGTTTGGACAATCTTTTACAACTGCTATTTTATGAGGGTCTACTCGTATTCCCTCACCCGATACCACATGACCCAAGAATGTCACAGACTTTAACCAGAATTCATACTTGCTGAACTTAGCGAATAACTGGCGATCTCTGAGGGTCTGTAATGCTATCCTTAGGTGATTGGAATGCTCTTCTTCATTTTTGGAGTACACTAGAATGTCATCGATAAACACAATGACGAACTTGCAGCTGTATCATGAAACGATACAGCATAAAAGTATGCGTCAGTACTTTGAATGTACTGAGTAAGTGGGAGGAACATAACTGAATATAAAGTCTGAACTGAAATGACATGCAATGACCAATAGGTAAGCTAAACTGAACTACTAATATAATCTGAAATGGCCAAGATGACCTTGTCTGATGGTCAAGGACATGCCCTAAGTCTAAAACACTGAATCTGAGATATCGTACTGAACTGAGCTGCTTATTCTGATACTGGATGTTCGCGGATTGTACTGCTCGGGTTGGTATTAAATATTATCAACCGACACGCAAGTGCACGTGGTCAAACAAGTAATAAAGTGGCTAAGTAGCCAAGTATCGATCCAAGGAGGCTGCTCTAGATATGTAAAACTGCCTAGTTTACTATATTTCTATTCTATCCCTAACTATGTTAACAACAATCCAAGCAAGAGTTGAGTGAGTTTTTGTTTCTAAACTATTTATATACTACAATTAATAACAACTATTTACTTTAGAATTTAGACAATGGATACGCACATGCCAAGGTTAAGAACGAGTAATGAACTTGATAATCATGATAATTTAGTCATCCTCTTCTTCATGTTGCTAGCTAAGAACGTTGCCTAGAAATTAAAACTTTCGTATTTAATTTCACTTTAGAATCATAAACCATCCGTCTACATTTCTGTGATCAAATGCAATTTATGACCTAGCACTACAATTCCGGTTCCTAAATTGACTAATACGGCTTTCAAGTATATTTCTATCAAGAAAGCACATCAAAACCCAATTTTCCCAAATCAAGTTAAGAACAATACCCTATTAATTCACAACTTTCCAATTTCGTGCTCTCTCGAGTGAAATTGGACTTTTTAGATATACATTAATGGTGGCCAATCAATATTGTAGTAAGCACAAGAATTAATAGAACAACATGCAAGAAGAAGAAGAAACCATATCAATTATCACCAAAATTCATTACACAAGTTCAAAACCTCAGCAAAGAAGGGAATTAGCCACTCTTTCTTGGATTAATCATCCTAAAATGAGTGTAAATTATGCATACAATTGAAGGAAAGAAGAAAGGAAGAGAAGAAAACTCTTAGCTTTTCTATTCTTCAATTGCCACAAACCCACGTTCCTGCTCTCCACTTCTAAACTCAGTCTAAAAACTAAAAACTGATTAAAAATAAACCTAAGTGTGCTATTTATACTAGTGGGAAATTTTTCCCGAAATAACAAGCAACGTGTCACGGAGGCCAACGCGGAGCACTGCCTCCGTGACACGGCGTGGACGCGGACCCTCTCTGGAAATTGCAGGGTCCGGATAATTGGCCTCAACGTGGCACGGAGGCCATCGCGGAGTCCTGTCTCCGTGCCACGGAGCTGTCGCGAGGCCTCACTGGAATCTGCCAATTAATTTCCTCTCCAGGCAGTGTGCTACCGCGATGGCAGCGTGGCATGGCTCCATCGCGGAGCCAGTATAAAATGTGCCATCCAAGGTCTTTTCCACGCTCGCATCCCAGTCCAACTCTGACATAGTACCAACACGCATTTTAGCTCTTAAAAATCACATTATCCTGCAAAACAAATGCTAATCATGTTGGTTAGTATAAATTCGCATTTTATTAACAAATACATGATATTATATACACATTGCACAACAAACAAGGTAAAAATGATACGTTTGAGTATCACTTGGGCATATAAATCTGCCCAAGATCACTTACCCCACACTTAAATCCTTGTTCGTCCTCGAACAACACATACACAAATCATGCACATCACATCACAACCTTTGTCACTATGGTGCAACCATTTTACGCTACGGTCATACCGATTATTCAATTCTTGCAAATCATCAAGAAAACATGCTTGGTCGTACAAGACAATGACCTTAATACATCGAGGCTTCCTAAACTTTTAAGAATTGATTCTTGATATCGGCAAACTCATGCAAATCAACTAATCAAGAAATCTGACACGAACATCAATCTTTCATCAAGCATGTACCCTCACAACTCGAGAGAAACTTCCCCTTTTTTGTTCGTGCAGCACACAAACATGCAAGTAGGGGCATATAAAAATTACTTTCACTCTCTCTCCCAAAAGAATTCACATGCATCATGTCATGACCCATAGGCTTGCCCTTAGTGTATTACTCCACTAATATAAAAAAAAGCAATGTAGGATCAAATAGGACTTTTAATGGGTTGTAACTGGGCTATGGATCTAGTATATATATATTGGATTAGCCAATAATAGTCGCTAGCATCCTTAAGCTCCTTTTCAACTCATTCCCATCGACTCATGGACATTGTTCCTCTCTTTTCTCTTTTTCTCCCATTCATGCTGGTTTACTTTCATACAGCCCATTTCATCAGGCACACTTGACACAAAATAGAGGGTTTTCATGTACCCTCACTATCATTTAATTACAACTAGTGCCTCTTCAACATCATCTTTTCTTTCCTCACCTTGCTTTTCTTTTCTTTTCACTCTTTTCACTCTTTAACACTTTGGGAAACATTTTCTGTTCTTTGTAAGCGCTTAAGAGCTTCTTATAGACTTTAAGGCTAATGAAAAGAAGGAATAAAGCTTAGTTCATATAAATCTGGACAAAAGAAAGAAATCGGCTAAAGGCTGAACGGGCTGACTAGGGTATAGAACATATAAAAAGGTAGAATTTGACAAGAAAAAAAAATGGAAACTAAAGGTTAAAACAAAGAAATGCCTACATCCTTTCCGACACTGCACCTCCTTCATTTCGTTTTGTATACACACCAGGCAAGTTCTAGACAATTCACAATGACATGGAATAGCAAAACCTCACTCACACTTCATGCACATGCTCGAATCAAGATTCATTCACAGACTCTTTAATTAGTCAATTACATGAATTCAAGATTAAGCCTCAATCATAATGAACCAAATTCTATAGCCTAGGTAACACAACATACTTACAAAATTGCATGCTTTCAAACGAATCATTTTCACATTTTGAACATCAATTACAACACGCGATGAAATTTTAGCAACCATAAGCAACTACGGTTTATTGATGCAATCCACCAAAGAAACTAAAAACAAAACATCTACTCCTATCGACTACATTTCCCTTAAGACGGCCGTCATCCATCCATCATAGGGAACGGTCACTAACTATGACCTCAGTTCAATGGGACTATTCTCGGTAAAAGAACCGAAAACAAACTCCGAGAAACCCAAAAATAAAACTTCAAAATTTTTGCAACACATCGATCATTTCGATAGAACATATTTACAAAATATTTTGATAAGTGCAAAATCTTTTCGCAAAAATTTTGAAAAATATCGATCATATCGATAAAGAAAAAAAAATATTTACAAAATTTACAAAATATTTACAAAGGCAACCATAACTTTCAAAAACACACATCATTAGCCACAACCGAATATATACACATAAATCACAAATCAGTTCACAACAACAGGGAAAGCACAAACATACATAAACGTCAAGGAAAAATTATACAGCAAATTTAGAGCCTATGTCCCAGCACCTAACTACTCCCCACCCCACACTTAAATCGAACACTGTCCCCAGTGTTCACAACAATACAAAGCACAAAATTTTGGGTGGTGAAACTCCCTGCTCAGTCAAAATATTCGACTTCCTCATCCGGTGCTGCGGCCTCGTCGCCCATATCTGAATCAGCTCCATCGCCGTCATCGGACTCCACATCAGAGTCCTCACGACGTGTCTCCTCATCAGTAGGGACGTCGTCATCAGTCGGCTCCACAAAGGCTGGCCCCACCTTGCATAAAGCTCTGGCGTTCTCGCCAAAGGGGTAGTCCAGCTCCAGCTGCCATAATTCATCCTCGGTGGCTGGTCTCCCACCTATCCGTAGCTGCAGCATCTGCATGCCGAACATACGGGCCATATACTGGTCGTCACGAGCATGTCGCTCGCCCAGAGTCAGCATCGGTCCGTGTGTAGTGTCGGGGGCCTTGGTCTTTGTCACATCAAGGGCCCTCTGCTCCAACTGCGGAATGTAATCCAAGGCTTCTTCCTCAACGTCGAGGCCTCGGAGGAAGGTGGTGATGAGTCCGCCAAACTAGTATCTGTGGCCCTGCTGTAGTCTGGCTCTCTTCATGGCGGATATTATGACCGCCCCCATATTAATCTCAAGCCCTTTCATAAGGGCATACACCAGGAAGACACGGTCCCGGGTCACGTCTGTCATATGCACTCCCGGGATCAGACACGAACATACAATTTTTAGCTAGATTCTGGCCTCCCTGTTCATCTGCGAATAAGGCAGAGTCTGGTGGTAACCCCTCTCTTTGTGTCTACTCCATCGGGCTGTGGATCGAGCCCCACACAACGTACGTCTGCTGTCGGCGTACGGTGGGGTGATGTTTAACTGGCCGAGGACGTGGGCGTCTGTGTCCCGCGCTCCCATGATGGCATTAAACTGCTGGGGTTCCAGAGTGACAATCTGCCCTCTGATTTTAATAGTATGGCTCCTGATGGCCGGGTTCCAGTTGGCGTAGAATTCCCGGACCAAGTGAAGGTTGCACTCCTTGGGCTCCTGAAAGATAAAGCTGAGCCCAGCTGCCTCAATCCTCTGTACGATGCGAGGGAACTCCTGTGCAAGTGGTTCCCTTGCAATATATTCCTCCGGGAAGTACTTGTTCTCCTTATGCTTTGCATACCACTTCCTTCCTTCCTCGGTAACCCATTGTGTTCCGTATCGGCGGTGTTGACCGCGTGGAACAGCAGGTGCAGCTGGGACAGCAGTGCCCAGTCTCATTCTCTCTCTGCCGGTGCCTGAGGTTGAAGCACCCTTGCCTTTATCTTGTCGGCTGGCCATTGTACCTGTCAATTTACACAAACAAGCACAACGTTAAGCTAAAAACTTGTTAGCTTCGGCTAAGGTCGGGTTAAACAAAATTTACCCCACACTTAGTCTTTAACAATATTTACAACATTTTAGCAAGGATAGCTCTATTTACACCCCAAACACAATCAACTATAACATATTGCTTAGTGCCTTCACAAAAATTCGACAGCATAACGGCTAGCGAACTACTCAGACTTCATACAGCTAACCCAATCCTACTATCGACAACTATTCACCCATAGCACTTAGCAACAATAACAACAACAAAATAGAAACAACAATACAAACATTTTATATACAACTAATCTAAGCAATTCAACCAATTCACATATTACGCAATTTCCCACCAAAAATTCGAGAATTAGTCGTCTTTCAACAATTATACAATATTTACCACGACTTATCTCAAATAATAAACACACCCCGGCATCAATTTCGTCAAACTATCAAGTTACCCAAGTTAAAATTCAACAACCCCAAGCCCTAGAATGCAATTCGACAATCAAAATTGAACTATTCAATCAATCGATAAGTTCAAACGTCAACTACAACAATCTGAACATAATCAATCACAAAATAATTCACGTCATGTGTAATTTCTACCTAGGGTGATATATCTCACCTCACATGCTCAAAATCGACAAAAATCACCAAAAATATGAGATAGATGATGAAAACATACCTTGGAATTGAAGAATCGACGAAAGCTTGACGTTTTCCTTGCCTATTAACGTGGCACGGAGCTTGGGGGTAGGGGAATGAGTGTTTGGTCGCGGAGGGTAGAGGGAATGGGGAAAAATGGGCGAAAATCGGGGGTTTATTTAAAGGAAACACGCGGGTCACCCGGAAACCCGGTGTGACCTGGCACTAGGATAAGGGCAACGTGTCACGGAGGGTAACGCGGAGACCCTCCTCCGTGACACGGAGCCAACGCGTTGGCTTACTGGAATTTTTTAAAAAATTCCAGATTTGCCTTCAACGTGTCACGGAGGGTAACGCGGAGCATTGCCTCCGTGACACGGCGCCAACGCGCCAGTGCTCTGTTTCACCATCAAATTTTATTTTTCATACCTCGCCTCGTTTCCTCGATTCCAAGTATTTTTCCTCCGGTATACCTGAAAATCACCTCACTAAACAAAAATTGGTTAAATGAATAGATTCCCTACTAAAAAATAAAAATTTACTAAATTACTAAATAAAAAAAATTACTAAATAAAATGCAAATCTAAGCCTAATCAAGAAAAAGAAAAGAAAATAAAATAAAAGAAAAAGTTTACACTAAAGAAAGAAAAAGAAAAAAAAATATTTTTCACGGGTTGCCTCCCGTGCAGCGCCTGGTTTAACGTCGCGGCTCGACAGCCTTTATGCTCAAGTGTCTACTAGGGAGATGGACGATTTGACCCGATCATTGTCATCTCCCCAGTAGTTCTCAACCTTGTCTGGTGGCCTACCTAGTAACTCTCGGGGATCACTCAATCCATCCACATTCCCATGATCAATCACGTTGATCACCGAGAGTTCCTTATAGACAGTCGGGAGCTTAGGTGCCTTGTACACGTCGAACACCTCAACCTTGTCGTGTGCTCGCATTGTGAGTTGACCCGTAGCTACATCGATCAATGCCTTTCCGGTTGCCAAAAAGGGTCGTCCCAAAATAAATGGGACTTCCGCATCTGGTTCAAAATCCAGAACAATGAAATCTACCAGAAAAATGAGGGAGCCTACCTGCACTAGCACATCCTCGACAATGCCATCCGGCTTAGCTAAAGACCTGTCTGCTAGCTGCAAGATCACTGTTATAGGTCTAGGGCTCCCTAGTCCTAACTTTCTGAATACCGAAGATGGCATCAAATTTATACTTGCCCCCTAGTCGCATAACCCACGAGCTCGGATACTTTGCCCAATCGTCAGCTGGATAGTAAAACTTCCAGGATCCTTCAGTTTAGTGGGCAACCTGTTCTGAATACGGGATGTGCATTCCTCCGTTAAAGCCACCGTGGCATACTCAGTCAAGCGACTTTTGTTGGTCACAATGTCTTTGATATACTTCGCATATTTTGGCACACCCTGCAAGACATCAACAAGAGGTAAGTTAACATGTACCTGTTTAAGTACCTCCATGAATTTCTGGAAACACGCCTCCTCCTTGTGTTTCTTAAGTCGTTGAGGGAACGGGGGTGGAGGCCTTGCTGGTTCAGCTTCTTTGGTCTTCCCCGTATCTGAGGTTTGTTCTCCCTCAACATCTGCTGCTCCTAACTTCTGAGGCGGTCTTTCCGGTTCCACCTCCTTTAATTGTAAACCACTCCTCCCTGCATTCACCTGCTTAGGATTGGGATCCGTGTCGCTAGGTAGTCCTCCCCTTGGTCTAGTATTTTGGGCACTAGCAAATTGCCCAAACTGATATTCAAGAGCCTTGGTTGCCAATTGATTGTTCTTTACTTCGGATGCCAATTTGACATAGTCAGCCTGCAATTGTGCCTGGTTGGCAATCATGGTCTTGAACATTTCCTCAATAGTCGGTGATGGTGGTGGAGGAGGGGCATTGTGATTTCTGAACTGATTCTGATAGCCTTGTTGCCCTCCTTGGTTTCTGTGCATACCCTGCCCTGAACCTTGACCTTGTTGATTGTTGCTACCCCACGAAAAATTTGGATGATTCCTCCAATTCGAGTTGTAGCCACCGCCAAACTGCTGTTGATTCCTCTGTGCATTGCCCACAAAGTTGACAGAATCAGGATTTGCACCACAGCATTCAGCTGAATGCTCACTACTACCACACATTTCACACCACATCTGTTGGACTGCATTGCCTGAGGCTGACGACTGGTTCAAATTCATATTGCTGAAGTGAGGGTTTAACTGATTTTGCAAAGCAGCTATCTGTGCAGCGATAGCTGTGAATCCATCCACTTCAAGCACTCCCGCTGCTTTCCTTGCTCCACCTCTTGAAGAATCTGCATTCCATTCCGGATTGCCTTGTGAAATTTGGTTGAGCAAAGTGTACAACTCCTCATAAGTCTTCTCCAGCGCTTGCCCTCCAGCTGCTGAGTCTAACAAAATTTTAGTGTGGGGTTCCAAACCCTCAATAAAAGTGTGGACCAACACCTCATTTGACTGATGATGATGAGGACAATCCCGCAACATGGACTTGAATCTTTCCCAGGCTTGATAAAGATTTTCTCCTTCCCTCTGTTTAAAACTTAGAATCTGACTTCTAAGTTTAGCTGTTTTACCTGAAGGGAAAAATCTGATAAAAAACTTCCTTGCAAGATCATCCCACGTTGATATAGAGTTGGGTGGTTCAGCTTTTAACCACCTCTTGGCTTCACCCAGTAAGGAAAATGGAAATAAGGTGAGCCGAACATAATCAGGTGACACTCCAGCGGGTATGTAAGTGTCACTTATCTCCAAAAAGTTCTGGAGATGTTGTTGCGGATCTTCGTGAGGGAGACCGGTAAACTGCCCGCTAGTGTGCAAAAGTTGCACCATATTTTGCTTTAACTCAAATCTCCCTCCAGGCTCTGGTTTGCGGATGCTGGAATGTACATTATTAGCGTGTGGGATTGCCACCTCGTGAACCGGCCTGGCTGCTACTTCCTCGGGCACTAACACAGCCCGCACAACTGGTGGATTTGGTTGCTCCATCATAGACTGTTTAAGCAACTGCAGCTTCTTCCGAAGAGCTTCTCTACGTTGACTGTGCAATTCACGTTCTGGCTCTAAGTAAGATTCCACCAGCTCCTTTGTCCCTTGCCAGTGTTCACAGAAATAAAAATCTGCAAAATACAGGCTAAGACCAACAAATTTACACTAAACACAATTTTACAAATCGCCTAGCCTCCCCGGCAACGGCGCCAAGAACTTGTTCGCGGCTTGTACTGCTCGGGTTGGTATTAAATATTAACAACTGACACGCAAGTGCACGTGGTCAAACAAGTAATAAAGTGGCTAAGTAGCCAAGTATCGATCCAAGGAGGCTGCTCTAGATATGTAAAACTGCCTAGTTTACTATATTTCTAGTCTATCCCTAACTATGTTAACAACAATCCAACCAAGAGTTGAGTGAGTTTTTGTTTCTAAACTATTTATATACTACAATTAATAACAACTATTTACTTTAGAATTTAGACAATGGATACGCACATGCCAAGGTTAAGAACGAGTAATGAACTTGATAATCATGATAATTTAGTCATCCTCTTCTTCATGTTGCTAGCCAAGAACGTTGCCTAGAAATTAAAACTTTCGTATTTAATTTCACTTTAGAATCATAAACCATCCGTCTACATTTCTGTGATCAAATGCAATTTATGACCTAGCACTACAATTCCGGTTCCTAAATTGACTAATACGGCTTTCAAGTATATTTCTATCAAGAAAGCACATCAAAACCCAATTTTCCCAAATCAAGTTAAGAACAATACCCTATTAATTCACAACTTTCCAATTTCGTGCTCTCTCGAGTGAAATTGGACTTTTTAGATATACATTAATGGTGGCCAATCAATAATGTAGTAAGCACAAGAATTAATAGAACAACATGCAAGAAGAAGAAGAAACCATATCAATTATCACCAAAATTCATTACACAAGTTCAAAACCTCAGCAAAGAAGGGAATTAGCCACTCATTCTTGGATTAATCATCCTAAAATGAGTGTAAATCATGCATACAATTGAAGGAAAGAAGAAAGGAATAGAAGAAAACTCTTAGCTTTTCTATTCTTCAACTGCCACAAACCCACGTTCCTGCTCTCCACTTCTGAACTCAGTCTAAAAACTAAAAACTGATTAAAAATAAACCTAAGTGTGCTATTTATACTAGTGGGAAATTTTTCCCGAAATAACAAGCAACGTGTCACGGAGTCCAACGCGGAGCACTGCCTCCGTGACAAGGCGTGGACACGGACCCTCTCTGGAAATTGCAGGGTCCGGATAATTGGCCTCAACGTGGCACGGAGGCCATCGCGGAGTCCTGTCTCCGTGCCACGGAGCTGTCGCGAGGCCTCACTGGAATCTGCCAATTAATTTCCTCTCCAGGCAGTGTGCTACCGCGATGGCAGCGTGGCACGGCTCCATCGCGGAGCCAGTGTAAAATGTGCCATCCAAGGTCTTTTCCACGCTCGCATCCCAGTCCAACTCCGACATAGTTCCAACACGCATTTTAGCTCTTAAAAATCACATTATCCTGCAAAACAAATGTTAATCATGTTGGTTAGTATAAATTCACATTTTATTAACAAATACATGATATTATATACACATTGCACAACAAACAAGGTAAAAATGATACGTTTGAGTATCACTTGGGCATATAAATCTGCCCAAGATCACTGGACTGGACTGACTATTGGGAGAGTATAATCGACATATAACCACGTGAGCTAGACGTGGAGTCCGATGAATACACTCCACCAATAGGACCCAGTATACCTTTCCAGGGTATAAAGGCATGAACTGAGTGATCACAAAAGTCTGGGGTCAATCAGGCCAAGTAATACTATAACCTATGGTGGCAATGTAGGTTTGGGAACCTGTGTGCTCTTGAACCCCGACCCACTCGGTGCTAAGTTCTACTCCCACTGGAAGACCTAAACTGAACTACTAAGCTGATAGCTCAAAACTGGGGTCGAAGACTAGTCAGGGATGTATAGCTACATGTACCCTAAGAGTCTTATCGGACCAGATTCTGAAATGTGGTTCTAGACTGGTCAGAGCTTCTTATCTGGAAGTGTCGTGACCCTATAAGAACAGGCTGTAACTAAAATGGGGTCCTGGGGCTGGTTAGAGCTATATACTAGAATGTCATGACCGCTTAATGGACCAAAAACTATAAATCTGAGTCTGATTCTGATAACTGAGAACTGAGAGGCACCACTGACACCTCGAAATAAGACAGAAGACAAACTGATCAGTTGACAATTTTCTGAATTTCAGTGAGGATTCTATCACTCTGACTGCGACTAGAATGATATGATTCTGAAGAGATTCTAAGTTCTAACTGGTCTGGACTACTAGCAGCTAATAGAGAACTCAACTTACTCCAACAACGCGGAAATTTCATAATGTAGAGCCATTTTAAGGTTTTTAGCAATTTCATTCAACAGAGCTAAAGTCATTCTCATTAATGGGATATTTACTCAACATATACATATATAGGAATTTCTAGAAAGTTCAGCACAAAGCATTGTTCATTCACTAGAGGAAATTTAATAAGCAAAATCATAACTCGAAAGTTAGGGCTTAGATTCCCTTTTGTATAAACACTGACATTTTGATAAGAAATTTATGGGGATCATACTAGCAATATACATGAACATCGTTCTAAGTAAAATCAATGAAAATAAACATGAAACCTTTTCATACTCGAAAACGCAGGGCTTAAAACTTATAGAGGGAATTGAGGAGGTTTTGGGGACACAAGGGAAGAACAATCCCCTTGCTAAAACCCCACATACCTGACTAAAATTCACCCAAAGAAGGGGACTTGAATTGCTGCAATGGAAGAAAGCCCTACGCTTGGTTGAGAGTTTCTTGAGAGAACCTTCGATGATTTTCTAAGAAATAATGTGAGAATAAGAGAAGGAACCGTCCCAACCCTCTAATAAATCTGAATTTACGCTTAAAATGATTCGGTTTAGGGATTAGAAGAGTAGGAAATTACTAAATAGCCCTTAGAAGTTCACTGGGAAAAACTGTCAGGTGCCTCTACCGGGTGACCTAACGAGTCGTGGTGACTGACCACAACTCGTGGTCACTCCTGTCAGGTACACTACCTGGGATCCTCAGTAGTCACCAAGAGGGACCTAACGAGTCGTTATCTATGACCACCACTCATGGTCACTAGTCGCAGACCACACTGCCTCATTCTTGAAATTTAATGCTAAGTCCCATAACGAGTCACTCAATGAGTCATTTCCACAGGTGATGATTCGTTTCACCCACTCATCAAGTACACTGGTCAACTAAAATCTTCTTAACTCAGGCCTGGCCAAGAGTGACTTAATGTGTCATGGTTAGTGAGCACGACTCGTGATGTCCCTCATTTGGTATGATGCCTCCCTACTTTACATTAACCAGACTTCTCCTCACGGCTCACCTAACGAGTCGTGAGGTTACTTGACAACTCGTCAGGTGGGCTGTCCTGCAACATTTCTGCAGTTTTCCAGATTTTCTGGTTTATGCCACGAAATTGGATTTTGAGTTTACAGGGTGTTGCAATATCTCCCCCTTGTAAACATTCATCCTTGAATGTTAGAAAACACACGGGAAGCAGAATATAACAATCAAAATCTTCAAATACTGCTCATTTAACTCCAATTGAACAGGATACTAATGTAATACCCCAGGAGTGCCTAAGATTAGAACGGGATTTAAAAATGAAAAGTAGTAGAAATATAGAAAATTATCTCAGAATTGGTCATTGCATGAGTCGTTGGAAGGACTAACGACTCATTGGATGTACCCGTGAAGAGATACTGCAGGTCTGGAGTTGAGAATGATGGGTCTCAGAATGACCCGTGAGATGGTACAATGAGTCATTGAAGGTAGTCATAGTGAGGTTAGTTCTGTATCAAGGGGGAATTAACTAGTTGTGGTATGACACGTTGTTCGAAGCAATGGTCTGGTGTCAGCACCCGTTGGAAAGAATTCCAGGTTAAGGCAGTGGTGACTAGGACTGGCAACAACAAGTCGTTGGAGCTTGTAACGACTCGTTCTATCTAATCGTGGTAGGTGATCTGAGACCTAATTCAGGGGTGTAACAACGAGGGGTGTACTGGACCCTTGGAGTCAGTAACGGTCCGTTGTGACGCCCATGGTCACTGGCAGAGCAGTTTTTCCAGGAAATTCATTAAGGATATTTTAGTCACTCTTAAGCCCTAGGTTCCTAAACTACGTCGTTTTAAGCTCTGAATAGTGAGTTTTTAGAAGGGTAAGTTCATTCTAAGCCATTCCTAATTCATGCATGCAAGTTTAGAGGTTTTGGAGAGGTGATGAAGCCTAGTTCTTCAAGTTTTTCATAAATTCTTCATTAGGCAGTCAAGGAAGTTGTAGAATCAGTTCTTCTCAGGTATGTAGGGTTATGAATGGGTGAAATTGTTCACACCCATGCCCAAATCCTCTCTAATTCATGAAATTCTATTGATAATTTTATGGGGTTTTATCCCAATTCTTATGAAGTCCTTATGATATATCTATGGGTTAACCCATCTCATATATAAATTTATGTTTTATGAATCATGGACAGATTTTATAGCTATTTAGATTTAAATTTCTACAAACTATGCCTAATTATGCATATTTCATGAAAAATATAATTATGATTCCATTTTGATTTTGATGTTCATTATCCCATTATGATTTATGACTTATGATATGATTTCTCTCAAATGCTCATCATGAATTTATGAATATCAAGTATATACATGTTTACAAGTATGCATGAACTTTATGGTTTATGGATTTATGATTTTGGTCGACTCACGGGCCTTATTTCATGGCTAGTTCACGTATTTCAAGCATGATTAAGATTATCATAATTTTAAACTATCCCATGAATCTCATGTATATTATCCTATGAGCCATATATATGTTTTGGGAGTAGTATTTAACACTGAGTAGACCCGGGGTCCAAGCATATCTCGAGTATCAGAACTACGCACCAACGTAGCCACGATGGGACCTCCATGATACTGTCCCCTTTGCCCAAATGGGCCCTCTTTTGTGATATCACACCTCTTTTCATGGTTCTACCCTTGGCAAGGTATGAACACCCTCCCGACTAAGGGTTTACAGGTCGGGCTCCATGTATGCTCATATGGGGTATGTCGATTATAAGAATCTCCCACTCTTCCTCATAATTTATATATGGTTATGATTATATACTTTGGCTCAAGTCATATTTAATAAAGCTTTTCTCTTATGATTATGATTAGGAATGATTTACGAATGTTTTGAAAACCTTGAGCCTTATGTTTGCATTATGATATTTACATTACGATCATGTTGTCTTACTCTTATGAACTTTTATGTATTTTAACTGTCCGTTTCACTTACCTTGCATACTCGGTACATTTCACGTACTGACCGCATACTCTGTGTTGTATCGTCTCATGATACAGGTATGAGGGATCTTTCTCAGCAGCATCCTTAGCCCCTGCTTTCCCACTCGACCTGTCCAGCTAGCATTTGTGAGTCCTCATCCTCCGAGGACCTTCAATATCCGTAGTTGTTATGTCTCCCTTCAGTTTCAGACTTGTCGGGTTAGTTGGGGGTGTTGTCCCATCAACCCATCAAATATATTAGAGGCTTTCAGACTCTATGTAGTAATTAGCTTGTCATGTAAGATATAAATTCCAGTTATGATGTTATGTTATGTTTAGACTTCTGCTATATTTATTATGATAAATCTTCCGCTTTTATCTTATCGAGTTAGATGTATGTTTATTCCATAGGTCGACTTGGAGTCTCTCTGGGCTCCTTGTCCCGTATCTCAATTCGGGTTTATGTTCGAGTCATGAAAACTAAGGAGGCAGCTGGTACCTCAAGCTAGAACTAAATTGGAAGGGAATAAATGCGGGTATCTAGCCATCACATCTGCTTCGGCTTCCCTCTTAGCTCCCTCAATATGCTGATTCCTCCACCAAACCTTGATGAGGCTACTTCTTTGTTTCTTAGCTTCCGAACCTAACGGTCAAATATCTCCATCGGAACCTCCTCATAACTAAGGCCATCCTTCACACTTACACTCTCCAATGGAATAACTAGAGCCAGATCACCCAAGCACTTCTTTAAGAGTGATACATGGAAAATTGGATGAACTAAAGCTAATTTTGAGGGCAACTCCAACTCATATGATACCTTGCCAACCCGTTTCACAATCTTGCATGGACAAACATAATGAGGACTGAGTTTCCCTTTCTTTTCGAACCTCATCACTCCCTTCATGGGAGACACCTTCAGAAACACTCAATCATCAATTTCAAACTCAAGCTCCCTCCTTCTCACATCCGCATAGAACTTTTGGCGACTCGAGCTGTTTTCAACCTGTCCCTTATTAGCTGAACTTTCTCCATATCCTCATAGAGTGAATCAGGTCCTATCAATGTAGCTTCACCGACTTTGAACCAGCAATAGGCGATCTACATCTTCGCCCGTAGAGAGCCTCAAACGGAGCTATCTATATGCTAGAATGGTAACTATTGTTATATGCAAACTCAATGAGAGGCAAATAATCATCCCAACTACCCTTGAAATCAATCACGCATGATGTCAACATATCCTCAAGGGTCTAAATGGTCGGCTTGGCCTGACCATCTATTTGCGGGTGAAAGGCTGTGCTAAGCTTGACCTGAGTATCGAGTTCCTTTTGAAACGATCTCCAAAACTGGGAGGCAAACTGAGTACCTCTATTATATATGATGGAAAATGAAAGTCCATGCAACCGAACAAACTCCTGAATGTATAACTTAGTATAATCCTTCACTGAATCAGTAGTTTTGACTGGTAGGAAATAAGCTGCCTTAGTTAACCTGTCTACAACCACCCAAATAGAGTCATACTATCGGCGAGTGTGAGGCAACTCTGTAAGAAAGTCCATATTAATCTCCTCCCACTTCTAAGTAGGGATACTAATTTCTTGGAGCACACCTCCAGGTTTTTGATGTTCCACTTTCACCTGTTGACAATTCGACCACTTAGCCACAAATTCTGTTATGCCTTCTTCATACCACTCCACCAATAGACTTCCCGTAGGTCATGGAACATCTTGGTTTCACCTAGATGTATAGAATCTAGAACCATGAGTCTCGTGCAACATTCTATCCGTCAAGTCATCAACACCAGAAACACACAAGCGTCCCTGATATCGAAGCACACCATCTCCCCCTTTGGAGAAGACTTCTACCTTTTGATTCTGAATGGCCTCCTTCAATTTTACCAAAATATGATCCTCGTCTTGCCTAGATTTAACTTCAATCACTAAGGATGATTCTGAACCATTCTGATCAATGACACCACAATCTATCAAGTCAACAAGACGAACTCCTAGCAGTGCAAGCTGATGCACATCCTTCACTAATTCTTTCCTTTCCTCATCTACATGGGAAAAACTGTCCATACAAAGGCTGCTAAGAGCGTCTGCCACCACATTATCCTTGCCCGGATGATAGAGGGCACTCATATCATAATCTTTAAGAAACTCCAACCACCTCCTCTGATGTAGATTTAGATTCTTCTGGGTAAATACGTATTGTAGGCTTTTTTGGCCCATAAACACATCCATATAGACCCCGTACAAATAATGTCTCCAAATATTCAAGGAAAATACTAACGCTGCTAACTCGAGGTCATGAGTCGGATAGGTTTTTTTCATGGACCTTCTACTACATGGAAGCATAGGCTATGACCTTACCGTGCTGCATTAGCACACAACAAAGGCTGATCCTTGAGGCTTCACAATATACCACAAACCCATCGGTACCCTCAGGTAGGGTCAACACTGGTGCTGAGGTGAGTCGAGTATTCAACTCTTGGAAGCTCTTCTCATAAGCCTCCGACCATTGAAACTTCACTTTCTTTTGAGTCAATTTAGTTAACGGGGCTGCAATGGATGAAAACCCCTCAGAAAATCTCTGATAATAACTAGCTAAACCCAAGAAACTCCTGATATCCAAAGGATTCACCGGTCTAGGCCAATTTTTCTCTGCTTCTATCTTTTGAGAGTCGACCCACTTGACACAACATGGCCCAAAAATGCAACTAAGTTGAACCAAAACTTGCATTTACTAAATTTAGCATACAACTGGAGATCCTTAAGAGTCTGTAGCACCACCCTCAAATAAGAGGCATGCTCCTCCTCGATCCAAGAGTAGATGAGGATATCATCTATGAACACAATCATGAACATATCCAAATATGGATTGAACACCCTGTTCATCAAATTCATAAAAGCTGTAGGAGCATTCATTAGTCCAAAAGACATAAGTACAAATGCATAGTGACCATACTGAGTCCTGAAGGCTGTCTTTGGGATGTCACTCTCCTAAACTTTGAGCTGATGGTATTCGGATCAGAGGTCTATCTTTGAGAAACACTTGGCACCCTGAAGTTGGTCAAACAAATCATCAATCCTAGGGAGAGGATACCTGTCCTTGTTTGTAACTTTGTTCAATTGTCGATAGCGAATGCACAAACGAAGAGAACCATCCTTCTTGCGGACAAAGAGAACTGGTGCACCCCATGGAGATTTGCTAGGTCTAATGAAACCTTGTCTAAGAGATCTTTCAAGTGCTCCTTCAACTACTTTAACTCAGCTGGGGCTATTCTGTAAGGAGGAATAGATATATGCTGCATATCGGGAAGAAGGTCAATACTAAAGTCGATCTCCCGCTCGGGAGGGATCCCCGATATATTATCTAGGAATACTTTTGGATACTCACACACTACGAGAACTGATTGGATAATCGGGGTTTATAATGTAGCATCCTTAACCCTAACTAGATGGTACACACAACCCTTAGAAATCATTTTCCTAGCCTTAAGGTAGGAAATGAAGCGACCTACAGGCATAACTGAACTACCCTTCCACTCTAAGACTGGCCCACTAGGAAATCTGAACACTACTGCACGAGTTCTACAATTGATTGAGGCATAACATGCTTGTAGCCAATTCATGAAGAGGATAACATCAAAATCGGTTATGACTAACTCTACTAAATCTGTTGAGGTGACTTTCTGAAGGACTATGATAGGGAAATTTCTATATACCCTTCGAGGTAAAACTAAATCACTGACTAGAGTAGAGACTGAGAAGGGTTCTGATAAGATTTTGGGACTGACTCTGAAACTACTAGCAACATAGGGCACACAAAAGATAAAGTAGCCCTTGGATCTAATAATGTATATATATATCAAGGTGGAATACTCGTAACATACCAGTGACTACATCTAGGGAGCCTCCTGCTCCTTATGAGATGCTAGGACATAGCATCTGTTTTGATGCTGATCACCGCCCGCACTAGTAGATGCCCCCTGCTGGGGTGGGCATGCTTATGGAGGTACTGAATTGGAGGCTAGGCCTCAGCCCCTATGATGACCCTATTTGGCTATTTCGCAATACCAAAGCATATATCCAGGCTTTCCACACCCGAAACAAGCACCTAAACCTGCTAAGCACTGACCCACGTGTCTCAGTCCACATCTTCTACATTCTGGAATGCTGGACTCTGTGGGTCTGCTACCTTGGCCTTTAATGCCTGATGCTCATCCCCTCTGATAGTGTCTGTATCTTGATGGCACACTCATAGCCGACGGTGCTGGGTCTAAAGATCTCTAGTGGGACTACTGATGATGCCCACCAGGTCTTTGATGGGAAAATCTAAAGCTATCAGTCCAGGCCCTCTTGGCCTTTCTCTCCCACTCACTCACCTGTACCGCCTCCATCTGCTGAGCATACAGAACTATCCGAGGAAAGTCAATGTCCGGTAATCCTTGACAAGTAGTCTACTATACCATGCATGAACCGACTCACCCGGGCTCTTTAATCTGAAACCATCTCAGGTGCATACTTGGATAGGCGAGTGAACTCCAAGGCATACTCCTGAACTATCATCTTCCCCTCCTTCACGTTCATAAACTCGGCTTCTTTAATCTCCCCTTATCTCACGTGGGAAGAACCAATCCAAAAATGTGGCATGAAATTCATCCCAACCAATACGGTCTGCTCCGACGCCCTACTATCCTTTCATTGCTTGAACCAAATGTGCGCAACCTCTTTCAGCTGATATGAGGCTAGATAGGCGCACTCTTCTCCTGTCACCCCTATGAACTGGGTGATCTTCAGAACCTCATCAATAAACTCATGTGGATCCTCGTCCATCATTGACCCAAGAAACTCTGGAGGGTTCGTCCTCAGAAAATCTTTGACTCATGCCGCCGTCGCATTCTCATTCTGAGGGATATGGCTACCGCCTGTTGATTGACCTGGTGGTCAAGGCCTAATAAAGCATCTGTGTGGCTGCCCTGAACTCTGCATGAGCAACCTACTCGGGTACCTGCTCCTCATGGGCTGGTGGGGCATGTTGGTGCCTATCTACATTGCCATTCTCGTGTCCGTTTCCCCATTTCTTCTTCTGTTAACTCGACGAGGAGGCATGATTCTGCCAATGCGTATAGCATAAGTTATAAGGATAGAAAGATATTTCATTGCACGACTTAGATCATGAGAGAAGGGAACATTTCCTAAAATATTTCGTAGCCTCTTCGTCATGAGTATGGCGCGCTTCACACCCATGAAAAAGACTCTACTAAATGCTGCTTTTAGACACCCTAGGACACTTTAAAACCTAATGCTATGATACCAAGTTTTTCACGATTCGAACATAGGCTCGGATCGAGATACGGGACAAAGAACCCTGAGAGGCTCCAAGTCGACCCATGGCATGACATGTTATCTAACATCAACATAATCAAGCGGAAGTATAACATGTATAATAAAGCAAAATTTTGAAAATATTATAACATCTAAATATATACACACGACAGAATCTAAATACATGCTATGTTTGAAAAGCCCTACTACTAACGAGTTGATGAGACAAGACCCCAACTAATTCACTATAGTCCGAAACTGAAAATACTCAAAACAACTGAATAAGGGCTCTCGGGATATGAGGACTCACCAACAGAAATTGGAAGATGCTAATATTAGGAGTCGGGCTACTAGCGGGCTTGAGCTTGAATATCTGAGCCTGTACCATGGAATGATACAACATAGAATATGCAGTCAGTACGTGGAATGTACCGAGTATGTAAGGTAAGTAAAACCGCTAAGTAAATAAAATAATAAATCATGCATATTATAAAACATAATCAAGATAAGATTCTGAGAGTAGGTCTTGCATGCTATTTTCTGAAATTTTGATATGAACATAACTGAATATCATAATTGAATTGAATGATCCAAAACTGAAAACTGATAATCATAAATAAAACTAAACAATGGGTCAAACCTGTTGAAAACACAATATCATGACTGATGAACATGCATAACTAATTGTGAGAAATAATGGGAGATTCGTCATATAACTGACATTACCACGATAGAGCTTACGTGGTCCCAGACTATCACACTCAAGTGGGCTGAGTCGTCCAAACCCTTGCCAAGGCTAAGGATGCTACCATGATATCAATATCAAGCTGAAGGCCCCTTGGGAGCAGGGGAAGCTCACAAGGGAGGTCGCAAATAATCTGAAAATACCTACATTGGCGTGTAGTTCTGAGGCATAGGGTTGACTGACCATTAGCCCGCTCAGTGCTAGACACTACTGCTAAAAATATGCATATGCTCTCTATTATTTTTCAATGAAGCTGAACCATTGTCTAGTGACGAAGCTGACTCATAACATACATGTATAAATATGAAATCATAACATGAGGAGCCTTGGTCTCAAACATACTACAAGCTGAAATAGTGGGAGTCTAGACTCCAAAATCCATGTGGCAAGCTAATAACATGAAATTTAGATAAATGATGAAACATACTTAATCATATGGGCTTGCCCAATACTTAAACATGCTTGACATAGACTTGATCATTCGAAAACATGAACATAGACATGGGTCATTCGAAATTATGCTTTCTTCATATTCATCTCATCATGCTTGAATACATATATCGTAGATATCAACTTTCATGAACTTTCATGGATGGATATCAAAATTTGTAAAACTTGAAAACATAATTTATAATTGAAAACATTGTAAAATATGCCCATTAATCATAATTCAACATTAGAAACATGCTGAGATCATACCCACGATTGAAACTTAGAAAATTCACATGTTGGGTTAAAACCCCATAGATTCATCAACTAGAATTTCATAAATTAAAGAGGTATTAGACATGAGTGTGGATGAATACACCCATTCATAACCCTACATACCTGTAGAAATATGATTTCACAACTCCCTTGATTGCCTAATGGAAATTTGGGGAAGAATTTGATGAATCTATACTTGATCACCCTTAGGAGCTTCTAGACTTGCATGCAAGTGAATATGCTTAGAATGAACTTATCCCTCTTTAAACACACTATTTTGAGCTAAAAATGACGTAGTATAGACCTTATGGACTTAGGAATTACAAAAAATTCCTTAATAAATTCGCAGGAAATTGCACACTGCCAGTCCCATTGAGGGACTGGACGACTTGTGCCCTAGACTACAAGTCGTGGTCTCAAGTCATTTCTCGCTCTAGAATCTACCTTCTGAGGGTCACCACTACTAGTGGTGACTAAGTCGTTAACCATACTATCTAAACTCTTCAATCTACCATCAACACTTGACCACGGCTAACACAACGAGTTGTGGTGTTGACCATGACTTGTGGTCACACCCGTGGTCACCCTCAAAACTTAAAACTCAACCAAGTCCAAAATCCTCCCCACGAGTCGTTCAACGACTCGTGGTGCACCCCACAGGTCACTGGACGACTCGTCCTGACCTGGTGTAGAAAACTCTGTTTTCTCCACTTCAACTCCCGGGTCTAATCTTAGGTTTTCTGGATATTAAAACTTCTTTGTTATTCCGTCTATCACTCTTCTCCTCACTATTTATTTACTAGGGTCTGTACCAATCATCATCAGTATTATAATCCTTCATTTTACCTTTCAATAACATATCAATCATACACACATGTATGAGTTGCTTATCGAAGTCTAACACAAGGTAATCCATAACCTACGTGGGCACCAATATAATGTCAAGAGAATGGTAGGACTCTGTTTCTTACTTCAAATCCGACACTTCTTGAAGAATTTCACCGGGGAGGATGGTGAAGCTCTTCCTTTCCCTAGCCTCCCTCTCATTTTCTTTGCCAAAAATAACTAGGATAGTTTTTCAAGGCGTTTTTTATGAAAAAACCTTATTGCATTAGGATCTGTCCTTAAAAGTGAAAAAACACGGAGCCTTGATCCGCGTCTCCCACCGCAGCGATGCATGATCTGCTGCAGTGGTTCCACTATGGTGAGAAGCGTCCGTTGTAGCGGTCCAGTTGCTAGGCCCATGAAAAATTTAATTTTGCCTCTTTTGAGTTGCTATGCGATAATTATTTCCATTCTTACCAAAACTACTATTAGCACTGGTGTAATGACCGAATGGGTTGTTACAAGTAATGTTAAGAAAATTAAGTATGGTCAGTAATTAAAAGAAAAAGATATGATTTAAATAATTTAAATTTAGAGTTAAGTAATTTTGATAAACTTTAATGGTGGCAAAATTAGCCTATGAAATTATAACCCACTCAATCCATTTAGTTTGGTTGATTATTGATCCGCTCATCTATTAACTCAGCCCAATCCATTTTAGCCCATCAAAACTTTGTTTGATATCTAGCCGAAATTAATTTATTAGAAATCTTGTCAAAATATTTTCAAGAAGACGTTTTATATTATTTGGTACATTATATTTAGTCATAATAAATAAAAAAATAATTTTATAAGGTATTAAAAGAGTATAAAAGAAAATATAAAGTAATTAAAACGTAGTAAGAGTTGGGTGGATTGGGTTATGATCCACATTTTAGCACATTTCAATATAAAAAATTTTTGGATGGGTAAATGATCACTCATTTATTAACTCAACTCATTTTAACCCCCCCCCCCCCAACTGCAGTCCAGTGCACCAAACACCGATGTAAATGTTAATATGTAACAGAAGTTGAAAATTGAAACTTCATTTGATGATCCTCAAATTAGTTTCCAACTTCACTCTCAATTTTCAAATTTTGATAGAAATTAACAAATAAAAGAATATGTAGTTTGCAATTAGACTTGGAGAGAGAGAGAGAGAGAGAGAGAGAGAGAGAGAGAGAGAGAGAGAGAGAGAGAGAGAGAGAGAGAGAGAGAGAGAGAGAGAGAAATGGTACGAAAATTTGTGAGAAAAATGAAAAAGGAGAGGTATTTACAATTGAGAAATAGGGTTAAAGTGTAAATATACTAACTTATAAGGTAAAATAAATATTAAAGGGAAAGGAATATTAGGTGCCAAATTGGACCGTTTCTAGCAGTTGTAAATGGCTAAAATTATAAAATGGTCATTTGTGCCCCGACTACTTTCAGCATATCAAGAGAAAGAAGAGCTTTGCGAGACTGGGGCCAGTGGGACCTAATGTTGTCCTATCCCCATTTTGGTCCCTCAAATCCACATCCTCCTTTATATTGAGGTGTGGTGGGATACATTCTGAACATCGTAACCCTTAGATAACCTTATGTACACTATGGACTGACCGTTAGCTTTTTGTTTATAAAATCCTTAGGCTTTAAAAATGAGTGTATGTTTTTAGTTATTAATAAAGTAATGGGTAATTCATTTTTTTTCGTGCAATAAACACTAAAAGTGAGATATAATGGGCAACTGTTTTATATTTTAATCTTTTCTAAAAATATATTTGAACTATAACTGTTGAAATTTTTGGCCAAAATTATGTTAACTATTTTTATATGACTTGCCAACCATCATAGTCGTTCCCAAAATTTCTAAATCAAATTTTATGATTGCAGTTATCGAAAGTAGTGTCAAATAAATAAATTTTTAAAAATAAAATAAAAAATTAAACTTTCAGATTATAGTAGTCAAAAATTCTGATTGATTTCTTGTAGTCGGAAAAAGGTGATTTTCTTGTAGTGAAATGTCTAGTCAAAGCATGAATTCTTTCACGACCCAATTTGATGGATCATGTGAAAATCTACTCGGTTCTAGTCCGATAGGAGGACCCCTTTCTAAAAATGTAATTTTTCTCAATAGAATCATCTTTAAAATAGAACATTATTAATAAATCAACATCATTTTTTTCAACAAAATTCCCAAGACAACACTTTTTCCAAGGATCTAGTCTAGATATGTACAAGTGATCTAATAAGAGTAAATAAAAGACAACTTCGTTGTGGAGAGAATACAGAAGCGGATGCTGATTACCGCCATGTCAATCACAAAACTTCAATAACCTATCACAAATCTACACCCCGAAAAGGTGTGGCAAGAGTAGTATCAATACATTACACGTACTAGTAAGCATCATCAACCGACTAAGATTAGTTCACACAACGTAGTATAAAACAACAACATTAGACAATTAATTTATCTTCATCAATTTATGACACTCATTCATATTTTGCAAGTTACTTAAATAAGCTCTTACCAATCAACAATATCACATTTGCATTTAATAATTCTCTAGATATACGTCCAAGACATTCAATCTTACAATCCTTTGCCACAATGGCCTTCTGACCGCTACAATAGAATTGCTACAGTGGAAGTCCTATTGCTGCAGCAGTGCTTCCTCAACCAATAGCTCAGGCATTGACTGAGCACACTTTTTTTTCAACACAAATGTTAGCTCATGGCATTACCACACTAAATACATACAATATCATGATTACCCGAGTCTATTTTTAATTACCAAGGATTTATTTATTATCCTGCATAATATTTTTTATGCTTATTATTTATTTTATAGACCATCCTTAACAACTAATCAACCATTAAATCATATCCCATTTCTTAGACCTATCCTTTTTGACAAAACGGTCACCACAACCAGGACTGTAACGACCCCTCCAGTCTTCATGGGATGGTTAGAACCATAGCACCCTTTAGAGTTCCCATAGTTGAAGTAAGTTAGTAGAAACTGAAAAATGAAGGGGAGGGTCTTAAAACTAGCTTTTAGTAGAATTTTATGTGTTATGTTTCGGTAGGGGATGACCTAGTGAACTAGACTTCCTTAGAAAATCCTTAGACAATGAGTAAACTTATAGCATCATTTTGCAACTAGGTGCATATTTTAAGGGTGTTGTGAATTCAGAATGGAAAACTTATGTTTCTTGTTTGGAAAAAGTGTCAAGATTATTAAGCTACTCATTATCAAAGCACCACTATAGAGGTGGTATTTCTGTTGCAGCGAGACCACTATAGTGGTCGGAGGGCTCTTCATAGAAGTCATGGGGAGATCGTAGAGATCGGCCATAGCGAGACCCTGATCGCCATAGCGGAACCACTACAGAGATAAAGTGATCATTGTAGTGGACGACGTGAGGCAAAATGTCTATTTAAGTTAGGATTTAGGGATTTTCATCCCATTTTTCTAAGGCATGAACTATGAGAGCTTAAGGGATATTTTTCATGGGCACAACAATTTTTCCTTACCAAGGTAGGATTTCTTGGTTAATCTTTCAATCCTTTGATCCTCTAACACCCTAGAATCAAAAGGGTGATCTTTAATGAGGAAATTCTAGCTAAGACTCCTAAAACTATGAAAGTTAGAGTAATTTGTTGGGGTATCGATAGTTCTTGATTCTCTAGACTTCGGAGTGAATAACTAACACTTTTGGATTCTTGGGATATATAATAGATTAGTCTTTGTTTATGATTTAGTTCTTGAAATTTGAATGCCTTAATTATTTGTTTCTTGAACATCTTTATGGTTAAAATAAATGCATAAGTGTTGGGTTTCGGGTAAATGATAGTTCACCTACTGGGGTTAGTGTTGGCGCCAATCACAGACACTCGGATGGTGATAAAGTTGGTATCAGAGCCTAGGCTCATTGATCTCCTTATACAAGGATGTGGCTTGTAAAGTCTTGTAGAATGGTATGGAGACATCTATATTGCTCTTCGCAAGGATACAAGACTCTAGGAAAGCTCTATTTTTCTTTCCTTCGTGTTATTACTTCACTCCAATTGCTATTTTGTGATTGAAATTAGTATCTAATATTCTTTATTTTTTCTCTCACAGATGGTGAGGACATGATCATAAGGAGCCAAAGAAGAGGTACCCGAGCCAATTTCTATGGTTGTAGATCGCGACATAGGAAGGGCCAGGGGCTGAGGATGAGGTCGGGGAAAGAGACCTACGAAAGCCAGAGGCAGGGCCCCCACTACTGGTCCAACCCGAGAGAGATTCGAGTCTCCCATACTTTAGGAGGTTCAAGAAAGGGTAGCAGATGAGGTAGGAGTAGAGGTAGAGATACCAATTTGAGAGGGCATTGTGCCCGCTCTGGCTTCCGCATATGTATAAGCTCAGGTATTAAACTTGTTGAGTGGATTGATGGGTAACGAAATAGCACCTACAACTCTGATGTGTCAACATTTGAGAGTATAACATGCTGACGATGTGGCTCCTTTGATGGATGAGAGTTTTGACATAGGGATGTTTTCGAGGCTAATGACTAGGTCCTTGATGATTGGAGAGGAGCATGATCTATTCTAGAGGTTCACAAAGATGAAACCTCCCACCTTTTATGGCACCGAGGCCAAATATTCTAAAGAACTTATCATAGACTGTCATTAGAGGCTTCAAAATATGGGAGCTATGGAGAAGTATGGGGTGGAGTTTTGTCACCTTCAAGTTTGATGGGAGATGCCAAGTTATGGTGGAGGGAATTCGTGGAGTGCAGACCAGCAAGATCACCTCCATTAACTTGGACCCAATTCTACTTTACTTTTTTAGAAAAATATGTCCCTCGTACTTTGTAGGATAGGAGGCATGATGAGTTCACCAGCATAGAATAGTGTAACTCATTATTGTATCTTATGAGGCTCACTTCCACTCATTATCTAGGTATTCCTACTCGTTACTACCTACAGAGGAGAAAAGAATCAAATGGTTCCTGAAGGGTCTGAATGTGGGACTCCAGATGTTAGCCTTACAAATAGTTATTCAGGTATGACCTTTCAGGATGTGGTGGAATATGCCCAGAATGTGGAAGGGGTAAAACAGGAGGGGTATACAAAGAATTTGAAGAAGAAAGCCCAGAAAGGGGGCAACTATAGTGGCTCTTTCTCTAAGGGCCCCATTCTTCAAAAGTAGTCTAGATGCCCCATTTAGTCAGCTATGCAAGTTTTAGCAGAGGGTCTGCCAAAGGCCACTCAGCATACTTCGGGCCATGCAGTGAGTGCACAACCTGCCCGTTCAGATTTTAGAGCTCGACCTATATCTTCGGTTCTAGCTTAGAGGCCTTTCATAGCAAAGTTTGTCATAAGTGTGGCGAGTATGGTCACTGTAATACCCCGAAAGCCCCTAAGATCAGACCTCAGGTGAAAGTAGAGAAAATAGGAAATGTTGCACCAGGTCACTGGACGACTCGTTTAGTGACCCATGAAGTCACTTCACGAGTTATGATGTGGCTCATTAGGAAGGCATAAGATTTGAGAATGGAAGTTGTTCTAAGGACTTCATAATGAGTGGGATGACGAGTCGTCCGGTGGGCAACGACCCATCTAGTGGCTTAACCCATGAGTCGTGGATAGAGAGTCTTCACGAGTGTAGCCACGAGCTGTGAAGTCACTTCATGACTCGTTAAGTAGGTCATGGTCAAGGTGGAGGATCTAAAGTTTGAATTTCCGGTAGACTTAAAAAGTGAGGGCCATAAGTCGTTTCCCACCTAATGGCTTGTGATGTCCCTCATGGGGATTGGCAAAGTCCATTTTCCTGCGAATTTAGTAAGGGTGTTTTTGTAATTCTTAAGCTCGTAAGTTCTAAATTACGTCGTTTTAAGCTATGTTAGGAGGGTTTTAAGAGTGCTTACCTATTCTTTGTCATTCTCTCACATTCATGCAAGATTAGAGGGTTCTATTGAAGATCAAGCTTGAGAATTCTCCTAGTTCTTCCCCAAATCTCTTGGGCTTTATATGAAGGGTGTAAAATCAGATTACTCAGGTATCTAGAGTTATGAATGAGAGCTTCTATTCACCCTCATTCCTAATCTTCTTCTCAAGTTCATGAATTTAAGTGTATGATTCTGTGGAGGTTTTAACCCAAAGTATAAGTTCTCTATGTTTTAATCATGGGTCAATTCCCTTCATATTTTATAAGATTCATGGGCATGTTTTTATGCTTATTTTGGAATACAATTCATGATTTCTACTTTTGGAAATATTATACCCAATTATGTAAATTTCATGAAAAGTTAAGATTATGATCTATGTTTTCAAGCATGATGGGATATCTAGCATGAAAGAATGTTTATGAGTTAATCATGTACAAATCCATGATTTTTGACTTGCAAGTCTATTTCAAGCACATTAAAGTTTGGGCAAGCCCACATGATCTAAGTATGTTTTCATGATTTAGTTAAAGTTTATGATGTGAGCTTACCATATAGTTTTGGAGTCTACACTCCCACTTTCATCTTGTGGTATGTTTTGAGCCAAGGCTCTTCATATTCAGATTTCAGACTATGTATGTACTTTCATGATCATCTTCATTGAAAAATGATGGTTCAGCTTCATTAAAAAATGATGGAGAACATATGCATGTTTTTGGGAATAGTTTCTAGCACGGAGTAGGCTAGGGGTTCAGGTAAACCCCAGCCTCAAAACTACGTGCCAATGTAGGTTTACTCATATTCATTGGGATCTCCCTTGTAAGCTTTCCTTATGTAATACCCTGGGAAGGCCTAAGAATAGACCCGGGAATTGAATTTGAAAAGTACAGAAAACTGGCAAAACATCACAGAATGGACCACAAAATGACTCTTGGTATCAAATCACGAGTCATTGTATGCTGTCGTTGGTTCGGGAAAGGATGGTGCAGTGGAGACAGCGAGAGGTATGATGAACCTTTGTAGTCGTGATTAGGGTCAGGCTAGGCAGTAGTGTAAACAATGGGAGACTTAACGACCCGTTACGAGAAGCCACGGGTCATTGGTTGTAGTTGATGTTGGAGGGTAAGAACTTCCAGTATGGGTGATGGGTTGAGACCACGACTCGTTGGATGGAACCAAGAGTCATGGTGAGGCTCGTGGTAGGGGTTCAGTTTTTGTGATGAGAAAACTACAGACGGTAAACTAGTCATGGTTTGAAGGCATATGTCATCCTGTCGACCCGTTGTTTGGATCCGAGACTAGGTCATTCAGCAGCCCATTCAACGAGACTAGTCCATGAACTCATGTATGTATTATTATGAGCACTATATATGTTTTGGGAGTAGTATCGAACACCGAGTAGGTTTGGGGAACATGTTAAGCCTCGAATCTCATAAACTACGTGCCACCATAGGTATGTTGGGACCCATTCATGTTTTTCCCTTGCCCAATTGGCCCTTTTCATGTGTGATCACACCCTTCATGGTTCCTACCCTTGGTAAGGTATGAACACCCTCCCAACTAGGGTTACAAGTCGGGCTTCATGTGTGCTCATATGGGGTATGTCGGTTAAGAGAATCTTCCACTGTTCCTCATGATTTATGCATGTTTATGGTTATGAATGTTGGCTCAATTTATGTTAAGTAAGGCTCTTCTATTATGATTACGACTATGTTTACGTCACGAATGTTTCGAAAACCTTGAGCCTTATGTTATAAGCATGTTGTCCTACTCTTATGATCACTTATGAGTTTTATACATGTTTTAAATGTCTATTTTACTTACTTGCATACTTAGTACATTCCACATACTGACCATATACTTTCTATGTTGTATCATCTCATGATACAAATCTCAATTCTCAGGCGCATCCTCACCCGTAGATCGACTCGGAGTTTCTCTCTGCATATTTGGTGATTTCTCATGTTTAGAGGGCTACATATTCACACTCTATGTTATTCCTTCAGTTTCTAGATGTTGGATTAGTTGGGGAGTTGTCCCATCAATTTGCCTCTCATATTTAGAGGCTTATCAGACTAAAGGTTGTATTCCGCCGTATTGTATCAGTATTGTACTGTTTTCCCTCATGTTATGTTATGATTACTTTCTCTATGCTAAGTCTTTCGCTCATGTGATTGAATTAGATGTATGCTCATGCCATGGGTCGACTTAGGGTCTCTCGGGGCTCTTTGTCCCATGTCTACGATCCAGGTGTACATTTGGATCGTGACAAACTTGGTATCAAAGCCATAGGTTTATGTGTCCTATAGAGTATGAAAGCCGCGTTAAGTAGAGTCTTTTCATGGGTGTAAAGTGCGACACACTTATGACGAAGAGGATACTAGAAGTTTAGGAATGTTCCCTTCTTTCATGATCTATGTCGTGCGATGAACGTCCTTTACTCCTCTAATTCATGTTATTTGTGTTTGAAGAATCATGCCTCCACATCGAGTAAATGCCAAGAGGAGCGATAATGGTGATGATCATGAGGGTGCACATGATGGGGAGCATCCGCCAGCTCAACTCATTCATGAGGAGCACGTACCAGAGCCAGCCTCCCATGCTGAGTTTAGGGCGGTGATCCAAATGTTGGAATAGGCCGTGACAGCTTATGTCCAGAATCAGACTGTGGCCCATTATCCCCAAAATGGGAATGTGACATCTTCTAGGGTGAGGGACTTTCTGAGGATGAGCCCTCTGGAGTTCACAAGGTCGAAGGTAGACGAGGACCCATATGACATTATTGAGGAAATTCTGAAGATCACCCAGGTTATGGGGGTGAATAATAGGGAATATGTTGATTTGACCTCCTATCAGTTCAAGGGGGTAGCATATATATGGTTCAAGCAATGGAGAGGTGCTAGGACAGCGGGTGCAGGCCCGATAGGTTGGGATGAGTTCCACACAACATTCATGGATCGGTTCTTCCCTTGGGAAATGAGGGAGCTCAAGGTGGTTGAGTTTCTGAATTTGAAGTAGGGAAACATGTCAATACAGGAGTATGCCTTGGAGTTCACTCAGCTATCTAAATATGCTCCGATGTTGGTGGCGGATCAACGGGCTTGGGTGAGCCTCTTTTTGCCTGGGGTAGCAGATTTCTTGGATAAGGATTGCCGGATTGCCATGCTACACCGGGACATAGACTTTCCCCATATTTTATTGCATGCTCTGCAGATGGAGTCGGCTTATAGGATGCATAGAGAGGCCAATAGGGCTAGGATCGACAACTACGGGTTTTTCACGCTAGGTCAGGAGGTGGATCATGTCAGCAGTCTCAGCACATGATCACTGCTCTAGCTCCATCATCGGCTAGCATGCCATCTAGGTTCAGGGGAGACCAGAGGAGCAGGGCTCCAGGATCGAGGTATCATGCGGGTGGAGCGCACTTTCCCAGCATGTGCGAGATGTGGAAAAAAATTTAGGAGGTGCCTCGTCGGTGCGGATGCTTGTTTCGGGTCTGGAAAACCTAGGCACAGGATCATAGATTGCCTTGCAGCCAGTTCTACTTCTCCAGAGCACGACCCCCTCAGTAGGGATCCTCCACTAGTTCAGCAGGTGGTTAGCGCCGAAACAGGTTTTATGCCCTAGTGCCTCTCTAGGAGAAGGAGTCTTCGCTAGATGTGGCACGGGTATGTTGCAAGTATTCCATATTGATGCTTATGCTTTTTTAGATCCAGGAGCTACCTTGTCTTTCAGGACCCCTTACATTTCTAGTAGTTTTGGAGTTAGTCCTGAATTTCTGTTAGAACCATTCTCCGGATCTACTCCAGTCGGTGAATCAGTTGTAGCTAGGCAGGTATATAGAGGTTTCCCCATTACGGTGTTGCATAAGGTTACCTCCGCAAACCTTCTAGAGTTAGCCATGAATGACTTTGACATTATTCTTGGCATGGATTGGTTTTTTGCTTGTTATGCTTTGATTAATTGTAGGACCCGTACAGTGGAATTTCATTTTCTAGGTGAGTTAGTGTTGGAGTGGAAGGGTAGTGCGGCGGTACCAGCATGTCGGTTCATTTCCTATATTAAAGCCAGGAAGATGATCTCTAAGGGTTGCGTGTACCACCTAGTTAGGGTTAAGGATGTGGAGTTCAAGGCCCCGACTATTCAGTCAGTTCCAGTGGTTTGCGAGTATCCGAAGGTTTTTCCCGATGATTTACCTGGTGTTCCTCCGAAAAGGGAGATTGATTTCAGAATTGATCTACCACCCGATACGCAGCCTATATCTATTCCTTCTTATAGGATGGCTCCAGCCGAGCTAAAAGAGTTTAAGGAACAGTTGAAGGACTTGTTAGATAAGGGTTTCGTTAGACCGAGCAAGTCTCCATGGGGCGCACCAGTTCTATTTGTTCGGAAGAAGGATGGATCCCTTCGAATGTGTATTGATTATCAACAACTTAATAAGGTCACCGTCAAGAATAGGTACCCCTTGCCCAGGATTGATTATTTATTTGATCAGCTCCAAGGTGCCAGGTGTTTCTCGAAGATAGATCTCAGGTCTAGGTATCACCAACTCAGAGTCCAGGAGAGTGATATCCCAAAGACAGTCTTTAGGAGCTAGTATGACCATTATGAGTTTGTGGTTATGTCATTTGGACTAACCAATGCTCCTGCAGCTATTATGGACCTGATGAACAGGGTATTCAAGGCATATTTGTACACGTTCGTGATTGTGTTCATTGATGACATCCTTATATATTCGCGGAGCGAGGAGGAGCATTCCTCTTACCTGAGGTTAGTACTTCAGAACCTCAAGGATCTTCAGCTATATGCAAAGTTTAGCAAGTGTGAATTTTGGATGGACTCGGTGGCATTTCTGGGCTATGTGGTGTCGAGTGAGGGCATAAGGGTGGATTCTCAGAAAATCAAAGTGGTGAAGAATTGGCCTAGACCTGTAAATCCTTCAGAAATTCGAAGTTTCTTGGGCCTAGCAGGCTACTATCGGAGGTTTTTTGAGGGTTTCTCTTCTATTGCGGCACCTTTGACTAGGTTGACTAAAAAAAAGGTGAAGTTCCAGTGATCAGAGAATTGTGAGAAAATCTTTTAGGAATTGAAGACTCGACTTACTTCAGCACCAATATTGACTTTACCCGAGGGTACTGATGGCTTTGTTGTGTATTGTGATACTTAGAGAGTCGGACTGGGATGTGTGTTGATGCAACAGGGGAAGGTGATGGCATACGCCTCTCGATAGTTAAAGGTTCAAGAAAGAAATTACCCGACCCATGATCTTGAGTTGGCCACGGTGGTGTTTGCATGGAAGATATAGCGGCATTACTTGTATGGGGTCCACGTGGATGTGTTTACGGATCACAAGATCTTGCAATATGTGTTCACACTGAAGGATCTAAATCTTCGGCAAATGAGGTGGTTGGAGTTGCTAAAGGACTACGACAGAGTGTCCTCTACCACCCAGGCAAGGAAAATGTGGTTGCAGATGCGCTTAGTAGACTCTCTATGGAGAGTGTGTCTCACGTGGATGAGGGGAAGGAGTTGGTGAAGGATGTCCACCGACTTGCAAGTTTGGGGGTTAGATTAGTCGACTCGACCGATGGCGACGTGGTTGTGCAGAATGGGTCAGAATCGTCCTTGGTGGTCGATGTCAAATCCAAGAAAGATGAGGATCCAATTTTGAGAAGGCTGAAGGAAGCGGTGCGAAGTCAAAACATGGAGATTTTCTCCCAAGGGGGAGATGGTGTCCTTCGATACCAGGGTCGGCTATGTGTTCCAAAATTGATAATTTGAGAGTCCAGATATTGCATGAGGCACATGGTACCAGATATTCCATCCATCCGGGATCTATGAAAATGTATCGGGACTTGAGGGAAATCTATTGGTGGGATAGTATGAAGAAGGATATCATAGAGTTCGTAGCCAAGTGTCCAAATTGTCAGCAAGTGAAGGTCGAGCACTAGAGGCCAGGAGGTATACTTTAGGATATTAGCATTCCCACTTGGAAGTGGGAAGTGATTAATATGGAATTTATTATAGGCCTACCTCGTACTCGCTGACACTATGACTCCGTGTAGGTGGTGGTAGACAGGTTAACAAAGGCTGCACACTTCCTACCGGTCAAGATCACGGATTCAGCAGATGATTATGCTAAGTTGTGTATTTGGGAGTTGGCTTGACTTCATGGAGTGCCCATGTCTATTATTTTAGACCGAGGTATTCAGTTTACCTCTTGGTTCTGGTGGTCTTTTCAGAAGGGACATGGGACTCAAATTAAGCTCAGCACAACATTCCATCCGCAAACAGATGGCCAGGTAGAACGAACCATTCAAACCCTCGAGGATATGTTGAGGGAATGTATTATGGATTTCAAACGTAGTTGGGATGATCGTTTTCCCTTAATCGAGTTTGGTTATAATAACAGCTATCACTCTAGTATCCAGATGGCACCGTTCGAGGCTCTTTACAGGTGAAGGTGTAGATCGCCCATTGAATGGTTTGAGGTTGGTGAGGCAGCCATGATAGGACCTGATTCGGTTCATGTGACCATGGTAAAGGTCCAGTTGATAAGAGACCGGTTAAAAATCGCTCAGAGTCATCAAAAATCGTATGCTGATATGAGGAGAAGGGATTTGGAGTTTGATGTGGACGACTGGGTATTTCTAAAGATATCTCCCATGAAGGGAGTCATGTGGTTAGGAAAGAGAGGAAAGCTCAGTCCCCATTATGTTGGTCCCTACCGGGTTATGAGGAGAGTTGGTAAGGTGGCGTATAAGTTGGACTTGCCATCGGAGTTATCTTTAGTTCGTCCCGTCTTCCATGTATCACTTTTTAAAAAGTGTTTGGGTGATCCAGCCTTAGTAGTCTCGGTAGACAACATTGGGGTAAAAGACAGTCTTAGTTATGAAGAAATTCCTGCTGAAATCTTGGATCGTCAGGTTTGGAGATTGAGAAACAAGGAAGTAGCTTCAGTTAAGGTTTTATGGAGAAATCATCATGTTGAGGGAGCTACATGGGAAGACGAAGCAAATATGATGGAGAGATACCCACATTTGCTCTCTTTCGGCTCAGTTCCGACTTGAGGTATCAGTTCTACTCTATGATCCCATTTAGTTTTCATGTTCAATTCATGTGTTCAAGTTTCTTTCATATGTATGAGTGTGTATGTAAAGCATGATATCAATTCAGCTATGTGGTTTTATTCGGAGGTAGTCATTCCGTGAAAAATTTTGGTTAAAATGATCAGTATATGGCTATAATAAATTATATGTTTCTTTAAGCTGCTTGTTTCCTACATTCGAGGATGAATGTTTCCAAGGGGGAGATAATGTCCTGGGAAGTCCTAAGAATAGACCCGAGAATTGAATTTGAAAAGTGCAAAAACCTAGCAAAACATCACAGAAAGGACCACAGAATGACTCGTGGTATCAAACCACGAGTTGTTGTATGCTATCGTTGGTTGGGGAAAGGATGGTGGCAGTGGAGACAATGAGAGGTATGACGACCCATTGTGGGATACAACGGGTCGTCCTTTGCAGTCGTGGTTAGGGTCAGGATGGGCACAGTGTAAACAACGGGAGACTCAACGACCCGTTAGGAGAAGCCACGGGTTGTCGGTTGTGGTAGTTGTTGGAGGGTAAGAACTTCCAGTATGGGTGACGGATTGAGACCACAACTCGTTGGATAGAACCACGAGTCATGGTGAGGCTCGTGGTAGGGGGGTTCAGTTTTTGTGATGAGCAAACAACATACAGTATAACGAGTCGTGGTTTGAAGGCACGGGTCGTCCTGTCGACCCGTTGTTTGGATCCGAGACTAGGTCATTCAGAAGACCATTCAACGAGGGACACGACGGGTCGTTGGGGGTTCCCATGACCCGTTGGTACAACTCGTGGGTTCCATCCATCTAGTTTTCAGGGCAGGTTCATTAAGGGTATTTTTGGCCTTTTCACGATATAAGGCCCTAAACTACGTCGTTTTGGCTTGGGAAAAGCTGGGTTTTAATAGGATGACCTATTCTAAACTCTCATTCATGCATGCAAGACTTTGAGAGGTGATTCAAGGGGAGATTTCAAGCTTTTCATCTCAATTTCTTCAATTTCATTCTTGGGCTTTTAAGGAGGGTTAGGAGTCGATAATCCCAGGTATGTAAGGTCTTCAATGGGTGGATTCTTCCACACCCATGCTCCTTCTATATTAATTACTCAAATATTTTTTGAAAACTCATGGGGTTTTATATTTGATTTGTATAAAAATTTAATGATTTAATTATGGGTCTTGTGATTTTGAAACCCTATCATGATCTACTGATTTTGATCATCTTTTGAGCTCTAAATTGATATTAGTATGGATGGTTTTGAACTTCTAATCATTTAAAACCGATTATGCATGCCCATGATAAGCCAATTTATGATCCATTGATCCATTAATGTTTCTTATAAGCCCAACATGTATTATAAATTAAATCATGAATATATTATGTTATCTATTATGCTCTTATGGAAATTTAGACTATATGCATGATCTACAAGTATGTATGTATTTTATTAAGCATGAAATATGTTTTGGCAGACTCACGGGTCTCAAGTCATGGCTAGTTCACATATGTTCAAGTATGTTTATGATTATCATGATTTGATTAATACATGAACTCATGTATGTATTATTATGAGCACTATATATGTTTTCGGAGTAGTATCGAACATTGAATAGGTTTAGGGCCCATGTTAAGACTCGGATCTCATATACTACGTGGCACCAGAGGTATGTTGGGACCCTTTCATGTTTTTCCCTGGCCCAATTGGCCCTTTTCATGTGTGATCACGTCCTTCATGGTTCCTACCCTTGGCAAGGTACGAACACCCTCCCGACTAGGGTTACAAGTCGGGCTTCATGTGTGCTCATATGGGGTATGTCGATTAAGAGAATCTCCCATTGTTCCTCATGATTTATGCATGTTTATGATTATGAATGTTGGCTCAAGTTATGTTATGTAAGACTCTTCTATTATGATTATGACTATGTTTACGTTACGAATGTTTCAAAAAGCTTGAGCCTTATGTTATATTACAATAATTATGTTATGAGCATGTTTTCTTACTCTTATGATCACTTATGAGTTTTATACATATTTTAAATGTCTGTTTTACTTACCTTACATACTCAGTACATTCCACGTACTGGCCACATACTTTTTATGTTGTATCATCTCATGATTCAGGTTCCAGTTCTTAGGCGCATCCTCACCCGTAGATACTTGGACTTGCTCTTTGCATATTTGGTGAGTCCTCATGTTTAGAGGACTACATATTCACACTCTATGTTATTCCTTCAGTTTATGGATGTTGGATTAGTTGGGGAGTTGTTCCATCAATCCGCCTTTCATGTTTAGTGGCTTATCAGACTAAAGGTTGTATTTCTCCGTATTGTATCAGTACTGTACTATTTTCCCTCATGTTTTGTTATTATTACTTTCTCTATGCTAACTCTTCCGCTCATGTGATTGCATTAGATGTATGCTCATGCCATGGGTCGACTTGGGGTCTCTCGGGGCTCCTTGTCCCGTGTCTACGATTCGGGTGTACGTTTGGGTCCTGACACCCTGCCCTAAGGGGCCTTCAGCTTGATATTGATAACATGGTAGCTCCCTTAGCCCTGGGAAGGATTTGGGCGGCTCTGCCACTTGAGTGTAATAGTTGGGATCACATAAGCTCTATCATGATTATGTCGATTATATGACGAGTCTCCCATTGTTCCTCATGATTTCAGTTATGCATGTTCATCAGTCATGATGAAATGTTTTCAGCAGATTTGACCCAATGATCAATTTAATTGTTTTACTTATGAATATTAGTTTCAACTTTGGGTCATTCAGTTTCAGTTTATATCTAATCATGTTTTTAGATATCAACATGCAGTCCTTACTCTTAGAATCTTATAATGATATGTTTTATGTTATACATGTTTTAGTTTTACTTACTTATCTTGTTTTACTTACCTTGCATACTCAGTACATTCCAAGTACTGACTGCATACTCTATGTTGTATCATTTCATAATACAGGTTCAGAAGTTCAGATTCAGTCTCGCCGCTAGCCAATATCAAGAGTTTCATCAGACAGCTTGTTGGTGAGTCCGTATAAACACACCTAATTCCATTCTATTTTCTTAGTTTTAACCATCGAAAGTGTTGTAAACTCACTCAACATCCTCAACTTAAGACTTTTTCATGTCCTCAGGAAAAGAAAATAAAATCTAAAAATGACGCTTAACTAGAAAATAAACCTAGGATACTATAGCCAACATCAATCAAAATTTGCACTATAAACTCAAACAGCTTTTGACCCTTTTCCCGGTAAACCAAATCAGCATATGCAAATCAAGTAACCACAAACCATGATAAATAGGGATCAAGATATGTCATGTAATTATCAACAGAGAATCAAGTCATTACCAATGCATTTCACACAATCAACTGGCAGAATAAAACACAAAGCATGTACGCTCACAGCAAATTAAGTCGCCAACTCACAGATGTATGAAAATTTGAAATGGGGGACTGAACAAGTAATACTTTCACTCTCATAAGGAAGTTCTAAATACTTCACATCGGATACAATAGGCTTGCCCTTATTTTCTCTACTTCGGCTCTTCGGACAGTCAGGCTAGGATCACTATAGGACTTTATTCGGCTTGTAATGTAAGATTTTAGGCTGGGTATAGTAAGTATGGAAATTTTTTAGTGACTAAACCCTCCTTGACACTACATACACATAGTTTCACTTTTCACTTATTTTACCCTTTTCACCTTTACAGCTTTTTTCCTTCCTTTTCTCCATTTTTATGCTATTGTATGGGTGTGGTCTGTTTTCAACTTTTCATTCATCTTTCTCTCTTGTATTTTATTCAATTTTTCTTCTTTTTCAGCTCTTTCCTCTTCTTTTGTCTCACCACACCTCATTTTTAATCATTTTTTTTCTTTCTTTTCCTTTTTTACCTCCCTAAGATCTATGCACCCCTACTATAGCCACCCTCAACTTAGGCATTTTTCTTGGGTTGAGGTTCAAAATGTTCAAGGAGGGACCAGGGCCAAAAAAGGTTCATTACAAAAAAATGGGTAAGATTAATCGGTTAATTAAGGAAAATGGTTCATTTAAGGCTCAAAATTGGGATCAAGAGAATCATATTATTCTGGTAGGGTAATTTAAGCTCAAAATGGGCTAAACCTAACCAACCATCCTAAAACCTATGTACGAACTAACTAGGCAAGTTCTAGATCCTGTACACAATATTAAACTAGGTATCGACCTCACTCACTCATGGTACATGTTTTCCATTCTACCTGTGGTTCATACATGACCAACTATAACTAGACATGCTAGTACATTAAATGACACAAAAAGATCCACAGAAATCATGTTTTGAAATCAACAAATACACAACTAACCATCAAAAAAATTTTAAACAGGGTCAATTTTTTTTTCAAAACTTCAAAACTAGTGCATTCTATTGGTTAAGTAATCCTAAGTTACTTTCTAATTAAACAAAAACATCCTAAATATGTCGGTTCTACTAGATAGCATGCCTGAGGAAAAAAAACACAGCTCGAAAAACCCTCAGATGAATCCATAAATCCCAAAAATTTACAAGCACATCACCTCCCATTTTGAAAAGCATGTTGTGTAGTAGAACCAACATGTTTAGATGCTCTTGTTATCCTGCGTAGGTGGTACCTCCGCTGCAGTTGTGGCACTAGCGGTGGCCAGCACACTCAATGGTGTATCAATGGGGGGAATAATCACCCTCTCAGCAGTAGTGGTTGCCTCTGCAACCTCTGGAATCACTGGGGCTGAATGTGTCTCGCCCGTAGGGTCCTTGTGACTTGCAAGCTCGGTATGGGTAGTGCTGGATCTTCCCTCTCCTCTTGCTCTCTCAAGCAGCTCCTACCTATGCTCATAGTGAGTCTGCTAGCTCTCCAATTTTGCCCGCTTCTGCTCTTTCTTTTCCTTCTTTCTCTTTTTCTTTAGGGTCTTGTCTCCAACATCCTACGAGACCCTCTTTTTCCATTTTCCTTCCTCAGCTTCGGTCGGCTACCAATATGCACCAAATCAAGCTCCTCATCTATCCCCATGTCGAGGTCAGGAAGAGTGGGTGCTTCTACAATTGCTGGCTTTCTCGGTTATATGACTCCGAAGAGCCCCCAACTCCTCACGGAGGCTGCCAGTGTCAGTCTGCTCGGCCATGCACTCGTTAAAGTGTCTGTCAGATCTATCTAGTCTGGCATGTAGGACTTGTTCAACTGTCTTAATCTCAGCCTTCACCCAAGGCTTCACATTCTCCATCATAGAGTACCTTTTTTCTCAGCTATGGTCAGTCTCTTTGCTATCTTTTGGAGAAATTCTTGAGGCACGAGCATGTATCTTGTTAGGGTCTGGCTCAAAAGGCCTATAGGTGGTGCAGCGGAGGTGCTGGGAGTTGCCTCCATATGACCGGTGTCTGTAGCCAGTGTCTCGTCCTGCTCTTATAAGGTGGGGGCATCCAACTGCTCACCACTAACTGTCCATGTTACCGAGACTGCAGTAGAAAGTCGTGCTCAACTTACTAGGTTCATTTCATCCCAAATCAAGTAAATGTCTCCTGTTCGTTGTCCTCCAATCAACTGCTCCTCATCACGATGCACCTTGATACCTGCCTCCGTACACTGCCTGAATACGAGACTCAGGAATGGGATGGTAGTGCTTAGTCCTGTAGCCCCATCCTGGATCTCATCTGCAATGACCCTTAAAATGTTGATGGCATATCGTGAAATCATACACACCACCAATGTTTCTCTGTTAGCATTTCGGGTATAATCATTCACTGTCAGTGCCAACCTATAGTGTACTAGCATCCAACATGCTTTTTCTATGAAGTTTAATGAGTTCTTGGTGACCTGCTTTCCACTATTTACCTATTCTGCCTCCTCCTTATCCTCAATGATGACTCCAGACAACCATTTAATCTGGCTCTTCCTCTCCTCAAGGCCTAACTGCTTGATTTTCTTCATGGCATCCACTCGATAGTCAAACTCCAGTGTAGTGTGGGGTGGAATAAATCGAGGCCCATATAATACCAGAGGAATGGTATGCTCAGATATATCAACAATGCAGCCTCGCACCATGACTCTCTCGAGCTTGGGCTGATCTTTGAATTGCTGCCCCTCCTTTGCTTTATGTTCCATGGTATCCATAAAATTGGCATAGAACTTCTGGACGATCTCTGAAGTGTATCGATCTAGGGTTCTAGCCATCCACTTGAACCCATAGTAGCTGAATATCTTCGTCATCTTCCCTACCTTATTCAGGGCATTGGTGATGATCCGCGTCTCTTCTTGAATACTCCCCCTAGGTTTGTTCTTGGCGGTGACAGGAAGACCCTGTTCATATATCTCCTGTGCACCTAGTACCCTCCACGGAATGGTATGGTTCTCCCTAGGCGAAGTCTGCTCTTGTTTGGCACTGACTGCCTCATCCTAGGGTCTGGAGTCACTTTCTCCATCCGGATTGGGCCTTCTTGGACCCCTCATCATAATTAGAGCCATTATCGGACTCTTGGACTCTTTCCTCGGCTCCCTCCTCAAACTGGGGAGCACCAGAAGATGTGGCAGTGGCCACCTCGGCCTGGGCTTTAGCTTTTGCCCTAGTGGTTCAGCTCCTATCGGTGTCAAATGTATTAACCCTGTATTTCTCCATAGAACCACTAGGTGTGTTGCCAGCATAGTCAGATTTGGAGGACTTATCTATCAATGTTCCCCAAGCAGTTGCTTTGTTTGCCTTCCTCTTTTGAGTCATTGAACCAAGGAGAAAAAGGGTTAGAATTCCAAATCTGAGGAAAAGGAAAGTAAGACAATATCCTCTTAAATTTTCACGGGTCTACAATACGAGTCGTACGTAGAAGGTATAATCCGTATTGAGACTCGTAATGTCTCAGGTTAAAGTCACGACTTTGAGGTATGACTCGTACCATGAAGTTACGATTTGTTTCACTAGTCGTATGAGGATACCCCTTGAAAACCCATATTCTATAGTTTCCATGACTCATGGTATGATCTGTAAGTTGGTTCCACGAGTCATAGGAAGGATCGTACTGTCACTTTGGGACTTGACCCTTTTCAGACTCTTTGTATGATTACAAGGTACTGCTCGGTGCTTTGGTATGTGGTAAAAACCGACACGCAAGTGCACGTGGTCAAACAAGTAATAAAGTGGCTAAGTAAGCCAAGTATCGATCCAAGGAGACTCTGGATAAGTAAAATTGCTTAAGTATACTATATTCTAGTTTACTTCTAATTATGCTGACAACAACGTAACCAAAAGTTAAATAATTTTTTGTTTATAAATTATATACTAAAACTATTAACAAATATCTACGTTGAATTGAAACTATGGATATGAGCATGCCAAGGTTAAGAACAAGTAATGAACTCGATAGTAATCATAACTCGGTTATTCTTCTCTTCATGTTGCTAGCCAAGAACATTAGCCTAGAGATTAAAACTCTCGTATTTAATCTCACTTTAGAATCATAAACCATTTGTCTACATTTCTGTGATCAAATGCAATTTATGACCTAGCAATACAATTCCGGTTCCTAAATTGACTAATACGGCTTTCAAGTATATTTCTATCAGGAAAGCATATCAAAACCCAATTTTCCCAAATCAAGTTAAGAACAATACCCTATTAATTCACAACTTTCCAATTTCATGCTCTCTCGAGTGAAATTGGACTTTTTAGATATACATTAATGGTGGCCAATCAAGAATGTAATAAGCACAACAATTAATAGAACAACATGCAAGAAGAAGAAGAAACCATATCAATTATTACCAACATTCATTTCACAAGTTCAAAACCTCAGCAAGAGAGGAATTAGCCACTCATTCTTAGATTAATCATCCTAGAATGAGTGTGAATCATGCATACAATTGAAGGAAAAGAAGAAGGGAAGAGAAGAAAACTCTTATCTTTTCTATTCTTCAACTGCCACAAAACCACGTTCCTGCTCCCACTTCTGAACTCAGGCTAAAAAACTAAAACTAAAAAAAAACTCTCTTTAAAAATAACCTAAGTGTGCTATTTATACTAGTGGGAAATTTTTTCCGGAATAACCAGCAACGTGTCACGGAGGCCAACGCGGAGCACTGCCTCCGTGACACGGCGTGGACGCGGACCCTCTCTGGAAATTGCATGGTCTGGATAATTAGCCTCAACGTGGCACGGAGGCCATCGCGGAGGCCTGTCTCCGTGCCACGGAGCTGACGCGCAGGAACACTGGAAATTGCCACTTTTATTTCTGCCCAGGCAGTGTGCTACCACGATGGCAGCGTGGCACGGCACCATCGCAGAGCCACTGCAAAATATGCCATCCGAGGTCTTTTCCACGCTCGCATCCAAGTCCAACTCTGACATAGTTCCAACACGCATTTTATCTCTTAAAAATCACATTATCCTGCAAAACAAATGCTAATCATGTTTGTTAGTATAAATTCGCATTTTATTACCAAATACATGATATTAAGACTTCTTAACCTCAAGAATCGACTCTCAATTTTAGCAAACTCATGCAAATCATCTGATTAAGAAATCCCACATGAAATATATCCTTCTTTCAACATGTGCCCCTCACGGAAAGAGAGTTACCCAATCACACGCAAAAACAATTTTTTACATCACAACATGTGTGGGTACATGAATAGAATTACGCTCACTCTCACAAAGAATTCACATGCATTATGTAATGACCCATAAGCTTGCCCTTAGTGTTTTATTCCACTAATATAAGGATGTGTGAATGTAAGATCAAGTAGGACTTTTTAGGTTGTAATGTAATTCAGGTGCGGGTAGGTACTATTATGATCAGTAATAGTGACTATCTTTCCTAAGCGCTTTTAATACATCACGCCTTCATTACAAACTTCCCTTCCCTCACTTCACCTTTTTTCTCCTTTTAGTTTTCTTTTTCCTCTTTTGTTCCCCCATTTCTTTCGACACTTTTAGCTTATTAGTAAGGAGTACTTAAGCAATATGTTTCATTCATTCCTTTTCTTACTCCCTACTAATAACCAACCATTTTCACACAAATGCACCTTTTTCCTTTTCTCAACTATTTACAACTTGCTATTTTTCCTTCTTTTCCATTCTTCTCACTCCTTTACCCTTTCGGATTTTTCCTTTAAGCGCTTCGGAGTTTTGGTTCAATTTCAATGCTAATGAAAGAAAAAGGATTAAGCTTATGTTGCAGCTATCAAAGAATAGGCTCAAGGCTCAATGGGGTTAACTAGGATTAATTTTCAAGGTAGGTATAATGAGGGATAAAAAGTTGGTTCATTTAAAGAAATGCCTAAATCATCTCCTACAATTCACATCCTTCATTTCGTTTTATATACACACCAGGCAAGTTCTAGACAATCCACAATAACACGGAATACTCAAAAACCTTACACTCATGGCACATGCTCAAATCAAGACACAATCAGTAGACTCTTACTCAGCTAATCACAAGAATTCAGAATTAAGCTTCCATCATATTGAGTCAAATTCAAGAGCCTAAGTGTCTCAAACAAAGTTATACACTTGCATGCTTCACACTGAACATACTTGCATCTTACAAACATTTATAGCACATAACAAGAACATCCAGCACCAATTATTTATGGTTTCAAAAACCCAAACCCTATCGACTAATTTTCCTCAAGACGGTCGTCATCCATCCATCGTCGGAAACAGTCCCTAGCTATGACTAAAAAAACTTTATATACAGACCAAGGAAAGAAAGAAAAAAGAAAAGAAAAAAAAAATTATTCTTCGGTTCAAATACCCCCCGTCGGAAAAGAACCGAAAAGAAAAACCAACGGGTGATGAAGTCATGCTTAATTCACAAAAAATTTTCAAATTTTTCAAATTTTCAAATTTCTCACCAACTTTTGTACAAGCATTACATTCACCAAAAATCATTAAGCACAGAAATTTTGAAATTTCCTAGAAATTTCCCTCACCCCACACTTAAATCATGCTATGTCCGCATAGCATCAAACTAAAGGTTACAAAGGGTGAGAAATACTCCCTGAGGCCTTTAGGCCTAGCTGACAGCATGGTTTTCTTCAACTATGGACAAGTGAGTGTTCGACCCCACACTTTTTCTTTTCCATGCTTGTTAGCTTCCTCCTCCACGGGTACTCTGTCTTCCCCTCCATCTGCGCTTAACTTTCCACCAAAACAACACAAGATGAAAATAAACAAAAATTAAATCAATTGCAAGAAATTAAAATGGTACCTGTGGTACCCTTGGGTTGCCTCCCAAGCAGCGCCTAATTTTACGTCGCGGCACGACGTACCAAGTTTCACCACTTTTTCCTCCACCTTGAGGATATGAATCTCACCCCTAATTTCTTTTCTAATTTCCTCTTATGCTCTAGGGGTGGTGGTGAAAAATTGTAAGGACCAAGCAGTAGATGTTTTCTTTTGAACCTATTGGCCCCTCTGTAAGCGAAGTCATTTTGTCTCTCTGAGTTAGCAAATTTCAGAATATATGGGGCTTGGTCTTCCTCTAGAAATTTCTCTATAAACTTGGAAGACTCTATTTCTATGTTGTCAACCAAACTTAATGTCAAAAAATGCGTAGAGTGTGGTCCAATACACCTCAACTCTGAAATTGCTTTGTGCTTGACTTCCTTACTTGTGAACACCTTTTCAACATCGACATCTATTTCTCTATTAAGGTCAAATGGGAGATATTCTTTTTCTTCTTCCATGAATGGAATTTCTATAGGTATGAGCCGATCACGGAGACACTCAAGAGATTCTAAGTGTTGGGCTTCATCCAAAAATTTACCCTTGTATTCCCCTTGTAGTTCCTCTTGAATATCGGCTAAAACTGTCACCTGCAAATTATCACAAGCTTCAGCCTCAGCACACATCTCTATGAGTTTGATGCTCATCCTGCTTACAGCCTCTGCATTCTCCTTTTGCTGAATTATCAATTCTGCCACCGACTCCTTCATTGCTTCTGATTGCTCCAGGAGTTGTTTCATCATGTCCTCTATTTGAACTTGGCGTCCCAAGTCCTCATTTTCAACATGCCTATATTCAGCAAAAACAACAAAAGGATCATAGTAGGGGCTTGGGGGAGGGAAATATGCCTTTGGACAATCACCCCAATGGCCATATTGACACCCACATATATTGCACGTGTTACAGTTTTGCCACAAGTGGGGTCCTCCACAATTCATGCAAGATTCGCCGAAATATGCGTATCCACCATTTATATTCCAAGATGTCATGTCAATGAGGGTATCCGAAAGAGAGAAAAATTAAAATGAACAAAGAATTAAAACAAATACTAAGATCAAGTTGTCAACACTTAAGAAAATAAAACAAAAATACAGTAAATCTACACTTAACACAATTTCACAAATCGCCTAGCCTCCCCGGCAATGGCGCCAAAAACTTGCTCGGTGCTTTGGTATGGGGTAAAAACCGACACGCAAGTGTACGTGGTCAAACAAGTAATAAAGTGGCTAAGTAAGCCAAGTATCGATCCAAGGAGACTCTGGATAAGTAAAATTGCTTAAGTATACTATATTCTAGTTTACTTCTAATTATGCTGACAACAACGTAACCAAAAGTTAAATAATTTTTTGTTTATAAATTATATACTAAAACTATTAACAAATATCTACGTTGAATTGAAACTATGGATATGAGCATGCCAAGGTTAAGAACAAGTAATGAACTCGATAGTAATCATAATTCAGTTATTCTTCTCTTCATGTTGCTAGCCAAGAACATTAGCCTAGAGATTAAAACTCTCGTATTTAATCTCACTTTAGAATCATAAACCATTCGTCTACATTTCTGTGATCAAATGCAATTTATGACCAAGCAATACAATTCCGGTTCCTAAATTGACTAATACGGCTTTCAAGTATATTTCTATCAGGAAAGCATATCAAAACCCAATTTTCCCAAATCAAGTTAAGAACAATACCCTATTAATTCACAACTTTCCAATTTCATGCTCTCTCGAGTGAAATTGGACTTTTTAGATATACATTAATGGTGGCCAATCAAGAATGTAACAAGCACAAGAATTAATAGAACAACATGCAAGAAGAAGAAGAAACCATATCAATTATTACCAACATTCATTTCACAAGTTCAAAACCTCAGCAAGAGAGGAATTAGCCACTCATTCTTGGATTAATCATCCTAGAATGAGTGTGAATCATGCATACAATTGAAGGAAAAGAAGAAGGGAAGAGAAGAAAACTCTTATCTTTTCTATTCTTCAACTGCCACAAAACCACGTTCCTGCTCCCACTTCTGAACTCAGGCTAAAAAACTAAAACTAAAAAAAACTGTCTTTAAAAATAACCTAAGTGTGCTATTTATACTAGTGGGAAATATTTCCCGGAATAACAAGCAACGTGTCACGGAGGCCAACGCGGAGCACTGCCTCTGTGACACGGCATGGACGCGGACCCTCTCTGGAAATTGCATGGTCCGGATAATTAGCCTCAGCGTGGCACGGAGGCCATCGCGGAGGCCTGTCTTCGTGCCACGGAGCTGACGCGCAGGCACACTGGAAATTGCCACTTTTATTTCTGCCCAGGCAGTGTGCTACCGCGATGGCAGCGTGGCACGGCACCATCGCGGAGCCACTGCAAAATATGCCATCCGAGGTCTTTTCCACGCTCGCATCCAAGTCCAACTCCGACATAGTTCCAACACGCATTTTAGCTCTTAAAAATCACATTATCCTGCAAAACAAATGCTAATCATGTTGGTTAGTATAAATTCGCATTTTATTACCAAATACATGATATTATATACACATTGCACAACAAACAAGGTAAAAATGATACGTTTGAGTATCACTTGGTCATATAAATCTGCCCAAGATCAGGTACAACTTGTTGTAGGACACTGCGGGTCGTACTAGGTTTAGTACCACTCACTTGTTATACATTTGACCTGGGACAATCCCAATGAGCCATCCTATGAGTCGTAGTGTGAAACCACGAGTCATAAGAAGGCTTGTCAAGCCTGTCCTTGCCTTCTTTTTCATGCCAGTTTTTAGGTGAATTGAATTTTGTGTTGGGTACTCAAAATTCCCTAAGTTTAGGCATGCATTTTTCACACTTTTACAACTAAATATTCCTCCCCTTTTATTTAAAACTTGTAACTCAATTTATAGCAGTTCACATTCAATTTTTAACATGTTCGAATCCTACCCAGACAACATATTTATTTAGCACATCACTGATCATTGTCCTCATATATTTTCATGCTTTTTGAGGACTCCTAGTTATTTAAAAGGTTTGCACAAACCCGAAGGTCTCTTTAACCGATTTAAAGAATAATGAATTACTTGAATGATGTAAAACTCTTTCTCACTTCATGCGTGTAAGCAACTAGGGTTTAAATTCAACTTTAGCAGTCTTAATGGAGAAAAAATCTTGCTCAATTGATTTTTTTCTTGAGTTACGGGTGTGACAAAAGTCGTGGGAGTGTTCGTGAGTGAAGGATTTAGTGCGTGGGAGAAGGGTCCAACAATTTTGAAGTTTAAATAGTTTTAGGGCAGATTTTAAAAAAAATCTGGGCCGAGTCAGGTTATTTTAAGAAATTTTGCCCATCATGACTCGTCCCTAGGACCCATAGCAGAAATTTTAAGAAACTTACCTGTGGACCGACGAGTACATCATACAACACCTACCATGAAGGTAGAAACCATACCACGACTCGTAGGTCACTCTGAATTGGAGGTCCACACTTAGCATAGTTCATAGGCACGGTGAGTACTATGAACCGTACAACAGAGTCACGAGTTATAGGACCAACCGTACTCTTAACTTACGCACTAGGATACATCTCTGCTTCTCACCATAACTCGTACTATGGCCCGTACGATCATATTATGTGTCGTACTGAGGATCTTAGCATCAGTCTCTTCTACAATTTTTATGCAACCTGCTTTTGTTTCACCTGCACAATAAGCACACATAAGTTAATGAGGTTGGGTTTCCTCCCAAGAAGCGCCTGATTTAACATTGCGCCGTGACGCAGGAGGTTCGGTGACTCAGAATTCACTAAACCACCTCATGGGTTGCCTCCCAAGAAGTACCTAATTTAACATAGTGGCACGACGCAAGTCTTTTGACTACTTAGACTTTTTAAATAAACTCAAACTCATCCTCGATTGCTAAGACCACTCTATACTCCATTGGTTGCTCCATTGACTGGCAGTTATTAAAGGCGACCTCCTCCTTATTAAGTCTGAATTTCAGCTGGCCAATTTCCACGTCTACTAATATGTATTTCATCCCATATGAGCTAACAAATGGTCTCATAAAATCAATACCCCCATACATCGAATAACTCAACTTCCAAGATCGGGGTCAATGGTAACTCATGCTTGCGATTAATGCCACCCTGTCTTTGGCACTGATCACATGCCTTGGCATAATCATAGGCATCTTGGTGAATAGAGGGCCAGTAATATCCACACTGCAAGATTTTGTATGCAGTTTGGATACCACTTGACCCCCGACTGGGGACGAGTGACAAGCCTTTAAAATGCTCAATATTTCTACCTTTGGCACAGACCTCCAAATTATCCCATTGGGAAAAATGCGGAATAAGTATAGTTCATCCCAGTAGTACCTTCGAGCATCTAACAAGAATTTGTTCCTTTGCTGGGGTGTCATATCTGTTGGGAATTTGCAAAGTCATCGAACTAGGAAATCAAGTCCTGAGATGCATTTAAAACCTGTTCGTCTGGGAAAGCATCATCAATATCAATCTCCTCTCTTTCTCTAGCCTCAGATTCTTGTCTAAATAGGTGATCAGCTACCTGATTTTCAGTTCCTTTCTGGTCTTTCACCTCAAACTCGAATTCTTGGAGCAACATCACCCATTTGATCAACCTAGGTTTAGCATCCTTTTTATTCATTAGGTACCTTAAAGTAGAATGGTCTATATGGAAGATTACTTTAGTTCTAAGCAAGTATGCTCGAAACTTCTCAAATGCAAAGACCACTGCTACCAGCTCCTGTTCAGTGATGTAGTTCTTTTGGCCGTGTTGAGTGTTCTACTAGCATAATAGATAGGATGAAAAATCTTCGCTCTCTTTTGGCCCAAGACAGCACTGAGGGCCACCCCACTAGCATCACACATTACCTCAAACGAAAGAGACCAAATTGGAGCTATAATAATAGGAGCAATGGTGAGTTTCTCCTTCAGGCACTCAAAAGCCTTCAAACATGCCTCATCAAATACAAACTTCACCTCCTTCTCAAGAAATTTGCATAATGGTTGTGTAATCTTTGAAGAGTCCTTGATAAACCTCCTACAGAATCTTGCATGCCCTAAAAAGATTCTAACCCCTTTTACGGAAATAGGCGGTGGTAATCCTACTATTAGTTCAATTTTCTCCTTGTCCATCTCTATCCATTTTTCAGAGATTTTGTGACCCAACACTATTCCTTCCTTGACCATCAAGTGACATTTTTCCCAATTTAGGACCAGATTAGTTTCTTTGCATATGTTCAACACTTTGGCCAAATTCTTGAGGCAAGATTTAAATGAGTCACCCACAACTAAGAAGTCATCCATGAATACCTTGATGGTATCCTCCACCATATCCGAGAATATCGACATCATACAGCGATGGAATGTGGCTGGTGCGTTGCACAACCCAAAAGGCATTCTCCTGAAAACAAATGTTCCATACAGGAAAGTGAAGGTGGTCTTCTCTTTGTCTTTTAGGGCTATAATAATCTTATTTTACCCTGAATAACCATCAAGAAAATAGTACTAGCCTCTACCTGCCAACTTGTAAAGCATCAGATCCATGAATGGTATCAGAAAGTGAACTTTCTGGGTCCAGTGGTTGAGCTTTCGGTAATCCATGCATACATGCCATCCTGTGACAGGTCTTGTCGGTATCAGCTCATTATTCTCACTGGATGCCACTGAAATCCCACCTTTCTTTGGCACACACTGTAATGGGCTTACCCACTTTCTATCCGCAATAGGGTAAACTATACTAGCATCTAGCTACTTGATAATCTCCTTTTTCACTACTTCTTGCATTGATGGGTTTAGGCATCGCTGGCGCTGTATGTTTAGTTTGCAATTTGGCTCGAGCTGAATTTTGTGAGTGCATATATACCTTGAGGGATTCCAATAATGTCATCTATGGTCTATCCAATTGCCATTTTGTGCCTTTTCAATACTGTACCAAAGTTTCTACTTGCTAGACTGTCAAGTCAGCTGCAATAATCATTAGCAATGTATTGTCTTCACCCAAGAATGCGTATTTAAGGTGGGGATGTAATGCCTTAAGTTCCAGAACTGGTGGTACCTCCACTAATGGCTTTGCTGGCTGAGTTACATGGTTTTTCAAGTCAACGTCTAAGTTCTTTGGTCTGAAGTTATACGCCCCCATTACTTTTAGGGTTTACCAGTTCTGTGTACCCCGGTACTCCATCTCCCTCATACTTCATTAATACGGCTACTAGTGTGTCAATATTCATCATCTCTCCCATAGGCATTAGTAGCCTCTTGTTTTCCATTTGGGTGTTCGTAGAGATATCTTCCTTGGTGTAGCCTGAATGAATCACAGAAGAAAAACAAAGAAAATGTAAACAGAGAAATAACAATCAAAAGTTTAATACAAGCAATTAATATAATCTTAGCCATATCCTTGGAAACAATGCCACTTTTTGATAACGCACAAACTCACACTTTCTAACAAAGTATGAAGTGGAGGTTGTCATTAAAGAACCAAACAAAGAGGTTGAGGTTGAACCCATAGGGAATAAGGTGAGAACTAGACTAATGGCGGTACTCAAACTTATTAGTGATTAATCTCCAAATTAGGGGGTTTATAGAAAAACAATAGTAAAACAAGTTTGAAATTGTGGTTGTTATCAATATTTGCAAACAACTAGGGTAGGTGTTCCCTATGGGTTCATAACTACTTCAAGTATACACGCGTGATAAATCTCAATGCTTACTTGTAGAACTGATAACTAGGGTTCATCCAATCGACTGTTTCTTCCCTATTGGATGACTATACTCAATCACCAGGTCAGGTCTCATGAGTGATTTCAAATTAACCGTTATCAATATGTTCAAAATTATCTTTCATTCGACCGGAGCTCAAGTAATTAAATGATCATAAAAATTAAGGCTTTGTTGTAATTCTATTTTCCTAATCTCTACTTCTCTAGGTTCAAGAAAGTAAAGAATTCAGGAAAGTCCTAACATTGCGCACAATTAAGAAACTTTTAAAGATGAAGAGAATACAATACAAGTGTTTAATACTAGTTTTAAATCACTTTGTGTAACCCTAGTTCGTTAATCCACCATGGTTTCCACAACCCTAGTTGTGGAGGTTTTAGCCTCTTGATTGTATGATTGTGATTAGTATTCATAGACAAACATATAATTGAATACTTACAACAATAATTGAAAGAAAACCTGCTTTGAATATTGATGAACAAAATCAATAACAATTGAGAAAACCAAGTTTTGATATCAAGAATTAATCTCCAATATTGTTTACAAACTTGATAATAATTCACAAACAAATAATCATGAACCTTCTTTCAATGTATTCTAATGTTTTTTCTACTAAAAGAAATATAAAAGGTATTTATACAGACAATACAAACCTTTTCCTAAGCTAATAGGAATATATCCAAATCTGGCACTGACACATCCTAGACTCATCATACGACTAGTAATAGGATTGTATGGGTCGTTCCTTGCTCTCGTACATTTCTTGGTTGCTGTGGAATTGGCTAAGTGTTGGAAGCTGGTACGACTCGTACCATGATCCTACGAGTCTTACAATCCATTCGTGGCTTGGCTCTGAGAACTTTGACATCATCTGAAGTTTTCTACGAGTATTGTGGTACGCCTCGTACCTTGCTCCTACAGCTCATAACTGCTTGTTGCATCTTGAGTTCTGCCAAGTCTTTAAGAATCACTGAAGCTTCCACGGCTATTGGTATGGGCCGTAGGTAGATGCTACAATTCGTAAGTGCCACCTGTACCATGAGACTTCAATTGTGCAAATTTTCTCTAAAGCATTCCACGACTCCAGTTACGGTTGTAACATCTTGGTACGGCTCGTACTAAGAGTCTTACTTTTCCTTTGCATTGTTCCAGCCTTCTGAGCTTTTCCACAAGTCTTAATACATTCATACAATCTAGGTACAACTTGTACTAAGATCAGTACATGGCTGTTTTTCTACATCTTTTGTACATTTTTTCTCCAACACCTATTTTTTCTGAAACCAAAGTAAAAATACCTCATATCCGTATAAACACACCTACGTCAATGCTATTTTCTCCATTTTAAACATTGAAAGTGTTGTAAACTCACAGCACATCATCCCATCAGCTTATCAGTATGTAGAGGCTTTTTAGACCTAGTTTTATATTTAGCTTCGGAACAGTATTTGAGATTATTCATTTTATGAATGTTCTATTATTCAGACTTTCGCTATTTTGGAATTCAGATTTTCACTTTATTTATGTTGAGCTTCAGCTTTTATGTTCATGCCATGGGTCAACTTTGAGCCATTTATGGTTCTAGGCTCCGTGTCTAGATCTAGGCCTTTGTTCAGGTCGTGACAAACTTGGTATTAGAGCAAAGGTTCAGTGTGTTCTAGGGTATTTGAAAGCCACGTTAAGTAGAGTCTTTTTCGTGGATGTGAAGCGTGTGCCACACTTATGACGAAGAGGCTACAAAACACTTTAGGAAATTTCTCTTCTTTTATGATCTATGTCATGCGATGAAGTATCTCTTTATCCTTATAACTTGTCCTATATGCGTTTGAAGAATCATGCCTCCACACCGAGTTAGCGGAAGAAGGAACTACAATGAAATGGAAATGGCCACGAGAATGGCAACAGAGAAGGGCACCATCAAGCCCCACTAGCCCCGAAGGATCATGTGCCTGAGTAGGTTGCCCATTCTGTGTTTAGGGTATCCATTCAAATGTTGGGCACATGCGTTGACCGCTTAGTTCAATCAACAAGCAGTGGCTCACATTCCTCAGTATGGGAACGCAGTAGTGGCTAGGGTTACAGACTTCCTCAGGATGAATCCCCCGGAGTTTCTTGGGTCGAGAGTGGATGAGGACCCATATGAGTTCATCGAGGAGATTCAGAAGATCATCCAGATTAGGGGGGTGATAGGGAAAGAGTGTGCAGACCTAACCTCATATCAGTTGAAGGGGGTTTCCCATATTTGGTATAGACAATGGAAGGATGGCCAGGGAGTCAAAGCGGGTCCCATTGATTGATATGAGTCTCTCACCACATTCTTGTATTGATTCTTTCCCTGAAAGATGAAGGAGATCAAGGCAGAAGAGTTCATGAATCTGAGACAAAACAATATGACCATCCAGGAGTATGCTCTAGAGTTCACCCGCTTGTCCAAGTATACGTCAGAGATGGTGGACAATTAGAGGGCTCGGGTGAGCAGATTTATGAATGGGGTAGTGGACTACTTGGTCAAGGATTGCAAGACTGCTATGCTACATCAGGAGATCGACTTCTCCTAATTGGTTTTGTATGCCCAGCAGATAGAGGTAGTGTAGATGAGGGAGTGGGAGAAAGGCTAAGAGGGCCAGGACAGATAGTTTTGGATTCTCCCAGCACAGGACTGGTGGGGGACATCACCAGTAGTCCCACAAAAGGTCATCAGTACTAGCGCCTCATCCGCCAGCATGCCATCCAGGTCCAGGCGTGATCAGGGAGGACGGGCGTTAGGCTCTCGAGGTCAGGGGAGCAGGTCAGTGGAGCCTAGCATTCCAGGTTGTGACAGGTGTGGTAAGAGGCACACCAGTTAGTGCTTAACGGGAATAGGTGCATGTTTCATGTGTGGAAATCCTGGTTATATGATTAGAGATTGTCCAGTAGCCAGACAGGGAAAAGGTAGAGGCCGAGACCTAGCCACCAGTTCAGCAGCTCTACCGGCATGTTCAACTTAGCAGGATTCATCAACTAATATAGGTGGTGGTTAGTGTAAGAACAGATTTTATGCCCTTTCATCTCGTCAGGAGCAGGAGGTCCCCCCAGATGTGGTCACTGGTATGTTACAAGTATTTCATCTTGATGTATATGCATTGTTAGATCTAGGGGCTACCTTATCCTTTGTGACACCTTATATTGCTATTATTATTGGAGTTAGTCCCGAAATCCTATTAGAACCCTTCTCAGTCTCTACTCCAGTCGATGACTCAGTTATAACTCGACAGGTATATAGAAATTTCCCTATCACGGTCCTTTAGAGAGTCACCTCAGCAGATTTAGTGGAGTTAGAAATGACAGATTTTGATGTTATCTTCGGCAAAAATTGGTTACATGCATGTTATGCCTCCATGAATTGTAGAACCCATGCTCTAGAGTTTCAATTTCGGGGGTGAGCCAATCCTAGAGTGGAAAGCTGTCATGACCCCAGTGTACACTCTGGACAGGACACGGTACCTGGAGTCACAAGTAACCCCAAGTCAATGATCTTGGGCAGATTTATATGCCCAAGTGATACTCAAACGTATCATTTTCGTCTTGTTTATTGTGCAATGTTTATACATTTTCATGTAATTGGTAATAAAATGTGAATTTATACTAACCAACATGATTAGCATTGTTTTGTAGGTAAAACATGATCTTGAGGAGCTAAAAGGCATGTTGGAACAATATTGGAGTTGGACTTGGATGCGAGCACGGAAAAGACATTGGACTGCACAATGTAAAGGGGCTCCGCGATGGAGCCGTGCCACGCTACCATCGCGGAGGCACACTGCCTGGAGGGTGATTTAATTGTCAATTTCCAGTGGAGCCTCGCGACAGCTCCGTGGCACGGAGGCAAGCCACCGCGTTGCATGTCGTGCCACGTTGAGGCTTTATTCCCGGACCCCAGATTTCCAGTGAGGGTCCGTGTCCATGCCGTGTCACGGAGGCAGTGCTCCGTGTTGGCCTCCGTGACACGTTGCTTGTTATTCCGGGAAAAATTCCCAATAGTATAAATAGAACACTTAGGCTTATTTTTAATTAATTCAGACTTGGTGGAGCAAGGACGTGGGTTACAGGCAGTTGAGGGACGAAAAAGCTAAGGGTTTTTCTCTCTTTCTTTCTTCTTTCAATCAATTGTTTGTATGATTAACACTTGTTTTAGGATGATTAATACACAAATGAGTGGCTAATTCTCTTCCTTGCTGAGGTTATGTACAATGGTGATGAATTTTGATTATTGAATTGTATGGTTTTTCATCTTCTTCTTCTATGTTGTTCTATTAATTCTTGTTTCTACTGCATTAGTGTGTGACCGACATTAATGTTCATCTAAAAAGTACGATTTCACTCGAGAGAGCACGAAATTGGAAAGTTGTGAATTATTAGGGTATTGTTCTTAACTTGATTTGGGAAAATTGGGTTTTGATGTGCTTTCCTGATAGAAATATACTTGAAAGCCGTATTAGTCAATTTAGGAATCGGAATTGTATTGCGAGGTCATAAATTGCATTTGATCACAGAAATGTAGACGGATGGTTTATGATTCTTAAGTGAGATTAAATACGAGAGTTTTAATCTCTTGGCTAATGTTTTTGGCTAGCAACTAGAAGAGAAGAATAACCGAATTATGATTATAATCAAGTTCATTACTTGTTCTTAACCTTGGCATGCTCATATCCATAGTTTAAATTCAAAGTAGATATTTGTTAATAGTTTTAGTATATAATTTATAAACAAAAAATTATTTAACTTTTGGTTACGTTGTTGTCAGCATATATAGAAGTAAGATAGAATATAGTATACTTGAGTAATTTTTACTTATCCAGAGTCTCCTTGGTTCGATACTTGGCTTACTTAGCCACTTTATTACTTGTTTGACCACGTGCACTTGCGTCGGTTTTTAACCCATATAGCAAATCACCGAACAAGTTTTTGGCGCCGCTGCCGGGGAGACTAGGCAATTGGTGAAATTGTGTTAAGTGTAAATTTACTGTATTTTTGTTTTATTTTCTTAAGTGTTGACAACTTGGTCTTAGCCTGTATTTTGCAGACTTGATTTCTGTGAACACTGGCAAAGGACAAAGAGCTAGTGGAATCTTATATAGAGCCTGAACGTGAATTTCATAGTAAACGCAGAGAAGCTCTATAAAAGAAGCTGCAGTTGCTCAGACAGACTATGATGGAGCAACAAAATCCACCGGTTGTGAGGGCAGTGTTAGTGCCCGACGAAGCAGCAGCAAGGCCGGTTCGCGAGGTGGCAATCCCACATGCCAACAATGTACATTCAAGTTACCGCAAACCAGAGCCTGGAGGGAGATTTGAACTAAAACAGAATATGGTGCAACTGTTGCACACAAGAGGGTAATTTACCGGTCTCCCTCATGAAGACCCACAACAACATCTCCAAAACTTTTTGGAGATAAGTGACACTTATATACCCGCTGGAGTGTCACCTGATTATGTTCGGCTCACACTATTTCCATTTTCCTTACTTGGTGAAGCCAAGAGGTGGTTAAAAGCTGAACCACCAAATTCTATATCAACGTGGGATGATCTTGCACAAAAGTTCTTGATAAGATTTTTTCCCTCTGGTAAAACAGCCAGACTTAGAAGTCAAATTCTAAGTTTCAAATAGAGGGAGGGAGAAATTTTATATCAATCCTGGGAAAGATTTAAATCCATGTTGCGGGACTGTCCTCATCATCATCAGTCCAATGAGGTGTTGGTACACACATTTATTGAGGGTTTGGAACCCCATACTAAAATTTTGCTAGACTCAGCAGCTGGAGGGCAAGCGCTGGAAAAGACTTATGAGGAGCTGTACACTTTGCTCAACCGGATTTCACAGGGCAATCCAGAATGGAATGCTGATTCATCTCGAGGTGGAGCAAGGAAAGCAGCAGGAGTGCTTGAAGTGGATGGATTTACAGCTATCACTGCACAGATAGCTGCCTTGCAGAATTTGTTGAACAACCACTTCAGCAACATGAACTTGAACCAGCCTTCAGCTTCAGTCAATGCGGTCCAGCAAATGTGGTGTGAAGTATGTGGAAGCAGTGAGCACTCAGCTGAGTGTTGTGGAGCAAACCCAGATTCGGTTAACTTTGTGGGCAATGCACAGAGAAATCTGCAGCAGTTTGGTAGCGGCTACAACTCAAATTGGAGGAACCATCCAAATTTTTCGTGGGGAAGCAACAACCAACAAGGCCAAAGTTTGGGTCAGGGTATGCACAGGAATCAAGGAGGGCAACAGAACTACCAATCTCAATTCAGAAATCACAATGCCCCTCCTCCACCACCATCACATACCATTTAGGAGATGTTCAAGACAATGATCGCTAATCAGGCGCAATTGCAGGCTGACTATGTTAAATCGGCAGCCGAAGTGAAGAACAATCAATTAGCGACCAAGGCTCTTGAGTATCAATTTGGGCAATTTGCTAGTGCCCAAAACACAAGGCCCAGAGGAGGACTGCCTAGAGACACGGATCCTAATCCGAAGCAGGTAAATGCAGTGACCACACGGAGTGGTTTGCAGTTGAAGGAGGTGGAACCGGAAAGACCACCTCAAAAGTCAGGAGCAGCAGATGTTGAGGAAGAACAAAGTTCGGATAGAGGGAAGACCAAAGAAGCAGAATCAGAAAGGCCTGCACCCCCGTTCCCTCAACGACTCAAGAAACACAAGGAGGAGGCGTGTTTCAAGAAATTTTTGGAGGTTCTTAAACAGGTACATGTTAATTTACCTCCTGTTGATGTCTTACAGGGAGTGCCAAAATATGCCAAATATATTAAAGACATTGTGGCCAACAAAAGTCGTTTGACTGAGTATGCCACAGTAGCTTTGACGGAGGAATGCACTTCCCGGATCCAAAATAGACTGCCTACGAAGTTAAAAGACCCTGGAAGTTTTACTATCCAGCTTACTATTCTGCAGAGTATCCGAGCTCGTGGATTGTGTGACTTGGGGGCGAGCATAAATCTGATGCCATCTTCGGTATTCAGAAAGTTGGGTCTAGGGAGTCCTAGACCTACAACCGTAATCTTGCAGTTAGCAGACAGATCCTTAGCTAGGCCGGATGGCATTGTTGAGGATGTGCTTGTGCAAGTGGGATCCCTCATTTTTCCGGTTGATTTTATTTTTCTGGATTTTGAACCGGACGCTGAAGTCCCATTTATTTTGGGACGACCCTTTTTGGCAACCGGGAAAGCATTAATTGACGTGGCTGCGGGTCAACTTACAATGCGAGCACATGACAAGGTAGAGGTATTTGATGTGCTAAAAGCCATGAAGCTGCCAGCCATAAATAAGGAGCTTTCCGAAATTAGTGTGGTTGAACATGGAGAAATTAGGCAGGTTGTTGAATCTTAAGACCCATTGGAAAGAGCGTTGATGCATTTTGATCATTTTGGGGATAGAGAGGCGTGTGGAATGGTCCAATTGTTGAATGGGGCACCTAATCATTCGAGGAGACAGGAATTCCAGTCATTGATGAGATCTCTAGAGCCTTTGTCGAAACCATCCGTTGAGGAGGCACTGAAGCTGGAGCTGAAAGAATTGCCTCCCCATCTAAAATATATCTTTTTAGGGGAGGGGGAGACGTTACCAGTTATCATCTCTGCAGACTTGATGGAGGCACAGGAAAAGGCAGCATTGGGTGTCCTCAGAAAGAGGAAGAAAGCAATGGGTTGGAAAATGTCTGACATTCAGGGTATTAATCCAGCTTTCTGCACACACAGGATATTCATGGAGCAAGGAGCCAAACCAACCATTCAGCCGCAACGGAGACTTAATCCAGCAATGAAGGATATGGTAAGGAAAGAAATAATCAAGTGGCTTGATGCAGGTGTGGGCTACCCAATTTTAGACAATGAGTGGGTCAGCCCCGTTCAATGTGTTCCTAAGAAAGGGGGGATGACTGTAGTACCCAACGAGAAAAATGAGTTGATCCCTACTCGAACCGTCACAGGCTGGCGGATTTGTATGGACTACAGAAAGCTAAACGAAGCCACGAGGAAAGATCATTACCCCATCCCTTTTATTGATCAAATACTTGATAGGTTGGCAGGACAGGAGTATTATTGCTTCCTCGATGGGTACTCTGGTTTTAACCAAATAGCCATAGCTCCGGAGGATCAAGAGAAGACTACTTTCACCTGTCCTTATGGGACATATTCTTTCAGGCGGATGCCGTTTGGGTTATGCAACGCACCCGCCACATTCCAGAGATGCATGATGGCTATTTTCCATGACATGGTTGAGGATTTTGTTGAGGTATTTATGGATGATTTTTCTGTTTTTGGTAATTCGTTTGCTACTTGTTTGCAAAATCTTGACAGGGTGTTGGCTCGATGTGAAGAATCCAACCTTGTATTAAACTGGGAGAAATGCCACTTCTTAGTGAAGGAGGGGATTGTCCTTGGCCACAAAGTATCTAAAAAAGGGTTGGAAGTCGATCGTGCTAAGATCGAGGTTATTTAAAAATTGCCACCACCAGTGTCAGTGAAAGGTGTGCGCAGTTTTCTGGGGCATGCAGGATTCTACAGACCATTCATCAAAAACTTTTCCAACATTTCTAGACCACTATGCAGACTGCTAGAAAAGGAGGTAAAGTTTAAGTTGAATGATGAGTGTGTTACAGCATTTGAAAAGTTGAAGCAGAAGTTGATAGAAGCACCTATACTTACTTCTCCTGATTGGGAACAACCATTTGAGCTGATGTGTGATGCCAGTGATGTGGCTGTGGGAGCCGTATTGGGACAAAGAAAAAATAGAATTTTCCATTCTATTTATTATGCAAGCAAAACACTGAACACGGCCCAGAGCAATTACACAGTCACAGAGAAAGAGATGCTAGCCTTGGTGTTTGCATTTGACAAATTCAGGTCTTATTTGGTGGGTTCGAAAGTTGTGGTGTACACCGATCATGCAGCTATTCGGTACTTATTCAACAAGAAGGATGCTAAGCCCAGATTGATTAGACGGATCTTATTGTTGCAGGAGTTTGACCTTGAGATCAGAGACAGAAAGGGAAGCGAGAAACAAGTAGCAGATGGAAAGTGATAACATAAATGAAGAATTCCCAGATGAGCAACTCTTGGCGGTGGGAGAAGCTGAAGTTCCCTGGTATGCAGACATAGTCAACTTGCTAGTGAGCGGAGTCTACCCACCTGAAACAACAGACCAACAAAGAAGGAAATTGAGGGATGACAGCCGACATTATGTATGGGATGAGCCATAGTTGTTCAAACAGGGACCAGACCAGGTGATGGGAAGATGCATCCCAGAGAGTCAGATAGCAGAAGTGTTGAGGGGCTACCATTCTTCGTTGTATGGAGGGCATCATGGAGGCGAGAGAACAACGCACAAGGTTCTACAGTCAGGTTTCTTTTGGCCAACACTGTTCAGAGACTCTATAGCGTATGTCAAAATGTGTGATAGATGTCAGCGTACAGGATCAATTGGCAGAAGACAGGAGATGCCTTTGCAGAATATACTAGAAGTTGAGCCCTTTGATGTATGGGGCATTGACTTCATGGGTCCATTCCCACCATCATTTGGTAATCGTTACATCTTGGTGGCTGTAGATTATGTGTCAAAATGGGTGGAAGCAATAGCTTGCCCCAGAAATGACAACAAGGTAGTAACGAAGTTTGTGAAAAAACACATCCTCACAAGGTTCGGGACACCCCGAGCAATTATCAGTGATGGAGGGGCTCATTTTGTCAATGCAAGTTTCATGAAATTACTAGCCAAGTATGGGGTGCGCCATAAAGTGGCAACAGCATACCACCCCCAAACTAGTGGGCAAGTAGAGGTGTCAAATAGGGAGGTGAAGCAGATTCTTCAGAAAACAGTGAATACACAACGGAATGATTGGTCAAGCAAACTCGACGATGCGTTGTGGGCTTACCGAACTGCTTATAAGACACCGATTGGAACCTCACCATATCGATTGGTCTACGGCAAAGCATGTCATCTCCCGGTGGAATTAGAGCACCGAGCTTTCTGGGCTGTCAGAAAACTAAATATGGACTCAGAGCTAGCGGGCAAAAAGAGACTAATGCAGCTCGGTGAACTTGATGAGTTCCGCTGGCATGCCTATGAGAGTGCTAAGTACTACAAGGAAAGAACCAAAAGATGGCACGATAAGCATGTGGTGCATCGCATTTTCAAGCTGGGACAGAAGGTTTTGCTCTTTAATTCGAGGTTGAAGTTGTTTCCTGGTAAGCTAAGGTCTAAATGGTCGGGACCATTTGAAGTGGTAAGAATGACCCCTCACGGGGCCGTAGAACTGTGGCAAGAAGATCGGAGTGCTACGTTCTTGGTAAATGGGCAGAGATGTAAGCACTACTGGGGGGAGGACAATGATCATGAAAAATTGTCCATCACCCTAGTGGATAATTGAGCATAAAGGATGTCAAGCCGCGACGGTAAACCAGGCGCTGCACGGGAGGCAACCCGTGAAAAATATTTTTTTTCTTTTTGTTTTGTAAAGTGTAAATAGATTTTATTTTATTTTTCTTTTTCTTGATTTAGTACAAATTTTTGGTTTTAGTTAGTATTTTTTCATTTTAATTAGGGAAATCTATTAATCTAACCAATTTTGTTTAGTGAGGTGATTTTCAGGTCAAACGGAGAAAAATATGCGTGGAATCGGGAAGGAAAAGGCAAGGTATGGAAAAATGAATAAAATGAAGAGACAGTGAGCTGGGGCGATGGCTCCGTGTCACGGAGGAGGGGCTCCGCGTTACCCTCCGTGACACGTTGAGGTTTAATCTGAAAAAATTCCAGAGGACCATCACGATGGCTCCGTGTCACGGAGGATGGGCTCCGCGTTACCCTCCGTGACACGTTGCCCTTTATTTTGTGACGGGTCACACCGGGTTGCCGGGTGACCCGCGTATTTTTCTTCATTTTAAACCCCGAAAAAACCCCTTTTTCCCTCATTTTCTTACTTCTCCTCGACCAAACACCCTAATTTCCCTCCCCCATCAACGTGCCACGGTATTAAGCAAAGAAATTGTCGAGTTTCATCGATTATTCAACTTAAAGGTATGTTTTCCTCGTCTCTCTCAAGTTTTTGTCGATTTTAGTCAAATTTGAGCATGAGAGGTGAGATATATTACCCTAAGTAGCAATTTAGCATGAAATTGAGTTATTCTTTGATTGATAACTATTCGGAATGTTGTAATGAGCATTTGAACTTGTTGATTGCGTGAATGATTCGAATTTGATTGTGAAATTCAATTCTAGGGCTTTGGTTATTGAATTCGAAATGGGTAACTTGGTAAATTTGTGAATTATATGCCGGGGTGTGCTTGTGAATTGAGATAAGTCGTTGTAAATATTGTTTGAATGTAATAGACGATGAATTCTCTGGTTGTTGGGAAAATGTGAAAATTGTTCGAATTGGTTGGTTATATAGATTCATGTATATATAGAATTTTTGTTGTTGTTTTTGTTTGTTGTTTTCTTTGCTAAGTGCGATGGTTGAATTGCTAGCGATGGTAGGATCGGGATTAGCTGTATAAAGTCTGAGTAGTACGTAAGGTTATACTGTTGAAATTTTCTTTGCGAACGCACTAAGCATAAATTGTATAGTTGTTTGTTTTTGGTGTAAATAAAGTGATTCTTGCCGTAGTATCGTAACCGTAGCTAAGGACTAAGTGTGGGGTAAACTTAGCTTAACCCGACCTTAGCCGAAGCTAATATGCATTTAGCTTGACATGGTGCTTGTTTATTTGTGTTCACAGGTACAATGGCAAGTAGGCAGGATAAGGGTAAAGGTGCATCTACTTCAGGCACCGGGAGAAAACGACTTAGACTGGGCACAGCAGTCCCAGCTGCACCAGCTGTTCCATGCGGCCAACACCGCCAATACGGAACGAGGTGGGTAACCGATGAAGGGAAGAAGTGGTACGCTAAACACAAGGAAAATAAATACTTCCCTGAGGAGCATATTGCACGGGAACCACTAGCACAGGAGTTCCCCCGCATAGTGCAGAGGATCGAGGCAGCTGGGCTCAGCTTCATATTTCAGGAGCCCAAGGAGTGCAACTTACATCTAGTCCGGGAGTTCAATGCAAATTGGAACCCGGCAATCAGAAGCCACACAATAAAAATCAGAGGGCAGATTGTCTCTTTGGAACCCCAGCAATTAAATGCCATCATTGGAGCGCGGGACACAGACGCCCACGTTCTCCGCCAGCTGAACATCACCCCACCATATGCCGATATCAGACGCACATTGTGTGGGGCTCGATCCACAGCCAGATGGAGCAGACATAAGGAGAGGGGTTACCACCAGACTCTGCCGTATTCTCAAATGAACAGGGAGGCCAGAATATGGCTGAAGATAGTCTGTTCGTGCTTAATCCCGGGGGTGCACATGACTGATGTGACCCGGGACCGTGTCTGCCTGGTGTATGCCCTGATGAAAGGGCTAGAGATTAATGTTGGGGCGGTCATCATATCCGCCATAAAGAGAGCCCGACTACACCAGGGCCACAGGTAAGGGTTCGGAGGACTTATCACCACCTTCCTCCGGGGCCTCGACGTCAAGGAAGAGGCTTTGGACTACATCCCGCAGTTGGAGAGAAGGGCCCTTGATATGACCAAAACTAAGGCCCCCGACACCACACACGGGCCAGTGCTGACACTTGGCGAGCGACATGCTCGCGATGACCAGTACATGGCATGAATGTTTGGTATGCAAATGCTTCAGCTTCGGATTGGTGGGAGACCAGCCACGGAGGAGGAGCTATGGCAGCTGGAGCTGGATTACCCATTTGGCGAAAACGCCAGGGCTTTATGCCGAGTGGGGTCAGCATTTGTAGAGCCCACTGACGATGATGTCCCCACGGACGAGGAGACACGTCGGGAGGACTCCGATGTGGAGTCCGATGACGACGACGGAGGTGACTCGGACATGGGCGATGAGGCAGCAACACCGGATGAAGAAGTCGAATATTTTGACTGATAAGGGAGTGCCACCACCCAATTTTGTGATTTTTAATTTTTGTGAACACTGGGGACAGTGTTCGATTTAAGTGTGGGGTGGGGAGTAATTAGGTGCTGGGGCTAGGCTGGTTTGCTGTATGTTTTTCCTCTGTTTTGTTTTGTATGTTTAAGTTTCCCTGTGTTTGTGAAGTGCAAACTGGTTTGTATCTGTATATATTTGTGGTAATTGATGATGTGTGTTGTGAAATGTTGTGGTTTGCCAGCTAAGTCTGTAAAAAAAAATTTTTATAAATATTTTCTTATGTTTTTTTTTCTCTATCGAAATGATCGATATTTTTAAAATTTTGCGAAAATATTTTGTACATATTAAAATATTTTGTAAATATTTTTCCATCGAAATAATTGATGTTTTGAAAAATTTTTCGATTTTTATTTTTGGGTTTCTCAGAGTTTGTTTTCGGTTCTTTTACCGAGAATAGTCCCATTGAACCGAAGGACCGTTGCCTATGATGGATGGATGACGACCGTCTTAAGGGAAATGTAGTCGGTAGGAGTAGTGATTTTAATTTGTTTTCAGTTTTTCTTTGGTGGATTACATCACGGAACCTGTAGTTACTATGTTGTTGTGAAATTATGGTTGCGTGTTGTAACTGATATTCAAAATGTAAAAGTGATTCGTTTGAAAGCATGCAATTTTGTAAATATGTTGAGTTACCTTGGCTGTAGAATTCGATTCGGTGTGATTGAGGCTTAATTCTGAGTTCATGTAATTGGCCAATTAAAGAGTCTGTGAATGCATCTTGAATCGAGCATATGCATGAAGTGTGAAGTGAGGTGTTGTTATTCCATGCTATTGTGAAGTGTCTAGAACTTGCCTGGTGTGTGTACAAAATGAAATGAAGGAGGTGTAGTGTTGGAAAGGATGTAAGCATTTCTTTGTTTTAACCGAGAGTTTCTATTTTTTTTCTTGTCATACACTACCTTTTTATGTGATTGTATACCCTAGTCAGCCCGTTGAGCCTTTAGCCGATTATTTCTTTCTTTTGTCCAAAATTGGATAAACTAAGCTTAGTTCTTTTTTTTCATTAGCCGTAAAGTCTATACAAAACTCTTAAGCGCTTAAGAAGAACAGAATTTTTTTTTTCCTAAAGTGTCAAAGAGTGAGAATAGTGGAAACAAAAAGAAAAGCGGAGTGAGGAAAGAAAAGAAAAGGTTGAAGAGGCACTTGTTATAATGAAATGATAATGAAGGTGCATGAAAAACCTTTGCGTCATGTCAAGTGTGTTTAATGAAATGGGCCATACGAAAGTAAACCAGCATGAATGGGATGATGAAAAAAGAAAAAAAGAAAAGAGAGAAACAATGTTCATGAGTTGATGAGAATGTGTTGAAAAGGCGCTTAATGATGCTAGTGGCTATTATTGGCTAATCCAATATGTACTAGTTCCATAGCTTCCATTACAACCCATTAAAGTACTACGTGATCTTACATTGCATTTTTTTATATTAGTGGAGTAATACACTAAGGGCAAGCCTATGGGTCATGACATGAGGCATGTGAATTCTTTTGGGAGAGAGAGTGAAATTAATTTCTACATGCCCCTACTTGAATGTTTGTGTGTCACATGAACAAAAAGGGGAAGATTCTCTTGAGTTGTGAGGGCACATGCTTGATGAAAGATTGATGTTCGTGTCGGATATCTTGATTAGTTGATTTGCATGAGTTTGCCGATATCGAGGGTCGATTCTTAAAGTCTAGGAAGTTGATGTATTAAAGGTCGTTGCATTGTAAGACCATGCATGTTTTCTTGATGATTTACAATATTGAATGATTGGTATGACCGTAGCTCAAATTGTCGCACCATAGAGGCGAAGGTTGGGATGTAATTTGTATGACTTGTGTATGTGTTGTTCGAGGACGAACAAGGATTTAAGTGTGGGGTAAGTGATCTTGGGCAGATTTTTATGCCCAAGTGACACTCAAACGTATCATTTTCGTCTTGTTTATTGTGCAATGTGTATACATTTTCATGTAATTGGTAATAAAATGTGAATTTATACTAACTAACATGATTAGCATTGTTTTGTAGGTAAAACATGATCTTGAGGAGCTAAAAGGCATGTTGGAACAATATCGGAGTTGGACTTGGATGCGAGCACGGAAAAGACATTGGACTGCACAATGTAAAGGGGCTCCGCGATGGAGCCATGCCACGCTACCATCGCGGAGGCACACTGCCTGGAGGGTGATTTAATTGTCAATTTCCAGTGGAGCCTCGCGACAGCTCCGTGGCACGGAGGCAAGCCACCGCGTTGCATGCCGTGCCACGTTGAGGCTTTATTCCCGGACCCCAGATTTCCAGTGAGGGTCCGCGTCCACGCCGTGTCACGGAGGCAGTGCTCCGCGTTGGCCTACGTGACACGTTGCTTGTTATTCCGGGAAAAATTCCCAATAGTATAAATAGAACACTTAGGCTTATTTTTAATTAATTCAGACTTGGTGGAGCAAGGACGTGGGTTACAGGCAGTTGAGGGACGAAAAAGCTAAGGGTTTTTCTCTCTTTCTTTCTTCTTTCAATCAATTGTTTGTATGATTAACACTTGTTTTAGGATGATTAATCCACAAATGAGTGGCTAATTCTCTTCCTTGCTGAGGTTATGAACAATGGTGATGAATTTTGATTATTGAATTATATGGTTTTTCATCTTCTTATTCTGTGGTGTTCTATTAATTCTTGTTTCTACTGCATTAGTGTGTGGCCGACATTAATGTTCATCTAAAAAGTCCGATTTCACTCGAGAGAGCACGAAATTGGAAAGTTGTGAATTAATAGGGTATTGTTCATAACTTGATTTGGGAAAATTGGGTTTTGATGTGCTTTCCTGATAGAAATATACTTGAAAGCCGTATTACTCAATTTAGGAACCGGAATTGTATTGCGAGGTCATAAATTGCATTTGATCACAGAAATGTAGACGGATGGTTTATGATTATTAAGTGAGATTAAATACGAGAGTTTTAATCTCTTGGCTAATGTTCTTGGCTAGCAACTAGAAGAGAAGAATAACCGGATTATGATTATAATCAAGTTCATTACTTGTTCTTAACCTTGGCATGCTCATATCCATAGTTTAAATTCAAAGTAGATATTTGTTAATAGTTTTAGTATATAATTTATAAACAAAAAATTATTTAACTTTTGGTTACGTTGTTGTCAGCATATATAGAAGTAAGATAGAATATAGTATACTTGAGCAATTTTTACTTATCCAGAGTCTCCTTGGTTCGATACTTGGCTTACTTAGCCACTTTATTACTTGTTTGACCACGTGCACTTGCGTGTCAGTTTTTAACCCATATAGCAAATCACCGAACAGTCAACCGCTGGTTTATCATACACTGGCATTCTAGTAAGCATAAATAGTGAAAGATTTAAAATACTACTATAAAACATTTATGATAAATAAAGCTGAATCAGAAAAGTTTACAATCAACTAAAAATCTGATAAAAGTCTGAAAATCATATCTATGTTTGAAAGCCACTACAATTGATGAGTTACTGGGACAAACCCCCAACTAACTCCAAATCTAAATAAAGGAAACAAAACTGAAAGAAATAATCTTCGTCCTCGAAATATGAGGACTCACCACTAACACCGCTGGAAAAGTCTGAAAGAGGTCGGCTAATGATGCTGTGTTTGAGAACCCGCATCTGTATCATAAAATGCTACAAAATAAAATCTATGCGTCAATACTTTGAATGTATTGAGTAAGCAGGAGGAACACAGGATATAATTACTGAACTGAAATGACATGCACTGACCAACTGAAATAGTAGATTGAAATAACTGGGTATATTGAGATGGTCAAGATGACCCTTTCTGATGGTCAAAGACATGCCCTAAATCTGAACTACTGAGTCTGAATTACTGCACTGAACTGACTAATCAGAGAGTCTATAACCGACATATAACCATGTGAGCTAGACGTGGAGTCCGATGTATGCACCCCATCGGTAGGACCCAATATACCTTGCTAGGGTATAAAGGCATGAATAGGGTGATCACAAGTCTGGGAACATGAGGCCAATAAAACTATAACCTACGGTGGCAACATAGATTTGGGAACTTGGGTGCACTGGAACCCTGGTCCACTCGATGCTAAGTCCTACTCCCACTGGATATTTATAGATTGACTACTAAGCTAAGCTCGAAACTGGGGTCCAAGACTAAGTCAGGAATACCTATCTGATAGCACACTAAGAGTCTTACCGGACTGGATTCTGTAACTAGATTCTAAGACTGGTCAGAGCTGCTTACCTGAAGTGTCATAATCGTCTGAAGAACAAACTTTAGTTTGAGACTGGGGTCCTAAGGTTGGTCAGAGCTACTATCTGGAAGTGTCATGACCACCTAAAGATCCACAAAAAATTGATTCTGCGTCTAATTCTGATAACTGGGAGGCACCACTGACACCTCAAGAATATACTAAAGTCGAACTGATCAGCTAACAATTTTGCTTAACACTGAGGGTTGTAACATTCTAACTGAAACTAAAATATAAGCAGCTAATAGAGATTTCAATTCACTCCAACAATACGGAAATCCCCAACATGGATAGGATCAAGCAACAAGGACGATTAACCCAACAGGCAAACTTTTAGATGTTCTCATTCAACATTAGGGCTAAAATCATTCTTACAAGAAGAGCACTTATACTATATCTAGATAATGGGGAATATCCAACAATCAACTTAAATCTTATACCACAAGCTATAACAGAATCTGACATATAATTCATCCTCATCCGAAAGCTCAGGGATGGAATTCACTTTTACGGGAAAAACAACAATTTATTCATGAACTGATGGAAATCATGTCTAAAATAAATATGGATAATATTCTACATGAATTCAAAGAAATCTGGCATATATTCCCTTCACATTCGAAAGATCAGGGCTAGAATTCATAGAGAAACTAGGAGGTATTTTTGGGGCACACATGGGAAGAACTATTCCCTTGTTCGATTCTCACATACCTAGTTAGAAATTCCTTGGATAAAGTACCTTGGACTTCTGCAATAGAGGAGGAACCCTAGGCCTGCTTGAGAGCTCTTGAGAGGAAAAGCTTACGTTATTTTTCTGAAGATGAGTGGGAATAAGGGGGAAAACCACTTAGCCTCGCTATATCCCGTCAAAATAATCCAAAATGATGTAGTATAGAGTCTAGAAGGTTAGGAAATTATGGAAACACCCTTAGGAAATTCATAGGAAAAAGTACCTTTCCAGTCCTCACGAGGAACTCCATGAGTCGTGAGGTAAGGGACGACTCGTGGGGTCCAGTCGTGATGTACATTGAATGTTTTCGACTAATTTCTTCAACCTACCAATGACTGACTTTACGAGTCATCAGGAAACCCAATGACTCGTGCTCACCTCCTATCAACCACACTGCCAGAAACCTCCTGGGGGTCACCACGGGCGACACCATGACTTATGGTGTCCCAAATGAGTTATGGTGAGGACACGTTAAGTACACGGCCTGATTCTTCCAACCTTGAGCCAACCCTAGACCACAGCTCACTTGACGGCTCGTGGTGTTGACCACGACTCGTGGTCACACACATGGTCACTCAAATTTTCCCTAAATTTTTAACCAAATTCGGACCCTTCCCCACGAGTCACTTCACAACTCGTGGCCTACCCCACGGGTCACAAGACGACTCGTTCTAAGATCTGGTGCAGAAAATTCTATTTTCTCCATTTCAACTCCTAGGTCTGGTTTTAGGGTTTCTAGGGCATTACAATATTTCCCCCTTGGGAATATTCATCCTCGAATGTTGAAAAACACACAGAAAAGCAGAGAATTGCAATCATTATACTCAAATATTGATCGTGAATGCTGAATACTCATGGAATGACTACCTCCAAACTGAACTACAAGTCTGAACTGAATTCACTAATCATACACATATACATTTACATGAAGGAAATTGGAGCTCATGAACTAAAATGTGTTTTGGGTAGGAAATTGATACCTTAAACTGAAATTGAGCCCGAAGAGAATAAATGCAGATATCTAGCCATTATACCTACTTCGGCCTCCCACGTAGCTCCCTCAACATGTTGATTCCTCCACAAGACTTTTACTAAAGCTACTTCTTTGTTCCTCAACTTACGAACCTGGTGGACAAGGATTTGAACTAGGACCTCTTTATATGAGAGACTATCTTTCACTCCCGAACTATATAATGGCTCAATTGAAGTTGGATTACCAATGCACTTCTTCAATAGTGGCACATGTAAGACTGGGTGCACAGATGCCAACTCTGAAGGTAATTCTAGCTCATAGGTTACATTGCCAATATCCCTCAGAGTTCTATAGAGTCCTACATATCTGGAACTGAGTTTTCCTTTCTTCCCAAAATCTCCTGACCCCTTTTATGGGTGAAATTTTTAGATAAACCCAATCATCCACTGCCAACTCTAACTCTCTTCTCCTCACATCAGCATAGGATTTATGACGACTTTGTGTTGTTTTCAACCTCTCTTGGATAAGTTGTACTTTTTACATTGCCTCGTGAACCGAGTCTATCCCTATCAAGGTAGCTTCACTAACCTCAAACCACCCTATAGGAGACCTACACCTCCTACCATACATGCCTTAAACGGGGCCATCTAAACACTGGAGTGGTAGCTGTTGTTGTATGCGAACTTGATGAGAGATAAGTGATCATCCCAACTGCCCTTGAAATCGATCACACAGGCTCTCAGTATATGCTCTAAGGTTTGAATAGTCCGCTCAGCTTGTCTATCTATCTGTGGGTGAAAAGCTGTGTTGAGCTTGACCTGGGTACCAAGTCCCTTTTGAAAGACTTCTAGAAGTGAGAGGTGAACTGGGTACCTCTATCTGAGATAATGGATAAGGGCACCCCATGAAGTTTGACTAACTCCCGGATATAAAGCCTAGCATAGTCCTCAGCTGAGTCTGAAGTTTTAACTAGGAGGAAGTGTGCTGACTTGGTCATCTAGTCTACTATCACCCAGATTGAATCATGTTGCATATGAATCCCAGGTAGACCCGTATAAAAGTCCATATGTACTTTTCCCCACTTCCAAGTAGGTATGCTGATATCCTGAGTTATACCTCCCGGTCTTTGGTGTTCTACTTTGACTTGTTGGCAGTTCGGGCACTTAGCTACAGATTCAGCGATGTCTATTTTCATGCTGTTCCACTAGTAAATATCTCGCAGATCATGGTACATCTTTGTAGCATCAGGGTGGATAGAATATCTCGAACTGTGTGCTTCATCAGTATCTACTGTCTCAAATCACCGACGCCCAATATACATAATCTTCCCTGGTAACGAATCATCCTATCTCCCCCTTTGGAGAAAACCTCAACTTCTTTTCAGAGAAATGCTTCCTTAAGCTTAAGTAAGATGGGGTCTTCATCCTGTCTAGACATAACTTCAACAACCAAAGAAGAATCTGACCCACTTTGTATTACCACTCCACCCTCAGTTGAATCAACCAACTGCACCCCTAACCGAGCTAGTCTGTGAATATCCTTAACTAGTTCCTTTTGCCCTCTTCAACATAGGCCACGCTCCCCATAGACAACCTACTTAGGGAATCATCCACCACATTGACATTGATCGAGTGGTACAACACACTCATGTCGTAATCCTTTAGTAATTCTAACCATCTCCTCTAACAAAGATTCATGTCTTTCTGGTTGAATACACATTGGAGGCTCTTGTGATCGGTGAAAACATCCACGTAAGCCCCATACAGGTAGTGTCTCCATATTTTCAATGCAAACACCACCATTGCCAACTCCAAGTCATGGGTCGGATAATTCCTTTCATGGACCTTCAGTTGTCTCGAGGAGAAGCTATCACCTTACCTCTCAGCATTAGAACGTAATCAAGTCCAACTCTAGAAGAATCACAATACACGACTAACCCATTTGTTCCTTCTAGTAAGGTTAACACTGGAGCGGTAGTGAGTCGATTCTTCAGCTCCTAGAAACTCTTCTTACACACATCTGACCACTGAAATTTCACCTTTTTCTGAGTCAACTTAGTCAGAGGAGATGCAATAGAGGAAAATCCTTCTACAAATCATCGGTAATAAGCATCTAGACCTATGAAACTTCCCATTTCAGTTGGGGAGGTAGGGCTTGGCCAGTCTTTCACCGTTGCTATCTTTTGAGGATATACCTAAATACCCTCACCCGAGACTACGTGACTAAGGAAAGTCACAGACTTCAACTAGAATTCGCACTAGCTAAACTTAGGAAACAACTGGCGGTCTCTGAGCGTCTGAAGCACTAATGTTAGATGGTTAGCATGTTCTTCCTTATTTTTGGAGTATACCAGAATGTCGTCGATAAACATAATGACGAACAATCCAGATATTGCTGAAAGACTCTGTTCATCAGGTCCATAAAAGCTATGGGGGCATTAGTTAGTTTGAAGGAGATAACCGCAAACTTATAGTGACCATATCGAGTCTTGAAAGCTGTTTTCGGTATGTCACACTCTCTGTCTCTTAGCTGATGATACCCCGACATGAGATCTATTTTGGAGAAATAGTTGGCTCTCTGAAGTTGGCCGAATAGGTCGTCGATTCTGGGTAGGGGATACCTATTTTTGGTTGATACCTTGTTTAACTGACTGTAATCTATGCACATTCTAAGGGGTATCGTCTTTCTTTTGAAGGAATAGTACTGGAGCACCCCAGACAGAGATGTTAGGTCTGATAAAACCCTTATCAAGAAGATCTTTTAGCTGCTCCTTCAACTCCTTAAGCTCAACTGGAGCCATTCTATAAGGAAGGATGGAGATGGGCTGAGTATCTGGGAGAAGGTCTATACCGAAGTCTATTTCTCTCTTAGGAGGAACTCCGGGAAGATCTTCGAGGAACACATCAGGAAATTCATTGATAACTGAGGGACTAACTAGATAGTTGGGGTCTTAGAGTTAGAATCCTTAAGCTAAACTAGATGATAGATACATCCCTTAGAAATAAGCTTCTAGGCCTTAAGGTAGGAAACAAACCAACCCTTAGGCACTGAACTACTGCCCGTCCACTCTAACATTGGCTTAGTAGGAAACTGAAATTTAACAACTCTAGTTCTGCAATTGACTGAGGCATAACCAGAATGAATGATGAGGTCAAAATAGACCATGTCTAACTCTACAAGATCATCTAGAATGACCTTATTGAAGACTGAGACTGGATAGTTTCTATACACCCGACTAGCTCTAACTGACTCACCAACTGGGATGGAGACTGAAAATGGTTTTGAGAGAACCTCTAGACTGATATTAAACTGGACATCTATGTAGGGAGTCACGAACGATAATGTGGCTCCTGGATCTAGTAGGGCATATACATCTAGGTGGAAAGGACGTAATATACCCGTGACCACATTAGGTGAGCTCTCTTGATCCCTACGAGATAATAATGCATAAAAGCGGTTCTAGAGTTGAACGCCATCCGTACCTGAAGTGTTGGCCTGCTAAGTTGATTGACCTGATGGAGCTGTTGAAATGGTGGATTGGGCTCTTCCCTGTCCTGCTGATGGGCATTTTTTGAGTAAGTGGCCTAACTATCCACACCCAAAGCAACCCTCTCACCCCTGAAGGCAATCCCCTGTGTGATTCTTGCCACACTTAAGGCAAGGTTGATACCTATTGCTAGCACTGTAACTCTAGAACTGGTGAGACTGAAAGGTAGGGGCGCTGGCTGAGCTGGGGACTAGAGCCCTCTACTGTTGTTGCTGCTGTTCAGCAGTGTTTGCTATAGGTGTAAAACCGACACGCAAGTGCACGTGGTCAAACAAGTAATAAAGTGGCTAAGTAAGCCAAGTATCGATCCAAGGAGACTCAGGATAAGTAAAATTGCCTAAGTACACTATATTCTTATCTTACTTCTAATTATGCTATCAACAGCGTAACCAACAGTTAAATAAGTTTTTGTTTATAAAATATATATATACTAGAACTATTAACAATTATTTACTGTGAATTTAAACTATGGATATGAGCATGCCAAGGTTAAGAACAAGTAATAAACTTGATTGTAATTATAATTTGGTTATTCTTCTCTTCATGTTGCTAGCCAAGAACATTAGCCTAGAAATTAAAACTCTCGTATTTAATTTCACTTTAGAATCACAAACCATTCGTCTACATTTCTGTGATCAAATGCAATTTATGACCTAGCACTACAATTCCGGTTCCTAAATTGACTAATACGGCTTTCAAGTATATTTCTATCAGGAAAGCACATCAAAACCCAATTTTCCCAAATCAAGTTAAGAACAATACCTTATTAATTCACAACTTTCCAATTTCTTGCTCTCTTGAGTGAAATTGGACTTTTTAGATGTACATTAATGTCGGCCACACACTAATGCAGTAGAAACAAGAAGTAATAGAACAACATAGAAGAAGAAGAAGAAAACCATAAAATTAATAATCAAAATTCATCACCAATGTTCATAACCTCAGCAAGGAAGAGAATTAGCCACTCATTTGTGGATTGGTCATCCTAAAACAAGTGTAAATCATGCATACAATTGATAGAAAGAAGAAAGGAAGAGAAGAAATCCCTTAGCTTTTTCGTCCCTCAACTGCTCCTCACCCACGTCCTTGCTCCACCAAGTCTGAACTAATTAAAATAAACCTAAGTGTGCTATTTATACTAGTGGGAAATTTTCCCGGAATAACAAGCAACGTGTCACGCAGGCCAACGCGGAGCACTGCCTCCGTGACATGGCGTGGACGCGGACCTTCACTGGAAATCCAGGGTCCGTTAAAATAGCCTCAACGTGGCACGGAGGCCAACGCGGAGTCCTATCTCCGTGCCACGGAGCTGTCACGAGGCCTCACTGGAATTTGCCATTTAATTTCCTCTCCAGGCAGTGTGCCTCCGCGATGGTAGCGTGGCACGGCTCCATCGCGGAGCCCCTATACTTTGTGCATTCCAATGTCTTTTCCACGCTCGCATCCGAGTCCAACTCCGATATTGTTCCAACACGCATTTTAGCTCTTAAAAAACATATTTACTTGCAAAATAAATGCTAATCATGTTGGTTAGTATAAATTCACATTTTATTACCAACTACATGAGAATATATACACATTGCACAACAAACAAGGCAAAAATGATACGTTTGAGTATCACTTGGGCATATAAATCTGCCCAAGATCACTTACCCCACACTTAAATCCTTATTCGTCCTCGAACAATACATACACAACTCATGCAAATTACATCCCAACCTTTGTCACTATGGTGTGACAATTTACACTACGGTCATACCAATTATTCAATTTTTGCAAATCATCCAGAAAACATGCATGGTCTTACTATGGAATGACCTTTAATACATCAAGACTTCCTAGACTTTAAGAATCGACTCTCGACATCGGCAAACTCATGCAAATCAGCTAATCAAGATATCCGACACGAAAATCAATCTTTCATCAAGCATGTGCCCTCACAACTCAAGAGAATCTTCCCCTTTATGTTCATGCAACACACAAACATTCAAGTAGGGGCATGTAAAAATTAATTTCACTCTCTCTCCCAAAAGAATTCACATGCTTCATGTCATGACCCATAGGCTTGCCCTTAGTGTATTACTCCACTAATATAAGGAAATGCAATGTAAGATCAAGTAGGACTTTAATGGGTTGTAATGGAAGCTATGGAACTTGTATATATTGGATTAGCCAATAATAGTCACTAGCATCCTTAAGCGCCTTTTCAACACATTCCCATCGACTCATGGATATTGTTCTTCTTTTTCTCTTATTCACCATCCCATTCATGCTTGTTTACTTTTGTATGGCCCATTTCCTCAAACACACTTGACACAACAACAAAGGGTTTTCATGCACCTTTATTATCATTTCATTATACCAAGTGCCTCTTCAACCTCTTCTTTTCTTTCTTCACTCTGCTTTTCTTTTTCTTTTCACTCTTCGACACTTTGGGAAAAGAATTTTCTTTTCTTCTTAAGCGCTTAAGATTTTTGTATAGACTTTACGGCTAATGAAAAGAAGGAATAAAGCTTAGTTTATACAATTTTGGACAAAAGAAAGAAATAATCGGCTAAAGGCTCAACGGGCTGACTAGGGTATACAATCACATAAAAAGGTAGAGTATGACAAGAAAAAAAAATAGAAACTCTCGGTTAAAACAAAGAAATGCCTACATCCTTTCCAACACTACACCCCCTTCATTTCGTTTTGCACACACACCAGGCAAGTTCTAGACACTTCCCAATAGCATGGAATAACAATACCTCACTTCACACTTTATGCACATGCTCGATTCAAGATGCATTCACAGACTCTTTAATTAGCCAATTACATGAATTCAAAAATTAAGCCTCAATCATACCGAATCAAATTCTACAGCCTAGGTAACTCAACATATTTACAAAATTGCATGCTTTAAAACGAATCACTTTTACATTTTGAACATCAGTTACAACACGCAACGAAATTTTGCAACCATAAAGCAACTACAGGTTCATTGATGCAATCCACCAAAGAAAAACTGAAAACAAATTAAAATCCTACTCCTACCGACTACATTTCCCTCAAGACGGTCGTCATCCATCCATCATAGGGAACGGTCACTAACTATGACATCGGTTCAATGGGACTATTCTCGGTAAAAGAACCGAAAACAAACTCCGAGAAACCCAAAATAAAAACCGAAAATTTTTGCAACACATCGATCATTTCGATAGAAAAATATTTACAAAAGATTTTGATAAGTACAAAATATTTTCGCCAAAATTTTGAAAAAAAATATCGATCATTTCGATATACAGAAATATTTACAAAATATTTACAGCATTCACAAAATTTTTACCTTGGCAACCACAACTTTTCACAACACACATCATTAACCACAAAAATATACAGCTACAACACAAATCAGTTCACAGCAGGGAAACACAGACATACATACAAACCAAGGAAAAAGCATACAGCAAATTAGAGCCTAAGTCCCAGCACCTATCTACTCCCCACCCCACACTTAAATCGAACACTGTCCCCAATGTTCACAAAAATAGAAAGCACAAAATTTTGGGTGGTGGAACTCCCTGCTCAGTCGAAATATTCGACTTCTTCATCCGGTGCTGCTGCCTCGTCGCCCATGTCTGAGTCAGCTCCATCGTCGTCATCGGACTCCACATCGGAGTCCTCCCGACATGTCTCCTCGTTAGTGGGGACATCGTCATCAGTAGGCTCAACGAAGGCTGGTCCCACTCAGCATAAATCTCTGGCGTTCTCGCCAAATGGGTAATCCAGCTCCAACTGCCATAATTCTTCCTCGGTGGCTGGTCTCCCACCAATCCGTAGCTGAAGCATCTGCATGCCAAACATACGTGCCATGTACTGATCGTCACAAGCATGTCGCTCGCCCAAAGTCAGCACTGGCCCGTGTGTGGTGTCGGGGGCCTTAGTTTTTGTCACATCGAGGGCCCTCTGCTCCAACTGCGGGATGTAATCCAAGGCTTCTTCCTCGACATCAAGGCCTCGGAGGAAGGTGGTGATGAGTCCGCCGAACCCGTATCTGTGTCCCTGGTGTAGTCTGGCTCTCTTCATGGCGGATATGATAACCGCCCCAACATTATTCTCTAGCCCTTTCATAAGGGCATACACCAAGCAGACACGGTCCCGAGTCACATCCGTCATGTGAACTCCCGGCATCAAGCAAGAACATAAAATTTTCAGCCATATTCTGGACTCCCTGTTCATCTGCGAATAAGGCAGAGTCTGGTGGTAAACCCTCTCCTTATGTCTACTCCATCGGGCTGTGGATCGAGCCCCACACAACGTACATCTGATGTCGGCGTACGGTGGGGTGATGTTTAGCTGGCGGAGAACGTGAGCGTCTGTGTCCCGCGCTCCAACGATGGCATTAAATTGCTGGGGTTCCAGAGTGACAATCTGCCCTCTGATTTTTATTGTGTGGCTTCTGATGGCCGGGTTCCAATTTGCGTAGAACTCCCGGACTAAATGTAGGTTGCACTCCTTGGGCTCCTGGAATATAAAGCTGAGCCCAGCTGCTTCAATCCTCTGCACAATACGGGGGAACTCCTGTGCTAGTGGTTCCCGTGCAATATGTTCCTCCGGGAAGTATTTGCTTTCCTTATGCTTAGCATACCACTTCTTCCCTTCCTCGATTACCCACCTTGTTCCGTATTGGCGGCGTTGGCCGCGCGGAACAGCTGGTGCAGCTGGGACTACGGTGCCCAATCTCATTCTTTTTCTTCCGGTTCCAGAAGTAGAAGCACCTTTGCCCTTATCCTGCCTACTCGCCATTGTACCTGTCAGTATACATAAACAAGCACAACGTTAAGCTAACTACATGTTAACTTCGGCTAAGGTCAGGTTACACAACGTTTACCCCACACTTAGTCCTTAGCTACTTTTACGAAACTACGGCAAGGATAACTCTATTTACACCAAAGACAACAACTATACAATTTATGCTTAGTGCGTTCACAAAAAATTTCGACAGCATAACGGTTAGCGTACTACTCAGACTTCATACAACTAATCCCAATCCTACTATCGCTAACAATTCAACCATCGCACTTAGCAACAAAAACAACAAATAAAAAAACAAAGACAAAACATTCTATATACAATCAAATCCAAATAATCAAACCAATTTGCACAATTTTCGCATTTTCCCCAACAATTCGAGAATTCGTCGTCTTTTAACATTCACACAATATTTACACGACTTATCTCAATTTACAACCACACCCCGGCATCTAATTCATCAACTTATCAAATAACCCAATTCAAATTCAATAACCCAAGCCCTAGAATGCAATTTTACAATCAAATTCGAATTATTTAGATAATCTACAAGTTCAAACGCTAATTACACAATCCGAACATATATCAATCACATATAACTCAACATCATGTTAAATTTCTACTTAGGGTGATATATCTCACCTCACATGCCCAAATTCGACTAAAATCGCCAAAAATTTGAGAGAAATGAGGAAAACATACCTTTGAGTTGAAGAACCGAAGAAACTTGACGATTTCTTTGCCTAGTAGCGTGGCACGTTGGTTGGGGAGGGGGATTTGGGTGTTTGGTCGCGGAAAGGAGAAGGAATGGGGAAAAATTGGGCGAAAATCGGGGTTTAATTAAAGAAAAACACGCGGGTCACCCGGCAACCCGGTGTGACCCGGCACCAAATACACAGCAACGTGTCACGGAGAGTAACGCGGAGCCCTTCCTCCGTGACACTGAGCCAACGCGTTGGCTTACTGGAATTTTAAAAAAATCTGGATTTTGCCTTCAACGTGTCATGGAGGGTAACGCGGAGCCCTTCCTCCGTGACACGGAGCCAACGCGCCAGTGCACTGTTTCTTCAATTAAATTATTTTTTCATACGTTGCCTTTTCCTTCCCGATTCCATGTATATTTTTCTCCGTTAGACCTGAAAATCACCTCACTAAACAAACTTGGTTAGATTAATAGATTTCCCTAACTAAAATGAAAAATATTAACTAAAACAAAAATATATACCAAATCAAGAAAAGAAAAATAAAAATAAAAATTATTTACACTAAAAAAAAAAGAAAATATTTTTCACGGGTTGCCTCCCGTGCAGCGCCTGGTTTACCGTCGCGGCTCGACGTACCAAGTTTCACCACTTTTTCCTCCACCTTGAGGATATGAATCTCACCCCTAATTTCTTTTCTAATTTTCTCTTATGCTCCAGGGGTGGTGGTGAAAAATTGTAAGGACCAAACAGTAGATGTTTTCTTTTGAACTTATTGGCCCTTGAGTAAGTCAAGTCATTTCGTTGCTTCGAGTTAGCAAATTTCAGAATATACGGGGCTTGGTCCTCCTCTAGACATTTCTCTATAATCTTGGAAGACTCTATTTCTATGTTGTCGACCAAACTTAATGTCGAAAAGTGCTTCGAGTGTGGTCCAATCAACCTCAACTCTGAAATTGCATTGTGCTTTACTTCCTTACTTGTGTACACCTTTTCAACATCGACATCTATTTCTCCATTAAGGTCAAATGGGAGATATTCTTTCTCTTCTTCCATGAAGGGATTTTCTATAGGTATGAGCCGATCACGGGGACACTCAAGAGATTCTAATTGTTGGGCTTCATCCAAAAATTCACCCTTGTATTCCTCTTGTAGCTCCTCTTGAATATCGGCTAAAACTGTCACATGCAAATTATCACAAGCTTCAGCCTCAGCACACATCTCCGTGAGTTTGACGCTCATTCTGCTTACAGCCTCTGCATTCTCCTTTTGCTGACTTATCAATTCTGCCACCGACTCCTTCATTGCTTCTGATTGCTCCAAGAGTTATTTCATCATGTCCTCTATTCGAACTTGGCGTCCCAAGTCCTCACTTTCAACATGCCTATATTCAGCAAAAACAACAGAATGATCATAGCGGGGGCACGGGGGAGGGGAATATGCCTTTGGACAATCACCCCAATGGCCATATTGACACCCACATATATTGCACGTGTTACAGTTTTGCCACAAGTGGGGTCCTCCGCAATTCATGCAAGATTCGCCGAAATATGCGTCTCCACCATTTATATTCCAAGATTTCATGTCAATGAGGGTATCCGAAAGAGAGAAAAATTAAAATGAACAAAGAATTAAAACAAATACTAAGACCAAGTTGTCAACACTTAAGAAAATAAAACAAAAATACAGTAAATTTACACTTAACACAATTTCACCACTTGCCTAGCCTCCCTGGCAACGGCGCCAAAAACTTGTTCGGCAGTGTTTGCTATAGGTGTAAAACCGACACGCAAGTGCACGTGGTCAAACAAGTAATAAAGTGGCTAAGTAAGCCAAGTATCGATCCAAGGAGACTCAGGATAAGTAAAATTGCCTAAGTACACTATATTCTTATCTTACTTCTAATTATGCTAACAACAGCGTAACCATTAGTTAAATAAGTTTTTGTTTATAAAATATATATATACTAGAACTATTAACAATTATTTACTGTGAATTTAAACTATGGATATGAGCATCCCAATGTTAAGAACAAGTAATAAACTTGATTATAATCATAATTCGGTTATTCTTCTCTTCATATTGCTAGCCAAGAACATTAGCCTAGAAATTAAAACTCTCGTATTTAATTTCACTTTAGAATCACAAACCATTCGTCTACATTTCTGTGATCAAATGCAATTTATGACCTAGCACTACAATTCCGGTTCCTAAATTGACTAATACGGCTTTCAAGTATATTTCTATCAGGAAAGCACATCAAAACCCAATTTTCCCAAATCAAGTTAAGAACAACACCCTATTAATTCACAACTTTCCAATTTCTTGCTCTCTCGAGTGAAATTGGACTTTTTAGATGTACATTAATGTCGGCCACACACTAATGCAGTAGAAACAAGAAGTAATAGAACAACATAGAAGAAGAAGAAGAAAACCATAAAATTAATAATCAAAATTCATCACCAACGTTCATAACCTCAGCAAGGAAGAGAATTAGCCACTCATTTGTGGATTGATCATCCTAAAACAAGTGTAAATCATGCATACAATTGATAGAAAGAAGAAAGGAAGAGAAGAAATCCCTTAGCTTTTTCGTCCCTCAACTGCTCCTCACCCACGTCCTTGCTCCACCAAGTCTGAACTAATTAAAATAAACCTAAGTGTGCTATTTATACTAGTGGGAAATTTTTCCCGGAATAACAAGCAACGTGTCATGGAGGCCAACGCGGAGCACTGCCTCCGTGACACGGCGTGGACGCGGACCTTCACTGGAAACCCAGGGTCCGGTAAAATAGCCTCAACGTGGCACGGAGGCCAACGCGGAGGCCTATCTCCGTGCCACGGAGCTGTCGCGAGGCCTCACTGGAATTTCCCATTTAATTTCCTCTCCAGGCAGTGTGCCTCCGTGATGGTAGCATGGCACGGCTCCATCGCGGAGCCCCTATACTTTGTGCATTCCAATGTCTTTTCCACGCTCGCATCCGAGTCCAACTCCGATATTGTTCCAACACGCATTTTAGCTCCTAAAAATCATATTTACCTGAAAAACAAATGCTAATCATGTTGGTTAGTATAAATTCACATTTTATTACCAACTCCATGAGAATATATACACATTGCACAACAAACAAGGCGAAAATGATACGTTTGAGTATCACTTGGGCATATAAATCTGCCCAAGATCAGCTGCTGTGGGCGACTACTACCGCCGGACCTCTATTGGCCATAATCTGACTGGCCAGTCCATACCCTTTTTTCTTTTGCTCTGTGTCCTTCAGCTTTTCTACCTCAATCTGCTGGGCATGAACAATAAGGCTGGAGAGATTGATGTCCTTGATAAGCATTGTAGTCCTACACTCTTTGAGGACCAAGTTCGACACTCCATTCACAAATGAAAAAAATCATTGGCTTATCAAATTACCTATCGAGCCATGAAAAAGATTCAACAAAAGATAGAAACAAATCCACTATCGCTTGTGTTTCAGGAAATCAAACCGAAGTCAATTCATTCAACAATGCCCCTTTGGGACATTCTGTATTGGATTTTGCCAACTATCTCTGGAGCATATTTGGACAGTCTGGTGAACTCCGGTGTATATTCATCTACTGTTCTGTTGCCCTGTCTCAAGTTCATGAACTCAGCCACTTTTGCCTCCCAGAGCTCCCAAGGGAAGAATTTGTCTTGGAAGGTTATATTGAACACCTCCCATTCCACCGGTCCTGCTCCTGCTGGCCTCCCTCCTTCCGCTGCTCATACAGAACTTGGGCTACCCCTTTTAGCTGATAAGCAGCCAGGTTGACACTCTCAGGGGAGCTAACACCCATAATGTAGGTGATCTTCTTGATCTCATCCACGAACTCCTGTGGATCCTCTACAACCTTAGATCCATGGAAAACTATAGGGTTCATTCTAGTGAAGTCCCAAACTCTAGCAGTTGCTGCGGACCGATTATTGTTGATCGGAACCACCTGCTGGTTCACTTGGTTGGTCTGTTTGTGCAAGCAGCTGGATGGCCGCCCTAAACTCTGCGGTGGACACTGAGTTGTCCTAAGGGGCTTGATAACGTTCAAACTCACACTTCTTAACAAAGTATGAAGTGGACATTGTCAATAAAGAACCCAACTAAAGGTTGGGCTCGATCCCACAAAGAATACAAGAGGATGTAGAAGAATGCTAGTGCATAATCTTTTTAGTTGATTATTTCTTAAGAGGGGAAAATTTGTAAAAGCAATAAATAACAATGTTGAGGAACTGGTTGTTGTTTCCAAATTAATGCAACTAACTAGGGTAAGTATTCCCCATGACTTCATAACCACAAGGCGTATTATACTAGTGGTCTATTCCGGTGCTTAGCATGCAATATCGATAAGTTAATTTCACCTAAATGGTTGGCCCCCTATCTATATGATTAACATCACTCAACTTGGTTTGTCTATAGGTGTACGCTTTACTAACCCTTACCCTTGATATCGGATTAGCTATTTCCCGGACAAGGTCAAGCTATTAGATGAGCGTTGATAGCCTAAAATCTCAATTGTTAATTCCTTTTTCCATTCACTACCTCCTTGGTCCGATAAATAAGAATAAGTCAAGTCCTAACGTTTGCAATCGTCAAGAATCAATCAAAAACAAAGGAAGAAACAATAGATGCATAAACTCCATTCAAGAATCACTAAGTATTTTTCCTATGTGTGTTAATTTTTCATGGTTCCCAAAACCCTAGTTGTGGTGGTTTTAGCCTATCATGTTTATAAGAAAATTCATAACATTCATAGACAAAAGAAAAAATTATTACAACGTTGATAGGAAGAAACTCACTTGATTAATGCAACAATAAAGAAGAACAACTTAAAAATCGTCTCAAAGTATGTCGTAAAACTTCTAAGCATAAGACTTGTCTAAAACTTGGCTTCTAATTCTACTTCAAACTTAAAAATTAAAACTTAAAACATCATTAGCTATTACATGAAAATAAAAGGGTATTTATAGCAGAAGATTTATGTTTTCCTTGTTCCTTGATGAATTTGACTTGGGATTTAAATTTCCATTGCCTAGTTGAAGAGGGAATTGGTTTCTGGCTGTGTGAAACACCTTAGCCGCGTCGCCCTTGTCAAATCCGTTTCCTAGAGCCTCTGCTCCATGTCGCGCACTCAGTCGAGCAAGGAGACCGGCGCCTCACGCATGGAATTGCGCAGGACAAGGGCCGCGTTGCGCACTAGTAGCACAACAAGGCCAGTGCCTCACGCATCTGGTCGCGTAGCAGTTACAGTGCACTATATTTATATTTTTCTTTCTTTAATCTTTCTTGGTGCATTCCTTCTTCTTCAACTTCAATCCAAATGTCTCAAACACACCCAAATCCATCGCTTTTAGCCCTGAAAACGTCTAATCACATACGTTAGACATTTTTACAAATATATAACATAATCACACACAAACACACATAATTTGTTCTCAAAACATAGCAAAGTATGGGCAAACTATGTCTGTGAAGTGCGTGAGTACGCCCTTTATTAACACCCCAAACTTAAACTATTGTTCATCCTCGAACAATCTACTACTTCCCTTCTAAGAATTAAGCACAAAATTCATCCTACGAGCAGGTCGACTTTCACTTAGGATCATGAGACAAATCAATGAAGGTCAAACAATTCACTCGCATGCATATAGGATCAACATTTAAATGTTAAAGTTCGAAATCACTTAGCTTTTGAAAACTAACTCATCATGACATATTTTGGGCCAACATGAATTATATGCAATTTAGCAATCAAGATTAAACCAAAGTCTTACCATTGCGCCCCTCACAATTTGGAGAGATGCCCTTTTCTCACACAAGATATAAGTCAATATAAACTTAGGCATAAATAAAATAATTTCCGCTCACTCTTCCAAAGAACACAACATACATGTAAAAGACGACCCATAGACTTTCCCTTAGTGTAGTACTCCACTAATATAGAATTTTGAATCAAGGATCAATTGGGACTTAAATTTGGTTGTAATGTATGCTAAGGGACGGGTAGGAACTGTTTGGCCAAGATAGTGATTAATCTCCCTAAGCACTTTAATACTTCACAATACTTTGATTTTTAAGCACATTTTTCAATTTCCAAATTTTCTCCTTATACCTCCTTTTATTTTTCAATTTTTTCAACTTAGGTGACTAGTGGAAATTTTTCTTTTCATCATTGAGCTTATTCACACACATTTTTCCTCTTTTCTTTTCCTTTCTTCCGTTCCCACCCTTTGCGCACCATACTCTAGCCACCCTCAACTTAAGCATTTTTCTTATGTTGAGGTTCACAATATCCAAGGAAGGACCAGGGCCAAAACAAGTTCATTGTAAACAAATGGGTACGGTTAATCGGTAAATCATGATTTTTTTTCATCTTCAATTTTTCAAAGCTCTTTCTTCTTTTTGTTTACCCACTAAAAATTCACCCTCCTTATTTAGAAAAATTTCACCTTTTTCTTTTCTTTCAATTCACCACACTTTTTAGCTTTTCCCTTTTCTTTTCCAATTATGCTCCTTTCTTACAAAAGTTTTTCATTAAAGTGCTTTAGGAGTCATTTGAATCAAATACAAATCAATAGAACAACAAGGATTAAGCTTGTAATATGGCTATCAAAAGAATAGACTAAGGCTCAAACGTAGCTAACTAGGATAATTACAATCAAGGTAGGTAAAATAGGATAAAAATATGGTTACCAAAGAAATGCCTATATCACTTCCTAAATTCATCATTCTTATTTCGCTTTGCACATACACTAGGCAAGTTCAAGACGTCAATTTACAAGCATGAAGTATATAAAATATTCCTTACTCACACAATGGAACAAAATGGTTTAACAATGAAAATCAAGATCACATAAACACATATATTCATATTGCATGCATAACATAATTAAGACCATTTTTTCAAGTACAAGAGTCAAGTTCCCAAAAGACTAAGTGTTTCTACCTTTTTCATGCATTTTTGAGTAAATTTAATAAAGTCTCAATGATACCTAAAGTGAAGCAGCTAGCATTCGTGAGGTTCAAGCTTTGTTCTTCCTAATGACTAATTTACCCTTAAGACGGTGGTCATTCATCCATCATCGGGCGAAGTCATGACTCAACAACTAAAATAAAAAATAAAAAATATAGACTCTCTAGTTGGTTCTAAGGGACTATCCATCGAAAAAGTACCAAAAAAAAACCAGAGGAACCCAAAATAAAATAAAACTAAAAAATACTACAAAGCAACAAGCATGCATGAAAATCATAAATCTCAAAAAAAAACTAGGGCTACCATGTGCAAGTTTAGCAATTAAGGCATACATGGTAATATGAAGTTCACATCTCCCATCCCACACTTAACAGGTTACACTATTCCTAGTGCTAAAACAAATAAGCATAAAGTAATAGAGTGCAAGAAGAACTCCCTGGACCTCTACTCCTTGTCTTCAATATTTACTCTCAATCTTTATTGAAAATTATGACCTATCACCTGCACACTTGAACAAAAACTTAAAAACAAACAAAAAATTTATCTTGGATTGCCTCCCAAGCGCCTGATTTAATGTCGCGGCATGACGCAGGTGTTTGGCTATTTCGGTATAACTACACACAAGTGCACGTGGTCGAACAAGTAGTAAAGTGGCGCAAGTAAGCCAAGTATCGATCCCACAAGGACTGGACTAAGGTATTAATCTAATCAAGTGTCAATGAACTTTAACTCTAAAATGCAGACAACAGTGTGAAGAGAATTTTGATATTTTGTTTCCTAATTTTATACTAAATCTAAACGAATATACAAATTGAGTCTGAACTATAGGTATGAGCATGCTGAGGTTAAAATAAACATGTAGAGAAATAAATTATCGATACAATTTGATTGATCTTTCCTCCGGTTGCTAGTCAAGAATTATTGCCTATAGATTAAAACTCTTGTATTTAACCCAACATAAGAATCATGAACCTTCCACCTACATCTCTGTGATAAAAAGAAATTCATGTTCTAGCCATACAAAATCGATTCCTTAATTGACTAATACGACTTTCAGGTATATCTCTATCCTGAAGGTAAATCAATTCTCAAGTTTCCCAAACTAAGAAAAGATCATATCCTATCAATTCACAACTTTCAAATTTCTTGCTCTCTTGAGTGAAACCTGACTTTTTAGATATACATTAACATTGGCCACACATTAACGCAGTAAGAACAAGAATCAATAGAACAACCATGGAAGAAAAGATGAAAACCCAATTGATCAATAATTACATTTCAATACAAATGTTCTTAACCTCAGCAGGAAGGGAATTTAGCCACTCATTTGTGGATTAAACATCGTTAAATGAGTGTTAATCATACAAGCAATTGAAATAAAGAAGAAGGAGATAGAGAAAACCCTGAGATTTTCGTCCCCTCAACTGCCTGTAACCACGTTCTTGCTCTACCAAGTCAGAATTCTTAAAAATGAACCTAAGTGTTCTATTTATACTAGTGGGAATTTTTCCTGGAATAACAAGCAACGTGTCACGGAGTGCAACGTGGAGCACTGCCTCCGTGACACGCCACCAACGTGGACCCTCACTGGAATTCGGTTGTCCAGGTATTAAGGCCCAACATGGCACGGCGTGCAACGCGGGGCTAGGACAACGTGCCACGACCCCAACGCGCACCTTCACTGGAATTTGGCCTAATTTCAGCATCCAGGTAGAATGCATCCGCGATGGCAGCGTGACACGGCTCCATCGCGAAGCCCCTTTACTTCATGCTTTCCTTTTGCTTTTTCCCTTGCTAGCTTCCGAGTCCAATCCCGATCTCTCCCAACATGCATCTTAGCTCCATAACTTTATATTTTTCCTGCAAAACAATGCTAATCATGTTGGTTAGTATAAATTCACATTTTATTACAATTCACATGAGAATGTACAAACATCGATAGAAAAACAAGGTAAAATGACACATTTGAGTATCACTTGGGCATATAAATTTTCCCAAGATCAGCTGGTATCTTGATTACTCATACCTCATCAAGATACCTGTTGAGACTGTGGTCACATCTTAGCCGCTTGTTTTACCACGCCGCCCTGTGACACATCAGAATATAAAAGAAAAACAAAAAATAGGAAATAAAGACTAAAAGTTAAACACAAGCAAATTAATCTAATTCTAAACCGTATTTCCCGACAACGACGCCACTTTTTGATAACGCTCAAAATCACACTTCTAAATAAAGTATGAAGCGTACGTCGTCAATAAAGAACCCAACTATAGGTTGGGGTCGATCCTACAGAGAATAAGAAAGGATGTAGAAGAACGCTAGTACTTAAGATTTTTAGTTAATTATTTCCTAAGAGGGAAAAATTTGTAAAAGCAATAAACAACAATATTGAGAAATTGATTGTTGTTTCCAAATTAATGCAACTAACTAGGGTAAGTGTTCCCCATGACTTCATAACCACAAGGCGTTTTATACTAGTGATCTATTCTGGTGCTTAGCATGCAAATATCGATAAGTTAATTTCACCTAAATGGTTGGTCCCCTATCTAGATGATTATCACCACGCAACTTGATTCGTTTATGTGTGTATGCTTTATTAATCCTTACCCTTGATATCGGATTAGCTATTTCCGAACAAGGTCAAGCTATTAGATGAGGGTTGATAGCCTAAAATCTCAATTGTTAATCCCTTTTCCCATTCACTACCTCCTTGGTCTGGTAAATAAGAATAAGGCAAGTCCTAATGTTTGCAACCGTCAAGAATCAATCAAAATGAAGGGAACAATGCATGCATAAACTACACTCAAGAATCACTAAGTATTTTTCCTATGTGTGTTAATTTGTCATGGTTCCCACAACCCTAGTTGTCATGGTTTTATCCTATCATGTTTATAAGTAAATTCATAACATTAATAGACAAAAGAAAAAATTAATACTTACAATGTTGATAGGAAAAAACTCACTTGATTAATACAATAATAAAGAAGAACAACTCAAAGATCGTCTCAAAGTATGTCATAAAACTTTTAAGCACAAGACTTGTCTAAAACTTAGATTCTAATTCTACTTCAAACTTAAAGCATCATTAGCTATTACATGAAAATAAAAGGGTATCTATAGTAGTAGATTTATGTTTTCCTTATTCCTTGATGAATTTGACTTGGGTTTTAATTTTTTTTCCTAGTTGAAGAGGGAATTGGTTTCTGTACGTGTGAAACACCTTAGCCACGTTGCCCTTGTCAAAGTCGTGTCCTAGCACCACGTCGCGCATGTCATCATGCAGTTTCTGCATCATGTCGCGCAGGGAGACTGGTGCCTCGCACATGGAATTGTACAGGACAAGGGCCACGTTGCGCATCTAGTAGCGCAGCAAGGCCAGTGCCTCGCGCATTTGATCGTGCAGTAGTGGCAGTGCACGATATTTATTTTTTTATTTCTTTAATCTTGCTGAGTGCATTCGGTCTTCTTCAACTTCAATCCAAACGTCCTAAACACATCCAAATCCATCACTTTTAGCCTTGAAAACATCTAATCACATGCGTTAGCCATTTTTATAAATATATAACATAATCACACGCAAACAAACATAATTTATTCTCAAAATATAGTAAAATACGGGAAAAATATGTCTATGAAGTGCGTGAGTACGCCCTTCATTAGGGCTACTGGAGCTGGTGGAGCAGGTCGGTCAGCATTGCCAATCCTTCTCCCATTACCACATCACAGAGGCATGATTTACACTGAAATGAAACTGAGTACGAGTTAGGAAAATGACTTGGAACTGAATTTCAATGCACGATAAAGAGTATGAACAAAAGTGTGTTTTCTTAATAACATCTCGTAGCCTCCCCATCATAAGTGTGGCGCGCTTCACACCCATGAAAAGGACTCTACTCGATGCGGCTTTCAGACATCCGAGGAAACTCTAAACCTTGTGTTGTGATACCAAGTTTGTCATGACCCGATTCTACACCCTGGATGGGAAACGGTACTTGGAGTCACAAGTAACCCCAAGTCAACCCCTGGTTTATCATACACTAGCATTCTGAGTAAGCATAAACAGTGAAATATTTAAATTAGTTGACAATTTTGCTTCACACTGGGGTTCTAACATTCTGATTGAAACTAAACTATAAGCAGCTAACAAAGATTTCAATTCATTCCAACAATACGGAAATTCCCAACATGGATAGGATCAAGCAACAAGGACGGTTAACCCAACAGGAAAAATTCTAGATGTTCTCATTCAACATTAGGGCTAAAATAATTCTTAAAAGATGAGCATTTATACTATATGTAGATAATGGGGAATATCCAATAATCAACTTAAATCTTATACCACAAGCTATAACAGAATCTGACATATAATTCATCCTCATTCGAAAGCTTAGGGCTAGAATTCACTTTTACGAGAATAACATCAATTTAGTCATGAACTGATGGAAATCATATCTAAAATAAACACGGATGATATTCTACATGAATTCAAAGAAATCTGACATATATTCCCTTTACATTCGAAAGCTCAGGCTAGAATTCACTTAGAAACTAGGAGGAATTTTTGGGGACCATAAGGGAAGAACTATTCCCTTGTTGGATTCCCACATACCTGGTCAGAAATTCCTTGGAGAAGGAAGCTTGGACTGCTGTAATGGAGGAGGAACCCTAGTTCTGCTTGAGAGCTCTTGAGAGGAAAAGCTTACGTTATTTTTTTAAGATGAGTGGAAATGAGGGTGGAAACTGTTTAGCCCCTCTAAATTCCCTCAAAATAATCCAAAATGACGTAGTTTAGAGTCTTGAAGGTTAGGAAATTACAGAAACACTCTTAGAAAATTCACAGGAAAAAGGACCCTGCCAGTCCTCACGAGGCACTCCACGAGTCGTGAGGTTTGGGACGACTCGTGGGGACCAGTCGTGATGTACACTGGAAGTTTTCTACTAATTTCTTTAATCTACCAATGACTGACTTCACGAGTCGTCAGGAAACGCAACGACTCGTGGTCACCTCCCATCAACCACACTGCCAAAAACCTCCTAGGAGTCATCAAGAGCAACACCACGACTCGTAGTGTCCCAAAAGAGTTGTGATGAGGACTCGTTAAGTACACTTCCTGATTCTTCCAACCTTGAGCCAAACCTAGACCACGGCTCACTTGGCAGCTCATGGTGTTGACCACGAATCATGGTCGCACCCGTGGTCACTCAAATGTTCCCCAATTTTTTAAAACCAAGTCCGGACCCTTCCCCACGAGTCACTTCACGACTTGTGACCTACCCGACGGGTCACAAGATGACTCATTCTGAGATTTGATGCAGAAAATCCTATTTTCTCCATTTCAACTCCTGGGTCTAGTTTTAGAGTTTTCGGGCATTACAAAAGGTAGTTCAACTATGCTTGTAGGTCTCTTTATTTCATACCTTAAGGCCAGAAAGATGATTTCTAAGGGTTGTGTTTACCATCTAGTTCGGGCTAAGGATGCTATGTTCGATAGACCGAATCTCCAATCAGTTCCTGTATTGTGTAAGTATCCGGAGGTGTTCTCAGATGATCTACCCGGAGTCCCTCCCGAGCGGGAGATCGACTTTGGTATTGACCTTCTTCTCGATACGCAGCCAATATCTCTTCCTCCTTTTAGAATGGCTCCAGCTGAGCTAAAGCAATTGAAGGATCTTTTAGACAAGGGTTTCATCAGACCTATAAAATCCCCATGGGGTGCACCAATTCTTTTTATTCAAAAGAAGAATGGTTCTCTTTGTATGTGCATTGACTACCGGCAGTTGAACAAGGTTACAATAAAGAACAAGTATCCTCTCCCCAAAATTGATAATTTGTTTGACCAACCTTAGGGTGCTAAGTGCTTCTCGAAGATAGATCTTAGGTCCGGTTATCACTAGCTCAGGATTAGAGAGAGTGACATCCTGAAGACAGCCTCCAGGACTCGGTATGGTCACTATGAGTTTGTAGTTATGTCTTTTGGACTAACAAATGCTCCTGCAGCTTTTATGGATTTGATGAATAGGGTGTTCAATCCATATTTGTACATGTTCATGACTGTCTTCATAGAAGACATTCTGATATATTCTCAGAGCAAGGAGGAGCATGTTTCTCATTTGGGGATTGTACTACAGACTCTTAAGGATCGCCAACTATTTTCTAAATTCAGCAAGTGTAAATTTTGGATGAACTCAGTTGGATTTTTAGGCCATGTGGTATCAATTGATGGCGTACAGGTGGACTCCCTAAAGATAGAAGCTTTGAAGAATTGGCCTAGACCAGTTAGTCCTTCGAATATCAAGAGTTTCCTGAGTTTAGCTAGCTACTACCGAAGTTTTGTTGAGGGATTTTCATCCATTGCATCACCATTGACTAATTTGACCTAGAAGAAAGTCAAATTTCAGGGGTCGGATGCTTGTGAGAAGAATTTTCAAGAGTTAAAGACTCGACTCACTTTAGCCCCATTATTGACCCTACTCGAGGGTACAAATGGATTTATGGTGTATTTTAATACCTCTAGGGTTAAATTTGGTTGTGTGTTGATGCATCATGGCAAAGTCAATGCGATTGCATCTAGACAGCTTAAGACTCATGAGAAGAATTACCCGATGCACGACTTAGAATTGGCAGCAGTGGTGTTTGCATTGAAGATTGTTGCGCCCAGCGCATGCGGTTGTACAAGCAATACAGTGGCCCTTCTAAGAGCCGGATGTCGAAGCCACAGGGACTGGATTATTCCAGTGAATATTCAAGTTCAAGTGTAATTTGACCTTCACAAGTGTTGATAGAAGAGATTTTTGGATAATTTTAATTAAATCTATGGGTAATCACAAAACAATCGAGAAACAATACAAGAAGCAACTAGAGTTAAGACCTGATAATCATGCAATGCTATAATTGATAATGGTTCGAGTATGAAAGCTTCAGCTATTGTCTCACATAGTTAAAATGCGGTTTTCATGGTCTTTCGAGCCTCTAAACACAACAAACTAGTCTTACACCTACATTGCTGAGCAGGGATGTGACGTCCTAATTCGTGAGCAATTTAACTACGTGGATGTGGTTTACGTGGTTTATGCACTTGATTATGGGCTTTTGTACCTCTAATCATTTAACCTGACTTAGCTTCACAACTACTTCTACGAGCGGTGATGTGAAAATTCTAAATCGGTGTCTTGCTATCATCCCGTTTTAGTAATCAAGCAAGGAAAATTAGGTATAGTTTCTATCATAACCGAGAATCCTATCATAAAGACAAGAACTTTCTCCCTACATTCTTGTATTCTAACCTAGGGTTACTCTTTCGAGCTTTTTCCTAATCTTAACATGTTTGTTTTCATGGTGATCAAGAATAAAATATAATGAAGAATGTAAGACAAAACAACAACTAACAACTCAAACCAAAGAAGAATTCATGCAATTACATTCATATCATGTGGCCTCAACCCTAGAGGAAGGGTTTTAGCCACTCATGTTCGTACAATTACTTAAAAACATAGTTAAAGTAAAGAACTTACAAAAATTATTAAAAGAGAATGAAACATAATGAACCCAAGGTAGAGTTCTTCACTTCTCTCTTCGCTCCTTTCCGTTGTTCTCAAAATATTTCGTGTTAATAATTTTAGAAGCTAAGGTTTCAATTTATAATAAGTGGGAAATTTACAAAAATTGGCATATGGTGAAATAGCTCCGTGCCATGCTGCCCATTGCGGCATGGCTGTGGTGTGACATGGAGCCATCATGGCATCTCGGCAGGTCATGGTATGCGCTGGTGCGCGTCGCCCAGCGTGGCACGACCCATCTCACGCACTACGCAAGGCGTGACACGAACACTGGTCCGAAGCATGGCCTGGCGTGGCATAGCACCAATGCCCAGGCACATTGCCAGGCAGCTTCTCGCGCGCACTTCTTCCTGCGTGACACGGTGCCCATCGCATCAATCTCTTGCAGTGGCATGCTGTAGGGTGTTATCAAGGAACTTCCATGTTTTCTTTCAATCTTCCTTGCACTTAATCCCGAACTTCCTTTATCTTCATGCATCATCATATTAAGCTCATCCTTTGCATTTTTCATCTACAAAACAAAGAGCTAATCACATTGGTTAATTTATGAAAAAATTATACAAAATCACATGAGAAGATAATCAATTAAATTGACAAACACGCCTAAACTAAGTTATAAATTTGCACTTGGGCACTACTACTCCACACTTAAAGCCTTGTTCGTCCTCGAACAACTCCATTCCATCTCATGCACATGAAGAACTCACACATAGCTAATTAAAGCAAGACAATTCAAGTTAAGGCTACAACGATTCTTTTAGATGGAAAGTTAAAAATAGAGCATGCAAGATATAACCATTAAAGTCACATATAACTACTTTAAGACTTCCTAGCCTCAAGAATCGACTCTCAAACTCAACAAACTCATGTAAATTAACCAACCAAGAAATCCGACATGAATTTTATTCTTCATCAAACATGTGCCTTCACAACAAGAGAGTTACCCATTTTTTCACTCATAAGTTTTCAAATTGTGACGTATATGGGTGTATGAATAAGAATTAAGCTCACTCACACAAAAAATTCATATGCAACATGTGTTGACCCATAAGCTTGCCTTTATTGTTTTACTCCACTAATTTAGGAATGTTTGAAAGTAAGATCAAGTAGCACTTAATGTTTTTTAATGTAGGCTAAGTGCCGGGTTGGTACTGTTCTGGCCAGTAATAGTGACTATCTTCCTTAAGCGCTTTTAATACATCACTCTTCCAGTAGGAATATCTATCCTCCTACTTCACATTTATTCTTTTCAACTCCCATTTTCATCTTTGTTTCCCCATTTTATTAGACACACTTAAACTATTATTAAAGAGTACTTACAAAATTTTTTTGCTCTTTTCTTCTTTTACTCCCTACTAACTCTTATTCATTTTTAAACAAGTGCACCTCTAGTCTTTTCTTCACACCCACAACTACTATTTTCCCTCTTTTTCAAATTTCTTACTCCTTAACTTCGTTTGCATTTTCACTTAAGCGCCTAGGAGTTTTGGATGAAATTCAAGGCTATTTAAAAGAAAGGGTTAAGCTCATTTTATGACTAGCAAAGAATAGGCTAAAGGCTCAATGGGGCTAACTAGGATCATATATTAAAGGGAGGTAAAGCGAAGGATAAAAAGTAGGCTCATTCAAAGACATGCCTAAATCATCTCCTACAATCAACATCCCTCATTTTATTTTGTATACACACCAGGAATGTTCTAGACACTACACAATAGCATGGAATATTCAAAAATCTTACACTTACAACACATGCTCAATTCAAGACAAATTCAGTAGACTCTTAACTCAGCTAATCACCAGAATTCAGAATTAAGCTTTAAGCACATAGAGTCATATTCAAGAGCCTAGGTGTCTCAAACAGAGTTATACAATTGCTAAGCATGCTTCAAAATTTACAACACTTGCATCTCACAATCATGTACAACACATAACCAGAACATCGAGTCATCAATAAACTAAGGGTTCACAACACAAACCTATTGACTGATTTTTACCTCAAGATGGTCGTCATCCATCCATTGTTGGGAAAAGATCCTAACTATGACTAACACCAGCTATGTACAGACAAAGAAAAATTATATTCATCTGTTCAAGATGCCCCATTTGGAAAAGAACCGAAAAGAAAAACCCAAGGGTGGGTGAATTATGTTCAACTCAAACTATTTCATCAAACAATATCATACCAACCACTAACTTCACCCGAATTCATTAAGCATAAAGTTTTGAAATAATTCCCCTCAATCCACACTTGAATCATGCTATGTCCCCAAAGCATCAAATCAAAATAATACATAGGGTGATAAATACTCCCTGAGGCCTCTAGGCCTAGCTAACAACATATTCTTCCTCATTTTTGAACAAATAGGTCATCGACCCCACACTTATCTTCTTGTCATGATCTTTAGATCTTACTTCCTCAGGTACTCAAACTTTCCCTAAATCTGTGCTTAACCAACAAAACACACAATACAAGTGAAAAGTAACAAAATACAACACAAATTAAAAAGAAAGGTACCTGTGGTACTCTTGGGTGCCTCCCAAGCAGCGCCTGATTTCACGTCGCGGCATGACCTGGACTGTCCTTATCAGGATATCCTCAAACAGGTGTTCCCTTTTGAGAACCATCTTCTTTTCTTCTTGTGTTTAGAAGGACCAGCCTCCACTCTGTCCTTCTCTTCTTGCATCTTCTTTTTCAATTTTTGCCCTCTATCAGACTTGGAATGAAATGTCATCATCTCCTACAGCAGTGACCCATGGAATCTATCACCACCCCACACTTAGCATATGACAACACACTGATCATACAAAGATCTCAGTAGTGTGTCAGTGGGTTGATCTCTTGGTAAACTTTGAAGAGCTCTTCTTCATCATTGACCCTCATTTTAAGGGTACCTGCTCTCAAATTATGATGACACCTCCAGTTTCCAAGAATGACCGTCCCAAGATCAGGGGTACCTTATCATCAACTTTAAAGTCAAGAATGATGAAATCAGCGGGTATAGTGAATTTATCCACTTTGATGAGAAGGTCCTCAATTATTCTCTCTGGTGCCACTGTGGACTTCTCTACCAGCTTCAACATTACTCATGTTGTCCTTGGCTGACCCAACCCCAGGGTGTTAAACAAAGAAAGGGGCATTAAATTAAACGCTGCCCCTAAATCACGCAGAGCCCTTATCGCTTCAGCTTCACCAATTTGTATGGGGAGGGTGAAACTCCCTGGTCCTTGAGCTTTTTCGGTATCTTTATCATTACTCTGTAGCTGCACTCCTCAGTCAGTGCCACTATTTGGACATCCACCAACCTAACTTTGCAGGCCACCACATCTTTCAAGTACTTAGCGTACTTTGGCATTCCCTGCAAAACATCAAGTAAGGGTAAATATCAAAGAACATTTTAAAGCATTCTTCCTCCTTTTGCTCTTCTTGAGCCTTTGCAGGAATGGTGGTGGTGGTCTCTGTGCGGGCTGCAATGATGATTGTGCATTGTGTTTTTCCACACTCTAATTATCTCCCTTGTCAGTAGATGGACCCTTTCTAACCAACTCCGGCTACATCTCATTTCTCTTTTCTTTCAGTCGTGAATCATCCAATTGCTTGCCACTCCTCAAACTAATGGCATTGACCTGTCGGGGGTTTATATCTGTGTCACTGGGTAACCCTCCCTGAGGTCTGGTGTGTTGAGCTGCTAATTGAACTATCTGCTTCTCTAGATTGCGGGTGGCCAACTACTGATTTTTCAAATTTGAAGCCATCCGTGCCTAATTCTCTTCCAATTGGGTCTGAGTAGCCATGATTTTTTGCAACATCTACTCAATGTTGTTGCTGCTTGACTGGCCACTATTCTGCCTATTTTGTTGTTGATATTGCTACTGCTGAGGTTGCCAATAGCTTCGAATTTGATTTCCACCCCAAGAAAGATTTGGGTGACTTTGCCAATTTTTGTTGTTAGTGTTCCAATAAGTCTAATTGTTTCACTGAACATTTTGTACAAAGTTGACAGATTCTGGATTTTTCCGCACAATTCTGCATTGTGCCTGTTATTACCACAGATTTCACACTAGCTAGGAGCCTGTTGAATTGCATTCACCTATCCCAGTGGTTGGTTCATACTCAGTTTGTTGAACTGAATCATCATTTGATGCTGCAATGATGCTAGCTTTGCTGCTAAAGCATTGACACTATCCACTTCTATCAGCCCTGCTGCTTTCTTTCCTACTCCTCTTGATGATTCGCTGTGCCACTCTAGATTTCCTTGAGCAATCCTATTCAAGAGAGTATACAACTCATCATATGTCTTGTCTAGTGCTTGCCCACCCAATGCAGGTCTAGTAAGATTTTTGTATGTGGGTTTAGACTCTGCACAAAGGTGTGAGATAACACCTCATTGGACTGCTGGTGATGGGGGCAGTCTCTCCACAATGAATTGAATCTCACCCAATCCAAATATAGTTTCTCCTCCATCCTCTTCTTGAAACTTAATATATCACTTCTGAGCTTGGCAGTCTTTCCTGAAGGGAAGAATCTTATGAGGAACTTCCTTGCTAGGTCATCCCAAGAAGTAATGGAATTAGGTGGATCATCCTTCAACCATCTCTTTGTCGCTCCCAATAGTGAAAATGGAAAAAGTGTGAGGCAGACATAATCAGTTGACACTCCAATCGGGACAAAAATGTCGCTGATCTCCAAGAAATTCTATAAGTGCTACTGTGGGTCCATATGAGTCATTCTTGTGTACTGGCCACTCGAATGTAATAGCTGCACCATATTATGCTTAAGCTCAAAGTTCCCTCCGGGCTCCAGTTTTCGAATAATGGAGGTCACGTTGACCACTAGTGGGATTGCCACTTCGCGAACTGGTCGGGCTGTCATCTGATTAGGTAACAACTCTGCTTGCCCAACTGGTGGATGTTGTTGTAACTTCTCTTGTAAACTTTTCAACTTTCACTCTAGAGCTTACCTCCTAAGCAAATGTAGTTGATATTCAGATTCCAACAAAGGTTCCACCAGCTCTCTATTCCTTGTCGGCTCTGCAAGGACTACCTGTTACCTATAATTGAACAGACTAAGACTAAGTTTTTCAACACTTAATAAAATAAAAATCACACATAAACAGAAAAATTAACCAAAAGTTGTCAATCCCCGGTAATGACGCCAAAAACTTGTTGCGCCCCGGTGCACACGATCGTAACATAAAAGCCGAATGTTGAACCCACAGGGACTGAATTATTTCAATGAATATTCAAGTTCAAGTGTAAGTTAACCTTCAAAATTGTTGATAGAAGGGGTTTTTGGATAATTTAATTAAATCTATGGGTAATCACAAACAATCGAGAAACAATATAAGAAGCAACTAGAGTTAAGGCCTGAAATCATACAATGCTACAATTCACAATGGTTTGAGTATAAAAACTTCAGTTGTTGTCTCATATAGTTAAAATGTGGTGTTCATGGTCTTTTGAGCCACTAAACACAACAAGCGGGGATGTGACTCCCTAATTCATGGGCAATTTAACTATGTGGATGTGGTTTATGGGGTTTATGACCTTGATTATAGGCTTTTGTACCTCTAATCATTTAACCTGACTTATCTTCACAACTACTTCAATGAGCGGTGATATGACAATTCTAAATCGGTATCTTTCTATCATCCCGATTTAGTAACCAAGCAAGGAAAATTAGGTATAGTTTCTATCCTAATTGTAAATCTTATCGTAAAGACAAGAACTTTCTCCCTACATTCTTTTATTCTAACCTAGGGTTACTTTTTTGAGCTTTTACCTAAGCTTAATGAGTTTGTTTTCATGGCGATCAAACATAAAAACAATAATAATGAAGAATCTAAGACAAAACAACAACTAATAGCTCAAATAAAAGATGAATTCATGCAATTACATTCATATCATGTGGCCTCAATCCTAGAGGAAGGGTTTTAGCCACTCATGCTTGTAAAATTACTTTAAAACATAGTTAAAGTAAAGTACTTACAAGAATGATTAAAAGAGAATGAAAAATAATGAACCCTAGGTAGAGTTCTTCACTTCTCCCTTTGCTCCTTTCCGCTGTTCTCAAAATATTTTGTGATAATGATTTTAGAAGCTAAGGGTTCAATTTATAATAAGTGGAAAATTTGCAAAAATTGGCCTATGGTGAAACAGCTCCGTGCTACACTGCCGATCGTAGCAAGGCTGTGGTGTGACATGGAGCCATCGCGGCATGTCACTAGAATGGCCTCGGCAGGTCATGGCATGCGCTGGTGCGCGTTGCCCAGCGTGGCACGACCTATCTCGTGTGCGACGCAAGGCGTGACACGATCACTGGCATGCAGAATGGCCTGGCGTGGCAGAGCGCCAATGCGCAGGCGCACGGACTGGCAGCTTCTCGCATGCACTCCTGCCTGCGTGAAATGGTGCCTATCGCGGCAATCTCTTGCCGTGGCACGCTGCGGGGTGTGATCAAGGCACTTCCATGTTTATTCATGCCATCTTTCTTGCACTTAATCCTGAACTTCCTTTATCTTCATGCATCATCATATATTAAGCTCATCCTTTGCATTTTTCACCTACAAAACAAAGAGCTAATCACATTTGTTAATTTATGCACAAAATTATACAAAATCACATGAGAATATAATCAAGTAAATTTACAAACACGCCTAAACTAAGTTATAAAATAGCATTTGGGCATGTAATTATGCCCAAGATCAATGATTTTGAGGCACTATTTGTATGGAGTGCATGTGGATGTGTTCATGGACCACAAGAATCTTCAGTATGTGTTTAGCTAGAAAGACCTAAATTTTCAACAAAGGAGGTGGTTAGAGCTTCTCAAAGATTTTGACATGAGTGTCCTTAATAATCAGGGTAAGGCTAATATGGTGGCGGATGCTATTAGTAGGCTATCCATGGAGAGTGTTTCTCATGTGGAAGATGGAAGGAAAGAGTTAGCGAAGGATGTGCACCGGCTTGCTCGATTGGGAGTTTGTCTTGTTAATTCAATGGATGGTGGTGTCATTGTTCAAAATAGCTCAAAATCTTCTTTGTTGACTGAGGCCAAGGCTAGGTAAGATGAGAATCCTACTTTGGTAAATTTGAAAGAAGAGATTCATAATCAAAAGGTAGAGGTCTTCTCCCAAGGGGGAGATGGTGTACTTTGATATCAGGATCATTTGTGTGTTCCAAATGTTGATGACTTGAGAGAATGGATATTGTACGAGGCTCATGGTTTCCGATATTCTATACATCCAGGTTCCATCAAGATGTACCATGATCTGCGGGAAGTCTATTCGTGGAATGGTATGAAGAAGCACATAGTCGAGTTTGTGGCTAAGGGTCTGAACTGCCAACAAGTGAAAGAGGAGCATCAAAGACCAAGATATGTGCTTCAAGACATCAGTATCCCCACCTGGAAGTGGGAGGAGATCAATATAGACTTCATCACAGGGTTTCCTCATACATATCTCTAGTATGACTCTATTTGAGTGGTTATGGATAGGTTACTAAAGCAGCTCAGTTTCTATCGATCAAAATTGCCGACTCAGCGGAGGATTATGCCAAATTATACATTCAAGAGTTAATCTGATTGCATGGTGCTCTTTCATGACCCGAACATAGGCCCGGATTGAGACATGGGACAAGGAGCCCGAGAGACTCCAGGTCGACCCATGGCATGAATATACATCTAACTCAATCAATAAAGTAGAAGACTTAACATAATGAACATGATGGAAGTCTAATCATAACATAGCCTCAAATTGGAATTCACATAATACATAAAAAGTTGATTAATATGTATAGTCTAAAATCCTCTAACGTATCTGATGGGTTGATGGGACAACCCCCCCAACTAACCCGACAAGTCTGAAAACTGAAAGTTCAAAGATATCTTATAACAAATGGTCCTTGGGAGATGAGGAGTCACCAATGGAGACTGGATGCTAACTCGAAAGATGGCTAGTGATGGGGCTAAGTCTAAAGATTAGAGCCTATATCATAAAACGATACAACATAGAGTATGCGGTCAGTACATGGAATGTACCAAGTTTGCAAGGTAAGTAAAACCGCTGAAATAAGTAAAATCACTTAAAACATGTATAATATAAAACATAATCAAGATAATAATATGAGAGTAGGGCTTGCATGCTATTTTCTGAAATCATGATCTTAATATAACTGAAAATCGTAACTGAAATCATGAGAAACAATGGAAGACTCGTCATATAACCGACATTACCACGATAGAGCTTACGTGGTCCCTACTATCACACTCAAGTGGGCAGAGCCGTCCAAAACCTTGGCAGCACTAAGGACGCTACTATGATATCGATATCAAGTTGAAGGCCCCTTGGGGTAGGGGAAAGTTCACATGGGAAGTCCCAAAACAATCTATCATACCTATGTTGGCACGTAGTTCTAAGGCATAGGGTTGACTGACCCTTAGCCTACTTGGTGCTAGAAACTACTCCCAGAAACATGTATATGCTCTCCATCATTTTTCAACGAAGCTGACCATCGTCTGTTGACAAAGCTGAATAATCATGCATATATATAAATCTGAATCATACATGAGGAGCCTTGTCTCAAACCATACCACAAGCTGAACATAATTGGGAGTCTTGACTCCAAAACCATGTGGTAATTTAATTAACTTGAAATCATACATCATACTTGAAAATTTGGGCTTGTCTGATACTTAAACATGCTTGAAAACACTTGATTCACTTGAAAAATTGATCATAAACATGTGTAACTTGAAAACATGCTTTTCATCATAAATATCTCATCATACTTGAACATAAATCATAAATCTCAACTTTCATGGACTTCTCATGGGTGGGCATCATAAATTATAAAGTTTGAAAACATGATTATAATTGAAAACAATGTAAAACTTTCCCATGAATCATAATTCAATAATTGAAACATACTTAGATCATATCCATGGTAGAAACTTAGGAAATTCATGCATTGGGTTAAAACCCAATAGGATCAACATATAGATTTTCATGAATTAGAGAGGGATTTGGCATGGGTGTGAACAAATTCATCCATTCATAACCTAACATACCTGAGATGGACTAATTTGACCACTCCTTTGATTGCCTAATGAAGAATTGAAGAAAAAACTTGAAGGGATTAAGCTTGATCACCTCTAGCTCTCTAAGTTTGTATGCATGAGTAGGAATAAACTAGAATGAACTTGACCCTCTTAATACTTACTATTATTAGCTAAAAACGACGTAGTTTAGGTCTTAGGATCATAGACATTACGGAAAATCCCTTACTAAATTTGCAAAAAAATAACTGAATGGCAGTCCCCATGAGGGACTGGACGATTCGTTACCAAGGACCACAACTCGTGTTCTCCAGTTATCATATGCACTACCACTTTTCCTCGAGGGGTCCCCACGAGGGACCTAACGACCCTTTACTGGTAACCATGACTCGTTGTTACCACTCATTTCTTCCACTGCCAAAATCATAAATCATTAGAAACCTGCTGACCACGACTCACCCAACGAATCGTGGTAACTAACCCTGACTCGTGGTGTCTAATCTTGGTTTATATTACCACTCATACTTCATCTTCCAATTGCCCTTGACCACGGGTGACCTGACGACTCGTGGGGTTGACCACGACTCTTGGTCACACCCATGGTCACCCCAACTCTAAATTTTCCAGGTAACTCAACACCCCTTACCACAAGTCAGTTAACGACTTGTGGTCAACCTGACGGGTCACATGATGACCCGTTCTGTGACCTGGTGCAGAAAATTCTATTTTTCTCCATTTCAATTCATGGGTCTGATATTAGGGCTTTAGGGGTATAACAATATCTCCCCCTTGGAAACATTCATCCTCGAATGTTGAAAATCACACAGAAAAGCAGAAAAATGCAATCATCATATTCAAATACTGATCATATAAGCCAAAAATTAACGGAATGATTAACTCCGATTTAAACTACATGACTAAACTGAATTCATGAATCATACATACATCAATATACATGAAAGAAATTGGGGAACATCAACTGAACATCAATCATACATACATCCTTGTTCCTTAGCTTGCGAACCTGTCGATCCAGTATTTCCACCGGAGCCTCCTCATAACTAAGGCTGTCTTTCACAGCTACACTCCCCATCGGAACAACTAGAGCTGGATCTCCCAAACACTTCTTTAAGAGTGATTCATGAAAAACAGGATGCACGGAAGCTAATTTTGAGGGCAACCCCAATTTATATGCCACCTTGCCAACCCGCTTCACAATCCGATAGGGGCCAACCTAACGAGGGCTGAGTTTTCCTTGATTTCCAAACCTCATCGCTCCTTTCATAGGAGACACCTTCAAAAACACCCAATCATCAACTTCAAACTCAAGTTCCCTCCTCCTCACATCGGCATAAGACTTTGGCGACTTTGAGTTGTTTTCAACCTGTCCCATATGAGCTGAACCTTCTCCATAGCCTCATGGACTGAATCTAGTCCTATCATCGCAGCTTCACTAACTTCAAACCAACCAATAGGTGATCAACATCTCTGCCCATAGAGAGCCTCAAACAAAGCCATTTGAATGCTGGAACGATAGCTGTTATTATATGCAAACTCAATAAGAGGCAAATGGTCATTCCAACTACCCTTGAAGTCAATCACACATGCCCTCAACATGTCCTCAAGAGTCTAAATTGTTTGCTCCACCTGACCATCCATTTGCGGGTGAAATGTTGTACTTAGCTTGACCTGATACCAAGTCCTTTTTGAAATGATCTCCAGACTGAGAGGTAAACTGAGTACCTCTATCTGATATGATGGACAAGGGCACTCCATGAAATCGAACTAGCTCTCAGATGTATAGTTTGGCATAATCCTCCGCTGAATCAATGGTTTTGACTGGTAGAAAATGAGCGGCTTTAGTCAACCTGTCCACGATCACCTAAATGGAGTCATACTGTCGACGAGTGTGAGGCAACCCTATTATGAAGTCCATATTAATTTCATCCCACTTCCAAGTAGGGATACTGATATCCTTAAGCACATCTCCCGATCTCTGGTGCTCAACCTTCACTTGTTGATAGTTTGGAAACTTAGCTATAGATTCTATGATGTCCTTCTTCATGTCATTCCACCAATAGACTTCCCGTAGGTCATGGTACATCTTGGTGGCACCTGGGTGAATCGAATATCTAGAATCATGAGCCTTATGCAACATTCAATTTCTCAAATCATCAACGTTCAGGGCATACAAGCGACCTTGATATCGAAGCACCCCATCTCCCCCTTTGGAGAAGACCTCTACCTTCTGATTCTGAATGGCTTCCTTTAACTTTACTAAAATAGGGTCCTCGTCTTGCAAAGCTTTTACATCAGTCACCTAGGACGATTCTGATCCGTTCTAAACAATAACACCACCATCGGTCGAGCCAACCAAATGAATTTCCAATCTCAAAAATCGATGCACATCCTTCACCGGCTCCTTCCTTCCCTCATCTACATGGAACACACTCTCCATAAAAAGTCTACTAAGTGCGTCTTCTACTACATTAGTTTTATACACTGAGAATTCAAGAATTGAACCAAGAAATGAATCAGGAGAAAAACTAGAAAATGTTGCAGCAGTTGCAGAATGAGTCATTGGATGACTCGTCAGGAGGCTTAATGAGTCATCAAGTGACTCATGGGAAAGACCTGAGGTGATGACGGACTCGAGGTCCCCACGGGGGATGTAACGACTCGTGGTCAGACCACGAGTCGTCATGTCAGTCGTGGGGTGGTCCTAGAGAAAGATAGTAAAGCTTATCAAGTGTAATCAATGGATGGTACCTTACGATTCGTCATCAGTCCTAACGACCCGTTAGGAGGGTCGTTACCAAGACTGTTGAATTTTCATGAATGATGAGGTATTGTACTTGACGGGTGAACCAACGGATCGTATGCCCTAGTAATGAGTCGTCAGGTCGTCCATTAGGACCCCCTGATAGTTATTTTCAGTGATTTCGATAAGGGATTTTCCGTAATTTTTAAGTTCTAAGGGCCTATACTACGTCGTTTTAAGCTCGTAATAGAGGGTTTTAAGTAGAGAAAAACCCATATTAGGCCATTTCTTCATGCATGCAAGGTTGAAGGCTTAAAGGGAGGAAGTTAAGGAGAATTTCAAGGTTTTCAAGAGAAATCTCAACTTGGTAATTAGGAGGAGTTAAGATTCTTCATTCCCAGGTATGTAAGGCTATGAGTGGGTGTGTTCTTCAATACCCATACCTATTCCCTATCAATTTGTGATTAGTTTGTGATGATCAAGTATGGATTTTTATTCAATTGCATGATTCTTACATCTCTACTCATGGGTATGATTAAGTTGAGTTGATATTGATGATTTGTCGAGCTTGGGAGGATTCTAACTTAATTTCTTTTACAAAATTATTTTATAAAAAATTAAATCTAAAACGCCCATGTGCGGGATGTTCCTAATAGAATGTGACGATGATGGAATAGATGATGAAAAGCATGTTTCCAACCTTACCCGTGATTTTGATGGTGTTTTCAAAGAATATTAAATAGACACATGTATGGTGAAGATTTGGGTTGTGCCCAATGTTGAGTATGAATGGCGATTTTCATGAATTGACTATATTACTTCATTTTGGGTGAAACCTCCCAAATTATAATGTTTTCAAATGATTTGAATGGGTTCAATCATGATAACATTTTGGGCAAGGCCCTCATGTTGATGATGATGAAGTGATATTTCTAAAGTAGTCTTACCACATGATTTTGGAGTAAAGGCTCCCACTATTATTTGAGCTTGTGGTATGTGACATATTAAAGCTTCTCATATGCATGAATTTTGTAATCGAGATGTATGTTGTCACTAAGCTTCATTTCACATGATGTTGAGTCTAAGCATGATTCTATTCTAAGCTTTGTCGAGACGACATTGTTGAGCTTCATATTTATATTATGTCTAATGTATGCATGATTTCATACTGAGCTTGTCAATAGACAATGTTGATTTTAATAGTTAAATCTTGCATGGTCTATTTTTAGTTGTCTATCTTAAACAGTCATTGTAGTCGTAGCTTGAATTATCTTGCTAAATTAGCGATGTGTGAGTCTTCATGTGCATGAGATGTAAAAGGTTTGTTCGAGGATGAACAAGGCTTTAAGTGTGGGGTTGTGATCTTGGGCATAATTGCATGCCCAAGTGCTACTTTATAACTCAATTTAGTCTTGTTTATCTACTTTTTTATATACATTCTCATGTGATTTTATGTAAATGTGAATATATACTAACCGACATGATTAGTCCTTGTTTTTGAAGGTTTATAATGCATTTGAGGAACTAATTCATGATTTTATGAAATGTAGGAATGGAATCAAGAGCAAAATGTGAAAGTCAACAAGAAAACATGCAATAACTGGCACCCTGTGCGATAGGGGCCGTGGCACGCTGCTAACGCGGCAACACTTGGCAAAAAATTACATTTTTTGGCACATTCCAGTGCGGGTGCGCGTTACCTCCGTGTCACGGAGACAAGGCTCCGCGTTCACCTCCGTGACAGGGAGCTGTTCCACCACAGGCCAAATTTTTCATTTTTTTCAGCATAGTATAAATTGAACCCTTAGCTTCTAAAATCAGAACACACACGATTTTCTGGAAAAACCAAAGGGAGGCGCGAAGGAGACTTGGAGAACTCCTCTTGGGTTCATCTTCTCTTCATTTATTTTCATATATACTTGTAAGTCTACTACTATAAACATGGTTTTGAGTATTTGTACAAACATGGGTGGCTAGAACCCTCCATCTAGGGTTGAGGCCATGGATATGATTGTATTTGCTTAGATTCATTTTGGGTTGAGTTATTAGTTGTTGTTTTGTCTTACAATCTTTATTATTATTGTTTTTATGCTTGATCACCATGAAAACAAGTGGGTTAAGCTCTGGTGGAAGCTTGGAAGAGCAAGCCTAGGCAAGAACATAAGAATGTAGGAAGCAAGTTCTTGTCTTTTGATAAGATTTGTGGTTAGGATAGGAATATACCTAATTTACCTTGCTTGGTTGATAAACTGGGAATATAGAAAGGCACCAACTTAGAATTGTAATCCACCACTCGAAAGAGTAGTTGTGAAGCTAAGTTTGGTTAAATGGTTGGAGGTACGGAAGTCCCCAGCCAAGGGCATAAACCCCATAAACCACATCCACGTAGTGAATTTCCCACAAACTGGAAATGACATCCTCGCTCAACGATGTAGTAGTGAGGATTGTTTGTCGTGTTTAGAGGTTCGGAAGACCATGAACATGAAATTCCAATTATGTGAGACATCAATTGATAATTTCATACTTAACCCATTATGAATTGTAGCATTGCATGATTATCCGGCCTTATCTCTAGTTTTGTTTTGTATTGCTTCCAGATTATTTCGTGTCACCACTAAGATTTAATTATAATTTATCGAAAACTTCTAAAACCAACTTCTTCACTAACACTTGAACTTGATAATTTGCTGAACCAGTCCCTGTGGGTTTGACATTCCGGCTCTTAAAAAGGGCCACTATATTACTTGTACGACCCGTACATTTGCGGGCTCGTCAGTTACTGGTATGTTACAAGTCTTCCATTTTGATGTTTATGCTCTGTTAGATCTAGGGGCCACCTTGTCCTTTGTGACACCCTATGTAGTTAGTAGCTTCGGAGTCAGTCCCGATGTCTTGTCAGAATCCTTCTCGGTTTCTACTCCGGTAGGTGACTCAATTGTAGCTAGACGGGTGTATAGAAATTTCCCGGTCTTGGTTCTCCATAAAGTCACCTCAACAGATCTGATAGAGTTAGCCATGATCAATTTCAATGTTATTCTTGGCATGGATTGGTTGTATGCTTGTTATGCCTCTATTAATTGCAGGACCCAGTCAGTAGAGTTCAGATTCCTGGGTGAGCCAGTCTTAAAATTGAAGGGTAGTTCAGTTTTGCCTGTAAAGGAAGATGATTTCTAAGGGTTGTTTATACCATCTAGTTAGGGTTAAGGACGTGGAGTCCGAAACCCCGACTATCCAGTCAGTTCTAGTAGTACATGAGTATCCATAGGTCTTTCTTGATGATTTTCCTGGTATTCCTCCCGAGCGGGAGATTGATTTTGGTATTGACCTCCTTCTCGATACACAACCTATATCTATTCCTCCCTACAGGATGGCTCCAACCGAGATAAAAGAGTTGAAGGATTAGTTAAAGGATTTTCTTGATAAGGGTTTCATTAGACCGAGCCAATCTCCATGTGGCGCACCAGTATTATATGTTCGGAAGAAAGATGGTTCCCTTCGTATGTGCATTGATTATCAACAGTTGAACAAAGTCACTGTCAAGAACAGGTATCCCTTACCTAGGATCGATGATTTGTTTGATCAGCTTCAGGGTGCTAAGTGTTTCTCGAAGATAGACCTCAAATCTGCGTATCATCAGCTCAGAGTTTGGGAGAGTGATATCATGAAGATGGCATTCAGGACACGGTATGGTCATTAAGAGTTTGTAGTTATGTCTTTTGGACTAACGAATGCTCCTGCAACTTTTATGGATCTAATGAACAAGGTATTCAAGCCATATTTGGACATTTTTGTGATCGTGTTCATTGATGACATCTTGGTATACTCTCGGAGCAAGGAGGAGCATGCGCTCACATGAGAGCAGTGCTCCAGACCCTCAAGGACCGCCAATTGTATGCAAAATTCAGTATGTGTGAGTTTTGGCTGGACTCCGTGGCATTCTTGGGCCATGTGGTGTTTAGCGAAAGCACAAAAGTAGACTCGCAGAAGATTGAGGCAGTGAAGAATTGGCCCAGACTGGTGAATCCTTCAGATATTCGGAGTTTCTTTGGTTTAGCTAGCTACTATCAGAGGTTTGTGGAGGGTTTCTCATCCATTGCAGCTCCTTTGACTAAGTTGACTCAGAAGAAGGTAAAGATTCAATGGTCGGAGGCTTGTGAGAACAACTTCCAAGAGTTAAAGGCTCGACTTACCTCGACCCCAGTATTGACCCTACCCTAGGGTGGCGATGGTTTCATGGTGTATTGAGATGCTTCCAGAGTTGGACTTGGGTGTTTTTTGATGCAGCGTGGGAGGGTGTTAGCTTATGCCTCTCGACAGCTGAAGGTGCATGAGAAGAATTATCCGACCCACGATCTTGAATTGGCCATGGTGGTGTTCGCATTGAAGATATGGCGGCATTACTTGTATCGGGTCCATGTGGATGTATTTACGGATCACAAGAGCTTGCAATATGTGTTCACACAGAAAGATCTAAATCTACGGCAAAGGAGGTGGTTGGAGTTACTTAAAGATTATGACATGAGTGTCCTTTACCACCGGGGCAAGGCTAATGTGGTTGCGGATGCGCTTAGTAGGCTCTCAATGGAGAGTGTGTCCCACGTGGATGAAGGGAAGAAGGAATTGGTGAAAGAGGTTCACCGGCTTGCAAGGATGGGAGTTAGATTGTTCGATTCGACCGATGGCGGTGTTGTTGTGAATAACGGGTCAGAATCGTCCTTGGTAGTTGATGTTAAATCCAAGCAAGATGAGGATCCAATATTGAGGAAGCTGAAGGAGGCGGTGCGGAGTCAGAAAGTGGAGGTTTTCTCCCAAGGGGGAGATGGTGTGCTATGATACTAGGGTCGATTATGTTTTCCAAACATTGATAATTTGAGAGTTCAGATATTGCATGAGGCACATGGTACCAGATATTCTATTCATCCAGGATCCACGAAAATGTATCAGGATTTATGAGAAATCTATTGGTGGGATGGTATGAAGAAGGATATTGCGGAGTTCGTAGCAAAATATCCAAACTGTCAGCAAGTGAGGCCGAACATCAGAAACCTAGGGGTGTACTTCAGGATATTGCCATCCCCACTTGGAAGTGTGAAGAAATCAATATGGACTTCATTATAGGTCTACCTCGTACTCGCCGACAATACGACTCTATTTGGGTTGTGGTGGACAGGTTGATCAAGGCTGCACACTTTCTACTTGTCAAGACCACGGATTCAGCAGATGATGATGCTAAGTTGTATATTCGGGAGTTGGTTCGACTTCATGGAGTGCCCTTGTCTATTATTTCGGACCGAGGTACTCAGTTTACTTCTCAATTCTAGCGTTCATTTCAAAAGGGGCTCGAGACTCAGGTTAAGCTAAGCAGAACTTTTTATCCTCAGACAGACGGCTAAGCAGAACAAACCATTCAAACCCTTGAGGATATGTTGAGGGAATGTGTTATCGATTTCGAAGGTAGTTGGGATGATCATTTTCCCTTTATCGAGTTTGCTTATAATAATAGTTACTGCTCTACTATCTAGATGGCACCGTTCGAGGCTCTCTATGGGGGAAGGTGCAGGTCTCCCATCGGGTGGTTCAAGGTTGGTGAGGCAGCTGTGGTAGGACCTGATTCGGTTCATGAGGTGATGGTGAAGGTTCAGTTGATAAGGGACCGGTTAAAAATCTCTCAGAGTCGTCAGAAATTGTATGCTAAAGTGAGAAGAAGAGAATTGGAGTTTGATGTAGATGACTGGGTGTTTCTAAGGGTATCTCCCATGAAGGGAGTCATGCGTTTCGGAAAGAAAGGTAAACTCAGTCCCCGCTATGTTGGCCCTTACTGGGTTGTGAAAAGAGTTGGTAAGGTGGCGTATGAGTTGGACTTGCCTTCAGAACGGGCTTCAGTTCATCCCGTGTTCCATGTATCTCTTTTGAAAAAGTGCTTGAGTAATCCAGCCTTGATGTTTCCGATAGAAAGCGTTGGTGTTAAAGACAACCTCAATTATGAAGAAATTCTGATTGAAATTTTGGATTGACAAGTTCGAATGTTGAGGAACAAAGAGGTAGCTTCAGTTAAGGTTTTATGGAGGAATTAGCATGTTGAAGGAGCTACGTGGAAGGCCGAAGCGGACATGATGGCTAAATACACACATTTGTTCTCTACCGGCTCAGTTCCGACTTGAGGTATCAGTTTTGCCCTAATTCTCTAATCAGCTTCCATGTTCACTTCATGTGCGCAAGTTTGAATTATGTTATGATAAATGTATGTGATGCCTGAATTTAGTTCAGCTATGTGGTTCTTTTTGGAGGTAGTCATTCCGTGAAATTTCGGTTAAAATAATCAGTATTGCATTATGATAATTGCTTGTTTCTATTTTCTGCTTGTTCCTAACATTTGAGGACAAATGTTCCCAAGGGGGAGATATTGTTATACCCCAAGAATTCAAGAATAGGACCCGGAAATGAATCAGGAGAAAAATAGGAAAATGTTGCAACAGTTGCAGAACGAGTCGTTGGACGACTCATCATGAGGCCTAACGATTCGCCAAGTGACTCATGGGGAAGCCTTGAGGTGATGATGGACTCGAGGTCCCCACGGGTGATGTAATGACTCTTGGTCAGACACCCCGAGCCGTCATGTCAGTCATGGGGTGGTCCTAGAGAAAGACAGTAAAGCTTGCCCAATGTACTCAAAGAATTGTACCTAACAGGTCGTCGTCAGTCCTAACGACACGTTAGGAGGGTCTTTACCAAGCCAGTTGAATTTTCATGAATGATGAGGTAGTGTACTTGAGGAGTGAACCAACAGATCGTATTCCCTAGTAACGAGTCGTTAGGTCGTCCGTTAGGACCCCTTGACAGTTATTTTCAGTGATTTCAGTAAGGGCTTTTCTGTAATTCCTAAATTCTAACTGCCTATACTATGTCGTTTTAAGCTAGTAATAGAGGGTTTTAAGTAGAGAAAAGCTCATCATAGGCCATTTCTTCATGCATGAAAGGTTGAAAGCTTGAAGGGAGGAAGTTGAGGACAATTTCAAGTTTTTCAAGAGAAATCTCAACTGGGTAATTAGGAGGAGTTAAGATTCTTCATTCCCAAGTATGTAAGGCAATGAGTGAGTGCTTTCTTCCACACCTATGCCCATTCCCTATCAATTTGTGATTAGTTTGTGATGATCAAGTATGGGTTTTCATTCAATTGCATGATTCTTACATTTTTACTCATGGGTATGATTAAATTAACTCGATATTGATGATTTATCGAGCTTGGGCGGATTCTAACTTAATTTCTTTTACAAAATTATTTTCTAAAAAATTGAATCTATAACGCCCATGTGCGGGGAGTTCCTAATAGAATGTGACGTTGATGGAATAGATGATGAAAAGCATGTTTCCAACCTTACCCATGATTTTGATGATGTTTTCAAAGATTATTAAATGGACCCATGTATGGTGAAGCTTTGGGTAGTGCCCAATGTTGAGTATGAATGAAGATTTTCGTGAATTGACTATATTACTTCATTTTGGGTGAAACCTCCAAAATTATAATGTTTTCAAATGATTTGAATGGGTTCAAGAATGATAAGGTTTTGGGCAAGGCCCTTATGTTGATGATGATGAAGTGATATTTGTAAAGTAGTCCTACCACATGATTTTGGTGAAAAGGCTCCCACTATTCTTTGAGCTTGTGGTATGTGACATATTAAAGCTTCTCATATGCATGAATTTCGTAATCGAGATTTATGTTGTCATTAAGCTTCATTTCACATGATGTTGAGTCTAAGAATGATTCTATTCTAAGCTTTGTCGAGACGATATTGTTGAGCTTCATATTTATATGATGTCTAATGTATGCATGATTTCATAATAAGCTTGTCAATAGACAATGTTGAGCTTCGTTCATATGTTGAGTCTATGCATGATTTCATGTTGAGCTTTGTCACTAGACGATTTTGAGCTTCGTATTTATACGATGTAGAGAATAGCATGTTTTGGGAGAAGGGTCTAGCACCGAGCGAGCTAAGGGTCGATAAACCTACACCCCAAACTATGCGTCAACGTAGGTTGATTCAATTATGTTGTTGGGACCTCCCTTTTGAGTTATCCCCGGCCGGATTGGCCCTTCAACTTGATATCGATATCGTGGTAGAGTCCCTAGCGCTGGAAAGGTTTTGGACAGCTCTGCCCACTTAAGTGTAATATTCAGGACCGTGTAAGCTCTATCGTGGTATGTCGGTTAAGTGACGAGTCTCCCACTAACTATATCATTTGAATTTGCATATCCATTACTCATGACGATTATCTTATGCATGCATGTTTAAAAATGCAAGGTTTGACTCATTGTTTAGCTTTTGGTATAAATGTTATGATTTAGCTTTGAGTCATTCGATTCAGTCATGATGTTCGAAAGCCATGCAAGAACACGTCATGATAAGGGTTCGATTTCAGAATGAATGCATGCAATCTCCTGCTTACTCTTAAAGCTCATTATATGTATGAAGGGTTTTAAATGATTTATGTTATCTAAGTGGATTTACTTACCTTGCATACTCGGTACATTCCACGTACTGACCTCATACTTTCTATGTTGTATTGTTTCATGATGCAGAATCCGGTTCTCAGGTTCAGCCCCGTTCATAGCCGCCTATCAGAGTTAGCACCTGCCTGTTTGGTGAGTCCTCATCTTCCGAGGACTAGACTTTCAGTTATCATGGGTGTACTTTCAATTTCAGTATTTCTGAGCTAGTTGGGGGTGTTGTCCCATCAGCTCGTCCAGATTAGAGGCTTATCAGACTTAGACATGTATTCAGCTTCAGACGATCAATCAGTTGTTATGTTAAGTTAGACTTTCGCTGAGTTATAATTTTGTTTCCTTTATGTTTATTAAATGAGTTAGTGAATGCTTATACCATGGATTGACTTGGGGTCTCTCGGGGTCCCTTGTCCCCTGTCTACGATCCGGGTTCCCTCTCAGGGCATGACAATTAGCCTTTCCCGAATGGTAAAGGACACTCTTGTCGTAATCCTTGAGTAGTTCCAACTACCTTCTTTGCCACAGATTTACGTCCTTCTAGGTAAACACATATTGTATACTCTTGTGGTCCGTAAACACATCCACATGGATCCCACACAAAAAGTGTCTCCAAATCTTCAATGCAAATACCACTGTCGCCAATTCAAGATCATGGATCAATACACAACCAAGGCCGATTCTAGAAGCATCAAAATATACCACAAACCCATCGGTACCCTCTGATAGGGTTAACACTAGTGCTGAGGTAAGTCGAGTCTTCAACTCTTTAAATCTCCTCTCACAAGCCTTCGACCATTGGAACTTCACTTTCTTTTGGGTCAATTTTGTCAACTGCGCACTGGTAGATGAAAAACCCTCAACAAATCTCAAATAGTACCTGGATAAACTCAAGAAACTCTTGATGTCCGAAGGTTTCACCGGTCTAGGACAATTCCTTACCGCCTTTATCTTCTGAGAGTCCACCTTTATGCCCTCACTCGACACCAAATGACCCAAAAATGCCATCGATCTCAACCAAAACTCGCACTTGCTGCATTTCTCATATAGTAGGCGGTCCTTGAGAGCCTGTAGTACCACCCTCAAATAAATGACATATTCCTCCTCTCTCCTAGAGTATATCAGAATGTCATCAATAAACACGATCACGAACATATCCAAGTATGGCTTCAACACCCTGTTAATCAAGTCCATAAAATATGCAGGAGCATTCATTAGTCCAAAAGACATAACTACAAACTCATAATGACCATTCCGCGTCCTGAAGGTTGTCTTCGGGATGTCACTCTCCCGAACCCTGAGCTGATGGTATCCGGATCTGAGATCTATCTTTGAAAAGCACTTGGAACGCTCAAGCTAGTCAAGCAAATCATCAATCCTGGGTAGAGGATACCTGTTCTTGATGGTGACCTTTTTCAGTTATCGATAATAAAATACACACATGAAGAGAACCATCTTTCTTTCGGGACTGACTCCGAAACTACTAGCCACATAAGGTGTCACAAAAGACAAGGTAGCCCCTGGATCTAGAAAAGCATATACGTCAAGATGTAAAACTCATAACATACTAGTGACTACGTCCGGGGAGACCTCCTGCTCCTGGCGAGATGCTAAGGCATAGAATCTGTTCTGGCGCTGACCACCACCTGTGCTAGTAGATGCGCCCTGCTGAGATGGGGGGGCTAGTAGGCTGCTAAAATGGAAGCTGGGTCTCAACCCCTATCATGGCCCTTTGTAGCTGCTTGGAAATCTCTGAGCATGTGTCCGTCCTCCCATATCCAAAGCAAGCACCTTTACCCTCCAAACACTGACCCGTATGCCTCCGACCACAACTGCCGCAAACTGGAATATCGAAATCCGCGGGCCTGCTGCTCTAACCCCTAGAGACTGATGCTCATCCTCTCTGGTCGTGCCTAGCTCTGTATGGAACACTCATCACTGAAGATGTTGGGGCTGAAGATCTCTGGTGGGACTGCTGTTTGTGCCCACCACCTGGCCTCGGCTGAGAGAACCTATAGCTTTCGGTCCTTTCCCTCTTGGCCTCTCTCTCCCTCATATGCGCCTCCTACATCTACTGGGCATATAAAACTATCTAAGGGAAATCAATATCCTGATGAAGCATGGTAGTTCTGCAATCCTTGTCTACATAGTCCGCCACCCCATGAACAAACCTGCTCACTCGCTCCCTCTGATCAATCACTAACTCTGGGGCGTACTTTGACAGACGAGTGAACTCTAGGGCATATTCCTATACTGTCATCTTTCCCTATTTTAAAGTCCTGAACTCAGGCACCTTTAACTTCCTCATCTCGCTAGGGAAGAACCAATCTAGAAAAGTAGCATGAAACTCCTCCCAACTGATAGAGCCTACTCCAGCTGCCCTACTATCTTTCCACTGTTTAAACCAAATGTGTGCGACCCCTTTCAACTAACATGAGGCCAAATTAGCACATTCCTCTCCCTTTACCCTCATGACCTGGGTGATCTTCAAAATCTCATCAATAAACTCATGTGGATCCTCGTCCACCTTTGACCCAATAAACTTTAGCGGGTTCATCCTTACAAAATCTCTGACTTACGCTACCGCCATATTCCCCTTCTGCGGGACATGCACCACTGCATGTTGGTTGACCTAGGTGGTCAAGGCCTACACTAGCATCTGAATAGCTGCCCTAAATTCAGCGTGGGCAACCAGCTTCGGTGCATGGTGCTCATGGGCCAGTGGGGGTTGTTGGTGCCCATCTTCATTACCATCCTCGTGGCCATTTCCATTCCCGTTTCTTCAGCAATTAACTCTGCGGGGAGGCATGATTCTACAATCGTGAATAGCATTAGAAGGATAGAGAGACATTTCATCGCACAACATAGATCATGAAATAAGGGAATATTTCATAAACATCTCATAGCCTCTTCGTCATAAGTGTGGCGTGTTTCACACCCATGAAAAAGACTCTACTCAATGCAGCTTTCAGAAACCCTAGGACACATCAAACCTATTGCTCTGATACCAAGTTTGTCATGAGTCGAACATAGGCCCGGATCGGGAGACGGGACAAGGAGCCCCAAGAAACTCCAAGTCTACACATGGCATGAACATACATCTAACTCAATCAGTAAAGCAAAAGACTTAACATAATGAACATGACAGAAGTCTAATCAAAACATAACCTCAAACCGAAATTCACATAATACATAATAAGCTGATTACTACGTACAGTCTGAAATCCTCTAATGTATCTGCTGGGTTGATGTGAAAACACCCCCAACTAACCTGACAAGTCTGAAAATTGAAAGTACAAAGATATCTAATAACAAATGGTCCTTGGGAGATGAGGAGTCACCAATGGAGACTGGATGCTAACTCGGAAAGTTGGCTAGTTACGGGCTGAGTCTGAAGATCGGAGCCTGTATCATAAAATGATACAACATAGAGATGTCGTTAGTACGTGGAATGCACCAAGTATGCAAGGTAAGTAAAACTTCATAAATAAGTAAAATCATTTAAAACATGTACAATATAAAACATAATCAAGATAAGAATCTAAGTCTTAAATCATGATCTGAACATAGTTGAACATCATAACTGAAATTATGAAGAATAATGGGAGAGTCTTCATAAAATCGATATTACCACGATAGAGCTTACGTTGTCCCGACTATCATACTCAAGTGGGCAGATCCGTCAAAAACCTTGCCAGGGATTAGGACCATACCATGATATCGATATCAAGCTCAAGGGCCCTTGGGGCAGGGGAAAGCTGACATAGGAGGTCCGAAAACAATTTGATCATACCAACGTTGGCGCGTATTTCTGAGGCATAGGGTTGACTGACCCTTAGCCTACACGATGCTAGACACTACTCCCAAAAACATGCATATGTTCTACATCATTTTTAAATGAAGCTGACCATCGTCTATTGACGAAGCTGAATAATCATGCATATATATAAATCTGAATCATACATGAGGAGCCTTGGCTTAAACCATACTACAAGCTGAACATAATTAGGAGTCTTGACTCCAAAATCATGTGGTAAGCTAATTAACTTGAAATCATACATCATACTTGAAAATATGGGTTTGTCCAATACTTAAACATGCTTGAAAATACTTGAATCACTTGAAAACATGATCATAAACATGGGTAACTTGAAAACATGCTTTTCATCATAAATATCTCATCATACTTGAACATACATCATAAATCTCAACTTTCATGAATTTATCATGGGTGGGCATCATAATTTCTAAAGTTTGAAAACATGATTATAATTGAAAACAATGTAAAACTTTCCCATAAATCATGATTCAATAATAGAAACATACTTAGATCATACCCATGGTAGAAACTTTGGAAATTCATGCATTGGGTTAAAACCCCATAGGATCAACATATATATTTTCATGAATTAGATAGGGATTGGGCATGGGTTTGAACAAATTCACCCATTCATAACCTTACGTACCTGAGATGGACTGATTTCACCACTTCCTTGATTGCCCAATGAAGAATTGAAGAGAAAACTTGAAGGGATTAATCTTGATCACCTCTCTAGCTCTCTAAGTTTGCATACATGAGTAGGAATAGTCTAGAATGAACTTCATAGTCTTAATACTCACTATTCATAGCTGAAAATGACGTAGTTTAGGCCTTAGGATCATAGAAATTACCGAAAAGCCCTTACTAAATTCACAGAAAATAACTGACTGCCAGTCGTTACCAAGGACCATGACTCGTGGCCTCTAGTCATCATGTGCACTGCAACATTTCCTCGAGGGGTCCCCACGAGGGACCTAACAACCCGTTACTGGTGACCAGGCTTCCACTACCAAAATCATAAATCATTAGCAACCTACTGCCATGACTCACCCAAAGAATTGTGGTGACTGACCACGAATCGTGGTGTCCAATCATGTGATATACTGCCAGTCATTCATCTTCCAATTTCCCTTGACCACGGGTGACCTGACAACTCGTTGGGCTGACCATGACTCGTGGTCACACCCGTGGTCACCCCAACTCTGAATTTTCCATGTAAGTCAAAACCCTCACCACGAGTCACTTGATGACTCGTGGTCAACCTGACTGGTCACATGACACCCGTTCTGTGACCTGGTGTAGAGAATCTTCTTTTTCTCCATTTTAACTCTCGGGTATGATCTTAGGGCTTTCGGGGTATAACATGTTCCCTTTTCCATCATATCATGCAGATATACTTAACTCACTTCACAATTTTGAAAGTCATTTGAAAAGGGACTTGGTGTTCAGGTCAAACTTAGTACAACTTTTAACACCTAGATGGATGATCAGGCCAAGCTAACCATTCAGACTCTTGAGGATATGTTGAGAGCATATGCGATTGACTTCAAAGGTAGTTGGGATGATCATTTTCCTCTTATCGAGTTTTCTTGCAATAATACTTATCACTCCAGTATACAAATGGCTCTGTTTGAGGCTCTCTACGGGCAGAGGTGTAGGTCTCTTACTGGTTGGTTTGTAGTAGGTGAAGCTATGTTAGTAGGGCCAAATTCAATTTATAAGGTTGTGGAGAAAGTTCAACTTATAAGGGAAAGGCTTAAAACAACTCAAAGTCGTCAAAAGTCCTATATAGATATGAGGAGGAGAGAACTTGAATTTGAAGTTGATGATTGGCTATTCTTGAAGGTATCTCCCATGAAGGGGGTGATGAGATTTGGAAAGAAAGGAAAGCTTAGTCCCCGATAAGTTGGCTCATACAGGATTGTGAGATGCGCTGGCAAGGTGGCCTATGAGTTGGAGTTTCCCTCAGAGTTGGCTTCTGTACATCTAGTTTTCCATGTATCGCTCTTGCAGAAGTGCATCAATGACCCTGCTTTGGTTGTTTCGGTGGAGAGCATAGGTTTGAAGGATAGCCTTAGCTATAACGAGGTTCCGATTAAAATCCTTGATCATCAGGTTCAAAATTTGAGGAACAAAGAAGTAGCTTTAGCAAAGGTTCTGTGGAGGAATCATCTTGTTAAGGGAGCTACATAGGAAGCGGAAGCATATATAATGACTAAATACCTGCATCTTTTCCCTCCCAACTTAGTTTCAGCTTGAGGTACCAGTTTCCTCCTTAGTACACTATTCAGCTTCATGTCTAATTCATGTCTCCCAGTTTCTTTCATGTCAGTGCATGTATGCTTGATTCATGAATTCAGTTTAGTTATATATTTCAAACCGGAGTCACTCACTCCGTTAGTTTTCAACTTCAGATATTCAGTATTTGGGATGGAAGTTGCTTTCCCCAGCTATTCAGTATGTTCCTGCACATTCGAGGATGAATGCTCCCAAGGGGGAGATATTGTAATACCCCTACCCCTAAGATCATACCTGAGGGTGAAAGAAGAGAAAACAAGAAATATTGTACCAGGTCACAGGAAGACTCGTCCAGTAAACCATGAAGTCACTTCATGATTTTTGATGTGGCTCGTTAGGCAGGCAGAATATTTGAGATTGGAAGTTGTTTTGGGGCTTGGCAACGAGTGGTAAGAGCAGTCGTCCAGTGGACAACGACGCGTCTAGTGGCTTACCCACAATTATGGACAGGGAGTCTTCGCGAGTGCAGCCACGAGCCGTGAAGTCACTTCACAACTCATTAAATAGGTCATGGTCAAGGTGGAGCATCTAAAGTTTGAATTTCTAGTAGACTTCATGAGTGAGGGCCACGAGTCGTGTCCTACATAACGACTCGTGATGTCCCTCGTGGGGACTGGCAAAGTCCATTTTCCTACAAATTTAGTAAGGCAGTTTTCGTAATTCCTAAGCTCCTAAGTTCTAAAATACATCATTTTAAGCTCTGTTAGGGTGGTTTTAAGAGTTCTTAGCCTATTCTAAGTCATTCTCTCCCATGCATGCAAGATTAGAGGGTTCTATTGAAGATCAAGCTTGAGAATTCTCCTAGTTCTTCCCCAAATCTCTTGGGCTTTCAAGGAAGGGTGTAAAATCAGATTACCTAGGTATGTAGGGTTATGAATGAGAGCTTCTCTTCACTCTCATGCCCAATCTTCTTCTAAAGTTCATGAATTCAAGTGTATGATTCTATGGGGTTTTAACCCGAAGTATGAATTTTCTATATTTTAGTCATGGGTCAATTACCTTCATGTTCTAAATGATATTTTAAGATTCATGGGCATGTTTTATACTTATTTTGAATTGCAATTCATGATTTCTAGTTTTGAAAATATTATGCCTAATTATACAAGTTTCATGAAAAGTTAAGAGTATGATCTATGTTTTCAAGCATGATGGGATGTTTAGCATGAAAGAATATTTATGAATACCCATGTATGAATCCATGATTTTTGAATAGCAAGTCTATTTCAAGCATGTTAAATTTTTGGCAAGCCCATATGATCTACGTATTTTTTTCATGATTTAGTTAAAGTTTATGATGTTAGCTTACCACATAGTTTTGGAGTCTAGACTCCCACTTTCAGCTTGTGGTATGTTTTGAGCCAAGGCACCTCATATTCAGATTTCATACTATGTATGTAATTTCATGATTAGGTTCATTGAAAAATGATGGTTCATCTTTGTTGAAATATAATGGAGAGCATATGCATGTGTTTGGGAGTAGTGTCTAGCACTGAGCAGGCTAGGGGTTCAGATAAACCTCGGGTCTCAGAACTACATGCCAACGTAGGTTTACATAGATTCATGGGGACCTCCCTTTTGAGCTTTCAGTTCTCCAAAGGGCCTTCAATTTGATATCGATCCCATAGTAGCACCCTTAGCTCTGCCAAGGCTTTGGGCAGCTCTTCCCACTTGAGTGTAATAATTGGGATCACATAAGCTCTATCGTGATTATGTCGGTTATATGAAGAGTCTCCCATTATTTCTCATGATTTCAATTATGCATGTTCATCAGTCATAATAAAATATTTTTAGTAGGTTTGACCCAATAATCATTTTAACAGTTTTACTTATGCATATTAGTTTCAGCTTTGAGGCATTCGGTTAAATTTATATCAAATCATGTTTTTGGATATCAATATCCAGTCCTTACTCTTAGAATCTTATAATGATGTATGTTATGTATTTTTTAGTTTTACTTACTTAGCTTGTTTTACTTACCTTGCATACCGAGTACTGATCGCATACTCTATGATGTATTATTTCGTGATACAGGCTCAGACATTTAGATTCAGTCTTGCCGCTAGCCAGTTTCCAGAGTTTCACAAAATAGCTTGTAGGTGAGTCCTCATCCTTCAAGGACTTCTAGATAGTTGAGTTATCATTATTTTCAGTTTCAGACTCCTAGTGAGCTAGTTGAGGATATTGTCTCATCAGCTCATCAGTATGTAAAAGCTTTTCAAACCTAGTTCTATATTCAGCTTCAGATTCACTATTTGAGATTTTCCATTGAATAAATTTTCTATTACTCAGAGTTCTGCTATTTTAAAATTTAGATTTCCGCTTTATTTATGTTGAGATTTAGTTTTTATGTTCATATCATGGGTCAACTTGGAGCCATTTATGGTTCTAGGTTCTGTGTCTAGATTCGGGCCTATGTTCGGATTGTGATAGTCACATTCAGTAATAGAGTCTCGGATTGATGTAGGGTGGTCAAATTGTCCCATAGTCGACTTTCTAAGATCTAGGCCCAACGAGTATAGGAGGTAGTGCATTCAGTAGGGATCGTCCTCAACTTAGGCAGGGTGGCCACTAAGCAGGTAGAGGTGCGGCGCACCCCAACCGTGGGGTAGCCAGTCCGGAAAAGGCGGTACATATCCTAGTAGGGAAATTCACATACAGGCTGATGGGCACACTTTTATGCTTTCCTAGGGAGACCCGAGATGGAGGCTTTAGATGCAGCCATTGCAAGTAACATTCTTGTTTGTGACCGGATGCTTACATCCTTGTTTCATCCAAGTTCCACTTTTCATTATGTGTCTGCTTATTTTGTTATGGGTTTGAGCCTTGTATATGATGCACTTGATGTTTTGAATACATGTTTCAACACCTATTGGTGATCCTATGATTATTGATCGAGTATACAGTTTGTGTGTGGTCACTTTTATAGGGTCTAGAACCTGGGAGTATTTGGTCATATTAGACATTGTTGATTTTGATGTCATTTTGGGTATGATTTGGTTGTTTCCCTATCATGCGATTCTGGACTATTATGCTAAGACAATCACCATCTCAATGCTAGGAGTGTCTAGGTTCGAGTCGAAAGGAGATTATAGCCCTACTCATAAGAAAATCATATCCTTTATTCATGCCCAAAAATTAGTAGAAGGTAGTGTTCAGCGATCTAGCCCGCATTCAGGATACTAGTGCAAATGTTTCGCCTATATAGTCATTCAGGAGTTCTTATCGGTATTTCCTGCGGATTTGCCTAGCATGCCACTAGATCGCAACATTGACTTTTATATCAATTTAGAGCCAGGAACCTGTCCAATTTCTATTCCGTCATATTGGATGGCACTATCAGAGTTGAAGGAACTGAAACAACAACTGTAGGACTTACTGAGTAAAAGGTTTATCTGTCTGAGTATTTCCCTATGGGGTGCTCCGATATTATTTGCTAAGAAGAAGAACGAAAGTATGTGAATATGCATTGACTACTGTTAGCTGAGCAAGGTTACAGTACCTTCTTCACAATATAGATGACATGTTTGATCAACTTTATGGGGCATCTAGTTTTTGAAAAATTAACTTGAGATTGGGTTACCATCGGTTAAAGAATCATATTGAGGACATTCTGAAAATGGCTTTCCGGACTAGGTATGTGCACTATGAGTTTTATTTATGTCATTTGGGCATACTAATGCTCCATCTGCTTTTATAAGTCTAATGAATGGAATATTCAAGCCATACTTAGACTCATTTGTGATTATCTTTATTGATGACATATTGGTTTATTCGAGGAGTAAAGACGAGCACAAGAATCATTTGAGAATTGTGTTGGATTTTTTGAAAGAGAAGCAGTTGTATGCAAAATCTTTTAAGTGTGAGTTTTATCTGACTTTAGTATCCTTTTTTGCATATGTGGTCTCAAAATAAGGAATCATGGTTGACCCACAGAAGGTGGAGGGCTGTTAGGAATTGGTCTAGGCCCACATCAATGACGGAGATCTATAGTTTCGTGGGTTTGCCAAGTTACTACCATTGGTTTGTGAAATGCTTCGTCACTATTGCATCCCAGTTGACCAAGTTGGCTTAGATTGATGTACCTTTTTAGTGGTCAGAAGAAAGTGAGGAGAACTTCCAAAAGCTCAAGACCCTGTTGACTACAGCCCTGATACTAGTATCAGCGGTAAAGGGTAAGAATTTTATGGTTTATTATGATGCCTCACGATTTGGTTTGGGTGCTATTTTAATGTAGTATAAACAAGTCATTGCATATGCTTCTAGGCTGCTAAGGTTTCATGAGAAGAACTACCCTACGCATGACTTAGAATTGGAAGCGGTGGTGTTTACCCTGAAAATCTAAAGAAACTATCTCTATTGAGGCCAGTGTGAGGTGTTCAACGACCATCATAGCTTGCAATATGTGTTCAACCAGAAGGACCTTAACCTAAGATAGAAAAGATGTATGGAACTGCTCAAAGATTACGATGTCACAATCCTATATCATCCAGGTAAGTCCAGTATGGTAGCTGATGCATTGAGGAAAAAGGGTGCAAGTATGGGTAGCTTGGCTTAGCTGGAGGTCACCTAACGTCCGTTGGCTAGGGAAGTACAAAAAGTTTCATCAGATTGAAATTGTCTAAATCTAGTGGATTTCTGGCTAGTGTAGAGGCAAGGTCTTCTTTTATGGGTCAGATTAAGGCCAAGCAATTCGAAGATGCCAAACTAGGCAAGATCGTGATAATGTCTTGCCAGAGAGGCGAAGGAGGCAGTGATCAATGACAAAGGTGTTTTGAGGATAAAAGGTCGTGTATATGTTCCCTGTGTCAATGATTTGATCAAGACCCTCTTGTCAAAGGCTCACTGTTCAAGATATTCTATACATATTGGTGCTACCAAAGATGTATCGTGATTTGAGACAACATTACTAGTGGAGTAGGATGAAGCATGATATTGTGTAGTATGTCACTCGGTGCTTAAATTGCAACCATGTGAAGTATGAGCATTAGAGAATTTGATTCAATTTAGAAGATTACTTTAGAAGATTACTTTAGAAGATGCACATTCCTGAATGGAAGTGAGAATGAATGGCTATGGACTTTGTGGTTGGCCTTCTAAAGAACTTTTGAAAATTTGACTCAATTTGGGTCATTGTTGATAGGCTAACTAAATATGCTCATTTTGTGCCAGTTCAACTTACCTATAATGCAGAAAAATTGGCCAAGTTGTACGTCTAGGAAATGGTTCGGTTGCATGGGGTTCCAATTTCAATCATCTCAGAAATAATATGCTCATCAAAAAGTCAGAGACATGGAGTTCATGTTGGGAGAGAAAGTCTTGCTCAGGGTTTCACCCATGAAGAGTGTGATGCGGATTGGGAAGCAGGGAAATCTTAGTACAAGGTACATTGGTCCATTTGAGGTCCTTCGATGCATGGGGGAGGTGGCCTTTGAATTGTTTTTTCCTCGAGGATTTTCTAGAGTTCATCCAGTCTTTCATGTTTCTATGTTAAAGAGGTATCATGGGAATGACACCTATATTATCCATTGGGAGTTGGTGTTGTTTGATGAGAATCTGTCTATGAAGAGGATCCTGTGGCTATTTTAAAGAGGGAATTCCACAAGCCTCAATCAAAAGAGATCACATCTGTAAAGGTCCAGTAGTAGAACCGTCCTATGGAGGAACCTACTTGGGAGACCGAATTAGACCTGTGAAGAAAATATCCCCAGATTTTTATTAAGTCGGGTAATTCCTTTCCCTGTTTCCATTTTTGATCATTCGAGGACAACTAGTGGATTAATTGGTATATGATAAAACGACCCCTCCAGTCATCATGGGATGGTTAGGGTCGTAGTGCCATTTAGAGTCCCCATGGTTGAAGTAAGTTACTAGAAACACAAAATGGGGTGGCCTTAAAACTGACATCTGTCTAGCTTCGAATGGAATTTTTTATGTTATGTTCTGGTAGGGAGTGGCCTAGTGAACTAGACCTCCAAAGGAAATTTTGAGACTACGAGTGAATTCGCAGCATCGTTTTACATCTAGGTGTATATTTTAAAGGTATCAGGATGGAAGTTTTGTGCTTCTTATTTAGAAAAAGCGCCAGGATTACTGAGCTACTAGTTAGTAGAGCAACACTGTAGCAGTGGTATTACCACTGCAACAAGACCACCACAGCAGGCAAAGAGCTCATTATAGCAGTTATGGGAGATTTATTACCGCTGCAACAAGACCACCACAGCAGGCAAAGAGCTCATTATAGCAGTTATGGGAGATTGCTGAGGTCCTCCATAGCGAGACCTTGATCACCACAGTGGATCTGCTGCAGCGGACAACGCGGAGAAGAATGCCTGTTTTAGTCAGGATTTCGGGATTTTCATCCTATTATTTTAAGGCACAAACTTTGAGAGCTTATGGGAGATTTTCAAGGGAAGAGCGATTTATTATTCCTAAGGTAAGATTTCTTGGTTAATATTTCCATTCTTTGATCCTCTAACACCCTACAATCAAAGAGTGATCTTTAATTGGAAAATTCTAACTAAGAATACTAGAATTATGAAAGTTAGAGTAAGTTGTGAGGGTATCAATAGTTCTTGATTGCCTAGGCTTCTAAGTGAATAACTAACACTTCTCTTCTAAGTGAATAACTAACACTTCTAGTGTGTAATTGATTGTTATAGTTCATTATGGTGGTTATTTGAGACCTAGAACGTCATAAAATTTGGACCTTTGGCATCAAAAACTGCTTGAAAAGGATTTAAGGATTAGAAACGCCATGCACTATAGGTTGGAATGATCATTTGGGTGTAAGGAATCACAAATTACCTAGTAGGTAACAAATGGAATTGTTATAATATGTTATATCCAAGAATTCAAAGATCGGACCCGGGATTCGAAATGGGGAAAAATGAAAATCTAAATTTGCAAGCACAGGACGAGTCGTTGGACGACTCATGAGGAGAGCCTACAAGTCGTTAGGTGACTTGTGGGGAGGCCTGGGAGAATAGGGAAAAAAGAGTCCCCACGGGCTTGGGAACGGCTCATAGTCTGACACCACGAGTCGTTAGGTCATCTGTGGGGAGGAGATATAAGAAAGGTAGAAAAGGCAAGGCAGTGCACTTGACGAGTGGTAGCCACGACTCGTGGCCACCCGTAACAAGTGGTGGTGTCGTCAGTTAGGACTCCCAGTGATTAGTTAAGACAGTGTACCTGATGGGCAAGGTGACGGATCATTTAGGCATGTAACGAATCGTCAGGTCTCCTGTTAGGGTAACCTGGCAATTATTTTCTGCAAAATAGTAAGGGTCTTTTTGTAATTTCCTAGGATCCTAAGGCCTAAAATACGACGTTTTGGGTTATGAATAGGGAAATTTAAAGGGGTAAAGTTCAGTTTTCTCTTCATTCATGCATGCAAGAATAGTGAGAGGTAATCTAAGGAGATTCTAGGCTCTTCTCTTCAATTCTTCCAGTTTCATTCTTGGGTAATCAAGGGAAGTTAAGAATCAGATATCCTAGGTATGTAAGGCTATCAATGGGGGATCTCTTCCACACCCATGTCCCTCCTCTATGATTTTTACTAAAATTTCAACAAAAACTCATGGGGTTCTGAATTGTATTTACTTAAACTCTAGTGATTTGATTATGGGTTTTATGATTTTAAAATCTTATCATAATCAATGGGTTTCAATCAGTTTTTTATTATTTAAATCATTTATAATTTTATCGATTTTGATTTCTATGTATTTAAGCCTAATTATAGATGCTCCATGATGAATTGATTTATGATCTATTTGTTATACCTCGTAAAATTTCCAACACATAGATGGCCTATTCGCGTGTTGGTTAAGAGTATTTGAAAGCCATACACGCTAGGAAAAGGCCTGGGGCAAGACCGAACAAGAAACCTGTCGAACCACCACAGAAGGAGTCGGGGCAGAGCCCCTCCGCGATGGCAATGTGTCACGGAGGTGGAGCCTCCGCGATGGCTCCGTGACTCGTTGGCCCTGTCTAGCCCCAATTATATAAGCCCTCCACTTCGGTTTTAAATGATATAATTCTTATAATTTCCAGCGAAAACAGAGAGAAAAGCAGAGAGGAAGAGGAATGAAGGTTTCTTGATAATTTTCCGTCTGATTACGCCATCAAATGCGGTCCAAACTCAAATTAACTCCAGATACCGAGGTATTAAGCAGTAAGGAGCATTCCTACGGATTTAGTTTTGCAAAATTCGGCCGGCGAATCGTCGTGCTACCGAACTAAGGTAAGCGGAATTGCTCCAAATTAGTGTCTATATACTCTTATCCCTAAAGTGAGTATTTCTCCCTTCTGGACTTTCGAGAAATAGCGAGTTTTTGACTGTATTTTGATAAAACCAAAGTTTAAGCTATAAATATATTGAAAGTAACGTTTTCTTTCAGAATATTGGTGTATTTAGTTCTAATTGACATGTATATGTATGTAGTTGGGAGAAACAGCAGAAGTACTGACGGAAATCCCATCGGTCAATCGGGTACTCAGAAACCAGGTATGTAAAGCTATTCTTTCGGCAAGCCAGGAAGAATAATCTAGCAAATAAATAGAATAAAGGCCATTAACAGATACCCAGCATATAGGAATGAATTTAGTATGATTTCCAGCAAGCATGCTAGTATATCATTACGTATTATGCGATAGTCAGAATAATGGATAGTTAGATGATTTCAGATAGTAATGTGATATCTGCTAGTAGCTCAGCATGTTCTTATGTAATACCCAGAATGGAAGTTGTAAAACCAGTATAATGAATTAGCAGGGTTACAGATAGTATGTATTACATTTGTTGGGATTGTATCCAGTAGTAGATGGCACATTTTATATTATTGAGCTATATCCAGTTATAGATGGCATGTTCTATGTTATTGAGTTATATCCAGATATAATCAGATAGACAGATAAAGGCCAGGTAGCAGTTAGCCCAACAATCAGAAACAGTGTAAAACAGAATATAGCATCAGTTATTTAATACAGACTGGCCTTGAAATAAAAGAAGAGAATATGATTAGTATTTTTCATTTGAGCATGCTTGCTGTGTATGTGTTTTGCATGTTGAGACTTGTTGTGGCATGTGGGCACCCTTTAGCATCCCCACCGCCCCTGGGTTATAGCTGTGGCGATACCAGATTCAGATACCGCCACCAGCTGGGCGATGTCGTCCTCCTAGAGGACGATGATGGCCGACCACCATGATAATACAGTCCAGATTACCCTGCTTGCAGGGGCAGTTCAGTTTGCTCTGCGTAGAGCCTGATTACCCTGTTTACAGGGGCAGATTACTCTATGCGCGCTTGTGGTCGGGGGCAATTTCAGATACAGATTTTTATAAAATTACCCTGTCGCACGCTTGCACCCAGGGGCAGTTTCAGTCACAGATACAGCAGCAGATTACCCCGTGTGCACTTGCGCCCAGAGGCAGGAGTCTTCGGACTCGGACACAGTTTATTGTCAGAGGCCGAGGCCTGAGCTACGTACCCAAGGGGTCTGGTAGGAGGAGCTTACAGTTATCAGATGAGTGGAGTGACTTATTTTTGGTTGGTTTAGACCCGGGTAGGGGTAGATAGATTTTTCTATTGTTTGGCACCTTCCGGCTTATGGGGGTCGGTCAGGTAATGTGTGTATTTATATGTATATCTATATGTGCTATTAGATACTGATAGTCAGTAGAACGACATGTCGTCAGGTATGCCCAGTTTAGTTACAGAATATGTAAACTCTCCCCAGTTATCCTCAGCTAGATAGATTCTGCTACTTCCTGCTTATACTTCATGTTATTGTTGTTACCCATTTCAGTTGTATATTTGAGTTTGCTTTACATGATCAGTACCTGTGGTACTGACGCCCGTGGGGGCGCTGCATTGCTTGCCTGCATGTACACATAGATGAGGAGTCGATCCCTCATGATCCAGTCAGCAGAGTTGTCAGCTCTTATCCTCCGGAGCTAGACAGTCGGAGGTTGCTCCTATTCCCTTTTTGATTACAGTGTGGGTAGGTTGGGGCCCTGTCCCGACCATTCTATTATTATTTCCTAGAGGCTTGCAGTCTGATGTTTCCTGTGGTGGTGGAGTCGGTCGTGTGGGGCCGTGCTTGTATATATGTGTTTAGCTGTTTAGCATTCTTGATTATGTTGGTCGTGTGGGGCCATAGCCCGATAGTAGCGGTGACCTAGCCGGTCACATAGTTATTCAGTATTCTATTGTTGAGTCACAGATAACTAGACAGCATGGTGGCCTTGTCGGCCCGCATAGGTTTCCCTATATGAGATGATTCTGGTTAGCTGATGATACAGTACAGGTGGCTATAGGCCCAGTCGGCTGGAGGCTGTATTTACAGCCGTTATATAGCCGGTTCGTTTCTTGAAATAGATCCAGAGTCAGCCAGAGCACCAGATGTGCTCAGGTTGGACCATTTAGCAGACTAGAGTCTAGCAGGCACCAGGTGCCCGTCATACCCCCCAAGGTGGGGTGTGACAAAATTGGTGTCAGAGCAGTTCGTGTCCCAGGAAGTTTGCAAGCCGTGCTAAGTAGAGTCTTGTCTATGGATGTCTTGTGCACCACATACTATAGGCAGGAGGCTGCGAGGCATAATGGGTTGGTTACCCTTCTTTCATACTCAGTCGTGCCATAGCACAATACAGTATAGGGTTGGTTCTTTTGAAACTTACCACCCTCTTTGTCTACAGATACTATGGCAGATCAGCGACGCCCTGCTACAGGCAGGAGATTAGATACAGCGGCAAGCGAAGGCACCAGCAGGATGCCTCAGGTACAGCCAGATTCAGCCCGGTCTGAGGGCGATACGGAGGTGTCATCTCGACCCTTCCAGCAGTCTTCGCCTCGGCAGACACCATTTGAGGCAGCACCGCTTCCCACAGCTCCTGCACCTACTTCATCTTATCAGGAGCTACGTAGTGCAGTGGTTATGTTGACCCAGATGCTAGCTACTCAGTGTCAGCTAGTACCACCTGCAGTAGCAGAATCCCTAGGTGGGCCAGGTAGTTCCAGGGTTAGGGAATTCTTGGTATTGGGACCCCCTCAGTTTACAAGGTCAGATTCAGCGGAGGACCCTCAGGACTTTCTGGACCAGATGTAGAGAATCTTTAGAGTCATGCACGTAACCCCAGCAGAATCAGTGGAATTAGCAGTGTTCCGGTTGAGGGATATTGCTGTTTTGTGGTACGGAAGTTGGGAGAGATCTCGGGAAAGATATGCAGCCCCTCCTACTTGGTCAAGCTTCTCAAAGGCCTTCGTGGACCACTACTTTCCTCGGGAGGTCAGACAGGCCCGGATGGACCAGTTCTTACACTTGGAGCAGGGGGCCAGGAGTGTCCGTGAGTATTCTTTACAATTCGACTCCTTAGCCCGCTATGCTCCAGCATTTGTGGACACCATGTCATCCAGAGTCCATCGCTTTATTATGGACCTGAATTCAGATTACATAGTGACGTGCATGAAGGCTACATTGAGAGAGGACATGGACATAGCCAGGGTACAGGTCTTCGCACAAAAAATTGAGGGCCTGAGACAGCGGCAGCGGGGCGACAGGCAGGCGACTTCAGAGCAGCGCCGTAGAAACAGACCCACTGAGATTCAGAGGGAAATTCCTAGGGGGCCGAGTCCACGGTTTTCAGATAGGCCGCCCAAGTCTTTACCTACGGTACAACAGCAGAGAGGCAGATTTGTTCGCCGGAGTCAGTCAGAGTCCAATAGCAGTTCACGGATAGTAGCATCACCTCAGTAGCGGAGGGCAGAACAGAATAGATTTGCACCTACCCCTTGTCCTATATGCCACTGACCCCATTCTGGAGCCTGCAGGCAAGGCTTCTTAGGGTGTTATAACTGCGGACAGGAAGGGCATTTAATGAGAGATTGTCCGGCCAGAGGGCAGGGTAGCCGGGACAGTCTGGATAGAACATTCGCGGGGCCACGAGCTCTAGCAGCCTTAGCAGGGCGCAGACCCTCAGGTTCAGCAAATAGGGGCCGAGGTAGATCAGGAGCCTCTAGCTCAGGTGCAGGCCCCAGCCGTACCTATGCATTACCAGGGAGGCAAGATTCAGAGGCATCTCCCGACGTGGTCACAGGTATATTGATTATCTGCTCATACCCTGTTTATGTATTGATTGATCCAGGGTCTACCTTGTCATATATTACACCATTTGTGGCCCGGAAGTTGGGTATCGAACCAGAATTGCTTCAGCAGCCCTTTTCAGTGCTTACACCAGTTAGTGACTCGATTACAACTAAAAAAATTTACCGGGGATGTACGGTAGAGGTTGCTGATCGCCAGACCACAGTAGACTTGATAGAACTTGAAATGGTCGACTTCGATGCCATTATGGGTATGGACTGGTTAGTGTCATGCTATGCCAACTTAGATTGCTGGACCAAGATGGTCTGATTTCACTTTTTGGGGGAAGCAGTGCGAGAGTGGAAAGGGAGCACAGCTACGCCAAAAGGTAGGTTTATTTCCTACCTTCAGGTGAGAAAATTAATAGCAAAGGGATATATTTACCACCTAGTTAGAGTCCAGGACGTTCGGGAGGTTCCTCCGACTCTTCAGTCTGTTCCAGGGGTCAATGAATTCCCTGACGTATTTTCGGATGAGTTGCTTGGTATCCCTCCCGAAAGGGAGATAGATTTTGCAATTGACTTGTTGCCAGGGACTCAACCTATATCCATTCCCCCGTATCGCGTGGCACCACCTGAGCTTAGAGAGTTGAAAGAGCAGTTAAAAGATTTGCTCGACAAAGGCTTTATCAGGCCTAGTACTTCCCTGTGGGGTGCGCCAATTCTGTTTGTAAGAAAGAAAGATGGCTCACTCCGTATGTGTATAGACTACCGACAGCTGAATAAGGTAACGGTTAAAAACAAATACCCACTCCCTAGAATAGATTATTTGTTTGACCAGTTGCAGGGGGCCAGATGTTTCTCTAAGATAGATTTGAGGTCTGGATACCACCAGGTCTGGGTTCGTGAGAGGAACATTCCAAAGACTGCTTTCAGGACCAGATATGGTCACTTTGAATTTCTGGTCATGTCTTTTGGGCTGACGAATGCTCCTGTAGTGTTTATAGACCTGATGAACAGCATATTCAGACCGTATTTGGATTTGTTCATGATAGTATTTATCGATGATATTTTGGTATATTCTCATTCAGAGATAGATCAACAGAACCATTTACGAACAGTACTCCAGATCCCTAGACACCGTCAGCTGTACGCCAAGTTTTCTAAGTGTGAGTTCTAGCTAAACTCAGTTGCCTTTTTGGGGCATATCTTGTCGGATGCTGGGATACAAGTGGACACACAGAAAATAGAAGCAGTCAAGACATGGACCAGACCTACCACTCCGACTGAGGTTCGCAGTTTCCTGGGTTTAGTAGGGTATTACCGGAGATTTGTTGAAGGATTCTCCGCTATAGCGGCACCTCTGACCAAGCTGACACAGAAAGCAGCAAAATTTCAGTGGACGGAGGCATGTGAGCAGAGTTTTCAGGAATTGAAAGACAGATTGACCTCCGCCCCAGTACTAGCATTGCCAGAGGGAACAGATGGGTATGCGGTATATTGCGATGCTTCAGGTGTTGGACAGGGTTGTGTACTGATGCAGCATGGAAAGGTAATTGCTTATGCTACCAGACAGCTGAGGAAACACGAAAAGAACTATTCGACCCATGACCTGGGACTGGCCGCAGTAATCCACGCTCTGAAAATCTGGAGGCATTATCTGTATGGCGTTCATGTAGACATTTTTACAGATCATAAAAGCCTGCAGTATATTTTCACACAGAGGGAGTTAAATCTGCGGCAGCGTCGTTGGTTAGAATTGCTGAAAGATTATGACGTAAATATTCTTTATCACCCGGGGAGAGCTAATGTAGTAGCAGATGCCCTCAGCCGTAAGTCAATGGGGAGTTTAGCGTATTTGCGACCCAAGAAGCGGGAGTTAGCCAAGGAAATTCATCAGCTAGCTGGTTTAGCCGTTCGAGTAGTAGAAACAAAAAATAACAGAGCGGTGGTTCAGAACTCTGTTGTGTCATCGTTAGTTACAGAGGTAAAAGAATGGCAGTATGAGGACCCTGACTTAGTCCAGCTCAGAGATAGAGTTCAGAAAGGTAAGGAGCCAGATTTCCAAGTGACTGAGGATGAAGTGCTATGTTGTAAGGGCCGCCTATGTGTCCCGAATGTTTCAGGGCATCGCCAGCAGATCATGTAGGAAGTACATTATGCTCGTTATTCCCTCCATCCAGGAGCAACGAAAATGTACCATGACATCAAAGACATCTACTGGTGGCTAGGTATAAAAGCTGAAATAGCTGAATTTGTATCTAGATGTCCTAACTGCCAGCAGGTGAAAGAAGAACACCAGAAACTGGGCGGTCTAACGCAGGATATAGTCATACCTTTATGGAAATGGGAAATGATAAAAATGCATTTTGTAACAGGGTTACCCCGTACCAGACGCCGAAATGATTCTGTTTTGGTAATCGTTGACAGATTAACAAAATCATCCTATTTCCTGCTAGTACGAACTACATTCTCTGCTGAGGATTATGCTAAACTGTATATCAGAGAGATAGTCAGACTGCACGGTGTTTCGGTGTCTATTATCTCAGATAGAGGAGCAGATTCTGGCAGTCATTCCAGAGAGCCTGGGGACGCAGATTAACTTAAGTACAACCTTTCATCCTCAGACAGACGGGCAAGTAGAACGAACTATCCAGACGCTCAAAGATATGCTACGAGCGTGTGTACTAGATTTTGGGGGTAGCTGGGATGAGCATCTGCCGTTGATTGAATTTGCCTATAACAACAGTTATCATTCAGCTATCTAGATGGCGCCCTTTGAAGCATTATACGGGCGAAAATGTAGATCACCCGTTGGCTGGTTTGAAGTGGGAGAATCAGCGTTGATTGGCTAGACATCATTCAACAGTTAGAGGAGAAGGTAAAGCTTATCAGAGAACGCCTACTGACTGCTCAGAGCCGCCAGAAGTCTTATGCAGATATGCGGCGCAGAAATCTATAATTTGTAGTGAATGACTGGGTATATTTGAAAGTGTCTCCAATGAAAGGGGTGATGAGGTTTTGGCAAGAAAGGCAAGCTTAGCCCGAGGTTCATTGGGCCATATCAGATTCGGCGGAGAATAGGCCGAGTAGCATACGAATTGAACTTGCCTCCAGAGTTAGCGTCTGTTCACCCAGTATTCCATGTATCTATGTTAAGGAAGTTCGTAGGAGACCCTTCCATAGTTGCTCCAGTTTAGGATGTCCAGGTCACAGAAGAGTTAGCATATAAAGAGGTTCTAGTAGCTATACTAGACAGACAGGTCCGTAGACTGAGAACGAAAGATGTTGCTTCAGTCAAAGTATTGTGGCATAACAGGAACCGAGAGGAGATGACCTGGGAAGCCGAGGAGGACATGAAAGCCAGATATCCCCACTTATTTCGGACATGGGCAAATAGGAGGTATGCTAGAACTGTTTTTCCTTATGAATCCTTATACTTCATATATGAAAGCAGGCGATTGATTAAAGATAGTATATATGAATATTATTATTATACTGTGTGGAGTACCTGTGTTGGCTTTTCTGCTTTTCAGGTTTTGGGGATAGTCCATATTATAGGGGAAACTCTGCCGAAATTTTTTTTTCTAGAAACAAGTTGAGTAAGTTGAAAGGTCCTCTAGATAAAAGTTCACATTCCAGGACGAATGTTCTTAAGGGGGGGAGAATGTTATACCCCGTAAAATTTCCAACACATAGATGGCCTATTCGCATGTTGGTTAAGAGTATTTGAAAGCCATACCACGCTAGGAAAAGGCCCGGGGCAAGACCGTACAAGAAACCTATCGAACCATTGCGGAAGGAGCCGGGGCAGAGCCCCTCCGCGATGGCAATGTGTCACGGAGGTGGAGCCTCCGCGATGGCTCCGTGACACGTTGACCCTGTCTAGCCCCAACTATATAAGCCCTCCACTGCGGTTTTAAATGATATAATTCTTATAATTTCCAGCGAAAACAAAGAGAAAAGCAGAGAGAAAGAGGAACGAATGTTTCTTGATAATTTCCGTCTGATTACACCGTCAAACGAGGTCCAAACTCAAATTAACTCCAGATACCGAGGTAATAAGCAGTAAGGAGCATTCCTACGAATTTAGTTTCGCGAAATTCGGCCGGAGAATCGTCGTGCTACCAAACTAAAGTAAGTGGAATTGCTCCAAATTAGTGTCTATATACTCCTATCCCTAAAGTGAGTATTTCTCCCTTCTGGACTTTCAAGAAATAGCGAGTTTTTGACCGTATTTCGATAAGCCAAAGTTTAAGCTATAAATATATCCAAAGAAACATTTTCTTTCAGAATATTGGTGTATTTAGTTCTAATTGACATGTATATGAATGTAGTTGGGAGAAACAGCATAAGTACTGACGGAAATCCCATCGGTCAGTCGGGTACTCAGAAACCAGGTATGTAAAGCTATTCTTTCGGCAAGCCAGGAAGTACAGTCTAGCAAATAAATAGAATAAAGGCCATTTATAGATACCCAGCATATAGGAACGATTTTAGTACGATTTCCAGCAAGCATGCTAGTATATCATTACGTATTATGCGATAGTCAGAATAACGGATAGTCAGATGATTTCAGATAGTAATGTGATATCCGCTAGTAGCTCAGCATGTTCTTATGTAATACCCAGAATGGAAGTTGTAAAACCAGTATAATGAATTAGCAGGGTTACATATAGTATGTATTACATTTGTTGGGATTGTATCCAGTAGTAGATGGCACATTTTATATTATTGAGCTATATCCAGTTATAGATGGCATGTTCTATGTTATTGAGTTATATCCAGATATAATCTGATAGACAGATAAAGGCCAGGTAGCAGTTAGCCCAACAATCAGAAACAGTATAAAACAGAATATAGCATCAGTTATTTAATACAGACTGGCCTTGAAATAAAAGAAGAGAATATGATTAGTATTTTTCATTTGAGCATGCTTGTTGTGTATGTGTTTTGCATGTTGAGACTTGTTGTGGCATGTGGGCACTCTTTAGCATCCCCACCGCCCCTGGGTTATAGCTGTGTCGATACCAGATTCAGATACCGCCACCAGCTGGGCGATGTCGTCCGCCTAGAGGACGATGATGGCCGACCACTATGATAATACGGTCCAGATTACCCTGCTTGCAGGGGCAGTTCAGTTTGCTCTGCGCAGAGCCAGATTACCCTGTTTTTAGGGGCAGATTACTCTATGCGCGCTTGTGGCCGGGGGCAGTTTCAGATACAGATTTTTATAAAATTACCCTATTGCATGCTTGCACCCAGGCGCAGTTTCAATCACAGATACAACAGCAGATTACCCCGTGTGCACTTGCGCCCAGAGGCAGGCTATTCGGACTCAGACACAGTTTATTGTCAGAGGCCGAGGCTTGAGCTACGTACCCAAGGGGGCCGGTAGGAAGAGCTCACAGTTATCAGTTGAGTGGAGTGACTTGTTTTTGGTTGGTTTAGACCCGGGTAGGGGTAGATAGATTGTTCTGTTGTTTGGCACCTTCCAGCTTATGGGGGTCGGTCAGGTAATGTGTGTATTCATATGTATATCTATATGTGCTATTAGATACTGGTAGTTAGTAGAATGACACATCGTCAGGTACGCCCAGTTTAGTTACAGAATATGTAAACTCTCCCCAGTTATCCTCAGCTAGATAGATTCAGCTACTTCCTGCTTATACTTCATGTTATTGTTGTTACCCATTTCAGTTGTATATTTGAGTTTGCTTTACATGCTCAGTACCTGTGGTACTGACGCCCGTGGGGGCGCTGCATTGCTTGCCTGCAGGTACACATAGACGAGGAGTTGATCCCACTTGATCCAGTCAGCAGAGTTGTCAGCTCCTATCCTCTGGAGCTAGACAGTCGGAGGTTGCTCCTATTCCCTTTTTGATTATAGTGTGGGTAGGTAGGGGCCCTGTCCCGACCATTCTATTATTATTTCCTAGATGCTTGCAGTCTGATATTTCCTATGGTGGTGGAGCCGTTCGTGTGGGGACGTGCTTGTATATATTTGTTTAGCTGTTTAGCATTATTGAATATGTTGGCCGTGTGGGGCCATAGCCCAATAGTAGCGGTGACCTTGCCGGTCACGTAGTTATTCAGTATTCTATTATTGAGTTACAGATAACTAGACAACATGGTGGCCTTGTCGGCCCGCATAGGTTTCCCTATATGAGATGATTTTGGTTAGCTGATGATACAGTACAGGTGGCTATAGGCCCAATTGGCCGGAGGCTGTATTTAACACCGTTATATAGCCGGTTCGTTTCTTGAAATAGAGCCAGAGTCAGCGAAAGCACCAGATGTGCTCAGGCTGGACCATTTAGCAGCCCATAGTCTAACAGGCACCAGGTGCCCGTCACATCCCCCAAGGTGGTATGTGACACTATATACCCATTGATGATATTTGTATACCCAGCATGAATTTTGATTTAAATCATCAATTTATCATGTTACACATTACGATTTTGTGAATTTCAAGCTATATGCATGATCTACGAGTATGTATGAATCTTATGAATTATGAATTATATTTTTGGCCAACTCACAGGCCTCATGTTATGGCTAGTTCACGTATGTTCAAGCATTTTTACGATTATCATTATTTAACTATCCCATGAATCAACGCAGGTTATACTATAAGCACTATATATGTTTTGAGAGTAGTATAGAACACCGAGTATGTTCGGGGTCTAGGTTTTTCCCCCGATCTCATAAACTACGTGCCACCGTAGGTATGTTGGGACCTCCTATGGGACTGTCCCTAGCCCCGAATGGCCCTTTTCATGGTTACTTCACACTTTCATGGTTCTACCCTTGGCAAGGTATGAACACCCTCCCGACTAGGGTTACAAGTCGGACTTCATGTGTTCTCATATGGGGTATGTCAGTTAAGAGAATGTCCCACTATTCCTCATGATTATGCATGTTATGATTATGTATGTTGGCTCAAGTCATGTTAAGTAATACTCTTTTATTATGATTTTAATTATGTTATGTTATGTATGTTTTGAAAACCTTGAGCCTTATGACATGTTATGATGGTTTACGATATGAGCATGATGTCTTACTCTTATAATCATTTATGAATTTCATATATGTTTAAAATGTCCATTTTACTTACCTTGCATACTCAGTACATTCCATGTACTAACCATATACTTTCTATGATGTATCATTTTATGATATGGGCCCTAGCTCTCAGGCTCACCCTCACCCGTAGATTGTCTCGGAGTTGTTCTCAGCATACTCGGTGAGTCCTCATGTTTTGAGGGCTATGTTTCGGACTCTATGTTGTTTCTTTCAGTTACAAGATTGTTGGGTTAGTTGGGGAGTTGTCCCATCAACCCGTCTTTTCATGATTAGAGGCTTATCAGACTACAAGTTGTAATTAGTCGTATTGTATGAGTCTAGTTTTTTTTCCTTCTAATATGTCATGATTACATTCTTTTTATGCTAAGTCTTCTACTCATGTGATTAGGATTAGATGTATGCTCATGTCATGGGTCGACTTGGAGCCCCTCGAGGCTCCTTGTCCTACGTCTATGATTCGGGTGTACGTTCGGGTCATGACAAACTTGGTATTAGAGCCATATGATTGAAGTATCCTAGGGAGTCCGAAAGCCGCGTTAAGTAGAGTCTTTTTTATGGGTGTGAAGCACGCCACACTTAAGAAGAAGAGGCTACTAGACGTTTAGGAAATATTCCCTTCTTTCTTGATCTATGTTGTGTGATGAAAAGTCTTTCTATCCTTCTAATTTGTGCTATTCGCATTGCAGAATCATGCCTCCACGCAGAATGAACGCCCAAAGAAATGGTAACGTCAATGATCATGAGGATGTCCATAATGGTGAGCATCAGCCAGCCCCACCTGTTCACGAGGAGTACGCACCAGAGCCAGCTGCCCTCGCTGAGTTTAGGGCAGCGATTTAGATGTTGTCATAGGCCATGACTGCCTAGGTCCAGAATCAGAAAGTGGCGCATTTCCCTCAGAATGGGAATACAGCGGCAGCTAGGGTGAGGGATTTCTTGAGGATGAGCCCTCCGGAGTTCACGGGGTCAAAGGTGGACGAGGATCCACACGATTTCGTAGATTAGATTTTGAAGATCACCCCGGTTATAGGGGTAAACAATGGAGAGTGCATTGAATTGAAATCTTATCAGCTTAAGGGTGTGGCTCACATATGGTTCAAGCAGTGGAAAGATGCCAGGGTAGTAGGTGCAGGCCCAATAGGTTGGGAAGAGTTCCACGCGACATTTTTGGATTGGCTCTTCCCTCAGGAGATGAGGGAGCTCGAAGCGGCCGAGTTTGTCTATTTGAAGCAGGGAAACATGTCCATTCAGGAGTATGCGTTGGAGTTTACTCAATTATCTAAGTATTCTCCGGAGTTGGTGGCGGTCCAGAGGGCTCGAGTGAGCCATTTTGTGCATGGGGTGGAAGACTACTTGGACAAGGATCGAAGCATCTCCATGCTTCATCGGGATATTGACTTTCCCCATATTATATTGCATGCACAGCAAATGGTGTCAGCCTACAAGAGACAGAGGGAGGCAGAAATTTGCCTCAAAAGGAGTTAGGGAATGACTCGTTAGGAGACCTAATGGGTCGTGGTTTGACCCGTGATGACTTGTAAGGAGGGGATGGCAAGCCCAGTGGCCACGGACGACCTGACAAGTTGTCTTGCCTGGAAACCATTCGTTAGGTTGGTCGTTAGGTAATGAATCAAGTGAGAAGTCAGTGTAGTTGACAGAAGGATGTGATGAGTCGTTAAGTGTGGGAACGACACGTCATGTTCGTCGTTAGATGGGAAGAGTTGAAGTTGTAAAGTAGTCTTCTAGTGCACTTGACGAATGGGTCTAACGAGCTCATTACGTTGGTCGTGGTTTGAAGAATGATAAAACTGTGTGAATTTTCTAGTGTGCTTAACGGGCGAGATGATGAGTCATTGGATGGGACAACGACTCGTTACGTGAGTCGTGACTCTAGATTCGGGGAAATTTTTGGTTTTCTTCAGGGACAGTTTTGTAAACTCTTATGATTTTAACTTTTAAACTACGTCATTTTTTGTATTTTTGGGACGTTTTCAAGGGTTTCTACAAGCCTAAACCCTCATTCTCTCAAGATATCTCTCAGGCTCTTCTTCTTCCTCTCCTCTAAAGATTCAAGAACTTCACCAAGGTGTTCATCAAGCTTCAAGGAAGATTTCGAGTAGGGTTCTTCTACCAGGTATGTGGGTTTATCAACAAGGATAGTCTTCCATCCTTGTGCCCCAAAATGTGTTCATTTAAAGCGCCCAATTTCTACTATTCTAGAAGATGCATGACCTAGGGTTTTAAATTGATGGTGAATTCTCCTACAACTCTTTAAATTTAAAGATCCGTTGTGACTATGAGATAAGTACGACGTAAAATAATTGGGTTATCTTGAATTATGTGTTGGGCGATGGAAACTGTGGAGATATGAAATATTCTTCATGAATGATTATAGTTTTAAATAAGGTTTTTGTCATTGTCATTCGATTATCACAAATCCCTTGCATCCATGTTTAATATGTGACAATTATATGATTACCCATGAGAATTTGAATATGTCAATGATTGATGTGATGAGATTAAATTAGAGTTCACGGACTTAAATAACTGAAAGTAAAATATGCATGTCCCTATGTCTTGATGGAATAAATTGGGTAAGAAGTAAATCTATGATAATGGCTTATCTAATGCATTCTTCTCATGAATTGGAATAAATCTTGAAATGGGTCCTATGAAATAAAGATGCAACCCATATGATTTTGTTGCACATGCTGAAATATGAGTAAGCACATAGATTCCTGTAAATATAGATTATATGACTCAATGTATGCCTGTTAAAGTATGAGTTGAATGTATGGGTCATGAATGTCTCTATGATACATGTTGCTTAATATGAAGATGGAATTTAACCATGAGAAAGTAGTATGCATGATGTGAAACTAAAGATGCTCATTAATGTTAGACCTATGAAGAAATTCTAGCATGGCTCCATGATGATATGAATTGTGATGATAAATCATGAGAATGATGATTTTCGAATGTTGGGCTTGTTGTTAGTAGAAAGTAGCCTCGATCCTTCTGAAATGAATGATGTAGGAAAGAAGAGTATGTTCATGTTTCTGATTAGCTTCAGTAGTAGAGAATATATATATATGTATATATATATATATAACGTCAGACAAGTACCTCTCAAATTCTAGCAGTAGTTTGGATCCTCCATAGTAGAGAGAGACTCCCTAGCATCAGTTGGGATCCTCAATAGCAGAGAGTGACTTCCTAGCGTTAGTCGGCATCCTCCATAGTAGAGAGTGATCCCTAGCATCTATCGGGATCCTCAATAGTAGAGAGTGACTCCGTAGAATTAGTCGGGATCCTCCATAGTAGAGAGTGATTCCCTAGATCAATCGGGATCCTTCATAGTACAGAGGGACTCCCTTAATGATGATATCAGTTTGATTCAGTCTTGCATGACCCAGCATTCAGATTACAATGGCTTACTAAGATGATGATCATTCTCTGTTATCACTAATGATTCAGTATAGTATGTGCTACTAATTTCAGATTTGGCACTTATTATATGTTCAGAATTTGACCCTTATGCATGAGTTCTAAGATGTTATATAAATGAGGTTCAAAAAGATGCTTCATGTATATATCTGTGTATGTGAATCATAGAGTATGTGAATATCATGTTGAAGCAGTTATGTGGATGTATTTGATTAAATATTTATCGGATATTTGTTTATTTAATTGTTTATGTTATCCCGCATGCTTAGTACATTCCAAGTACTGACTGCACGCTTTTTGTGTTATATCGTTTCACGATATAAATTCAGGGTTGCAAACTCAGACTCATGGGTAGATACGCTTCGTCCCTATTCAGCAACTATTGGTGAGTCCTCATCCTCCGAGGAAGTGATTATGTTCATATTTTACTATGTTTCAGTTTTCAAACTTTCGGAGTTAGTTTGGGGCTTGTCCCAGCAACTCATCAGTTTAGTAGAAGGCTTTCAGACTTATCTAGACAGATTCAGCGTTGTATCTAAGTGTTATCAAATTATCGTTATGGCTTTTATTAGATTCATTTTATTATCTTTTTCTTATTTATGTTGTTAGTAGTTCTCATGTTAAGTGTATGTTATGATAAGGCTAGGGTGTGAGCCCAGGTCATGACAAACTTGGTATTAGAGTAAAGGTTTAGAGTGTCCTAGGGTATCTGAAAGTCGCGTTAAGTAGAGTCTTCTTCATGGGTGTGAAGCGCGCCACACTTATGACAAGGAGGCTACAAGACGTTCAAGGAATGTTCCCTTTCTTCATTATTCTTATCATGCATAGAGTACAAACTCTAAATAGTTCCTCCCTCTAACTCATTCTTTATGCGCTCACAGATAATGCCTCCTAGATGTGAAAATGGAAGGAGATATAGTAATGATCGCCAGCAGGCACCACCATCCCCGGCGAACCCGAAGGACGACCATGTTACCCATGCCGAGTTCTGGGAAACTCTTAATATGTTGGCACAGGCCGTAACTGCCCAGATTAATTAGCAAGCAATGGCCCATATTCCTAGACTGGAAATGTAGCGGCGACAAGGGTGAGAGATTTCATCGAATGAATCCACCCGAGTTTTTAGGGTCAAAAGTAGAAGAGGACCCATATGAGTTCTTGGAAGGGATTCAGAAGATCACCCACATCATGGGGGTGATGGGAATTCAAAGAGCGGATTTAGCCTCCTACCAGCTAAAAGGAGTTGCCTACATTTGGTTTTGTCGGTGGAGGGACAGTCAAGGGATTGGAGTAGGCCCTGTGAGTTGGGATGAATTTAAAACTACGTTCCCAGATAGGTTTTTTCCTATAGAGTTAACAGAGGCTAAGGCGGTAGAATTCATCAACCTAAAATAGAATGGCATGACAGTACAAGAGTATGCATTGGAATTTACCCGGCTATCCAAGTATGCCTCGGAGATGGTAGCAGACTAGAGGGCCCGAGTGAGCAGGTTTGTGAATGGAGTCAAACTCCTTGATTAAAGAGTGCAGGACTTCCATGTTGCAAAGGGATATAGACTTCTCATGTTTGGTGATATTTGCGCAACAAATGGAGGCAGAGCAAGTAAAGGAAAAGGAGAGAGAGGCCAAGAAGGCCTGGAGAGGAAATTCAGAGTCCTCTTCGCTAAGGACGAGTAGTGGACACCACCCAGTTTCTCAATAAAGGTCAGAAGCCCCAGCATTTTCAATAGTCAGTGCCCTATATAGATCTAGACTAAGGGGGATCACGTATCCCATGTGTGCCAGCTGTGGGAAGCACCACTTGGGAGAGTGTATGGCTGGGTTGGATGTTTGTTTCTGGTGAGGTCAGTCAGGCCATAAGCACTAAGATTGCATAGAGGCAAAGCGAGGCGAGAGTAGGTCCTCGGCTGTTTCTTTAGTGGCCCTAGTAGCTCATCCATTTCAGCAGGATGTAGTATATAGCCCAGATGGAGGACGTCGTCAAAACTACTCCCATGCTAGCATAACACACCAGGATAAAGGCAAGTTGACAGTAGTGGCCACAGGTATGTTGTAAGTTTTGTATTATCTCTTATATCATGTCAGCCCAGTATTGAATAAGAAGCCCTGTTGTGATTGCAAGAATTTATTGTTGACTGGTAATGTGAATATCTGTTAGTATGAGGCTTGTAGTGAAGGTTAGAGGTGGAAGAGAAGCTAGGAGTTTGTAAATTGGCCTAACCTTCAGGAAGATTTAGGAGTCTTAGAATGATGACTACAAGCTAAAGGGGAGATAGTGAGTATGTGTAGTAAGTCAGACCTTGAGGGTGCTCATAAAGAAGTTTCAGCCTTAGAAGTGCAGTATATGGATAACTTCAAGATTTAGATAATTTCCCTTGTGATTCAGTTGAAGTTAAAGTGATGTCCATTCCTACATGCAGATTCCTCGAGGTTTAGAAGTAACCACTTCAGACAGTGATGCTAGTCTTTCTCTGTAAGTTCTTTATGCTCATTTTCATGTTATGAATCAGTTATGTGTGTTAATTTATGTGTTCTAGTATGGTCAGCTCGAACTCGATCTTCAGAAGTTGTTTATTAACTCAATAGAGTCAGATTATCTCTTGTATATGCTCAGTTTTAGATGTCGAGAATAACTCGTGCTCATGAATTCCCTACCCTCAGTTAGATTTGATATCGTGAATGTTAGCTTAGTATCAAGATGCGATTCAAGAACGAAGGATCAGGCTGTATTAGTTTTGTGCCAAATAAAAAGGGAAAGGATTTTCTTCAAGTGTTCTGTTTAGTTCTATGTTGGTCTCACATTCCTCGGTTTCCCTTGTGCCATGGTATGCATGTTAGATGTGGATATTCATATTTGGAGCATAGGGTTGGTTCGGAGTCAAATACTCCGTTGATGTTTAGCTGTGTTTGATTGGTATTTGAATATCAATTTCATCTTTATCTTCTCAGTATGTTCAGCTAACATTCGAGGAAAAATGTTCCCAAATGGGAGATATCGTAGCACTCTGAAAGTCCTAGAGATCAAACCCCGGAGTTAGAAGAAGCTCAGCAGAAAAGTTAGCAGAAATTTGCCTCAAACGAGTTAGGGAACGACTCGTTAAGAGACCTAACGGGTCATGGTTTGACCCATGATGAACTATAAGAAGGGGAAGGCAAGCCAGTGGCCACGGACAACCTGATGAGTCGTCTTGCCTGGCAATGATTCGTTAGGTTGGTCGTTGGGTAATGAATCAAGTGAGAAGTCAGTGTAGTTGATGGAAGGATATCATGAGTCGTTAAGTGTGGGAACGACTCGTCATGTCCTTCGTTAGATGAGAAGAGTTGAAGTTGTGAAGTAGTCTTCCAGTGCACTTGACGAATGGGTCTAACGAGTCGTTGGGTGGAGTAACGAGTCGGTACGTTGGTCGTGGTTTGAAGAATGATAAAACTGTGTGAATTTTCTAGTGTGCTTAACGATCAAGATGATGAGTCATTGGATGGGACGACAACTCATTACGTGAATCATGACTCCAGATTGGGGGAAATTTCCAATTTTCTTCAAGGACATTTTTGTAAACTCCTATGCTTTTAACTTTTAAACTATATTGTTTTGTGTATTTTTGGGACGTTTTTAAGGGTTTCTACAAGCCTAAACCCTCATTCTCTCAAGATATCTCTCAAGATCTTCTTCTTCCTCTCCTCTCAATATTCAAGAACTTCACAAAAGGTGTTCATCAAGATTTAAGGAAGATTTCGAGTAGGGTTCTTCTACTAGATATGCGGGTTTATCAACAAGGATACTCTTCCATCCTTGTGCCCCAAAATGTTTTCATTTAAAACGCCCAATTTCTACTATTATAGAAGATGCATGACCTAGGGTTTTAAATAGATGTTGAATCCTCCTACAACTCTTTAAATTTCAAGATCCGTTGTGACTATGAGATAAGCATGGCATAAAATAATTGAGTTATCTTGAATTATGTGTTGGGTGATGGAAAATGTGGAGATATGAAATATTCTTCAAGAATGACTAGAGTTTTAAATGAGGTTTTTGTCATTGTCATTCAATTATCACAAATCCCTTGCGTCCATGTTTAATATGTGACAATTATATGATTACCCATGAGAATTTGAGTATGTCAATGATTGATGTGATAAGATTAAATTAGAGTTCACGGACTTAAATAACTGAAAGTAAAATATGCATGTCCCTATGTCTTGATGGAATAAATTGGGTAAGAAGTAAATCTATGATAATGGCTTATCTAATGCATTCTTCTCATGAATTGGAATAAATCTTGAAATGGGTCCTATGAAACAAAGATGCACACTTCCCATATGATTTTGTTGCACATGCTGAAATATGAGTAAGCACATAGATTCCTATAAATATAGATTATATGACTCAATGTATGCCTGTTAAAGTATGAGTTGAATGTATGGGTCATGAATGTCTCTATGATACATGTTGCTTAATATGAAGATGGAATAACCATGAGAAAGTAGTATGCATGATGTGAAACTAAAGATGCTCATTAATGTTAGACCTATGAAGAAATTCTAGTATGGCTCCATGATGATATTAATTGTGATGATAAATCATGAGAATGATGATTTTCTAATGTTGGGCTTATTGTTAGTAGAAAGTAGCCTCGATCCTTCTGAAATGAATGATGTAGGAAAGAAGAGTATGTTCATGTTTCTGATTAGCTTCAGTAGTAGAGACTAGATATATATATATATATATATATAACGTCAGACAAGTACCTCTCAAATTCTAGCAGTAGTTTGGATCCTCCATACTAGAGAGAGACTCCCTAGCATCAGTTGGGATCCTCAATAGCAGAGAGTAACTTCCTAGCGTTAGTCGGCATCCTCCATAGTAGAGAGTGACTCCCTAGCATCTATCGGGATTCTCAATAGTAGAGAGTGACTCCGTAGAATTAGTCGGGATCCTCCATAGTAGAGAGTGACTCCCTAGATCAGTCGGGATCCTTCATAGTACAGAGGGACTCCCTTAATGATGATATCAGTTTGATTCAGTCTTGCATGACCCAGCATTCAGATTATAATGGCTTACTAAGATGATGATCAGTCTCTGTTATCACTAATGATTCAGTATAGTATGTGCTACTAATTTCAGATTTGGCACTTATTATATGTTCAGAATTTGACCCTTATGCATGAGTTCTAAGATGTTATATAAATGAGGTTCAAAAAGAAGCTTCATGTATATATCTGTGTATGTGAATCATAGAGTATGTGAATAGCATGTTGAAGCAATTATGCGGATGTAGTTGATTAAATATTTATCGGATATTTGTTTATTTAATTGTTTATGTTATCCTGCATGCTCAGTACATTCCAAGTACTGACTGCATGCTTTTTGTGTTATATCATTTCATGATATAAATTCAGGGTTGCAAACTTAGACTCGTGGTTAGATACGCTTCGTCCCTATTCAGCAACTATTGGTGAGTCCTCATCCTCCGAAGAAGTGATTATGTTCATATTTTACTATGTTTCAGTTCTCAAACTTTAGGAGTTAGTTTGGGGCTTGTCCCAGCAACTCATCAGTTTAGTAGAAGGCTTTCAGACTTATCTAGACAGATTCAGCGTTGTCTCTAAGTGTTATCAAATTATCGTTATGGATTTTATTATATTCATGTGATTAGCTTCCGCTTATTTATGTTGTTAGTCGTTCTCATGTTAAGTGTATGCTATGATATGGCCATAGGTCAACTTGGAGCCTCTCGGGGTTCCTTGTCTCGTGTTACAGCTAGGGTGTGAACTCAGGTCACGACATTAAATCCAGGAGCTACTTTGTCTTTTGTGACCCCTTATATTACTAGTAGTTTTGGAGTTAGCCCTTAAATTCTAACAGAACCATGCTTTGTCTGTACCCCGATCGGTGAATCAGTTGTAGCTAGGCAGGTGTATACAAGTTGCATATAACACCCTGGAAACTCAAAATCCAATTATGGGGCATGAAATAGGAAATTTGGAAAACTGTAGAAATGTTGCAGGACGGCCCAACTAACGAGTCCTCAAGTAACCTCACGACTCGTTAGGTGAGCCGTGAGGAGAAGGCTGGTTAACGTAGAGGAGGGAGGCAGTGTACCAAATGAGGGACATCATGAGTCGTGGTCACTGACCACGACCTGTAAGTCACTCATGGTCAGGCCTGAATTAGGAAGATTTTAGTTGACCAGTGTACTCGACGAGTGGGTGAAACGAGTCGTCATCTGTTGTAACGACTCGTTAAGTGACTCATTATGGGACTTAGCATTAAATCTCCAAAATGAGACAGTGTGGTCCACGACTGGTGACCACAAGCTTTGGTCAAAGATAACGACTCGTTAGGTCCCTCGTGGTGACCTACTGAGGATCTGGGGCAGTGTACCTGACGGGAGTGACCACGAGTCGTGGTCAGTCACCACAAGTTAGGTCACCAGTTAGGGGCGCCTGACAGTTTTTCCCAGTGAATTTCTAAGGGCTATTTAATAATTTCCTATTCTCCTAAGCTTTAAACCATGTCGTTTTTAATGTAAAATCAGACTTATTAAAGGGTTGGGATGGTTCCTCCCCTCATTCTCACGTTTATTCTCATAAATCAATCGAAGGGCTCCTCAAGAAAACTCTCAAGCAAGCTTAGGGTTCTCATCTATCGAAGTAGTTCAAGTCCCTTTCTTTGGGGTTTCAGCAAGGGGATTGTTCTTCCCTTGTGTCCCCAAAATACTCCTCAATTTCCTCTATCAGTTTTAAGCCCTGAGTTTTCAAGTATGAAAAGGTTTCATGTTTATTTTCGTTGATTTCACTTAGAACGATGTTCATGTATATTGATGATATGATCCCCATAAATTTCATATCAAAATGTCAGTGTTTATACAAAAGTGAATCTAAGCCCTAACTTTCGAGTTATGAATTTTTCTTATTAAATTTCCTCTAGTGAATGAAGAATGCTTTGGGATAAACTTTCTAGAATTTCCTATATATGTATATGTTGAGTAAATATCCCATTAATGAGAATGACTCTAGCTCTGTTGAATGAAATTCCTAAAATCCTTGAAATGGATCTACATTATGAAATTTCCGCGTTGTTGGAGTAAGTTGAGTTCTCTATTAGCTGTTTGTAGTCCAGACTAGTTAGAACTTAGAACTCCTCAGAATCATATCAGTCTAGTCTCAGTCAGAGTGTTAGAATCCTCACTGAAATTTAGAAAATTGTCAACTAATTAGTTTGACTTCTGTCTTATTTCGAGGTGTCAGTGGTGCCTCTCAGTTATCAGAATCAGACTCAAATTTATAGTTTTTGGTCCATTAGGCGGTCATGGAATTCTAGTATATAGCTCTGACCATACCCAGGCCCCAGTTCAGTTAGAGCTTTGTCTTAGACGGTCACGACGCTTCTAGATGAGCAGCTCTAACTAGTCTAGAACCCAGTTTCAGAATCTGTTCCTATAAGACTCTTAGGGTACATGCAGCTATATGTCCCTGACTAGTCTTGGACCCCAGTTTTGAGCTATCAGCTTAGTAGTTCAGTTTAGGTTTTCCAGTGGGAGTAGAACATAGCACCGAACGGGCCGGGGTTCCAGCGCACCCAGTTCCCAAAATTATGTTGCCAGCGTAGGTTACAGTATTACTTGTCCTGATTGGTCCCAGACTTTTGTGATCACTCAGTTCATTCCTTTACACCCTGGCAAGGTATATTGGGTCCTATCGGTGGGGTGTATACATCGGACTCCATGTTTAGCTCACGTGGTTATATGTTGGTTATAGACTCTCCCACTAGTCAGTCCAGTCTAGTATCAGAATAAGCAGCTTAGTTCAGTACAGTATCTCAGATTTAGTGTTTCATACCTATGGCATGTCCTTGACCATCAGACAGGGTCATCTTGACCATTTCAGATTATATTAGTAGTTCAGTCAGCTTACCTGTTGGACATTGCGTGTCATTTCAGTTCAAACTTTATATTCAGTTATGTTCCTCCCATTTACTCAGTACATTCAAAGTACTGATGCTTACTTTTATGATGTATCATTTCATGATACAGCTGCAGGTTCTCAGACTCAGCACCGTTAGTTGCCGCAGTTCAGATTCTCCATCGTAGCAGTTTAAGTGTGAGTCCTCATCATCCGAGTGCACTATTTTCCTTCTTTTAGTCATGTATTAGTTTTAGTTAGACTTAGAGTTAGTTGGGGACTTGTCCAGCAATTCCTCTATTAGATGGCTTTGAGACAAACATGATTTTTAGATTTGTCAGAATTATTCAATTGTTTGAACTTTATGTTTTCACACTTTTCTCTCATAAATATTTTATGATATTATTTCAAAGTTCAACTGTGCTTGTTTACTCAGAATGCTAGTAACTGATAGACCAAGGATTGACTTGGAGTCACTTGTGGCTTCAAGTAGCGTGTTACGTACAGGGTGTAGGCTCGGGGTTCACAAACTTGGTATTAGAGCCCCAGGTTTATGGTATCCTCGAAAAGTCTAAAAGTCGCATCGAGTAGAGTCCTCTTCATAGGTGTGAAGCGCTCCACACTTAAGACGAGGATGCTACGATATGTTATTAGGAAAATTTCCTTTTGTTCATATTATTTATCGTGCATTAAAGTTCAAATTCCAGAAATACCCTTCTAATTCATGCTCTGTTTGATGTCAGTGAACTATGCCTCCCAAACATGGTAATGGAAAAAGGGCTGCTAATGTCAACAGACCTGCCCCATCAGCCCCGGCAGCTCCTTAGGATGAATCCATATCCACCGCCGAATTCAAGACAACCATTCAATTGCTAGCTGAAACAGTCACCAACCAGGTGAACCAGCAGGTGGTTCTAGTAGCCACAATTGGGCCTGCAGCTGCTGCTCGGGTGTGGGATTTTACCCAGATGAACCCTCTAGATTTTCATGGAAAGAAGGTGAGAGAGGACCCACAAGGGTTTGTAGATGAGATTAGAAAAATCACTCGAATTATAGGTGTCAATTCCTCTGAAAGTGTTGATTTGGCTGCCTACCAGCTAAAAAGAGTAGCCCAAGTCTGGCATGACCAGTGGAAGGAAAGAAGAACAGCGAAAGCAGGACTAGTGGAGTGGGAAGAATTCCACACAACTTTTCTGGACAGGTTTTTCCCTCGGGAGCTGAGGGAGGCTAAGATGGCAAATATTCGGTGGTTTGCTATATGGTTTAAAAACCGACACGCAAGTGCACGTGGTCAAACAAGTAATAAAGTGGCTAAGTAGCCAAGTATCGATCCAAGGAGGCTCAAGATATGTAAAGTTGCCTAGTTTACTATATTCCTATTTCACTTCTAATTATGCTAACAACAATGTAACAAACAGTTACTTGAGTTTTTGTTTCTAAACTATATCTACTACAATTTATAACAACTATTTACTGTGAATTTAGACAATGGATATGAACATGCCAAGGTTAAGAACAAGTAATGAACTTGATAATCATGATAATTTGGTTAATCTCTTCTTCATGTTGCTAGCCAAGAACATTCGCCTAGAAATTAAAACTCTCGTATTTAATTTCACTTTAGAATCATAAACCATCCGTCTACATTTCTGTGATCAAATGCAATTTATGACCTAGCACTACAATTCCGGTTCCTAAATTGACTAATACGGCTTTCAAGTATATTTCTATCAGGAAAGCACATCAAAACCCAATTTTCCCAAATCAAGTTAAGAACAATACCCTATTAATTCACAACTTTCCAATTTCTTGCTCTTTCGAGTGAAATTGGACTTTTTAGATGTACATTAATGTCGGCCAAGCACTAATGCAGTAAAACAAGAATTAATAGAACAACATGGAAGAAGAAGAAGAAAACCATATCATTTACAATCAAAATTCACTACACATGTTCAAAACCTCAACAAAGAAGAGAATTAGCCACTCATTTGTGGATTGATCATCCTAAAATGAGTGTAAATCATACGTACAATTGATAGAAAGAAGAAAAGAAGAGAAGAAATCCCTTAGCTTTTTCGTTCCTCAACTGCTCCTAACCCACGTCTTTGCTCTCCACTTCTGAACTCAGTCTAAAAACTAAAAACTGCTTAAAATAAACCGAAGTGTGCTATTTATACTAGTGGGAAATTTTTCCCGGAATAACAAGCAACGTGTCACGGAGGCCAACGCAGAGCACTGCCTCCGTGACACGGCGTGGATGCGGACCTTCACTGGAATTTCAGGGTCCGGTAAATTAGCCTCAACGTGGCACGGAAGCCAACGCGGAGGCCTCTCTCCGTGCCACAGAGCTGATGCGAAGGCACACTGGAATTTGCCATTTTAATTCCTGTTCAGGCAGTGTGCTACCGCGATGGTAGCGTGGCACGGCTCCATCGCGGAGCCCCTATAAAATGTGCATTCCAATGTCTTTTCCACGCTCGCATCCAAGTCCAACTCCGATATAGTTCCAACATGCATTTTAGCTCCTAAAAATCACAATTACCTGCAAAACAAATGCTAATCATGTTGGTTAGTATAAATTCGAATTTTATTACCAATTACATGATATTATATACACATTGCACAACAAACAAGGTAAAAATGATACGTTTAAGTATCACTTGGGCATATAAATCTGCCCAAGATCACTTACCCCACACTTAAATCCTTGTTCGTCCTCGAACAACGCATACACAAATCATGCAAATTACATCCCAACCTTCGTCACTATGGTGCGACCATTTACGCTACGGTCATACCGATTATTCAATTTTTGCAAATCATCACGAAGACATGCTTGGTCTTACAATACAATGACCTTTAATACATCAAGACTTCCTAGACCTCTAAGAATTGATTCTTGATATCGGCAAACTCATGCAAATCAGCTAATCAAGAAATCCGACACAAAAATCAATCTTTCCTCAAGCATGTGCCCTCACAACTCGAGAGAATCTTCCCCTTTATGTTCATGCAGCACACAAACATTCAAGTAGGGGCATACAAAAATTAATTTCACTCACTCTCCCAAAAGACTTTCCATGCCTCATGTCATGACCCATAAGCTTGCCCTTAGTGTATTACTCCACTAATATAAAGAAATGCAATGTAAGATCACGTAGGACTTTAATGGGTTGCAACGGGGCTATGGATCTAGTATATATATATTGGATTAGCCAATAATAGTCGCTAGCATCCTTAAGCGCCTTTTCAACTCATTCCCATCGACTTATGGACATTGTTCCTCTCTTTCCTCTTTTTCTCCCATTCATGCTGGTTTCCTTTCATACAGCCCATTTCCTCAGACACACTTGACACAAAACAAAGGGTTTTCATGTACCCTCGCTATCATTTAATTATAGCAAGTTCCTCTTCAACATCATCTTTTCTTTCTTCACTCTGCTTTTCCTTTTTCTTTTCACTCTTTAACACTTTGGGAAAATATTTTCTTTTCTTTGTAAGCGCTTAAGTGTTTTGTATAGACTTTAAGGCTAATGAAAATAAGGAATAAAGCTTAGTTTATACAAGTTTGGACAAAAGAAAGAAAGAAATCGGCTAAAGGCTCAACGGGCTGACTAGGGTATACAACATATACAAAGGTAGAATTTGACAAGAAAAAAATGGAATCTATCGGTTAAAACAAAGAAATGCCTACATCCTTTCCACACAACACTTCCTTCATTTCGTTTTGTATACACACCAGGCAAGTTCTAGACAATTCACAATGGCATGGAATAACAATACCTCACTTCACACTTCGTGCACATGCTCGAATCAAGATGCATTCACAAACTCTCTAATTAGCCAATCACATGAATTCAAAATTAAGCCTCAATCATCCTGAATCAAATTCTATAGCCTAGGTAACTCAACATATTTATCAAATTGCATGCTTTCAAATGAATCATTTTCACATTTTGAACATCAGTTACACACGCAACGAAATTTTAGCAACCATAAGCAACTACAGTTCATTGATGCAATCCACCAAAGAAAAATTTAAACAAATAAAAATCCTACTCCTACCGACTACATTTCCCTTAAGACGGTCGTCATCCATCCATCATAGGGAACGGTCACTAACTATGACATCGGTTCAATGGGACTAATCTCGGTAAAAGAACCGAAAACAAACTCCGAGAAATCCAAAAAAATAAAAATCGAAAAATTTTGCAACACATCGATCATTTCGATAGGAAAAAAAAATATTTACAAGTGCAAAATATTTTCGCGAAAATTTTGAAAAATACCGATCATCTCGATAGAAAAAAAAATATTTACAAAATTTACAAAATATTTACACTGGCAACCATAACTTTTCATACCACACATCATTAACCACACAAACAAATATATACAGATACACCACAAATCAGTTCACCACAGGGAAAGCACAAACATTCATCCAAACCAAGGAAAAAAACATACAGCAAATTAGAGCCTATGTCCCAGCACCTAGCTACTCCCCACCCCACACTTAAATCGAACACTGTCCCCAGTGTTCACAACAATACAAAGCACAAAATTTTGGGTGGTGGAACTCCCTGCTCAGTCGAAATATTCGACTTCTTCATCTGGTGCTGCGGCCTCGTCGCCCATATCTGAATCAGCTCCATCGTCGTCATCGGACTCCACATCGGAGTCCTCACGACGTGTCTCCTCATCAGTAGGGACATCGTCATCAGTAGGCTCCATGAAGGCTGTTCCCACCCGACATAAGGCTCTGGCGTTCGCGCCAAAGGGGTAGTCCAGCTCCAGCTGCCATAATTCTTCCTCGGTGGCTGGTCTCCCACCAATCCGTAGCTGAAGCATCTGCATGCCAAACATACGGGCCATGTACTGATTGTCCCGAGCATGTCGCTCGCCCAAAGTCAATGCTGGTCCATGTGTAGTTTCGGGGGCCTTAGTCTTTGTCACATCGAGGGCCCTCCGCTCCAACTGCGGAATATAGTCCAAGGCTTCTTCCTCAATGTCGAGGCCTCGGAGGAAGGTGGTGATGAGTCCACCAAACCCATATTTGTGGCCCTGGTACAGTCTGGCTCTCTTCATGGCAGATATTATTACCGCCCCAACATTAATCTCAAGCCCTTTCATAAGGGCATACACCAAGCAGACACGGTCGCGGGTCACGTCCGTCATATGAACTCCTGGGATCAAACACGAACACCCAATCTTCAGCCATATTCTGGCCTCCCTGTTCATCTGCGAATAAGGCAGCGTCTGGTGGTAACCCCTCTCCTTATGTCTACTCCATCGGGCTGTGGATCGAGCCCCACACAACGTACGTCTGATGTCGGCGTACGGTGGGGTGATGTTTAGCTGGCGGAGAACGTGGGCGTTTGTGTCCCGCGCTCCAACTATGGCATTCAGCTGCTGGGGTTCCAGAGTGACAATCTACCCTCTGATTTTCACTGTGTGGCTTCTGATGGCTGGGTTCCAGTTTGCATAAAATTCCCGGACCAAATGAAGGTTGCACTCCTTGGGCTCCTGAAAGATAAAGCTGAGCCCAGCTGCTTCAATTCTCTGTACAATGCGAGGGAACTCCTGTGCGAGTGGTTCCCGTGCAATATGTTCCTCCGGGAAGTACTTGCTCTCCTTATGCTTATTATACCATTTCTTTCCTTCCTCGGTTATCCATCTTGTTCCGTATTGGCGGCGTTGGCCGCGCGGAACAGCAGGTGCAGCTGGGACTGCGGTGCCCAGTCTCATCCTTTTCCTACCGGTGCCTGAGGTAGAAGCACCCTTGCCTTTATCTTGTCTGCTAGCCATTGTACCTGTCAATTTACACAAACAAGCACAAAGTTAAGCTAGAAACTTGTTAACTTCGGCTAAGGTCAGGTTACACAACATTTACCCCACACTTAGGCCTTAGCTACTTCTACAAATTACGGCAAGGATAACTCTAATTACACCACAGACAACACTATACACTTCATGCTTAGTGCGTTAAAAAAAAATTTCGACAGCATAACGGTTAGCGTACTACTCAGACTTCATACAGCTAATCCCAATCCTACTATCGCTAACAATTCACACATCGCACTTTGCAACAAAAACAACAACAAAATAAAAACAACGCTAAAAACATTCTATAGACAATCTAATCCAAACAATCTAACCAATTTACACACTTTTTGCATTTTCCCAAAAAAAAAATCGAGAATTTGTCGTCTTTTAACATTTACACAATATTTACCACGACTTCTCTCAATTTACAAACACACCCCGGCATCTAATTTGCCGACTTATCAAGTCGCTCAAGTTAAATTCAACAATTCATGCCCTAGAATACAATTCTATAATCAAATTCGAATTATTTACGCAATCGATAAGTTCAAATGCTAAATACAACAATCCAAACATGTATCAATCACAAATAACTCAACATTCATGTTTAATTTCTACCTAGGGTGATATATATCACCTCACATGCCCAAATTTGACAACAATCGCCAAAAAATTGAGATAGACGATGAAAACATACCTTTGAATTGAGAAACCGAAGAAACTTGACGTATTCCTTGCCTAGGAACGTGGCACGGTGCTTGGGGAGGGGGAAATAGATGTTTTGGTCGCGGAGGGAAGAGGGAATGGGAAGAAATGGGGCAAAATCGAGGGTTTTAATTTAAGAAAACACGCGGGTCACTCGACAACCCGGTGTGACCTGGCACCAAATACACGGCAACGTGTCACGGAGGGTAACGCGGAGACCCTCCTCCGTGACACGGAGCCAACGCGTTGGCTTACTGGAATTTTTGAAAAATCCGGATTTTGCCTTCAACGTGTCACGGAGGGTAACGCGGAGCCCTACCTCCGTGACACGGCGCCAACGCGCCAGTGCACTGTTTCTTCAATTAATTTGATTTTTCATACCTTGCCTCATTTTCTCGATTCCATGTATATTTCCTCCGTTATACCTGAAAATCACCTCACTAAACAAAAATTGGTTAAATGAATAGATTTCCCTAACTAAAATAAAAAATACTAACTAAAATGAAAATCTAAACCTAATCAAGAAAAGGAAAAGAAAAATAAAACTTGGAAATAGAAAATAAAAACAAAAATAAAGATAAAAATTAACTACACTGTGCAAAAAAAATAAAAAATAAAAAATAAAATATTTTTCTCACGGGTTGCCTCCCGTGCAGCGCCTGGTTTACCGTCGGGCTCGACGTCCTTTATGCTCACTTGTCTACTAGAGTGATGGACGATTTGTCCCGATCATGGTCATCCCCCCAGTAGTTCTCAACCTTATCCGGTGGCCTTCCTAGTAACTCTCGGGAATCACTCATTCCATTAGCATTCCCATGATCAATCACATTGATCACCGAGAGTTCCTTATAAACAGTCTGGAGCTTAGGTACCTTGTACACATCGAACACTTCGACCTTGTCATGTGCTCGCATCGTGAGTTGACCCGCAGCTACATCAATTAATGCTTTTCCGGTTGCCAAAAAGGGTTGTCCCAAAATAAATGGGACTTCAGCATCTGGTTCAAAATCCAGAACAATAAAATCGACCAGAAAAATGAGGGAGCCTACTTGCACTAACACATCCTCAACAATGCCATCCGGCTTAGCTAAAGACCTGTCTGTTAGCTGCAAGATTGCCGTTGTAGGTCTAGGACTCCATAGACCTAACTTTCTGAATACCGAAGATGGCATCAGATTTATGCTTGCCCCTAAGTCGCATAATCCACGAGCTCGGATACTTTGCCCAATCGTAAGCTGGATAGTAAAACTTCCAGGGTCTTTCAATTTTGTGGGCAACCTATTCTGAATACGGGAAGTGCATTCCTCCGTTAAAGCTACCATGGCATACTCAGTCAAACGACTTTAGTTAGCCACGATGTCTTTAATATATTTCGCATATTTTGGCACTCCCTGCAAGACATCAACAAGAGGTAAGTTAACATGTACCTGTTTAAGTACCTCCATGAATTTCTGGAAACACGCCTCCTCTTTGTGTTTCTTCAGTCGTTGAGGGAACGGGGGTGGAGGCCTTTCTGGTTCAGCTTCTTTAGTCTTCCCCTTATCTGAGATTTGCTCTCCCTCAACATCTGCTACTCCTGAGTTTTGAGGCGGTCTTTCCGGTTCCACCTCCTTTAACTGTAAACCACTCCTCGTGGTCACTGCATTTACCTGCTTCGGATTAGGATCCGTGTCGCTAGGTAGTCCTCCTCTGGGTATCGTATTTTGGGCACTAGCAAATTGTCCAAACTGATATTCAAGAGCCTTGGTCGCCAATTGATTATTCTTTACTTCGGCTGCCAATTTAACATAGTCAGCCTACAATTGTGCCTGATTAGCGATCATGGTTTTGAACATCTCCTCAATGGTAGGTGATGGTGGTGGGGGAGGGGCATTGTGATTTCTGAATTGAGCTTGATAATTTTGTTGCCCTCCTTGGTTTCTGTGCATACCCTGCCCGAAACTTTGGCCTTGTTGATTGTTGCTACCCCACGAAAAATTCGGATGGTTTCTCCAATTTGAGTTGTAGCCACTACCAAACTGCTGCTGATTTCTCTGTGCATTGCCCACAAAGTTAACAGAATCAGGATTTGCACCACAGCATTCAGCTGAATGCTCACTACTACCACACACTTCACACCACATCTGTTGAACTGCATTGACTGAAGCTGAAGGCTGGTTCAAATTCATATTGCTGAAGTGAGTGTTTAACTGATTTTGCAAAGCAGCTATCTGTGCAGTGATAGCTGTAAATCCATCCACTTCAAGCACTCCCGCTGCTTTCCTTGCTCCACCTCGAGATGAATCTTCATTCCATTCATGATTGCCTTGTGAAATTCGGTTGAGCAAAGTGTACAGCTCCTCGTAAGTCTTTTCCAGCGCTTGCCCTCCAGCTGCTGAATCTAACAGAATTTTAGTGTGGGGCTCCAAACCCTCAATAAATGTGTGTACCAACACCTCATTGGACTGATGATGATGAGGACAGTCCCGCAACATGGATTTAAATCTTTCCCAGGCTTGATATAGATTTTCTCCCTCCCTCTGTTTAAAACTTAGAATTTGACTTCTAAGTCTGGCTGTTTTACCAGAAGGGAAAAATCTCATCAGAAACTTCCGTGCAAGATCATCCCACGTTGATATAGAATTGGGTGGTTCAGCTTTTAACCACCTCTTGGCTTCACCAAGTAAGGAAAACGAAAATAAGGTGAGCCGAACATAATCAGGTGACACTCCAGCGGGTATATAAGTGTCACTTATCTCCAAAAAGTTTTGGAGATGTTGTTGTGGATCTTCATGAGGGAGACCGGTAAATTGCCCGCTTGTGTGCAAAAGTTGCACCATATTCTGCTTTAATTCAAACCTCCCTCCAGGCTCTGGTTTACGGACACTAGAATGTACATTGTTGGCGTGTGGGATTGCCACCTCGCGTACCGGCCTTGCTACTGCTTCATCAGGCACTAACACTGCCCGCACAACTGGTGGATTTTGTTGCTCCATAATAGACTGTTTAAGCAACTGCAGCTTCTTTCGTAGAGCTTCTCTACGTTGACTATGAAATTCACGTTCAAGCTCTAAGTAAGATTCCACCAGCTCCTTGTCCCTTGCCAGTGTTCACAGAAACAAAATCTGCAAAATACAGGCTAAGACCAAGTTGTTAACACTTAAGAAAATAAAAATAAAAATACAGAAAATTTACACTAAACACAATTTCACAAATCACCTAGCCTCCCCGGCAACGGCGCCAAAAACTTATTCGGTGGTTTGCTATATGGTTTAAAAACCGACACGCAAGTGCACGTGGTCAAACAAGTAATAAACTGGCTAAGTAGCCAAGTATCGATCCAAGGAGGCTCAAGATATGTAAAGTTGCCTAGTTTACTATATTCCTATTTCACTTCTAATTATGCTAACAACAATGTAACAAACAGTTACTTGAGTTTTTGTTTCTAAACTATATCTACTACAATTTATAACAACTATTTACTGTGAATTTAGACAATGGATATGAACATGCCAAGGTTAAGAACAAGTAATGAACTTGATAATCATGATAATTTGGTTAATCTCTTCTTCATGTTGCTAGCCAAGAACATTCGCCTAGAAATTAAAACTCTCGTATTTAATTTCACTTTAGAATCATAAACCATCCGTCTACATTTCTGTGATCAAATGCAATTTATGACCTAGCACTACAATTCCGGTTCCTAAATTGACTAATACGGCTTTCAAGTATATTTCTATCAGGAAAGCACATCAAAACCCAATTTTCCCAAATCAAGTTAAGAACAATACCCTATTAATTCACAACTTTCCAATTTCTTGCTCTTTCGAGTGAAATTGGACTTTTTAGATGTACATTAATGTCGGCCAAGCACTAATGCAATAAAAACAAGAATTAATAGAACAACATGGAAGAAGAAGAAGAAAACCATATCATTTACAATCAAAATTCACTACACATGTTCAAAACCTCAGCAAAGAACAGAATTAGCCACTCATTTGTGGATTGATCATCCTAAAATGAGTGTAAATCATACGTACAATTGATAGAAAGAAGAAAAAAAGAGAAGAAATCCCTTAGCTTTTTCGTTCCTCAACTGCTCCTAACCCACGTCCTTGCTCTCCACTTTTGAACTCAGTCTAAAAACTAAAAACTGCTTAAAATAAACCTAAGTGTGCTATTTATACTAGTGGAAAATTTTTCCCAGAATAACAAGCAACGTGTCACGGAGGCCAACGCGGAGCACTGCCTCCATTACACGGCGTGGATGCGGACCTTCACTGGAATGTCAGGGTCCGGTAAATTAGCCTCAACGTGGCACGGAGGCCAACGTGGAGGCCTCTCTCCGTGCCACGGAGCTGACGCGAAGGCACACTGGAATTTGCCATTTTAATTCCTGTTCAGGCAGTGTGCTACCGTGATGGTAGCGTGGCACAGCTCCATCGCGGAGCCCCTATAAAATGTGCATTCCAATGTCTTTTCCACGCTCGCATCCAAGTCCAACTCCGATATAGTTCCAACATGCATTTTAGCTCCTAAAAATCACAATTACCTGCAAAACAAATGCTAATCATGTTGGTTAGTATAAATTTGCATTTTATTACCAATTACATGATATTATATACACATTGCACAACAAACAAGGTAAAAATGATACGTTTAAGTATCACTTGGGCATATAAATCTGCCCAAGATCAGCGAAATTTATCAATTTGCGTCAGGGCAATAGAACAGTGGAGGAATATTCTCTAGAGTTTACCAAACTATCAAAGTATGCTCTAGAGATAGTAGCCGAGCCAAGGGCTCGCATGTTGAAGTTCGTAAACGAAGTATCTAATCTGGTCCTCAAGGAGTGCAGGACGACAATGCTAATCAAGGATATAGACCTCTCTAACTTAATTTTGTATGCTCAGCAGATTAAGGCCAAGAAGCTGAAAGATATGGAATGTAAGAACAAGCGGGCAAGGACTGGCCAATTAGATTTTGGCCATTATAGGTCTAGCGGTAGTAGTCGCCCACAGCAGCAACCCCAGTAGCAACAGCAGTAGAGAGCCCAAGCACCTAGTTCAGCCAGCGCCCCAGCCTTTTGATCCCGCTAGGATCGGAGGGGTGGGTCATCTGGCACTCAGTCTCAGGCTTATAGTATGAGGAACAAGTATCCAGCTTGTCCCAAGTGTGGTAGGAATCACCAAGGAGAATGCCTTCAGGGATGAGACGGTGCTTTGGGTGTGGACAGCTTAGACAAAGGCTTAGGGAGTGCCCGTCAGCCGGGCGAGGGAGATCACAATCTACCACATCATCAGCTCTAGCAGGTCCATCAGCCTAGCAGGAGAACACATTAGGTACAAGTGGCGGTCAACTCCAAAATCGTTTCTATGCTCTATCTTCTCGTTAGGATCAGGAAAGCTAACCTGACGTAGTTACTAGTATGTTACGTCTCTTCCATCTAGACGTATATGCCCTCTTATATCCAGGAGTTACTTTTTTGTTTGTGACTCCCTATATAGTAGTTCAGTTCAGTATAAGTCCAGAGGTCCTCTAAGAACCATTCTCAGTCTCTACCCCAGATGGTGAATCAATTAGAGCCAGTCGGGTGTATAGAAATTTCCTAATCACAATCCTGAACAAAGTAATTCCGGATGATCTCGTAGAGCTAGACATGGTTGAATTTGACCTTATTCTCGGCATGGATTGGTTACACTCCTGCTATGCCTCAGTTGATTGCAGAACTAGAGTTGTCAAATTCCAGTTTCCTAAAGAGCCAATTTTAGAATGGTTGGGCAGCAGTTCGGCGCCTAAGGGTAGGTTTATTTCCTACCTTAAGGCCCAGAAACTAATTTCCAAAGGATGTTTATATCATCTGATTCGAGTCAAGGATTCCAACTCTGAGACCCCTGATCTTGGGCAGATTTATATGCCCAAGTGATACTCAAACGTATCATTTTCGCCTTGTTTGTTGTGCAATATGTATATATTCTCATGTAATTGGTAATAAAATGTGAATTTATACTAACCAACATGATTAGCATTTGTTCTGCAGGAAAATATGATTTTTAGGAGCTAAAATGCATGTTGGAATTATATCGGAGTTGGACTTGGATGCGAGCATGGAAAAGACATTGGAATGTGCAAAGTAAAGGGGCTCCGCGATGGAGCCGTGCCACGCTACCATCGCGGAGGCACACTGCCTGGAGGGGAAATTAATTGGCAAATTCCAGTGAGGCCTCGCGACAGCTCCGTGGCACGGAGATAGGCCTCCGCGTTGGCCTCCATGCCACGTTGGGGCTATATTCCCGGACCCTGGAATTCCAGAGAGGGTCCGCGTCCACGCCGTGTCACGAAGGCAGTGCTCCGCGTTGACCTCCGTGACACGTTGCTTGTTATTCCGGGAAAAATTCCCACTAGTATAAATAGAACACTTAGGTTTATTTTAATTAATTCAGACTTGGTGGAGCAAGGACGTGGGTTAGAAGCAGTTGAGGAATGAAAAAGCTAAGGGATTTCTTCTCTTCCTTTCTTCTTTCAATCAATTGTATGTATGATTTACACTTGTTTTAGGATGATTAATCCACAAATGAGTGGCTAATTCTCTTCCTTGCTAAGGTTTTGAACAATGGTGATGAATTTTGATTGTTAATGATATGGCTTTCTTCTTCTTCTTCTATGTTGTTCTATTAATTCTTGTTCTTAATGCATTAGTGTGTGGCCGACATTAATGTACATCTAAAAAGTCCAATTTCACTCGAGAGAGCAAGAAATTGGAAAGTTGTGAATTAATAGGGTATTGTTCTTAACTTGATTTGGGAAAATTGGGTTTTGATGTGCTTTCCTGATAGAAATATACTTGAAAGCCGTATTAGTCAATTTAGGAACCGGAATTGTAGTGCTAGGTCATAAATTGCATTTGATCACAGAAATGTAGACGAATGGTTTATGATTCTAAAGTGAAATTAAATACGAGAGTTTTAATTTCTAGGCTAATGTTCTTGGCTAGCAACATGAAGAAAAGATTAACCAAATTGTGATTATCGTCAAATTCATTACTTGTTCTTAACCTTGGCATGCTCATATCCATAGTTTTAATTCACAGTAAATAATTGTTAATTGTTTTAGTATATATAATTTATAAACAAAAACTTATTTAACTATTGGTTACGTTGTTGTTAGCATAAATAGAAGTAAGATAAGAATATAGTGTACTTAGGCAATTTTACTTATCCAGAGTTTCCTTGGATCGATACTTGGCTTACTTAGCCACTTTATTACTTGTTTGACCACGTGCACTTGCGTGTCGGTTTAAACCCTATAGCAAACCAATCCGAACAAGTTTTTTGCGCCGTTGCCGGGGAGGCTAGGCAATTGGTGAAATTGTGATAAGTGTAAATTTACTGTATTTTTGTTTTATTTTCTTAAGTGTTGACAACTTGGTCTTAGCCTGTATTTTGCAGACTTGATTTCTGTGAACACTGGCAAGGGACAAAGAGCTGGTGGAATCTTACTTAGAGCCTGAACGTGAATTTCACAGTCAACGTAGAGAAGCTCTACAAAAGAAGTTGCGGTTGCTTAGACAGTCTATTATGGAGCAACAACATCCACCGGTTGTTAGGGCAGTGTTAGTGCCCGATGAAGCAGCAACAAGGCCGGTTCGCGAGGTGGCAATCCCACATACCAACAATGTACATTCTAGTATCCGCAAACCAGAGCCTTGAGGGAGGTTTGAATTAAAGCAGAACATGGTGCAACTTTTGCACACAAGCGGGCAATTTACCGGTCTCCCTCATGAAGACCCACAACAACATCTCCAGAATTTTTTGGAGATAAGTGACACTTATATACCCGCTGGAGTGTCACCTGATTTTGTTCGGCTCACCTTATTTCCGTTTTCCTTACTTGGTGAAGCCAAGAGGTGGTTAAAAGCTGAACCACCAAATTCTATATCAACGTGGGATGATCTAGCACGGAAGTTTTTGATCAGATTTTTCCCTTCTGGTAAAACAGCTAGACTTAGAAGTCAAATTCTAAGTTTTAAATAGAGGGAGGGAGAAAATCTATATCAAGCCTGGGAAAGATTTAAATCCATGTTGCGGGACTGTCCTCATCATCATCAGTCCAATGAGGTGTTGGTACACACATTTATTGAGGGTTTGGAACCCCATACTAAAATTTTGTTAGACTCAGCAGCTGGAGGGCAAGCGCTGGAAAAGACTTATGAGGAGCTGTACACTTTGCTCAACCAAATTTCACAGGGCAATCCAGAATGGAATGCAGATTCATCAAGAGGTGGAGCAAGGAAAGCAGCAGGAGTGCTTGAAGTGGATGGATTCACAGCTATCGCTGCACAGATAGCTACCTTGCAGAATCAGTTGAATAATCACTTCAGCAATATGAACTTGAACCAGTCTTCAACTTCAGTCAATGCGGTCCAACAAATGTGATGTGAATTGTGTGGTAGCAGTGAGCACTCAGCTGAGTGTTGTGTTGCAAATCCTGATTCAGTTAACTTTCTGGGCAATGCACAGAGAAGTCAGCAGTAGTTTGGTAGTGGCTACAACTCAAATTGGAGGAATCATCCAAATTTTTCGTGGGGTAGCAACAACCAACAAGGCCAAGGTTCTGGTCAGGGTATGCAGAGAAATCAAGGAGGGCAATAAAACTATCAAGCTCAATTCAGAAATCACAATGCCCCTCCTCCACCACCATCACCTACCATTGAGGAGATGTTCAAAACCATGATCGCTAATCAGGCACAATTGCAGGCTGACTATGTTAAATTGGCAGCCGAAGTGAAGAATAATCAGTTAGCGACCAAGGCTCTTGAATATCAGTTTGGGCAATTTGCTAGTACCCAAAATACAAGACCCAGAGGAGGACTGCCTAGCGACACGGATCCTAATCCGAAATAGGTGAATGCAGTGACCACGAGGAGTGGTTTACAGTTGAAGGAGGTGGAACCGGAAAGACCGCCTCAAAAGTCAGGAGCAGCAGAAGTTGAGGAGGAACAAAGTTCTGATAGGGGGAAGACTAAAGAAGCAGAAGCAGAAAGACCTCCACCCCCGTTCCCTCAACGACTCAAGAAACACAAGGAGGAGGCGTGTTTCAAGAAATTTATGGAGGTACTTAAACAGGTACATGTTAATTTACCTCTTGTTGATGTCTTGTAGGGAGTGCCCAAATATGCGAAATATATTAAAGACATCGTGGCAAACAAAAGTCGTTTGACTGAGTATGCCACGGTGGCTTTGACGGAGGAATGCACTTCCCGGATTCAAAACAGACTGCCCACGAAGCTGAAAGATCCTGGAAGTTTTACTATCCAGCTTACTATTGGGCAGAGTATCCGAGCTCGTGGATTATGTGACTTGGGGGCGAGCATAAATCTGATGCCATCTTCGGTACTCAGAAAGTTAGGTCTGGGGAGTCCTAGACCTACAACTGTAATCTTGCAATTAGCAGACAGATCCTTAGCTAAGCCGGATGGCATTGTTGAGGATGTTCTAGTACAAGTGGGCTCCCTTATTTTTCCGGTCAATTTTATTGTTTTGGATTTTGAACCAGATGCTGAAGTCCCATTTATTTTGGGACGACCCTTTTTGGCAACCGGAAAAGCATTAATCGACGTGGCTGCGGGTTAACTTACAATGCAAGCACAGGACAAGGTAGAGGTATTTGATGTGCTAAAAGCCATGAAGCTGCCAGCTATAAATGAGGAGCTTTCGGAGATTAGTGTGGTTGAACATGGAGAAATTAGGCAGGTTGTTGAATCTCAAGACCCATTGGAAAGAGCGTTGACGCATTCTGATCATTTTGGGGATAGAGAAGCTTGTGGAATGGTCCAATTGTTTAATGGAGCACCTAATCATCCTAGGAGACAGGAATTCCAGTCATTGATGAGATCACTAGAGCCGTTGCCGAAACCGTCTGTTGAGGAGGCACCGAAATTGGAGCTGAAATAATTGCCCCCCCCCCATCTAAAATATATCTTTTTGGGGGAGGGGGAGACGTTACCATTTATCATCTTTGCAGACTTAACGGAGGCACAGGAAAAGGCAGCATTGGGTGTCCTCAGAAAGAGGAAGAAAGCAATGGGTTGGCAAATGTCTGACATTCAGGGTATTAATCCAGCTTTCTGCACACACAGGATATTCATGGAGCAAGGAGCCAAACCAACCGTTTAGCCGCAACGGAGACTTAATCCAGCAATGAAGGATGTGGTACAGAAAGAAATAATCAAGTGGCTGGATGCAGGTGTGGTCTACCCAATTTCAGACAATGAGTGGGTAAGCCCCGTCCAATGTGTTCCTAAGAAAGGGGGTATGACTGTAGTCACCAATGAGAAAAATGAGTTGATCCCTGCTCGAACCGTCACAGGCTGGCGGATTTGTATGGACTACAGAAAGTTAAATGAAGCCACGAGGAAAGATCATTACCCCATCCCTTTTATTGATCAAATACTTGATAGGTTGGCAGGACAGGAGTATTATTGCTTCCTTGATGGATACTCTAGTTATAACCAAATAGCCATAGCTCCGGAGGATCAAGAGAAGACTACTTTCACCTGTCCTTATGGGACATATGCTTTCAGGCGGATGCCGTTTGGGTTATGCAACGCACCCGCCACATTCCAGCAATGCATGATGGCTATTTTCCATGACATGGTTGAGGATTTTGTTGAGGTATTTATGGATGATTTTTCTGTTTTTGGTAATTCATTTGCTACTTGTTTGCAGAATCTTGACAGGGTGCTGGCTCGATGTGAAGAATCCAACCTTGTGTTAAACTGGGAGAAATGCCACTTCTTAGTGAAGGAGGGGATTATCCTGGGCCACAAAGTGTCTAAAAAGGGGTTGGAAGTCGATCGTGCTAAGATCGAGGTCATTGAAAAATTGCCACCACCAATGTCAGTGAAAGGTGTGCGCAGTTTTCTGGGGCATGCAGGATTCTACAGACGGTTCATCAAAAACTTTTCCAACATTTCTAGACCACTATGCAGACTGCTAGAAAAGGAGGTAAAGTTTGAGTTGAACGATGAATGTGTTACAGCATTTGAAAAATTGAAACAGAAATTGATAGAAGCACCTATACTTACTTCTCCTGATTGGGAACAACCATTTGAGCTGATGTGTGATGCCAGTGATGTGGCTGTGGGAGCTGTATTGGGACAAAGGAAAAATAGAGTTTTTCATTCTATTTATTATGCAAGCAAAACACTGAATACGGCTCAGAGCAATTACACAGTCACAGAAAAGGAAATGCTAGCTCTGGTATTTGCATTTGATAAATTCAGGTCCTATTTGGTGGGTTCGAAAGTTGTGGTGTACACCAATCATGCAGCTATTCGATACCTATTCAACAAGAAGGATGCTAAGCCCAGATTGATTAGATGGATCTTATTGTTACAGGAGTTCGACCTTGAGATTAGAGACAGAAAGGGGAGTGAGAACCAAGTAGCAGATCACCTATCACGACTGGAAAGTCGGTCGCATGTGATGGAAAGTGATGACATAAATGAAGACTTCCCAGATGAGCAACTCTTGGCAGTGGGAGAAGCTGAAGTTCCCTGGTATGCAGACATAGTCAACTTGCTAGTGAGCGGAGTTTACCCACCTGAAACAACAGACCAGCAAAGAAGGAAATTGAGGCATGACAGCCGACATTATGTGTGGGATGAGCCATATTTGTTTAAGCAGGGACCAGACCAGGTAATGAGAAGATGCATCCCAGAGAGTCAGATAGCAGAAGTGTTAAGGGGCTGCCATTCTTCGTTGTATGGAGGGCATCACGGAGGTGAGAGAACAGCGCACAAGGTTCTACAGTCAGGTTTCTTTTGGCCAACACTGTTCAGAGACTCTATGGCGTATGTCAAAATGTGTGATAGATGTCAGCGTACAGGATCAATTGGCAGAAGACAAGAGAAGCCTTTGCAGAACATACTGGAAGTTGAGCCCTTTGATGTATGGGGTATTGACTTCATGGGTCCATTCCTACCGTCATTTGGTAATCGTTACATCTTGGTGGCTGTAGATTATGTATCAAAATGGGTGGAAGCAATAGCTTGCCCCAGAAATGACAACAAGGTAGTAACGAAGTTTGTGAAAAAACACATCCTCACAAGGTTTGGGACACCCCGAGCAATTATCAGTGACAGAGGGGCTCATTTTGTCAATGCAAGTTTCAAGAAATTACTAGCCAAGTATGGGGTGCGCCATAAAGTGGCAACAGCATACCACCCTCAAACTAGTGGGCAAGTAGAGGTGTCAAATAGGGAGGTGAAGCAGATTCTTCAGAAAATGGTGAATACACAACGGAATGATTGGTCAAGCAAACTCGATGATGCATTGTGGGCCTACCGAACTGCTTATAAGACACCAATTGGAACGTCACCATACCGATTGGTCTACGGCAAAGCATGTCATCTCCCGGTGGAATTAGAGCACCAAGCTTTCTGGGCTGTCAGAAAGCTAAATATGGACTCAGAGCTGGCGGGCAAAAAGAGACTAATGCAGCTCAGTGAACTTGATGAGTTCCGCTGGCATGCCTATGAGAGTGCTAAGTACTACAAGGAAAGAACCAAAAGATGGCATGATAAGCATGTGGTGCATCGCATTTTCTAGCCGGGACAGAACGTTTTGCTCTTTAATTCGAGATTAAAGTTGTTTCCTGGTAAGCTAAGGTCTAAATGGTCGAGACCTTTTGAAGTGGTGAGAATGACCCCTCACGGGGCCGTAGAACTGTGGCAAGAAGATCAGAGTGCTACGTTCTTGGTAAATGGGCAGAGATGTAAGCACTACTGGGGGGGACAATGATCGTGACAAATCGTCCATCACCCTAGTAGATAATTGAGCATAAAGGACGTCGAGCCGCGATGGTAAACCAGGCGCTGCATGGGAGGCAACCCGTGAAAAATATTTTCTTTCTTTCTTTTTTAGTGTAAATAATTTTTATTTTTATTTTTCTTTTCTTGATTTGGTATATATTTTTTGTTTTAGTTAATATTTTTCATTTTAGTTAGAGAAATCTATTAATCTAACCAATTTTGTTTAGTGAGGTGATTTACAGGTATAACGGAGAAAAATATGCATGGATTTGGGAAGAATAAGGCAAGGTATGAAAAAATAATTAAAATGAAGAGACAGTGCACTGGGGCGTTGGCTCCGTGTCACGGAGGAAGGGATCCGCGTTCCCCTCCATGACACGTTGAAGGTAAAATCCGGATTTTTAAAATTTCCAGTAAGCCAACGCGTTGGCTCCGTGTCACGGAGGAGGGGCTCCGCGTTACCCTCCGTGACACGTTGCCTTATATTTGGTGCCGGGTCACACCGGGTTGCCGAGTGACCCGCGTGTTTTTCTTTAAATTAACCCCGATTTTCTTGCCCTTTCTCCCCATTTTTTTTCCTCTCCGTGACCAAACACCCAAACCCCCCTCCCCAATCAACGTGCCACGCCACTAAGCAAAGAAATCATCAAGTTTCTTCGGTTCTTCAACATAAAGGTATGTTTTCCTCGTTTCTCGCTAAGTTTTGGCGATTTTAGTCGAATTTGGGCAGGTGAGGTGAGATATATCATCCTAAGTAGCAATTGAGCATGAAATTGAATTATTTGTGATTGTTGAATGTTCGAAATGTTGTTATTAGCGTTTGAACTTGTCGACTACGTGAATAATTCGAAATTGATTGTAAAATTGAATTCTAGGACTTAGGTTGTTGAAATTGACTTGGGTAATTTGATAATTCGGTGAATTAGATGCCGGGGTGTGTTTGAAAATTGAGATTAGTCGGTGTAAATATTGTTTGAATGTAAAAGACGACGAATTCTCGAAATTTTTGGGAAAATGTGGAAATTGAGCAAATTGGTTTGATTATTTGGATTTGTATGTATATATAGAACTTTTGTCATTGTTTTTATTTGTTGTTTTTGTTGCTAAGTGCGATGGTTGAATTGCTAGCGATAGTAGGATTGGGATTAGCTGTATGAAGTCTGAGTAGTACGCTAAGCGTTATGCTGTCGAAATTTTTGTGAACGCACTAAGCATAAATTGTATAGTTATTTGTTTTATTGTAAATAAAGTTATCCTTGCCATAGTTTGTAAAAGTAGCTAAGGACTAAGTGTGGGGTAAATGTTGTTTAACCCGACCTTAGCCGAAGCTAATATGCATTTAGCTTGACATTGTGCTTGTTTATTGATGTTGGCAGGTACAATGGCGAGTAGGCAGGATAAGGGTAAAGGTGCTTCTACTTCAGGCACCGGGAGAAAGCGAATGAGATTGGGCACTGCAGTCCCAGCTGCACCAGCTGTTCCGCGCGGCCAACGCCGCCAATACGGAACAAGGTGGGTAACCGAGGAAGGGAAGAAGTGGTATGCTAAGCATAAGGAAAGCAAGTACTTCCCGGAGGAACATATTGCACGGGAACCACTAGCACAGGAGTTCCCCCGTATTGTGCAGAGGATTGAGGCAGCTGTGCTCAGCTTTATATTTCAGGAGCCCAAGGAGTGCAACCTACATTTGGTCTGGGAGTTCTACGCAAATTGGAACCCGGCCATCAGAAGCCACACAATAAAAATCAGAGGGCAGATTGTCACTCTGAAACCCCAGTAATTTAATGTCATTGTTGGAGCGTGGGACACAGACGCTCACGTTCTCCGCCAGCTAAACATCACCCCACCGTACGCCGATATTAGACGTACGTTGTGTGGGGCTCGATCCACAGCCTGATGGAGTAGACATAAGGAGAGGGGTTACCACCAGACTCTGCCTTATTCGCAGATGAACAGGGAGGCCAGAATATGGCTGAAAATTGTATGTTCTTGCTTGATCCCGGGAGTTCACATGACGGATATGACTCGGGACCGTGTCTGCTTGTTGTATGCCCTTATGAAAGGGCTGGAGATTAATGTTGGGGCGGTTATCATATCCGCCATGAAGAGAGCCCGACTACACCAGGGCCACAGATATGGGTTCGGCGGGCTCATCACCACCTTCCTCCGAGGCCTCGATATCGAGGAAGAGGCATTGGATTACATCCCGCAGTTGGAGCAGAGTTTGTTTTCGATTCTTTTACTGAGAATAGTCCCATTGAACTGATGTCATAGTTAGTGACCGTTCCCTATGATGGATGGATGACGACCGTCTTAAGGGAAATGTAGTTGGTAGGAGTAGGATTTTAATTTATTTTCAGTTTTTCTTTGGTGGATTGCATCAATGAACCTGTAGTTGCTTTATGGTTGCAAAATTTCATTGCGTGTTGTAACTGATATTCAAAATGTAAAAGTGATTCGTTTGAATGCATGCAATTTTGTAAATATGTTGAGTTACCTAGGCGGTAGAATTTGATTCGGTGTGATTGAGGCTTCATTTTGAATTCATGTAATTGGCTAATTAAAGAGTCTGTGAATGCATCTTGAATCGAGCATGTGCATAAAGTGTGAAGTGAGGTATTGTTATTCCATGCTATTGTGAAGTGTCTAGAACTTGCCTGGTGTGTGTGCAAAACGAAATGAAGGAGGTGTAGTGTTGGAAAGGATGTAGGCATTTCTTTATTTTAACCGAGAGTTTCTATTTTTTTTTTGTCATACTCTACCTTTTTATGTGATTGTATACCCTAGTCAGCTCGTTGAGCCTTTAGCCGTTTCTTTCTTTCTTTTGTCCAAAATTGTATAAACTAAGCTTTATTCCTTCTTTTCATTAGCCGTAAAGTCTATACAAAAATCTTAAGCGCTTAAGAAGAAAAGAAAATTCTTTTCCCGAAGTTTCAAAGAGTGAGAAGAGTGGAAAGAAAAGAAAAGCAGAGTGAAGAAAGAAAAGAAGAGGTTGAAGAGGCACTTGGTATAATGAAATGATAATAAAGGGGCATGAAAACCCTTTGTTGTTGTGTCAAGTGTGTTTGAGGAAATGGGCCATACAAAAGTAAACAAGCATGAATGGGATGATGAAAAAGAGAAAAAGAAGAACAATATCCATGAGTCGATGGGAATGTGTTGAAAAGGCGCTTAAGGATGCTAGCGACTATTATTGGCTAATCCAATATATATACTAGTTCCATAGCCCCGTTACAACCCATTAAAGTCCTACGTGATCTTACATTGCATTTCTTTATATTAGTGGAGTAATACATTAAGGGCAAGCCTATGGGTCATGACATGATGCATGTGAATTCTTTTGGGAGAGAGAGTGAAATTAATTTTTATATGCCCCTACTTGAATGTTTGTGTGTTGCATGAACATAAAGGGGAAGATTCTCTTGAGTTGTGAGGGCACATGCTTGATGAAAGATTGATTTTCGTGTCGGATATCTTGATTAGCTGATTTGCATGAGTTTGTCGATATCAAGAGTCTTGATGTATTAAAGGTCATTGCATTGTAAGGCCATGCATGTTTTCGTGATTATTTGCAAAAATTGAATAATCGGGATGACCGTAGCATAAATTGTCGCACCATAGTGGCAAAGGTTGGGATGTAATTTGCATGAGTTGTGTAGGTGTTGTTCGAGGACGAACAAGGATTTAAGTGTGGGGTAAGTGATCTTGGGCAGATTTATATGCCCAAGTGATACTCAAACGTATCATTTTCGCCTAGTTTGTTGTGCAATATGTATATATTCTCATGTAATTGGTAATAAAATGTGAATTTATACTAACCAACATGATTAGCATTTGTTCTGCAGGAAAATATGATTTTTAGGAGCTAAAATGGATATTGGAATTATATCGGAGTTGGATTTGGATGCGAGCATGGAAAAGACATTGGAATGCGCAAAGTAAAGGGGCTCCGCGATGGAGCTGTGCCACGCTACCATCGCGGAGGCGCACTGCCTGGAGGGGAAATTAATTGGCAAATTCCAGTGAGGCCTCGCGACAGCTCCGTGGCACGGAGATAGGCCTCCGCGTTGGCCTCCGTGCCACGTTGGGGCTATATTCCCGGACCCTGGAATTCCAGAGAGGGTCCGCGTCCACGCCGTGTCACGGAGGCAGTGCTCCGCGTTGACCTCCGTGACACGTTGCTTGTTATTCCGGGAAAAATTCCCACTAGTATAAATAGAACACTTAGGTTTATTTTAATTAATTCAGACTTGGTGGAGCAAGGACGTGGGTTAGAAGCAGTTGAGGGACGAAAAAGCTAAGGGATTTCTTCTCTTCCTTTCTTCTTTCAATCAATTGTATGTATGATTTACACTTGTTTTAGGATGATTAATCCACAAATGAGTGGCTAATTCTCTTCCTTGCTAAGGTTTTGAACAATGGTGATGAATTTTGATTGTTAATGATATGGTTTTCTTCTTCTTCTTCTATGTTGTTCTATTAATTCTTGTTCTTACTGCATTAGTGTGTGGCCGACATTAATGTACATCTAAAAAGTCCAATTTCACTCGAGAGAGCACGAAATTGGAAAGTTGTGAATTAATAGGGTATTGTTCTTAACTTGATTTGGGAAAATTGGGTTTTGATGTGCTTTCCTGATAGAAATATACTTGAAAGCCGTATTAGTCAATTTAGGAACCGGAATTGTAGTGCTAGGTCATAAATTGCATTTGATCACAGAAATGTAGACGAATGGTTTATGATTCTAAAGTGAAATTAAATACGAGAGTTTTAATTTCTAGGCTAATGTTCTTGGCTAGCAACATGAAGAAAAGATTAACCAAATTATGATTATCGTCAAATTCATTACTTGTTCTTAACCTTGGCATGCTCATATCCATAGTTTTAATTCACAGTAAATAATTGTTAATAGTTTTAGTATATATAATTTATAAACAAAAACTTATTTAACTGTTGGTTACGTTGTTGTTAGCATAAATAGAAGTAAGATAAGAATATAGTGTACTTAGGCAATTTTACTTATCCAGAGTCTCCTTGGATCGATACTTGGCTTACTTAGCCACTTTATTACTTGTTTGACCACGTGCACTTGCGTGTCTGTTTAAACCCTATAGCAAACCAATCCAAACAACCCCAACCATCCAGTCAGTTCCAGTAGTTAGTGAGTTCCCAGATGTTTTTCCTGAGGATCTTCCCGGAGTTCCCCCTGAATGAGAAATAGACTTCGGAGTAGATCTTCTCCCGGATACTCAGCCTATCTCCATCCCTCCTTATAGAATGGCTCTAGATGATCTTAAGGAGTTGAAGGAGCAGCTAAAAGATCTTCTTAACAAGGTTTTTATCAAACCCAGCATCTCTCCCTATGGTGCTCCAGTGCTATCCGTGCGTAAGAAAGACGGTACCCTTAGAATGTGCATAGATTACTGTCAGCAGAACAAGGTCACAATTAAGAACAGATACCCCTACCTAGAATTGATGACCTATTCGACTAACTTCATTGAGCCAATTATTTCTCCAAGATCGATCCCAAGTCATCTTTTTGGGGGAGGGGGAGACGTTACCAGTTATCATCTTTGCAGACTTAACGGAGGCACAGGAAAAGGCAGCATTGGGTGTCCTCAGAAAGAGGAAGAAAGCAATGGGTTGGTAAATGTCTGACATTCAGGGTATTAATCCAGCTTTCTGCACACACAGGATATTCATGGAGCAAGGAGCCAAACCAACCGTTCAGCCGCAACGGAGACTTAATCCAGCAATGAAGGATGTGGTACGGAAAGAAATAATCAAGTTTCTGGATGCAGGTGTGGTCTACCCAATTTCAGACAATGAGTGGGTAAGCCCCGTCCAATGTGTTCCTAAGAAAGGGGGTATGACTGTAGTCACCAATGAGAAAAATGAGTTGATCCCTACTCGAACCGTCACAGGCTGGCGGATTTGTATGGACTACAGAAAGTTAAATGAAGCCACGAGGAAAGATCATTACCCCATCCCTTTTATTGATCAAATACTTGATAGGTTGGCAGGACAGGAGTATTATTGCTTCCTTGATGGATACTCTAGTTATAACCAAATAGCCATAGCTCCGGAGGATCAAGAGAAGACTACTTTCACCTGTCCTTATGGGACATATGCTTTCAGGCGGATGCCATTTGGGTTATGCAACGCACCCGCCACATTCCAGCAATGCATGATGGCTATTTTCCATGACATGGTTGAGGATTTTGTTGAGGTATTTATGGATGATTTTTCTGTTTTTGGTAATTCGTTTGCTACTTGTTTGCAGAATCTTGACAGGGTGCTGGCTCGATGTGAAGAATCCAACCTTGTGTTAAACTGGGAGAAATGCCACTTCTTAGTGAAGGAGGGGATTATCCTGGGCCACAAAGTGTCTAAAAAGGGGTTGGAAGTCGATCGTGCTAAGATCGAGGTCATTGAAAAATTGCCACCACCAATGTCAGTGAAAGGTGTGCGCAGTTTTCTGGGGCATGCAGGATTCTACAGACGGTTCATCAAAAACTTTTCCAACATTTCTAGACCACTATGCAGACTGCTAGAAAAGGAGGTAAAGTTTGAGTTGAACGATGAATGTGTTACAGCATTTGAAAAATTGAAACAGAAATTGATAGAAGCACCTATACTTACTTCTCCTGATTGGGAACAACCATTTGAGCTGATGTGTGATGCCAGTGATGTGGCTGTGGGAGCTGTATTGGGACAAAGGAAAAATAGAGTTTTTCATTCTATTTATTATGCAAGCAAAACACTGAATACGGCTCAGAGCAATTACACAGTCACAGAAAAGGAAATGCTAGCTCTGGTATTTGCATTTGATAAATTCAGGTCCTATTTGGTGGGTTCGAAAGTTGTGGTGTACACCGATCATGCAGCTATTCGATACCTATTCAACAAGAAGGATGCTAAGCCCAGATTGATTAGATGGATCTTATTGTTACAGGAGTTCGACCTTGAGATTAGAGACAGAAAGGGGAGTGAGAACCAAGTAGCAGATCACCTATCACGACTGGAAAGTCGGTTGCATGTGATGGAAAGTGATGACATAAATGAAGACTTCCCAGATGAGCAACTCTTGGCAGTGGGAGAAGCTGAAGTTCCCTGGTATGCAGACATAGTCAACTTGCTAGTGAGCGGAGTTTACCCACCTGAAACAACAGACCAGCAAAGAAGGAAATTGAGGCATGACAGCCGACATTATGTGTGGGATGAGCCATATTTGTTTAAGCAGGGACCAGACCAGGTAATGAGAAGATGCATCCCAGAGAGTCAGATAGCAGAAGTGTTAAGGGGCTGCCATTCTTCGTTGTATGGAGGGCATCACGGAGGTGAGAGAACAGCGCACAAGGTTCTACAGTCAGGTTTCTTTTGGCCAACACTGTTCAGAGACTCTATGGCGTATGTCAAAATGTGTGATAGATGTCAGCGTACAGGATCAATTGGCAGAAGACAAGAGAAGCCTTTGCAGAACATACTGGAAGTTGAGCCCTTTGATGTATGGGGTATTGACTTAATGGGTCCATTCCTACCGTCATTTGGTAATCGTTACATCTTGGTGGCTGTAGATTATGTATCAAAATGGGTGGAAGCAATAGCTTGCCCCAGAAATGACAACAAGGTAGTAACGAAGTTTGTGAAAAAACACATCCTCACAAGGTTTGGGACACCCCGAGCAATTATCAGTGACAGAGGGGCTCATTTTGTCAATGCAAGTTTCAAGAAATTACTAGCCAAGTATGGGGTGCGCCATAAAGTGGCAACAGCATACCACCCTCAAACTAGTGGGCAAGTAGAGGTGTTAAATAGGGAGGTGAAGCAGATTCTTCAGAAAATGGTGAATACACAACGGAATGATTGGTCAAGCAAACTCGATGATGCGTTCTGGGCCTACCGAACTGCTTATAAGACACCGATTGGAACGTCACCATACCGATTGGTCTACGGCAAAGCATGTCATCTCCCGGTGGAATTAGAGCACCAAGCTTTCTGGGCTGTCAGAAAGCTAAATATGGACTCAGAGCTGGCGGGCAAAAAGAGACTAATGCAGCTCAGTGAACTTGATGAGTTCCGCTGGCATGCCTATGAGAGTGCTAAGTACTACAAGGAAAGAACCAAAAGATGGCATGATAAGCATGTGGTGCATCGCATTTTCGAGCCGGGACAGAAAGTTTTGCTCTTTAATTCGAGATTAAAGTTGTTTCCTGGTAAGCTAAGGTCTAAATGGTCGAGACCTTTTGAAGTGGTGAGAATGACCCCTCACGGGGCCGTAGAACTGTGGCAAGAAGATCAGAGTGCTACGTTCTTGGTAAATGGGCAGAGATGTAAGCACTACTGGGGGGGACAATGATCGTGACAAATCGTCCATCACCCTAGTAGATAATTGAGCATAAAGGACGTCGAGCCGCGACGGTAAACCAGGCGCTGCATGGGAGGCAACCCGTGAAAAATATTTTCTTTCTTTCTTTTTTAGTGTAAATAATTTTTATTTTTATTTTTCTTTTCTTGATTTGGTATATATTTTTTGTTTTAGTTAATATTTTTCATTTTAGTTAGAGAAATCTATTAATCTAACCAATTTTGTTTAGTGAGGTGATTTACAGGTATAACGGAGAAAAATATGCATGGATTTGGGAAGAATAAGGCAAGGTATGAAAAAATAATTAAAATGAAGAGACAGTGCACTGGGGCGTTGGCTCCGTGTCACGGAGGAAGGGATCCGCGTTCCCCTCCGTGACACGTTGAAGGTAAAATCTGGATTTTTAAAATTTCCAGTAAGCCAACGCGTTGGCTCTGTGTCACGGAGGAGGGGCTCCGCGTTACCCTCCGTGACACGTTGCCTTATATTTGGTGTCGGGTCACACCGGGTTGCCGGGTGACCCGCGTGTTTTTCTTTAAATTAGCCCCGATTTTCTTGCCCTTTCTCCCCATTTTTTTTCCTCTCCGTGACCAAACACCCAAACCCCCCTCCCCAATCAACGTGCCACGCCACTAAGCAAAGAAATCATCAAGTTTCTTCGGTTCTTCAACATAAAGGTATGTTTTCCTCGTTTCTCGCTAAGTTTTGGCGATTTTAGTCGAATTTGGGCAGGTGAGGTGAGATATATCATCCTAAGTAGCAATTGAGCATGAAATTGAATTATTTGTGATTGTTGAATGTTCGAAATGTTGTTATTAGCGTTTGAACTTGTCGACTACGTGAATAATTCGAAATTGATTGTAAAATTGAATTCTAGGACTTAGGTTGTTGAAATTGACTTGGGTAATTTGATAATTCGGTGAATTAGATGCCGGGGTGTGTTTGAAAATTGAGATTAGTCGGTGTAAATATTGTTTGAATGTAAAAGACGACGAATTCTCGAAATTTTTGGGAAAATGTGGAAATTGTGAAAATTGGTTTGATTATTTGGATTTTTATGTATATATAGAACTTTTGTCATTGTTTTTATTTGTTGTTTTTGTTGCTAAGTGCGATGGTTGAATTGCTAGCGATAGTAGGATTGGGATTAGCTGTATGAAGTCTGAGTAGTACGCTAAGCGTTATGCTGTCGAAATTTTTGTGAACGCACTAAGCATAAATTGTATAGTTATTTGTTTTATTGTAAATAAAGTTATCCTTGCCATAGTTTGTAAAAGTAGCTAAGGACTAAGTATGGGGTAAATGTTGTTTAACCCGACCTTAGCCGAAGCTAATATGCATTTAGCTTGACATTGTGCTTGTTTATTGATGTTGGCAGGTACAATGGCGAGTAGGCAGGATAAGGGTAAAGGTGCTTCTACTTCAGGCACCGGGAGAAAGCGAATGAGATTGGGCACTGCAGTCCCAGCTGCACCAGCTGTTCCGCGCGGCCAACGCCGCCAATACGGAACAAGGTGGGTAACCGAGGAAGGGAAGAAGTGGTATGCTAAGCATAAGGAAAGCAAGTACTTCCCGGAGGAACATATTGCACGGGAACCACTAGCACAGGAGTTCCCCCGTATTGTGCAGAGGATTGAGGCAGCTGTGCTCAGCTTTATATTTCAGGAGCCCAAGGAGTGCAACCTACATTTGGTCTGGGAGTTCTACGCAAATTGGAACCCGGCCATCAGAAGCCACACAATAAAAATCAGAGGGCAGATTGTCACTCTGAAACCCCAGTAATTTAATGCCATTGTTGGAGCGCGGGACACAGACGCTCACGTTCTCCGCCAGCTAAACATCACCCCACCGTACGCCGATATTAGACGTACATTGTGTGGGGCTCGATCCACAGCCTGATGGAGTAGACATAAGGAGAGGGGTTACCACCAGACTCTGCCTTATTCGCAGATGAACAGGGAGGCCAGAATATGGCTGAAAATTGTATGTTCTTGCTTGATCCCGGGAGTTCACATGACGGATATGACTCGGGACCGTGTCTGCTTGGTGTATGCCCTTATGAAAGGGCTGGAGATTAATGTTGGGGCGGTTATCATATCCGCCATGAAGAGAGCCCGACTACACCAGGGCCACAGATATGGGTTCGGCGGGCTCATCACCACCTTCCTCCGAGGCCTCGATATCGAGGAAGAGGCTTTGGATTACATCCCGCAGTTGGAGCGGAGTTTGTTTTCGGTTCTTTTACTGAGAATAGTCCCATTGAACTGATGTCATAGTTAGTGACCGTTCCCTATGATGGATGGATGACGACCGTCTTAAGGGAAATGTAGTCGGTAGGAGTAGGATTTTAATTTATTTTCAGTTTTTCTTTGGTGGATTGCATCAATGAACCTGTAGTTGCTTTATGGTTGCAAAATTTCATTGCGTGTTGTAACTGATATTCAAAATGTAAAAGTGATTCGTTTGAATGCATGCAATTTTGTAAATATGTTGAGTTACCTAGGCGGTAGAATTTGATTCGGTGTGATTGAGGCTTCATTTTGAATTCATGTAATTGGCTAATTAAAGAGTCTGTGAATGCATCTTGAATCGAGCATGTGCATAAAGTGTGAAGTGAGGTATTGTTATTCCATGCTATTGTGAAGTGTCTAGAACTTGCCTGGTGTGTGTGCAAAACGAAATGAAGGAGGTGTAGTGTTGGAAAGGATGTAGGCATTTCTTTATTTTAACCGAGAGTTTCTATTTTTTTTTTGTCATACTCTACCTTTTTATGTGATTGTATACCCTAGTCAGCTCGTTGAGCCTTTAGCCGTTTCTTTCTTTCTTTTGTCCAAAATTGTATAAACTAAGCTTTATTCCTTCTTTTCATTAGCCGTAAAGTCTATACAAAAATCTTAAGCGCTTAAGAAGAAAAGAAAATTCTTTTCCCGAAGTTTCAAAGAGTGAGAAGAGTGGAAAGAAAAGAAAAGCAGAGTGAAGAAAGAAAAGAAGAGGTTGAAGAGGCACTTGGTATAATGAAATGATAATAAAGGGGCATGAAAACCCTTTGTTGTTGTGTCAAGTGTGTTTGAGGAAATGGGCCATACAAAAGTAAACAAGCATGAATGGGATGATGAAAAAGAGAAAAAGAAGAACAATATCCATGAGTCGATGGGAATGTGTTGAAAAGGCGCTTAAGGATGCTAGCGACTATTATTGGCTAATCCAATATATATACTAGTTCCATAGCCCCGTTACAACCCATTAAAGTCCTACGTGATCTTACATTGCATTTCTTTATATTAGTGGAGTAATACATTAAGGGCAAGCCTATGGGTCATGACATGATGCATGTGAATTCTTTTGGGAGAGAGAGTGAAATTAATTTTTATATGCCCCTACTTGAATGTTTGTGTGTTGCATGAACATAAAGGGGAAGATTCTCTTGAGTTGTGAGGGCACATGCTTGATGAAAGATTGATTTTCGTGTTGGATATCTTGATTAGCTGATTTGCATGAGTTTGTCGATATCAAGAGTCTTGATGTATTAAAGGTCATTGCATTGTAAGGCCATGCATGTTTTCGTGATTATTTGCAAAAATTGAATAATCGGGATGACCGTAGCATAAATTGTCGCACCATAGTGGCAAAGGTTGGGATGTAATTTGCATGAGTTGTGTAGGTGTTGTTCGAGGACGAACAAGGATTTAAGTGTGGGGTAAGTGATCTTGGGCAGATTTATATGCCCAAGTGATACTCAAACGTATCATTTTCGCCTAGTTTGTTGTGCAATATGTATATATTCTCATGTAATTGGTAATAAAATGTGAATTTATACTAACCAACATGATTAGCATTTGTTCTGCAGGAAAATATGATTTTTAGGAGCTAAAATGGACATTGGAATTATATCGGAGTTGGACTTGGATGCGAGCATGGAAAAGACATTGGAATGCGCAAAGTAAAGGGGCTCCGCGATGGAGCTGTGCCACGCTACCATCGCGGAGGCGCACTGCCTGGAGGGGAAATTAATTGGCAAATTCCAGTGAGGCCTCGCGACAGCTCCGTGGCACGGAGATAGGCCTCCGCGTTGGCCTCCGTGCCACGTTGGGGCTATATTCCCGGACCCTGGAATTCCAGAGAGGGTCCGCGTCCACGCCGTGTCACGGAGGCAGTGCTCCGCGTTGACCTCCGTGACACGTTGCTTGTTATTCCGGGAAAAATTCCCACTAGTATAAATAGAACACTTAGGTTTATTTTAATTAATTCAGACTTGGTGGAGCAAGGACGTGGGTTAGAAGCAGTTGAGGGACGAAAAAGCTAAGGGATTTCTTCTCTTCCTTTCTTCTTTCAATCAATTGTATGTATGATTTACACTTGTTTTAGGATGATTAATCCACAAATGAGTGGCTAATTCTCTTCCTTGCTAAGGTTTTGAACAATGGTGATGAATTTTGATTGTTAATGATATGGTTTTCTTCTTCTTCTTCTATGTTGTTCTATTAATTCTTGTTATTACTGCATTAGTGTGTGGCCGACATTAATGTACATCTAAAAAGTCCAATTTCACTCGAGAGAGCACGAAATTGGAAAGTTGTGAATTAATAGGGTATTGTTCTTAACTTGATTTGGGAAAATTGGGTTTTGATGTGCTTTCCTGATAGAAATATACTTGAAAGCCGTATTAGTCAATTTAGGAACCGGAATTGTAGTGCTAGGTCATAAATTGCATTTGATCACAGAAATGTAGACGAATGGTTTATGATTCTAAAGTGAAATTAAATACGAGAGTTTTAATTTCTAGGCTAATGTTCTTGGCTAGCAACATGAAGAAAAGATTAACCAAATTGTGATTATCGTCAAATTCATTACTTGTTCTTAATCTTGGTATGCTCATATCCATAGTTTTAATTCACAGTAAATAATTGTTAATAGTTTTAGTATATATAATTTATAAACAAAAACTTATTTAACTGTTGGTTACGTTGTTGTTAGCATAAATAGAAGTAAGATAAGAATATAGTGTACTTAGGCAATTTTACTTATCCAGAGTCTCCTTGGATCGATACTTGGCTTACTTAGCCACGTTATTACTTGTTTGACCACGTGCACTTGCGTGTCTGTTTAAACCCTATAGCAAACCAATCCAAACAACCCCAACCATCCAGTCAGTTCCAGTAGTTAGTGAGTTCCCAGATGTTTTTCCTGAGGATCTTCCCGGAGTTCCCCCTGAATGAGAAATAGACTTCGGAGTAGATCTTCTCCCGGATACTCAGCCTATCTCCATCCCTCCTTACAGAATGGCTCTAGATGATCTTAAGGAGTTGAAGGAGCAGCTAAAAGATCTTCTTAACAAGGTTTTTATCAAACCCAGCATCTCTCCCTATGGTGCTCCAGTGCTATCCGTGCGTAAGAAAGACGGTACCCTTAGAATGTGCATAGATTACTGTCAGCAGAACAAGGTCACAATTAAGAACAGATACCCCTACGTAGAATTGATGACCTATTCGACTAACTTCATTGAGCCAATTATTTCTCCAAGATCGATCCCAAGTCAGGATACCATCAGTTAAGGGTCAGAGAGTGTGACATACCGAAAATAGCATTCAGAACTGGGTATGGTCACTACGAGTTTGTGGTGATGTCCTTTGGGTTAAAGAACGCCCCAGTAGCCACCATGGATTTGATGAATAGGGTTTTCAAGCAGTACCTAGATATGTTCATCATTGTATTTATGTACGACATTTAAGTGTACTCCAGAAATGAGGAAGAGCATGTCAATCACCTAAGGATAGCATTATAGACCCTCAGAGATCGCCAGTTATTCTCCAAGTTCAGCAAGTGAGAATTATGGTTGAAGTTTGTGACATTCTTAGGTCATGTGGTATTGGGTGTGGGAATATGAGTAGACACTCATAAAATAGAAGCAGTAAATGATTGGCCTAGACCTACCTCTCCTATTGAAATCCGGAGTTTCCTAGGCTTAGCGGGTTATTACCGATGGTTTGTGGAAGGTTTCTCTTCTATAGCATCCCCTATGACCAAGTTAACCCAGAAAAAGGTGAAATTTCAATGGTCGGATGGGTGTGAGAAGAGTTTTCAGGAGTTATAGACTCGACTCACTACTGCTCCAGTTTTGACCCTGCCAGAAGGAACAGATGGGTTTGTTGTATATTGCGACACCTCTAGAGTTGGAATCGGTTGCGTGATGATGCTGAGGGGCAAGGTGATAGCCTACACCTCCAGATATCTCAAAGTTCATGAGATGAATTATCCAACTCATGACTTGGAGTTGGCAGCAGTGTTATCTGCGTTGAAAATATGGAGACACTATTTGTGCAGGGCTCATGTGGATGTGTTCACAGACCACAAGAGCCTTCAGTATGTGCTCAGCTAGAAGGACCTAAACCTGCATTAGAGATGGTGGTTGGAACTGCTAAAGGATTATGACATGAGTGTGTTGTATCACTCGGGAAAGGCCAACGTGGTGGCTAACGCCCTAAGAAGGCGATCGATGGGAAGTGTAGCTCACATTGAGGAAGGCAAGAGAAAGGTACAGTTGGTGGATTCAGCTGAAGATGGTGTGGTAATGCAAAGTGGGTCGAATTCATCCTTGGTAGTTGAAGTTAAGTCCAGACAAGATGAAGATCCAGTTCTACTTAAACTTAAAGAAGCAGTACTTAGAAAGGAGGTTGAGGCTTTCTCACAAGGTGGAGATGGAGTGCTTCGTTACCAGGGCAAGTTATGCGTACCGGATGTGGGTGAGTTGAGACAGCAAATACTGGCTGAGGCACACAGCTCGAAATACACCATTCACCCCGGTGCTACCAAAATGTACTGCGATTTGCGAGATATTTACTAGTGGAACGGCATGAAAAGAGACATTGCTGAATTTGTAGCTAAGTGCCCGAACTGCTAGCAAGTCAAGGTAGAACACCAGAGACCAGGAGGTATGACCCAGGATATCAGCATACCCACATGGAAGTGGGAAGAAGTAAACATGGACTTCATTACGGGTCTACTTTGGACTCGTCGGCAGCATGACTCAATTTGGGTACTAGTAGACCGAATGACTAAGTCAGCACATTTCTTCCCAGTCAAAACTACAAATTCAGCTGAGGACTATGCTAAATTTTATATTCGGGAGCTGGTTAGACTTCATGGGGTGCCATTGGCCATTATTTCAGACAAGGGTACCCAGTTCACCTCCCATTTCTAGAAGTCTTTTCAGAAGGGACTTCACACTCAGGTCAAGCTAATATAGCTTTTCACCCGCAGACAAATGGGAAAGATGAGCGGACTATTCAGACTCTAGAAGGTATGCTAAGAGCGTGTGTGATCGATTTTAAGGGTAATTAGGATGACCATCTTCCTCTTATCGAGTTTGCATACAACAACAGCTACCATTCTAGCATCCAGATGGCCCCCATTTGAAGCATTGTATGGTAGAAGGTGTAGATCTCCTACAGGATGGTTTGAAGTGGGTAAAGCCACCTTGATAGGGCCAGACTCGGTTCATAAGGCAATGTAGAAAGTTTAGCTCATCCGAGAAAGGTTGAAAATAACTCAGAGCCGCTAGAAATCTTATGCCAACGTGCGGAGGAGAGAATTAGAGTTTGCAGTTGATGACTGGGTATACCTGAAAATTTTTCCCATGAAAGGAGTGATGAGGTTTAGAAAGAAGGGGAAGCTCAGTCCGAGGTACTTGGGACCTTATCGAATTTTGAGGCGTATCGGCAATGTGGTTTATTAACTAGAGTTACCTTCAGAACTAGAAGTTGTACAACCAGTTTTCCATATGTCACTTTTGAATAAATGAATCAGAGATCCAACCTTGGTTGCCCCCATTGGACAGTGTAGGAATAAAAGATAGTCTCTCATATGAGGAAGTACCAGTCCAGATCCTTTACCGTCAGGTTCGTAAGCTGAGGAACAAGGAAATAGCTTCATTCAAAGTCTTATGGAGAAATCAACAGGATGAGGAGCTACGTGGGAGGTCGAAGCAGATATGATGGTCAAATACCTGCATTTGTTCTCTACCGACTCCAGCACAGCTTGAGATATTAACTATGACCCTAGAACTCAGTTTAGTTTTCATGACTCAGTTCAGATGTTCAAATCTCTTTTATGTTTTTGATTGTTTGTATGATAAGTAAACTCAGTTCAGATATGTTTTTTGAAACGGAGATAGTCATTCCGGCAGTTTTGGAGTTAAATAAGCAGCATTTGAAGATTTTTATTGTTATTTTCTGTTTCCTTTGTGTTTTATAACATTCGAGGATGAATGTTTACAAGTTGGGAGATATTGTAACACCCCAGAAACTCAAAATCCAATTCTGGGGCATAAAATAGGAAATCTAAAAAACTACAAAAATGTTGTAGGAGGGCCCACCTGACGAGTCGTCAAGTAACCTCACGACTCATTAGGTGAGCCGTGAGGAGAAGGCTGGTTAATGTAGAGTAGGGAAGCAACGTACCAAACGAGGGACATCACGAGTCGTGGTCACTGACCACGACCCGTTAAGTGACTCGTGGTCAGGCCTGAGTTGGGAAGATTTTAGTTGACCAGTGCACTTGACGAGTGGGTGAAACGAGTCGTCACCTGTGGCAACGACTCGTTAATTGACGCGTTATGGGACTTAGCATTAAATCTCCAAAATGAGACAGTGTGGTCCACGACCGGTGACCACTAGTCGTGGTCATAGATAACGACTCGTTAGGTCCCTCGTGGTGACCTATTAAGGATCCCAGGCAGTGTACCTAACGGGAGTGACCACGACTCGTGGTCAATCACCATGACTCATTAAGTCACCCGTTAGGGGCACCTGACAGTTTTTCCTAGCGAATTTATAAGGGCTATTTAGTAATTTCCTATTCTCTTAAGCTCTAAACCACATCATTTTGAATGTAAAATCAGATTTATTAGAGGGTTGGGACTGTTGCTCCCCTCATTCTGACATTTATTCTTAGAAATCTGTCAAAGGGTTCCTCAAGAAAACTCTCAAGCAAGTTTAGGGTTCTCATCTATAGTAGTAGTTCAAGTCCGCTTCTTTAGGTATATTTAGTCAGGTATGTGGGGTTTTAGCAAGGGGATTGTTCTTCCCTTCTGTCCCCAAAATACTCCTCAATTTCCTCTATCAGTTTTAAACCCTGAGTTTTTGAGTATGAAAAGGTTCCATGTTTATTTTCATTGATTTCACTTAGAACGATGTTCATGTATATTGATGATATGATCCCCATAAATTTTTATTCAAAATGTCATTGTTTACAAAAGTGGATCTAAGCCCTAACTTTCGATATATGATTTTTCTTATTAAATTTCCTCTAGTGAATGAAGAATGCTTTGCGCTGAACTTTCTAGAATTTCCTATATATGTATATGTTGAGTAAATATTCCATTAATGAGAATGACTCTATCTCTGTTGAATGAAATTCCTAAAATCCTTGAAATGGCTCTACATTATGAAATTTCCGTGTTGTTGGAGTAAGTTGAGTTCTCTATTAGCTGCTAATTGTCTGGACCAGTTAGAACTTAGAATCTCTTCAGAATAATATCAATCTAGTCTCAGTCAGGGTGAATCCTTACTGAAATTTAGAAAATTGCCAACTGATCAGTTTGACTTAAGTCTTATTTCGAGGTGTCAGTGGTGCCTCTCAATTATTAGAATCAGACACAGATTTATAGTTTTTGGTCCATTAGACAATCATGACATTCTAGTATATAGCTCTGACCAGCCCTAGGACCCCATTTCTGTTACAGCTTGTTCTTAGACGGTACGGCGCTTCTAGATGAGCAGCTCTAACCAGTCTAGAACCCAGTTTCAGAATCTGGTCTAATAAGACTCTCAAGGTACATGCATCTATACGTCCCTGACTAGTCTTGGACCCTAGTTTCGAGCTATCAGCTTAGTAGTTCAGTTTAGGTTTTCTAGTGGGACTGGAACTTAGCACCAAGCGGGCCGAGGTTCCAGTGCACCCAAGTTCCTAGAACTACATTGCCAGCGTAGGTTACGGTATTACTTGGCCTGATTGGCCCCAGACTTTTATGATCACTCAGTTCATGCCTTTATATTCTGGCAAGGTATATTGGGTCCTACCGGTGGGATGTATACATCGGACTCCATGTCTAACTCACATGGTTATATGTCGGTTATAGACTCTCCCACTAGTCAGTCCAGTCCAATATCAAAATAAGCAGCTCAGTTCAGTACAGTATATCAGATTCAGTATTTCAGACTTAGGGCATGTCCTTGACCATCAGAGAGGGTCATCTTGACCATTTCAGATTATATTAGTAGTTCAGTCAGCTTACTTATTGGTCATTGCGTGTCATTTCAGTTCAAAATTTATATTCAGTTATGGTCCTCCCACTTACTCAATACATTCAAAGTACTGATGCATACTTTTATTCGGTATCGTTTCATGATACAGCTTCAAGTTCTCAGACTCATCACCGTTAGTTGCCGCAGTTCAGATTCTCCACTGCAGCAGTTGAAGTGTGAGCCCTCATCATCTGAGGGCACTATTTTCCTTCTTTTAGTCATGTATTAGTTTTAGTTAGACTTAGAGTTAGTTGGGGGCTTGTCCTAGCAACTCCTCTATTGGATTGCTTTCAGACAAACATGATTTTCATATTTATCAGTATTATTCAATTTTTTGAACTTTATGTTTTAGACTTATATCTCATAAATATTTTATGATATTATTTCAAAGTTCCACTATGCTTGTTTACTCATAATGCTAGTAATTGATAGACCAAGGATTGACTTGGGGTCACTTGTGGCTTCAAGTACCGTGTTACACCCAGGTGTAGGCTCGGGGCATGACATTGCCCCATCATAGTGTTGCATAAGGTTACCTCCACAGACTTGGTAGAGTTATCCATGACTGACTTTGACATTATTTTAGGTATGGATTGGTTGTTTGCATGTGATGCTTCGATAAATTGTAGGACCCGTATGGTGAAGTTTCGATTTTTGGGCGAGTCAGTTTTAGATTGGAAGGGTAACTCAGTTGTACCAGCCGGTCGATTTATTTCGTATCTTAAGGCTAGGAAAATGATCTCTAAAGGATGCTTGTATCACCTAGTTAGGGTTAAGGATGTTGAGTCTGAGAGCTAGACTATCTAATCAATTCTGGTAGTGTGTGAGTATCTGGAGGTCTTTACTGAAGATTTGCCAGGTGTTCCTTCTGAGAGGGAGATTGATTTTGGCATTTATCTCTTACCTGATACACAGCCCATCTCTATTCTTCCCTACAGGATGTCTCCAGCCGAGCTAAAGGAGTTGATGGATCAGTTGAAGGACCTTCTATATAAGGATTTTATTAGGCTGAGTAAGTCTCCATGGGGTGCACCTATGTTATTTGTCTGGAAGAAGGATGGGTCGCTTCGCATGTGTATTGATTACTGGCAATTGAACAAGGTCACCGTCAAGAATAGGTACCCCTTACCAAGGATCGATGATTTGTTTGACTAGCTTCAGGGTGCCAAGTGTTTCTCCTAGATTGATCTCAGATCCGAGTATCACTAGCTCAGGGTTCGGGAGAGTGACATCTCGAAGACCACTTTCAGGACTTGGTATGGTCACTAAGAATTTGTTCTTATGTATTTTTGATTAACCAATGGCCCTACTGCTTTCTTGGATTTGATGAATAGGGTACTCAAGCAATATCTAGACATGTTCGTGATTGTGTTCATTGTTCATCGATGATATCCTTATACACTCTTGGAGCGAGGAGGAGCATGCTGCTCACTTGAGAGTAGTGCTTCAGACCCTCAAGGATCGTCAATTGTAAGTGAAGTTCAGCAAATGTGAGTTTTGGTTGGACTCTGTAGCATTCTTGGGCCATGTGGTATCCAGTGAGGGCATAAAGGTAGATTCTAAGAATATCGAGGCAGTAAAGAATTGGCCCAGACCGGTGAACCCATCACATATCAGGAGCTTTTTGGGCTTAGCGGGTTACTACTGGAGATTTTTTGAGGGTTTATCATCTATTGCGGCACCTTTGACCAAGTTGACTCAGAAGAAGGTGAAGTTTCAATGGTTGGAGGCTTTTGAGAAAAGCTTCCAAGAGTTGAAGACCCAAATCACTTCAACACCAGCGTTGACTCTACCTGAGGGTACCGATGGTTTTGTAGTATATTGTGATACTTCCAAAATAGGAATTGGGTGTGTGTTGATGCAGCATGGGAAGGTGACAGTGTATGCCTCGAGACAGTTGAAAATCCATAAGAAGAATTACCCGACCCGTGATCTTAAGTTGGCCGCGGTGGTGTTCACATTAAAGATATGGCGGCATTACTTCTATGGGGTCCACGTGGATGCGTTCACGGATCACAAGAACTTTCAATATCTGTTCACGCAGAAGGATCTCAATCCTCAGCAAAGAAGATGGTTGGAGTTACTAAAGGACTATGACATGAGTGTTCTTTACCACCAGGGCAAGGCTAATGTGGTTGCGGATGCACTTAGTAGACTCTCTATGGAAAGTGTGTCCCACGTGGATGAGGGTAAGAAGGAGTTGGTGAAGAATGTCCATCGACTTGCGAGGTTGGGAGCTAGATTGGTCGACTCGACCGATGGCGGCGTTGTTGTGCAAAACAGATCAGAATCATCCTTGGTGACAGATGTGAAAGCCAGACAAGATGAGGATCCGATTCTAGTAAAGCTGAAGGAAGTCGGTCAGAGTCAAAAGGTGGACGTTTTCTCCCAATGGGGAGATGATGTGTTGCAGTGCCAGGGTCGTCTGTGTGTTCCCGATATCGATAATTTGCAGTACCAGATATTGCATGAGGCACATGGTTCCAGGTACTCCATCCATCCGGGTGCCACCAAGATGTATCATGATTTGCGGGAAATATATTGGTGGAACGGCATGAAGAAGGATATTACAGAATTTGTAGCCAAGTGCCCGAACTTTCAGCAAGTGAAAGTCGAGCATCAAAAGTCGGCAGGTGTACTTCAAGACATTAGCTTTCCCACTTGGAAGTGGGAAGAGACTAATATGGACTTCATTACAGTCCTACCTCATACTCGCTGACAGTATGATTCTACTTGGGAGGTGATAGACAGGTTGACCAAGGCTGTACACTTTCTGCCGATCAAAACTACAAATTCAGCAAATGATTATGTCAACTTGTATATTCAGGAGTTGGTTCGACTTCATGGAGTGCCCTTTTCAATTATTTCAGACTGAGGTACTTAGTTCTAGCGGTCTTTCCAAAAAGGGATTGGGATTCAGGTTAAGCTCAGCAAAGCATTTCATCCGCAAACAGATGGTCAGGCGGAGAAGAAAATCCAAACCCTCGAGGAAATGTTGAGAGATTGTGTGATGGACTTTAAAGGTAGTTAGGATGATCACTTGCCCTTGATCGAGTTTTCTTACAATAACAGCTATCACTCCAGCATCCAAATGGCACCGTTCGAGGCTCTCTATGGGTAGAGGTGTAGATCTCCCATCAGATTGTTTAAGGTTGGTGAGGCAGCTATGATAGAGCCAAAATCAGTTCACGAGGCTATGGTGAAGGTTCAGTTGATAAGGGACAGGCTGAAAACTGCTCAAAGTCATCAAAAGTCATATGCCGATGTGAGGAGGAGAGAGTTGGAGTTCGAGGTGGACAATTGGGTGTTTCTGAAAGTGTCACCCATGAAGGGAGTCATGTTGTTCGGAAAGAAAGGAAAACTCAATCCCCGCTTTGTTGGTCCCTACCGAGTTATGAGCAGAATTGGTAAGGTAGCGTATGAGTTGGACTTGCCATCAGAGTTATCTTCAGTTCATCCCGTCTTTCATGTATCGCTCTTGAAAAAGTGCTTCAGTGATCAATCCTTGGTTGTCCCGGTGGATAGTGTTGATGTGAGAGATGGCCTCAGTTATGAGGAAACTCCAGTTGCAATCTTTGATCTTCAAGTTCGGAGGATGAGGAACAAAGAAGTAGCTTCAGTGAAGGTGTTATAGAGAAACCAGCATGTTGAGAAAGCTACGTGGGAAGACGAAGCGGCTATGATGGCTAAATACCGTCACTTGTTTCCTACCGGCTCAGTTTCAGTTCGAGGTATCAGTGTTTGCCCAAATTCTCTAATCAGTTTCCATGTTCCCTTCATGTGAACAAGTTTGATTTATGTCATGATAGATGTATAAGATGTCTGAATTCAGTTCAGCTATGCAGATCCTTTCAGAGGTAGTCATTCCGTCAGTTTTCAATTTAAATAATCAGTATTTGCATATGATGATTGCTTGTTTCTGAGTTTTCTGTGTGTTTATAACATTCGAGGATGAATGTTCCCAAGAGGAAGATATTTTTATATCCGAGAATTCAAAGATCGGACCTAGGAGTCGAAACGGGGAAAATTGAAAATCTGAATTAGCAGAACAAGATGAGTCACTGGACGACTCGTGAGGATAGCACACGAGCCGTCAGGTGAATCATGAGGAGGCCTGGGAGAATATGGAAAAAGGAGCCCCCACGGGCTTGGGAACGACTCGTGGTCAGACACCACGAGTCGTTAGGTCATCCATGGGGAGGAGATATAAGAAAGGTAGAAAAGGCAAGGCAGTGCAGTTGACGGGTGGTAGCACGACTCGTGGCACCCCTAACGAATCATGGTGATGTCCATTAGGACTCCCAGTGATCAGTTAATACAGTGCACCTGAAGGGCAAGGTGACAGATCACTTGGGCATGTAACAAATCATCAGGTCTCGTTACAGTCACCTGGCAGTTATTTCTGCGAAACAGTAAGGATCTTTTCGTAATTTCCAAGGATCCTAAGGCCTAAACTACGACGTTTCGGGTTATGAATAGGGAAATTTAAAGGGGTAAAGTTCAATTTTTTCTTCATTCATGCATGCAAGAATAGTGAGTGTCAATCTAAGGAGATTTTAGGCTCTTCTCTTCAATTCTTCCAATTTCATTCCTAGGTAATCAAGGAAAGTTAAGAATAAGATATCCCAGGTATGTAAGACTATCAATGGGTGATCTCTTCCACACCCATGTCCCCCGTCTATGATTTTTACTAAAATTTCAAAAAAAACTCGTGGGGTTTTGAATTGGATTTACTTACACTCTGGAGATTTGATTATGGGTTTTGTGATTTTAAAATTTGGTCATAATCTATGGATTTTAATCAGTTTTTTTTATTATTTAAATCATTTGTAATTTTATCGATTTCGATTTCTATGTATTTAAGCCTAATTATGCATGCCCCATGATGAATTGATTTATGATCTATTTACCCATTGATGATATTTGTAAACCTAGCATGAATTATGATATAAATCGTGAATTTATCATGTTACTTATTACGATTTTATGAAATTCAAGCTATATGCATGATCTACAAGTATGTATGAATCTTATGAATTATGAATTATGTTTTTAGCCAACTCACGGGCCTCATGTCATGGCTAGCATATATTCAAGCATGTTTATGATTATCATGATTTAACTAGCCCATGAATCCACGTATGTTATACTATGAGCACTATATATGTTTTGGGAGTAGTATCGAACACCGAGTAGGTTTGGGGCCTAGGTGTTGCCCCGGATCTCATAAACTATGTGCCACTGTAGATATGTTGGGACCTCCTATGGCACTGTCCCCGGCCCCAAATGGCCCTTTTCATGGTGACGTCACACTTTCATGGTTCTACCCTTGGCAAGGTATGAACACCCTCCTGACTAGGTTTATAAGTCAGGCTTCATGTGTGCTCATATGGGGCATATCGGTTAAGAGAATATCCCATTGTTCCTTATGATTTATGCAAGTTATGATTATGTATGTTGGCTCAAGTCATGTTAAGTAAAACTCTTTTATTATGATTATAATTATGTTATGTTACATATGTTTTGAAAACCTTGATCCCTATGACATGTTATGATGATTTACGATACGATCATGATGTCCTACTCTTATAATCATTTATGAATTTCATATATGTTTAAAATGTTCATTTTACTTACCTTGAATATTCAGTACATTTCACGTACTGACCGCATACTTTCTATGTTGTATCATTTTATGATACAAGCCCCAGCTCAAAGGCTCACCCTCACTCGTAGATTGTCTCGGAGTTGTTCTCAGCATACTTGGTGAGTCCTCATGTTCCAAGGGTGTCACGACCCGAGAGTACACCCGAATCATAGACACAGGAGCCCCGAGTGACACCAAGTCAACCCATGGCATGAGCATATAACTAAACCATTCACAGAAGGCGGAAGAATTAGCTTAATAGTCATGAACTAAATAAAACCGTGACATGAAATATAAGAAACAACAATACATGATCCAAGCGTAAATAGTTGAATACTACAATTAGGTCTGAAAGCCTTTAATCATAATAGATGGGTTGAAGGGACAAGCCCCCAGCTAACCTCAACATTCTGAAAAACTAAAAGACAGACAAAAATACGGACATGAAGCCCCCGAATCATAAGGACTCACCACTGAGAACAGAGAGAAGAAACGAGAGCAAGCTAAGAGCGACGTTGAACCTACAAACTAGATCCTGTTTCATAAAACGATACAGCCTAGAAAAATATACAGGTCAGTACTTGGAATGTACTGAGTATGCGAGGTATGCAAGACAATACTTAAAACATAAAAGTCATAGGAGTGGGGACATCATGATCATAAAGTCTGAAATCATAGGTATATCGTAAGACTCAAGATTTTCAAAATATTCGTAAACCTGTCATAGTCATAACATGAGAGAAAACATTTCATAAAGCATAACTTGAGCCAAAAGAACATAATCGTACATTCATTAAATCAATGAGGAATAGTAAGAGATTTGTATAACCGACATACCCCATATGAGCACACTGGAGCCCGACCTGTAAGCCTAGTCGGGAGGTCGTTCATACCTTTTCAAGGGTATAAACCATAAAAGGTGTGATATCACTCGTGAAGGCCCCGTAGGGAAAAAGGGACAATCACTGAGGACGTTCAAACAAAACCCACTATGGCACGTAGTTCTGAGATTTCGGGCATAACCTAGGCCCCGAACCTACTCGGTGTTAAGTACTACTCCAAAAACATGCAACGTGCTCATAGAAATTAATACATGACATGCATGGCTAGTTAAATCGTGATAATCATAACATGCTTGAGAATTCGTAATACTAGCCATGCAATTGGGCCCGTGGATCAGCCAAAATCATAGTTCATAAATCATAAGCGACATGTGGGAATTGTCCAAAATTTCAATCATACCTGAAATACTTAAATTTATAGGAAACATGATCATATTAACATGAGTAATTGAAAACATGCTAAAAATTCAAAAGTTCATATCATGCTTTAGAAATCGCCATAACCATGAATTTCACTAAAAACCCCATGATTTGGGCACATGTGCTTTTAGAGATTAAATCATCAAATATTGAATAAAATAAGTGGAAACAGCCCAACAATTCAACACCCATGATTTTAGACATACTACAACATGCTCATATCGATTTTTGAGGAAACATATATTTGGGTTATGACCCATAGAGGTATGGAAATGTTAAACATAGAATTAGGGAGATTGGGAATGGGTAGGGACTAAACCACCCATTTAAAACCCCACATACCTGGAACTTATTGATTCTTAACTCCCTTGAAAAGCCCTAGATGGAAATTTGGAGAATTTGAAAAAGAACACTTGAATCCCTTTCCTCTCTACTCTTACATGCATCAAATGAGATTTATCATGAATGATTTCCCCTTAAAAGACCCTGTCCCGACCTCGAAACGACGTAGTTTAGGTCTTAGGAGTATAGGAAATTATGAGAAGGCACTTAATAATTAGCAGGAAATAACTGCCAGGTGACCCTAGTGGGTGACCTGACGACTCGTAAGGACGGGCAACGGCTCGTCGGGTCGCCCGTCAAGTACACTGGATACCAGGTCAACTGGGCCCATAATGGGTGACTCAACGACTCGTCACAAGTGACCACGAGTTGTGGTCACCTTCGATCAAGTACACTGCTTCATCCTTAGTAAAAATTCCCTGGCTTGCTTACGACCCACCTCACGAGTCGTTGGGACTGACCACGACTCGTGGGGTGCCATCCGTTAGGTACACTACCAGACCTCCTATTAAATCCTTAACCATACCCCACAGTGGACCTAACGACTCATGGTAGCTGACCACGAGCCGTTCCCACACCCGTGGGGACCTCAACTCCTCAGCTCAGTCCAACCTTCCCACTAGTCACCTGAGACTCGTTGGGTCTCCTAGCGAGTCGTGTAACGACTCGTCTTGCACTGCTGCAACATTTTCCATATTTTTTCCCGTTTGACTCCTGGGCCTGATCCTTGGGTTCACGGGGTATAACAATATCTCCCCCTTGGGAACATTCGTCCTCGAATGTTAGAAACATCAAGAAACTCAGGAACAACCAATCACCATATGCAAATACTGATCATTTAAGTTGAAAACTGAAGGAATGACTACCCCTGAAAAGAACTACATAGCTGGACTGAATTCCAACATCACATATATATATATCATATCATACAACAAACTTGTACGCATGAACGGAACATGAAAAACCAAAATAGAGGATTAGAGAAAAAATTGATACCTTAAACTGAAACTAAGTCGGTAGGGAACAAATGGGGCTATTTAGCTATCATATCTGCTTTGGCTTTCCACATAGCTCCCACGACATGCTGATTCCTCCATAACACCTTTACTGAAGATACTTCCTTGTTCCTCAGCCTCCGAACCTGACGATCCAAGATTGCAACGGGAATTTCCTCATAACTGAGGCTATCCTTCACACCAACACTTTCCACCGGAACCACTAAGGCTGGATCTCCCAAGCACTCTTTCAAGAGTGGTACAGGAAATACAGGATGAACTGAAGCCAACTCTAAAGGTAACTCTAACTCATAGGCTACTTTTTCAACTCGTCTCACAATCCGGTATGGACCAATATAGCAGGGGATGAGTTTTCCTTTCTTTCCGAATCTCATTACGCCCTTCATGGGAGATACCTTCAAAATCACCCAATCATCGATCTCGATCTCAAGCTCTCTTCTCCTCACATCTGCATAAGACTTTTGGAGACATTGATCTATTTTCATCCTTTCTCTTATCAACTGAACTTTCTCCATAGCCTCGTGGACTGAATCTGAGCCCACTAACAAAGCTTCACCGACCTCAAACTAACCAATGGGCGATCTATACCTTCGCCCATAGAGAGCCTCAAACAGTGCCATTTTGATGCTAGAGTGATTATTGTTGTAGGAAACTCAATAAGAGGTAAATCCTCATCCCAACTACCCTTGAAATCAATAACGCAAGCTCTCAACATGTCCTCAAGAGTTTGGATAGTCCGCTCCACCTGGCCATCTGTTTGCGGATGAAATGTCGTGCTAAGCTTGACCGTGGTATTAAGTCCCTTTTGAAAAGATCTCCAAAATTAAGAGGTGAACTGAGTACCTCTATTCGATATTATGGACAAGGGCACTCCATGCAACCTAACCAGCACTCGGATGTATAATTTGGTATAATCTTCTGCTGAATCAGTGGCTTTGATCGGTAGAAAATGAGCAGCCTTGATTAACCTGTCCACCACAAACCAAATGGAGTCGTACTTCCTGCGAGTGCGGGGTAAACCTGTTATGAAGTCTATATTTATTTATTCCCACTTCCAAGTAAGAAAGCTGAAATCCTAAAGTACACCTCCCGGTCTCTAATGCTCAACTTTCACTTGTTGGAATTTCGGACACTTGGCTACAAATTCTGCAATATCTCTCTTCATACCATTCCACCAGTAGCTTTCCCGCAAGGCATGATACATCTTGGTGGCACCTAGATTGATAGAATATCTGGATCTGTGAACCTCATGCAACATCTGGCTCCTCAAATCACCCAAGTTTGGAACACATAAGCGACCATGGTACCGAAGCACGCCATCTCCCCCTTTGGAGAAGACTTCTACCTTTTGATTTTGAACAGCTTCCTTCAAGTTTACCAATGTTGTATCTTTATCTTGCTTATCCTTCACCTCCGTTACCAAGGACGACTCTGGCCCATTCTGAACAACTACACCCTCATCGATCGAGCCAACTAATTTAGCTCCCAACTGTGCAAGTTGATGTACCTCCTTCATCAGCTCCTTTTTGTCTTCACTCACGTGAGACACACTCTCCATAGAGAATATACTAAGGTCATCTGCTACCACATTTGCCTTACCCGGGTGGTAAAGGACACTCAAGTCATAGTCCTTAAGTAGCTCCAACCACCTCCATTGCCGAAGATTGAGATCCTTCTGCGTGAACACATATTGTAAGCTCTTGTGGTCAGTGAATACATCTACATGAACCCCATACAAGTAGTGTAGCCATATCTTCAAAGCAAACACCACCGTGGCCAACCCAAGATCATGGGTTGGGTAATTCATCTTGTGAATTTTCAACTATCTAGAAGCATATGCAATGAATTTCCCGTGCTGCATCAATACACATCCCATTCCGACTCTCAAAGCATCACAATATACAATAAAGCCATCGATTCCCTTCGGTATAGTCAACACCGGTGCTGAAGTGAGTCGGGCCTTCAATTCCTGGAAGCTCTTCTCACAAGCCTCTGACCATTGGAACTTCAGCTTTTTCTCAGTTAATCTAGTCAATGGGGATGCAATGGATGAGAAACCCTGTACGAACCTTCGATAGTAACCCGCTAAGCCCAAAAAGCTCCTGATCTCTGAAGGGTTTACCAGTCTGGGCCAGTTCTTCACTGCCTCTATTTTCTAGGAGTCCATCCTTATACCTTCGCTTGATACTACATGTCCCAAGAATGCAACTGAATTCATCTAGAACTCACATTTGCTGAACTTGGTGTATAGCTAGTTATCCTTGAGGGTATGGAGTGCTACCCTCAGCTGTGCAGCATGCTCCTCCTTGCTCCTGGAGTATATTAATATGTCGTCAATGAACACAATCACGAACATATCGATATATGCCATGAATACCCTGTTCATCAGGTCCATAAAAGCTGCAGGGACATTGGTTATTCAAAAAGACATAACAATGAATTCGTAGTGGCCATACTGAGTACTGAAAGCGGTCTTCAGGATGTCGCTCTCCCGAACCCTGAGCTGGTGATACCCGGACGCGAGGTCTATCTTGGAGAAACATTTGGCACCTTGAAGTTCATCAAATAGGTCATCAATCCTGGGTAAAGGGTATCTATTCTTGACGGTGACCTTGTTCAACTGCCTATAATCAATACACATCCGAAGGGAACCATTTTTCTTCCAGACAAACAACACTGGGGCACCCTATGGAGACTTACTCGATTTGATGAAATTCTTACCTAAAAAATCCTTCAACTGTTCCTTTAACTCTTTTAGCTCGGCTAAGGCCATTCGGTAAGGAGGGATTGATATGGGTTGTATGTCGAGTAAAAGATCGATCTCAAAATCAATCTCCCTCTCGGGAGGAACACGTGGTAGGATATCTGGAAATACCTTGGGATACTCACATACCATGGGGACTGACTGAATGGTTGGGGTCGCGGACGTGGCATCCTTAACCCTAACCAAATGGTAAATACAACCCTTAACAATCATTTTTCGAGCCTTGAGATAGGAGATAAAGCGGCATATAGGTACCGCTGAACTACCCATCCATTCTAAGACTGGTTCACTTGGAAATCAAAACTCCACCACTTGGGTTCTACAGTTAACAGAAGCATAACATGCGAACAGCAATCCATGCCCAAAATAATGTCAAAATTAGTCATAGTCAATTCTACTAATTCTATGAAGGTAAACTTATGCAATATTGTAATGGGGAAACCTCTATATACCCGCCTTGCTACGACTGAATCCCCAACCGGAGTAGACACAGAAAATGGTTCTGAAAAAATTTCAGGACTTACTCCAAAGTTACTAGCAATGTAAGGTGTCACAAAAGACAGTGTAGCTCCCAGATCTAACAAAACATAAGCATCAATATGAAAGACTTGCAACATACCCGTAACCATATCCGGAGAAGTCTCCTGCTCCTGTCGAGAGCGAAGTGCATAAAACCAATTCTGGCGTTGGCTGCCAGTTGGACTAATCGAAGTACCCTGCTGAGTAGGACGTGCCACTGGAGCTGCTGAACTAGCTGTTGGAGTGCGGGCTCCACCACACCATGACCTGGCTGCGGGGTAATTCCTGAGCCTGTGTCTGGGTTTTCCACACCCGAAACAAACATGTAAGCCCACCAAACACTTCCCTGGGTGGTTCTTTCCACAACTAACACAAGATGGGATTGTGTGCTTTGTGCGCATGCTACTCTAACCCCTCGAACCTGAGGCCCTGCTCCTCTGATCGTCTCGAGACCTGGATGGGGTACTAGTTGAACACGGTGCTGGTGTTATAGACCTGTGCTGGAACTGCTGGTGAGGCCCACCTCTTAGCCTCAGCTGGGAGAACCTGTAGCTATTAGCTCTTGGCCTATCTCTACCTCATATGAGCTGCCTCCATCTGTGGCATAAAGGACTATCTTTGGGTATTCCATATCCTTATGAAGCATGGCTATTCTGCAGTCCTTGTCCAGATGCTTGGCTACTCCCTGCATGAATTTTCTCACCCGCGCCCTCTGGTCCATCACTAAATACGGGGCATACTTTGACAGGCGAGTGAACTCAAGTGAATATTCTAACACTATCATCTTTGCCTATTTGAGGTTAACAAACTCAGCTGCTTTCAATTCCCTCATCTCCCGAGGGAAGAACCTATCAAGAAAGGCCATATGGAACTCATCCTAGTTGATAGGGCCTTCTTTCGCTGCCCTGCTGTCCTTCCATTACTTATACCAAATATAAGCGACCTTCTTTAGCTGATAAGATGCCAAATCAACACACTCCTCATTTGTCACCCCTATAACTTGGGTGACTTTTAAGATCCCTTCAATGAGCCCCTATGGATCCTCGTCCACCTTTGATCCCGTGAACTCGTGAGGGTTCATCCTCAAAAAGTCTCTAATCTGAGCCACCACTGTGTTACTATTCTGTGGGACATGCACAACAGCCTACTGGTTGACCTGATTGGTTAAGGCCTACGCCAACATTTGAATAGCCGCCTGAAACTCAGCATGGGCAGCTGGCTTTGGTGCCTGGGGCTCTTGGACAGGTGGGGCTTCCTAACACCAGTGATCATTTCCACCTCCCTGGCCTTCATTATTTCTATTCCTCCTTCTGTTTATTCTTCTAGGAGCCATAATTTTCTGCAATTGTGGATAGCATAAATTAGAAGGATGGAGAGACTTTTTCATCGCACCACGTAGATCATGAAATAAGGGAACATTTCCTAAAATGTTTAGTAGCCTCTTCTTCATAAGTGTGGCACACTTCACACCCATGAAAAAGACTCTATCTAATGCTACTTTCAGACTCCCTAGGACACATCTGAACCTATTGCTCTGATACAAAGTTTGTCACGACCGAAGAGTACACCCGAATCATAGACACGGGACGAGGAGCCCCGAGGGACCCCAAGTCAACCCATGGCATGAACATATAATTAAACCATTCACAGAAGGCGGAAGAATTAGCTTAATAGTCATGAACTAAATAAATCCGTGGCATGAAATATAAGAAACAACAATACATGATCCAAGCATAAATAAATGAATACTACAATTAGGTCTGAAAGCCTCTAATCATAATTGATGGGTTGAAGGGACAATCCCCCAGCTAACCTCAATATTTTGAAAAACTAAAAGACAGATAAAAATCCGGACATGAAGCCCCCGAATCATGAGAACTCACCACTGAGAACTAAGAGCAGAACTGAGAGCAAGCTAAGAGCGATGTTGAACTTGCAAACCAGATCCTGTATCATAAAATTGTACAGCAAAGAAAAATATGTGTGTTAGTACTTGGAATGTACTGAGTATGCGAGGTATGCAAGACAATACTTAAAACATAAAAGTTATAGGAGTGGAGACATCATGACCATAAAAACTGAAATCATAGGTATATTGTAAGGCTCAAGATTTTAAAAATATTCTTAAACCTGTCATAGTCATAACACGAGAGAAAACATTTCATAAAGCATAACTTGACCCAAAAGAACATAATCGTACATGCATTAAAACAATGAGGAATAGTGGGATATTTCTATAACCGACATACACCATATGAGCTCACATGGATCCTGACCTGTAAGCCTAGTTTCGTTCATACCTTGCCAAGGGTATGAACCATGAAAGGCGTGATATCACTCATGAAGTCCCCGTAGGGAAAAAGGGACAGTCACTAAGGACGTCCCAAACATAACCTACGGTGGCACGTAGTTCTGAGGTATAACCTAGGCCCCGAACCTATTCGGTGTTAACTAATACTCCCAAAACATACAATGTGCTCATCGAAATTCATACATGACATGCATGGCTAGTTAAATCGTGATAATCACAATATGCTTGACAATTCGTAATACTAGCCATGGAATTGGGCCCGTGGATCGGACAAAATCATAGTTCATAAACCATAAGCGAAATGTGGGCATTGCCCAAAATTTCAATCATACTTGAAATGCTTAAATTTATAGGAAACATGATCATAATAACATGAATAATTGAAAACATGTTTAAAATTCAAAAGTTCATATCATGCTTGAGAAATTGCCATAACCATGAATTTCACTAAAAACCCCATGATTTGGGAACATGTGCTTTTAGGGATTAAATCATAGAATATTGAATAAAATAAGTGGAAACAGCCCAACAATTCAACACCCATGATTTTAGACATACTACAACATGCTCATATCGATTTTTGAGGAAACATACATTTGGGTTAGACCTATAGAGGTTTGGAAATGTTAAACATAGAATTAGGGAGAAATTGGGCATGGGTAGGGACTAAACCACCCATTCAAACCCCACATACCTGGAACTTCTTGATTCTTAACTCCCTTGAAAAGCCCTCAATGGAAACTTGGAGAATTTTAAGAACACTTGAATCCCTTTCCTCTCTACTCTTACATGCATCAAATGAGGTTTATCATGAATGATTTCCCCTTAAAAGACCCTATCCCGACCTCAAAACGACATAGTTTAGGTCTTAGGAGTGTAGGAAATTATGAGAAGGCCCTTAGTAATTCGTAGTAAATAACTGCCAGGTGACCCTAACGGGTGACCTGATGACTCGTCAGTATGGGCAACGACTTGTCGGGTCGCCCGTCAAATACACTGGATACTAGGTCAACTGGGATCGTAACGGGTGACTCAACGACTCATCACTAGTGACCATGAGTCGTAGTCACCTTCCGTCAAGTACATTGCTTCATCCTTAGTAAAAATTCCCTGGTTTTCTCATGACCCACCTCACGAGTCGTTGGGACTGACCACGACTCCTAGGGTGCCATCCGTTAGGTACACTGCCAGACCTCCTATTAAATCCTCAACCTTACCCCACGGTGGACCTAACGACTCGTGGTAGCTGACCACAAGTCGTTCCCATGCCCGTGGGGACCTCAACTCCTCAGCTCAGTCCAACCTTCCCATGAGCCACCTGATGACTCGTGGGGTCTCCTCACGAGTCGTCTAACGACTTGTCCTACACTGCTGCAACATTTTCCAGATTTTTTCCCATTTGACTCCCACGTCTGATCCTTGGGTTGACGGGGTATAATAGAGGGATATGTATTCGGACTCTATGTTGTTTCTTTTAGTTTCAGGATTGTTGGGTTAGTTGGGGAGTTGTCCCATCAACCCGTCTTTTCATGATTAGAGGCTTATCAGATACAAGTTGTAATCATCCGTATTGTATGAGTCTAGTTTTGCTCTTCCTTCTATTATGCCATGATTACATTCATTTTATGCTAAGTCTTTCAATCATGTGAATGGGATTATATGTATGCTCATGCCATGGGTCGACTTGGGATCCCTCGCGTCTCCTTGTCCCATGTCTACGCTCTGGGTGTACGTATAGGATGTGACATAATGGGGTGGGTTTGAATTCCCAAGACTTTTATTTGAGAAGTATACTATTGAATGTTCTTTGTTTTATTGTTTTAGACTTGAAATGTTCTAAGGCGTTGAGAAAAGGCAAAGCTCCTGTGGAGTCGCTTGACACTCGAATCCTTTAGTGGAGGTAGGTTATGGTTTTACGTAGAGTTAGACTTTGATTAATACCTTGTATTTGTGTGAATTGATAAACTTGTTGGTTGGTCTTCGGACATTGATTGTGGTGTAGATGATAGTGACATTGAAAGATTACATGGGTAATTGTGAACGCTAAGTCTTGAATACGACTCATGGATTTTAAGTGTAATTGTGATAGCTAATGTGTACTTATGTTTGTTGAATATGTGATGATTGAATATGAAGCATATACAAATGCTTTGGTAATTATTGAATAGTATATTTATTATTCTAGGATGAGAGGCTCGTGTCCAAGGGGACCATCTGGACAAGTAGTTAGGATTGAGTGGCTCGTGTTCGAGGAGAGCATCCGGACGAGCAGATGAATAGGAGGGAGTCCATACCGGTACAGTACATGGATTTATATAGTCCCCTGTAGGTCATGGCTTGAAGGACAAACATAAGACCTTCTGGCATGTATGTATAGATATGAGACTGATGAGTGACTGATATGGATTAGGTTCGGGTAAAGAGTAAATTGACGAGATTCAAAGCTATATGACTGAATGTTTGATATGGACATAATTCCATGGTACTTACATGACTTGTTTTCATTATGCACTAGTGATCTTTTGTTTTCTATTTGAGACTATATAAGTTCTACAGATTGAAAATTTTAGGCCTCATTATGTTAATATAATTGATTAGTATTACCGATTTCCTATATATATGAGTTGGACGAGTTTCATGTCTGATCATTGATGTAGCATAGCTTGTTTGTTGATCCATAATCTATACTTGTTATTATTCAAGGTCGACCTATGATGCCTATCAGTACATAGTGTTTGCACTTATGCTACTGCTGAACTTCTTTTTACTGAGTGTTGATTGTGACCCGGGAAGCTCTTAGAGACCCCATCTCTAGCGCTACCACCCATTTGATCTGAGGGTGAGCTAATTCTTCTCCATGCTACCACAAATCCTCTTTTAGCAGATATCTATTTATTCTAAATACCGATTTATGCTTTCTTTTATTTTTACTACTCTTAGACATTATTAGCTAGAGTATAATGACTTCCGGATTATCGGGATATGTAATAGATTTGTCTTCCACTAATGATTTAGTTCTTTAGATTTGAATGCCTTAATTATTTATTCATTGAGCATCTTTATGATTAAAATAAATTTATAAGTGTTGGGTTGCGTAAAAATGATGGTTCGCCCATCAAGGGTTAGTGTGGGTACCAGTTAGCCACTCGGATCGTGACAAGGACCAGCCTAGCAACAAGTCTTAATAGCACATACACCAATCACTAGGATCAATAATCGATAGAACATAGATAAGTTAAATCATATTTAGGCAAGTCATGTCAATGCATCATAGGAACTATAAGTTTTTAAAATAGACATCACAATTACTTTGTAATCATAACACAAATTAAATCAACTCAATGGATTCATGTCAATTCTAAAGTACAGATGTATGATCATTATATCTCTTCAGTCTTACTCTTTATCAACCAGATCACATATCAATCTCTCATCGACATCAAACTTCATCACATATCTATCATACATATGTACACACATGTCATAGGGTCTTGTGTTTTCTCTTCCAGTCATGACCTACATGGGACTCTAAAAATCCATATATCATACTGGCGTGGTACCCACTCTCATCATCTATTCACCCGAATAATCACCTAGAAGACGAGCCACTCATATCATTAACGCTCATCCATATGCTCATCTCGGGCATGAGCCAAATATATCATAACCCCTTTTACAGATGCTCCCCTCAGACTCAAGCCATTAATCTCAAAATAATATTATATTATTAAACATCACATAACCGCTTGTCCGGATGCTTACCTTGGACTTGAGCCACTCATCTTAGATTAATGATATATTATTCAATTATCATCACAGCTGCTTGTTCGTATGCTCACCTCGGACAGAAAACACTCATATCAAAATAATGGGATGTTATTCATCAACATCATCTGTCATGCCCCACCTTGGGAGGTGCAACTGGCACCTGATGCCATACTGGACTTAAGGCCGACCTAGTTGGACACATACACCTCTGGTGCAAGCCAGCAACATATAATCAAGAAAAACAGTCAGCTATGTCTCAACTCAAAACATAGCCTTAGGCCGACAAGGCAATTGCTGTGCAAAAACAGCTAACCCAATAGTTTCAATAACATATCATCCTATGCGGGCCGATAAGACCACCATGCTGCTAATAATAATATAACTAAGCTCACACGGACAACATATATATCATAACACATATAGGCCCCACATGGCCACAACACAAAACTAGCTATGAATTATGGTCTACAAGCCTCTAAGAGAGTGATATTCATCGGGATAGGGCCCCAGCCTACCTAAAAAACTCTACATCAAAAGAAGGAAAACCTATAATAAATGGAAACTCCTAAGGAAAGGAGCTGGCCAATCTACCGACTCTGAACAACTACTAAGGAGGTCTTAAAACCTATCTGTCTGAACCTGCAGGCAAGTATGCAACGCCCCATGCATGGGCGTTAGTACAATATGTACCAAATATGTAAGGTAGTAATATAACTGAATAAAAGCTGATAAGGAACTTAAAGTAATTAGCAAAAAGAGCCAGAAGTTAACCAGAAAGATTCCAAAATTGTAAACTGTATCTAGCAAAAAAATATACAAACAAGAACCTAACCTAGCCCAAATAAGCCTGGAAGGTACAAGCAGCACAAAAATAACCTACATGGGCCCCCATAAACCCGGCAAGTGAAAACAATCTATATGATCCTCCTATCCATATCACTACAGACTCATAGGCAAACTGTAACTAAGGTATATACAATCTTTAGAACTATGATTGAGCCTCTGGGCTCCTGTAACTACACCCTGAGCACATAAGGATCTTCTGGGGGTCAGTGATGCCAACTCAAGCATAGGGGAAGCTGGTAAAGGCACCAGACTTCAAATGGCTCTACTGGCCTTAGTATAGTCGCTCACGACTTCATATTGCTCTGTGAGCATAATATATCCCCATAGGCACTTTATGATTATATCTCACTCCCTGAGCAGCCTGTATATAATCTGATAGGTGTAACTTATATACTACACATTACTCAGTAAGCGTACATAGCCCCTCAAGCCTAAAACAACCGCTACTCGCCCCTAAAACATTCTTTGTAGCAGCAAACAGGCACATTCCATGTGCCCACAGTTGACCTGATAGTCATGGAAGAAATTATAAAATTAGTCATCTTAGAAAGAAAAGGGAGAGTTTTGGGGTGACCTAAACGATAATCTAGAGGTCATACTAGTACAATGGTAGCTTAAGAGAACAGCAAGGCCGTAGGTGGCTATCTATATGGTCCCCTCGCCTAGAATGACTGCAGGGCTGCTACTAACTAGACATGATTCTAAGCAGTCAGCCATAATATCCTACAGGAAGCCACAATAATTATTAACCTAAAGGTAATGCTGTGATACTAAGGTTCTAGTCCTCTAGGTGTCAACCTGGTCTGTCCAAATAGCATATAGCTCCTGTGATCAATCTGTAGCCCCATAGGCAAGTATATCTGCACTTTAGTCCTTCTAGGCGACCTGTACGTGGGCATCTATATGGGTATCCAACGGCATTGGCCCTATGTCTAACCACTGATAAGGTCCCTACTTAGGGTATCACATAGTCTATCAGACTTCTAACAATTAGGGTAGTTTCCTGCACGACCTATACGACAAGCAGTAAGTCGACTGAAACTATACAGTCACTGACAATAGGCCGATCACCTAGAAAGCTATCACCTAGTTCATTAGGACAACCTGGTTCCACTAGCTCGTAGGTAAGACTATATTATCTAGATTCTATCCCTATAGGTGTCAAGATACGCCAGAGGCCTGTAGGCGAGCTTTACAGTCTATATAGGTGTCAAACAAGAAGTTATATCACCCAGCCTCTCCCTATGCTTCCCAACCTAACAAAGTACGCTCAACAGCTAACTACAAGCTTCTAAGGCCTTGGTACGACAGCAAGACATTAGTAATCCTTCGAGATGGTAAATAAGTGAATAGGGAAATTCTATAACACTCCTAGTGATAGTCAAACTGAATATACTCTTTCTCGACAAGGGATACTATGTTACAACCTCAATTTGTCTCATAGCATCTAATCATAAAATATGTAATCATAAGCTACTACAAAGGTACAAATCGTATCAACTATACGATGAGGATACTTGTCGAGAGAGATTAGCCTTAACATACCTCAATATTTGAATTCTGCTCAATGAATCTTGCTTCGATCGATAACTCGTAATTCCTCTATATTCTAGCTTTTACGCCAAGGGAACAGGGCTATTATAATTCAATAATTAGGCCAGAGATCATAACTCACGAAACACAACGACAATAAGTCAACACGAGTTCAACTCAGCAAAATCTTATGAATTCTTATAGATTAAAAAGGTAGAAATACTTACTTAACACTTGTAGACACGTTAGACTTAAATAAGAATAATTTCTACGGCTTATACTCCGTAGGGCTCCATTAAATCGGGCCAATTTAAAAAATTCAACTCCGTAGATGTGTTCTTCATAGGCCTAGAATCATTTACCTAAGAAGAATAGCGTTTAAATGAAGTTTGATAGCGTAATTTGGCTTCAAATTAATGAAACTCCTGTGAAGAAATCGCCCAAGTCTAAGGCCTCTGTTTTTGGAAATAAATAAAATGAAGCATACACCCACTTAACTTTATATACAGGGAGCCAGTGGCAGGGGGTCCACGGTACACCTCTCCCTGCGGTGGAGTAGTGGCGTGACACACTGCCCCCTACGTTGGAGAGGGGTGCGTAAACCGACGCCCGAAGCACCCTACCCCCGGTTCCTACCTCCAGCTCTCTCGATAACGCGCTTAATCATTCCTCCTTCGAGCCTTCCCCCACATGTGTCATGCTCTAAAAAACACTCTCAACATGCGCGCACACACACATTGGCTAGATGAAAAAGACTTACGGGATGTAACATCATCATACTTTTATATGCTCTCTATTTAGTCATCACACAATACAACAATAACAGGTATACATTGATTATCACAATGCACACCAAAATGATAAACTATTATTCACTGGCCTAACTAGTGTCATAGCCTATTCAAATAGCATTGTTAAGTCCTAAATCTCAGTCACAATTAATTATATACAACAAGGTGATCTCATTAACTCAATTGTTCAATCATTACATTATAGCCATATCATAATTGAACAATTCGACAATCATATTCTTCATGAATTCCAACATTAATATTACAAATTTCATTTTAAGGTGAATTTACTTGGGAAACCATCATTGTCTCCATCCTAATTATCATCTCACTAGTAATTTACGCAAGCATATGATAGTTTTTCTCTTCCAAACTCAATTTTAACTTTATAATTAACTAACTACAAGTCTACACTCGTACCCACTATTTCTTTCCTTTGAATTCCTTTTTAAGCTTAATAATCCTTACTACAAAACATCTTTTCACAACAATAGTGAAAATACAATCAAGAACATACTCATCAACATTACATACAACTAGGTTTTACCACCTCCACCTCTTTTCATTAGTAATATAACTTAATCGACTTTATAGTCACATTACCACCTAGGAATCCACCCCCTTTATATTAAACTCATCCAATTTATGGTTTTGTATATGTATATATTCATATATACATACACACTCACTCATAAATTGTACACACGTATACTATCCAATAATCAAAGTCTAACTCAAAAGTAAGCCATAACCTACCTCGGCACCAAGTTACAGTTATGACTTTGATGGTTTTTCATTTCTTGATCTCTATGTCAAGTTCTTGATGGAGGATCAGCAGGAAGGACAGTGGAGTCTTGTTCTTTGAGAGCCACCCTCCTTAATTATAGGGTAAAATGTCTTAAGTTTACCCTAGGTGATTTTAATGATTAATCCTTGTTAGAATAGGAACTGCGTCTTAAAATAAACTAAAACATCGAATTCAAGTTCAGTATTTTGCTAGGGCAATCCCTGTTCTGCTGCAGCAGTCTTGCTATGGCAAAGAACTGCTCGCTACAACGATTTCACCTGTCTAGGCCCACTTTAACTTTTAACCCCATCCTACTTAATAGTTATTATCATATACTTTTTATCTTGAAAATAAAATTACACCCATAAAACTTTTAAATTCTTAGAATTGTGTTGTCAAATTTCTATAATGATCGGACGGGTCATATATCATATGCCAATTAAACAACTGTTCATCCCCAAACGGCTTTGGGTGACATAGGGGCAAGAGTTTACTGTGATGTCGAGGTCAAAATTTAAACTATGTTATACCTCTAATTTGTTTCTTTTATACTTTTGTCTTACCTTATTCACTTGTTTAAAATACAGAATTTTCATGGTCCTTTCACTCGATCCTTCTGCTGGAGTACTAGGATTGCCAAGGTGTGATATACGAGTACTACGCATGAATTTTAGGCTTCGTTTCATAGTTCCCCAACATGGGGAGGAATTCCACTTATGTAGATTTTATTCTAATGATGTTGTTACTTAGAACTTATGGAGGTAATGGTCTATATTATCTCGGCCCTTCATATTATCCCATTTTTGTAATATTTCAGTTGCTTTATAATTCCCTTAAGCACTCCTTCTTCTACTACTACCACTTATAGGGTTCTTCTTATTAAGGACTCGGGATGGTTTTCAACCTTCATAGGAATAGGATTAAGCATTGGGTTTGCGGATGTGATGGATAGCGCTGGTTACAAGATGGACCGCTACAACGATAGGGTTCTGGCTGTGGCAAAGTGACACCCGCTTCAGTGAAACGCCTTGTAGTTTAAAGACCGCAGAGGGCCAGTTTCTTTTTCATTTCTACATTCAACCTCTAATTCTTGCAAATCCTCTATACAACTTCCTTGTTCATATCGATTTTCTAGGTAATCTTCACTCCCCTTCGCTCTATTATATTATTTGGACTCTTTTGATTGCATTATTATTGCGTATAGTGCTTATATTGGTTGAGAATGGGGTTTCGAAAGTAGGGATTTATTTCACTTATGGGGGGAAATTCTCGAAGCGTGCTCATTCTATTTACGAGCTTAAGTTCTTTACTTCATTCTCTACATCAGATTTAATACTTTCATGGGGGTTTTACACTAGATATTGTGTTGGTTGGATTGGATGGTGGTTTGAAGTTTTTTTTTGAGCTCTTAAGGCTTGAATTTGGCTGCTAGTTAGTTGAATAATGAGTAGTAGGGTTTATGTATGCCACCCCCTACCAGATCTGTGCTTAAATTAGGTGTTATATGGGGAAAAATGAGCTTCCATTGTTAGGGGTCGAGATTCTTGCTAGGGAAGATGACTTCCGCTGCAATGGAACTCTTTTCATTGCAGCGGTCTCGTCATAGCGGACCCATTCTCGCTATAACAGCCTCGATGTAGCGGAGCTGATGCGAAATCCCTTAGGCAGAATGCTAGACTTAACTGGTTTAATTTTTGCTTAGTCCTCCATTCCTCTCTGTTGGATAATTCATCTAACGTAACTATTTTTATAGGAAGTTACTATTACTATGGCTTCAAGCAGCACCCCTTACGACTACATCAAGTTTGTTACTGACCAGTGTTAGCGAGGTACATCCAGCAGGAGATTAAGGGCTTAGTTCATGGGAAAGGCTTCATCATGAATGATGTGGAGGAGAAAGAGCCAAAATTTATACCCAACTCAATGAGATGGGGTAGGGCCCACTAGTTTTGTTGTAACAATCCGTCCGAGCATTATAGAATCTTGACGACATAAACATGGAAAATTTAACTTTTGTGGGCCTGGTTATGTCCTTAGAATTACGTGATTAGTAAATTTAAAATGGGATAAGTTAAAATGAGATGGGTGCAAGGCCTCCATGAAGGAGAAACTCTGTTGTAGTGAAAGACCCCTCGCTGCAGCAGGCGACATGGACCAGAACTCCATAATTCAATTCAAGTTTGGATTTAAATCCTAGTTTTATAAGGGTTGGTATCTAAAATTCCCAAAAATAAAAGTTTCGGTTTCTAATAAGGAAAAAATTAAGGTGGCTAGAAAGGGCTAGGATTCCATCATTCTTCCTGGCAATTCTCTATAAGAACCCCAGGAATTGATGCAAGAATGCAGCCTCGCAAGCATTTTTACAGTAGCTTGATGCCCAGGTAGGATATTGCTTACTTTTATGCTAGACTTTGATTAGCAACTCATATATATGTGTATGATTGATGTGTTATTGATAGGTAAAATGGAAGATATAATGCCAAAGACACTAGTTCAGACTTTAGCTAGTAAATGGTAAGGGAGAGAAGTAATAGTTGGAATAATAAGAGAGGGGAAAGGGAGCTTATAAAACTAGGTGGTCAGGGAGCCATTAATAAATTTTAAGGATATATTTTTAGTTGTCTGCCATATGTGGAAGGTCTTAATAGTTACTTCCTCGGTATGCTCCCAAATAAGGTGAGTAGATTATATTATATATATGTATTTTATATTTCCTTGTGTTCGTGCGATTAATTTTTCACTGTGAGGTGTTGTAGTCGAAATTAGGGAGACCTGACAAGAGGAGGGCTTCATAACAAAAATTTTCCCTAATAACAAGAGTTCATAAGGATGAACCCATAAATAATAGAAAGCGAAATACGATGCAGGATTTTGTAAATATTAGAATAGATGCTTTGTTACACCCCATAAATTTCTACCGTTTAATCGATTCGTGCATACGTATGTTGAGAGTGTTGGGGTACGATGCATATGGGAAAGGGCTCAGGGGAAGAGTATAAGAACATAGTGTCGAGCGAGTAGGAGTCCGGGGCTAGAGTCTGGGCGCACTAGGCGTTGCACCGCAGTGCCAGCCCAACGCCACAGCTGGTGCATTGGGCCCATGGCCTGGCCCGATGGTCGTTGTGCCGCGCCCCCTTGCCACTTCCTCTTATATATATTTATATTTTAAGTGAAGTCCCATTTCATTCAAATATCTCTCCAAGAACAGACCTGCGAACCAATGACCTTTTCTCTTAACTTTTCATCCAATTTAAGTGAAATTACGTTGTTAAAATCCATTCAATTGAAAATTCGTCTTGGATAACGAGTTCCAGGCCTTCAATGAACGTCCTTGCGGATTATTTCTTGAAAACTTGCTTGGATTACCGAAACCCCGCCAAGTAAAAGTCGCAGAAATTACTTCTAATTGAGTCCTAAGAGGCAACAAGTGATAGGTAAGAATTTCTACCTTCTAAACTCTTAGGAATTTGTAAGTTTTCAACTGAATTGGATAGAGTTTGAATTGTGATCAAAATGCTTAAGGGTTATTATTATTTGTCAAGTCCTAGTATTGAAAATAGTCTTATTCTCTCAGCGTAGGGCTGTAATTTGGTCAAATTACCAGCTATAGATTGAAACTATTTGGATGGATAGAAATATTCAATTGAGGTATGTTAAGGCTCACCTCTTCGGGAAGCTATTCCCATCGTATAGTGATATGACCTATGCCTTTGTAAGTAAGTTGCAAGCATGTATATTGTGATTAGATACTATAGATAGATTTGAAACTAAAGTGTAGTACTTCAGTTGAGATTAAACCCACCTAATATAGCCTTCCATCGACTAACCTCAGGGTTGTTAGCTGTGTCATTGCCTACGGGGCTATAGATCGCTTAGAGGAGCTATATGACGTCCAAAAGAACTATACTCAGGCCTATAAGGCCATCTACAGTCCATCTACAAATGGACTTCTTTTATACCATAACGGCATTACTGACCCTCCGTCGAGCCTTATGAGCCTAGGGTGCAGTCACGAGAGCTCAAAGGGCTGAAACACAACTACAGGAGCCTTGCAAGCTTAGTTGCATACCCAGAGGCCAGATAGGTTAGCTATAGTTACCTGTTGCATTATATTGACCCGGTTAGGGGTATATAGATTGAACTGTACTTGCCAGGCTTATGGGGGACCCAGGTAGGTTATTTTGTGTTGATTGTACCTTCCAGCCTTATGGGGGCCAGGTAAGGTTCTGGTTTGTATACTTACTTGTTAGTTATACTTCAGGTTGTGAGGATATTTAGCTTATAAATCTTATCCTTCTTATTGATTACTTTCAGTTCTTTTATTAGTCTTATTCAGTCATTTTCATTACTGGCTTACATATTCAGCACGTATTATACTAACGTCCATCTGTGGGGAACTACATACTTGCCTGCAGGTACGGACAAACGTGTTTTAGGACCTCCTTAGCAGTCATCCAGGGGTAGCAGATCAGTCAGCTCCTTTTTTCCAGAGTTGACAGTTAAAAAGGTTTTCTCTTTTGTTGTACAGCTTTTGGGTAGATCGGGGCCCTGTCCCGACCACTATTCCACTCTTAGAGGCTTGTGGACTATAGTTTTTAGTTGTTGGTTATTTTTGGTCGTGTGGGGCCTATGTATGTTATGTTTTGTGTGTTGGTCATGTGAGGCCTAGTTTAGCTATCAGTTAGCAGCCTTGTCTGCTATAGTTTATATATGACTGCCTGTTTTTCTTTTGTTATGACTTAGACAGCATGGTGGTCTTATCGGCCCGTATAGGATCCTTTTATTATTATGACTGCTGGGTTAGCTATTTTCTTTATAGGTTTGTTGTGTTCCTGAGGCTGTGATTATAGTCGTGATATAGCTGGTTGTTTTCTAGACTTTATGTTGCTGGTAGGCACCAGAGGTTCATATGCCCAGCCAGGTCGGCCTAGGTCCCAGTGTGGCATTAGGTGCCAGTCATGCCTCCCAAGTTGGGGGGTGACATGTTTTATACCTGTATGAGTCTATGAAGGTAAATTTAGTTTTCACAGTTTTATTTTTTGGCAAATTAAAAACGTGGAATATAGGATTATGACTACCATTTGAGTATCGATAAATTGATCCAAATAATTAAATGATTTTGAACAATAATTATGTTATAAATTGTAGTGATTAATTTTTGTTGTTAAATGTATTCCTTTTAGTGGATTGGACTGTGATTTATTATTCCTGAACTGTGAATGGAGCTTGCGGAGACTGATTGAGAGCATGATGAAACATGTCGAGACCAAGGGGTAATACATCTTTACCTTGATATGAAGGCTCGTGTCTGAGGTTAGTATTCAAATAGGCGAATTAGTATGGTTGAGCATGTACATGAGTACTTGGATATGAGGTGAGCATCCGGGCGGGCAGTACGGTGTGAGTACACAGACAGGTATGACATGTTATTCATATTGTTGGGTGTACAAGTAAGAGTATACAGACAAGTATGATATGATGTTCATATGGTTGGGTGTATAGGTAAGAGTACATAGACAGGTATGATATGATGTTCATACGGCTAAGTGTACAAGACATGGATTTCTAGAGTCCCCGGTGGGTGAAATATGGAAGGGCGAAAATAAGACCCTCTGGCATGTTTATACAGGTATACAGATATGTGACAAACATATGGATATATTAACATGATGTGAGAGACACAGAAGTGAGATAATGTACAAGGATATGATTATGGTGCAGGGGTGTACAAAAAGAGATCAGGGAGGTGCAGATATATGCTGGTATCCATATTCCTGTGGGAACATAACTCTATTAGGATTATCAAATGTTTTCTTGTTGCGTACTTAATTGTGTTATTTGATGTCTATGGATAAATGTATGCTTGGTGTGATTATCCACGATTCATGGGTGATTTCTTGATTTGGCAGAGTTTAAATAGAGTTGAGTTAAGTTGCGTTTGGACTACTAACACTTGTACTGGGACGATTCTGATAGTGAGAGTGGTTCCACTAGTAAGTGTAGAGCTGAGAGTTTTCAAAGATAATATGGTTTATTGAATGGTAGCGATGGCTAAATAAAAGATAACGGGCATAGGTATATATCGCGGAGTAGTTGAGTGAATAGATAATGAATCAAAAGGGGTTTAGCTAATAAATGAAAATGTTGTTGTTGTCTGTAGACAATGATATCATAAATAGTTAACAAATCAAACCAACTCAACTCTCCCTGGTTGTACTGATTCTCTTCCTTGTTTTAGTGTTCTATGGAGACTAATGTGGATATTTGAATTAAGTAATATGTAATGAAATTCTAGACTTAAAAGGGAGAGTGAAAGAACAGAGGTGTCAGTAATGTCGAGACACTGTTTAAGCGGGTTACAGCTTCAGCGGCTATGTCTCTGCGATCATAGAACCGCGGTAGCAGGAAAGTCACTATTGTAGCAAGATGACGGTACCAGTATAGGAATTTGGAGTTTCGGACTGATTATTGAATCCCCGGTGCAGTCATGTTTGTGTTGGTGTACTTAATTTTGGTATAAATAAAGAAACGGACATAGCTAAATTTGTGCATATTTGTTATTCTTAAAGATTAATCGATTTCATGTTAATTATATACTGTTGCGTGAACTAATTATAGTCGACCAATGATGCCTACCAGTACGTGTGGTATACTGATAATACTTTGATATGCCTTTTTAGATGTAGGTTGTGGTAGGTGAATTTTAGTTTCATGATTGACGAGGCGATACTTAGCATCAGCTTCCACATTTCGTTCGTAGGTGAAGCTATGTCTTTTTACCTGTCAGTATTCTAAGTAGAGCTCTTGTACTTGTCTAGACTAGATTTTGGGAGAGTCAAGGTTTCTGAGAAGGATTTTATTGCATATTTAAAAATATTGTTGATTTTGTGTAAATTAACAAGAATTGTAAATATCATATTACGTTATGCAAAAAGGGGTTTCCAATCAAGTTAGAGTCAATGTAGGTACCCGAACGATCTGGGTCGTGTCATTTGCAGCCATAATCAACGAATGAGAAATGGATGAGGGAGTTCTATGCCCTTCTCTCCACAGTGAAATGGGCCCTCTTGGACCAGGTCATCTACCCTCGGGGGTGATTTTCAGCATTAGTGTTGCCACTATAAATGAGGTGTTGGGTTGCCCAATCCTCCAGAGCTTGAAGTGAAGGCTATGGTTGTGGACTAATGTGTTGTGAGTTTACAGCATTTTTGACACTTAAAACTGATAAAATAGCATGGATATAGGTGTGTTTATATGGATATGAGATACTTCTACTTTATCAGGAAAAATAGATATTGGAGCTGAATATTGCAAAAGATGGAGAAAAATGCAAAATAAATGGCTTAGTAAGAATCTCAGTGTGAGCCGTACTGAGAATCATGGAAAGGCCCAGGATAAAATTGTGAAGAAAAGGAAAGTTACGCCTCATGGTACAAGCCATACCGTCCAAGTATGAGCCGTACCATGGCATTCGTGGAAAGTTCCAAGAGAAATTGCACAGGCCAAGTATCCTAATAGGGGTGGAAATCACAAGTCGTAAAACCAATGTAAGACCTATACCAAGAAACCATGAAAAAGACCAGAAGAGCAGAACTCCATGTACGAGGAGGAGTCACGGATCGTAGGATAAAGGTGTGAGTCGTACCATTCCATCCGTAGAAGTTAACAGAAGATGCCAGCAATTGCAAGATCAAGCCACCGGAAGATTATACGATTTGTAGGTTCTTTGTACAAGTCGTCTCAGAAATCAACACTTAGCCATATTCAGCAGTAGCCAGCCAACATACCAGTCAAGGTACGAGTCGTACAATCCCATTAAGGATCGTAGGTGAATGCGGCGGTAGTTTTTGGTAGCTTCTTTGTTTACTTAGGAGAAGGTTCCAATTATTTGTATAAATATTACTTAGGTTATTTTCATAAGAGAGAAGAGATTGGAAGAGAATAGAGGCAATTAGACACAATTAGAGAGACAAGTTGTTGTGAATTTGAATTCAAGTTAAGGAGATTTCTTGTTTTGATTTCTTCTTTATTCTTGGATTATCCAACATCAATTCTTGCAATATTCAGAGTAGGTTTTCTTTCAATCATCATTGTAAGTATTCAATTATGTGTTTGTCTATGATGCTTATAATAATCTTACAATCATGACAGGCTAAAACCTCCACAACTAGGATTGTAGGAACCATGGTTGAATAACAAACTAGGGTTACACAAAGTGATTCAAAACCAATGCTAAACACTTGTATTGTATTATTTTCATCTTTAATGTTTCTTAATGAAGTGCAATGTTAAGACTTGCCCGAATTCTTTACTTGCTTGAACCTAGAGAAGTAGAGATTAGGAAAAGAGAATTACACCAAAGCCTTGATCTTTACACGTCCATTGTATGACTTAAGTTGCGGTCACAGGATAGTTAATTTGGAACAAATAGATAATGGTTGAATTAAAATCTCTCATGAGACCTAACCCGGTGATTGAGTATAGCCATCCAATAGGGACGAACCAGTCGTTTGGATGAACCCTAGTTATTAGTTCTACAAGTAAGCATTGAGATAGATTACGAGTGTAAGCCCGAAGTAGTTATGAACCCATGGGGAACACTTACCCTAGTTAATTGCAAGTCTTGATAAACAACAACTGATTTTCAATCTTGTTTTATAGTTTTTTTCTATAAATCCCCTTTTTGGAGATAACATACCTGAATGTTTAAATACTTGTGTTAATCTATATCTTACCATATTCCCTGTGGGTTCGACCCCAACCTTTGTTGGGTTCTTTATTGACAACGTCCGCTTCATACATTATCAGGAGTGTAAGTTTGAGAGTCATCAAAAAGTGGCATCGTTGTCGAGTAATATGGCTTAAGAATAGATTAATTGCTTATGTTTAACCTTTAGTTGTTATTTCCTCATTTACGTTTTCTTTTTGTTTTTGACACCCACAAGGTTGTGTCTTAGTGAATGGTAAGTACTCGACAGAGCAGAAACCCCCTGATTCCTCTTGATCTTATACTAGAGCGAACACTATGAAGAATGGAGAACAAGGAGCAAATAGAAGCTCATCTTGCTGAAGAAGCTAGGCAAGTCGAACTAGCTAGAAATGTTGAGCTAGCTCCGCAAGCTGCACTTCAAGAAGTCGAGGATGCTCGGGATGAATTTGTAAATGTTGGCCCGCCATGGAAGGGGCAATAGAGGTCAGAGATATGCTCCTCAGTTCTTTAATGAGGATGACCTAGATATTGATGAAGTCGGGTCAACTAAAGGTATCATACCACCACCTTTTCCTACTGGGGCGAAGTTTGACATCACTAGCACCATGATACGGTTGCTATGAAATGGGTGTTTAGTGGTCATGCAGCGGATGATGCCAACCTGAACTTGATGAATTTCATTGGAATATGCAAGGAAGGTTGCCTGGTGTAAGTCAGGATGCAATAAGGTTGAGACTTTTCCCCTTCTCTCTTTCTGGAGGGGCCACTCTATGGTTATCAAAGTTTCCCAACGACTCCATTACCAACTGGTGGGAGCTTAATCAGGCTTTCATAGAAAGGTTCTTCCAACCCTCTAGGATGCTACATCTTAAGGATGAGATCTATAACTTTCGACAACTAAAAATGGAGGCACTTCATGAAACCTGGTTGATATTTAAAAAGAAGCTGACCAAGTTCCCAAACCATAAAATTCCAGATGACAGCTTGTTGGAGATTTTTTACAGGTCCTTGAATAATAGCACAAAATTTGTAGCAGACACTATGGTGAAACGAGCACTGATAAGTCACACATGGGAGCAACCTGCCACTATTCTTGATAGAGTAACTAAGACTAACAGGGCCTGGCACACCAGGGAAGCGGAAGCAGTTGTAGGTACATATGTTGTTGGTATGGCTATAGTCTAACGAAAGAATGAGGAGTGTGATTAGGAATTGGCCCACATGCATCAATCATTACACCTTCTCACAAAGCATATCATGGGCACTGGGGCCAGAAAGAAAAATGTAATGGGAGCTCAGGGATAGAAACCAAGGCAGGAGCATTCAAATTTTGAGGAGGAGGCAAACTTCTTGGACAACCAGGTGGCGGGTTTTCGGGCCAATGCCCAAGGGTCTAGATAGGACACTTGGTCCCAAGGTTTTGAAAAGCAAGGTCGGAACCAATATCAGGACAACTACAACTATAATGGGTATAAGGATAGAATCCGAGGTAGTGAGCGAGAGGAGAATAGAGAAGAATTGATAGTTACCACAACGATCGGACAGGATTGTATGTGCCTCCTAATGCACGTGAAGGTGAGGCTGCACCATCAAAATTAGAGAGAATTATGGCTGAGATGCTCAAGAAGGTGAGATCCACTAAGGAGCAGCTGAAAGACATTCGGGGAGATATATCTGACATGAGTCAGAAAGTTGAGTCACATGCCACAACTATCAAGCGAATTGAGCAGCAGCTAGGTCAACTATCGACATCCCTGAACCCTAGGCAAAAGGGAACACTACCTAGCAACATAGTGAAAAATCCAAAGAATGATAGTCACTGTATGGCTTTGATGACTAGGAGTGGAAAGACAACAATGGATTCCCCTCTATCGATTGTAGTTGAGATGGAAAGGGAGAAAGAGACCGTGATAAATGAGGATAATAAGGTTTTTGAGCAAGAGCATAAGGAATAGGCTGAGTTGACTGAGGCTCCAGTTGGTGAAAAGGAGTCTGAAGCTAGAAAGAGTAAACAGCAAGGGTGTACGCAAATTTATAAGGCTATCCCTCGACCACCGCCACCATTCCCTCAAAGGATAAAGAAAAAGGCAAAAGATGATAAGTTCTAAATATTCCTCTCTATGATGAAGCAGTTATTGGTGGACATTCCATTGGTCGAGGCATTGGAGCAGATGCCTGGATATGCCAAGTTTATGGAGGACCTTTGTTACCAAGAAAAGGTCCATGAGCTAGGAGCCGGCAGGTAACTTGCATCATTGCAATGCCATAGCTTCATGGGTCCTTGCTCAGAAAAAGGAGGATCCAGGTGGCTTCACCATTCCATATACAGTTGGTGATTTCGAGTTTGCAAAGGCATTTTATGACTTGGGATCAAGCATCAACTTGATGCCATTGCCTTTGCTTAAACAGCTGGGCTTAAGAGCCCCCATATCGACCTCAATGTAGCTATTGATGGCAGACCGCACAGTTAAAAAGCCAGTGAGGATTCTAGTTGATGTACTTGTAAAGCTGGACCGCTTATCTTCCCAGCGAACTTCGTAATCCTTGATTGTGAGGTTGATTTTGAGGTCTGCATTATCTTGGGGCGACTATTCTTGACCACTGGAAGAGCCTTGGTAGATGTGGAATCTGGCCAATTAAAGTACAGGTTGAATAAAGAGGAGGTCACTTTCAATGTATGTCAGTCAATGAAGTAGCCTAATAAGTTCAGGGTTGTCTCAGCAATTTATGATGATTACGAGTTTCTTGATAAATTCTGATTAGTTAAGAGACTTGTATCATGCCGAGATGAATTCTCAGTGTGCAGGTGAAACAAAAAACAAGTGGGAGAAATTTCAAACCAAACCAGTACTATGAGCCTCAGTACGGCTGGTAAGAGGATTGTACAGGCCATAGCACCAGTCGTGGTAAAAAGCAGAAGAAAAAATTCATGCTACAGTTGGTCATTATGACTCCTACCAAGTTTGTACGGGTCATAGTACTCATTGTAACCATGAATTGTTCTAAGTATGGAAGTTTAGAGAAAGGGACTTATGAGTCATTGTACGAACCGTACCATTACAGTACGGTTCATACCTTGTACTCCTAGGTCCCTAGGTGAGTTTTCTCAGTCTGCATCTACGAGTCCCAGGGACGAGTCGTAGGTCCAACCTACGACTCATGGTAAAAGTCGTGATGGGATAGTTAAGTATTTTGACCTGACACGACCCGCATTCCCAAAAGATCCGCCCTAACCTATTTAAAATTGAATTTCTTAGTATTTCACTCCCACACAAACATCAATATCGAGCCCATGACTCTCACCAAATATCCACACAACCGTAACACAAAAATCTCAATTGCTTCGAGCTTGAAGTTGTGCAAAATTTCATCTACACACTCGTAATTTCTACCCTAATCACAGAATCAAGTAGAAAGACAAGATTACACTTGAAAATCAAGTAAGTAACACTGTTAAATATTGTAAAAAGGCTTGACTTGTATGAACTGCCATTTGAGCACTGTGATTCCTTGAGTTTGTCTCCAATGGGCTGAGGAAGATGATCAGTAGCTTGTGTTATTCTGATTGAATGGGTAGGAATTCGCATGCTCAAACAACTGAACTAAAATTGCTATTTACTGAGTTACGGGGTGTGATGAATGTTAGGAATGAACTAGGTAAACCTGACATGATCATTGATTGCAAAAAATAGGGAAATTTGAGTACCCTAAATAAATTAAGAGTTTACCTAGACAACTGAGCAAAAAAAAAGAGGTGGGAAGGCTTCACTAGTCTTCCTACGACTCGTGGTTTCATACCACGACTTGTACGATGACTCAGTGGGACTGTCCTATGTGAATAAAAATGTATGTGTTGGTATGAAGCCTAGTATGATTCGTAGGATCCCACTAAGAGTTGGTGATCGTACCACGAGGCAGTAAGGGTAAAATTCCAAAGGAGATTGTACAACCCTACCTACGACTCGTGAAAACAAAGTACGATCTGTGACACGAGCCATAGAAAAATACAAAAGAACACAATTCAGGGAATCCCTCAGTAAGACTCTTAGTATAAACTATACCATCATGGTACGAGTTGTACCTAGGAGTCGTGACAGGACTATTACAAACCACGAGTCTTAGAACGAGTCGTACCACCATTATATGACCCATACTGTAGATTCGTCGAAAACTTTAGAGGGTATTTTTCTTGCTTTCTTTTTCTCAGATCATATATACTAACCATTTTCTCCATAGGTACTATGACAATGAAGAAAAGAGCAACCAAATTTGCCCAAGACAAGAGATCTAGAGTGGAGATAGCTGCTCGGAGGGCATTGAGCGACGAGCCCTTCGACTCTAATCAAGCAGGAAGCTCCCCTAGTGGTTCGGTAGAGGAGTACATAGTTGAGACATTAGACAATGATGAGCCACAGACCACTAGGGCTCAAGCAAAGGCACAGGCTGAAGCCACTTATGTCGCTCTGGTCACTGCTCCGGTCTAAAGAGGAAGCAGAGGAACAAGTTCAAAAGTCCGGTGGTGACTCTAATGATGATGAGGTGTCCGAGGAGGCCAAATCTAGAGATGGAAACAATTAGGAAGGGTCTAAAAAAGGAGATGATGGTGAGGAAATCGAGCAGACCTCGCCTTCAGGAAGGCGTACTATGAGGTGGGCACAGGAAATTTATGAGCAAGGCTTGGTGCTCACATCCAAGTGACACCCTAGGTGCAGTATTCAAGAAGAACCGCGGATCCTCACTAGTGCCTTGAATGGGGTTGAGGAGATGAAGCAGAACTTTAGCTTTCATGGGTTCGAGTGGATAGCTAAGACCCTGACCGATATAGTACAGAGATGGTTAGGGAGTTCTATGACAATTATTATGCAATGTTGGAGAAAAATACACAGACTGGAAAGCGGCTGAAGGAGCATCCCAAACTTGACAAAGTATTGGTTCGGGGGCAAGAAGTCAAGATCTCTGAGAAAATCATTTCCTGGATGCTCTATAGGCCGCAGTTCATTGCTCCATCATCCACAACAGAGTTCAACCACTAGATAGATTCCATGAAATGGATAAAGTGGTTAGGTACTGAGGAGAGATAAAGCCAGCTTAAGTAATTAGCCGAAGTCATATTAGAGGACAAAGAGGAAGTTGAGTGGGTGGCTGGTGGAAAGAAGGTCACCAAATCTTCGCTGAACTTCAAAGTGAAGGCCTACTGGACACTAGTATACCACAAACTAATGCCTAATATAATTAAAAATACATGTAGTGCAGATAGAGCAGCTTTGGTAACATGCATCATGTCCCAGTATGAGATTAATATACCGAGGGTGATAGAAAATGAGATCCAGGATCGTTCTCTTGGGTTGAGCACCACCATGCCATTTTCGAGCCTTATCTATCGGATGTGTAGAGATGCTAATGTCCGATTCCTAAAAGATGTTGATATTGAGATCTCAAGCCAGAGGACGACAAATATAGGGCTGATCCGGGATGAAATAAACCCAGTGAGCTGGGCTAGACTTTCGACCGCAATGAGCAGCTGGGGGAGAGCGATTTAATTCTCCCACATCATTGGAGCAGGATGAGACACCGTCTATAGAGGCTGGTCATTCCGAGGCAGCTCCTAGCACTTCTGCTGCACCTCCAGTGGGTCTCCCGAGCAGACACCAGCTGGATATATTTTGTTCCCTGATGACATCCTCCAAAAGTTAGCAAAGAGGTTGATGGTGGCCGAAAGGAAAGTACAATCAATGATGGAGAACGTCAAGCCTTGGGTAAAGGCAGTGATTGAGGAGACCATGAGAGGGTTGCATGGGTGGATAGACCAATTCGAGCGTCGGTTCAATGAGCTCTTGATAGAGCAGCCGCACACTAGTAGCCTCCGGGAGGAGTTTGGGGTTCTTCGAAGCCAAGTGATAGAGTTGTTGTCTATAAAGCCAACAATCATAGCAGCTTCCACACTTTCAGACTTAAATGCTGAGCTCAATGAGGAGCTAGACTTGGAGGCATACTGGGTTCCGTCAGGCACAAGTGGAGGAAACGGTAAGAAGAAAGTTTTGGAGGAAGATGAAAACGAGCCCTTAAAGAAGAAGAAAAAGAAACAAAAGAAAGAAAGAAAGTGGGAAAGAGTAGAGAGCATGCAAGCTCACGACGCACATATGCCGAAATTGTAGGAGTGAGCCAGAGGAGCGGGGAGCTCCACTACTGCCCAAAGAGTGATTTTTGGTGGTGAGGACCCTTCGGGGGGATCCACAATCATCCAGAATTGATCCTGAGGTCATGAAAGTGATCGAGCATGATGGGGGGTAACCAATCCCTCAACAGATGTACAATTGAGTGCACCGGCCACCACTAGCACTACGGATGCAGTGGAGATACCACCTCGCAGGATGACAGGAACACTGAGTGCACCACAGGTATGTCCCTTTCCCTTGTTCTTATATATTTTATTCTTCGGGGACGAAGCATGTTTTTCAAAGAGGGGGTGTACTTATATTTTTGAGATTTTTGGTTCATCCGAGAGTTTTTCTTGTCGTGTTTCTTTTTCCTCGGGCATACTATCTAGTAGAACCACCATATTTATGTTGTTTTTGTTTAATTAGAAGTAGCTTAGAATTACTTTGCAACCAATAAATACACTAGTTTGATGTTTTTGAAAAAATTGACCCTGTTGAAAATTTTTGTTGTTAGCTATGTAGTTTAATTGCAATTGCATGACTTTTGTGGATCTTTGCATGGCATTTCAATTATGAGCATGAGTAGTTGTAGTTTATTTGTGCATGATCTAGAAAGGTATATTCAATGCAAACCGGTACCATGAGTGAGTGAGGTTGTATACTTAGTTAAATACTGCATTAAGGATCTAGAACTTGCCCCCTTGGTCTTTGCATAGGCTTTGGGATAGTTGGTTAGGAGATGATCATAGGTTGTTATTGATTGATTATCCACTTTAGCCTAAATGACCCTACCAAATGATGATGAATCCCTTGATCTCAATTTTGAGCTTTATATTGACCCATTTTCTTTGATTAACCTTTAACCTTACCCATTTTTTATAATGAATCTGTTTTGGCCCTGGTCCCTCATTGGACATTGTGAACCTCAACCTAGGTAAAATACATAAGTTGAGGATAGCTATAGTAGGGGTGCGTAGATTGTGGGGAGGTGAAAAAGGAAAAGAAAGGAGAAAGGGTTAAAAATAAGGTGTGGTGTGACAAAACAAGAAAAAAGAGCTGAAAAAAGAAATTGAAAAGAAAATACAGGAGAAAAAGGAACGAAAAAAGATGATGAGAAAAACACACCACACCTATATATTGCATGAAAATGGAGAAAACGGAGGAAAAAGTTGAAAAAGAGAAAAATAGGGTAAAAAGTATAAAGTGGAGCCACGAGTATGTAGTGTGAAGGAGGGTTTAGTCACTTATTCCCATATTTACCATACCCATCCCGAAGTCTACATTACAAGCCGAACAAAGTCCTGTAGTGATCCTAGTTTAACTGTCCGAAGAGCCTAAGTAGGGAAAATAAAGGCAAGCATATGGTATCCAATGTGCGGCATTTGGAACTTCTTTGAGATAATTAGAGTCCCATTTGTTTAGTCCCAAGTTCTTCATGTTATATATTTGTGAGTGTTGGGGACTTTATTTTCTATGAGGGTACCTTATTTGTGTTGTATTTTATTAATTATCTATGTGAACAGAATTGGTGATAGTTCGATTCTCTGCTGATAACTGGATGCCATATCTTTATCCCTGTATGTCATTGATTGTGGTTATATATATGCATACCTGATTTAGTTTGAACGGAAAAAGGGTCAATAGTTGAGTGTGATTCATAGTGCAAATCTTGTTGTGTTGATTGTAGGTATTCTAGGTTTACTTTCTAGTTAAGCGTCATTTTTAGTTTTTGTTTTCTTTGCCTGAGGACATGCAAAAATTTTAAGTTGAGGGTGTTGATGTGCTCTGAGTTTACAGCACTTTCGACGCTTAAAACTAGATAAATAGCATGTACTTAGGTATGTTTATATGGATATGAGGTACTTTTACTTTGTTTTTAGGGAAAATAGATGTTGGAGCTGAATTATGCAAAAGATAGAGAAAAATGCAGAAAAGTGGCTAGTATAAGTCGTACTGAGAATCATGGAAAGGTCCAGGAGCAAATTGTGAAGAAAAATCAAGTTACGGCTTATAGTACGAGCCATACCATAATGGTACAAGCCGTACCATAGCAATCGTGGAAAGTTCCAGGAGAAATTTCACAAGCCAAGTATCCTAGTAGGTGTACCAATCACGAGTTGTGAAACCTACCTAAGAACTATACCAATGAATCATGGAAAAGACCAGAAGAATAGAATACTGGCAGAACTCAATGTACGAGAAGGAGTCACGGATCGTGGAATAAAGTTACGGGTCGTACCATACCATCCGTGGAAGTTAACAGAAGATGTCGGCAATTGCAAGATCAAGCCACAGGAAGTTGTACGACTCGTAGGTTCTTGGTACGAGTCATACCAAAAGTCAATGTTTAGCCAAATTCCGCAGAAGCCATCTAATGTACGAGTCAAGGTACGACCCCTACAATCCTGTTACGGGTCGTAGGTAAAGGCAGCGATAGTTTTTGGTAGTTTCCCTGTTTACATAGGAGACGGTTCCAATTATTTTTATAAATACTCCTTAGGTCATTTTCAGTGGAGAGAAGCGATTAGTAGAGATTAAAGGCAATTAGACATAATTAGAGAGACAAATTGTTGTGAATTTCAATTCAAGTCTTGGAGATTTCTTGTTTTGATTTCTTCGTTGTTCTTGGATTATTCAACATCCATTCTTGCAATATTCAAAGCAGGTTTTCATTCAATCATCATTGCAAGTATTCAATTATGTGTTAGTCTATGAATGCTTATAACAATCTTACAATCATCAGAGGCTAAAACCTCCACAACTAGGATTGTGGGAACCATGGTGGATTAACAAATTAGGGTTACACAAAGTGATTCAAAATCAATGCTAAACACTTGTATTGTATTTTGTTCATCTTTAATGTTTCTTAATGAAGCGCAATGTTAAGACTTGCCAAATTTTTTACTTGCTTGAACCTAGAGAAATAGAGATTAGGAAAATAGAATGACAATAAAGCCTTGATCTTTACGGGTCCATTGTATGACTTGAGCTGCGGTCGCAGGATAACTAATTTGGAACAAATTGATAATGATTGAATTAAAATCGCTCATGAGACCTAACCCAGTGATTGAGTATAATCATACAATAGGGATGAACCAGTCATTTGGATGAACCCTAGTTATCAGTTCTACAAGTAAGCATTGGAATGATCACGAGTGTAAACCCAAAGTAGTTATGGACCCACGGGAACACTTACCCTAGTTAATCACAGATCTTGATAAACAACAACCGATTTTCAATCTTGTTTTATAGTTGTTTTTTATAAACCCCCTTTTGGAGATAACATACCTAAAAGTTTAAATACTTGCATTAGTCTATATCTTACCATATTCCCTATGGGTTCGACCCCAACCTTTGTTAGGTTCTTTATTGACAATGTCCACTTCATACTAGGAGTGTGAGTTTGAGCATTATCGTGGATGGTAATGGGTAGTTGCTCATGGATATATTCGTGAAGGAGAATAAGAAGGTCTTGATCACCCGGGGCATCACTCGTAGAGTAATTAAAAGCACTCACTTTATGCTGGAGGCTCGAGGTGGCTGAACCTCATGTCCCAACGGATTTGCCCATCCTGCAGTGTCAACAATGTGACCTACCACTGTTCCTTACCATGTGCCAATCAATGTGGGATCCCAGATTATAAAAGAGTGGAGGTACTTTGTGGCCAAGAGTGGATTGAGTCTTCCATTTCCCTCCCTTATTACCATGCTATGCATGCAGGAAGGAGTTCCTACGGAGAGGAGAGATAATGTGATTGCATGCAATGTGCCCTTTGACCCTTTGAGGGTGAAGAATGTGTCAATGAAGGGTAGAAAGAATAGGAAGGCCGACTCTAATGATGAGGACAGTGAGAGCCAGGACGGCAGTGGGTCACTTCGAGCGCATTGAAGTGAACATGGCCATCATGAGGGAGTTGCTGAAGGGCTTGCCCAGACCTCCCCAAGATGGCGCATCATCTAGTACAACTACAACTAACATTGAGGCTCTACAGGGTGCCATTACATCCCTAGCTCATGCTATGTCGAGCTCTAGGTGGATCTTGAGGAAAAGTTATTAGTTTGCATGTAGAAGGGGGTGAAAAAGATCCTCAAAACCCTCTTTTCCCATTCAAAGATGCCCAAGGTTTCTGAGGTGGATGCTTAGCAGTTCTTCTTTCTTAGCAGTTCAACAATGAGGAGAGGTGACTAGCTAGGCAGTGCCATAGTATATCTCCTGCCCCCTGTTCCTCAACTTAGGTTGTTTTCTTGCCGTTTGTTGAATAATTTATTTTCTATATATGTTTTGGATAATTGGTTTTATTTAGTTATTTCTTAACTTTTGATGTACGAGTGTCCATGAGTGGCATTTGATGGAAAACTACCCTTGTTTTGGACATATTATTAATATTATTCTGCATTCGTATATCTTACACTCTTTCTACATCCATTGGAATGATTTTGAGTTTTTCACAAAATAGGGGATTTGAATTTTGTTTAGAGCCTTTCCATTGCAGCGGATGTGTTATGGAAACCATCAACTTGCTATTGCGAGTCCGCTGCAAAGAGACTTACTAGGCAAAATGGTGTGTACGGGGCTTCTTGTTACCATGTCCATCTATTGTCCATTAACATAACACTCACAGAATTAGATTTAGTGCCCTAACTCAGTTTATATTGTCAGATACCAATTGGAATCTTTCAAATAGCAATTGAACCCATCAAGATAGCAATTGGACTCAACCAAGGAGAATAATACACTAGGACAGCATGATAGAAAAGAATAAAAACGAAAACTTCCTAGATGCACATAGCTTTTCGAGGATTAGATGTGGACGTTTGCACACCGATCTAGGACTCTACTTGACATTTCTCTTGTACTTGTGAGACCGTTAACCTAAAGCTCAAATACCAACTTTTCACAATCCAATTTGAAAGATCGTGTGTGAACCTACTCGACTCTAGTCCGATAAGAGAACCCTTTTTTTAAAATGTAGTTTTTCTTAATAGAATCATCTTTACAGTAGAACATTATCAATAAATGAACATCATTTTTTTCAACAAAAATCCTAAGAAAACACTCTTCTCAAGGATCTAGTCTAGACATATACAAGAACTCTAATCAGAGTAAATACAATAAAAGACACAGCTTCACCTGCAGAGAGAATGCAGAAGCTAATGTTGATTACCATCACGACAATCACGAAACTCTAATAACCTATAACAAACCTACACTCCAAAAAAGTGTAGCAAGAGTAGTATTAGTATACCATAAGTACTTGTAAGTATCATTGCCCCACTAAGATTAGTTCACACAATATAGTATAGATCAACAACGTTAATAATTAATTCATCTTCATCAATTTATGACACTCATTCATATTTATAGGTTGCTTAAATCAGTTCTTACCAGTTAAAAGTATCACATTTACATTTAATAAGTTTCTAGTTATAAGCCTTAAAAATTCAATCTTATCACCCTTCACCACAGTTGCACTCCGATCGCTACAGTGGTCTTGCTGCAGCAAAAGTCTTACTGCTGCAGTGTTGCTACCTCAATCATTAGCTCAGCCATTAACTGAGATTTCTTCTTTTTCATCACAAACATTACCTCAAGGCATCACAAACACTAAATATGTACACCATTATGATTACCTGAGTCAGTTTTCAATTACAATGAATTTATTTATTATCATGCATAATATTTTAGATGCCTAATATTTATTTAATAGATCATCCCTAACAACCAACTAACAATTAAATCATATCCCGTATCTCAGTGCTATCTCTTTTGACAGAAGCATCCCTATAGCCAAGACCAACCCAGCAACAAGGCTTAATAGCACATACACCCATCACTAAGGTTCAATAATCAATAGAACTCCGATAATTTAAATCATATTTAGGCAAGTCATGTCAATCCATTATAGGAACTATAAGTCTCCAAAATAGACATCACAAATATTTCGTAATCATAAGGAAAATTAAATCAAGTCAATCGATTCACGTCCATTCTAAAGTATAGTTTTATGATAACTATATCTCTTTAGTCTCATTCTATAACAACATGATCACATATCAATCCCTCATCGGTGTCAAACCTGATCAGATATTTATCACACATGCTAGAGGATCTTATGTTTGCCTTTCCAGTCATGATCTAGAGGGGACTCTAGAAATCCATGTACCGTACCAGTGTGGTACCCGCTCCCACGCATCTACTCATCTAGATACTTACTTCGGACACAAGCCACTCATATTATAACCACTTGTCAAGATGCTCACCTCAAACACGAGCCACTTATATCACAACCTTTCATCCAGATGCTCCCCTTGTATTCAAGCACTCATCTCAAAATAATATGTATTATTATTTAATATCACAAAATCGCTCGTCTGGATACTCCCCTCGGACTCGACTCACTCATCTCAGAGTAAAGATGTATAATTCAATTATCATGATAATCACTCGTCTGGGTGCTCATCTTAGACATGAGCCACTCATGTTAGAATAATGAGATATTATTCATCAACATCATCATACTTTAATATGCTCCCTATCCAGTCACTACATAAGACAACAATAATATGTATACATTGATTATCACATATGCACACCAAAATCATAAATTATTATTCACCGACCTAAATAGTTTCATAGCTTATTCAAATAGCACTATTAAGTCCCAAATATCAATCATAGTTAATTATATGCAATAAGGTGATCTCAATAATTCAACAGTTCAATCATCCCAACATAGCCATATAAGAATTGAACAATTCGGCAATCATATTCATCATGAATTCTCACACTAATATTACAAATTTCATTTTAAGGTGATGTTATTTGGCAACACAACATTGTCTCCATCATAATTATTGTCTCACAAGCAATTTACGCAATCATACGATAGTTTTTCTCTTCCAAACTCGATTTTAACATCATAATTAACTAACGAGTCTACACTAGTACTCGTTCTTTCTTTTCTTCAAATTTCTTTTTAAGCTTAATAATCTTTACTACCGGTCATCCTTTCGTAATAATAGTTAAAATACAATCAACAACATACTAATCAATATTACATATAACTAGGTCATACCACGTCCACCTTTTTTCTTATTAATATAATTTAATCGACTTTATAGTCATACCACCTAGGAATCCATCCCTTTTATATTAAACTCATATAATTTATAGTCTTGTATATGTGTGTGTATATATACATATATACATACATATATATATACCCATCAATTGTACACAGGTATATGATTCACTAATCAAAGTCTAACTTAAAAGTAAATCATAACCTACCTGAACGTCAAACTTCTGTCATGACTTTGATGGTTTTTAATTTCTTGATCTCCATTCCGAATTCTTGATGGAGGATCAGCAAGAAGAATGATGGAGTCTTGTTCTTTGAGACCCACCCTCATTAATTCTTGTGTAGAATGTAATAATCTTAACCCCAGGGTATTTTTAATGATTAATCCTTGTTAAAATAGGAACTGAGTCTTAAAATAAACTAAAACACAGAATTCTAGTTCGCTTCTTTTTCTATGGCAATTCCTGTTCCGTTGCAGCGGTCTAGCTATGATGAAAAACTGCCAGCTGAAGTAGTTCTGCCTACCTGGGAAGACTTTAATTCTTAACCCCGTAATGACTGAAACTTTCAGGCTAATATTTAATTGGATAAAAATTAAGGTCATAAGGAATCTCTAGCACAAAGTTGAGTTGAGAGCCTTCTTACCGATTAAATTTCCGTATAAGTTCTTACAAGGGTCAACTTCATATAACCATAAATACAAAATTACAAAGTATTTTTGATTTATTCAACCTAGAAATTTAAATCCTTTTGACTCTTCTTTCTAATGCATCTGACTTTGTATCAATCAGAGTTTGGAGTAAAAAGTTATGAGCATTTTAGTAAAGCACTGTTAAGTAACACATCGTCACTGGACGGGTCAAAGTCAATAATGTGTGCAGTTTCTAAAAATGATATTAAGGTTATTTTAGGGAATTTTCATGGTTTAATTACCTAAATCTAGATGGTTTGGGGTTCCTAAAGATATCATTTAAGTACTCCTAATGCTTAAGAACTCATTCCTCACGATTCCAATTAAAATTCAAGGATCAAAGCTCTCAAGTTCTTCAAGAAGTTAGGAAGTCTTCTTCTCCAAATTAGGGTTCTTCAAGCTTGAGTCTAAGGTTCTAATTTTTCAGGTATGTAAGGCTAACCGAATTAAGTATTCCTATTCATCTTTATGCCCTACATCTATACAAGAATTCATTGAGATTAAAGTTAGGGCTTTTACCCAATCCTTGAATTGTCTTCTTCTCTCAAGGCTCAAGAACACCTAGGGCTCCTCTCTAAGGGCTTCAAGCTTCAAGTGCTAGTAGGGATTTCTCCAAGATGGGTATGTGGGAATTCAACAAGATTTTCCTTACACCCTTGTGCCCTAATTATTCTCAGAAACCACCTAACAAATTCAATTCTCTAGAAACTGTATCTTAGGATTTCCATTCTATGCATAATTTCTCGCATGTCTTCCATGATTTTCAAGGTCCTCATGATAAATAGCACATGATGTTCATGATTTCACTTTTTTGTATGATGAAGTCCTATGATTAGATATCAGTATGATTTCCCAAATTCAGCTCATGATTGAGCTTATTTTCAAAACTATGGTCCATTTTGAATTATACGATTTTACCATGATCTCAGTATGCATGATTTTCAGTATGATTCAAACCTATGATTTTCTTATGATTTTAATATGATCAGTATATTTATGGTTCTTTAGACCCTCTAGACACTTTTAGATAAAGCAGTTCTGACTAGACTTAGAACACTAGTTTTGAGACATTAGTATCAGTATGATTATGGTCCTTTAGGCTCTCAGGATACTTTTAGATAAAGTGGTTCTGACTAGTCTTAGGACATCAGTTTTAGATTTTCAGTATTTATGTTCAGTTGGGAGTAGTCCTTAGCGCCGAGTAGGCCAGGGTTCTAGTGTACCCAGGTCTCAGAACTATGTGGCACTGTAGGATAAGGGATCCTTGATAGTAGAGAGTGTCTCCTTTTTCCCAAGGAATATGGGATCCTCACTAGTTGAGAATGTTTCCCTCGCCTCAATGGGATCATTAGGCTTTTAAGCATGAGCTTTTGCATTGTTTTCACATCAATTAGGAAGGTTTATGCCTTTTCTCTTTGATTTTGCAAGTATTGAACCTAGACAAGGAAAATAGAGGAATTGAACAAAAAGCACTTATGCTAGAAGCAATAAATATGCATTCCAAGAAGGGCATCTGCGTAGTCAGACTGATGCTGAGCATAAAGGAACCTGTGAAGCGCAGATTGGCACCTACGATATGCAGGTGCAACCGCAAAAAGATGCCAAGCATTACTGTTGGGATCTGTGAAACAGTTGCGGCTCGTTGATGGCCACCTACGAAACGCAGGTGCCGCGCAAGTGACCAAATGCTAACAGTGCAAAAATGTCCAACTTTGGCACAAATTCAATGGGGAAGCTTCAAAGGGAATATAAGGAAAGCTATGTAAAAAGGGAATATGCAGAATTACCCCAATGGTACACACACAAGACATAACTTTACAGGGTGTAGAGAATTGTAGAGAGAAGTACAGAGAGAAAGAGAAGAGTACATTGTTCTTCTTCTTAGTCTTTGCTATTTTTAGCTAAGTACACCATTGTAGTAGATTGTTAAAAGCTTGAATTTATATTCAATATGATGAATATTAATGAATCACCCATGGGAATCTTCTCTTTAATTTCCATCTGTGAGTAGCTAATTTAGTGGCTAAGAATGCGAGAACGATTGGGGTTTAGAATGGATTGGGTGTTTTTAATTTAGTATTAAATTCAATTATCATACATGAATATAGTGTTTACTCTAAGTGTGAATGCTAAAATTAATGGTTGCAAAATATTGATGTACTCTTCTTATCTTACTTTTGCTTGAAAGAGAGAAGTAAGATCTGGGTGAGGAAGCATTAGTGAGGATTTGGGTTGTGGATATGTGGGGTTGAGCTAGACATAGTCAAAAACTATTTCAACTATCCATTAAAGGGTTGAGGCTAGAGATAGCTTAGTTCTTCCTCAAGTTTTTGGTGGCTGATTGATAGTTGTGGCCTTGGTTTTAAGAAAACTTGTTACACCCCATAAATTCTTGACATTTAGATGGCCTATTCGCATGTTGGTTAGCAGTTTTAGAATGCCATACATGCTAGAAAAAGTCCCGGGGGAAAATTGGACAAACGTCACGTCGAACCATCGCAAGAGGAGGCTGGGTAGACCCCCTCCGCGATGGCCAACGTGTCACGGAGGGCTCACCTCTGCGATGGCCAGCGTGCCATGGAGGTGAGGTTCAGCCTCAACTATATAAAGCCCCCACTTCGTTTTTGATTCACTTCATTATATAATTTCCAGCAAGAATGAAGGAAAATAGAGGAGGATGAAGGGTTTCTTTGAAATTCCTTCCGTTTACGCTATTAAACGTGGTTCAAACTCGAATTAATCTTGGTTAGTGAAGTATTAAGCTGAGTGGAGCATTCCTACGGAGTTAGTTTCATGAAATTCGGCCGACGAATCATCGCCCTACCGAGCTAAGGTAAGTGGAATTGCTCCAAATTAGTGTCAATATACTCCTAGCCCTAAAGTGAGTATTTCTCCCTTCGGGACTTTCGAGAAATAGCGAGTTTTCGGTTGTTTTTCGATGAGTCAAAGTTTGGCCTATATATATATTCGAAGTAGTATTTTCTTCCAGAATATCGATGAATTTAGTTGTAATTGCTATGAATATGAATGCAGTTGGAAGAAATAGCTGAAAATTAGTCGAGTTACGCCAAATACTCAGAAAGTTAACGGACAAGGTATGTGAATCTAGTTTTTTCCGACAAGTTAGTAATTCTAGTAGAGCAAACTAGTATAAATTCTAGTAGAAAGTTTCAGAAACAGTACAGCATGCCCAGTATGTAATTTAGTAAAGTATGTTAGGATATTATCGTGTTCAGCCGAAACTTAGTAAGCAATGTAAGTTCCCGTAAAGTATTTCAGAAATATAATAGTAGCTTAAGATGAATTTTAGAAAGCATGTTAGAAATAGTAAATCATGTTTACCATGAAACTTAGTTATACAGCATGATTTTCAGCTAAAATATTATATCTTGTTTTAGTATCAGATTCAGCACAGTATGACAGAAATTATACATATACCATTATCAGTTTCAGCATGCATAATATATATACACATTACTATCATTAGTTTCAGCATGTATCGTATGCAGTTAGTATTATCAGTTGAGACTTGACTATATTGTTTTGGGTTGTATTACCTAGCATCCATGACCGCCCCAGGGTTAATAACTGTATCGACTCGTCCACCAGAGGGAGAGGATACGTCGCTCTACGGAGGGGATTGTCGTCCCCTAGGGGACGAAGATGGGATACCAGTTTACCCATATTTTGCCTTGGTCAGCTTTTATACACCCCCGTCGAGCGGGTACATCCAAGGTGTTGATTTAGGAGTCCTCCAGACTCAGGTATAGTTATAGTCAGGGGCTCAGCGGGCCCAAGTGCATACCCAGGGGACTGGCAGTATGCTTATAGTTACTATGGGAGATGGGATGACGAGGGTAGGGGTATAGATTGCGTAGTAGTTGTACCTTCCGGCTTATGGGGGACAGGTAAGGTTTATGTGTGCTATGTATGTTATGTTATATTATGCCATGTTATGTTAGTTATGAATAGATAGACAGTAGCATGCCACGTTACCAGGTACAACTCCTACTCCTTTCATCATAGTTGAGGACAGTCTTAAACTCGTACTTTCAGTCAGTTACAGTCTATTTCTTTCTACTTAAGTTCTATCAATTATATTACTTGTCTTCAGTTATTTTCCAGCTATTGCTTTGCATGCTCAGTACCAGCGGTACTGACACCCGTTTTGGGGTGCTGCATTACTTGCCTGCAGGTACTCATAGACGAGGAGCCGATCCCTCATAATTTCAGCCAACACACAGAGTCATCAGCTCCTGTCATCTGGAGCTAGACAGCTAGAGGTTTATCCCTTTTCTTTTGTTGTACAGTATGGGTAGGCCAGCGCCCTGTCCCGACCGTCTTATCAGTATTCTTAAAGGCTTGCAGATATTATATTCTCTATGGTTAGCTGTACCAGTCGTGTGAGGTCGTGTGTATGTTTTAGTTTGTTTATGATGGTCGTGTGGGCCTTATTCAGTTGGTAGTGGTGATCTTGTTGATCACGTAGCAGTTTAGCACTTGTTTTCTTGATTCAGAAATAACTAGATAGCATGGTGGCCTTGTCGGCCCGCATAGGTTCCCTATTGATTCAGCTGTTCTGGGTAGTTGTTGTTTTCTTACAAGTGGCTATAGGCCTAGTTGGCTGGGGGCTATATTTACAGCCGTTATATAGCCCATCATTTTCTTGAATCCAGAGTTAGAGCCAGCCTGGCACCAAAAGTGTCTAGGCTCAGCTAGTCCAGCAGTCCAGGTCTTAGAAGGGCACCAGGTGCCAGTCATGCCTCCCAAGGCGGGGCATGACAAACTTGGTATCAGAGCAGGTCATATCCTAAGGAGTCTGCAAGTCGTACTAAGTAGAGTCTGGCCTATGGATTTGTTGTGCACCACATACCATAGGCAGGAGGCTACAAGGCATGATAGGATGGTTGCTTTTTATTCTTAATCAGTCGTGCTGTAGAGCGGTACAGTATAGGGTTGAGTCCCTAGAGCTTACTATATTCTTTGGTTACATATAAAATGTAAGACCAGCGGCATCCTATCACAGGCTGAAGATGGGACACTGCAGCAGGGGAAGGCACCAGCAGGATGCCTCACCCTCATTTAGAATCAGCCCGATCCGAGGGCGATACAGAGGCATCGTCCCAACCTTCTCAACAGTCTCCACCACATCAGGAGCCACTTGGGGCGACACCACCTCCAGTAGTACCTATACCGATACCTTCTGACCAGGAGGTCAGGAGTGCAGTAATCATGTTAGCACAAATGATGGCTGATCTTGGGCAAATTTATATGCCCAAGTGATACTCAAATGTGTCATTTTGCCTTGTTTATCTATCGGTGTTTATACATTCTCATGTGATTTGTAATAAAATGTGAATTTATACTAACCAACATGATTAGCGTTATTTTGCAGAAAAAAATATAAAGTTATGGAGCTAAGATGCATGTTAGGAGAGATCGGGATTGGACTCGGACGCTAGCAAGGGAAAAAGCACTTGAAGGCACGAATTAAAGGGGCTCCGTGATGGAGCCGTGTCACGCTGCCATCGCGGATGCATTCTGCCTGGATGGTGAAATTATGCCTATTTCCAGTGGAGGTGCGCGTTGGGGCCGTGGCACGTTGGCCTAGCCCCACGTTGCACGCCGTGCCACGTTGGGCCTTAATACCTGGACGACCAAATTCCAGTAAGGGTCCGCGTCAGTGGCGTGTCACGGAGGCAGTGCTCCGTGATGCACTCCGTGACACGTTGCTTGTTATTCCGGGAAAAATTCCCACTAGTATAAATAGAACACTTAGGTTCATTTTTAATAATTCTGACTTGGTGGAGCAAGAACGTGGGTTACAGGCAGTTGAGGGGACAAAAATCTCAGGGTTTTTCTCTATCTCCTTCTTCTTTATTTCAATTGCTTGTATGATTTACACTCATTTAACGATGTTTAATCCACAAATGAGTGGCTAAATCCTCTTCTTGCTGAGGTTAAGAACAATTGTATTGAAATGTGATTATTGATAAATTGGTTTTTCATCTTTTCTTCCATGGTTGTTCTATTGATTCTTGTTCTTACTGCATTAATGTGTGGCCAACGTTAATGTACATCTAAAAAGTCTGGTTTCACTCGAGAGAGCAAGAAATTGGAAAGTTGTGAATTAATAGGATATGATCTTTTCTTAGTTTGGGAAAATTGAGAACTGATTTACCTTCAGGATAGAGATATACCTGAAAGTCGTATTAGTCAATTAAAGAATCGGTTTTGTATGGCTAGAACATGAATTTCGTTTCATCACAGAAATGTAGGTGGAAGGTTCATGATTCTTAAGTTGGGTTAAATACGAGAGTTTTAATCCATAGGCAATAATTCTTGACTAGCAACCGGAGGAAAGATTTACCAAACTGTATCGATAATTTATTTCTCTACATGTTCATTTAGCCTCAGCATGCTCATACTTATAGTTCAGACTCAATTTATATATTCGTTTTTGACTTAGTATAAAATTAGGAAACAAAATATCAAACTCTTCTTCACACTGTTGTTTGCATTTTTAGAGTTAAAGTTTATTGACACTTGAGTAGATTGTTACCTTATCCCAGTCCCAGTGGGATCGATAATTGGCTTACTTGAGCCACTTTACTACTTGTTCGACCACGTGCACTTGCGTGTAGTTATACCCAAAATATCACCGAACAATGGCTGCTCAGTGTCAGCTGATGCCGTCTACAATTGCAGAGTCGTCAGGAGGGCCCGGTAGTTCGAGGGTCTGGGAATTTTTGGCTCTGAATCCCCCACAGTTTACAGGTACAGACCGGATAGAGGACCCTCAAGATTTTCTAGACCAGATGCATAGAATTTTCAGGGTTATGCATGCCACGCCTACAGAATCGGTTGAATTGGCAGCATCCCAGTTACGGGACATTGCTGTGTTATGGTATGAAAGCTGGGAAAGGTCCCGAGGGAGAGATGTTTCCCCTACGACCTGGTCCATCTTCTCAGGAGCTTTTCTGGATCACTATTTACCACGGGAGCTTTGACAGGCCCGGGTGGATCAGTTTTTACATTTTGAGCAGGGGGGCCATGAGTGTTCGAGAATACGCTTTGCGGTTTGATTCTTTGGCCCGGAATGCACCAGCCTTTGTTGATACCATGGCATCAAGAGTACACCGCTTCATCATGGGGTTGAATCCAGAGTATGTTGAGACTTGCATTATGGCTACTCTGCGAGAGGACATGGATATTGCCCAAGTTCAGGCATTTGCTCAGAATATTGAGGGCATCAAGCAGCGGCAGCGGGAGATTAGGAGGACCAGTCAGGAACAGCGCCACAGGGATAGGCCAGTCGAGTTACAGAGGGAGGTCCCGAGAGGTCCCGGGAGGACCCAGGCCATGATTGTCAGATAGGCCGCCCATACCCCTGCCTCCACCACAGCCACAGAGGGGTAGATTCAGTCACAGGGGGCAGTCAAAGACCGGCAGAGGCTCGCAGACCGTAGATTCACCATTACAGAGGAGGGCGGAGCAGAGTAGGTATACACTACCACTTTGCCCTATATGCAGTCGACGCCATTCTGGAGCATGTAGATACGGCTCCATCGGATGTTATATTTGTGGCCAAGAGGGTCATCTGATGAGAGATTGTCCAGCCAGAGGTCAGGATGACCGGTTTAGACAGGACAGGGCATCCACAGGGTCACGAGCTTCAGCATCCTCGGCAGGGCGCAGGCCCTCAGTTTCAGTAGGTAGAGGTCGGGGCAGATCAGGGGCCTCCAGTGTAGGTGAGGTCCAAGCCGCACATATGCTTTACAAGGGAGGCAGGATTCAGAAGCGTCACCTGATGTTGTGACAGGTATGATGACTATGTGCTCTTACCCTGCTTATGTATTGATAGATCCGGGATCTACCCTGTCCTATGTTACTCCATTAGTGGCTCAAAAGTTCATTATTGTGCTGGAATTGCTTCGGCAACCCTTTTCAGTATCCACATCCGTCGGTGACTCCATCATAGCTAGAAGGGTCTATCGAGGGTGTACAGTAGAGGTTGCTGATCATCAGACCACAGTAGATCTGGTAGAATTAGAGATGATTGATTTTGATGCCATTATGGGTATGGATTGGTTGGATCCGTGCTATGCAAATTTAGAATGCTGGACCAAGACAGTCCGATTCCACTTTCCAGGGGAGGCAGTACGAGAGTGGAAGGGCAATACAATTACGCCAAAAGGTAGGTTTATTTCCTATCTTCAGGCGAAAAAGTTGATAGCTGAGGGGTGCATTTACCACATCGTCAGAGTTCAGGATGTTCGAGTAGAGCCTCCGACTCTCCAGTCTGTTCTAGTGGTGAATGAATTCCCAGATGTATTTCCAGATGAGTTACCTAGTATTCCCCCAGAAAGGGAAATAGATTTTGCGATTGATTTACTACCAGGAATTCAGCCCATATCAATTCCTCCGTATCGTATGGCTCCTGCTGAACTCAGAGAATTAAAGGAGTAGTTGAAAGATCTGTTAGATAAGGGCTTTATCAGGTTGAGTACTTCACCTTGGGGTGCACCAGTTCTATTTGTGAGAAATAAGGACGGCTCACTCCGCATGTGTATAGACTACCGGCAGTTGAATAAGGTTACAGTCAAGAATAAGTATCCGCTTCCCAGAATAGATGATTTGTTTGATCAGTTACAGGGGGCCAGATATTTCTCCAAGATTGACTTACGGTCCGGATACCATCAGGTTTGAGTTCGTGAAAGGGACATTCCAAAGACTGCCTTCAGGACCAAATACGGCCATTTTGAATTCCTAGTCATGTCCTTTGAGATGACGAATGCCCCAGTAGTATTTATGGACCTGATGAACAGCATCTTCAGACAATACCTGGACCTGTTCGTGATAGTGTTTATTGATTATATTCTGGTGTATTCTCGCTCAGAGGAAGACCACCAGGATCATTTGCGGACAGTGCTTCAGATTCTCAGGGACCGTCAGTTGTATGCCAAGTTCTCTGAGTGTGAATTTTGGCTGAACTTAATAGCTTTTTTGGGGCATATTGTGGCGATGCTGGTATACAGGTAGACACGTAGAAAATAGAAGTAGTAAAAACATGGCCCAGACCTACCACTCCGACCGAAGTCCACAGTTTTATGGGATTAGCAAGGTACGACAGAAGATTTGTTGAAGGATTCACCACCATAGCGGCACCTCTGACTAAGCTGATGCAAAAAGTAGTAAAGTTTCACTGGACAGAGGCATGTGAGCAGAGTTTCCAGGAATTGAAAGACAGTTGACCTCCGCCCCAGTGTTAGCATTGGCAGAAGATACAGAGGGTTATGCAGTTTATTGTGACGCTTCAGGTATTGGGTTAGGATGTGTGTTGATGCAGCATGGTGAAGTAATTGCTTATGCTTCCAGACAGCTGAGGAAACACGAAAAGAATTATCCTACCCATGACCTGGAACTAGCTGCAGTGATCCATGCCCTAAAGATATGGATACATTACTTGTATGGCATTCATGTGGATATTTTCACTGATCATAAGAGCCTACAGTATATCTTCACCCAGAGAAAGTTGAACTTACGGCAGCATCGCTGGTTGGAATTGTTGAAAGATTATAATGTAAATATTCTGTATCACCCAGGCAGGGCCAACGTACTAGCAGATGCTCTTAGCCGTAAGTTTATGGGGAGTTTGGCGTACTTGCAGCCCGAGCAGCGGGAGTTGGCCCGAGAAATACACCAGTTAGCCAGTTAGTCATTTGTGTAGTAGAAACAAAGGACAACAAAGCGGTAATTCAGAACACCGCAGTGTTGTCATTAGTTGTAGAGGTAAAGGAACGGCAGTATGAAGATCCTGACCTGGTTCAGCTTAAAGACAGAGTTTAACAAGGAAAAGCGCCGGATTTCCAGGTAACTGAGGATGAAGTATTGTGATGTAAAGACCGCCTTTGTGTTCTTGATATTTCAGGGCTTCGCCAGTAGATTATGAGAGAGGCACATTACACCCGCTATTCTCTCCACCCAGGCGCAACGAAAATGTACCACGATATTAAAGAAATCTACTGGTGGCCTGGTATGAAGAGGGAAATAGCAGAATTCGTAGCCTAGTGTCCTAACTACCAGCAAGTAAAAGCGGAACACCTGAAACCAGGTGGATTGACTCAAGACATAGTTGTGACTCTTTCAAAGTGGGAAGTAGTAAATATGGATTTTGTAGCAGGATTACCCCGTACCAGACGTAGAAATGATTCAATTTGGGTAATTGTTGACAGACTGACAAAATCAGCCCATTTTCTGCCAGTAAGGGCTACTTTCTCCGCTGAAGATTATGTTGAGTTGTATATCAGAGAAATAGTCATACTGCACGATGTTCCAGTGTCCATTATCTCTGACAGAGGGGCACAATTTACAGCTAAATTTTGGCAATCATTTCATAGAGGCCTGGGGACACAGATTAACCTGAGCACAGCTTTTCACCCTCAGACAGATGGGCAGGCAGAACGCACTATTTAGGTGCTCAAGGATATGTTGCGAGCGTGTGTGTTAGACTTTGGAGGTAGCTAGGATGAGCGCTTACCACTTATTGAGTTTGCCTATAATAACAGTTACCATTCAGCTATCCAGATGGCACCTTATGAGGCATTATATGGGCGAAAATGCAGATCGCCAGTTGGCCGGTTTGAAGTAAGAGAGTCAGCGCTGATTGGGCCGGATATTATTCATCAGTCAGAGGAAAAGGTAAAATTTATCAGAGAATGCCTACTGACTGCTCAGAGCCGCCAGAAATTGTATGTTGATGGGCGGCGCAGAAACCTAGAATTTAATGTGAATGACTGGGTGTTTTTGAAAGTTTCTCCTATGAAAGGGGTGATGAGATTCGGCAAGAAAGGTAAGCTCAGCTTGAGATTTGTTGGGCCTTATCAGATTCATCAAAGAATAGGCCAAGTGGCATATGAGTTGAACTTACCTCCAAAATTAGATCCTGTTCACCCAGTTTTCCACATGTCCATGCTGAGGAAGTATATAGGAGACCCCTCCAGAGTTGTCTCAGTTCGGGATGTCCAGGTTACAGAGGAGCTGGCTTATGAAGAGGTTCCAGTAGCCATACTAGAACGGCAGATTTGTAGATTAAGAACTAAAGATGTTGCTTCTGTCAAGGTGTTATGGCGTAACAGGAACTAAGAGGAAAAGCCTTTGGAAGTAGAGGAAGATATGACAATCAGATATCCTCAGTTATTTCAGACTTAATCAGCCAGAGGTATGTTAGTATTGTTGTTTTATGAGTTGCCTTATATTTATGTGTATACATGAGATAGTTGACTCTAGCCTACTGCGTGATGAATGCTATAGTATTGTGTGGAGTACCTGTATTGGACTTTTCTGCATTTCAGGATTTTTGATATAGTACATATTATAGGGGAAACTCCATCGAAATTTTTCTAGAATAAATCAAGTAAGTTGATATTCTTGCAAGTAGAAGCTTACATTCAAGGATGAATGTTCTTAAAGGGGAGAGGATGTTACACCCTGTAAATTATTGACATTTAGATGGCCTATTCACATGTTGGTTAAGAGTTTTAGAATATCATACATGCTAGAAAAAGGCCCGGGGGAAAACCGGACAAGCGCCATGTCGAACCATCGCAAGAGGAGGCTGGCAGACCCCCTCCGCGATGGCCAATGTGTCACGAAGGGCTCACCTCCGCGATGGCCAGCGTGCCACGGAAGTGAGGTTCAGCCTCAACTATATAAAGCCCCCACTTCGTCTTTGATTCACTTCATTATATAATTTCCAGCAAGAACGAAGGAAAACAGAGGAGGACGAAGGGTTTCTTTGAAATTCCTTCCGTTTATGCTATTAAACGCGGTCCAAACTCGAATTAATCTTGGGTAGTGAAGTATTAAGCTGAGTGGAGCATTCCTACGGAGTTAGTTTCAAGAAATTCGGTCGGCGAATCGTCGCCCTATCGAGCTAAGGTAAGTGGAATTGCTCCAAATTAGTGTCAATATACTCCTAGCCCTAAAGTGAGTATTTCTCCCTTCGGGACTTCTGAAAAATAGCGAGTTTTCGGCTGTTTTTCGATGAGTCAAAGTTTGGGCTATATATATATTCGAAGTAGTATTTTCTTCCATAATATCGATGAATTTAGTTCTAATTGCTATGAATATGAATGCAGTTGGAAGAAATGGCTGAAAATTAGCCGAGTTACGCCAGATACAAGAAAGTTAACGAACAAGGTATGTGAAGCTAGTTTCTTCCGGAAAGTTAGTAATTCCAGTAGAGCAAACTGGTATGAATTCTAGTAGAAAGTTTCAAAGATAGTGCAGCATGTCCAGTATGTAATTTAGTAAAGTATGTCAGGATATTATCGTGTTCAGCCGAAACTTAGTAAGCAATATAAGTTCCCGTAAAGTATTTCAGAAATAGAATAGTAGCTTAATATGAATTTTAGAAAGCATGTTAGAAATAGTAAATCATGTTTACCATGAAATTTAGTTATACAGCATGATTTTAAGCTGAAATATTATATCTTTTTTCAGTATCAGATTCAGCATAGTATGACAGAAATTATATATATATCATTATCAGTTTCAACATGTATAATATATATACACATTACTATCATTAGTTTCAACTTGTATCGTATGCAGTTAATATTATCAGTTGAGACTTGACTATATTGTTTTGGGTTGTATTACCTAGCATCCATGACCGCCCCAGGGTTAATAACTGTATCGACTCGTCCACCAGAAGGCGAGGATACGTCGCTCTACGGAGGGGATTGCCGTCCCCTAGGGGACGAAGATGGGATGCCAGTTTACCCATATTTTTCCTTGGTCAGCTTTTATACACCCCCATCGAGCGGGTACATCCGAGGTGTTGATTTAGGAGTCCTCCGGACTTAGGTACAGTTATAGTCAGGGGCTCAGCGGGCCCAAGTGCATACCCATGGGACCGGCAGTATGCTTATAGTTACTATGGGAGATGGGATGACCGGGGTAGGGGTATAGATTGCGTAGTAGTTGTACCTTCTAGATTATGGGGGACAGGTAAGGTTTATGTGTGCTATGTATGTTATGTTATATTATGCCATGTTATGTTAGTTATGAATAGATAGACATTAGCATACCACGTTACCAGGTACAACTCCTACTCCTTTCATCATAGTTGAGGACAGTCTTAAACTCGTACTTTCAGTCAGTTACAGTCTATTTCTTTCTACTTCAGTTCTATCAATTATATTACTTGTCTTCAGTTATTTTCCAGCTGTTGCTCTGCATGCTCAGTACCAGCGGTACTGACGCCCATTTTGGGGTGCTGCATTACTTACCTGCAGGTACTCACAGACGAGGAGCCGATCCCTCATAATTTCAGCAAACACACAGAGTCATCAGCTCCTGTCATCTGGAGCTAGACAGCTAGAGGTTTATTCCTTTTCTTTTGTTGTACAGTATGGATAGGCCGGCACCCTGTCCCGACCATCTTATCAATATTCTTAAAGGCTTGCAGATTGTATATTCCCTGTGGTTAGTTGTACCGGTCGTGTGAGGCCGTATGTATGTTTTAGTTTGTTTATGATGGTCGTGTGGGCCTTATTCAGTTGGTAGTGGTGATCTTGTTGATCACGTAGCAGTTTAGCACTTGTTTTCTTGATTTAGAAATAACTAGATAGCTTGGTGGCCTTGTCGGCCTGCATAGGTTCCCTATTGATTCAGTTGTTCTGGGTAGTTGTTGTTTTCTTACAGGTGGCTATAGGCCTAGTCGGTTGGGGGCTATATTTACAGCTGTTATATAGCCCATCGTTTTCTCTAATCCAGAGTTAGAGCCAGCCTGGCACCAAAAGTGCCTAGGCTCAGCTAGTCCAGCAGTCCGGGTCCTAGAAGGGCACCAGGTGCCAGTCATGCCTCCCAAGGCGGGGCGTGACAAAACCCAAGGAAAAGTCACCCAAGTAGTTGACAAACATCATGTGTAGCCTTAGCCATTGCTATTCATGCTATAGTTGATGTTTGAGACTAGTTAGTTAATCGTAATCCGATCGATGCCCGTCTAAAGCACATCCCTAGTTTATTCTCATTACTTACAATAGTGAAACATTCCTTGTTTTGTTTTTAAATTAGAATTTTACAATTCACTCCTTTTATGTCACGACCCGAACATCGGCTCAATTCAAAACATGAGACAAAGAACCCCAAGAGGCTCCAAGTCGACCCATAGCATGAACATGACATCTAAGCTCAATATAATAATGCAGAAGTTTAACATGTGAAATAGTGGAAGTCTGAGAATATAACAACGTCTGAACATCTGAATACATAACATAGCTCTGAAGCTAAATACATACTATGTCTAAGAAGCCTTTACATACTGACGAATTGATGGGACAAGACCCCAACTAACTCACTAATGACTAAAACTGAAAATACTGAACACCAGCTGATAAAAAGGTCCTTGAAGGATAAGGACTCACCAACTGATTGAGAGATGCTAACTCTGAGGGATCTGGATAATGGCGAGACTAAATCTGATCGTCTGAGCCTGTATCATGAAATGATACAGCATAGTTTATGTGGTCAGTACGTGGAATGTACCGAGTATGCAAGGTAAGTAAAACCGCTAAGTAAATAAAAAGTAAAAAATCATGCATATCATAAAACATTTCATCATAATATTCTGAGAGTGGGGATTTCATGCTAGTATCTGAAAACATGACTTAAACATAACTAAATTGAATGACCCAAAGCTAATAATCATAAGTAACACTGAATGTTTGGGTCAAACCTGCTGAAAACATAATATCAAGACTAATGAACGTGCATATCTGAAATCATGAGGAACAATGGGAGACTCTTCATATAACCAACATTACCACGATAGAGCTTAGGTGGTCCCGACTATCACACTCAAGTGGGCAGAGCCATCCAAAGCCTTTCCAGGGCTAAGGGACATGATACTGATATCAATATGAAGGCCCCTTGGGTGCAGGGAAAGCTCACAAGGGACTCCCAAATAATTTGAACATACCTACGTTGGCATGTAGTTCTGAGGCACAGGATTGACTAAACCCTTAGCCTACTCGATGCTAGATACTACTCCCAAAAACATACATATTCTCTCTATCATTTTTCAATGAAGTTGAACCATTGTTTTGCGACAAAGCTGAATCATAATGATACAAGCATAATCTTAAAACATAACATGAGGAGCCTTGGCTCAAACCATACCACAAGCTGAAAAGTGGGAGTCTAGACTCCAAAACCATGTGGTAAGAAGATAACATGAAATTAAAGTAAATCATGAACATACTTGATCATATGGGCTTACCCACACTTATATATAGATAGTCAAAATCATGAATATAATGATGGGTAATTCGAAATCATACTTTCATCATATACATCTCATCATACTTGAAAACATATATCATAATCTCAATCTTTCATGAACTTTCATAATTGGGCGTTATAATTTGTAAAACTTTGAAAACATGAATTGTAATTGAAAATATTATAAAACATTCCCATGGATCTAAATTTAACATTAGAAACATGAATAGAGTATACCCATGATAGATACTTAGAGAATTCACAAGTTGGTTAAACCCTATAGATTCATCAACTTAGAATTTCCATGAATTTGAGAAGGAATTGGGCATGGGAGTGGATGAATACACCCGTTCATAAACCTACATACCTGAGTACTTCTGATTTCACACTCTTCTTGAATGCCCAAAGGAATTGGAGAAGAGCTGATGAATTCTAAGCTTGATCACCCTTAGAAACTTCTAGGGTTGCATGCATGGAGAGGGATTGATCTAGAATGAGTTAAACCCTCCTAAAACACACCTATCTGAGCTTAAAACGATGTAGTTTAGGTCTTAGGATCTTAGGAATTACGGAAAAGCCCTTAAAAATTGTCGCAAGAAAATCATACTTCCAGTCCCAATGAGGATTTGGATGATTTGTTACCTGAAGGGATGACTCGTCATCTGCTCTCATTGTCAGCACTGGAAAACATACATCTGTTGTTCACCACTAGGGACACCATGACTCGTGGTGTACGCAATGACTCGTGGTGACCAAGTTGTGATGAACACCACCAAAATTTCCATATTCATGCCGACTTTTGACCACAGCCAGCCTAACGACTCATTGCCCTGACCACTAGTCATGGATTATCTCATGGCCCACCGCCAAACCACAAAAATCTTAGCCAACTTCTTTCCACCTCATGAGTCACTTAACAACTCGTGGGGTACTTTACGGGTCAGTGGACGACTCGTCCTGTGACCTGATGCAGAAATTCTTATTTTCTCCGTTTCAACCCTCATGTCTGATCTTAGGGCTTTCGGGGTATTATAATATATCCCCCTTGGGTACATTCATCCTTGAATGTGGGTAGACATACTGAAAAACTGAGAAATGCAATTGTCATACCAAATACTGAACATCTAAACCTAAAAACTGACGGAGTGACTGACCTCGAACGGAATTATATGACTGAACTGAATTCATGAATCAAACATACATGTATTGACGTAAAAGAAACTGGGGCACATGAACTGAACATGAAACTGAATAGAGTACTAGGGAGGAAACTGATACCTCAAGCTGAAACTGAGTCGGAAGGTAAAAGATGTGGGTATTTAGCCATCATATCTACTTCGGCTTCCCATGTAGCTCCCTCAACATGCTAATTCCTCCACAAAACCTTTATTAAAGCTACTTCTTTGTTTCTTAGCTTTCAAATCTGATGATCAAGTATTTCATCTAGAATCTCTTCATAGCTAAGACTATCTTTCACACCTACACTCTCCACCGGGACAACCAAAGCCGGATCACCCATGCACTTCCTTAAAAGCGACACATGGAAAACTGGATGTATTGAAGCCAATTCTGAGGGCAACTCCAACTCATAGGCCACCTTGCCAACACATCTCACAATCTGATGCAGGCCAAGAAAATGGGGACTAAGCTTCCACTTCTTTCGGAACCTCATCACTCTCTTCATGGGAGACACCTTCAAAAACACCTAATCATCAACTTCGAACTCAAGCACTCTCCTCCTCACATCCGCATAGGACTTTTGGCGACTCTAAGCTTTTTTTAACCTTTCCCTTATAAGCTTAACTTTCTCCATAGCCTCATGAACTGAAACTGGTCCTATCAACATAGCTTCACCGACTTCGAATCAACCAATAGGTGATCTACATCTCCGCCCATAAAGAGCCTCAAACAGAGTCATCTGAATGCTGGAATGGCAGTCGTTGTTATATGAAAACTCAATGAGAGGCAAGTAATCATCCCAACTACCCTTGAAATCAATCATACATGCTCTCAACATATCCTCAAGAGTCTAAATGGTCCATTCATACTGACCATCTATTTGCGGGTGAAATGCTATGCTGAGCTTGACCTGAGTACCAAGTCCCTTCTGAAACGATCTCCAAAACTGGGAGGTAAACTAAGTGCCTCTATATGATATTATGGACAAGGGCACTCCATGCAACCAAACTAACTCCTGAATATACAATTTAGCATAATATTCCACTGAATTGGTAGTTTTGACCAGTAGAAAATGAGCTGCTTTAGTCAACCTGTCTACAACAACCCAAATAGAGTCCTACTATCGACGAGTATGAGGCAACCCTATAATGAAGTCCATATTGATTTCCTCCCACTTTCAAGTTGGAATACTAATTTCTTGAAGCACACCGCCAGTTCTTTGATGCTTGGCTTTCACCAGTTGACAATTCGGGCACTTTGCCACAAACTCTGCTATGTCTTTCTTCATGTCATTCCACCAATAGACTTCCCTTAGGTCACAGTATATATTGGTGGCACCTAGATGTATAGAATATTTGGAACCATGATCCTCTTGCAACATCCAATCTCTCAAATCATCAACACCCCAAACACACAGACGACCTTGATATCGAAGCACACCATCTCCCCCTTGGGAGAAGACCTCCACCTTCTGATTCTGAACAGCTTCCTTCAAATTTACTAAGATAGGATCCTCATCTTTCCTAGCCTTGACTTTGGTCACCAAGGAGGATTCTAATCCATTCTAAATGATAACACCTCCATATGTCGAGTCAACAAGACGAACTCCCAACCATGTAAGCCAATGCACATCCTTCACCAACTTTTTCCTTCCATCATCTACATGAGACACACTCTCCATATAAAGCTTGCTAAGAGCGTCTACCACCACATTAGACCTGCACGAATGATAAAGGACACTCATATCGCAATCCTTAAGAAGCTCCAACCACCTTCTTTGACGTAGATTCAAATCCTTCTGGTTGAATGTACTATAGGATTTGTGATCCGTAAACACATCCACATGGACCCCGTACAGATAGTGTCTCCAAATTTTCAAGGCAAATACTACTGCCACCAACTCGAGGTCATCGGTTGGATAGTTATTTTCATGGACTTTCAGCAGCCTGGAAGCGTAAGCTATAACCTTACCATGTTGCATTAGTACACAACCAAGGTTGATCCTTGAGGCATCACAGTATACCACAAACCCATCGGTACCCTCAGGTAGGGTCAACACTGGTGCTGAGGTGAGTCGAGTCTTCAACTCCTGGAAGCTTTTCTCATAGGCCTCCGACCATTGAAACTTCACTTTCTTCTAGTTCAACTTAGCCAATGGTACTACAACGGATGAAAATCCTTCCACAAACCTCCTGTAGTAACCAACTAAGCCCAAGAAACTACTGATATCTAAAAGACTAACTGGTCTAGGCCAATTTTTCACCGCTTCTATCTTTTGAGAGTCCATTTGTACACCCTCACTTGACACCACATGACCCAAAAATACTACTGAGTCCAACCAAAACTCACACTTGCTGAATTTAGCATACAATTGGTGATCCTTAAGAGTCTATAGCACTACCCTCAAACGAGCGGCATTCTCCTCCGTGCTCCGAGAGTATATGAGGATGTTATTTATGAACATGATCACGAACATGTCCAAATATGGCTTGAACATCCTGTTCATTAAATCCATAAAAGCTGCAGGAGCATTTGTTAGTGCAAAATACATAACTACAAACTCATAGTGATCATACCGAGTCCTAGAGGCCATCTTTGGAATGTCACACTCCCTAACCCTGAGCTGATGATACTTGGATCTGAGGTCTATCTTTGAGAAACACTTGGCACCCTGAAGTTGGTCAAATAAGTCATCAATTTTAGGGAGAGGATACCTATTCTTGATGGTGACATTGTTCAATTGTCAATAATCAATGCACATCTGAAGGGAAACATCTTTCTTCCGGACAAAGAAAACTGACGCACCCCTCGCGGATTTTCTAGGTCTGATGAAACTCTTATCTAAAAGATCCTTCAATTGCTCCTTTAACTCCTTTAGCTCGACTGGAGCCATTCTGTGAGGAGGAATAGATATAGGTTGCGTATTGCGAAGAAAGCCAATACCAACATTGATGTCCTACTCGGGAGGAATTCCCGATAAATCATCTATAAACACTTCTGGATATTCACACACTACAGGAACTAAATGGATAGTTGGGGTCTCAGATGTAGCATCCATAAACCTAACTAGATGGTATACATAACCTTTAGAAATCATCTTTCTGGCCTTAAGGTAGGAAATGAAATGACCTACAGGCACAACTGAACTACCTTTCCACTTTAAGACTGGCTCATTCGGAAACGGAACTCTATTGCACGGGTTCTACAATTTACTGAGGCATAACATACATATAGCCAATCCATGCCAACGATAGCATCAAAATCTATCATGGCTAGCTCTACTAAATTTACTGAGGTGATTTCTGAAGGACTGTGATAGGGTAATTTCTATATACCCGTCGAGCTATAACTGAATCACCAACTGGAGTAGAGACTGAAAAGGGTTCTAATAGGATTTTGGGACTAACCACGAAACTACTAACGACATAGGGCATCACAAAAGATAAAGTAGGCTCTGGATCGAGCAATTCATATACATCAAGGTAGAATACTCGTAACATACCAGTGACTATATCGAGAGAGGCCTCCTGCTCCAGAAAAGATGTGAGGGCATAGGATCTATTCTGATGTTAACCACCACCTGCACTAGTGGAGGCTCCCTAATAAACTCAGCGTGCTGGTGGGGCTGCTGAACTAGTGGTTGGGTCTCGGCCTCTACCATGGCCCTATCTAGCTGCTAGACAATCTCTGAGCATTTGTCCGAGCTTTCACACCCGAAACAAGCACCTGTACCTACTAAGCACTGACCAGTGTGCCTCCTACCACACCTGTCACAAGATGGAATATTACGCTCCACAGATCTTCTCTCCTAACCTCGAGGGCCTGATGATCGTCCCCTCTAATCGCGCCTAAATCTAGATGGTACACTCGCTACAGATGGCGCTAGGGCTGATGATCTCTGATGGGACTACTGACGGTGCCCACTACCAGGTCTCTACTAGGAGAATCCAAAGCTATCGGTCCTGGCCCTCTTTGCCTCCCTCTCCCGCTCACTCTCATGTACCTCCTCTATCTGTTGGGTGTATAGAACTATCCGTGAGAAGTTAATGTCCTGGTGAAGCATCACTGTCCAGCAATATTTGACCAAATAGTCTGCTATCCCATGCACAAACCAGCTCTCTTAAGCCATCTGATCTGCCACCATCTCAGGTGCATATTTGGATAGGTGGGTGAACTCTAAAGCATACTTTTGGACCATCATGTTATTCTGTCTCAAGTTCACAAATTTAGCTTCTTTGATCTCCCTCATCTGTCGGGGAAAGAACCGATCCAAAAATGCGGTATGGAACTCATCCCAACCAATAGGGTCCGCTCCAACTTCCCTAGCATCCTTCCACTGTCTGCACCAGATATGTGCAACCCCATTTAGCTGATAAGAGGCTAAGTATGTGCACTCCTCCCCTGTCACCCCCATTATCTGGGTGATTTTCTAAATCTCATCAATAAACTCGCATGGATCCTCGTCCACCTTCAATCTGAGAAACTCTGAAGGGTTCATCCTAAGAAAGTCCCTAACTCTTGTTGCTGCCGCATTCCCATTCTGGGGAACATGTGCTACCGCCTGTAGGTTGACTTGGGAAATCAAAGCCTGTGCCAACATCTTGATGGCAACCCTAAACTCTTCATGGGCCACCTACTCGGGCACATGATCCTCGTGAGCTGGTGGGGCCTACTGGTTCCATCTCTGTTGCCATTCTCATGCCCATTTCCATTTCTGTATCATCTTCTGTTAACTCAGTGAGGAGGCATGATGCTGCAAACACGTATAGCACAAATTAGAAGGATAGAGAGACATTTCATCGCACGACATAGATCATGAAAGAAGGGAAGTTTACTAAAATATTTCATAGCCTCTTCTTCATAAGTGTGGCGCGCTTCATACCCATGAAAAAGAGTCTACTTAACACGAATTTCAGACACCCTAGGACATTTCAAAACCTAATGATCTGATACCAAGTTTGTCATGACCCAAACATAGGCCCAGATAGAAACACGGGATAAAGAACCCTGAATGGCTCCAAGTCGACCCATGGCATGAACATGACATCTAAGCTCAACATAATAATGCAGAAGTTTAACATGTGAAATAGCAGAAGTCTGAGAATATAACAAAATCTGAATACATAACTCAAATTTAAAGCTAAATACATACTATGTTTGATAAGCCTCTATATACTGACGAGTTGATAGGATAAGACCCCAACTAACTCACTAAAAACATAAATAAAAATTATTGAACACAAGCTGATAAAAAGGTCCTCGAAGGATGAGGACTCCTCGGGTATCATCTGTAGCAAAACTATGAATGGGAGCCAGCAATCCAGACCGTATTGAAAAGGCTCCTGAGACACAACATGGAAAAGTAACAATATTAAGAAATGAGGTCCAAGAATGAAGAAGGGGTAGAATTACAGAATGAATACAAGATGTGGCTAATACCTGAGGCATAAAATAAGCATTTTCTATGGGATCCCGAAACCACCAGCCACCCCGACCTAACACCAATTGATTGGGAGATGCTAACTCTAAGGGATCTAGCTAACGACAGGACTGAACCTGAACGTCTGAGCCTATATCATGAAATGATATAACATGGAGTATGCGGTCAGTATATAGAATGTACTAAGTATGCAAGGTAAGTAAAACCGCAAAGTACATAAGAATCTGAAATCATGCATATCATAAAATATTTCATCATAATATTCTGAGAGTAGGGCTTGCGTGCTAGTATCTGAAAACATCACTTAAACATAAATGAATATCATAACTTAATCGAATGACCCAAAGCTAAAAAGCTGATAATCATAAGTAAAATTGAACATTTGGGTCAAAACTACTAAAAACATAATATCATGACTGAAGAACAAGCATAACTGAAATCATGAGGAATAATGGGGGACTCATCATATAACTGGCATTACCACGATAGAGCTTACGTGGTCCCGACTATCACACTCAAGTGGGAAGAGCCTTCCAAAGCCTTGTCAGGGTTAAGGGCACTACCATGATATTGATATCAAACTGAAGCCCCCTTGGGGGCAGGGAAAGCTCACAGGGGAGGTCCCAAATAATCTGAATAGACCTATATTGGCATGTAGTTCTGAGGCACAGGGTTGACTGAACCCTTAGCCTACTCAGTCCTAGACACTACTCCCAAAAATATGCATATGCTCTCCATCATTTTTCAACTAAGCTGAACCATCATCTTGAGATGAAGCTTCATGCATAATTTGAAAACATAACATGAGGAGCCTTGGCTCAAACTATATCACAAGCTGAAAAATGAGAGTCTAGACTCTAAAACCATGTGGTAAGCTAATAACATGAAATTAAAGTAAATCATGAACATACTTAATCATATGGGCTTGCCCACACTTATACATACTTTAGATACACAAAATCATGAATGTAAACATGGTTAATCCAAAATCATACTTTTATAATATACATCTTATCATACTTGAAAACATATATCATAATCTCAACCTTTCATGAACTTTCATAATTGGGCATTATAATTTTTAAAACTTAGAAAACATGAACTGTAATTGACAACATTCTAAAAAATGCCCATGGATCTGAATTTAACATTAGAAACATGAATAGAGTATACCTATGATAGATACTTAGAGAATTCACAAGTTGGGTTAAAACCCCATAGATTCATCAACTTAGAATTTTCATGAATTTGAGAAAGAATTAGGCATGGGAGTGGATGAATACACCCATTCATAACCCTACATACCTGGGTACTTATGATTTCACACCCTTCTTGAATGCTCAAAGGAATTGGGGAAGCACTTGATGAATTCTAAGCTTGATCACCCATTGGAACTTCTAGGCTTGCATGCATGGAGAGGAATTGATTTAGAATGAGTTAAACCCTCTTAAAACACACCTATCTGAGCTTAAAATGACGTAGTTTAGGTCTTAGGAGCTTAAGAATTATGGAAAAGCCCTTAATAAATTTGCAGAAAAATTATACTGCCAATCCCAACGAGGGACGGGGCACTTCATTACCTGAGGGGACGACTTATTGTCTGCTGCCATCGTCAGCACTAGAAAACATACATTTGTTGATCACCACGAGGGACAGCAAGACTCGTGGTGTACCCAATGACTCGTGGTGACCAAGTCGTGATAAACACTGCCAAAATTTCCATATTTATGTCGGCTTCTGACCACGACCATCCTAAGAACTCGTTTCTCTAACCATGAGTCATGGCTTGCCTCGTTACCAACCCCCAAACCACAAAAATCTTATCCAACTTCTTTCCACCTCACGAGTCACTTAACGACTCGTGGTGTACTTTATGGGTCACTGGATGACTCGTCCTATGACCTGATGTAGAAATTTCTAATTTCTCTATTTTAAACCTGGGGTCTGATCTTAGGGCTTTCGGGGTATTACATTTTCCCCTAATTTTTCCTTTTTACATTATAAACAATGATACATGCTAAATTGATTTATTTTATAACTCTTGTTTGATCTACTTCAATTCCTTGTGGGATTCTACCCCAACACTCGTGGGGTATTTTTTGTTTTGGAAAATGACTGCTACCACCTCCCTTAATCGAGAGAGATGTATTGACTATTATCAAAAAATGGCGCCGTTGCCTGGAGATTGAGTTTTAATTTCCATTAGTTGTTTAGTAATTCAATTTTGCTTTTTGCGTCTTGAGTTGTTTTTATGTTGTTATTCTATTTATGTTGTTTGTTTAGGTGTATAAAAATGAGCCACGCAAGTAACTAAAGGCAGCGTAGATATTTTTATGAAGGGAGAGGATGAACTTGTGATTAATGATGTGGCTAGTTCCATTCATCTGCCACCCACGATAGAGAATATGGTCTTTTACGTCATGAGAACCATGCTACATCTTTTGCAAATAAGAAGTTTGTTCAGAGGACAAGTTTTCAAGGATGCTAATCAACACCTCTAGAACTTCATAGAAATATATCATCCATTCAACATTACCAACATAAGCCAAGAGTCGATAAGGTTGCGGCTATTCCCATTCTCATTAATGGGTGAAGCCATGATATGGTTGGAGGAGTTGCCTCCTTGTTCCATAACCTCTTGGAATGAGATAACCAAAGACTTCTTGGATAGTTTCTTCCCTCCATATTGGATGTTATAGTTGAGAGACAAAATCACAAACTTTCGTCAACTCCGGGGGGAGCCCATTCATGAAGTTTGGACACGATTCAAGAAGGTCGTTATTTGCCCCGATCATGATCTACCTAATAGGGTGTTGCTCCAAAGTTTCTATAGATCCTTGGATTCAATCAACAAATCATTGGCAAACAATCTTGCAGGTGATTAAATTATGGACCAAACATATATCTAGGCCAAGGCTCTTCTTGATAGGATGACAAAAACGAATAAAGCTTGGCACACTAGGGACACTAAGGTGTCCACAAGTGGTGCATCTTCTGGCCATCTTGCAGCCGAGTTGAGGAGGCCATGATAAAAAGAGGGATGAGACCTTAGCAAAGATGATGACCGGGGTTGAGTTGATGACAAAGAACTTGTTGGGGTCGAGAGCTGAGGGAGTTAATCCTGTGGAAACCCAAAGTCCCAGGGAATATGAAGGAGATGCTTCACCACCAAAGTATGATGAGGAGTTTCAATACATGGCCGTCTAGATGGTGGGTTCCCATCAAGGGTACCAAGGTGCTAACCAAGGCCCTGGGCGTCCTAACGATGGGAATCAAGGTTGGAGAGACCAAGGTGCAAACCAAGGATAGGGTGAAAGGGATAATAGATGGAGGAATTATGAGTCGAATGGAGATGGAGATAAGTACCATAAAATGTCAAACTCGTACTATTATACCCTGAAAGCCCAAAGATCAGACCCGAGAGTTGAAACGGAGAAAATAGAAATTTCTGCACCAGGTCATAGGACGAGTCGTCCAGTGACCCGTCAGGAACCCCACGAGTCGTTAAGTAACCCATGGGGAAAGGCTGCGACTTGTTGGAAATTTTGGTTTTTGGATGATCACGAATGTGACCATGAGTCATGGTCAGCATCACGACTCATCATGTCAGTCATGGTCAAGGATGATATGAAGGGAGAAGAAAATTGATAGTGCACCTAACGGGTTATCACCATGAGTCATGGTGACCCCCAAGAGAATTTTGGCAATGAAGGTAATGGGAGGTGACCACGAGTCATGATCACCGGTTACGATCCTTTCAGTCCCTCGTTGTGACCAGTGAAGATGGAGTCCAGTGAAGACGACATATGGTAGACCACGAGTCGTGCCCAAGGCAATGACTCGTCCAGTCCCTCGTTGGGACTGGCAGTCTTTTTTCCTCTACGAGTTTATTAAGGGCTTTTTCGTAAGTCATAAGTTCCTCAGGCTGAAACTACATCGTTTTAAGGTCAGAATGGAGTGTTTAAGAAGGGTTAAGTCATTCTAAGCCCATCCTAACTAATCCATGCAAGTTTAGAAATTTGACAGGTGATCAAGCCTAGTTCTACAAAGTTCTTCCTCAATTGTCTTTGGGCAATCTAAGAAGTGTGAAAATCATGTCTATTCAGGTATGTAAGGCTATGAATGGGTGCAATTCTCCATACTCATGACCAATTCCCTCTCAATTCATGAAAATACTAATTGTTGAATCTATGGGACTTTTACCCAATGTGTGAATTCTTTAAGTATTGATCATGTGTACGATCCAAGCATGTTTCTAATGTTGTTTTATGATCTATGGGCAGATTTTGCATCTAGTCACAAAAAATAAGTTTATAGATTTTATTTTTAACTCCAATTATGCCCAATTATGAATGTTTATGAAAAGTCAAGCTATGATTTCACTATGATCTTGATCTTAACTAGCCCAATTATGATTTATGCTTAATGATTCGATTCTCTCAAGTACTTATCATGGATTTATGAAATATCAAGGTTATACATGTTTACAATATGCATGGATTTCATGATTTATGGATTTATGACTCTTTGCCAATTCATGGGCCCTTGTTCATGGCTAAACATGTATTTTAAATGGGGATCAATAATGTTGTTATTTATTTGTCCATGAACTTTATGAATGATGTTACTGTTACTATACGAGCCTAATGTGCATGTTTTTGGGAGTAGTGTCTAGCACCGAGTAGCCCAGTGTTCAAAGGACTATGTCGGTGTCTCAAAACTACGTGTCATCATAGGTTTATCTATATATATATATTCCAAGTATTAATGGATATCCTCTTCGTGAAATCACATACTGCACTTCTTTGTCCTGGAAAGCCTGGACGACTCTGCCCACTTGAGTGAGATGTTTGGGGCATCATGTAAGGCTCTACCATGATGGTGTCAATTATGACGAGTCCTCCCATTGTCCTTCATGATTTATTCATGGTTATGTTTATGAACTTTGGCTCAAGTCATGTCTAATAAAGTTTTTCTCTTATGATTATGATTATGAATGATTTATGAATGTTTTGAAAACCTTGAGCTTATGTTTACATTATGATATTCACATTATGAGCATGTCATCCTACTCTTATGAACTCTTATGTATTTTAACTTTCCATTTTTACTTACCTTGCATACTCGGTATATTCCACATACTGACCGCATACTCTTTGCTGTATTATTTTATGATACAGGCTCCGATACCTAGGCCCAGTCCCACCGCTAGTCAGACTTCCGACATTAGCACTTCTTAGTCTCAGTTGGTGAGTCCTCATTTTGCGAGACCCCTTTTTAACAATTGTACTTCGTCTTTTCAGTTATCATACTATAGTGAGTTAGTTGGGGTCTTGTCCCATCAACTCGTCAGTGTTAGAGGTTTTTTGGACATAATTTATATTCAGCTTTAGATTCATGTATGTATTCAGATGTTATGATTGTTTATACTTATGCTATGTTATTCATGTTGATCGTCCACTTATCTATGATTGAGTTAGATGTATGTTCATGCCATAGGTGGACTTGGAGCCTCTCGGGGTTTCTTGTCCTGTGTCTCAATCCAGGCCTATGTTCGGGTCATGACAAACTTAGTATCAGAGCATTAGGTTTTGAAGTGCCCTACGGTGTCCGAAAGCCGCATTAAGTAGAGTCTTTTTCATGGATGTGAAGAACTCCACACTTATAAAGAAGAGGCTACAAGATATTTAGAAAATGTTCCCTTCTTTCATGATCTAAGTCATGCGATAAAATGTCTTTTTATCCTTCTAACTCGTGCTATACGCATTTGTATAATCATGCCTCCCCGCAGAGTTAATGAAAGGAGAAATGCAAAACGGAAATGGCCACGAGGATGGAAATGGAAACGGGCACTAGTAGGCCCCACCAACCCATGTGGAGCATGTACCCGAGCCTGTTGCCTATGTGGAGTTCAGGGAAGCCATTCAGATGTTAGCCTTAGCCTTGACCACCCAGGTCAATTAGCAGGCTTTGGCGCATGTCCCTCAAAATGGGAATGCGGTGGCAGCAAGAGTTAGGAATTTTCTGAGGATGAACCATCTCGAGTTTCTTGGATCGAAGGAGGAAGAGGATTCACATGAGTTTTTCGATGATATTTTAAAGATCACCCAGATCATGGGGGTGAATGGAGAGGAATGAAGAGACTTAGCCTCTTATCAGCTAAAAGGGGTTGCGCATATCTGGTTCAAGCAGTGGAAAGATAGCCAGACAGTGGGAGCAGGTCCCATTGGCTGGGAGTAGTTTCATATCGCATTTTTGGATCGGTTCTTCCCTCGTGAGATGAGGGAGATTAAAGCAGCGGAGTTCGTGAACCTGAAGCAAGGGAAGATGATAGTCCAGGAATATACTTTGTAGTTCACTCGTTTGTCCAGGTATGCATCAGAGTTAGTGGTTGATCAGAGGTCTTGGGTGAGCAGGTTTGTACATGGAGTGGAGGACTACATGCACAAGGATTGTAGGATCGCCATGCTTCATCGGGATATTGATTTTCCCTGGATAGTTTTGCACACCCAACAGATGGAGGCAGTGCATCTAAGAGAGAGAGAGGCCGAGAGAGAGGGCTAGGACAGAGAGTTATGGGTTCTCTCAGCAGAGATCGGGAGGTCGACATCACCATTAGTCTCATCATAAGTCATTATCTCCAGTGCCATCATTAGCTAGTGTCCCATCTAGACCCAGAGGTGAACAAAGGAGCAGGGCCTCACGTTCGGACCAGAGGAGCATGTAGACAGAGTGCACCTTTCCAGCCTACGAAAAGTATGGCAAAAGTCATACAGAAGAGTGCTTGTTTGGATTGGATATCTGTTATGGGTATGATAGATTCGGTCACATGCACCGAGAGTGTCCCTTGACTAGACAGGGTGATGGTAGAGGTCATGCTCAAGCTACCAGATCAGCAGCAGCACAAGCACACCTAGCCCAGCAGGGTACATCACCTAGTGGAGGTGGAAGCCAGCGCCAGAAAAGGTTTTATGCCCTTGCCTCCCGCCAGGAGCAGGACATTTCAACAGATATGGTTACCGGTATGTTATGAGTATTGCACCTTGATATATATGCATTTTTAGATCCAGGAGATACTTTATCTTTTAGGACGCCCTATGTTGGTAGTAGTTTCGGAGTCAGTCCCAAAACATTATCAGAACCCTTTTTAGTCTCCACTCCATTTGGTGATTCAGTTATAGCTAGACGGGTGTATAAAAATTGCCCTATCACAGTCCTTCAACAAATCACCTCAGCAGATTTAGTAGAGTTAGCCATGACCGCTTTTGATATTATCCTCGGCATGGATTGGCTATTTGCATGCTATGCCTCAGTGAATTGTAGAACTTGTGCAATAGAGTTCATATTTCCGGGTGAGCCAATCCTAGAGTGGAAAGGTAGTTCAGCAGTGCCTGTAGGTCATTTCATTTCCTACCTTAAGGCTAGAAAAATAATTTCTAAGGGTTGCGTGTACCGTCTAATTAGGGTTAAGGATGCTACTTCTGAGACCTCGACTATCCAGTCTGTTCTCGTAGTGTGTGGGTATTCAAAGGTGTTTCCAGATAATTTACCTGGAATCCCTCCCGAGCGGAAGATTGATTTTGGTATTAAACTTCTTCCCAATATGCAGCCTATATCTATTCCTCCTTACAGAATGGCTCCAGCTAAGCTAAAGGAGTTGAAGGACCTCCCAGACAAGGGTTTCATCAGACCTAGCAAGTCCCGTGGGGTGCACCAGTCCACTTTGTCCGAAAGAAAGATGGTTCTCTTAGTATGTGCATTCATTATCGGCAATTGAAAAAGGTCACCATCAAAAATTGATAATTGATAATTGATAATTTGTTTGACCAGCTTCAGGGTGCTAAGTGCTTTTCAAAGATAGATCTCAGATCTGAATACCATCAGCTCAGGGTTCAGGAGAATGAAATACCGAAGACAGCCTTCAGGACTCGATATAGTCACTACGAGTTTGTAGTTATGTCTTTTGGACTAACAAATACTCCTACTTCTTTTATGTATGTGATGAATAGGGTGTTCAAGTCATACTTGGGCATGTTCGTGATTGTGTTCATAGATGACATCCTGATATACTCTCGGAGCAAGGAGGATCATGCCGCTCATTTGAGGGTGGTCTATAGACTCTCAAGGATCGCCAGTTGTATGCTAAATTTAGTAAATGTGAGTTTTGGTTGAACTCAATGGCATTTTTGGGCCATGTGGTGTCAAGTGAGGGTGTACAGGCAGACTCTCAGAAGATAGAAGTGGTGAAGAATTGTCCTAGATAGTGGATCCTTCTGATATCAGGAGCTTCTTGGTTTTAGTTGGGTATTATCGGAGATTTGTCGAGGGGTTTTCATCTATTGCAGCGCCATTGACCAAATTGACCCAAAAGAAAGTGCAGTTCCAATGGTCGGAGGCTTATGAGAGGAGCTTACAGGAGTTGAAGACTCAACTCACCTCAACATCGGTGTTAACCCTACCTGAGGGTACCGATGGGTTTGTGGTATATTGAGATGCTTCTAGGATCGGCCTTGGTTGTGTATTGATTCGTCATGGTAAAGTGATAGCATATGCTTTTAGGCAGCTGAAGGTTCATGAAAGAATTACCCGACTCATGATCTCGAATTGGAGGCGGTAGTATTTGCCATGAAGATTTGGAGACACTATTTGTACGGGGTCCATGTAGATGTGTTTACAGACCACAAAAGCCTACAATATGTGATTACCTAGAAGGATCTACATTTATGCTAAAGGAGGTGGTTGTAGTTACTCAAGGATTGTGATATGAGTGTCTTTTACTATCCAGCAAGGCTAATGTGGCAGTAGACGCTCTTAGTAGGCTTTCTATGGAGAGTTCGTCCCATGTAGATATGGGGAGGAAGGAGCTGGTGAAGGATGTGCATCGGCTTACATGGTTAGGAGTTCGTTTGGTTTATTCGATCGATGGTGGTGTTATTGTTTAGAACGGATCAGAATCATCCTTGGTGACTGATGAAAAAGCTAGAAAAGATGAGGATCCTGTCTTAGTGAAGTTGAAGGAAGCCATTCAGAATCAGAAGGTAGAGGTCTTCTCCAAAGGGGGAGATGGTGTGCTTCGATATCAAGGTCGTCAGTGTGTTTTGGATGTTGATGATTTGAGAGATTGAATGTTGCATAAGGCTCATGGTTCCAGATATTCCATACATCCAGGTGTCACCAAGATATATTGTGACCTGCGGGAAGTCTATTGGTGGAATGGCATAAAGAAGGACATTGCAAAATTTATGGCTAAGTTTCCGAATTGCCAACAGGTGAGAGTAGAGCATCAAAGACCAGGAGGTGTGCCTCAAGACATCAGTATTCCTACTTGGAAGTGGGAGGAAATAAATATGGACTTCATTATAGGGTTGCCTCGTACTCGTCGATGGTATGACTCTATTTGGGTTGTTGTAGACAGGTTGACCAAAGCAGCTTATTTTCTATAGTCAAAACTACCAATTCAGTGGAAGATTATGCTAAATTGTATATTCGGGAGTTAGTTTGGTTGCATGGAGTGCCCTTGTCCATCATATCAGATAGAGGCACTCAGTTTACCTCCTAGTTTTGGAGATCATTTCAAAAGGGACTTGGTACTCAAGTTAAGCTTAGCGCAGCATTTCACCCACAAACGGACTATTTAGACTCTCCAGGACATGTTGAGAGCATGTATGATTGACTTCAAGGGTAGTTGGGATGATCATTTATCTCTCATTGAGTTTGAGTATAACAACAACTACCATTCCAGCATTCAGATGGCTCCGTTTGAGGCTCTCTATGGGTGGAGATATAGATCGCCTATTGGTTGGCTTGAAGTCGATGAATCTGCGATTATAGGACCGGATTCAGTCCATGAGGCCATGGAGAAAGTTCAGCTCATAAGGGACAGGTTGAAAACAGCTCAAAGTCGCCAAAAGTCCTATGAGGATGTAAAGAGGAGAGAACTTGAGTTTGAAGTCGATGATTGGGTGTTTCTAAAGGTGTCTCCCATTAAGAGAGTGATGAGGTTTGGAAAGAAAGGGAAACTCAGTCCCCATTATGTTGGACCATACCGGATTGTGAAACGGGTTGGCAAGGTGGCATATAAATTGGAGCTGCCCTCAGAATTAGCTTCAGTCCATCCAGTTTTTCATATATCACTCTTAAAGAAGTGTTTGGGTGATCCAACTCTAGTTGTTCCAGTGGAGAGCGTAGGTGTGAAGGAATGCCTTAGTTATGAGGAGGTTTCGGTGGAAACACTGCATCATTAGGTTCGAAATCTAAGAAACAAAGAAGAAGCTTCAGTTAAGGCTTTATGGAGGAATCAGCATGATGAGGGAGCTATGTGGGAAGCTGAAGCAGATATGAAGGCTAAATACCCGCACCTTTTCCCTTCCGGCTCAGTTTCAGCTTTAGATATCAGTTCCTCCTTAGTACTCTATTCAGTTTCATGTTCGTCTCATGTATCCCAGTTTCTTCCTTGTAAATGGATGTATGTGTGATTCAGGAATTCAGTTCAGTCATGTAGCTCAAATCAGAGTCAGTCACTCCGTCAGTTTCTAGCATATATGTTCAGTATTTGAGTATGATGATTGCATTTCTCTGCTTTTCTGTAAGATTTTCAACATTCGAGGATGAATATTCCCAAGAGAGAGATATTGTTATACCACGAAAGCCCTAAGGTCAAACCTGGGAGTTGAAACTGAGCAAACAGGAATTTCTGCACCAGGTCACAGGACGAGTCGTCCAGTGACTCATCAGGAAACCCATGAGTCGTTAAGTGACCCGTGGTGAAAGGCCAAGACTTGTTGGAAATTTTGGTTTTTGGGTGACCACGAGTCATGGTCAGTATCACAACTCCTCATGTCAGTCGTGGTCAAGCATGATATAAAGGGAGAAGAAAATTGATAGTGCACCTAATTGATCATCACCACAACTCGTCGGATATACCATGAGTCGTGGTGTCCCCCGTGGTGACCCCCAGGAGAATTTTGGCAGTGAAGGTGATGCGAGGTAACCACGAGTCGTGGTCACTGGTAACGAACCATTTAGGACCTCGTGGTGACAAGTGAAAATGGAGTCTAGTGAAGACGACGACTGGCAGACCATGAGTCGTGGTCCAAGGCAATGACTCATTCAGTCCCTCATTGGGACTAGCATTCCCTGCAAGTTTATTAAGGACTTTTCCATAATTCCTAAGTTCCTAAGGCCTAAACTACGTCGTTTTAAGGTTAGAATGGAGTGTTTTAAGACGGGTTAAGTCATTCTAAGCCCATCCTAATTCATGCATGCAAGTTTAGAAGTTTGAGAGGTGATCAAGCCTAAGTCTACAAAGTTCTTCCTCAATTCTCTTTGGACAATCTAAGAAGTATGAAAATCAGGTCTATTCAGGTATGTAAGGCTATGAATGGGTGCAATTGTCCACACCCATGCTCAATTCCCTCTGAATTCATGAAAATACTAATTGTTGAATCTATTGGGCTTTTATCCAATGTGTGAATTCTCTAAGTATCAATCATGGGAACGATCCAAACATGTTTCTAATGTTATTTTATCATCTATGGGCAGATTTTGTGACTAGTCACAAAAAATAAGTTTGTAGATTTGATTTTTAAATCCAATTATGTCCAGTTATGAATGTTTATGAAAAGTCAAGCTATGATTTCATTATGATCTTGATCTTAACTAGCCCAATTATGATTTATTCTTTATGATTCAATTTCTCTCAAGTACTTATCAAGGAATTATGAAATGCCAAGGTTATACATGTTTACAAGTATGCATGGATTTCATGATTTATGGATTTATGACTCTTGGCCAATTCATGGGCCTTTGCTCGTGGCTAAACATGTATTTTAAATGGGGATCAATGATGTTGTTATTTATTTGGCCATGAACTTCATGAATGATGTTACGGTTACTATACGAACCTAATGTGTATGTTTTTGGGAGCAGTGTCTAGCATCGAGTAGCCCAGCATTCAAAGGACTACGCCGATGTCTCAGAACTATATGTCACCATAGGTTTAAATATATATTCCAATATTAATGGATATCCTCTTTGTGATATTACATACTGCACGTCCCTTGCCTGGCAAGTCTGGGGCGACTCTGCCCAATTAAATGAGATAGTTGGGGCATCATGTAAGGCTCTACCATGATGGTGTCAGTTATGATGAGTCCTCCCATTGTCCCTCATGATTTATTCATGATTATGTTTATGCACTTTGGCTCAAGTCATGTTTAATAAAGTTTTTCTCTTATGATTATGATTATGAATGATTTACGAATATTTTGTAAACCTTGAGCCTTATGTTTACATTATGATATTCACATTATGAGCATGTCGTCCTACTCTTATGAATTCTTATGTGTTTTAACTATTCATTTTTACTTACCTTGCATAATCAGTACATTTCACATACTGATCGCATACTCTTTGTTGTATCATTTCATGATACAGGCTCTGATATCCAGGCCCAGTCCCGCCGCTAATCAGACTTCCGGGTTAGCACTTCTCAGTCTTAGTTGGTGAGTCCTCATTTTGCGAGACCCCTTCTTATCAGTTGTATTTCGTTTTTTCAGTTTTCATACTATAGTGAGTTAGTTGGGGTCTTGTCCTATCAACTCGTCAGTGTTAGAGGATTTTTGGACATAGTTTATATTCAGCTTTAGATTCACGTATGTATTCAGATGTTATGATTATTTAGACTTCTACTATGTTATTCGTGTTGATCTTCCACTTATCTCTGATTGAGCTAGATGTATGTTCATTCATGGGTCGACTTGGTGTCTCCCTCAGGGTTTCTTGTCCCCTGTCTCAATCGGGCCTATATTCTGGTTGTGACACGTACATTCCCCCTCCTAAAGAGGATGTGGCCCAAATGCAACCGAGTGTAAGTGAAGTTGGTAACACATAATATGATGATATGTTATCAAGATTCATAAAGAACGTGGAGTCCACCAATAGTGGTGTGAGAGAGTTAAAAGGGAATATGTCTAATCTCGCCCAAACGGTGAGCTCCTATTCAGCTTCAATTAAACACTTAGAGGCTAAAATGAATCAACTGCTGTCCCAAATAGATCTGAGGATGAAAGGAACCCTTCCCAGTGACACAATGCCAAATCCTAAGAAGGATAGCCATTTCGTGGATATTGTCACAAAAAGTGGAAAGGTTGTTTCAAATGCGGGTGTAAAACCCAAGGTGGATGTTGGGTCGAACCCTAGTAAAGAAGATGTGAATGATAAGATTCCAAGAGTATTAGATTGTGTTGATAATGACATGGTGTTAGAGGAGGAAGGAGTTGATGCTCCTCCTCAAACTGAGATTTCTGATGAAGAGGGTGAGGAGGCCCCCAATTCTAAAGGTCAAGCGCCTGTAGTCCCACCTTCTTACCCCCAGCGGTTAGCAAAGAAGAAGGAAGACAACCAATTTATAAAGTTCATTGACATGTTCAACAAGTTGTCCATGAATATCCTGCTAGTTGATGCATTACTCCAGATGCCCAGATATACAAAGTTCATGAAGGAGCTCCTCACTAAGAAAAGAGTAGTTGATGTGGGCACAGTGGAGGTGTCACGTCATTGCAATGCTTTGATGACAAGTAACCTTGCTCCAAAAAGGGAGGACCCTAGAGCATTACTTTTTCATGCACAATTGGGGTTTATATGTTCAACAAAGCTCTCTGCGATCTTGGGGCGAGCATAAACTTGATGCCTCTCATGATCTTCAAGAAGTTAGGGTTGGGAAGTCCCAATCATACAACAATGAGGTTGCTAATGGCAGATCGCTCTATAAATCACCAAGTGGGAATTCTTGTAGATGTGTTGGTCAAGGTCGACAAATTTATCCTTCAAACCAACTTTGTAGTGTTGAATTACAATGTTGATATTGAGGTGACCATGTTCTTAGGGGGACCACTCTTGGCCACAAGATGAGCTTTAGTTGATATAGAGCTAGGAGAGCTGAAGAATCAAGTAGATAGTGATGAAGTAACATTCAATATATGTCAACCAACGAAACCACCTGATGAATGTAAGGTGATAACGATGATGAATGACAAAGATGAGCAAGGAGTTGATCTTGAAGAGGAGGACAAACCTCCAGATGAATGATGAAGTTGTGAGGGCTATCCGTCGTGTCGCGATGTTAAATCAAGTATTTTTTGGGAGGCAAATCAAGCGTCTTTAAATTCATTTTTTCTTCATATGTTTGTTGTTTTTATTTTGTAGGTTGATTGGATTGAAAACAAATTGGAAGAAAACAAGGAAAGGCACCTGCATGGGACCTGAAAAATGCAGGTACCAATGTGCAAAGCGTAGGCCAAGCGCAGCCCTGATCCAGAAATCCTAGAAAATTGAAGGGAGTCTATGACACCTGCGAAATGCAGGTACTGATCCGAGGAACGAAGGTCCTGACCAGTTCACCTGAGGAAAATCTTGAAAAATATAGGAGGCCTGCATCACACCTGCGAAACATAGGTGCAGATCCACAAAATGCCGGTCTTCCACAAAATCAAAGCAATGAAATGGGAAGAATAAATGCTACATGCGCTTGAACTGCGGTTCACAGTGTCAAATCTGTGGCTGCAGATCTGGTGCAGGCGCAGGTATGACTAGTATTTTAATATGTTTGACCAAACCCGGCCCATGGTCTGACCCATGTCTTTTAAACTTCTCCCCATTTTCCAAAACCCTAATTTTCTGCACCATTTCCCCATTTTCATAAACCATCAACCACCACTTCAACTTCTCGAAACCCCATTAAACCCACCTTCAATTCCACCAATCCCTACACCTTCCCCCTTCTATAAATTCCACTCTCCTTCACAATTTTCTACCATCACTCACCATTTCACTCACAAAACAAAAGAAGCTAGAGCTTGGGTCGGCTACCTTTGAAGAAATCCAACTTCAAGTTTAAAATTTCATTCCTTTTCTCACCTTATTTGTTATGTTTTCACTTTTCATCTTTGTTCTTTGAAGTTTAATGATGGTTATAGCATAAAAAGCATACTAGTATTCTATTTTTTTTCTTGACCCATATTTCCCCCATTCCCCCTTAAGTGTTCTTCATGCTCTTGGTAGAACTGATTTTATGGGTATTGTGAGGGGATTCGAAATTGGAAAACCATGTGGGTAGAATATCTTGTTCATGATACTAGATCTATTGGATGTGCTCTTGTGCTTTGGAATATTAGTTGGGGGTGAAATCTGAGTAACTCATTTGCTTGAAATGTATGATTTTCCCTATGATAGATAGGGTGACACTTTCTTAAGGGAAAATCGTCATTTTTTTCTTATATTCTTGATAACATAAATGAAAATGCGAGAGTGTGGGTGAGTAGGGTGGAATATGAAATTGCTTTGATAAATGTGGGTTAGATTGGTCACTTGACATTTTCTAATGATAGATGGGGTAGCACCCATCTTAAGGGAAATTTTTACATGGTCCACATGATAGAAATTGTTGTTGGTATTATTGGTAGATCTTTTGAGGAAGTCTGAGTACCCGTTAGATTTTGATTTTGTGTATACTTGTGAAAAATTGGTGAAATGCTGAAGAGTAAGCACTGTGGAGTACCTGCAAATTGCAGGTTTGACTTGTGGAACGCAGGTTGTAATGAAGGTGTTAGGTTGGGCTTCAGGTGCACTGCCTGCCTCCTGCACTACACCTGTGGACCGTGGATCATCACCTATGAAATGCAGGTGAAACACAGGTGCTTGGTCAATTTTTCTAATATCTGCCTCACACCTGTGACACATCTGTGAATCGCGGGTCCCAACTTGCAAAACGCAGGTGTGGCATAGGTGCTGCCAATTTTCTAAAGTTGATGTTCCATTTTGTTGGATATCCAAACTTTTTCTTTTTTCTCCTTAGCTTAGAATAGTTGTTTTCTCTTACTTCCCTTATGAAAAATACAAAAAGATGTTGGTTAGAGTATGGCACTCACATTGAATTGCAATAATATGTCATCCTCCAGGCATCAAGATAATGGAAAAGCTCCAATGGGAGTTGACACATTTCAAAAGGTGGACGAAGAGGAGACCATGAGAATCTCATGACTCCATTTTGGGCTGACTAGAATGGAAGGTTACTATATCTCATTCAAGGAGAGGAGGCCAATCACTGAAGAGGCCCGATTTAATATCGACTCTTTCAAAGCTGACTTCTCTGATATAGCTGAACAATTCCAAATTTGTGATTGGGAGTCGTTCACTATGCCCTTGGGCCCCTATTTCTCAAAGTTGGTTAGGGAGTTCTATGCCTCCTATAGGGTACGGAAGGATCTCCTAAAGCACAGAGATCGCGTGTACATGATGCCTTGTCTATGCTCCATTCTAGTGCGGGGTGATGTGTTATGAGTTTACAGCACTTTCGACGCTAAAAACTAAGAAAATAGCATGAAACTAGGTATGTTTATAAGGATATAAGGCACTTTTTCTTTGATTACAGGAAAAATAAGTGTTGGAGCAAGAATGTACAAAAGAAGCCTGAAAGTGCAGAAAATGAGCTAAAGTGACAGTCTCTGTACGAGCCATATGTTGATGGTACGAGCCGTACTGAGAACCGTGAAAAGTTTTAGATGGATGAACTGGGAAGAATGCAACCTACGACTCTCAGTACGAGCCTTACAACAATGGTACGAGCCGTAACTTGAGTCGTGAAAATATTTATAAGAAATTGCACAAAGCAGACTCCTGATACGGATGGACTTATGAATCGTGACAATAATGTACAAATCATACCGGGATCAATGGTGATCTAAAAAGGATTTTCAGTGCTAAGTAGAACTTCAAACAGTATGAGTCATGGCTGGGAGATACGAGTCATACCACAACACTCATGAATAATTTCAAAAGAAGTCAGAGTTCTTAGTGTCAGACTACGAAAGAAAAGCATGATTCGTAGGAAGCATGTACGAGTCGTACCAATGCCCAATACATAGCCAAAATTTCAGCAAGCTAAGGACTTACGGACAGCAGGTATGACCCCTACAATCCTGCTACGGGTCATATGATCGGTCGTGGCTTAGGCAGCACCAGTTATGGAAAATCACCCTGTTAATTTAGGAAAATGGTTCTTATGTCTGTATAAGTACCTTTTATGTTTTATTTTTAAGAGCGATTCATAGAGAATATTATAGAGAAGTGAGAGAGGTGTGAAATCAATAGAGAGAGAGGCCGAGAAGTTAACATAATCCCGAAGGCAATCAATTCCAATTATTGGGCTAATTCGGTACATCCTGGTTTAGGGTTTACAAGAAAACTGGCAGACAAAGATAATCAATTTGCATGGGTGAAAGATATAATTGCTGAAAGTCAAGCTCAATGGGAGATTTTGAAAGGCGAGATTCATCGCCATGATCTTAAATTTGAAGCTCGAATGTGGCTTGACTTGATGTGTTCCCACATTATTTCCTCCAAAAACAAAATGCATGTTCCCATTGAGTTGGCCATTCTCATAGCATGCATCATGGATCGCAGTCATATCAATGTGGGGGAAATTATAGTGGAACAATTCAAGTCGAAGGCTAGGCAACAAGCCACCTCTATGCCATATCTGATCCTCATTAGTTTGTTATGCCTCCGAGCTAACTGCCCTCTGTTCCGACCATTGGATAAGACAAGGAAAGCAGATGGAGTGATTGATTGGCCACCAAAAGAAATAAGGATGCTCCAGCTTCTAAGCGGCCAGAGTTGGCTTTGGGACCGAGTGCTCCTCCGCCCATTATGCTATCCGGCGAGGCCCTTGTTTCACATGTGGTCAATAGGCATGTCTCTCCACTAAAGAGTGGTCTTCTCAAGGCGGCACAAATGGCTAGTTCTCACAAGGATCAACTACAGAGATTAGCTAAAATTATCCCTCCCATGATTCAATAAGCCATCAAACTAGCTATAAAGCCGGTGGTTGAAAAGTTGGATTGTTTGTGTGCTCAAGTGGTTATGCTTGAGAATAAAGTGGCAGACTTAAGGGAAGAATTGGACAAAAGAAGTGGGATGATACAGCCCATAGATATTGATTTGAACATCCCACTAGAGGGACAGGACCTAACTGTTGCGGATATCATCCCTCCGGATTATTGGTGCACTAGGTATAGCCCAACTAAGATTGCGCAGCCGTAGAAGTTCAAAATAGCGAGCCACCTTTTGTTAAGGTGCCTCCTCCTATGGATGTTGCTCACCAAGGCAACCTATATCGAATGGCTCGATTTATTCATACCATGAGGCTAGAACCTTTCGGACAGATGGGTGATGACCTTGCAGATGAACCACTTGTTCTCCCACCTAACCCTTTGATGCCTTCTGTTGAGGACATAGCTTCGTGGAATTTTTCATGAGGGAACTATGCTACCCTTTCTCTTATCCATAGAGTCCTCCTAAAATCTCTTGTTATATGTATTCCTTGGGAATAATACATGTTTTTGTTTGGGGGGAGGTAGCTTCTCTTGTCGGGCTTGTGAGGAGCTATTATGATGCTTAGGTAAATGAATGCCCTTGTCTTGTTTTGAATTAATGAAAATTATTATGTTGTTTTTCTTTCTTTGATGATGTGGAGTGTCACTGACGGGTTGGTCTTACATTTTGATTAATTCTTGACTTGTATTTTGCAATCGCTTTTGTAGATACTAGATAGTAATAAACTCCAAGGGTTTTCTTTATACCACGATTCTTTTTCAAGGAGTAAATTTTTGTTTTTCTTTTCGTGTGTCGAACCGGGTGATATTTTTCTATAATACATTGAGAGGCGACTTTCTTAAGGGAAATGCCATGTCTTTGAGTCATTGTTGTACTTGCTTTAATTGGTACCACCAAAAAAAATTTAGAGCATTGAAATGAGTTTTGAAGTTCAAAAGGGGCTTGAAATTGAAAAGAGCGCTCTTTTGTCATGAGTTGGATATTCTTTGTTTGGCTTTTTGATTTGCAAAGCAAGTATGCAAAACTCAAAAATATCTTGTCTAAATTCATACCTTTGAAGTAATTGTGAAAAATAGTTGAACTCCTTGGAATATGATGTCTTGTGTGATAAGATGTTTAGTTTAATTTTTATGTATGCATATTGTCTAGAACATACCTCAAATGTAATACAAGGCGAAATCCTAGATGTTGTTGCACTTGGGAGAGGACCTTAGGCTTTTATTTTGGTTAGTCACTTCACCACTAAATGACCTCCTTGAACATCAACTCTTGTTAACCACTGTTTGAGCCTTGAGCCTTTTTCTTGGAAACAATATTACAAGCTTTATATCCTTTTTCATCCCCTCCTTTGGCACCCATTCCTCCCTAATTTCTAGTGATAAAAGAAAAGAAAATAGGGTTTGCATCCCAATTTTTGAGGGTGGAAAAATGAAATGTAAGGTAAACAAAATCCTAAGTTTGGGGTGTACAAAAAAAGGGGGAAGAGGAATGAGCGTTAAATGTGAGGTAGCACCAAATTGCTTGATGAAAAGAATGAAATGGTTGGTTGAAAACCCTCTAAAAAGAAGAAAAAGTTGAATGATGCTATATTTTGTTTAGATAAGACTTAATATAGAATCCAAGGTGTTAAAAGGGTGGTTCTTGATGAAAAATGTAAATGGTGACCAAGGAGAAATAAAGTGAAGTAGACTCAATAGTGTAGAGGGATTTTTGAATGTTTTCACAAAAGGCATTAGAGAGGTTCTAGTCACGAGAGCTAAAAGTTGCCCTACTTTTAACCCCTAGCCTTCATTATGACCTGCAAGTCCTTAGTGATTTCAAGTGCAATAACTCTATATTAGTGGCGAGTTACATACAAGCCTATGGGTCAATTGTGTATGCACTTGAATTTTCTTGAGAGAGTGAGGGTCTTTGCATCATTTCATAATCCCTATGTGGGAATTGAATTTGTGTGAATGGGATTCTCTCTTGTGGTGAGTAGCATCATTTTCTTGGAATAAATGCTAAAACTTGTGTTTTCCACTGAGAGGTATGAATGCGACAAGTTGTGCAGTGAACTTTGAGTCAAACTATGAATATTGATTGTCAATGACTTAAGATGCTTATTGATTTTAATTTTTTGGAATATGCCCCTAATCTGAATTGAAAAGAATAAAACTAAGATATGCCAAATATTTGTGGTTACCAATTGAGTTTGTGCAATATGTTTTGAGTTTTTTTAATTTTTTTTCTTGAATCAGTGTGAGATTTTAGGGTTGTTTTAAACTTTAGTAGTCCCTTATGCAGCTCTTATGATGTAGATACTTAATTCAATTCTTCGTCGTGAGAGAATGCTTGCTTGAGGACAAGCACTGGTTCAAGTTTGGGGGTTTGATGAGTTGGTAAATTACCAATTCATTATGCTTTTAAGAATGAGCTTTTACATTGTTTTCACATCAATTAGGAAGGTTCTATGCCTTTTCTCTTTGATTTTGTAGGTACTGAACTTAGACAAGAAAAACAAAGGAAATGAACAAAAAGAACTTTGTTATAAGCAATGAACATGCGTTCTGCAGAACGGAACCTGCGCAAACGCAGTAAGCACTGATAGTGAACAGAAAGGAACCTGTGAAGTGCAGATTGGCACCTGTGAAATATAGGTTCTCTTCCTCAAGTTTTTGGTGGATGATTGATAGTTGTGACCATGGGGTTTGAGAAAACTCAAGGCATATTCACCCAAGTGGTTGAGAAACATAAGGTGTAGCCTTAACCATTGCTATTCATGCTGTAATTGATGTTTGAGATTAGTTAATTAACCTCAATTCAATCGATGCCCGTTCTAAAGCATATTCTTAGTTCATTCTCATTGCTTGTAATAATCAAACTTGCCTTGTTTTGTTTTGAATTAGAATTTTATAATTCACTCCTTTTCCCCCAATTTTTCCTTTTTACATTATAAACAATAATGCATGCTAAATTGATTGATTTTACAACTCTTGATTGATCTACTTCAATTCCCTGTGGGATTCGATACCGACACTCGTTGGGTATTTTTTTGACAATGATTGCTGCCACCTCCCTTAATATGGAGAGATGTATTGAGTGTTATCAGGTATTCACATTAGAGAGTGTCTCCCTGAAATTATGAGTGATATTACACCAGTCATGGTTCTTACCCTTGGTAAGGTATGAATACCCTCACAACCAGGGTTATAGGTTGGGCTCCATGAGGCTCAAGTTGGAGTTTGTTGGTTAATAGGCTCTCTCACAATACAATTTTAGATTCAGTTTCAGTACGGTCCTTCCTAGTTACAATTATAGCTTCAATTTTCAGTGTATGCATTTGATCTTTTAAATCAGTTTCACTCGTATTTTCATTAACTATTCTCATACTAGCATGTCATGATAATATTTATGCATCTCAAATAGGGTCATTGTGCTATACATCAACTTATGGATTCAGTTATATGCTTAGTACAGACTTTCTCGGATTACTAGCATGTTTTAAACTTCCATTGCATATCTCATATACTCAGTACATTCAAAATATTGACTGCATACCCTCTATGCTATATCATTTCGTGATATAAATTCAGGTATTCAGACTCAGTCCCACGGTTAGACACATTCTGGACTACTTTGGAGTTAGCTGGAAACTTGTCCCAGCAACTCATCAGTTAGTAGAGGCTTTCAGACATAGATTTAGTATGTCCAGCTTTGTGACTCTGTGTTTTTATTAGACTATATCCTTATGCATAAATGAATGGTTTACATTTCAGTTAGCTTCTGCCCAGTTTTCTATTTAAATTCAGATCATATTAGTAATATGTTATGCCATAGATTAGCTTGGGTTCACTTGTGACTCTAGGCACCATGTCGCATTCAGGATATAGACTCGGGTCGTGACACCCATCTTACTCAATAGTTACTTATCTTATTCTTTTTATCTCGAAAATAAAATCATACTCATAAAAAATTTTAATTATTACACTCATGTTGTCAAGATTCTATACAACTGAACATATCTTTACAAATTCTTTCTTATAATTTCAAGTTGCAATAATAGTACGAAAAATAGAGTTATAATGACGATTCTTGTTTGATTGTTTTTTTAATTATTATGTCTCAAACGTGTTTGAGAGAATCTATAATACGATAATAGAATTGTTTTTATGAGTGATTTTTGTTGTAGTAGTGCCTAAATCTCTTTGGATTAAGTAAAAAATAGAAAGTTCAGTTTGACTTAGTATGTCCCTTAATCAATATCGCTAATGGTTCTCTTAATTAATGGGTTTTGAGCATGAAATAATCAAAAAAATTGTAAAAGTCATAATGCATGCATGCAGATTTTTACTATTGTAAAATAGCTTTATAATTAAATATAAAATTTACAGTGTGAATTTAAAAAGTTTGCCATATATTATCTAGATGTGCTTGAAATATTTGGCATCTTAGAGTTCTTCTATTTTTGTAAAACTATTACTAGTAAATTGTGGGACGCAAAGATATATGTTGCCTGAATTATATTTGAGTCCAGATGTAATTGATTTTTCTCTGTTCTTGATCCATTCAAGAAGCATATAGAGGTCAAAATTCGAAAAAAAAATTTACTTGAATTGAGCAATTATAATGCGTGAACATCTTAGAGATAAAATTATAGTAGAAGCATATATTAAAATCTTTTATTTTCATTCAATAACGATTTTACTCATCATCCAAAATTTTTGACTTGCAATCTGCTCGCATTTCTTTTATTTATTTATTATTTGTCTTATTTCAGATTAAGAACAATGAATCTGTAAATAAAACAAAGCTCATGATTTTAGTTTTTTGTGTCTACATATATTATCATATGTGTTATTTTATTGATTGATTGAGTTGTTATCAATCAACCTCAATGAGACTACATCACAAATATAATGTAGTTTGCATGGAGGGTTTGGTTGTGGGGATATTAGCTTGTGGGTGTTTTGTTACACATTAGACCATCTAAAATAAGTGAGTACATTTATTGAGTGTCTATGTGTGTACCTAAGAGACACTTTTCCTTATAATGATAATGAGACCCATCAAGAGAGATACTCTATCCATTGTGTGCCCTTCCTGTTGGTCTCTCGGTGAGAGACTGGCTTTTCTTGGAGCACTTGTTTTGCTTTGAATTTTACTAATTTTCTTATGCTTTTCAGGCCATATACTAAATTTTAATTTTTGAAAGGGGTTCGTTTTGGTCCTTTCCAAAATCAAATTTTGAAAAAACAATGCTTATAATAGTTTAACTCTTTGACTCATTCGATAGCTTGGTGTAATAGATATCACGAATAGATCAAGAGTAAAGCCACTAAAGCGCTTGTCAAAGACTCTCAATTTTTTATTTATTATATAACTAATCATTCGCAGGTATTTATAATTTATAGCGATGTATTAAAAGAGTCTGTATTTTATTATATAATTTGGAAAAGAGTCTTTCAAATTAATAAAATGTTAGCCATTTGTTGCAATACAATACATTAGTTCTTGTTCTCAAAAAACTTATGAATAGATAATAATCTTTAATCAATTTAATTCAAAGTTCTAAAATATCAAAATCTTATAAATTTGAAGAAAAAAAATTTACTCCATTCCTAATGTCATGACTATATAATAAAATAATTAATTGTAACTTTGTACTACTTATAATAGTAATTTCCTAATGGTTATAATAAGAATTTAGTTGAATAATTAAAATTAATTATAACTTGAGTATTTAAATAAGAACTTGATAGTATGGAAGAAGATTTAGGGCTCATTTGTTTTCATTAAGATTAAGACGTATGAATTTGAATGCATATTTGAATAATTAAGATGTTGTCTCTAGATCTAAACACGGAATGATTAAGATTGATTATTTTTCAACATCTGAATGTGCATATTTTATTCATTTATAAATATATTAAATATATAATTTAAATAAAAAATAATTAAATATTAAAAATTATCAATTTAATAAAATAAATTTACTATCTGATAAAAAATAAAATATTTATGTTCACTAAAGATGTTGGAGATGATTTATATTGGTGGTCGTGGTAATGATTGGTATTAGTGGTTAGTAATTATGGTGGTGATAATTTCTAGTAATGGTGCTGGTGATAGTTGCTAGTAATAGTGGTCATGATAGTTGTGATGATGGAGATGATTGGTGTTGTAGTGACTAACGTGATGGTGGTGGTTGGTAGTGATGGTTGTGATGGTGAAGTATTTGATTGATGTTAGTAGTTGGCATGGTGGCTGAAGAATTGTGGTGGTTTATGATGTGTTGGTAGTTGTTGGTGGCGATACCAGTTGTAATGGTGAAGGTGGTTAGTTCTAAAGATTGGTCGCAGTGATGGTAGTGAGTGATAGTGATAGTTGACATAGCAGCGACGATGATGGTTGTGGTGGTGGCAGTGGATATAATTATAATGATGGAGGTGGTTTATGTGGTAATGACTAATAGTAGTAGTTGGCAACAGTGGTGATGTTAGTGGTTGGTAGTGATGGTTGTGATGGTGAAGTATTTGATCAATGTTAGTAGTTGGCATGGTGGCTGAAGAATTACGGTGGTTGATGATGTGTTGGTGGTTGTTGGTTGCGATACCAGTTGTAATGGTGAAGGTGGTTAGTTCTAAAGATTGATCGCAGTGATGGTAGTGAGTGATAGTGATAGTTGATGTAGCAGCGATGATGATGGTTGTGGTGGTGGCAGTGGATATAATTATAATGATGGAGGTGGTTATGTGATAATGACTGACAGTATTAGTTGGCAACAGTGGTGATGTTAGTGGTTGTTATGATGATTTGGTTGGTTGGCGACAATAATGATGATCGACAATGTTGACAAAGGTGGTTGGTGGTGGCTGTGGATTGGCGGTGGCCGGTGGTTGGCTATGGTAATAATGTCAATGGCTAGTAGTTGGTGATGGTAATAGCGGTGGTGGTTGTGATGATAGAGGTGGTTAATGGTGGTGGCTGGTGTTTGTGGATAAAATGATGGTGAAAATTATCCACACAAATATACCTTTTAATGATATTAAGACCTTATTCTGGATCTTAGTGATTAAGACATATTCAGAACAAATAAGTTCTTAAATTTTAACGAAAACAAATTGCACGTAATGGTATAAGGTCTAAACCATTCAGATTCAAACTTACATCGAGTGCAAACAAATGAAGACTTAACGAGTTTCCATGTCACTATACAAGAAAATTATAAATTTTTTTAATATTAAAAATACTTTAAAATGATATTTAATTCTATATATATATATATATATATATATATATATATATATATATATATATATATTTATTTATTTATTTATATATATTTATTTATTTATTTATTTTTAATTATCATAAATAAAAATTTTATTTTCTTAGATTTAGTATGTGTTATTCAAATGAGTTACCAAATTAGATTAATTTAATTTCTATCTCTCATTAATTGGTATATATACATATCTTGTTGGTTTTATTTTTTTCTTGTTCTCATACATTTTTTTTCTTATTTATGATTATTTTATATATTATTGTAGACTCAACTTTTCCAAATCAATTGCTTTTATTTGTCCATTAAAAAAATTGAATGAATTAATCTTAAAAAGATATATAACTTTATAGTTTTGTAGCTAAAAATCATATTTAGACATTAATTAAATAACTATTAAATATTAAATAAATTTAATCTTCTTCTTACCAATATGTATAATAACCCAATTTATCATAATATTCACAATTCAGTTAGAGATTTATGATAGCGGAACAGAAAACTAATCACACGACTTCGGAATAATTCTTGTAATATAACAATTCCTTGATAAAACAATGGATGATACTAAATGGCAATAATTTTGTGTTCACAATTTGGTCATAAATATAAAAAAATTATTTTTTAAAAAAAATAAAATTAGATATTTATTAAGTTCTATTTTCAAGAAAATTTACATGCATGTAGTGAACAGAAATTTTTGATGCTGAGAATATCAAGAGATTATTATAGATAAAAGTAAATATATTAATTTTCCATGTGTATTATAAGTTAAAGTAAATAAAATAATTTTTCTTTTACAAAAATATATAATTTTTTCTAAATACACTCAAATACAGTTAAATTTTTCTTTAGAAGAAATGGTAAATAATCAAGTTTTTCCACGTGATGTTGAAGCTAATTCAAGGGCATCAAAGTCTCCCTCCGTAAACTTCAAAACTGAGTGATCTTTTTTAAGTTTTTGTTATTGAGGGTACTATGCATATTAGCATGGTATGCTAGAATCTTCCCTGTAAAAACTTATAAAGAAATGAATGAAATTATCATTATTATATGATCCACTGTATCATTTGTTTAAATATTTTATTTATTGCTAGATGGTTATTTATAATTTCCCTCATATTAGTTTTAGTTATAATTTATCTATATAATTGTCATTCATAAATATAAAAAATACTCATATATGACATGATTATTATTAGAAATGAAATAAGCTTTCTTATATAATCTATTTATGTAGCATACATTCATTAGAAGTAATGATGTACGTAAAATTTTTCTTAAGTGGTGTCACAGTTTAAAATTAAAAGTGGTGTCAAATGATGTCATTATCATCATGAACAAATTAAATTAAAACTTCAAACACTTAATAAAATATTAATGAAATGAAAAAAATTGAGCCCAAGTGGGTTTGAACCTAGAGCCCTTCAAGGGAAGGGGAAACACCTGCCAGATGTTTGTCTTGCTTTGCAGTATAAACAGTGGTGGAGCTTTAGAACCAAGAACTCTCTATGGGCAAAATTCCTCAAAGCTAAGTACTGCCAAAGGGCTAATCCAGTGAGTAAAAAGTGGGATACCGGCCAAACTTTACTCTGGAAGCATATGATGGGAAATAAGCTTGAGGCAGAAAAACATATTCAATGGGTCCTCCGTTCGGGATCATGTTATTTCTGGTGGGATGACTGGTTGGGAATTGGACCTCTTGCCTACCATAAAAACCCGCTACCGAGGCTCAACAACATGACGGTCTCCCAGTTCATGGACAATGGACGATGGAATGAGGAAATGGTGACTCGTCATGCCCCGCCTCACTTAGTTCACCAAATTCTCAACACACACGTTCAGTTTCAACAGGGAGTTCCTGACCAACCTGTCTGGAAACTAAATACCCATGGGAACTTTACTTGTACCTCGGCTTGGAACTTAGTCAGAAGGAAGAGGAACAGAACGCTGACTAATACTTTCACTTGGCAAAAAAGTATACCTTTTAAGGTGTCTTTTCTTCTCTGGAGAGCTTTAAGAGCAAAATTACCTACGAACGAGAAAATTGTTACCTTCGGGGGTGTACCAGCGGAATGTTCTTGTTGCTACAGACCTGGTCTGGACAACATAGATCACATTTTCGTAACAGGCCACTTTGCTAAATATATCTGGAAGTATTTTTCTGACCCGCTGGGAATTAATCAGGGAGCTACGTCTTTGAGAAGCCTGCTTATGACCTGGTGGACGTCCAAACATAACAGTGAGGTTCACAAACTCATTCTTCAGGCTACGCCCATATTTGTCTGCTGGAACCTTTGGAAGAACAGATGCGCTAGCAAATATGGCAGCAAGAAGTCAAATTCAAGTAGGGTCAAATATTCTATCTGCAGGGATATTTGGAGCATGCTAGTCACCACCTTTCCTTATATCACGTGGCCGTCTAAATGGTCAGATTTGAGTAATTTGGTGGAGAAATGTCAGCATGAAGTTAAGGTGATTAGAGTTCAATGGATCAAACCGATTCACCCTCTAGTCAAACTTAATACAGACGGCAGCGCTCTCGATAACCCGGGTAGAATAGGAGCAGGTGGTATTCTTAGGGACCACAAAGGGAATTTGATATTTGCTTTTGCTTCCCCTTTAGGTACAGGTACTAACAACCAGGCGGAAATCCAAGCAGCGGTTTATGGGCTTCGTTGGTGCATTTTACATGGTTATACTAAAGTCATATTGGAGGTAGATTCATACCTGCTCATACAATGGCTCACCAACTCCGTTGAACCTCAGTGGAATATCCAAAAATACATAGAGGAACTGCAGAACCTCACATTCGGGTTGGAGTACTTTCAAAGCAAGCATACATATAGAGAAGGAAACTTCACGGCAGATGCTCTTTCGAAGTATAGTCACGACCTGGACACTCCCCACCATTTTCACAGCATGCAGGACTTGCCGCGAGAAGCGAGAGGCCACTACAAACTAGACAAAATTGGCATGGAAAACTTCAGAAGAAGAAAATTGAAGAGAATCAAGAAACCACCATGAGATCGCGGATTGCTTAGAGTCTTCAACCACTTTTATCTACTTTATCCTTTTCAGATAAGTTATTTCTTTGTACGTTATAGCTTCTTTGAATAGGTCTTAGCTTTTTTATGACTTTCTTTTCTTAATATGTAAGGGGAGAGTCTCCCTCATTTATTGCTTTCCTAGAACTTATGTATTGGAGAGGAGTCCTCTCCGTTAGGTGCATAGTTTCCAGGACTTCATTTCAATATCGGGGATGGGTTGGCCGTTCTTAGTAGGATGGCCGACCTATGAACCACCATTAAATCGGAGGTAAGGTTTATGTCCCCCTCCATGTATTTATTTCTGTTGTTTTGTTGTTTTTATTTATGATAAGGCCTGGGGGTGTTGCTCAGCCCCTGCCCGGGACAAGGGCGTTTACTAAAAAAAAAAAAGTAATGTCCTTTTTGTAAATTTACTTTTTATTTTTATTTTATTAATTATTTTTATATGTATATCTTGCAAATAATTTCGTGAAAGCAGTGTCACGTGACACCTCTGAGCTAAAGGTAAATCCGCCTCTTACTAGAAGAAGAGTCATTGCTGACTTGCTGGAATGCCATTGTTAGTACTATATATGTGTGTGTGCGCGGGTGCGCTATTTTTGATTTTTCTGCAAGATGTAGCCCATTTGAGCTGCTTATATATACACACACACTTGTAAAATTATTTTCATAAATAAATAAATAAATAAAATTTATATATGAAAATTTTTATATATTGTCTAATTCCCATATCGGGAGAAAGTTTTCATGCGTTGGGAAACAACTAATAAATTAATTAAAGAGAAATTTGAAATTTGAGTAATGTATATACAACTTCCAATAGATATTTGTGCAAACAAATACTAATTAAAAGTTTTCATAAATAAAATAAAATTTTTCATAAATAAATTGAGTAGAAAATTTTAAATTTTGTCCAATTACCATGTATGTATATACAACTTTCTATAAGTATTATTTGTGTAAATAAATACTAATAAAAGAATTTGATATATAAATTATATTAGAAAATTTTAAATTTTGTTCAATCCCCATGTAGGTAGAAAGTTTTCATGCATTAAAAGATAACTAATAAATACATTTAAAAGAAATTAAAAATATTTTTTTAAAAAAAAAGTTTAAAATATCAAAAATAAACCAGTTCATAATCGGATATAGATTGATCCTAAAGACAGTGTTGTTGATTCATTTGATATTCCATACGATTGGGCTGTCCAATCCAAGAAAATAACTTTCATGAAGGATTAATAAACATTGGTTTTAATGAATCATATATCCTAAATTTGAAAAGAAATTTTACTTTTAAGATAAAATAAGGGATAAATCTAAATGACTACAAAGATAAAATGTCTAAAACAAACTAATTCATAGTGTGAACAAAGAGTTGTGGCCAAAAACCTTATGGTCATTTAGATTTATCCTATCCTAAAACAATCAAATAATCTTCTCTTAAGAAGTGTAGGTAGGCTTGGATGTCAAACTGAGTGAGTCTAGCTCAATCGAGCTTTTTATAATATTGAGTCGAGCTTAATTAAGCTTTGTTAGTATATAACCAAGTGTTAGCCGAGCCTGAGTTAGTTCCTTAATGTTTACTTCCACGTGGAGCAATGTCATTAAAAATAATTAAATTCATAATAAATGTTTGGCTTATAAAATATAGAAAAAATTATTATGTATTAGGTGAGATAATAATGCTATCAAATTGATCCCATTTCAAAGTCACTTGAGGCTCATTTTGAAGGTAGACTTCTAATTTTTGTTGAACACTTTGCATGAGAGAGTTGTTCATGCATGAATTCATTAGGTCAACACACATGAACGTGTGTATGGGTGGATGGGATGTCGAGGGTGACAGAGCAACCTCCAGAGGAGGCTTCCGTCCGACCACAAAGGTCATAGGAGGTCGGAGATGGTAAGATTCAAGTTAAGGTTAGGGTTTGATAGGAAGTGAATTTTCACATGCACAACTAATAAAATAGTTATTCTTTAAAAGACATAAATATTAGTAATATAGAGAATAAAATAGGTATTTTGAAAAATTCAATAGAAATATGAGTGGGTTATTTAATGTTTCTTTTTAAAACAAAAATGAGGGCATAAATGATTTTCACCACTTCAACTTGATATAATCCTAATATAATTCTTTCTCTACTTCTTTTTCTTAATTATTGCAAAATGAAAGTACTATATATATATACATACATATATGATATGTGAAAGCGGACAGCTTTCCGTTAACATTTCTGTTTGTTGACAAAGATAATTTGATAATTTCAATCATTTTAATTTTTATTTTAAAAAATCATTTTATATAAACATGTGGACGGAGAAAATTTAGTAATTTCATATATTTTAAAACATAATAATTTTCTAAACTTTTTCTTCTGTATATTTGTGGCCTTCAAAAATAATAGTTATTATGGCTATATTAAATTAAAATAAGTAATTTTATGAACTTCAAAATAACAAATAATTTCAATAATTATTTTTTTTATCTTTTATATAATATATAATAATATAACGTTATTTGTATTGAATCCGAGAAATGCACGAATTATCTTGTCATATATATATATATAGGTTATATTTAAAATGTTGTGTGTTTACTTAGTATAAATCTGCTTTAGTTGTTAATTGTTTGGTTGTGAGTCCTACTCAGTACTCCCTGCTTTAGCTTTGATCATGAAAAAAAAAAAAGAGAGAGAGACTTACATGATCAAAGCTAAAGCAGGGAGTACTGAGTAGGACTCACAACCAAATAGTTAACAACTAAAGCAGATTCATACTAAGTAAACACACAACATTTTAAATATAACCTATAATATCTATCGAAATATAACCTATATTATAACCTAAAGAGATGAACCTATTTGTCTTTCCTTAAACCTATTTGTCCAACAACAGTCTTCTCTAGCCCCACCCCGGATATAAGCAGTCTAACAGCCTTCTGCCCATGACACTTTACTCTTTCCTAGGAATTTACAGGCTAATCCATCGAGGTTATTGAACAGTTTAAAGGAATAACCATTACTAGAGGTATCATATCAGAATAGTAAAGAGCTTGTAAAGATTTAAATAGTATTTACATAGTAACATAATAAAACATAACATAATAACATTATATTATAATGATAAAAAACTTATACATATATGGAGAGAGGGATTATCGAGCTTACATGATTATGCTATGCAGGTTTCCCTTTCGGGAGTCCCCGAAATCTGCCTTGAAAACTTAGAGAAAACTGAGAAAACACTCTTGGAAACTATACAAAGATTCTATTTTTTTTTATAAAAAAAAAAATTTAAACTACTACTATTATTGCTGATGTTTTTGGTGTGCTTCTCTTGCTACTCTCTTTTTTTTCTTCTCTCTTACTTGTGTTTTTTCATGGAATAAGTAGAGGGGTATTTATAGTGGTCTTCGGACTTCAAATCCGGACTTGTTTTAGATAATTTTAGCACACCGGGTACACATTGGGCCCCATCGTCACGTGCTTCTGTCATGTATCTTTAATCCTCATCCGTTGCTTTAAGTCCGCGTGTCTAGTGACTTCTGCCTCTTATTTTGTCTTTCTAAAATACGTAAGTGCTTACGTCTTTATATATTCAAAATACGTAAGTGCTTACGTCTTTATGTATTCAGGTTATGTTCTGCAATAGAATCGAAACTGTAACCTGAGTCTTCATCGTCGGCATTAGGATCTTGTGCAAATTGAAAATCTGAGTTCTCTACTGAATGTGTCTGGGAATCTTCAGATATATTATCATTCGGAGTTTCTTCCGGTTCTGGTTTTTGAGTTTTGTCTTCAGATATAGTTGTTTTGTCTTCAGATATGTTGGTCTTGTTTTGTCCTATTAATCTTATGAGGGCCTAATTTACCATGTCCTCGATATTTGTCTTAGTAGTTTTCTTTTGTTTCAGGGTCTTTTTTGCTACTGCCTTTCCTTTGCCTTTCTTGTTCTTGGAAGATTCTGGTATTTCTGGTATTCGTGAAAAGCTAGCGGGCAATCTTCTTACACTTTTTAGCAAAGTGCCAGCTATCAACGGATTTGATGAGTCTTTACCGGTCACCGTTTGAACCGGACTAGCTGTATCTTTCTCCGATACAGTAGAGCTTTTTACATTCAGAGAGGAATGCACACTCATCTCATCCATTTTAATCGGAGATGGAGAACTCTGTATAGGATATTAGGTATTTAAGGTGATCTGGTCTTGTAGTATTTTTACTTGTTTTTGTAAGAGGTGATTTTGTTTGGTTAAAGCTTGATTTTCGGTAATAAGTTGTCTATGAGAGGTATATAAAGTCTGGTTCTCTTTGATTAAGGTTTTGTTCTTTTGATTTAGTCTTTTGAATCCTTCTGTCATGGAAGAACAATGGTCACAAAAAATTATTTTATTTGTATCTTTGGCTATGGTATATTGAGGAACTGGATTGGGATTTTTGAGTTCTGGGGAAATAAAGAAATTAGGACCCAAATGTCCTCTTGCAAAGTCTAGCGCTTCTTGTAAATCATCAAATCCTTTGTATAAAGGAGTCTTATGACCTTTAATTGCGCTCATTACTTGTAACCAAGTTTTGTATACTCCGGGAGCTCCTCCTTGACATACTGTATAAAACTTAAACTTTTTGTCTTGATTTTTGTCTGTAAAATATTTAGCCAGTGCATTGAGTACTGCAATTAAATAACTTGTGTCTTTGGGGTTCTTGTGGAATGCCATCCATAGATTGTCAAGTAGACATCTCTGGGGCCTGTCTATAACAACATCATCTTTTGTCTTGAAACTCAGATTAGTTGGGGGGTAGCAGATAAGAGAGTATGGACCGAAATATAGTCTTTCTAATGTCTGATCTTCTAGCTTATTTCTGGGTCTAAATTGAGTTTGGCTCAATAACATTTGTAGATAAGCCTCTGCATCTTTGGAGCTTGAAGCCCCCATCTTTGATAAATCTGTATTTTTCCTGTACTCAAAATAAAATGATCAGTCAAAACATAAAAATTGGTTCTACCTTTTACTCCTTTTTCTTTACCAGTCTACTTAATTGATCCGCTAAGTTATTATCTTTTCCTTTTATATGTTCTATTTCTATATTGTAAATAGATGTAGCATCTAAAAAATTTAACCATCGTCGTCTACTACTACTTTTGGTATTTATATTCTGATAAAATCTTACTATTGCCTCACAGTCTGTTCTTATTAAAACTTCGGGTTTGTTTAGTATGTAGATCCTAAAACTATCTAAGGCATAAATTATTGCTAGAACCTCTGCGTCTATACTGCTTAGATTACCTTTTTCTTTGTAACTACCGCTTTGGTATGCACATATAACTTCTTGTTTTTTATCACTATATTTACTGGGACGTGCTTTCAACACTGCTCCCCAACCATCCAAACTTCCATCGGTTTCGATGATCGAATAGTCTCTTTCTAAGGGTAAGGTTAAATCTGGTATATTTCTTATCATTTCTTTTAGTTTTTTAACTAGCTTTATATCTTCGGTATTGAAGTGTCTTTGTCCTGTTTTTCCTGTTTTAGCATACAAGGGACCGGCCACTTTCCCTAGATCCTTTATAAAAGGTCTAGCATAGTTTAAAATACCTAAAAACGTTTGTAGTTCTTTTAATGTATCGAACTTGTCTTTCATTTCTAATATTTTTTTGGCGATATGCGGTTGTAGTCTTATTCTTCCATCGCCAATTATTATTCCTAAAAAATTTATATACGTCTTGCATAATTCCATTTTCTTTTTACTAATAATTATTCCATTATCTATAAATAGCTTAAAAACTATTTGTAGATGTCCTAGGTGTTCTTTTATATTATTGCTAAAAACTAAGATATCATCAATGTATACTAGGACAAAATTTTTATATTTTCCAAAAATGTTATCCATTTTTCTTTGAAAAATGGGAGGGGCTGTTTTTAAACCAAACGGCATAACTAGCCATTCGAAATGTCCCTCTGGACAAGTGAAAGTTGTCCATTCTATACTTTCTTCATGCATTCTAACCTGCCAATATCCTGACTTACAATCGAATTTACTAAAAATCTTTCTTCCTTGTATCCTATTAACTAATTCTGTTTTGTCTGGTAGTTTATATCCATCCATTTTTGTATTATCATTAAGTCTTTTATAATTTATCACCATTCTTGCCTTTCCTCTTATTATCTCATTATGATTTCTAACCATGAAGGCAGCTGATCTATGTCGCGAAGTTGATCTTCGTATTACTCCTAAATCTAATAATTCTTTAATTTGGGTTTTAAAATCTTCTATATCTTGATTCGTAGCTTCTATTGATGCAGTTTTTACAGTGTATTCTGGATTTATAATGTCTAATTTACATACTATTTTGTTTTTCTTCCAGTGTTCTAAAGGTTTTTCTCCTATAATTTCTAACTTATCTAGAGTATTAAGTATGTTTTGTAAGTCATCTTGGTTTCTGATGACCCCTATTTTCTGTATTCCTTGTTGAAAATTGTAAAATTCTGTAGCAACTTCTATTAATTCATAATCTTTTTCTATTTTTGACTCATAATAATCTCGTTCTTCTACTTGTTCTTCTTCTTTTTCTATGAATTCCTTTTTTGATTCACAAGTGCGAATTTCTCCTTTTTCACATTTTTTCTTTATCCTTCCCTTGGTGGGTATCTTTGCTCTAAGTACTGGTGTCTGGGTTATATTTTTAGTGAATATTACACCATCTCTGTTTATCCAACATCCTCCATTGTTTTTTAATATAAAGTCTAATCCTATCACGAAATCTACCTGGATGTCAGTATCTCTGGTCCATATGTAATCTAAACTGTATTTAGGCTTATAGAACTTAGAACATGTATTGACAAAACTTATCTCTGTCCTTCCTATATAATGTTTATAAGTATTTGAAGTGCCATTCTTCAATTGGTTCTGTTTCTTCTATTATTTCGTTGTATACTTTTTCTTTTCCTTTTTCTAGGTTATTTATCCGTTATTCTAGTATCTTAATTTTTCTTTCTAACAAATTTACCTTTTCTTTTAATTGTATTTCCTCTTCCTGGGAGGTATTATCTTCAAACCTTTCATGGGGATTAGAATCTTTCTTTATACAATTAATGCATGCTTCTTTGTAACACTGTTTGCATTTTACCCTATTAGTCCTACTAGGATACCATTTACATATATAACACTGATTACTATCTATTCCTTTATTTTTTTCAAAAATATGATCGCATTCTTGTATGATATTGACCGCATTGTAGAAATTTAGGTGATTGAAATCTGCCTGTGAGTCTGTTCCTATCTCATTTATCAAACTTTCTGTTTCTGAATCGGAAGAGTCTTCTATATTTTGTTCTAATGCTTCTATACTTACAATTGAATATATGCTTTCTGTTTCTGACATATACTCGTCTACATTTATTAGAGTTTCATTAAACTCTTCTACTAATTGTGCATTTCTAGTCCTACTATTATTTCTTTTTGGGCAGGTATTAGCTAGGTGTTTTATACTTCCACATGTGAAACATTCTAACGTATTTTTGTAGTTTCTATCATTTTTATATTTCCGTACATGCATATCTTTATTTAAATAAGGTTTTTTATCTGTTAATTTTCTTAAATAATATTTTCGTTTATATGGCCCTTGTCTATTATGGTATTTACTGTGATTTCTTTTATATTTTCTTTTTGGATATTCATCATAATTTTGGGCGGTATATATGTTTTTACAAAAATTAGTTTCACCCTTCTTTAGTTGTTTTTGTATTTGTATATTAGTACATTTTTCTTGTAAAATTTGCATTATATGTTGTATTATATGTCCTATTGGCCATTTTGCATTCGGGTTTTGTATTACACCTTCTCTTTTATACCATCGTTCTTCTATTTCTCTTCCTAAAGCTCCTGGTAGTTTATTTAATAGCTTCTTACCAAGAAATTGATCAAAAGCATTACCACTAATGGTGCAATAATAAAAATATTCCGTTAAAAATGGTTTAATTAAATTCCAATTATTTATACTTAATTGTTCTAGTTTAACTAACGCGTTTCTTTGTAGAACCAATAAGCCACTATTTGGATCTTCTCCTGTAATTAAACTATGTATTTTATTTGTAAAATTGTAGGGATTAGCACCTAAATTACATAATTCTTGGAATTCTTGGGGATAATTTATCTTATATGCTTCCCATAAGCCTTTAGTTGATTCTCCTAAGAACGTTTCTAAGTATCTATACATTGTTTCTGCATCTACTTCTTGATATGCCTTTATAAAGTCTGCTACTACTATTCCTTTCCATATGTCTATTACAGAATTCCATGTTTGAGGATCATGTGCTGCTATATTTAATATTTTTCCACTACTTCCTCCTCCCTGGAGTTTAATTGGTTCTTCAAAAGGTTGTCTTCTTCCTAATGGTCTTAAATTCAAATTTTCTGGTGGTATTTCCTGATTGGTTCTATAAACCCTTTGTCTAGGTAAGTTGCGAGTGGTGTGAATAATTGTTTCTGCTGGTCTTATTCTTTGAAATGGGCTTGGGCTGGTAGTTGTGGATTCAGGTGGTGCTTCCATAAATTCTTTAGTACTCTTAGCTATTGATATATTATCTGTATTGGTCTCTGTGTCACTATAATCTTGTAGTCTATATCCATAATTATCTGTCCTTAAATTGCATATTTTAAAATGTTCTTCAACTTCTGTTATTTTCAAGTCTCCTAATTTGCATCCTTTACATTTAAACTTTTTTCTATTGTTTTCTTCATATAGATCTCTAGCTCTTTGTATAACGAAGTCTACCTCGAAATCATTATCTATTTCGTGTATATTCATACCTTCTATCTTTGTTTCATCTTCATCTGCATCTTCATCTTCATATGCCTGAGCTATTGGTTGGTAATCCATAAATCTAATAGACGTTTGTCCTTTCCTATTTTCGTATAATAAATGGTCTTTGGGCTGATATAACATTTCATCTTGCAGATTTTCTAAATTCCATTCTAATCCTGCATAAAATTGTGGGTCTATTTTGAAAGGTTTCATAAGTTTTATTCCTTTATTCCCTATTAATTGTACTGCTTCTTCTATATGTATTTTAAATTTTGTATTATTGTTATTGGCTAGTTTTCCTATAAAACCTACACAAGCTAATAAGTTATTTCCATCTATCATATCTTCATATCCTTTTGTCTGAAAACTTATCTTTATATGTTTTGCAAAATCCTTTGTATTAAGTATAAAATCTGGACTGCAATAAAATATTCCGCCGTTACTGGACATATCTACTTCTGTTAGACCTATTATAGATTTTTTAGGATCTGTCCATCTGCTGTCGAATATAGTTATTAATACTTTTGTCCCTAAGTATTTTCTGGTTAAACCTTTTAATTCTATTACTATTAAGCCTAGGTGCATTAATTCCATATCTGTCTTCAGAACTTTTTCTAAAGATTCTTCTGATATTAAAGAGATCTTTTTATTTCCTTTTCCCAAAACGCATAATTGTTCTTCTCTATAGTGTCTGTATAATTGTGCTGATGACGAAAATCTTCCTACTTTGTATAAAGTTTTTGGGTCTAGTAATTTTAAACTATTTTGTTGAAAAATGTGTATGTCTTTATCTATATCAATTATTTCTTCTAACTGGTGGTTTGTACTATGTGGGTTCTGATTTATTAACTTGGTTACTATATTATTTCCTATGGTGTCTTTGGTTGAACAGCTTCTTCTTTTACTTTGAAAAATTTCCATGGCTGCTGTCTTTTTACGACTACTTTTTCTTTTTGAGGGGTAATTTCTATTCTTTTAAGTTGATTTACAAGTTCGTCTATTTCTTTATCTTTAGGTGTCTGGCCTATGTTAGTTTTTTCTTCTATTAATTTTTCTAGATTTTTATTTACTTCTAGTAATAATAAAATTATTGTATTATTTTGTTTTATTATAATTTGATCTGCTTTCCCTGGTGGTTGATAGTCTGTTAGTCCTTCTGGGTTTGGTTGTATATTAGCACTTCTAATAATTATTTGTTTATATAGTGGGTTATTAGTTTCGTTCATAAAGTATTTATGCTAAAATAATTTCTTTTACTTGTTCTATAGCTTTTTGTAGTTGTTCTATCTTTTCTGAATTCTTTTCTGTATCTCTTAAAACAATAATTTTTTTATTAATTTCGTTCTGTTGGTCTTTCAGGAAATCTTGATTTCTTTCTAGTTTTCTTATGATGTCTTGTTGTTTTACTTGACTATTTTCTATTTCTTCTAGTCTTAAAATAATTTTTTGGTTGTCTTTATGTATATTATCACTTAGGTTTATAAGTAAGTCTATTATTGAATTGAGATGTTGGTTTTCGCTATGTAAAATATGTTCCCCTATAGGAAAATTACACTTTATTTGAGACTTGTTATCTTTATTTATTCTTTAAATTTCTTTTCTGGTAGTATTCTTAGATCTAAATATTCCAAGTTTCTAAAGGGATCTATTTTGTTAATAACTAGATACAATTTTCTTTTTGTATAATCTTATAGTATCTTTAGAGATTTGTTTAGAGGTTTCTAAATCCTGTAATTCCCACCGTATTGCTGACAAGGTATCGTGCAAGCTTTCTTGTGTATCGTCGCTAACTAAACTTTCGTTTAATAATTCTTGTGTTATTTCCGTAAGGTCTTTGAGTCTTTTCTTGGTCTTCTTTAAGTCTCTTAATATTTTAAAATGTTGATTTATAAACCAATTAGCAAATCTTATTTTATAAAATGCTGGGTGTTTTTTCATTACCCTAAAGGAATTTTTCTTAGCTTATCGTTAGATATTGGTAACTGTCTTATTATGATTGGCCTAAGATCTTCCAGCTCTGATACCAGATAATTTAGGTTATAATATAGGTTATATTTCGATAGATATTATAGGTTATATTTAAAATGTTGTGTGTTTACTTAGTATGAATCTGCTTTAGTTGTTAACTGTTTGGTTGTGAGTCCTACTCAGTACTCCCTGCTTTAACTTTGATCATGTAAGTCTCTCTCTTTTTTTTTTTTTTTTTTTACTAAACTGAGGATACCCTGTTCATCTATTTCCTTAAACCTATTTGTCCAACAACAGTCTTCTCTAGCCCCACCCCGGATATAAGCAGTCTAACAGCCTTCTGCCCATGACGCTTTACTCTTTCCTAGGAATTTACAGGCTAATCCATCGAGGTTATTGAACAGTTTAAAGGAATAACCATTACTAGAGGTATCATATCAGAATAGTAAAGAGCTTGTAAAGATTTAAACAGTATTTACATAGTAACATAATAAAACATAACATAATAACATTATATTATAATGATAAAAAACTTATACATATATGGAGAGAGGGATTATCGAGCTTACATGATTATGCTATGCAGGTTTCCCTTTCGGGAGTCCCCAAAAGCTGCCTTGAAAACTTAGAGAAAACTGAGAAAACACTCTTGGAAACTATACAAAGATTCTATTTTTAAAAAAAAAAAAAACTTAAACTACTACTATTATTGCTGATGTTTTTGGTGTGCTTCTCTTGCTACTCTCTTTTTTTTCTTCTCTCTTACTTGTGTTTTTTCATGGAATAAGTAGAGGGGTATTTATAGTGGTCTTCGGACTTCAAATCCGGACTTGTGTTAGATAATTTTAGCACACCGGGTACACATTGGGCCCCATCGTCACGTGCTTCTGTCATCTATCTTTAATCATCATCCGTTGCTTTAAGTCCGCGTGTCTAGTGACTTCTGCCTCTTATTTTGTCTTTCTGAAATACGTAAGTGCTTACGTCTTTATGTATTCAAAATACGTAAGTGCTTACGTCTTTATGTATTCAGGTTATGTTCTGCAATAGAATCGAAATTGTAACCTGAGTCTTCATCGTCGGCATTAGGATCTTGTGCAAATTGAAAATCTGAGTTCTCTACTGAATGTGTCTGGGAATCTTCAGATATATTATCATTCGGAGTTTCTTCCGGTTCTGGTTTTTGAGTTTTGTCTTCAGATATAGTTGTTTTGTCTTCAGATATGTTGGTCTTATTTTGTCCTATTAATCTTATGAGGGCCTAATTTACCATGTCCTCGATATTTGTCTTAGTAGTTTTCTTTTGTTTCAGGGTCTTTTTTGCTACTGCCTTTCCTTTGCCTTTCTTGTTCTTGGAAGATTCTGGTATTTCTGGTATTCGTGAAAAGCTAGCGGGCAATCTTCTTACACTTTTTAGCAAAGTGCCAGCTATCAACGGATTTGATGAGTCTTTACCGGTCACCGTTTGAACCGGACTAGCTGTATCTTTCTCCGATACAGTAGAGCTTTTTGCATTCAGAGAGGAATGCACACTCATCTCATCCATTTTAATCGGAGATGGAGAACTCTGTATAGGATATTGGGTATTTAAGGTGATCTGGTCTTGTAGTATTTTTACTTGTTTTTGTAAGAGGTGATTTTGTTTGGTTAAAGCTTGATTTTCGGTAATAAGTTGTCTATGAGAGGTATATAATGTCTGGTTCTCTTTGATTAAGGTTTCGTTCTTTTGATTTAGTCTTTTGAATCCTTCTGTCATGGAAGAACAATGGTCACAAAAAATTATTTTATTTGTATCTTTGGCTATGGTATATTGAGGAACTGGATTGGGATTTTTGAGTTCTGGGGAAATAAAGAAATTAGGACTCAAATGTCCTCTTGCAAAGTCTAGCGCTTCTTGTAAATCATCAAATCCTTTGTATAAAGGAGTCTTATGACCTTTAATTGCGCTCATTACTTGTAACCAAGTTTTGTATACTCCGGGAGCTCCTCCTTGACATACTGTATAAAACTTAAACTTTTTGTCTTGATTTTTGTCTGTAAAATATTTAGCCAGTGCATTGAGTACTGCAATGAAATAACTTGTGTCTTTGGGGTTCTTGTGGAATGCCATCCATAGATTGTCTAGTAGACATCTCTGGGGCCTGTCTATAACAACATCATCTTTTGTCTTGAAACTCAGATTAGTTGGGGGGTAGCAGATAAGAGAGTATGGACCGAAATATAGTCTTTCTAATGTCTGATCTTCTAGCTTATATCTGGGTCTAAATTGAGTTTGGCTCAATAACATCTGTAGATAAGTCTCTGCATCTTTGGAGCTTGAAGCCCCCATCTTTGATAAATCTGTATTTTTCCTGTACTCAAAATAAAATGATCAGTCAAAACATAAAAATTGGTTCTACCTTTTACTCCTTTTTCTTTACCAGTCTACTTAATTGATCCGCTAAGTTATTATCTTTTCCTTTTATATGTTCTATTTCTATATTGTAAATAGATGTAGCATCTAAAAAATTTAACCATCGCCGTCTACTACTACTTTTGGTATTTATATTCTGATAAAATCTTACTATTGCCTCACAGTCTGTTCTTATTAAAACTTCGGGTTTGTTTAGTATGTAGATCCTAAAACTATCTAAGGCATAAATTATTGCTAGAACCTCTGCGTCTATACTGCTTAGATTACCTTTTTCTTTGTAACTACCGCTTTGGTATGCACATATAACTTCTTGTTTTTTATCACTATATTTACTGGGACATGCTTTCAACACTGCTCCCCAACCATCCAAACTTCCATCGGTTTCGATGATCAAATAGTCTCTTTCTAAGGGTAAGGTTAAATCTGGTATATTTCTTATCATTTCTTTTAGTTTTTTAACTAGCTTTATATCTTCGGTATTGAAGTGTCTTTGTCCTGTTTTTCCTGTTTTAGCATACAAGGGACCGGCCACTTTCCCTAGATCCTTTATAAAAGGTCTAGCATAGTTTAAAATACCTAAAAACGTTTGTAGTTCTTTAAATGTATCGAACTTGTCTTTCATTTCTAATATTTTTTTGGCGATATGCGGTTGTAGTCTTATTCTTCCATCGCCAATTATTATTCCTAAAAAATTTATATACGTCTTGCATAATTTTCTTTTTACTAATAATTATTCCATTATCTATAAATAGCTTAAAAACTATTTGTAGATGTCCTAGGTGTTCTTTTATATTATTGCTAAAAACTAAGATATCATCAATGTATACTAGGACAAAATTTTTATATTTTCCAAAAATGTTATCCATTTTTCTTTGAAAAATGGGAGGAGATGTTTTTAAACCAAACGGCATAACTAGCCATTCGAAATGTCCCTCTGGACAAGTGAAAGCTGTCCATTCTATACTTTCTTCATGCATTCTAACCTGCCAATATCCTGACTTACAATCGAATTTACTAAAAATCTTTCTTCCTTGTATCCTATTAACTAATTCTGTTTTGTCTGGTAGTTTATATCCATCCATTTTTGTATTATCATTAAGTCTTTTATAATTTATCACCATTCTTGCCTTTCCTCTTATTATCTCATTATGATTTCTAACCATGAAGGCAGCTGATCTATGTCGCGAAGTTGATCTTCGTATTACTCCTAAATCTAATAATTCTTTAATTTGGGTTTTAAAATCTTCTATATCTTGATTCGTAGCTTCTATTGATGCAGTTTTTACAGTGTATTTTGGATTTATAATGTCTAATTTACATATTATTTTATTTTTCTTCCAGTGTTCTAAAGGTTTTTCTCCTATAATTTCTAACTTATCTAGAGTATTAAGTATGTTTTGTAAGTCATCTTGGTTTCTGAAGACCCCTATTTTCTGTATTCCTTGTTGAAAATTGTAAAATTCTGTAGCAACTTCTATTAATTCATAATCTTTTTCTATTTTTGACTCATAATAATCTCGTTCTTCTACTTGTTCTTCTTCTTTTTCTATGAATTCCTTTTTTGATTCACAAGTGCAATTTTCTCCTTTTTCACATTTTTTCTTTATCCTTCCCTTGGTGGGTATCTTTGCTCTAAATACTGGTGTCTGGGTTATATTTTTAGTGAATATTACACCATCTTATAATATATCTGAAGATTCCCAGACACATTCAGTAGAGAACTCAGATTTTCAATTTGCACAAGATCCTAATGCCGACGATGAAGACTCAGGTTACAGTTTCGATTCTATTGCAGAACATAACCTGAATACATAAAGACGTAAGCACTTACGTATTTTGAATACATAAAGACGTAAGCACTTACGTATTTCAAAAAGACAAAATAAGAGGCAGAAGTCACTAGACACGCGGACTTAAAGCAACGAATGAGGATTAAAGATAGATGACAGAAGCACGTGACGATGGGGCCCAATGTGTACCTGGTGTGCTAAAATTATCTAAAACAAGTCCGGATTTGAAGTCCGAAGACCACTATAAATACCCCTCTACTTATTCCATGAAAAAACACAAGTAAGAGAGAAGAAAAAAAGAGAGTAGCAAGAGAAGCACACCAAAAACATCAGCAATAATAGTAGTAGTTTAAGTTTTTTTTTTTTTTAAAAAAAAAAAAAAGAGAGAGAGAGAGAGAGACTTACATGATCAAAGCTAAAGCAGGGAGTACTGAGTAGGACTCACAACCAAACAGTTAACAACTAAAGGAGCAGTGTTGAAAGCACGTCCCAGTAAATATAGTGATAAAAAACAAGAAGTTATATGTGCATACCAAAGCAGTAGTTACAAAGAAAAAGGTAATCTAAGCAGTATAGACGCAGAGGTTCTAGCAATAATTTATGCCTTAGATAGTTTTAGGATCTACATACTAAACAAACCCGAAGTTTTAATAAGAACAGACTGTGAGGCAATAGTAAGATTTTATCAGAATATAAATACCAAAAGTAGTAGTAGACGGCGATGGTTAAATTTTTTAGATGCTACATCTATTTACAATATAGAAATAGAACATATAAAAGGAAAAGATAATAACTTAGCGGATCAATTAAGTAGACTGGTAAAGAAAAAGGAGTAAAAGGTAGAACCAATTTTTATGTTTTGACTGATCATTTTATTTTGAGTACAGGAAAAATACAGATTTATCAAAGATGGGGGCTTCAAGCTCCAAAGATGCAGAGGCTTATCTACAGATGTTATTGAGCCAAACTCAATTTAGACCCAGAAATAAGCTAGAAGATCAGACATTAGAAAGACTATATTTCGGTCCATACTCTCTTATCTGCTACCCCCCAACTAATCTGAGTTTCAAGACAAAAGATGATGTTGTTATAGACAGGCCCCAGAGATGTCTACTAGACAATCTATGGATGACATTCCACAAGAACCCCAAAGACACAAGTTATTTCATTGCAGTACTCAATGCACTGGCTAAATATTTTACAGACAAAAAGTTTAAGTTTTATACAGTATGTCAAGGAGGAGCTCCCGGAGTATACAAAACTTGGTTACAAGTAATGAGCGCAATTAAAGGTCATAAGACTCCTTTATACAAAGGATTTGATGATTTACAAGAAGCGCTAGACTTTGCAAGAGGACATTTGGGTCCTAATTTCTTTATTTCCCCAGAACTCAAAAATCCCAATCCAGTTCCTCAATATACCATAGCCAAAGATACAAATAAAATAATTTTTTGTGACCATTGTTCTTCCATGACAGAAGGATTCAAAAGACTAAATCAAAAGAACGAAACCTTAATCAAAGAGAACCAGACATTATATATCTCTCATAGACAACTTATTACCGAAAATCAAGCTTTAACCAAACAAAATCACCTCTTACAAAAACAAGTAAAAATACTACAAGACCAGATCACCTTAAATACCCAATATCCTATACAGAGTTCGCCATCTCCGATTAAAATGGATGAGATGAGTGTGCATTCCTCTCTGAATGTAAAAAGCTCTACTGTATCGGAGAAAGATACAGCTAGTCCGGTTCAAACGGTGACCGGTAAAGACTCATCAAATCCGTTGATAGTTGGCACTTTGCTAAAAAGTGCGAGAAGATTGCCCGCTAGCTTTTCACGAATACCAGAAATACCAGAATCTTCCAAGAACAAGAAAGGCAAAGGAAAGGCAGTAGCAAAAAGACCCTGAAACAAAAGAAAACTACTAAGACAAATATCGAGGACATGGTAAATCAGGCCCTCATAAGATTAATAGGACAAAACAAGACCAACATATCTGAAGACAAAACAACTATATCTGAAGACAAAACTCAAAAACCAGAACCGGAAGAAACTCCGAATGATAATATATCTGAAGATTCCCAGACACATTCAGTAGAGAACTCAGATTTTCAATTTGCACAAGATCCTAATGCCGACGATGAAGACTCAGGTTACAGTTTCGATTCTATTGCAGAACATAACCTGAATACATAAAGACGTAAGCACTTACGTATTTTGAATACATAAAGACGTAAGAACTTACGTATTTCAGAAAGACAAAATAAGAGGCAGAAGTCACTAGACACGCGGACTTAAAGCAACGGATGAGGATTAAAGATAGATGACAGAAGCACGTGACGATGGGGCCCAATGTGTACGCGGTGTGCTAAAATTATCTAAAACAAGTCCGGATTTGAAGTCCGAAGACCACTATAAATACCCCTCTACTTATTCCATGAAAAAACACAAGTAAGAGAGAAGAAAAAAAAGAGAGTAGCAAGAGAAGCACACCAAAAACATTAGCAATAATAGTAGTAGTTTAAGTTTTTTTTTTTTAAAAAAAAAAATAGAATCTTTGTATAGTTTCCATGAGTGTTTTCTCAGTTTTCTCTAAGTTTTCAAGGCAGCTTTCGGGGACTCCCGAAAGGGAAATCTGCATAGCATAATCATGTAAGCTCGATAATCCCTCTCTCCATATATGTATAAGTTTTTTATCATTATAATATAATGTTATTATGTTATGTTTTATTACGTTACTATGTAAATACTGTTTAAATCTTTACAAGCTCTTTACTATTCTGATATGATACCTCTAGTAATGGTTATTCCTTTAAACTGTTCAATAACCTCGATGGATTAGCCTGTAAATTCCTAGGAAAGAGTAAAGCGTCATGGGCAGAAGGCTGTTAGACTGCTTATATCCGGGGTGGGGCTAGAGAAGACTGTTGTTGGACAAATAGGTTTAAGGAAAGAGATGAACAGGGTATCCTCAGTTTAAAAAAAAAAAAAAAAAAAGAGAGAGACTTACATGATCAATGCTAAAGCAGGGAGTACTGAGTAGGACTCACAACCAAACAGTTAACAACTAAAGCAGATTCATACTAAGTAAACACACAACATTTTAAATATAATCTATAATATCTATCGAAATATAACCTATATTATAACCTAAATTATCTGGTATATATATATATATATATATATATATATATATAACAAAGAAGGAAAAAAAGAAAAACGGAGCGGCGCAAATAAAGCCGAAATTAACTCCATGATCGAAGACGAAAACGGCGAATACATTTGTACATTTGAAAAATAAAAATGGAAAATGAAAAAAAAAGTCCATCGAATACAAGACACGTGTACCAACAATTGCTTCATCAATTAGTAAGCACAGCTCATCTTTTATACTTATTCGGCTTAAATGAAAGATGAATTGATGCCCCGGCCCACTCCCCAAAACCAAAAATCAAAATCAACACATTAGCAAATAGGAAAATAAAATAATATATATATATATATATATATATATATATATATATATATGTAGAGAGAGAGATATTAGCAAATACAACTGTCCTTTAAAAGTATTTTACAAAACCACAACTTTCTTGAGAAAAAAAAAATTTACTCTAGATACTAAAAACCAAATGTAAACACAATCTTAGAAATTTAGATACAAAATTCAAAACATAAAAACAAGGAAAAGAAAATTTGTGGTTAAAGCATACTTAAATGTTCTCAGTAATCAAATACTAAATATACCTATAATTAAATTGTTTTTTTGCAGTCAACAGGTTCATTTAAAAAAAAAAAAAAAACTGATTGCTGAATCTTAAAAAAAAATCTAAATATCTCATTGGCTGCCAACAAAGTTTGATTTAAAGTTTTTTAATTATTTTTATATACTGAATTAAAAAAATTTATAAAAAATGAGGTTTTATTTAATTTTTTTTAAAATCATTAATAGCTGAATAAAAATGTTGCATATGGAGACATGCAATAGAAGAGAACTTAAAATCGTTTACATGCAGAATAAACAATTTCAATGAAACCTCGTTGGTCAGTCAACGAGGTTCTTTAGAGGTTTTAATTTTTATTTTTTATTTAGCAATCAGCATTAAAAAAATTAAATTAAGTGGAACCTTATGGTTGTCTAACGAGGTTTTTTAAAAAACAATTCCTTTTTATTTAGTATGTAAAAAATTTTTTAAAAAAAATTAAATGAAACCTCGTTGGCTGTCCAACGAGAGTCTTTTGATATTAATTAAAAAAATTTAAATAGAACCTCGTTGAAAATCTAACGAGGTTCACTAATTTTTTTAAATACATTAGTAGATCTTCGTTGCTCAAGCGATGAAGTATCCGTTTTGGCAAATTACAAAAGAGTTGGTCGGTTTTGAAATTCTATAAATAAAAAAACTATTCGTTTCGATATCAGACTCGCTGATATATAGTTTCTTATTATTTTTAAGTCAAAAAAATCTTAGTAATTTTTGTGTAATATTTATATATTATCTTCAAACGACGAATTTATCTCCGTAAAATTTACTTTCGAAAGGTGGTAGTATCTGAAGTATTGTTTCAACTTAACAATCAGGTTTGTTTCAAATTAACTTACAATCAAGTTGATAAGTAATGAATTTTCGGTTTATTGTTAAACACACAAACTATTTATTATCAATTTTAATATCTTTATTTAAATATGTAACTGCTTAATTATAAATTTAATTTCAGCATTTGAAAGTATTTTTAAAACGCTTAATTCTTATCATACTTTCAATCAGCTAATTCAAACAGGTTGTTTTCTCCCTTGCTTCAGTTTTGTGTATTCAAATTTTCGATTATACACCTAAACCCCTCCGTTATCTTCGGTAAATGGAAAGAAAAGTTATAACAAGACTAAAATATTCTTGAACTATTCAAAATAGATTAAATTTATTTTTAGTTATATGTATGGGTCAAAAAATCCTCGTCATGTTGTAAAATACATTTATTCTAGAAAGATAACCTCCACTATTCGTCACTCTTATTCTTGTAACCTTACACCTTCATAACTTCCTTCATTATCTCAATGATTAATGTCATTTTATTTACAATCTTTTGTATGCCTCTATGAACACTATAAATAGAGGCATAAGGATTCATATTGTAGTTACTTGAACACATTTGGAAAAATAAGAAAGTTCTATCTTACTCTCTACATTTCTTATCTACTTACTTTCTTGTTTATGTTTCTTATTATTTGCTTTGATTTTACAACATGTTATCAGCACGAGGCTCAATGCGTTCAAGTCTTTCTCGGGAGTAACATCCGTTGTTGCGGCTTCGCCAAGTAATAAGAAAAGATTTGCATTTTATCTTATCAGATAACCACTGCATCTAAAAAGATTCTTGTAAATATTTTTAACACATTATAGTACTTTGCATGAATTGGAAACGAAAGATTCGTATTTATTTTATTAGATAAATAAAATATAAATTCTTGATCTGAGCAACTATTTTGTGGAAAAAAGGCTAATGTTTTGGGAGGGGGAGGGGGAAGGCGTTGTTCTATGGAAAAAAAAATACTATTTTTGTGAAAAAAAAGGTACTATTTTGCAGAAAAAAAAGTATTGTTTACATAGTTGCAGATTAGCGCGGAAAAAAAAATTTAGTATGATAATTGAGATTATGTTGAAGAGAAAATTTATGATGATTTATGTACACCTCATTTACGTCTTTGGTAACATCATTATATTTTATATGTTTTGTTGAAATTCAATTTACTTATATATATAATCACAAAAAATGATAAATATTTTCAAAGGCTCAAGGGTGAGTAATAATATATTAGGTTGTAGATAACACGATGGATTCGATTTCTATCTCACCAAGAGGAATAAACATCGGTTTGAGTCCTAATATTTCATGATAATAAGAAATTGAGTTTGAGTTGCTGTCACATTATGTCCTCGAAATGCCGAGGAATTAGAGCAGATGCAGATTTTGCTAATTTTGTGGAGCTGCAATTATGGCGTAACATGCCTTTATATGGGTAAGGCATTGAGTTTGAGTCTCAATGCATTATATTGATGATTTAATGATGACTATAGTAAAATAATGTACTTTTGATGAGAATTCATGACTCACATCCCATAGAATTTTCTCCATTCTATGAAGTGAGTGCGGTAGCAGTACATGATAAGTCTGAAATATGATAACATAATTATTGTGGTTGTACAAATGAACATGGGATTGACAAAGGACAAAATAATAATAGTCATCACTATGGTAATAAAAAAAAGTAAGAACATTATGAGTTCTTAAAATGGTCCTTTAAAAGTGAAGGTAAGTTTTATCATCAATTTGGTATGAAAAGTATTGGGCATCAATTTTTATTAGTGATGTTGAGGTGTGTTATATAAATTCCAAGGCATGACAATCATTTTAATATAAAATCTTATGAAACATATACAAATTGTTATAGTCCATAATTTGTGTTAAGCATCATGAATGCTTGTTTGTTCTTGAAAGTGAACGTGTCAAGATGTGATAAAAGTTGTTGATAAGGAAATGCTTATGCGTGATTGGATAAATATCACAACTCACCCCTATGGGAGGTTTGAGAGAAATAAAGAAAAACTACATTTAGTACATCATAAATATTCTAGCATGTCTTGTTATGAACTATCGAAGGGTAAAATCAAGAAATATTTTTTATGCATAAAGATTTTGACCATGACCAAAGTAAATATTATTGTGTGGTTATATGAATTTATCATAGATTGCGTACATCTGGTACGCCAAAAAAAAAGATTTTTGCCAGACTTTATAAAAAGTAATAATAATAATAGTAATAATAATAATAATAATAATAATAATAATAATAATAATAATAATAATAATAAAGGCAAAAGTAAGTAAGAAATGAATCTTGTGTCACGATTCGAACATAGGTCAGGATCGATATACGGGACAAGGAACCCCGAAGGACTCTAAGTCGTCCCATGGCATGAATATAACATCTAACTCAATCATTAAAACGGAAGATCAACATGATAATCATAGCAGAATCTAACATAAACATAACATCAGGGATATACGTGAATCTGAAGCTGAATACAATCTATTGTCTGAAAAGCCTCTAAGTCTGATGAGTTGATGGGAAAAGACCCCAACTAACTCTCTAAGTCTGAAAACTGAATACGTAAAAGAAAGCTGAATAAGCATGGTCCTCGGGAGATGAGGACTCACCAACTGATATGAGAGGCAAACTCTGAAAGGCTGGCTAAGGTCGAGGCTGAGTCTGAGAACCGGGGACTGTATCATGAAATGATACAACAAAGAGTATGCGGTCAGTAAGTGGAATGTACCGAGTATGCAAGGTAAGTAAAACCGCTTAAGTAGTTAAATCATTAAAACATGCATAATGTAAAACATAATCAAACAAGATTCTGAGAGTAAGGCTTGCATGCTAATTTATTAAATCATGATCTGAACATAACTAAATATCACAATTGAATCGAACGACCCAAAGTTGAAAACTGAATATCATAAGTAGAGACTGAACATTTGGTCAAACCTGTTTTAAACATATAACATGACTGGTAAACATGCATAACTGAATACATGCGGAACAATGGGAGACTCGTCATATAACCGACATACCACGATAGAGCTTATGTGGTCCAAACTATCACACTCAAGTAGGTAGAGCCATCCAAAACCTTGCCATGGTTAAAGACGATACCATGATATTGATATCAAACTAAAGGCCCCACAAAGGAGGTCCCAAAGAATCTAAATATACCTACATTGGCTCGTAGTTCTGATGCTTAGGGTTGACAAACCCATAGCCTACTCAATGCTAGACACTACTTTCAAAAAACATGCATATTGTCTCTATCGTTTTTCAACGAAGCTGACCATCGTCTATTGACGAAGCTGAATAATCATTAACATATAGAATCCAAAATCATACATGAGGAGCCTTGGTTCAAACCATATCATAAGCTGAGTAAAACTGGGAGTCTAGACTCCAAAACCATGTGGTAAGCTAATGAACATGAATCGTAAATCATACTTGAACATATGGGCTTGCCCAATACTTAACATGCTTGAAAAAATAGCTAGATTCACTTGAAAACATGATCATAAACATGGATATCTTGAAAACATGCTTTTCTCATCAACAATTCATCATACATGAACATTCTTCATAAATCTCATCTTCTCATAAACTTTCATGAGTAGGCATTTTAATTTGAAAAAAAACTAGTAATCATAATTAGTAATTGAAAACATAATAAAACTTGCCCATTAATCAGAATTTATCAATTTAACCATACTTAGATCATACCCATGACATTGACTTAAAGAATTCATGCAATTGGGTCAAAACTCCATAGAATCAACTCCTAGAATTTCATGAAATAGAGAGTAATTGGACATGGGAGTGAAACTAAATCAACCCATTCAAAACCCTACATATCTGAAAGGATCTTATTACACCAATTCCTTGATAGCCCAAAGAGAATTGAGGAAAAACTTGTAGAAAACCTAAGCTTGATCACCTTCTAAGCCTTCAACTTGCATGCATGGATGTGAATGAGCCTAGGATAGGTTTTCCCCTCATAAAACACTGCATTTCGAGCCTTAAACAACATAGTATAGGACCCTAGGACTTAGAAAATGGCAAAAATACCCTTAATAAATTCGCAAAAATTTGGCCACTGCTCGATCCAACAACCCACACAATGGGTCGTCCTTCACTCTAACGACCCGTCATTTTGCTCGTGGTCTCGCTTCTGCCTCCCACCTTAAATCTCCTACAACAACCAGATAGAACGACTCGTGCCAACTACCAACAACCCATGGATACTAGTCGTTGTCCCCACCGCCACAAACTAGGAGGTCCTCCCAATGACTGTTGACAATTGCCCGTTGTTCCCTGCAGTGGGTTGTTCTGAGACCCATTGTTCCTCATCCTAAAACGGAAACTTCTTACCACGAGCACATACAATGGCCTATCCTTTCTTCTAAAGACCCGTACCATGGGTCGTCTGAGGGACATTTCCAGATCCTATTGTTGATTTTCCTTCTCACCTCCCGAGTCTAGGCTTAGGTACTTTCAGGGTATTACAATATCTCCCTCTTGGGAACATTTGTCCTTGAATGTTGGAAACATACATAAAATAGAGAAATGCAATCATCATATTTCAGTATTGATCATTTAAGTTGAAAATTGACGGAATGACTACCTTCGATATGTACTACGTGGATGAACTGAATTCACAAACCATACGCATTTACCTTAACATAAAACAAACTTGTGTACATGAGCTGAACATGAAAACTAAATAGAGTAGTAGGAAAAAACTGATACCTCAAGTCGTAACTAGCCCAGAGGGAATAGATGTGGGTATCTAGCCATCATATCCGCTTCAGCTACCCACATAGCTCTCTCAACATGTTGATTCCTCCATAATACTTTTACTGAAGCTACCTCTTTGTTCCTTAGTCTCTGAACCTATCGATCCAATATCTCTACCGGGATCTCCTCATAGCTAAGACTATCCTTCACAGCCACACTTTCCACCAGGACAACTAGGGCTGGATTGTTCGGTCTTTTTGGAATAACTACACGCAAGTGCACGTGGTCGAACAAGTAGTAAAGTGGCTCAAGTAAGCCAAGTATCGATCCCACAGGGACTGGACTAAGGTATCAATCTAATCAAGTGTTAATAAACTTTAACTCTAAACTGCAGACAACAGTGTGAAGAAGATTTTGATATTTTGTTTCCTAATTTTATACTAAATCTAAAACGAATATACAATTTGAGTCTGAACTATAAGTATGAGCATGCTGAGGCTAAAATGAACATGTAGAGAAATAAATTATCGATACAATTTGATTAATCTTTCCTCCGGATTGCTAGTCAAGAATTATTGCCTATGGATTAAAACTATCGTATTTAACCCAACTTAAGAATCATGAACCTTCCACCTACATCTCTGTGATAAAAAAATTCATGTTCTAGCCATACAAAATCGATTCCTTAATTGACTAATACGACTTTCAGGTATATCTCTATCCTGAAGGTAAATCAATTCTCAATTTTCCCAAACTAAGAAAAGATCATATCCTATCAATTCACAACTTTCCAATTTCTTGCTCTCTCGAGTGAAACCGGACTTTTTAGATATACATTAACGTTGGCCAAACATTAACGCGGTAAGAACAAGAATCAATAGAACAACCATGGAAGAAAAGATGAAAAACCAATTTATCAATAATTACATTTCAATACAAATGTTCTTAACCTCAGCAAGAAGGGAATTTAGCCACTCATTTGTGGATTAAATATCGTTAAATGAGTGTTAATCATACAAGCAATTGAAATAAAGAAGAAGGAGATAGAGAAAAACCCTGAGATTTTCGTCCCTTCAACTGCCTGTAACCCACGTTCTTGCTCCACCAAGTCAGAATAATTAAAAATGAACCTAAGTGTTCTATTTATACTAGTGGAAATTTTTTTCGGAATAACAAGCAACGTGTCACGGAGTGCATCGCGGAGCACTACCTCCGTGACACGCCACCAACGCGGACCCTCACTGGAATCCAGTCGTCCAGGTTTTTCCTAATAAGGTTTTAACTTGACATATTATCATTCACTAGATATTAGCGGGAGTGTTGTAAAATATATTTACTCTAGATGTTCACTACATAACTGTAATTATATTTCACTACTTATTTCCATTACTTCCCTTCATTATGAGATAACTCCCACTATTCATCATCATTATTCTTATAATCTTACATCTTCATAACCTCCTCCATTATCTCAATGGTTAATGCCCATTTTACTGACAATCTTTTGTATGCCTCTATAAACACTATAAATAGAGGCATATCGATTCATATTATAGATACTTGAATGCACTGGGAAGAATAAGAAGACTCTATCTTACTCTCCACAGTTCTTATCTACTTACTTTCTTGTTTATATTTCTTATTATTTGCTTTAATTTTATAATACATCATGGCTCAGATTAATCCTTCAACTTTCTAAATAGATCTTTCTTCTAACGGTTATTTTAAAACAAGGGGAAAAAGATAAATTTTATTATTGCACTACTCGAATGAATTGTATTCTTGTTCTTTTAATTTTCATTAATTATGTGCAGTTAAATGTGGAAAATATGTTTAAATAAAAAATAAGTAGTGTAAACACTTTTCATTTAAAAAATAATTTAAAAAAAGATGACATATAACTTCTTCTTCTTCTTTTTTTCTACTTTCGTGCACATTAAATATGAATTATTATTTTTTAACAAATATTATGTACCTTTTTCTTACTAACTCTAAAATGATATGATAAAAGAAATCAACAATTATACAATGGTACACTTTATTCTTATTTTAGTTTTAGTCATCCCAAATTTCAGTCGAAGGTCAGTATAATAGTTTTAAAAGGAAATATTACAATAAATATTTAGTTGAGAAATTAATATTAATAAATAAACATTATATTTTATAAAATTGGCATATAAAAGTTGTCATCTAAAACAGTTAGATTAATCTCATAATTTCCAAAATAATTTTTTACTTAAATCTTTAAAATCAAAAGCATTTGCTCTAAACTTTAAATAGGGGAAAAAGTTATCCATTTCAAATAGTTCAAGAGCAAAATTGGTCAATTTTCTCTTGCTTTGAAACAAAGGAAGGACGTTTTTTATTCATCTATATAATTAGAGGATATTTTTGAACTAAAAATATACAACGAAGATATTTTCAACCCAAAAGTATAACAAAAAATAAATTAACCTATATTAAATAATTCAGGAGCACTTTTAATTATTTCTCAAAACAAAGGCTAGTATAACAAGTATTTCCTATATTAGTTTTTCTCTTCACAACTCATATCTTATTTTGAAAGTTTTTATTATTAGAAGAATTAGGAGAATATGTAGGTGTTGTATTTATTAATAATACCAAAAGAAAAAGAACTTAGAAAAGAATCTAGATTAACGAGAAAAACAAAGGGAAAAAAAATAATCAAAGCTCAGGTTTATAGCTGGACGTATACTATCATTCATAACCCAAACCAAAATTTCGCTTTGCATTATTTACAAGCAAACTGACAAAAATCACATGCCACTCCCCTTATTATTCCACATCTGAAAGGTCCCTTTTTTATATATATCCTTATAAATATACCCCACTCCTTTATTTCTCTTTTCCCAAATCTGTTCACTTCTTTATTTTTCTCTCAACTTTCCATCCTAAAACTTTCTCCAGAAAACTCCTCCCCTAAAACCCACAAAAAATGGCGAAAGTTAAATCTTTCTCCATTCCGTTGGTCTCTTCGATTTTCTTCATCGTGATGGTGGCGCTTTCATCGACGGCCGTCGTTGGTTCGGTGGCAGCAGCTAGTGGGGCCCACCAGCTGGCTTATTATCCAATGACGCTGTCTTCTACACCGATCTGTGACGGTTCGATCGGGGAGTGTTTGTCTGAAGACGGAAATGACGACGAGTTCGCGATGGACTCAGAGAGCAGCCGGCGCATCTTAGCATACCGTCGGAGATACATTAGCTACGGTGCGCTTAGTAGGAACAGAGTTCCGTGCTCAAGGAGAGGTGCTTCGTACTACAATTGCCGTCCCGGAGCTCAGGCAAACCCTTACCGACGTGGATGCAGTGCCATCACGCGCTGCCGTAGTTGAAAATCCTCTGCACAGTAAATTCTCGATTTACTGTGTTTACATTTTTTACGCGCAGTGGTAAAAGTTAAAATTCTTTTTGAGCTTTGTGTTAATGCTTTTATTTATATTGTGTGATCTGTTATCGAGGATGGTTAAGGTATTTATTAATGTATTTGGGAATTGTGGTAGAGAACATTCTTATAGTTGTTGTAATTGTATTACTTTATCATGCTACTTACCATAATATTTATTTATTTGAAATAAGTGATGTTTTATCACTTGGTATTCTTCATTCTTTGGTAGAAATATTTTGTTTTTTTATTTTGGTTGGATAATAATTAAGTTGAGGTTATTTGTCTTGGCAAGTGATACAAATAATAGCTCTGTTGTTTCCATTTAATTCTCTAATAATTAGTAGCATATTTGAGCCAACCAAAGCCCAGTTGTCAATTTTCCGAAATCAACGGAGAGATAGAACATAGAAATCGATCACAAATGAAAATGTGGAATTATGGCATCTATGAATAGGCAGGCATTGATATCTGATTGTGTGCACCTTATTAAAAGAGAAAAAAAACTTCTAATAGTACTACTATTTGATTGTAGGGACAAGTGTTATAATCAAAATTCAAACCTCACGAGTAAATCTCTTCTTCTATCTTTTTCCCATTCACAGACGACAATACACAAGTGAACCTTGTCATTGTCATCTTTTATATACAGTAGTTCATTTACAACTGGGATCCAACCCATTTCGCATCTTTCTTTTTTGCCACTTCCTTTTCTGGTCTCCACCACTTTCCCTTCTCATTATACCCTAATATTTTTTTTAATACAATTGCACATATTTTCTGTCGTTTTATTTTTTATAAATAGTTACTACAGAAAAAAGAATAGAATATAGAAAGAAGAACCTAACTAGGACAAAGGAGCACAACCCACCCCTTAGGATTAATTCACTCTAGTTACGTACTTTTCTCTGTGCAATTCACCCTTAGAGGTTCATGAACTATTCAAGGCTTCGAGATAAGCAGTTACTAGCTTTATGTTACGAGAAACTACACAAAGGAACAAGCAGATAGCTGTTTCCCGCTTACACATTTCATCCTCATATTTCTGTGATTAAGAGAAGAGGCGAATTCAAAATTTGATTTTAAGTTTGTGATTTTATGATTTTTTTTTAAATTTATTTAGTTTAAAATATATTAATTATGCTTATTTAATAAACTTTTTAACAATATATGAGTCAAAAACTACTGAACCAATAAATTACCTTCTACCTCATCCCCTAACAATTAGTGGTTTTCCCTTTTTATGGCAATTAATTAAGAGTGCCAGTGTGTCAAAAGCAAGGCCGCAGCTTTGAAAAATGAATTAACTTCAGTCTCGCGTCTATGAAATATATTTTCGAGTTGCATTTTCTCATGTGAAAAGAATACATTGACTTTAACAAAAACTGATACACGCTTATAGATGACCTGTTAAAGTCCATATTTTTGACACTGACTATAAATATTTCGACAAATCTTTTCCAATCCAGAAATAATTCAAAGATAAAATATAAGCTTTTTTCATCGACTTCAAAAGAATTGCAGAATGACTATTTAAAATTTTTAACCCCTTTTTTACAACAATATTTTCCAAGCAAATAACCGCAAAATTTTATGAAATATAATACTTAATTTCATGTATCAATATATAGAATCAAATCAAATTAGACGCATTAGTATTAACCCATCATCCTTTCAAAGACAGTAATAGGCAAATCTATTGTATATTGTTTTGATAATTGGCATCAATGACCAATAGTACACATCTCTCTCTCAAAAGTAAGATAATTCAGGTATAGAATACAGCTGTCAATCATAAATCTCGTAAAGCATATCACGGCCAAAAAAGGATAACACTCTTTTAAAAGCTAAACAATCGTAACAAAAGCCATCTCGATATATCCTCTTATGCAGAATCATCAGCAGACTTTGAATCATCTTTTGACTTCAGTGCAGCTGAAGGGGATGGAGAACCTTCTTGGCCCATTTCAACTCTCAAATCGTTGATGCTCTGCTCCAATTCATCAATTCGGTTCCCCATCTCATCTAGTGCAACATTGTCAAGGACTTAACATAAATTGTCCAAGTTGATCTCACCAAAGAGAGACAGATGCTATGTATAATATACTAGAGAGAATGACAAAGTCAGACGTATCTAGACCAATAGGACAAAGGGAAATCATCAGATATGGATATATAAACAAAAAGCAGAAAAAAAATAAAATGATAGAACTAAATTTCATGAAACTAAAGAGGGTTAAATTATGGTTGGGAGTACCAGAAGTCAAAACAGCCAAATTTTGATGTACTAGGGTAATACCCCTTCTATAGATTTCATGAAACTAAGAAGGCTCAATTCTGATTGAGGATACATCCAACTTACTAGTTTAATATCCCTTTATAAATTTAATCAAACTAAAGAAGGCTAAATTCTGGCTGATGTGTACCAGAAGTCGTACTAACTTAAAAAATTATAGAAGAAAGTGGAGCTAGGTAGAAAATGCTTTCATCAGACCCTCAAGCCTCAAAACTGTGGGAACATTTCTAGATTCTTGAAATCAGACCTTAAGACATGCTATCTACTTCTTAACTTGTTAGATGACACTCGTACACCGACTAATTAACATAGATTAAGACCAAGGATCAATTTAGTTACTGGATAACAAGGAACAGCAGATCAGAAAAGGATATTTTTTGAGATGATTGAATCAGACATAGTTTGAAACCTGGTTTGCTGCAAAGAGAGAACCATACCAGTTAGAAGATAAATCTAATAAAAACTGGTGAAGAATCCAAGTAGTGAAGAGAGAGTAGACTCACCATTTGCTGAAGAAGATTCTGTACCTGCAAGAGCAGAAAGGAAGCAGGAAAAGTTAGCTAGCAAAGTGGATGTGCTTATTTGTGATGTCATATATAACATCGGCACTAGTGAATAACATGCAGCTGTATAAGGCTTATAAAAGTGATAGCAGACAAGCAGACAACCAATGTATCATGTGTCAGACACCTAGAAGAACTGCATCACAATTGGCTAGATGTCATGATCCTAACATCATATACCACATTCAGTTTAGATAGTTTTCAAGTGGGCCGGCCAGCATGTTAGAATTACAATTGATGATGAAAAGATCATACTGTAAAAATATCACAACGGAAACTAATGAATCCTTGGGATCCACCAACTTTTACAAATCATGCTTCAGTAACTCAGAGGTTAGCAGATTGAGTGAACTAGAAACCTTTCCAGATTGTCGTTGAGTATCGACGAGAGTAAAGATTCAGTCTACAATAATAACAGTAACAACAACGCCTCAATCCCATGCAAGTTGGGGTGGGCTATATGAATTCTCACTGTCCATGTCGCTCTATTTTTAAACTTTCTCAGACCAATATTATATAAAATAAAGGCGAAATACATAGGCAGCTCCCTAAAGTTGTCACTATTTTCAGTTAGACATCTCAACTAACGCTTGGCCCTATAGATCTCAACGTGTACCTATTAAACATAAAAACCTAATCAGTAAAAATAATAATGACTGTATTTCACATGCAGGCAAAGATTAACAAATGAAAAAAATCCACATGGCTTTTGTCTTAAGTTACCAAAAAAAAAACAACTTTTCAGGAAAAAAGAAAAAGGAAAAACAGTTTTTTTTGGAAAAGGTGGCCCCTCCCAGGCCCTCCATTGTCATCGCAAGCGCTCCTCCCCCAATATGATTAAGAAACTCTCTATCTAAATTTCATTCCCGTGAGTTCTTGAAAACATTTTACTCTCTATTTATATTTTCTTGTCCTCTTTGTAATTCTTGTCATCCAAATTCTCAATCTAAGAGAGTTTAAAAAAAGAAAGCCCCTCCCAGGCACTCCATCGGTACGGCTGTTTGTTGTGAATTTGAGTGAGTTGTAGGTGGTTGTGTAGGCTGTTAGGCGGTAAGGAGTGAGCTTATGGAAGGTTTTGTAGACGGCCTTCTATTGTGGAGATGAAGGAAGAAGAGGGTTGTTTGTGGTAAAAGGGGCTTCTGCAGTGGTTTCATGGATGCTGGGTTTTTGGGTTTGTAAGAAGATGTTCACGGGTTTAGGGCAAGATGGATGGTGAATATGGTTGAAGAGTAAGGAGATGCCTGCTTAAGGTTAATCCATGGTGTAAGGGAGGCGGATTGTGGCAATGGTGTGGCGAAGACAGATGCTGTTTGCGTGCTGCCACAGTGGCAGTAGTTTAGTGGTAGTGGTGGAGGTGGAGCAGCGGTGTTCATCCAGATATTCTGAAAAAATGGGGTTTTAAATAAAAAAGAAAATGGGATTTCTAATTTCCCATCCGCAGTTGAGAAACATTTTATTCCATGTCAGCTTTTAGTATTTAATAGGTATACATTGAGTGAGGTTGGACCACCTAATAGGAGCAAGCCTCAGTTGAGGTGGCTATGTGAAATTGTGACCAATTTTAGGGAGCCGTAAATGTATTCAGACTAAAATGAATTTGAAAATAGAAATAAAAGGGACTAATGCTCTCTATATTTTATACTGTCATATACATCTCTCTGGAACTTTTCAGTCTTTTAACTTAAATCAAATAAATTCAAAATAGTTAAGAAACTTACAAATACAGTCATATCAGCGGTGTTTTGTTTTGTATTATCTGCATTTTGCCCGTCCTGCAAGAAGATCCAATTATTATGGGTCATGAAAGGAGCCAACTTAAGAAGCTTATGAAGCAGAACAAAAGTAGAAAGGTATGAAATGGATTTTGCAACCTCCATATTGTAAATTCTTTTTAAAATCCAGAAATTTGTTACCATCGCTCTTGTTTTCCACGGTAACTAGCTTTCAGCTAGAAGAACAGAATGAGAAGTTTTCAGCGCCAATAATCCCTAACCTCTCCCTCTCTTAATCAGTTAGATTTATTATCAACGTTTGACAACAAAGATGTAACTTAAGAATTTGTGATCAAATTTCCCACGTATAATTCTGCTGAAGACATAGTCATTCTTTAACACTAGGAAGTTCAATAGGAGTCCAGGTATTGTCTTATGCCTAACAAAAATGCAAAGGAGAAAACCGAGTTTTGAGACATACATTCTTGTAACTGTTTTTGCACAGACCTAGTACATCAGATAGCTTTTATGATGTCAACACAAAAGTTATTTCCTTTCATATTTAAATCTAAAATTGGTTACAGTAGCTCTTAATAAAGAATGTTATTTATGCCAATGGAGGTGCTATTTGATGTCGATGCACCAAGCTCATTGACTGGTATATTCAGCTTAATAGTCGCCACTACTTTCTAAGTCAGTCCTTCAATTCTACTGATTGAAGAACAACTTAAATGACCTAAAAAGTTCGCCATCATACTCGTTTCAAGTACACAAAGCCCAAGCTTATGAGTGAAATCATATAAATCCAAGTTTAGTTGACCAAGAATTTAAATTAAGGACAAAGAAGGAAGCAGATTGTCGCCTCCAACCAACCAGCTATCACCACAACACAAGTGCAGTTCTATGCTAGTTCGTAAAACAAAAGCAAATATCCATACTTCCAACTTCAGAAGAAACTATCATATCCTCTCCCAGAATGCTTTTTTTCACTTCCTCTTGCACAAACTCCCACCTAACAAATGTCCTCACTTGTCTCAAAGAACTGTATAATACTGTATAGCAGTAGAAGAGTTCTTGATTTGCTTTAACAAAGGCCACATTTAATATGACACTGGTAAAAGACTAAAAATTGTTCTAAGGCTATTTGCAACTTTATAATCCAACAGAGTAAAGATATAAAACATTTAACAACCACAAATTCACTTCAATTCTGAGATTCTACTTAAAACAACCTCTCTATGCCACTTGTAGAATTACACTGCGTATATTCACTTCAATTCAAACCCGAACCCCTGTTTGCTTAGATATCCACTCTACTACATTTTTCTAACACTACAACTATTTAGAAAGTCAAACATTTCTCAAATATTTCTCATTATGAAGTATGTTATACAGTACTTTTTAGTGAGTTTTTTATTACGTAAAACTTAATAATCATGGAATAAATATCCTACAAAAATTAGCCAGTTTTAGACTCCTACTCCAGTACTCGTTCTTCTTTTCTATATTTGCGAGTAAATAACTGAATGTTAGTATCACTTACTAAAAGAATAACCTATTTACTTTCAAATTGAAATAATTTCCCACAGGCACGATTGAATCTCAAATGTGTAAAGGTGAATACAAGCAAATCAGCGAACAAAGGCAGCTAAACGGTGAAAAAATTACCTCATCTTCTGTAACAAAGTATATATAGATCACGATGCAAAATTGTTACACAAATTTTCCAGAATTCGATTCGAATATACAACCTAAATCTGAAGGAAATGAGCTACGAATTTATTTGCTATTCTTCTTTTGAACAAAATGAAGAGATGCAAAATTGAAAGTGATAGAGAGATGAGTCTTTACCATCTGTTCGGCGAGAAGGTTCAGATTACTCGCTTTCGAGCAAAGAGAAGAGATTGTGAAACACAAAAATGGGGAAATTTTTTGTGAGGAGAGGGACTAAAATTTGAAACAAATACATTTGAAGTTTGAAATGACCAAATTGGGCCCCCAACCCAATTATATGCTTTCGAGTTTGGCCACGTGAGATGAAACTGTGATTTAAAATCACCATATGAAATAATACGAGATCTAATTAAAGTTTTATTTGGTTATATAATTTGATATTTTTAAATTATATTTTTTTCTCATGAACATAAAACTCACATATATTGCGAAAACTATCAAAATTTCCTCAATTCTCTTATACAATCTTACCAAATAAGTAAAAGTTCATAAAAAAAAAATAATACAGTATGTTAAAAAGCCATTCTACAAAATACAACATTTATTTATCAAACTTTAGTTCAATAAAAAGTAAAATTAAACATGAGTTGTAGTATACTACTCTTTCCACATAGTTGACAAACTTATATCCAATATAAATGATTAGCAAAGGTTGGTAAGAGCAATAATATCAAGCATAAATTTTATTTACATCTAAAATAAATGATTGGTAAATATAAAATGGTGAATTTTATTACAAAATATAAATTATGGGTCAAATTTTATATCTGAAAAAGTCCATCTCATGATTTGGAATCCCAAATCAAGCTTTTTTGAGAATTTAAAATTTTATCTCTTAATTTAAATTATGCGATAAAATCAGTATTTGGACATGCGAATTATGAGATGAAATCCCAAATTCTAAAAAAAGAAAACCATCTATAATTCTTCTCTAAACTTCATCAAATCAATTTTCTATATTTTCTCCCATCAATATTATTCACGATTTGTTACCATCTATCTCTCTCATGTTCCCCCCCCCCCCCCCCCCCCCCCGTCTCTATCTCGTTGCCTCCCTCTCTCGCTTTATTTCTCTCTCTCTGCCTCCCGCCCTCTTTCTCTCTCTGCCTCCCTCCCCTCTCTCTCTCTCTCTTGCCAATCACCCAAATTAATTTATTGTAGATCTAAATTATTGTTCTCCTCCACCGTCTTCTCATTCTTCATTGGTTAATGACATTTTCGGAGGAATCAAAAATCTAGATTTTATTAGAATTCTATCATTGCTGGAGAAATCGAAGCTCCAAATTGATTAGCAATCTTTCTGATGGAGAAGCCTCTGCTTACTATTATCGAAGAAATCGAAACTCCAGATGTTATTAGCAATCTATTATCGTTGCTGAAATTGTCATTGTCATTAATTGAATTTTTTAGCAGTTTTCTCAAACTTTGTTCATTGTGTATCAATGACAGAATTGACACAGTGCATTTTTTTCAAGCTTTTGTTCTTTGTGTATCAATGGCAGAATTAATACAGTATGTATCAGTTGTTAGCAGACTGATACATATTGATACAAACTGGCTTGACCTTGTATCAATACTTATAACTAACTATATTTCATTTTAAATATAGTGATACAATATTTTATTCCTTATTTAGTGATATATTGGGGCAATTTTTAAAAACTTTTGTCTTTGAGTATCATTGGTGGAATTAATACAGACTGATACATATTGATACAAACCGTTTTTATCTTGTATCTCCAATACATACAACTAACTATATTTCATTCTAAATACAATAATACAATTTTTTATTCTTTATTTAGTGATACAATGGACAAACAAAAAGCTAGAAACAATGACACACACAAATTTTTTGAGTTAGATTCATTGACATGACATGTTATGTTAACCTAAACAAATATAAAGCTAGATACAATGATACATCCATACTTCCGATACAGTGATATACCCCATATTTATGATACAGTGATGCACTCATACTTTATGTACATATATTTTAATAAAATAATACAATATTTCATTCTTAATTTAGATTCATTGATACAATATCTTTGATTGCGGATTTCGACTGATTTTAAACTTTTCGGTTACCATTAGAGTTTGAAAAATCAAAGAAGAAAAGAGAATTCAAATCATGTGTTCTATTTTTGTACTGAAGATATAGATGCGCCTAATTAATAAGAGAGTGAGATTTTCTCCTCTATTTTATTGGATTCTATTATTATAAAAGATTCTCGCCTGATTTTCTCCCTTATTTTACCGTATTCTATTATTTTAAAAGATTTTTGCCAAATTTTCTCCATAATCATAGCACATGTATTGTAGATATATGCTTGACAAATCACTAAAGAGTTGCTATAATTTATAATTATACAAATTATAGCTACTAATGCTAATTGTGGTCTAAACCTTTGTTATTATGAAAATTGTTCGTTTATTAACTCAATTCATTTTGACCCGTTCAAATTTAGCCAAACTCCCCATTTTTACTCGTTCAAATTCAGCTAAACCGCCTATTTAACACCTCTACCCTTAATTATGACTTAATTTCACAAGGCATAAGTTTAGAGAACTTTTATCTTGTAAAACGTAAGTTTGTAGTATCTAATTTGCAAGACATATGTTTAGAGAATGTAGGAATAAGTTATGTTAAGGAATAACTTTATGATTTTAAAACTGAATTTATGCCTCTATCGACATAAATATAAGACATAATTTGTAGGTAATGAACTTCTTAAAGCATAACGCCCTGAAACTGAACTTATGCCTATAGAAACTAAGTCATGTATTATAAGGCATGACTTTTGGGTCATGAACTGAGCTTATGCTTTTGTAGGAATTAAGCGACATAATTTATGTTATATTATGATACAAAATATAAACTTTTACCTTATAAATTTATTTTTATTTTTTGAATACTGTGAGTATTTTCAAGCACTTTTTTGTTACTTCAAGTGATAAAGAGTAAAAATTAAAATTACAAATTTAAAAAGTGAAAAAAACATCATCCCAAAAATAGGGATATTATAGCCATAGAAAAAAAAAACTCCAACTAAAAAGATTATAGGCTTTTTTTTTAAATTAAATTTGAGCCTTAGCTCATTTATTAATATGGAAAACTAAAAACATATTAATTGTTTCCAAAACGGAAGTAAAGAGACAAAATAAAACCCCCATCTATTACATCTTTCTGGAAACAAGGGCTTCCGTTTTCGATCTTCTCCGCCTGTTTTCCTCCATGTCGCGACTCTTCACCAACAAGTGCTTCTGTCTCCTTCAACTTTAGGTAATCAATCAGCCTCCTCTTGAAGTCCATGGCTGAATCTGTAGCATCTTGAAGAGGTATATTTTTCTTGTCTGTGCCTTTTTATTTTTCCAATCTAACCCACTCTATATTAGGTGATTTTTACGGTGGAACAACCATATCAAAGAGCATCGTCAAGTTCTAATCGAAGAATCTCCAGTTGAGGAGTCTTGAAGAAAAACAAGTTGCTCCAACTCTTTTTTGTTGGCGATTTAAAAAAAAAGATTTAAATCGAAAATCAAACCAAACTGATTAAATAAATTGATAGTTGTTTGGGTTGGGTTAAGTTTGGTTTTACATTTTAAAAATCCTTAATATTTGATTTGATTTGATTTTACTAAAAACAAATCGAAGAAAAATCTGATCCAAATCGATAAATTATATACATAATTTTTATAATTATATATACACACACACAATGTTAATCTTTATAAATGATGTAAAATACTTTAATTACGTTTTCATCAATTTTTTATTTATTTCTAATATGATAAGGAACTTTACACTTTAAGCGCATTTCTGAAAAAGAAATTCATTGAATCCAAACTCATTTATTTAAAAAATACTATGAGATTTACTTTTTGAAAATTGTATTTCTTATAAATTTTATCCACTTGATTAATATTTATAGATCTTAAGTTATTTTCTCGATAATTCAAGAAAATTATGGTTCCCATAATAAAAGGGTAACTATGAATTACTTGTATTAAGAGGCAGATTAGTTAGTTATTCACTTTAACTAACTACAACTCTTGTGCAGCCTATATAATGTATTACTTGTATGTTATCAACACACAAGATAAACTACTAACTACATCTACTTCTTCTCCACCCTCACTTCTTTCTCTACTCTCTCTTCTTCTTTTTCCTCCTCATACATGAAGGAGATACTCAATTAATCTCACTTCACAATCAACTACATGGTATCAGAGTTTTGAACAAAAATATGTGACTAAAATATCTATGATTACCTTCAAATATGTTCTGTATAGTTTCTGCATATTGTCGGACTTCGGTTCTTCATCAAGAATTACCCTAGAATTCATCAAGAAGGAATCTGAAAATCACTTGCTTCCGCAACATTCAAGATCAAGTTATGGAATATAAAGTCATGACAACCAATGAAACACAAACTACTAAAATTGATGAAGCAACTACATCCTCTACTCAGACATCAGGTATTGACTACAATCATCTCTTATTTATGCATTCTTCTAATGTAAGAGGGATTCAAATGATATTTTTTCAATTGACAATCATATAGAATTATTCTATATGATTTAGGTCTCTGAGAATCGCATTGCTAGGCAGGAATAAGTTGAGATTGATGAAATTTGTGTTAAGGAAAAGTTTCCTGAGGTAATGCCAAAGTCATTGGAAGAGGGTGAATGCAATTGTACTGTCTTGGATAATGAACTTAGTTTCAAAAAAATTCTACTTGGAGGAATCATGCATGCCTCACATGCAGAAGTTGTTTGGCAAGATCTACAAGAAAAGTTCACCAAGGTTGGTGGGTCAAGAACCTTTAATTTTCACAAAGAGATTGCAACTCTAACTTAGGGTATTAACTCTGTGTCTATCTATTTTTCAAGACTTAAAACTCTCTAGGAGGAATTTGATGCCTTACTGCCAATACCTTGATGTGAATGTGAAAGATCAAAGAATTTCATACTTCATTTACAAAAGCTGAAACTGTTTCAATTCTTAATTGGATTGAATGATTCATATGGACAAGCAACGAGTCAGATTCTATTAATGATTCTTACTCCAACTTTCAAACAGGCATATGCAATGATTATTGGTGATGAAGGTCAAAAGTCTATGGCTTCTACTTCTGAAATTTTGGGTGCTATTCCCTCTACCGGTCTCTAGAACTAATGGTGGTCAAATGTTTAAAAAAAATTACAATATGTATTGTGATCTCTGTAAAATAAAAAGTCATAACAAGAAAAATTATTGGAAGATAATAGGATATCCTGCAGAGTTCAAATTCAAGAAAAGAGGAGCTCCAACTAGTAACAACAATCATAATGCAGCCTATAATGTGTCTAAGAGTTTGGGTCCAGTACCACTAATCAATCTTTGGTGGGATATGATCAACCAAAAGGTGTGTGTACAACTAATGAAACATCTCGCTCAAATTGTCATAATTCCTCAAGCCAACTAAATCAAGTACAGGTGATGCAGGTGGTATGTTCTCAAAGGAATAGTATGAACAAATCGTGCAAATGTTGAACAAATGCAACATTGCCTCAACCAATTCAAGCAACAACTCTTATGCAAATATATCAGGTATGGGTAATCTTGAAACTGGTAATATAACAAGTATGGATCAAGCTATGACAATATTAGTCCCTACAGTCCCAAATGGATTATGGACATAGATGTCGTAAATCATATGATATTCAATCTGAATATAATGGATAAATCTACTGTCAAAAAAAGTTGTTGATCCTAAAAGAATACATCTACCAAATGGTGATATATCCTTAGTAACACATATAGGATCCAACTCTATTTTGAAAAATAACACCATAAGCAATGTATTTCATATACCTCAATTTGAATATAATTTGTTGTCAGTCTAAAAGATTATTAAAGAACTGCAATGTTTTGTCTTCTTTTTTCAGACTTCTGTGTTTTTCAAAATCTCTGCACTGAAAGGGTGAGGAAGATTGGTAAAGAGGACAATGGCTTATACTTACTTCTGAATCAAATTGGAAAGCATATCAATATAGCTGTTAGAAACCGAACTTATTATCAGGATTAGATATTAATCTATTGTAACACCTTGAAAATCCTTAAGATTAGATTCTGGACTTGAAGCAGAAAGAAACAGAAATTTTGCACCTGACCACAGGACAGGTCATTAAGTGAACTATTAATTCACTTAACAGTTCGTTAAGTGACTCGTCAAGTGCGACGATTTTTGGGCTTGGTATTTTTCTTCCCAGTGATGACGAATCAAGTGAAGATACGTTAGTAGGTTGTAAGACAGATGTCGGGATGAGAATTATAGGATGAGTAGATTGGTTCTAGATGTAATGACTGGACTTAACGAGTCATTAAGTATGGCGATGACTCGTTAAGTGATTCGTGGTCACTATCAGGTCTAATTTACAGACAGGACCTTAGGGGTATTTTAGTAAAACTCTATGCTTCTAACTCCTAAATGATGTCATTTTGGTACTTCTAAGGAGAGAATTAACGGGATTTTCCTAACCTAATCCCTCATTCTACTCTAAAACATCCATAAGTCATCTTCTCCCTTCTCCTCTCAAGGTTCAAGAACTAGGGTTTCTCACCAAGGTGCTGCAAGCTTCAAGTTCTTTAAGGGGATTCTTCAACCAGGTATAGGGACTTCAACAAGGGTTTTCTTTCACCCTCGTGTCCCAATTATTTTCATAAACCTAGCTAATTCAATTCTCTAGAAACCATGCCTTAGGGTTTCCATTCTATGCATGATTGTTCTCATGTCTTCCATGCTTTTCAAGGTTCTCATGATAAATAGCATATAATGTTCATGATTTCAAGGATCTTATGATAAATAACTATGTATGTTCATGATTCCCCTCTTTAATTCGTGATTTATGTACATGATATGATGGTAGCATGATCTCTAAGACTCAGCCATGATTTAGCAAAGTTTTCGAAAACATGGCCCGTTTGAAATATACGATTTTACCATGATTTTAGTACATATGATTCATACTATGATTTGAGTCTATGATTTTCATGAATTCAGTATGATCATCATGTTTATGGTTCTTTAGACTCTCAGGTCTCTTGCTAGTTAGAAAGTAGCCCTGACTAGTCTTAGAACATCAGTTTTGAGCCCCCAGTATTAGCATGTTCAAGGTCCTTTAGACACTCGGGATCCTTTTTAGATAAAGTGGTTCTGACTAGTCTTAGGACATTAGCTTTAGATTATCAGTTTACATGTATCCTTATGTTCAGTTGGGAGTAGTACTTAGTACTGAGTAGGCCGGGGTTCTAACATACCCGAATCTTAGAACTACGTGCCACTGTAGGATATTAGATTTTCGATAGTAGAGAAGGTTTTCCTTAGCCCGAGTAATATGGTATCCTTGATAGTAATATGTCTCCCTTACCTCAATGGACGTATGTAGGGGTCATCATTAGTTAAGAATGTCTCTCTAAGTTCACGAGTAATATCATGCAGTCATGGTTATTACCCTTGGCAAGGTATGAACACTCTACCATTCGAGGTTACACGTTGGGCTCCATGGGATTCACATTGGAGATCGTCGGTTAATAGGCTCTCCAATAGCATAGTACAATTCCAGTTTTAGTTTCGATTGCAGTTTTTAGTTTATGATTTCAGATTCAGTCTTCAATATACGTATATGACCTTTAAAACCAGTTTTACTTGCATTTCATTAAATGTTTCAGACTAGCATACCATGTCAGTATTCAAGCATCTTAAATAGGTCACTGTACTTTACCTCAGTTTATATATTCTGCCATGTCTTATGTACAGTCCTTTTCTCAGATTTACAGCATGTTATCGATTTCTATTATATTTTCCATATATTCAGTACATTCTATGTACTAACCATATACTTTATGTACTATATCATTTTATGATATAGATCCAGGTATTCAGACTCAGCCCCACGGGTAGACACGTTCTGGACTTTATCAGCTAGCAGTAGTGAGTCCTCATCTTTTGAGGACGGGAGTTATGTTTCTTTATTCCAGTTTTAGTTTCGATGCAGTTTGTGTGAATTGCAGTTTTTAGTTTATGATTTCAGATTCAGTCTTCAATATACGTATATGACCTTTAAAACTAGTTTTACTTGCATATCATTAAATGTTTCAGACTAGCATACCATGTCAGTATTCAAGCATCTTAAATAGGTCACTGTACTTTACCTCAGTTTATATATTCAGCCATGTCTTATGTACAGTCCTTTTCTCAGATTTACAACATGTTCTCGATTTCTATTATATTTTCCATATATTCAGTACATTCTATGTACTAACCATATACTTTATGTACTATATCATTTTATGATATAGATCCAAGTATTCAGACTTAGCCCTACGGGTAGACACGTTCTGGACTTTATCAGCTAGCAGTGGTGAGTCCTCATCTTTTGAGTACGGGAGTTATGTTTCTTTATTTCAGCATATTTTAGTTTCAGATTTTAGAGTTATCTGGGGACTTGTCCGAGCAACTTATTAGATTAGTAGAGGCTTTTAGACACAATATAGTGTAGTTTCAGCTTATAACTCATTGTTTTAACAAACTAAGTCCTTATGCATAATGGTCAGTTACTTTGCAGATAACATCCGCTTAGATATGTTGTATTAGTTGTTTTTATATTGAACTATGCTATGCCATGGGTTAGCTTGGAGAAATTCGTGTTTTTAAGTCCCATTTTACGGCTAGGGCGTAAACTCAGGTCGTGAAAAACTTGGTATTGGAGTATCAGGTTTAGGTGTGTCATTGCGTGTCTGAAAGCCGCATTAAGTAGAGTATTTTTCATGAGTGTGAAGCGCGTCACTTATGAGAAAGAGGCTACTGGATATTTTAGGAAACTTTCTTTCTTTCATGATCTATATCATGCGATGAAGTTCAACTCTCTTATTCTTCTAACTCGTGCTATACACGTTTGTAGAAATATGCCTCCCCGTAGTGTCAACGAAAGAAGAAACTGCTATGGTCCTGGGAATGGCAATGGAGATGGGCCTCAGCCAGCCCACTAGCTCCAGTTGATCCTTTGCATGAGCAGGTGACTCATGCTGAGTTCAGGGCTTCTTTCTAGATGTTGGCACAGGCTATGACGGCCCAAGTCAACCAGTAGGCAGTGACTCATGTGAAAATGAATGGGAATGTGGCGATGGCTAGAGTGCGAGACTTCAATGAATGAATCTGCCAAACTTTCATGGTTCAAAAATGGATGAGGATCCACATGAATTCATTGAGGAGTTCCAGAAGATTACCTAGATTATGGGGATATCAGGAGAGGAGAGTGCTGATTTGGCCTCCTACCAACTGAAGGGGCTAGTTCATATTTGGTTTTAGCAATAGAAGGAAAGCCATAGGGCAGACGCAGTGCTGGTGAGTTGGAATAAGTTCATAGTAGCCTTTCTAGATAGGTTCTTTTCCCGGGAGTTGAGGGAAGCAAAGGCTGTAGAGTTTATCTATTTGAAATAAAATAATATAATGGTGTAGGAGTATGCCTTGAAGTTCACTCAACTGTCAAAATTATACTTCGGATATGGTTGCTGAACCGAGGGCTCGTATTAGCAAGTTCGTAAATGGAGTCTCAGACTTAGTGGTCAAGGAGTACAGGACCGCTATGCTTATCAGTGACATGGACATTTCTAGAATCATGATCCATGCCCAGTAGGTCGAGGAGGAAAAGTTAAAGGAAATGGAAAGGGAGATCAAGGGAGCAAGGACATGGGCTCTGAGTAATCCCAACAGAGGACGATAGGAGGATCTTATCACAGACTCGTCAGTTGTCATCAGCCCCAGCACCATCGATAGCGATTGTTCCATCTAGATCTAAGGTAAGGGAGATTACATATCTAGCTTGAAAGAGATGTGGGAAGAACCACCTAGAAGAGTGTATGGCTGGTTCAGATACTTGCTTCTGGTGCGGCAAGTTGGGCCATAAACTTAGAGATTGCCCAATAGCCAACGGGTGAAAGTAGAGCCCCCAGCCACCTCTTCGGTAACTCCATCAGCCCACCCACCTCGCAGGGTGCATCATCTAGTGCAGGTGGCGGACAATGTCAGAACTGCTTCTACTCCTTGTCATCACACTGGGATTAGGAGACTCGCCAGAAGTAGTCACAGGTATGTTATGAGCTTTTTATGTTGATCCTTGCATGTTGTTAGGCCCAAGAGTTGCAGTATAAGGTATAAGAACCCTTTTAGCATTCTTGTATGAGATTCATCCCGTGGAGTATATGAAATGGTTATAGGTATGAAGCCTTTAGTGATTGCTTTAGAGCCGGATGGGAAGTCAAAAGTTAGTGATGTTATCCTAGCCTTAAGAAGGGATCCAAGAGCCTTAGAAGGATGACTTTAAGCTAAGGAGGAGATGATAAGTTGAAGGGCCAAGTCAAGTCTTGAGTATTCTAGTAGGAAAGTTCCAGAAATAGTATCTATGGGATGTCGATTCATTCCTATTTATGTGTCTTCCCCTATGTTTCAGTCAACATTACACTCTACTCATGCCTATGTTTAGATTTCCAGAACAATAGGTAATCGCTTCAAATTGCGATCCCAGTCTTATTCCATGATTTCATAAATCTCAACCTCATGTCACGAAACCAATTACGTATGTAAACTTATGCCTCCCAGTATGCTTAGCTCTACGAACTCAATCATTAGAATTTGCCTTAACGGCTCAAAAAATCATGCTACCTCATGTATGTGCTCAGTTCAGATGTTGTGAATGATTCGTTCTTATGATTTTCTTAATCTCATCCCTATGTATGTTCATCTGTAATAACCCAAATTAAATTAAAGGTTATATTGTATTTAACATATAATAGTACTAAATAAATAAATAAAAGGAGTAGGCCACACCCATTATTTTTATTATGGTGGCTGCCACGTTTAAAACAACTAAAGGAGTAGAAATATTAGGGTAATTGATATCTTAATTTTTGGAAGAAAAGAAGTGACTCAGCGAGAAGATTTTGGAGAGTTCACGGACGGCGATAGAAAGCTAGCGCATTAGAAATTTCACAGTCAGGTATCAGGACTACTTTGACTCTTTAGCTATATATATATATATATATATATATATATATATATATATAAAAGGAGGGTAATAAGTTATGGCAAAATAATGAATCAATAAGGATACTTAACGAGAAGATACTGGATGCTTAATTTTTATAAATATTAAATTTGTGAATAGTCTAGTAGATAATGACAACCATTGCAGTGGTGTATTTGATTGAATTTGAATAAAAGAATATCTCGACTTATTATAATGGAGTGAGACCCAAGAGGATTCTGCAATGAGCATAATCTCTTATAGCTAGACATAAGAGTCGAACCTATAATGAGAGCCCACGTATAAGATTTTGCATTAGAAAATCCATTCGAACATTGAGGCATACTATTTTAGTAAGTGTTTGGTAATTATTCTTTTAGCCATGAAGATGCCTTAATTTACTCAATGTTCTTGAAAGTATGGTATTCATTTATATAAATTATAATTAAATAATTAGGGTGGACAGTGGCATTGTCAATTTTCCCCTCCTTTAATTCGTGGAGGTGTGAGATGTAAAAGTTAGCTCTAAGCTTGAAAATTTAAAATATTGAGATTTGACTCGGACTAGCATAATTGATATTGTTAACCAATGTTTTGAATAGATTGGGGCTATTGAAAGCCGTTTGGTTGGTGGTTTAGACATTGAAAGGTTGGGGAACTTGGTATTAATAAGGTAAGTGAAACTTTAAGCTTTGAATGCTTGCTTTTCAAATCTATATTAAAAATATATTTTGTCTGCCTGGTTCATGTGTTGAGACGAGCACGTACTTGGCAGAATCGGTAGTCTTCAAGACCAGCCATGTATATCTTATATTTAAGCACACCAAAACTCTCTTTATTATAATTATTTCGTTGAGTGATACGACTTTGAGCCTTGAGGTTGGGGCATTGTGTATGTTCCTAGATATCACTGACATTTTGTATGCTTCTTGATAGTATTGGATATTGTGTATGCTTCTTGACAATACTGAGCATTGTGTATGTTGTTGTGGAATCGTGGTGTTGAGTAAATTTCTTAGATGTCATTCATGACAAGCCCTCAGTATAAATTGTGTTGAAATATATAATATTCTTGATAATTAATTGTGTGAACCTTGTTGAAGATTATATTATGATATAATTCTTGTGCTTTTGGTGAGTTTATTGTATGTATGAATTCTTGTGCTTATGGTGAGTTCATATGTATGTATGTATGTGTGTGTGTGTATATATATATATATATATATATATATATATATATATATATATATATATATATATATATATTAACACTTATTCTGAGGTACTTAAAGTGGCAGGTCAAGGATCTTACTGAGTTATATTTATATAACTCACTCTTTACTTGCATGTCTATGCAGATATCATTACAGAGCGTGAGACTAGTGGCTGACGAGTTCATTCGTGTAGACTTTATTGCTGAGGTGAGCCTTTGCATTGATTCATGGAGGCTATCACTTTAGCATTATCTATTTTATAACATATACTTTTTAGGGCTTGCATGTTCGACAGTTAAACTCATGTAACTCTATTAGATGCTCCATGGTCTTATTGTGGGATTTGGGCTAGAAACTTAATATTTAAGAGATTATTAAAATTGATAGATTAATTTTGGGATTCCGTTGAATCACTATTTCTATTTAAGAATTATTAATGTATTTAGACTTGTATGTATTTGCTCTCAGTACTTATATAAATGATCAAGTGAAATAGATAAGTTTGTTCGCCCGTTGGATGATATTAGCGGGTGTCGGTCACTTCTAGAGGGTACTTTGGGATGTGATATCACCCATAACATAAATGATAGTTGCAATAGATATATTCAGAATTGACTCCTCATTCATGCCTTAGATTCTCGGGAGGTAGAAGTTCATGAAGTGCAGTTGTTACACATGTCATGGAACTTGAGGAGCTTTCGGAATAGTATAAGGTATGGAGGAGTCGTAAGATGAGTTTAGTGATAGGCTTCAATTGTTTGTTGGCATTGGAGAAGTTCGGTGCAGTTAGCATGGTGTTTTTATAGGAGGATATAGGATGTTGGGGTGAAGAAGTATTGATGGAAATGGCAGACTCTAATAGAAGAAGGTTTCAGTTGAAACCTTCGTCTGTCAGGTTCGTAAGTTGGAAAAAATAGGGGAGTTGGCCTCAATGAAGGTTTTATGGAGAAATTAACCAATGGAAGGATATACTTGGGGAAAACACATTCATCTAAGTCATACTCTCATTCAGATCAGATATCATGATAGCTAGTTCGATATCAGAAAGCAACTTGGGATTGATAACTCTATCCTTACCAGCTCGGTTTTAATTTGGAGAAATAGTTCCTCCTCAGTACTCTACTTAATTCTATGTCAGTCTCATGTCTTTAAGTCCTTCTCATATCTTAGCATGTATGCATGATTCATGCATTCAGTTCAGCTATGTAAGTCAGCCCGTAGTCAGACACTCCATCAGCATTCAGCCTTTAGTATTCAATTTCTTTGGATTGCAACTCTCTCTCCCTACTCTTCCAACTTAGTTAGTCCCCATTCGAGGACGAATATTTCCAAGGGGAAGATAATGTAAAACCCCGAAGGTACTTAAGATCAGATTCTGGATTAAAGTAGGAAGCAATAGAAATTTTGCACCAGACCATAGAATGGGTTGTTAGGTGAGCCGTTAAGTCACTTAATGATTCGTTAAATAACCCGTCAAGTTGGGTGATTTTTGGGTTTCACATTTTTATGTCCAGTGATGACGAGTCAAGTGAAGATTTATTAGTTCTATTGATAATTCGTTAAGTAGGTTGTTAAGATAGACGTTCAGATGAAAATCAGGGATGATCAGATTGGTTCCAGATGTAACGACTGGATGTAACGAGTTGTTAAGTATAGGGACGACTCGTTAAGTGACTCGTGGTCACTGCCAGGTCTAATTTACGGACGGGATCTCAGGTGTATTTTAGTAAAATTCTCTACTTCTAACTCCTAAATGATTTCATATTGGGACTTCTAAGGAGAGAATTAAAGGGATTTTCCTAGCCTAATCCCTCATTCTACCCTAAAACATCCGTAAGTCATCCTCTCCCTTCTCTTCTCAAGGCTCAAGAACTAGGATTTCTCTCCAAAGTGCAGCAAGCTTCAAGTTATTTGAGGGAATGCTTTAACCAGGTATGTGTGACTTCAACAAGGGTTTTCTTTCACCCTTGTGTTCCAATTATTTTCAGAAACCATAGCAAATTCAACTCTCTAAAAATCATGTCTTAGTGTTTCTATTCGATGCATGATTTCTCTCATGTCTTCCATGATTTTTAAGGTTCTCATGGAAAATAACATATAATGTTCATGATTTCAAGGATTTTATGATTAATAGCTATGTATGTTCAGGATTCCCCTCTTAAATTCATGATTTATGTCCATGATATTATGGTACCATGATATCTAAGACTCAGCCATGATTTAGCACAATTTTCGAAAACATGGCCCGTTTGAAGTATATGATTTTACCATGATTTAAGTACCTATGATTTATATGATTTGAGTCTATGATTTTTATGAATTCAATATGATCATGTAATTCCTCGAAAACCCTAATACCAGACCTGGGAATTGAAACAGAGAAAATAGGATTTTCTACACCAGGTCACAGAATGAGTCGTCCTGTGACCCATGAAGTAAGACACGAGTCGTGGAGTGACTCATGGGGAAAGGTTCGGATTTGGTTGAAAATATGGGGATTTGAGTGACCAAGGGTGTGACCACGAGTCGTTAGGTCACCCATGGTCAAGGATGGGCAAAGGAAGAAGAAAAGTGGAACAATGTACTTAACGGGTCCTCACCATGACTCCTTGGGAACACCACGAGTCGTGGTGTCGCCCGTGGTGACCCCCTGGTGATTTTTGGCAGTGTTGAGGACGAGAGGTGACCACAAGTCATGGTCACCACTAACGACCCGTTATGTCCCATGTGGTCACAGCAGTGGATTTTTGGGCAGTGTACTTCATAAGTTGGACCATGAGTCGTGGTCACTAGGCACGACTCATCTAGCCCCTCGTTGGGACTGGCATGGTGATTTTTCTGAGAGATTCTTAGGGGATTTTCCGTGATTTTCTAAACTCCGAGACTCTAAACTACATTATATTGGGCTCTTCCAGGAGGGAGTTAAAAAGGTGATGGACATTTTCCTCTCACCCACTCTCGATACTTAGACTTAGAATGCAGAAACTCTCAGGGCCAAAACTAGGGCAATCGACTTCTTCTCAGATTTTCAAGGAATTCTCTCCAGGATTTCTTCACCAGGTATGTGAAAATTCACAAGGGAATAGTTCTTCCCTTGTGTCCGCAAAATCTTCGTTATTTTCCTCTTTCAGTTTAGCCTTATGGATTTGAAATGTAGAAGATTTTTAGACTTATATCTTTAAAATTTTGAGTAATATATTTCTCATGATTTTAACTGCTTATTATTCCCTATTTCTAGACATTTATGAGAATTGTATCTTGTAGAATAATTTAACCCTAAGTCTCAGTTCAGTAGAATTTAGGATCTTGCGTGTTGGATTAGTTTCCCTATAGCTTGATCCTAACAGATTTGAAATCCCCATATTATTAGTGTATGTGGAGATTTTAGTCAAATAATTACATGTCCAATCTCAGTTAGATTATTAGACTCAGTATTTTCAGAAATGTCAGCTGATCAGTTTGACTATAAATAAATTTTGAGGTATCAATGATGCCTCCCAGTTATCAGTATTAAGACTCAGACATCAGTTATCAGATTTTAGAGGTTCTTTAGACGATTACGGTGCTCCAGATAAGCAGTTTTGACTAGTCTTAGAACCACCAGCTTCAGCCTCAGTTTGTTCTTTAGACGGTTATGACGCTCCCAAATAAGCAACTCTAACCAGTCTTAGAACACCAGTTTCTAAATTCGGTCCTATAAGACTTTCAGGGTACTCTCAGACAACATCCCTGAGCTAGTTGTAGTCTTGGGCCCTCAGTATCGAGCTATCTGCTTGGCAATAGTAGTCATGGTAGGACTATCCAGTGGGAGTAGGACTTAGCACCGAGAGGGTCGGGGTTCCAGTGCCCCCAGGTTCTTAGAACTATGTTGCCACCATAGGTTATATTTTATTGTCCTCATGGCCCCAGACAGTGATCTCATAGTCCATGCCTTTATACCCTGGCAAGGTATATTGAGTCCTATCGATAGGGTGTGCACATCGGACTCCACGTCTAGCTCGTGTGGTTATAGTCGGTTATAGCCTCTCCCACTAGTCAGATTAGCTCAGTTCAGTTCAGTCTCAGTTTAGCTCAGTGTAGAATAATTTCAGACTACTCAGTATAGTTATCAGTTCAGTATAGCAATTCAGATCAGTATCTCAGATTTAGGGCATGTCTTTGACCATCAGACTAGGTCATTTTGACCACCTCAGCATAGTTCAGTTTATTCAGTTACAGTATTTCAATTGGTCATTATATGTCCTTATAGTTCATTTGTTTTATTCTCCATGTTATGGTTCATCTTACTTACTCAGTACATTCAAAGTACTGACGTATACCTTTTATGTTGTATCATTTCATGATATAGCTGCAGGTTCTTAGTCTCAGCACTATTAGCAGATCTCACTTAGAAGCTTTCAGTTGCATCATTGGTGAGTCCTCATCTTTCGAGGATGAGGATTATTTTTTTCATCTATATTTCTTTTAGTTAGACTTAGAGTTAGCTGGGGGCTTGTCCCAGCAACTCATCAGATAGATGGCTTTCAGACATAGTCAAAGAATCAGATTTTTAGTTTGTTTTCAGTTGTATAAAAATTTATGATTTAGTTTTTCTTCTTAAATGTTTTATTTTATTATTTTAAAGCATCCGCTATATTTTTACTCAGAATGCCAGTGTCATGATAGACCATGGGTTGACTTGAGGTTATTTGTGACTTCAAGTACCGTGTCTCGTCTAGGGTATAGACTCAGGGCATAACAGATTAGCATGTTTATGGTTCTTTAGACTCTCAAGCCTCTTACTAGTTAGAAAGAAGCCCTGACTAATCTTAGAACATCAGTTTTGAGCCCTCAATATTAGAATGCTCATGGTCCTTTAGACTCTTGGGATCCTTGTTAGATAAAATGGTTCCAACTTATCTTAAGACATCAACTTCAGATTATCAGTTTACAAATATCCTTATATTCAGTTAGGAGTAGTGCTTAGCATCGAGTAGGTCGGGGTTCCAACATGCCCGAGTCTTAGAACTACATGTCACCATAGGATAAGGGATTCTTGATAGTAGAGAAGGTCTTCCTTATCCCGAGGAATATGGTATCCTCACTAGTAAGAGTGTCTCCCTTGCCTCAATAGGCGTATGCAGGGTGTTAGTTGAGATTGTCTACCTGAGTTCACGAGTGATATTATGCCAGTCATGATTCTTACCCTTGGCAAGGTATGAACACCCTCCCAACTGGGGTTACAGGTCGGGCTCCATGAGGCTCACATTAGAGATTGCCAGTTAATAGGCTCTCCTACAGCACTGTACAGTTTCAATTTCAGTTTCAGTACAGTTTGTGTTAGTTACAATTTTTAGTTTATGATTTCAAATTCAGTCTTCAGTACATGTATATGACCCTTAAAACCAGTTTTACTTGCATTTCTTTAAATGTTTTTAGACTAGCATACTATGTCAGTATTCATGCATCTTAGATAGGGTCACTGTACTTTACCTCAGTTTATATTCAACCATGTCTTATGTACAGTCCTTTTCTCAGATTTACAGCATGTTCTCGATTTATATAATGTTTTCCATATATTCAGTACATTCTAAGTACTAACCATATAATTATGTACTACATCATTTTATATATAGATCCAGGTATTCAGACTCAGCTCCGCGGGTAGACATGTTTTGAATTTTATCAGCTAGCAGTGGTGAGTCCTCATTTTTTGAGGATGGGAGTTATGTTTCTTTATTTCAGTATTACTTTAGTTTCAGATTTTGGAGTTAGCTGGGGACTTGTCCAAGAGCTCATCAGACTAGTAGAGGCTTCAAGATAGTGTAGTGTAGTTTTAGCTTATGACTTCATGTTTTAACAAACTATGTCCTTATGCATAATGATCAGTTACTTTTTAGATAGATTCCACTCAGATATGCTTTATTAGTTGTTGTTATGTTAGAACTATGTTATGTCATGGGTTATTTAGGAGTCATTCATGGTTCTATGTCCCGTGTTACAGCCAGGGTGTAGACTCGGGTTGTGACATCTATAGCACCACATACTTGGTCACACATCATTTATAGTTATTAAGAATCTATTTCATGTTAACCTTCAAACTATTAAGGATAGAATAACCAATTGTACTATATTTTCATGTGCTAAATACACAAAATTACCATTTCTAACCAATAGTATTAAGAGCACTACCTCTCTAGAACTCATACATGTAAATCTATAAGGTCCTTATAAAGTTCCAACCTTTGATGGGAATAAATACTTTCAAACAATTGAAGATGACTATTCAAGATTTACTTGGGTATTCTTACTAAAACAAAAGTCTAATATGCATGTGCCTTTACAATATTTTCTGAACTTTTCTAGAACTCAGTTTGATAAAACAATAAAAGTTATAAGAACAAACAATGGAACAAAATTCATTAATCATATTTGTGATGCTATGTTTAAACAATTGGGTATTGTTCATCAAACTACCTGTGTATACACTCCCCAACAGAGTTGGGTGGCTAAAAGAAAACATAGGTACATATTAGAAGTAACTAGACCTATCAGATTTCAAGCACATATACCTACTAAAAGGTATATATAATTAAAAGATTGCCTAGTTCAGTCCTTAAGCAGGTGTCACCTTATGAAAAACTAGAGAAAAATAGGTCATCTATCAATCACTTAAAAGTTCTGGGATACCTGTGTTATGCTAAAGATCCTAACTAACAAGACAAATTAATTCAAGAACTAAACTAGTTATACTCATGGGCTATTCAAAACTAAAGAAAGGTTATATCTTGTATGACATAGCTGATCACACTTCTTTTTGTCAACAAGGATGTTACATTCAATGAAGGAATATTTTTCACAGAATCTCTGTTCACTAGCACCCACTCTGTAGCAGATAATGCTGACAACTGCATAAATGATGTTATTAGTTTTTCTTCTAAAGAGCATAATCTACACGAGTCTCAAAATTAGACATCAACTTAGGCTCAGTGTTACCTATTGCTCTAGATGATTCAACACCTCTCACTTAGTCTCAAGATTTAGCTGTTGATCAGGATACCTCTATAAGAGTTCCATCACATCAAGTAATATAATAATCTCAGAATTTACAAGGTGCTCTGTCACGATCCAAGTGGCCTTGATTGGAACCTACACAGGTAATGCCTCCAAATTTTCAGGGCAAATACCACCGCTGTCAATTTCAAGTCATGCATAGGGTAGTTCTTCTCATGCACTTTCAGTTGTCTTAAAGCATACACAATAACCTCCTGCATTAACAAAACACCCAATCCAGACCATGAGGCATCACAATAAACCACAAAATCTTTACCTTTTACTGGTAGTGCCAGAATAGACTTTGTGGTTAGCAAGGTTCTGAGCTTTTGGAAGCTCTCTTCACATTCTTCAGACCGCTGAAATGGCTCGTCCTTTTGGGTCAACCTTGTCAATCGAGAGGCAATGACCACAAAGGCCTTCACAAACCGGCGGTAATAACTGGTCAGCCCCACAAAGCTCCGAACCTCTATCACCGTAATGGGCCTAGCCCAATTTTGGACCACCTTCACCTTTTGTGGATCAACCTTAATCCCTTCCTTGGAGACTACATGCCCCAAAAATGACACCGATTCCAGCCAAAATTCACATTTCGTGAACTTTGCATAAAGTTGCTTCTCCTTCAGTAGCCCAACACAATCCTCATGTGATTCTCATGTTCCTTAGTCTTGGAATACATCAAAATATCGTCAAAATATCGTCAATAAAAACTATTATAAAGGACTCTAGGTAGGATTTAAAAATATCATTCATCAGGATCATGAATATTACTGGAGCATTAGTGAGTGCAAATGACATGACCAAAATCTCATAATGCCCATACCTGGTCTAAAAATCGATTTTCGGAATATCATCAGCACAAATTTTCAGCTGATGGTAGCCTGATCTCAAATCAATCTTTAAGAACACTGTTGCACCCTGTAGCTGATTAAAAAAGTCATCTATTCAGGGAAGGGGATATTTGTTCTGAATGGTTACTTTATTTAATTGATGGTAATCAATGCACATCCGCATGCTACCATCTTTCTTTTTAACAAACAACACCGTGACACACCACGGGGAGACATTCGGCCTGATAAACCCTTTACTAAGCAACTCTTGCAACGGCTCCTTGAGTTCTCTTAACTCATCTAGTGTTATTCTGTATGGAGGTATGAAAATAGGTCAGGTCTCTGACTCTAAATCTATACAAAAATCAATATCACGGTCCAGCGGCATGCTAGGCAAGTCCGTGGGAATACCTCTAGAAACTCACGAACTATCGGGATCGATTCTATGGAGGGACCTCTTAACTATTATTTGAATGTGGGCTAGATAAGCTGAAAACCCTCACCCTATCAATTTTCAGCCGCGAATGTAAAAGATAAGCTTCTTAGGAGCGAGGCCATAATTATCTTTCTACTCCAATATCGCCCTTTGTAATGATCAAGACTGGTAAGTCCATCGGTCCATACAGTTATCCATGTACCAGTAGAAGATTTGGCAGCTGTCGCGGCCCCTGCTTCTTCAGGTGGAACTCCTCGACGACCCTGGCATCGCTATGGTGACTATCTTAGCATGGCAATCCATAATGACATAGTAAGGAGATAGCCAACTCATTCCCAAGATAACATCAAAGTCTACCATGTCTAAGATCACCAAATCTACTAGTGTATCACAATCCATAAAATCCACTGAATAAGCAGGAAAACCCTATCCACAACCACAGAATCCCCGACAGATGTAGAAACATAAATCAAAATGTCCCAAGTAAGATCCAATTCCACAACAAAATAAGCAGACACATAGGAAAAGCCAGAGCAAGGATCAAATAAAGTCGTAGCCATTTTATCACATATAAGAATAGTACCTATGATAACTGCATCTGAAGCCTCTACCTTAGGTCGACCGGGGAATGCATAGAAGTGGGCCTAGCCACCTGCCTGAGACCCGCCCCTGTTGGGCTGTATACCCCTTTTACCAGACTGAGTACCATCCCTTCCTATCTGGACATCCCTTCTACCTATTTGGGTGCCACCTCTAACTGTTGGTTGACTGCCCCGCCCAAGCTGGGGGCGATCCCTGTTGAAAGCATTATCTCCTCTCCCTGTTATGGTCGGAGCTCGGGGAGCTAGGTGCGGAACAATCTACCTGCCCTTTCCAAACCTGGGACACCATCTACGAATGTGTCCATACTCCCCACACTTATGACGTACCTTATCAATCACTGGATTTTGATCCAGAACAGAAGAGATAGGGCGAGCCCCAAAGTCTGAGCGAACTATCTAGGTGCTCCTAACTGTACCTGAAGGCCACTAAATGGTCCCTAGTGGACCCCCACCGATACCTGCATAGCTGACTGAATAGGGCGTCCCTATTACCGCTGGGAAATTGGAGCCCTAGCAAAAGATCTATCGAAGCTACCACCTTCTGAACTTTTTTCTTGACATTTCTCGCATAACCATCTTGCTTAACCCCTTCCACATTTTTCACAAACTCTATCACTTTCTGGAAAGTCTTACCTACTGAGACCATCTGCAGAGCTAACAATTGAAAACCAACATTCAGGCCCTTAACAAACCGTCTGACCCTCTCATACTATGTGGATAGCAATGGAAGGGCATACCTAGACAACAAGTGGAATCAGGCCTCATAGGCTACAACTGAGGAGTTTTCCTGCTCAATATTGGTGAACTCATCTCGTCTCCAGTCTCACAGGGTATGAAGCACATGTTTCTCTAGTAAAGTGAAGTAAAAGTGAGTCCAGTTCAATAGCGATAACCTTGTCTGTCTACACTCCACAAATGCTCTCTATCAGAGCTTGGCATCCCCATTAACTGAAAGGTGACAAATTCCACCCCATACTTCTCCACTGCTTCCATCTTATGGAGCCTCCCATGAAAATCAGTGATAAACTCATAGGCATCCTCAACCTTAGTTAGGGCTGGTCATTTGGCCGGGACGGGACGGGACGAGGGGAAGCGGGAGGGGAAGCCGGACCGGGACAAATCGGGACGGACCAATAGTCCCGTCCCGTCTCACTATATTAACGAGTTGGGATGGGACGGGATAAATGGGACAAACGGGACAAAAATAATTTTTTTAATTTTTTTTTTAATATTAAAATTTAAATGTTTTTAAAAATTTTATAGTCTTAAAAGTCTTATATTTAGAAATAAGAATTTCAATTGTAAGACTAATAGTTGGAAGTTAGAAGTTAGAACTTAGAATTTAGAAACTTAGAAGTTAAAATTTATAAATAAGAAAGAACTTCAAAGTTCAAAGTTGAACTTGAAATTTGAAATAGAAATTTAAGGCTAAAAATTCAATTAAAGTCTAAACTCTAAACTCTAAAGTTTATTAAAGACTTAAAGTTTTAAATTTAAAGTCTAAAAACTTAAAGTTTGAAATTTGAAATATGAAGTAAACATTTAGTTATTAATTTAAAATTTGAAAGTTGCAAATTGAAAGTAAGAATTTAATCTTGTAAAGCTAAAATAATCTATAAAGTTTGTTAAACACTTAAAGTCTTAAGTCTTAACTCTTAAAGACTTAAAGACTTAAAGTTTGAAATTTTAATTTTTGAAATTTGAAATTTTAATTTTGATTTTTGAAATATGAAGTAATTATTGAATATTTATTTGTATCTATAACTTATAGATATGTTTGTAAGTAATTAAGATATAATACAACAGGTAATGAAATTAAAAATTAAGGCTAAAAGCCTTTAAATTTATTCATATAAAAATTAAAATAATATCATAAAAATTAGTATTACAATTTACAAACATTAGTAGAGTGCCTAATCTACGCAACCACCCTCTAGGAAGGGTTCTGTTTGGATTAAGAGAATATAATACTAATATTTGTACATATTAAATCTCTTTCTAATTCTTCTATTTGTTGAGATGAAATATTTTTCGGCACCGGCATAGATTGTTGTCGGTGTTGCGCTTCCATGTCATCATCACTATTAATTGCTGAATCCAAAAAAACTTCTTGTTGAGAAGTTAACTTCGGTAGTCCGTGATTTCTCCGCTCCGCATTGATCCAATCTCTGAAAGTTATAGATACCTCCAAGCTGTCTTCTGCTAGTGAATATCGATGATCTCCAAGTTGAAATCTTGTCGCACTGAAAGCAGCCTCTGAAGCAACAGATGATGCTTAAATAGCTAGCACGTCCCGAACCATCTTGCTAAGCATTGCAAATACGCTGCGATGAGCCCTCCACCAATTCAGAATGTCTGGAGTGCCGTCAGCGGAAATTGTAACATTTTCCCTAGTTGAAGAAAGATAGTCATCAAAATCATAATTGTCGGAAAAATCAAGACCAATAGTACTTTGCACATATCGATGGGTACTATCTACTCGGACCCTAGAAGTTCCAGGAGCATTGACGAAATTACCACTATGCAACTGGCAATAAGTTTCATACATCATTTTAGCCTGCACTTTAATACTATTTTTACAACTTTCTAAAGTTGGAGTTTCATTATCTTCTCTTTCTAAATTTTCATATATTTTTGAACAACTCCTCTTGTACCTCATTCTTTATATTCTGGGTTAAAAAGTATAGCAGTTAAATAAATTTGAGGGATAGAAAAAAATATTTTTTAGACTTTTGAATCATGACCTCAATAGCCGGTGTAAACTTTTCATTGTTTTTATGTTCAGTAAATTTAGTAGTAACAACACGGGATCTTTTTCCCATGAGAGGTAATAAGAAGAATTCTAGAATGGATTGCTAACTATGCCTACATTACGGATAAATGAAAATTTAATAAATTTATTAAAACTTTACAAATAGTTGAAAAATACACGCCAGAAAAAGTTTTTGTTGCTTGATAAAATAATTTTAAAAATTGATTAAGTTCATTTATTTCCTCCCAGACATTATCATCAAGTTTCAAATCAGGTTTGGCATTATAAGCATTATACAACATAGTGATAGACCTTCTATAAATATATGCAACTTCTAGCATTTTGTATAATGAATTTCATCTAGTTTTTACATGTTTTGGAACTTTTCTATATGGAAGTTCACATATTCTACAAAGTTCTTTAAATTCACGAAATATAGAACTTTTATTCATTCAAAAAATTCAAAAAACATGCTAATTCAACTTTATAACACCCAGTATCAAATAATTTAATGTCATCCTATATAGCGAAATTAAATATATGAGCAACACATCTAACATTGAAAGAATCACTATTAATTGGACATAATCGAGTTCTTAGCATACTAGCAACACTAGTATTAGAAGAAGCATTATCTAGTGTAACACTCAAAATTTTATCACAAATGCCAAAAGATTGTAAAATTTCAAGTATAATAGCAGCTATATATGTAGCAGTTTTTCTCTGCTCACAAATTTTATAACCTATTATTCTTTTTTGTATATTCGAATTATGATCAATCCAATGTGCAGTAACAGTTAAATAATCAACGGAATTGACACTATGACCCATATCAGAAGTAATAGAAAATCTACCATCAAAATAACTAAATAAACAACAAAGATAATGAGCATATTTTTCTTGAAATTCAAAAATATCATGTTTCACCATGCTTCGCGAAAAACCTTCAAAAGAAGGATTATATGTTTGTTGAATATACATAATAAATTCGGGATGGTAGGAAAAACTAAAAGGCAAACCACAGACCATAATCATTTTTGCGATGTTTTCATGGTCTCTATCCCTATCATATTTCCGTTGTGTAACAGGGTCACTTCGGTTTGAAGGATTTAACTGGCCTTGAACCATATTGGAACCCCCTTTCGATTCAATAGGAACATCACAACCGACGACTTTAGAGGCTTCTTTAGCTGCCAAATATTCAAGTTTAGAATATTGTAGTAAATATCTATGTAACGCCCCAGTTCCACCTTTGCTTCCACCACGTTCATGCTTAAATACCTTTTTACACTTATTACAAATAGCTTTCGTTCGTTCCTTATTTTGATGTATAAATTGCCAAACAGCTGAAGTTTTATCCCATTGAACCCTAGTCTTATCCCTAGTAGGATGTAAAGGGGAAGTTGAGCTTCACACTGAGACGTATCCTGAGTTGGAGCTTCGGTAACGGGACTAGTAAGTGTATCATCTAATTCTTCTTCTTCTACTTCTACTTCTATTTCTTCATCTAATTCTTCCTCTAATAAATTATCATAAATCCTTTCTAGAACTTCATTATCTAATGGAGTATCCGAATTAATATTAATAGGAGTACTACCAAATTGCGTAAAATCCTCGTTATTATTCTAACTCTAGGGACTGAAGAAGAACCACCAATTTTTTAGCAGTTGAACTAGAACCTGTATTTTTTTTACCAGTACTAATACATAATGCACCTGCAACCTTGGCCATAACACCCTTTCCTTTTCCAGATTTTTTTTTCAGAATCCATATTATAATTTATGAATAAATAAATAAAACACAACTAAAATTATGACTAAATAAATATAACACAAGTATATTTAAATAAATAAGATAGAAAAATTAAATGCATAAAGCCGTAAAAAAAAAATAACAAAAGTAAGTATGGATTATGGAACGAATGTACCAAACGTCTGTGTAAAAAACAGACGATTATAACTAATTGCCGGAAACTCGAAATTCAAAAATTGATGTAACAAAACTAGCAAGTAGCAATTAGCAACTTGAGAGTTGAGACTTGAAACTTGAAATTAAAATAACTAACACAATTTGAATTTGAAAATTATAAATTTTGAAATTTGGAGAATTAGAGAATGTAGATTGTAGGGAGAACTGAGAGAAATTGATAATTGATATTATTTGAGAGAATGAGTGTGTAGTAGAGATTAGAAAAGAGAAGAGATGAATTGTGAATAAATTGTGAAAATGTGGGGATATTTATAGTTTTTAAGAAAAGGACCAAAGTGTAATTTTTAAAATTAAGGGGTGTAAAAAACTTTTTTTTTAAATAAAGGGGGGTTGGGAAGGGGGGATGAAAAGGGAATATAGCCGTTGGGGGCTCCACCCCAACGGCTGGAAACGGCTAACTACTATTAAAAAACATTCTTAAAAAAACCGGCCAAAACCGGGATGAGACGGGCCGGGACTACCGGTAAATATTTCTGTCCCATCCCATCCCATAATTCTGATCCTCCCATCCCACTTACTAGCCGGGACTAGCGGGACCAGAAACCGTGCCAGAACCGGGACGGACCGGCCCGCCGGCCAGCCCTAGCCTTAGTGTTGTAAAAGGTAGGAGGCTTCATCTTTGTGAACCTCCAAAACAAGTCATGCTCATTCCATTCATCACCAATCTAGCCACTGACTTCGGAAACATCACTTCCTCAGAAATATCATCCATACGGGGAGCCACAACAACTGCATGTTGTATTCTGAATTATTGCCCTGCTGGAGTTTCTAGTGCTACTCCGTTACCCATGAGGCCGCTTAGAATATTTAGTACATGAGCTAGGACCTCGGAGGAAGCTGGAGCAACCGCAACCTCTCCTTGCATTGGTACCTCCGCCTCTACAGCCACTCTGTCTAGATATATAGGAAGCACTAGAGATTTTGACCTTTCCCGAGTAATTTAAATAAATAGGATAGAAAAATTAAATGCGTAAATCCGTAAAATAAATAAATAACAAAAGTAAGTATGGATTATGGAACAAATGTACCAAACGTCTGTGTAAAAAATAGACGATTATAACTAATTGTCGGAAACTCAAAATTCAAAAATTGATGTAGCAATTAGCAACTTGAGAGTTGAGACTTGAAACTTGAAATCAAACTAACTAACACAATTTGAATTTGAAAATTATAAAATTTTGAAATTTTGAGAATTAGAGAATGTAGATTGTAGGGAGATTTGAGAGAATTTGATAATTGATAATATTTGAGAGAATGAGTGTATAGTAGAGATTAGAGAAGAGAAGAGATGAATTGTGAAAATGTGGGGGTATTTATAGTTTTAAGAAAAGGACCAAAGTGTAATTTTTAAAACTAAGGGGTGTAAAATTTTTTTTTAAATAAAGGGGGGTTTGGGGGGGGGGGGGATGAAAAGGGAATATAGCCATTGGGGGGCTCCATCCCAACGGCTGGAAACGGCTAACTACTATTAACAAAAAAAATTCTTAAAAAAATCGGCTGAAACTCGGGATGGGACGGGCCAGTATCAGGAAGAACCGGGCCGGGACTACCGATAAATATTTCCATCTTGTACCGTCCCATAATTTCGATCCCCCCCATCCCACTTACTAGCCGGGACTATCAGGACCCAGAATCGTGCCGGAACCGGGATGTCCCATCCCGCCGGCCAGCCCTAGCCTTAGTGTTGTAAAAGGTAGGAGGTTTCATCTTTGTGAACCTCCAAAACAAGTCATGCTCATTCTAGTCATCACCAGTCTAGCCACTAACCTCGGAAACATCACTTCCTCAAAAATATCATCCATATGGGAGCCACAACAGCTGCATGTTGTATTACGAATTGTTGCCTTGCTGGAGTTTCTGGTGCTACTCCGTTACCCATGAGGACACTTAGAATATATAGTACATGAGCCAGGACCTCGGAGGAAGCTGGAGCAGTCGCAACCTCTCCTTGCGTTGGTACCTCTGCCTCTACTGCCACTCTGTACGGATATACGGGAAGCACTAGAGATTTTGACCTTTCCTGAGTAGGACCAGGGGCATGGGCCATATATCTGGCGACAACTGGACTTCGTTCCCCCCTCTCGGCCTCATCCTCTACCTCGAACTGTGACTTCTACCACGGGCTCGGGTGCTTCCTCTACGATTCCTCCTACGCGTGTCCTCACCATCTGAGAGAGAGAGAGAGAAAGAAAGAAGTTGTTAGATACCAATTTGAATCACTAGATACCGATTGAAATCAAGTAATAGCACGAAAATGAGAGAAAGAAGGGAGTTTTTATAAAGTTCTGTAGCCTCTCGAAGATAAGTTATGAACATCTTCGCACCGATCCGCGAGACTCTACTAGACTCGTTCTCTTACAATGAGATTAATGAACCTAGAGCTCTGATATCAACTTTGTTATGATCCAAGTGGTCGTAGTTGGCACCCACACAATCCTTCCGGTGGGTGAAACGATAAGTCCCAACTAATTACTGAATTGTGACAGTCATACAGTAAACGAGCATTCTAAAAACAATAGCGGAAGCCTTGAAATAGAATAAAAGAACAATCCCAACTCTATCTCTTACATCCCTAGAAACTGAAAATCATTTTACTCGAGGACATCTACCTAACATAGTCTAAGAGCAACAAATTAAGAAAATGAACAAGTCTATGTTTGAACAAAAGACATTCTCTGCGGTGGAATTATGGCAGCCCGATCGGATTCGCTCACCTTCAATTATCTGCAGCTGATCTACAGATGGGGTCGAGATGGACTTCCTGGATCGTAGTCTGCACTCAGAAAAGAAGTGCAGGAGAAGCATCAATACGACACAATATACTAATAGGTATTATCAATTGACCTTAGATAATAATGGATATATATGTATATATATCACACAACAACTATTCACAAAAACAATTATTCATTTCACAACCTTATAACATTGTTCTGCGGTTCTGCGCAATGTCTAAGCTTACCTACTAACTGGATAAGGCCTCACTGCGGCGGAGTTTCTGCCGGGAGGCAGTCCCACGGCTGCGGTAAGAGTACTGCTGCAGTGGTAATGTATAGGCAATAGCTCGAACCAACTATCAACCTTTTTCCCATGCTTAGTAGTTTTTCCCCAGATAGTCATCAATTCAGAATGATTGTATGCATGATAAGTTCGATGATCAATTCATCAACTTATTTATCTATTATGAACATATGAAATTCACAACAATCAATTCATCAACTCATTTATCAAATATAAATACATAAATTCTCATCAATCAATTCATCCTCTCATTTATCAAATATAAATACATGAATTCTCTACAATTAATTCATTATCTCATTTATCTATACTATATTAAAAGTGTGAAGATCCTTAAAAATGTTGATTGAACTTTTTGCCCTTCATTATAAGACATCACCAATAGACAAAATTGTCATTTACTATTTTTACACAATTATTATTTTAAATTATTATTTATAATTATTTTTATCACCTTATTTTATAATATTATATTTTCTATTTGTGACATAACTTTATTTATAATGTAAACCTAAAAAAGAATAAAAAATTTAAAAATCTCCACGTGTTATAAACATATTTGTATTATAGTGAATGTCTATAAAGGTATTTGTATTGTACTGGATACATGTGTTTATATCATTGTGAAAGTCTATCTTATGGAGAAAAGTTAGGAGAAATTATCCCTATAAATAGAGGGGTTCTCCTTCATTGTATTTCATCCCATCAAGAGAAATAAGAACTTCTCTTTTTTTTCTATAATATTCTTGTTCTTTCTTTATTATTTCATAACATGTTATCAGCACGAGTCTCTGCCTTGAGCACTCACTTTGAAAGATCTGAGGTAAGAAAAATTAAAATTTTTTTTTCGAAAGATGTATCACTTAACCACAGGAGTGATATTCCTTTGGTGATATTGTTACTGTACGACTCTACTGTCTCAAAATTTGAAGGCCAAGGTATTATTTTTTTTCCTTTTTTTAATATGGCTAATCTTACGAAATTTGATTTCGTTGCCCTTCAAAGTTCGGGAAAGAACTACCTTTCATGGGTGTTGGATGCTGAAATCCATATGGATGCAATGAGTCTTGGAGACACCATTAAAAGTGAAAGCAAAGCATCAAAAATTCATATGGATGCAATGGGTCTTGGAGACACCATTAAAAGTGAAAGCAAAGCATCTAAAATCCATATGGATGCAATGGGTCTTGGAGACACCATTAAAAGTGAAAGCAAAGCATCAAAAATCCATATGGATGCAATGGGTCTTGGAGACACCATTAAAAGTGAAACCAAAGCATCAAATCAATATCGTGCTAAGGCTGTGATATTCTTGCGTCATCATCTTGACGAAATTCTTAAAATTGAATATCTCATGATTAAGGATCCACTTGTTTTGTGGAATAGCCTAAAAAGAAAGGTATGACCACCTGAAGATGATCATCCACCCAAAGGCACGATATGATTGGATTTATCAAGACTATAAGTCTATTCATGAGTATAGCTCATCAACATTCAAAATTGTTTCTAAGTTGAAACTATGTGGAGAAACTATAAATGATGTTGAGATGATTGAATATGTGGTAGTATACAAAATTAACTGAGAGCTCCGGAAGAGCTAATGTATTACTACCTGAAGGAATGAAATTGTAGTAAGTCTCAAAAGGAAACTTATAAGTTTCAAGTACATTGAAAAAAAATGAGACTATAAATTATGGGAAGATCTAATATCTTCATGCTACTACAGTTGAAGTGGGTTATAAATATTTATGTAAAAGATTACCCGCCGATTTTTTTATTTGTAGTACATAAATATGGGTATGATGATGAAATCACATACGAAAGTAAACTAGAAGTTTACTGAAATAAGTTGGCATAACCGGTTGGCCATCCCGGTTCAATAATTGAGAATTCACGTGGCTATGTGTTGAAGAAATAAAAGATTCTTCAAGAATTCTCTTGTGTTGCTTGTTCTCGTGATAGAATGATCTTGATCAGCTAAGATTGAAATTATATTCCCTGAAATTTTGGAACATATAAAAGGGTGAATATGGGCCCATTCACCTACCATGTGAACCGTTTGCTAATAGATGCATCTATGGAATGGTCACATGTGTTTTGATATCAACTTGCAATTAATTTTTGTAAGGTTGTTGCTCGAATTATTAAATTAAGATCATAGTTCCAAATTATAAAATCATGTTGATAATGCTGATTCATATCTATGTTGGTTTAGCAAAAATTGTATGCCTCCAATTATTGCTAAATCATTGGTTATGAGAATAAAACTCCCAAGTAAAATTTGATATGAGATATGTTTATTTAACATATAGCAACACTTAAATGCATCAAGCCAACAAGGTTTCCCCTATCACAATTGGTTCAGGGTCAGGAACCAAATAATTCCATCTAAAAATTTGAATGTGCGATATATGATTCAATTGCTCCACCACAATGCACAAAGATGGGTCCCCAAATGAGTTTGGGGGGTAAATGTTAGTTTTTCTAATATTAGGGGGAGAAGTGATTAGCAACTGAAAATTGAGTGTGAGATGAATTATATAGATCCTCGGGAAAAAAAAATGAACTTAAAGTTCAATAGATAATTCACTTGCAAAATATTGCAAATCAATTGCCAGATATATTTGCTAACTCTATTTCATAATTCAGTTGCAAATGCTCCGATAAAAGGTCCTTGAAGGACAGGGTCTATGAGACGCCTGAAGCGTGATAGACCAAACGGTTCCAAATATAGAACTCCTTGAAAAAGGAGAGGAGCAAATGATTAAGATGGTCATAATGATGAGACAAGTGTTTTAAGAAAGCACCACGACATAACACTTCATAAAACCTTGGCAAAGGTTAAGGTACCTGAAAATGACGAAAAATAAAGAGATCTCAATAAGTTATGTCGCATTGGAACTGATATCAAAATGATCATCAACGATACCTTTGATATAATGTAGTGCTCAATATTATAAATATTGACGAGGATCTTGTATTCAAATCTGTCAAAAGGTATGGACAGATAAATGATTGGACAATTAAAAATACGCAATTCAAGTATAATGCCAGTAGATATAACTGGATTCTTGTGGCATAAAAATTTTTCATAAATTCTGACATTATTATATGGAGAGGTCCTCTCGTGGTGGATAAAATTATTTTGAGGTTCCTCATAAGTCTGGCAATATATGAAAAACTTGATATGCGCATATGAAATTATTTTCATGTCTAGAGAGACTGAAGGATATATGAAAATCCTTGAAGGATTTAAAAGTACGAGGAAATTCTTGGTCCTGAAGATATAGTCTGCTCCTACTAGGAGACATTGGAATGGGATCAAACACATAATGCGATATCTAAAAGGAACTACCGATATGAGCTTATTTTAATCTAACAATTACAGTCCCGATCTTGTTGGTTATGCCGATGCAGGGTATTTATCTAACCCACATAAAGCTCGATCTCAAACTGGCTACGTGTTCATATGTGGAGGTACTGCCATATCTTGGTGATCTACTAGCAGTCTCTCGTAGCTACTTCATCAAATCATGCTGAGATAATAGCTATTAATTAAGCAAGCCGAGAATGTGTGTGGTTAAGATCCATGATACATCTCATTAGAGAAAAATGTGGTTTGAAATGTGACAAAGTACCCACAATTTTGTATGAAGATAATGCAGCATGCATAGCACAACTAAAGGGAGGATTTATAAAAGGAGATAAAACGAAGCACATCTCGCCAAAATTTTTCTACACACATGAGCTCCAAAAGAATGGTGATATCAATGTGCAACAGATTCGTTCAAGTGACAATGTGGCTGATTTATTCACCAAATCTCTACCAACTGCAACTTTCAAGAAGATGGTGCAGAAGATCGGGATGCAAAGATTCAAGGATGTTCTCATTAAGGGGAGTTAATACGCGTTGTACTCTTTTTCTCTTACGAGGTTTTGTCCCACTGGGTTTTCCTTGTAAGGTTTTTAATGAGGCAGCCAAAACGCGTATTATTAGATATGTGTACTCTTTTTCCTTCACTAGATTTTTTTCCACTGGGTTTTTTCTAGTAATGTTTTAACGAGGCACATTATCTATCAAATAGACATTCAACGGGGAGTGTTATAAACATATTGGTATTATAGTGAATGTCTATAAAGGTATTTGTATTGTACTGGATACATGTGTTTATATCATTGTGAAAGTCTATCTTTTGGAGAAAAGTTAGGAGAAATTATCCCTATAAATAGAGGGGTTCTCCTTCATTGTATTTCATCCCATCAAGAGAAATAAGAACTTCTCTTTTTTTTCTATAATATTCTTGTTCTTTCTTTATTATTTCATAACACCACGAAAGTTTTTTTTCCTTTTTAATTGGAAAAGTTCTTTTGTTTTCTTTTCTGATGGCAGGGAACTTTTACAATTTTTTCCCTTTCTTTTTTGATGTTTTTTTCCTTTTTTCATAATCTCGAATATTTTTTCTTTTTTGATATATATATATATATATAATGTCTTAATATTTTTATATTTTTAAATTCCTTTTTATTTATATATTCTTCCACTTTTATAAAAGAATTTATAATTGCATAATTTAATTCATCAACTCTTCTATATCAACACATTTGATTCAACCTCCAACCTGACGTGTTTTCGTATTAATCTATCTTCTTCTTTTTTTCATGTTATAATTTTTTTTGTGTTTTAAATTTGAAAGATAATAGTAATTGTTATTTCAGCTGAAATTATTTATATTCAAAATAATTTAACTTAGATTGTATCATTTAGTTAAGTCTAATATTGATATTATATTATCTTCTTTAATTGAGTCTTATATTGATACAATGTGATTTAAATTTTGTGTATTTGTTACTGACATTCTTCATCTACTCATGCAATCACTAGCTTCATTTATTCAGGTAAAGTAATCTCTTCATCTCATAAAATATTTTTTTATAAATTATAAATTATCACTTGTGCACAATTTATTTTAGATAATCTTGCAATGGAATCTGATTTTAGAGATGCATTAGTAAAAGAGTATAGAAAGGTAATAGAGGAACACACACAAATCACGAAGAGGTAATGATTCTTTTTCATATTATATTTTATATTTTTAATATATGTTTGAGTTCTTATCTATTTTATTATATTTTTATATATATATGTTTTTTGACCATTAAAATTTAATTTTTTGCAGGGTACAAAAGTTCATGCTATACTTTTCAATAATTATAATTGAAAAATTAAAAAAATATTTACAACAAGACAATATTTGTTACATCATAATGAACGTATTAATAGTGTCAATCCTAATTTGTATCAGTAACCAAGGAGATTGAGAGGTTGGATTCAATGACAACACTATAGTTCAGGAATGCAACAATTACTTTTCTACTATTACTTTTTCAAATAATTTTGTTTCGTTTGAAGATGCAATACAATCTTTCGATGGAACAATCGTTAGTAATTTCTTTAGATTTCATTAACTAATCTACCATTCAATATATGCATAATATTTTACTCATATTACTTAACAAAATATTCTTTGTAGATATAAGCACAAAGGTCCTTGGAAATGTTGATTAAACTTTTTCCACTTCATTAAAAGATTTTACAATAGACAAAATTATCAATTACTTATTTCCTCAATTAGTATTATTTAATTATTATAGATCTTTACTAATTTGTAAAAGGTAAAACTCCTAATATTTAGTATTTTAAAACTAACTAAAATTTTACTTCTTAAATCTTTCATTATTTGAACTTGTATTAAAATTCCTAATATTTAAGACTTTAAAATCAACTACAATTCTATTAACTTATATATATATATATCCATTATTTATTAAAATAACTAATTATCTATTATAATATTTCAATGCAAAAAATAAATTAAAGACTGTAATTTTATTATGTATTAATACGTAAATTCCTTCTCATCCCCCTTCTTCTTCTTCTTCTTTTTCTTTTTAAAAAAATTATATAATTGAAAAAAATATATATAAACACACATACTTTAAGTTATTTCAATTGATCAAATGCTCTTGTTATTCACTTTCTTCAGTTAAATCCACACTATTTTTGCCATTTTAATTTATGTAAAGTGTTTGACTCAACACATAGATTAAGAGAAAGAGAAAAAAATATAAAGCTGAAATCATCTCATAAAGAGTAAAATAAAAGGTTTAAAATTAAGTTATTTCTAAATATTTCAAGTACGAAGCCTCGTAGCAAAATATCATTCACCTTTTTATCCTTCTAAAAATAGAATTCACACTTGACAAAATAGTTATTTAATTATTTTAATAATATTTAAAATTTTAAAATTAATTAAATTTTATGCATTAAATTCTTCTTTATTTGAAATATATAAAAAAATATTAATATTTGTATATACATATAATGCATGCATTTAAGTGCTCATATAAAAGCGGACGACTTTTTTATCTTTCAATCAAATGTTATTTCTATGGCGTTTTTGTTCATTGAAACAAGTACTAGAACAAACTGAAGAAAGAACTAATAGATTATATCAAACTCTTAAATATAATCATTTATCAATTTGAAATTCATATTTTTTTTCTAAATTTTGATATTGTTATACAAATATATTTTTTAAATATTATTTATGTTATATTTATTAATTTATTATTATTAATATGAGGGTATTTTTATAAATTTATAATTTGTTATATTATATTCTATATATATATTTTATATTTTTATATATGTGTTTGAGTTCTTATCTATTTTTATTATATATATATATATATGACCATTAAAGTTTAATTTTTGCGGGCATAAAAGTTCATGTTATACTTTTCAATAATTATATTAAAAAGTAAAAAAAATATTTACAATAAGACAAGATCCGCTACATTATGGACTCAATGACAATACTATAGTTCAGGATCAAACTCTTAAACACAGTCATTTATCAATTCAAAATTCAAAAATTTCTTTCTAAATTCTTATATTGTTACACAAATATATCTTTTAAATATTACTTATGCTATTTTTATTAATATGAGGGACACACGCGAGACACGTACACTCGGACTAGTTAAATATAAACATGTGAATTCTCAACAATCAATTCCTTTTTCATGACTTCACTTCAGTAATATGTCGGGCACAGGCCTCCAGGCCTCCGTCACATCACTGCACACTCGCTCATACGTATTGCTGTACACACATGCTAGAGAGTTTTATTTCTGTCCTTCCAATCATGACCAATAAGGGATATTAGAAATTCATGTATTGTACTGGCATGATACCGGCTCCCACTCATTTACTCATCCGGATGCTCCCCTCAGACACGAGCACTCAATCATAATGGCTCGCTCGAATGCTCCCCTCGAGCACGAACCACTTGGGGGGATTCCCGGCCGTACTCATTAAATGGGGGATTCTAACTAAGCGATCAATTAAAGATGAATTATTAAGCCTAGATAGAATACTAATACAAATACTAAGTCAGCAGATTATAAAGCTAAAATTTAAAGCTGGAATTAGCTTTTGATAAGGCTGAAAATGGGCCCAATGCGATATTACTCTCATCAATTCTATTTTTTTAAAACCAAAATAGCATGAAAAGAATAATATATATATATATATATATATATATATATATATAACTTGAATAAAAACGCATTTTTAAGAAAATCATGTATGTGTATATATTATATATTTTTAACAAAATTTCTTTTTAATGAAAATATATCAATATTTCAACATAATAAAAGAAATTTTAAAATCTTTCAAAAGCTTCTTTAAAAAAAAAGTTAGAAAAAATGGGAGTAATAGATTGCTTTGTATTTACAAAGTTGATATGCGCTTCATACAAGAAGTCAGCTTTAGCCTGTCTGTTTCATCATCTCCCGTCTACCCGCCTAATTAATTATTAACTTAAAACGTTCTATGTTATAGACTATCGTCCTAATATTTTGTCTACCCACCCCGATCTTAAAGTCCAAGAGGCATTGGACATCCACTAAATTTGGATTTTCGGATCTAAGATTTCTTAGGGTTTTTAAAAGTGATTGATGTCAAACAAATAATAACTGGAAAGCAGCCAGCACAAAAAGGTTCCACGTAGCCTCAAATCCTATGAATATGAGTCTTAATGCAAAAAATAATATTTTAAACAGGTAGCACAAATGCGACAGTCAAACAATGCATATGATTTGAATAAGTTCGTAGTTAATCCTATAGACATGATTTCTAATAAAAATAGTTAAATTCATATTGTTCCTATAGGCATGATTTCTAATAATTATAATTTATGTATATCTTAGTCCTATATGCATGCTTTCTATTTGAACTCAATACAAAGTTAACATATATAGACACAGGCTCAAATTACGGGAAGGAGTAATTGGGAAAGTCAAACAAACATTTTTGAGATTAATCAGTTAAAATAGGCAAATGTTAAATAAATCTCAAGGTTATTATATAATAACTAGCCTGCTAAATACAATCACTCAATATTGGATAGAAAAATAAATCACTGAATTATCAAGATAAATAATCATAAATTAGTCCTTAAAGTTGCACAATCAGGATAAAACTTTTCCTAAATGGGAGACACTCAACTAACAGTTATATGTTTATCATAATATGCACATAATTGCCCATACATATATCTATTTAATTAGATATCAAATAATCTCATCAAAAGTTTAACCAAAGCAGTGATACATAAGTGCGAAATAATAAACAAGATTACTTATTCTATTATCATTATTATTAAACATTATTTGGCCAGATTAAAGCGTGACAAGAATAAAATTCATAAACAAACATACTAATCAACCGGGCATGATTAATTAACCAACAGATACTGATTATATATAAATGAAACAAAAACAGAACAACACATATATATATATATATATATATATATACAAATGAAAAACAAAGAAAGGAAAACAGTACGTTACTTATATATATATATATATTATGCTATATATATATATATATATATTATTATATATACATAATCATCATATCTATATATATATATATACACATCATCTATTATTATATACATAATGGAACAGTATATATATATATATTATATATATAGCATAATATATATATATATATATATATATATATATATATAAGTATGAATTCGGTGGTGGTGGCCGGCGACGGCAAGGGAGAAGAGGGAGAGAGGGTAGGGGCGGCTAGGGTTGTTGAAGAGGGAAAAGATGAAAAATGAAAGTAGTTTAGGGTTTTGTGGGGGGGAAGTAATTAAATATAGAAATAGGGTAGGAATTAATCTTGACCGTTAGATTAGATTAGATGAACGACTAGGATTAAAAGTTAAAGATGGGTCGGTTATGGGTCAAGCGGGTCGTCCGGATTTGGACAAATGGGTTGAATTTAACTTTTAGGCTGAAATTAAATTTAAATTGTAGCCACAATTGATTAAAAATGGCTAAAATTGACATAAATTAAATAGAAAGTGGCCAGATTTGGAATAAATTGAATGTAATTGAATAGGAAACGTCTATAATTCAAATGAATTGATTGAAATTGAATTTGGCTGCTATTAAATTAATAAATATACTAAATTTATATATAAATAATAAAAAATAGTTTAAATTACAGAAAAGTCATGTAAATATTATTATTAATAAATAAAATCATAAATATTAGTATACTTATGTAAATATCATATAATTAAATTGTTATATTTACGAATAATTTAATGACTAAAATATAAAATCAAGCTATCAAATATTATAAAAATCATGTTATTTACATAAATAATTTATAAATTCAAGTAATATTATTAGTCAAATCACTTTGTAAAATTTAGTAAAATTATGTAAATTGTTTATTAAATAAATATATATTTCAAGATAACTGTGCATATTAATACGAAATATATTACATACGACATAATTATTTAATATCGACAATTAAAATTAATATGAGTCAAATATATGTAACTTGAAATAATTTTCACAACGTTATGATAATAAAATTATTTTATAAATACAAAAGTAAGTCGGATATTTGCGTAAAATAAATAAACAAATATATACATATATAAGCAGCATATTTAGCGCAGGTCGGTCAAAATTGGGTGTCAACAGCTACCCCTTCTTTGCTCGAGAATGAAGAATGAATTGTTGAGCAAAGAACGTTGACTTAGTAGCCAATTTTGTCCGACCGAAGCCAAAAATTTGAAGGGGCCAAATAAAGGGAAATAAAGTCATGAAGATATCGCGACCGAGACTTCAGTTTCAAGTCGCCTACATATCTCGGGTGTCACGAGAAATCAGGCCGCGTGTAGTTTTGAATTTAGGAAAGAATGAGATCCCACAAGGCTTGAATAAGGATAGGTAGCATGAATCGTCATGATTTGGGATGCATTGTGAAAATAAATAGGTGAGAATACAGTTCAAAAGAAGAAAGTAGGAAGGCATTATCATTCGTAGCTCGTGATTTCTTCAGTATTCGCGAAAACAGCATGTGCATCAAAATACTTTGTAAAATAAACGGATGCGAAAATTAAACATGATGCAAGTTCCCTTTAGACAATGAAAGTTTGTTTAGAGATAATGGATGATGTCTCTAAACCATGATGTCTCAGGCCATGATACGCAAAATAAATTCCTTAGGCCATGAAATGATGTCTGCAGGCCATGAAAAATGACGCCTTTGGAGCATGATAGACAGAATATAAACTCCCTAGGCCATGAAATGATGTCCGCAGGCCATGAAAAATGACGCTTTTAGACTATGACGCCTTAGGAGCATGATAGACAAAAGATAAACTCCCTAGGCCATGAAATGATGTCCGCAGGCCATGAAAATGACGCCTTTAGACCATGACGCCTTAGGATGAGAGGAAGAATGCTAATTCGAAGAAAGTAAATTGCTCAAAAGCCTCAATTAATTCAATCGAGAGCTCTGGTTTACTCGGGCTCAAACGTAAATAACGGGCTCAAAATGCATAAGCGGGCTTAGAATGAAAATAAACGGGCTTGAATGCATATATCATGTATACCACGGGCTCAAAATACATTTATGAATGTATATCACGGGCTCAAATACGAATAACGGCTCAAATGCATAAACGGGCTTAAAATGCAAATAACGAGCTCAAAATACATATATACCACGGGCTCAAATGCATATCAGGGCTCAAATGCATATGTATGTTCGGGCTCAAATGCATATGTAAAATGTATATCCGGGCTCAAATGCATATATAAATTGTATATCCGGGCTCAGAATGCATATGCAAATATATATCAAAGGCTCAAATGCATATATAAAGTGTATATCACGGGCTCAGAATCCATATGCAAATATATATCAAGGGCTCAAATAAATATATATCAAGGGCTCAAAATGCATATATAAGTGTATAGCAGGGCTCAAATGTTTATATAAATGTATATCAAGGGCTCAGAATGCATATGCAAATATATATCAAGGGCTCAAATACATATATAAAGTAAATTCGGGCTCAAATGCATGCGTAAAATGTATATCAGGGCTCAAAATGCATGTACAGATATATACCACGGGCTCAGATGTATATAAATAAATATCACAGGCTCATATGTATGTAAATAAATAATCACGGGCTCAAACCTGTATAAGATGTATATCACGAGCTTAAAATGCGAATATAGACTCAAAAGTGGAAAAACTAAATAAATAAATAGTGATGGGCGGAAGTAACTATCATAACGTATAGACTCCGAGGACGAATCGTGGCTCAGATAATTTTGGCAGGGTAGTGCTTTACCCAAACGACGTAAAACGGTAGGACTTATGATTAGCCCTTAAAAGCTTGGGGGGGTAAAGCTTGACCCATCTAAATCACAAGTATGAGAGTAGCACAATGATAATAGGTTAAAAGTAGCAGAGAGGATGACAAAGAGCATGAAAGCTTGAAAATGACATGATAGTCATTCGATCCAATAACATGAGATGAACGCAATAGAGCCTGCAAGCTTCAAAAAACTAGATAAATGATTAGTCAATAAGCATGAAGTAACTAACAATTAGCGCTTAATCAAATCAAAATTTAGGAGATAATGCTTAGCCTTTAAAATCAGATGGTAGTGCTTAACCCGTAGGACAAAGATTAGTCCTTAAAAGAAAATTTTAGGGTAATGCTTAACCCTAGGACAATGCTTAGCCCTTAGAATGAAAATTTTAGGGTAGTGCTTAACCCTAGGACAATGCTTAGCCCTTGAAAAATAAATTTAGGGTAGTGCTTAACCCTAGGACAATGCTTAGCCCTTGAAAATAAAATTTAGGGTAGTGCTTAACCATATGACAAAGCTTAGCCCTTGAAAGAAAATTTAGGGTAGTGCTTAACCCTAGGACAATGCTTAGCCCTTGAAAATAAAATTTAGGGTAATGCTTAGCCCTTGAAAAATAAAATTTAGGGTAGTGCATAACCCTAGGACAGTGCTTAGCCCTTGAAAAATAAAATTTAGGGTAGTGCATAACCCTAGGACAGTGCTTAGCCCTTGAAAGAAATTTAGGGCAGTGCTTAACCCTAGGACAAAGCTTAGCCCTATTCATGAACAAATTTCAAGTAGTTTAGCTTTGAAGTTGATAGTAAATACCTTCGAAGATCCATATGGAATGATTGCAAATTTGGTACCTGTTGCATCCTGTGCTCAAAGAAAAAAAATCATCAGATTAAAATGAAAAAGACTGATTTATGCCTTTATTTATCCGTTGCTATCCTGATCTCATGAACTTGATGATCAGAATGGAAGTCACATCTTTCCATAGATGTTCTCTTTGGGAATCAACTCCTTGGTTTGACTGAGTCTTGATAAAATTTTGAGATCCTTCTCAAAATTTCTGCCCCAGTGTAGAAGATGCATAGACTTCCTTTGCAGATGACTCAAAGTTGTGAATTTTTTAGGTCTCCTCAAAAATTCTGCCCCAGTTGCGCAGAAACGCTTGATTTATTGAATTTTTGAGGTCCTTTCAAAAATTCTGCCCAGTTGGTAAAGGAAAAGAGAAAGGAAATTTTATTAAGATTTAGACCGAACCCATAAGGGCGCCTACGTATCCCTCTTAAATGGGAATCAGGTCCAACGTAGTTCAGATTGCAAGAAATGAAAGGTTTTCGAATAAAGAATAGATCAAGTTGAGGATAGCTTTGGGCATCAAGTTTTAACTTGGGTGGATCACCTTGACATCAATTAACGCTTGGATCAAGTCTTTCAATTGGATTATAGATTCACCCAAAGGAGTATACTGCTCAGATGAATTTGTCCGGGGTCTCACGGGCTTGTGAGATTGTTGACTCGGTGGATTTTGAAACAAAAAGTGGTCTTTGGAGTGCAAGTGGAGGAGGCTATTTGATTGGGATATGAGGAGAAAGAAAATTTATTTGATTGAGACTGAACCCAAAATGGGCTGCCTACGTATCCAAAAGGAATCAGGTCAGACGTAGTTCGCATTCTCCTAAGTGATGGGTGACCGGAGCAGTCTTAATATAAATGGGGTTTAGGATATGATCTTTTGAAGCGTAAGACATGTTGGATGTAACTGTAGGAGATAAATAATGAAACATGACGGGCGATCTTTGTGGTATGGCTTGATTTGAAGGAGTTGCATATGTATTATGCGAATGTTGTTTATTTTGAAAAAGAGAAGATTGTTTCGAAGATATGAGGCTTGATAGTATGCCGAAGGAAAACTTATGAAAGTGACGTGAGACTTGGTAGAAGCATGATGGGAATAACCATGATAACAATAAACAGAAAAATAAAACTAGTAAAGAAATTGAAGCACGACATGTTGTCGATGAAATAAACACATTAATACGCTTCACATGGTAAAATAAAAAAATAAACACATTTATACGTCTTCCTAATTTGGGGGTCTCTTTTGTGCCAGAGGTAGGCCTAGCGTATTTTTGAAAATCAGATATGTTATAATGTGTCATTCTATTTGCTCCATTACTATTCCAAATACATACAAATAAATAAATAAATTTCTTCATTTACATAACAAGATATTATGAGGAAATGAAGATTACAACAATATAAATCTATAATCTAAATTGAAATGCCCTTCCATTTTCGGTCACTTCATTGTTTATGACATGGATCAACCTGCATAATAAAAGGTTAGTTATCACTTCCACCTAAGGAGCAAATAGTCAACATTTTAGACATATTGATTTCTCAAAAAAAAATGCAAATAGATATGGTGATGGCCTTTTTGAGATTGTAAATCTCTTTGGACTTAAGGCAAGTTTTCTAATCAATCTTGACGTACCATGGACGTCGCGATTTTTCTAGGTTTGAAATGATGTGCATGCCTTAGTAAAGGCGTACACGGTTACGTTCTAAGAATAAGAGTAGGTGTGACACGGTTCCCTCGAGCGGACAACTCGAGAGTGAGGAAGCTTATGACCGTCGACGCACCGCTGATCGACCAAATCACACGATAATCCTCGAGGTGTTTTTTTAAAATGGTGAACGGTCGTGAAACCACGCAACCATTTTTGTGTGTGATAGTGTGAAGCTCCCAAGTGGGGAAAATATGAACGGTATAACAGTTAATAAAAATGCAACAATTTATGAATTACAATTCAAAAATAAATAATAAACAACAATAGAAAAATAAGAAGAAACCGTCAGTAACATCATGACAAAAATCATAAATATAAACAGAAATAAGTGAAACTAAAGATTTCAAATTGAACAGTTAGCAAATTATAACTCAAATAATACCCCACTTAATGAACACGTAATGGTAAAAGCCTAAAATCTCCAGCAGAGTCGCCATTCTGTCGCGCTCCATTTTTCCCTCGCGGAAAAGCGGGACCCAACATTGACGTCTCTTAAGGGTGGAAAAGAAGAGTCGCCACCTAACGAATTAAGGTGCGTTAGGGAACCGTTCTAAACAAGGTTTATTTGCTAGGTTACCAGAGTCGGGTAAGGGCTTTAATTACCTCGAAAGGAAGGTGTTAGGCACCTTTCGAGGTCCACAAATGTGGTTTCCGACCGTACTCATTAAATGGGGGATTCTAACTAAGCGATCAATTAAAGATGAATTATTAAGCCTAGATAGAATACTAATACAAATACTAAGTCAGCAGATTACAAAGCTAAAATTTAAAGGTGGAATCAGCTTTTGATAAGGCTGAAAATGGGCCCAATGCGATATTACTCCCATCAATTCTATTTTTTTAAAACCAAAATAGCATGAAAAGAATAATATATATATATATATATATATATATATATATATATATATATATATATATATATATATAACTTGAATAAAAACGCATTTTTAAGAAAATCATGTATGTGTATATATTATATATTTTTAACAAAATTTCTTTTTAATGAAAATATATCAATATTTCAACATAATAAAAGAAATTTTAAAATCTTTCAAAAGCTTCTTTAAAAAAAAATTTAGAAAAAATGGGAGTAATAAATTGCTTTGTATTTACAAAGTTGATATGCGCTTCATACAAGAAGTCAGCTTTAGCCTGTCTGTTTCATCATCTCCCGTCTACCCGCCTAATTAATTATTAACCTAAAACATTCTATGTTATAGACTATCGTCCTAATATTTTGTCTACCCACCCCGATCTTAAAGTCCAAGAGGCATTGGACATCCACTAAATTTGGATTTTCGGATCTAAGATTTCTTAGGGTTTTTAAAAGTGATTGATGTCAAACAAATAATAACTGGAAAGCAGCCAACACAAAAGGTTCCACGTAGCCTCAAATCTTATGAATATGAGTCTTAATGCAAAAAATAATATTTTAAACAGGTAGCACAAATGCGACAGTCAAACAATGCATATGATTTGAATAAGTTCGTAGTTAATCCTATAGACATGATTTCTAATAAAAATAGTTAAATTCATATTGTTCTTATAGGCATGATTTCTAATAATTATAATTTATGTATATCTTAGTCCTATATGCATGCTTTCTATTTGAATTTTGCCTAATTAGGTATCAAGAACAAAAATACTAAAGAATATACAAACCCCGCCCCCAGTAAACCCTTTTTTACTATCATGATCCTTTATTACAATTATTACAAGATTGAAGAAATAAAATAACTAACTAATACAACATATATAAAAAAAATAATCTATTAACGAAAATCTACAGTCCCCATTGCCTTGACAACTCTTCCTTTCCACATCAATAGTAACCAATTAACCAGTAGCAAACAACAATCTCAAAATTCTTTCTCAATAGTGCTAAATTTGAAATGGGATGGAAGACTATGATTTTGGAAGGAAAAGAGCCATATTTTGAAATAAATTGTAGTCTATAAAAGTCTTCCACCGAATGACCAAAGGGGAGGATATCCCTTTATATAATTTTTTAAAAGACAAGGATTCCAGGAAAGGAAGTATTTAAATCAAAGGAAAGAAGTAATTAAGTCAAATATTTTATATGAATTATCCTAAAATTACTCATTCAGAAATAAATCAGAACCCACGTAATAATTTAAGGAAAAAGGGAAGAAAAATATTCATCAAGATCACATAAGGGAAGAGAGAAATAAGAAAACAATGATTATGATACTTTCCTTAATTAACAAAACAGAAATAATATAGAATACTTATTACATAAAATAACTTGCCTTAATTATATAAATCAAGTTAAAATCAACACAAAGATATTCTTGATTTTAAAAATCAAACCAGATCTCATCAATAATTTTTTGTATGCTATATCAATTAACGGAGGGAATAATTAGCAAAATCAACTCAATACAAAGTTAACATATATAGACACACGCTCAAATTACGGGAAGGAGTAATTGGGAAAGTCAAACAAACATTTTTGAGATTAATCAGTTAAAATAGGCAAATGTTAAATAAATCTCAAGGTTATTATATAATAACTAGCCTGCTAAATACAATCACTCAATATTGGATGGAAAAATAAATCACTGAATTATCAAGATAAATAATCATAAATTAGTCCTTAAAGTTGCAAAATCAGGATAAAACTTTTCCTAAATGGGAGACACTCAACTAACAGTTATATGTTTATCATAATATGCACATAATTGCCCATACATATATCTATTTAATTAGATATCAAATAATCTCATCAAAAGTTTAACCAAAGCACTGATACATAAGTGCGAAATAATAAACAAGATTACTTATTCTATTATCATTATTATTAAACATTATTTGGCCAGATTAAAGTGTGACAAGAATAAAATTCATAAACAAACATACTAATCAACCGGGCAAGATTAATTAACCAACAAATACTGATTATATATAAATGAAACAAAAACAGAACAACATATATATATATATATATATATATATACAAATGAAAAACAAAGAAAGGAAAACAGTACGTTACTTATATATATATATATTATGCTATATATATTTATATATATATATATATATTATGCTATATATATATATACATATATATTATATATACATAATCTATCATATCTATATATATATATATATATACACATCATCTATTATTATATACATAATTAAATAGTATATATATATATTATATATATATATATATATATATATATATCCTATATATATTTATCATATATTATTATTATACATATATATATTTATTATATACATATATACATAACGATAAATAATAAATAATAATAATAATTAAATAAATAAATAATTTACGGACAGATCACAGATCTGTCTGATCCATCGGTTGGGAGGTAACCGGAGCGACGGGGTTTTTGGTTCGGCGGTTGTTCTCCGGCCACGGTGTGGCTGGTTTGGCTGGCAGCAGTCGCCGGAAAAAAAAAAGGTTGTTGGGCGGGCTGTTTTGTCGAGCAGGTGTAGAGAGGATGAAGATGCGGCGGCTTCTATGGTGGTGTTCGGAGAGACGAGATGGGAGAGGGAGAAAAATGGTGGCCAAGAGAGACGGTGGCTGTCGTCGGAGAAGATGAGGGAGAGAGGAAGTTAAGGCTGTCGTGTTGGTTTGGTGAGAGAGAGGGGGAGATCGAGAGGCGAGTGGAGCGGATGGTGTTTCGCCGGTGTTAATGAAGGTTGGCGGCCGAGGGAAGAAGAAGAGAAGAGAGGTAAGCGGGTGGTGGCGCGAGTAGTGAGGCGAGGTAGTGAGGGGAAGATCTGGTGGTCATGGCGTTTCCCGACGGTGTGTTGGTACGGGCTGTAGATGGAAGAAAGAGGGAAGAGAGAAATAGAGGAGATGAGGTCGGTGGAGATGAGGAAGGCGAAGAGGAGGAGAGATGAGTGGAGATGGGCATGGCGGCGTTGGTTCGGTGGTGGCCGGCGACGGCAAGGGAGAAGAGGGAGAGAGGGTAGGGGCGGCTAGGGTTGTTGAAGAGGGAAAAGATGAAAAATGAAAGTAGTTTAGGGTTTTGTAGGGGGGAAGTAATTAAATATAGAAATAGGGTAGGAATTAATCTTGACCGTTAGATTAGATTAGATGAACGACTAGGATTAAAAGTTAAAGATGGGTCGGTTATGGGTCAAGCGGGTCGTCCGGATTTGGACAAATGGGTTGAATTAACTTTTAGGCTGAAATTGAATTTAAATTGTAGCCACAATTGATTAAAAATGGCTAAAATTGACATAAATTAAATAGAAAGTGGCCAGATTTGGAATAAATTGAATGTAATTGAATAGGAAATGTCTATAATTCAAATGAATTGATTGAAACTGAATTTGGCTGCTATTAAATTAATAAATATACTAAATTTATAGATAAATAATAAAAAATAGTTTAAATTACAGAAAAGTCATGTAAATATTATTATTAATAAATAAAATCATAAATATTAGTATACTTATGTAAATATCATATAATTAAATTGTTATATTTACGAATAATTTAATGACTAAAATATAAAATCAAGCTATCAAATATTATAAAAATCATGTTATTTACATAAATAATTTATAAATTCAAGTAATATTATTAATCAAATCACTTTGTAAAATTTAGTAAAATTATGTAAATTGTTTATTAAATAAATATATATTTCAAGATAAGGGTGCATATTAATACGAAATATATTACATACGACATAATTATTTAATATCGACAATTAAAATTAATATGAGTTAAATATATGTAACTTGAAATAATTTTCACAACATTATGATAATAAAATTATTTTATAAATACAAAAGTAAGTCGGATATTTGCGTAAAATAAATAAACAAATATATACATATATAAGCAGCATATTTAGCGCATGTCGGTCAAAATTGGGTGTCAACACCACTCATCTCAGGGTAAAGCATGTTACCTTCCATTATTATATTATATATGTATTTTATCACCCGGTCATTTAGTATGACTTTATAGAGGCATCAAGTTTCTCTCAACAACTTGGTAGCTATATCTACCAGTGCTCAACCATTTATATGACAGTTTAAGGGAACACCTATACATCTCAAGGCGTTCAAACTTCACAACAACTTCATTGACAATTATCAACTCTAGTTTATTTTACAATTTATGTGAAACACATCATGACATCAACAACAAGTTATGTTTGAAGATTAACTAACATGTTGTCACTCTATACACATATACGCATCATTATGTAAAGTGTAACTCCTTATAAATCATAACCTACCTCGATTGCAGGGTAAAAGAAGTCAGCTACTCCGCAGGAGCCTTGCCTTTTCTTAAATCCTCTGAACATTTGAAATCTACAAAAATAATTATAAAGTAACCTATTATTTACTCTTCAAAGAAGGGTCTTGAAAATTGAAACTCCCTCAATTCTTCCCATTAACCCGGTTCAATTCACTACCTATGTGTTAGATTATCATGCTCTAACCTCCCAATAACCACTCCAACCTAATCCATGGATTTCCTAGTCCTTCAATCATTTTCAAGCAGTCTTTAATGCTAACGGTCCAAGCTTTATGACTCTAGGTCTCAAATTATCTTAAAGATGAAATAATACATTCACATTCTCCCTAGGAAGTGCTAATTACTCACTTTTAGGCCTAAGAATCAACACCTATCAATACTCGTTCCACTTGCCCTAGTTTTTAGTTCTAGGGTTCTTAGCTAGAATTTCTCTAGCAAGGATCTTCCCTTTTGATCCTGGGGTGTTAGGGAATTGAAAGACGGAATGAATGAGCAAGAATTATTACCTTGGGAGATGAAATTCTTCTGCCCTTGAAAAATTGCCCCTGTGCTCTTCAGTTTTCATGCCTTAGAATAATGGGGTGAGAACTCTGAAATTTCACTTAAAACCCACTTACTGCCTCTCATCTTCTGCTGTAGCAGTCATATTTACGCTGCAGCGGATCCACTATGGTGATCAGGACACTGCCATGGCAGATCCAACGACTCTTTTTCCATTTTGTTACCATGGGTCGTTACATGCTCAAATCCAAGTATGACTTAATTAGACAGAAGTATTAAACCTCCAATATGGAAGAAAGATTTTACTTTTGTTAACATTCATTGGGAGACACTATACAGCCTAGACAAGTATATAGGCTATAACAATCTATCTCATAGGTATTAGGCCTATCTCACCGCCTCCTCCGATATCAAAGAACCTACCATATATGCAGAAGAAGCCAAGGATCCTAGGTGGATACAGGTATTGTAGAAAGAGATTACTGCTCTACAGAAGAATCATACATAGGATGTAGTGTCACTGCCTCAAGGCAAGACCACTGTGGCATACAAGTGGATTTACAAAGTAAAGTATAAAGCAGACGGAGAAACTGAGAGATTCAAAGTTAGGATTGTAGCTAAAGGTTATAGCCAAAAGGAAAGAATTGACTAGAAAGAAATATTTTCACCAGTAGTGATAATGGTAACTGATAGAATTGTCCTATCATTGGCAGCCTTACAAAAGTGGTATATTCATCAAATGGATGTCTATAATCCATTTCTACAAGGTGATATCTATAATGAATTCTACATGTACATGCCTCAAGGATTTTCCAGTAAGAGGGAGACAATGTACAAGATGATTAAATTCTTCTATGGACTAAAACAAGCTCCTAGATAATAGAATAGTAAGCTATGTGAGGCTTTAATTAGCTTTGACTTTAGACAAAGCCAATATAATCACTCCCTCTTCATCAAAAGGTCAAAAAAAGGAAATGTTATTATATATTGGTGTATGTTGATGACATGCTCATAAATAGAAGTGACTTGAGTTTGATTGAAAACACAGAATAGTCACTACAAAATGCCTTCAAGATAAAGGACTTAGGAGAGTTGAAATACTTCCTAGATATTGAGTTTGCAATATCACAATAGGGCATCACAATGCACTAGAGAAAACATGCATTAGAACTAATCTCAGACATAGAATTGGTTGCTGCAAAATCAATATCAACTCCAGTAAATACCAATACAAAACCGACATCTAGTCAATATAATGAACAGGTTGGAAACAAGCTCAAAACTGAAAATGATACTCTTACTTATCAAGAGACCTATCAAAGGTTAATAGGAAAGTTATTGTACCTTATAATAACTAGACTTGATATTGCTTTTGTAGTTCAACAACATAACCAATTTCTTTAGAAACAAAAACAGTGACACATGGAGGCTTCTTTGAGAATAGTAAGGTATATCAAAAATCAACCAGATCAAGAAATTCTACTGTCCAACAAACACATTAACAAGGTCCTAACTTACTGTGATGTTGATTGGGTAGCATGTTCACTTACAAGAAGATCAGTTACGAATTTCTTCATTCAAATAGGAGATTCAGTGTTGCTTTGGAAATCAAAGAAACTACTGTCTCAAGAAGTTCAGCAGAAGTTAAGTATAGGAGCTTAGCAACTATTGTGGCAAAGCTTGTGTGGCTACTTGGAATACTAAAGAAATTGAAGTAAACATTCTACAGCGAGTTACTATTTTTAGTGATAGTAAAGCTACTATCCAAATAGTAGCTAATCCAGTTTATCATGAGAGGACAAACCATATAGAGATTAATTGCCACTTTGTGAGAAAAAAAATTGAAAAAGGACTGGTATCTACACAGTATATCTGCACCATAGAGCAACCAGCAGATATGCTTACTAAAGGATTGACCAAGGTTCAACATGAGCATTTAAAAAGTAAGCTAGGATTGATCAACATATTTAACACTCCTAGCTTGAGGGAGAGTGTTAAGTGTTTTAACTCAGTACAACAATAGTATAGCTCTCTAAGTATAATCAGTTGATTTGTTAGTTAAGAAACAATTAGTTAGTTATAGTTAGTTAAGAGTTAGATTAGTTAGTTATTCACTTTAACTAACTATAACTCTTGTGCAGCCTATATAAGGCATTACTTGTATGTTATCAATACACAAGATAAACTACTAACTACATCCACTTCTTCTCCACCCTCACTTCTTTCTCTGCTCTCCCTTCTTCTTCTTCCTCCTCATACATGAAGGAGATACTCCATTAATTTCACTTTACAATTAACTATAATTTTCTTTTTTATACATAAAGATTTGAAAAAATTATTTTCTATTCAAGTTATAAAATGTCAAGAGAGAGATAAAGAAACTATGCAGAGAAAAATAATATTAAGAGTTTGATTTTTTGTAGTATGAATTGACTGAAATATCATGTTTATATTACACATAGGTATTTTAGGTATATTATCTCTCATCAACTTTTGGTCATTCTAATCATAAATCAACTTCTCTTAACCATCAGTAATTAGCAAATCAAACTATCTTAAATGTCATTAAATTATTTCAAATTCAATCAAAAATAATTTTTAGTGTGTTTATACTTTTGCAATCAAAAGTTCTATTTATGACAACATGATCGAAATAAGAGATTGAAACCTACCTAAGAATAATATATCAAAAACAAAAATATATTAGGCAAGGTAAAATAAAACTCATGCCATATTGTATCTGACTAAATTTAATTGTTTAACTTCATAAATTCAAACAATATCTAATTGGACAACCAAGCCCGTCAAATAGGCTCACTAATAATCAATTGAGCTTTCTTCTAAAAATAAATAACCGAAATTTATATGTTCACTGACTATTAGTGTTCAGGTCTTAGTTCTATATTTCTAAAAATTATCAAATTTTTAATATTTTATTATTTGACAACAATTTTATATTTATTCATAATAAATGAGTGATATTTTAACTATAATACAAATAAAATTTATTAATTATTTACTTTTATGAGGAAGAATTTTATTATTTTTAAAAAAATTATAACCTTTTAATCGTTTGAAAGTTAAGACTTAAAGACATTACAGTTGATTTATATCTAATAATAACTTTACCACTATTACATTGTTATTCTTGAAAAAATATGCTAGATATCTGTTCTCTATAAAATTTTTCATATTTTTAGTTTTTTTTATAAACTTTTAACATACTTTTATTTTATTTTTGTTTGTAGAACGCTATTTATTAATTTATTGTGTTTATGTCATTTCATATCACGACAGATTTTATTCGCAGCCCAAAGAGAAAATAAGATTTCTTAACTCATTAAAAATGACTTTTATCTACTACAGGTATATTTTTATTCATCCACTTTTCTAATCATAATTTTTTTTTCTTAATTTATTATATTGATTTTTGACCACGCGATAAGTCAAATATCCCTGTGATATAATTTAATATTATACACCTTCTGTGTTTTAAAAGCAAAATACACTTACACTACTTTTTATATTATAAAATTCTACATTTCAATTTCACTCATATGAGGTATATCCGAAATAAGCATATTAAAATATCAATTAAAAAAATGCAAATCTAATTTTTTAAAACAAATTTAAAGTGGGAAAATAAGTAAATAAACTAAAATAAAAATGAGATATTTTCATATAACAAAATATTTTAACTAATAAAACTGCAAATAACTTTAAACTAAACTTACGCAGTCAGTTAATTTTTAACTAGTTTTACTTATTATTAATATTTAAATAAAAATAACAAAAAAATATTATAAGGTAATTTGAACTCTAAATTAGTTGTATTGGCTTTGTTTAGGATTTTAATTTGGCTTATAAAAAAAGAATGCAATCTTTTTTATAACTGTCTTTCTCCTCTTTAGTTTTATCCGTAGTTTTCAACCTGCCATTGAAAAACAATTTGAGACCATCATTGGCGCAAAAAAAAAAAAAAAATTTTTTTTGCTCATTATTTTTTCAGTTAAATATCTCATCAAACGTGGGTTATGACCTGCTCTACATCAAACTCAACAAGCTTTCACTTGTTTAGCAATGCAAGAACTGAACTATTTTATAGCAACTTGAGTTTTGCAATTGCAGAAGAGATAGAAATAGAGAGAATCTCACCCCTACGATAAGCCTTTGGTTAAAAATGTAAACAGAAATGTTGTAAAGCAGAAACACACTCAAGGACAAAATCCTCCACAAAATGTTTAATTGTTTGTTTAAAAGTGCAGACACAACTTCCTTGATCTTGCAACAGTTGTCTGCATCTTATGGTTATTGAATGAGAATGTTATTCATTTAGATAATCAATAGGATAAAAGTACAAATTCGAGGATGGAAATTAAAACTAGTTTGATTCAAGTTATATTTGAACAAATGCCAGCAAGGAAAGGGTGGATAATAGCATGCTTAACATATTTTATACAGCAACTTTGTCCTACTGATTTGGGCATATTGATACTTGCATCAACAATTCCAAGATACTACTGCATCTCTCTCCCTGTCCATAGAAGTCAGAACAGCAGGGATGCCAATCAGGAATATTTCTGTTTTAGGACCAGAGACATATCCACAACAAGCTGGTGTCTAAGATGCTCACAAAAAGAACAGTTTGAACAACTTTGTACTGAAAGATCATAACACAAGAGCTCAATATTAATAGAGTAACACAATTACACCAGAAAGATGACAAATCAAACTGCACTCTGATGAACACATGAAAATTTTATGTACCTTGCAAGGGCCAGTAACCTCTTATAGGATGCTGGTTCATTCCACTTGCAGTTAAGGAAACAAAATGCATGCATTATATACGTAACAGCATTATAGGTCATCATTCATCCCTCTCATAAAGTTCCAATGAAGATTTGTGTCCATTTGCTTTTTATGCAGACATGTAAATATAAGCATTGCATCAATGAGTTTTGGCATAATCGAGTAACATAGGGAAGCTAATCATTTGTTACTATTCATATACTATCAACAATTGAAATACAGATGAAGTGATGAACAATTTGTGAAAAGTAGTACAATAGGTGTGCTTTTGAGCAACATACATATCTAATTGAATCGAATTTACTAATGCTCTACAATAAGAGCCTAAAGAATTCGGCACCCCTACAATATCTTACTTCTATATGATTTGGAAGCGAGAGAAGCTTACAGGAATATGCTTCGCTTGCTCATCAAATCAGAAAGAGATTTCAACTGACTTTTTCAAAATATTACAATGCTCTACTGAGATTGGCATCCAGAGTTGAAGAGATCCAAATCTATTGTTATTGTTGGAGCATATATTTTGAAGTTATTCAGGTTAACCTTTCTACTTCAAATGCAATTTTTTTACTCGTGTACCAAAAAGATCTGCATTTGTCACTACTATACTAAGACAATATTGTATGTAAAGTCTGCTGCCAATATAATTTAAGTTGAGCATGTTGTCAATGTATATACCCAGCTTAATGGATACAACTTTCAAATGTGTTTGTGTAAACTTGATTGGGAGGTTAATATGATTTTCACTTTCTCATGCTAAAATTCAGGTACTATAATTTTTCGGGTTCTCATACTGCAGAGCACTTTGATTCTTTTGAGAAAATCATTGCCAATAAATATAAAGGCGTGGAAAGATAACTAACTCATTGTGAATAAAAATACAACCAATAATATAAAGTTAAAATTTTAAATTTAAACTGTTATCATATTATTATATAAGCGGGAAGTCAAAAAGTAAAAAGTTAAATTATCAATTTGTCTCTTCATTAAATTAAAATTTAGTTAAATGTTTTAAATAATAATAATAATAAATAAATATAAATAATAAATAAAATATAAGTAAAAACTTAAAATACTAAAATACCCTCCAAATATTGAAAGACTAATATGCCTTCAAATAATTATAATAAATAAAATTTAGATAATAAATAATAAATAAGAAAATTATTAAAAATAATAATAATAATAATAAGAATAATATCAATAATAAAATAATAGCAATAACAACAATAACATTAACAATAAGAATAATAACAATAACAATAAGAATAATAACAATAATAATAATAATAATAACGATAACAATAAGAACAATAACAATAATAATAAGAACAGTAACAATAATAATAATAAGAACAATAACAATAACAATAAGAACAATAACAATAACAATAACAATAACAATAACAATAACAATAACAATAACAACAACAGCAACAACAACAATAACAACAACAGCAACAACAACAATAACAACAACAATAACAACAATAACAACAACAATAACAACAATAATAAGAACAACAATAACAACAACAACAATAATAATAATCTATACTATTCTAAAAGTGTGAACCAAAAAATTAAAAAGTTGAATTATCAATGTATCCATTAAATATTGAACGACTATTTTACCCTTCAATCTAAAACTATTTTTATAATATTTTATATACTAAAAAGTAAAATTGCATAGCAATAAATATTATTAGACCATTAAATATTTCACAATGAATTATTTATATGAGAAAGTGAATTTATTGTTGTCTATTCAATATTTTGGAGTTATTTTTTCTTTAATACTTATTGAGTATAATAATATTTATTGCCAAATTTTACATATAAACACACACACACACATACATATAATAAAAGTGGAAGCACCCCAAATGTAAAATTAGTTATCATAACGTCCATAAAATATTGAATAACTTTCTTGTCCTTCATTTAACACTAATCTTATGATATTTTTTTGTACCAAAAAGTAAAAGTATCTTAGGATTTACTTTTTTAAAAAAAAAAAACTTCTTCACTAAAAATGAATAAAATTTCAGGTACAAATGTGAGTCTCTTTCAATTCTTTAGAAGCATAATAGTAGTAATATACTAACATCTATGTTGTAACTGAAGCCGTGAGTCTCTTCCACATCATACCATTATTAGACTTTTAAATCCAACATAAATTACTACAAATACTTATCAAAAGTTGTCTGTACATTAATAATTATAAATGCTTAAACCTTTTCACTTTTCGGACTTTTAATTTGCTTTGTAATCATGTCTTCTTCATTAATTAATAAAGTTATCTCCATTTATATAAATAGACTTTTACCTCAACCAGCACCATTAGAAATTTACTTCCTCTTAATTTTGCTTTATCTTAATATGTGAGTTCAAAATCAATCGGCAGTAAAAGGTACCCTTCTATTTTTATTAGAATATTTATTTTAAAATAATTAAATTTATTTTTCTTTCTTAATATTTGGTTTAGTTGGTCTATATTAAATTTATTTTAATGCTTGGTACACTTTAAGGGACTATGAGGCAAGATATAGTGTGACTATTGCAACAAGTTTTGCCTCGATGATTTTTAGGATCATCAAAATAATGCAAAAAAAGAGATTTATGTCAAAATTTTGTGCTAAGATTTTGATTAGAAGTTGAATAGCAATAGCCACTACATTTGGATTAAGCAAGTTGATAAACTAATGTATATCTTGAAGACTAAATGCTTTACTTTTTATTATTTTTATTTCTTAATTCTTTTGTATTCTTGTGAATTTATAGCATTATTTAAATTTTCTCCATTATAAAATGAAATGCAAAATTTGAATATTTTTTTTTTGCAGAGCATAATAGTTAGATGATTAATGTTAATTTCTCTTTTATTATAGTGTTAATTTAAAATATTTCTACAAAAAAAAAATAAACAACTCTATCCAATGAATCTATTTTGTGCTACCCAATGCCGCCTTTTAATAAAAATATTAAATTAATATAGAAAAATATTTCTACCTTTGAATTAACTAAATAATATCAACATTCACCATCCTTACTTCTTTAATTTTTAGTGTATTACTCAAATACAATTTTTTAGGACTCTTATGTAATCTTTATAATTTTTTATTCAGCGATACGAGCTACACGCGCGAAAAAAGAAATTGAATGATCTTATTGTCCATAAAAGTTAAATGAATTTTTAATCATTCAAGCAAAAATTACTACAATAAAATTTTTGTACAAAAATGAAATTACCCATTCTAACAAAAATAAGAAAAAAATCAGCATCATTAAATATATAATTTTAGTTAATAAGTTATGATGCAATATGTAGAAATTTATATTAGTTCATATTTTACTAATTGCACGTGTACTTTTTAACCTTCAAATATTATTTTATAAGTATCTCACACTTTCACTATTATGTTATTTTAAAAATTTACACCAAAATAATATGAAACATACGTGCGCTGCACGTATCCAGAACTAGTAATGATGATAAGTAAAACTAAAAGAAAAGAAGTCCTAAAAATTAATTATGCTACAAAAATATGCCTTGAATTATTTCCTGCCAAACAAATAAAATAAATAAACTCTGAATAATTGTCTCTCCATGTATCTTTTCTAATTTAAAACTCCAAGCTAACTCATAGATCAAAACCTCATTGGTATGGATACAAAGACGCTCTCATCAAATCCTGAAAAAATATATTCATGAAGTCATTTAGCAATGTATATATGCTATAATAAATAATTTTAAAATACACATAAACATAGTAAAACAAACCTACCATGAATGAAGCGGGATATGAACTATCACCACCATTATGTCCTTGAAAAGATTCTAAATATGACTGAAATTACTTAAAAAAAATAAAAAAATAAAAAAGAATTAGTTAGCTGAAAATAGAACGATGCATAAAATTTTTTTTTATCAAGATTGACATACTCATAATACTTTGCTATGCACGGGTAACTGTCTATAATTCCATTGCTTCTAATAACTTGCAGGAATTTTGGACGTAACTTTAGTTAGGAAATAAAATCTTGAAGCAAATAACATTAAGTTGCTTTTCTTCCTCATACTTTATAGGGAAAATAGCTTGACAACATTTATGTTTAGAATGTTAAAACATGTGCAGATCAAATGTAAAGAAAACAACAAAAGCCATCAGGAATGCACTTTATAATGAAAAGTTTACTATTACAGGGTTTGCATTAAGGAGTGTTTCTTTAGTTTTAGATTCCACTTCAATATTAGAGCTTGAAATGCATATTAATCAAAAATTAAAACATGTGAATTAGCCGATGATATGTCTCAAAATTCTAAATATACTGAATCAAATTGAAAATTAAAGACTAAACTATAAAGTTACCTTACTCCCTTGCCTTTTTTGTAATTTTGATTTCTCTTTTTGGTTTCTGAGTAGAGCTTTTTTTGACCTTTCGAGAACTTTCTAGACCACCTTTCATTCTCAAAGATCTGAAACTTCCTTTAGTAACCGCATATGGAGGGTCAAGCAAGGTAATATCTTGTCTTTGTTCACTTGAGTTCACATCCACATTTGACTCGTTAACTTGACCATCACATATATTATCATTCTCATCCTCATATGAAAGTTCATTAAGTTCTTCATATAGTTGTAATAATTTTTGATAAGCAAATTTATAATGCTTTTCAGATTGCATAGCTCGTTCAGAGATCCCAAGAGAATACATCATAATGTTATTGAATCATGTTGTGAGAAACTTCAAATTGTTCACATGCTATTTTGTATTTAAAATGTCATCAACTTTTTCCTTTGTTGCATATCTTCTCCACTGATCCAATAGATAACATGGTAGAAGTGAGTGAATCTGTTTCTTTATAAATACAATAAGCACATGCCTATATAAAATTTCCATGAACTCAAACTTGTGACAAGAACAAGTAGCATCTTTTAATACAAGATTCAATCTAACAATGTATGTAGGTGTTTGTCTTTGAAACAGATGTACCTTATAGATGTGTACTCCATCTTAAACCTCAATCTTTTCTGAAATAAATTTTTGAGATTGAATCAGTTCTTCTTGAAATTTTTGAAATATTTTTCTGGTATATACTTTGGCTGCTTCATCCTCCATAAGATATAAAATTTTCAAGATAGCATGTTACACCCCATAAGATGTAGCGGTTAGTGTGCATGCGCGTGGGCTTGTGATGAGTAATGAGAGCTTGACGTATATGGAAAAAGCCTCGGAAGCAGGATGAGCGAGGACGTCGTCGAGGGAATTAGCAAGATCGGGCAAAGCCAGGCCGCGAAGGCTTGCGCGACGGGCAACGCGGCGCACCAGCCTATCTGCACGGGGCACTGACATCTTGGAACGATGGCCAGCGCAGGGCGCCGGCCTCTTGGCGCATTGTCCAGCTCGGGGCACCACCCATGCCACCTCCGAATGCCTATATTATTCATCCTTGTTTAATTTAAATCATTCATCACATATTCCCTAGACCAAGAACAGAGAAGGCACGCGACTTTCATCGGATTTTCATCAAATTACGCCATTAAACGCCATCTAAACACAAATTAACTTCGGTAACAAGTTCTAGGCCTATGGGAAGCATCTCTGCGGACTTATTTCTTGAAAACTCGCTCGGTATACCGGAACCCCGCCGAGTAAAGATTGTCAGAATTACTCCAAATGGAATCCTAAACGGCCACAGGCAATAGGTAAACATTTCTCCCTTCTAAACTCTCGAAAAATTATGAGTGTTCGGCCGAGTTATACAGAGTTGAATTATAGTTAATGTTATTATTGAAAAATATTGTTATTTGCCAAATTTAGTATTAAAATTAGCCCTATTTTCTCAGCATAAGGGCTGCAGTTGGGTGGAACCTCTGGTTACAGGTTGAAACTCACCCGATAAATGAAAGTCAGCATTTGAGGTATGTTAAGGCGAATTCCTTCGACAAGTTATTCCTGTCGTATTGTAATACGACCTAAATCCTTATAAGAAAGCCAGAAGCATGTATATTGTGATTAGCTGATACTGTTAGTTTGAGATTAGCATTTTCTACTTAGATTGGGACTGCCCTACCCTATATAGCCTTCCGTTGACCAAGCTCAGAGTTACTAGCTGTTTCATCGCCTAAAGGGCTATATGGATCGCTCCAAGGAGCTATATGTTGTTACAAGGGATTATATTCAGGCCCAAGGGCCATATTACAGTCCATCCATGAATGGACTTCTATTTTTATGTCGTATCAGCATCATTGACCCTCCAACGAGCCTTCTATGCCCATGGTGCAGTTAAGGAGCTCACCTGACTCAAACATAGCTACAGAAGCCCAGCGGACTCAGTTGTAGACCCAGAGACCCGATAAGTTGTCTATAGCTACTCATTGACTCATATGTACCAGGTTAGGTGTATATAGATTGGAGTGTGCTCGCTAGGGCTTATGGGGGCTCTGAGCGGGTTATTCTGTGCTGGTTGTATCTTCTAGGCTTATTGGGGCCAGGTAAGGTTCTTGTTTGCATTACTTATTATTAGTTATACAATAGGTTGTGAGGCTATTCAGTTTGTATCTCTTAACCTTCCTATTGAATCGTTTTTAGTTTTATTATCAGTATTTTTTAGTTATTTTCATTATAGCCTTACATATTCGGCACATATTATACTGACGCCCATCTCTGGGGCATTGAATTACTTATATTCAGGTGCGGATATATGCGGTTCAGGACCTTCCTAGTCATCTGTCAAAGTCAGCAGTCCAGTCATCTCCTTTTCTCCGGAGTTGATAGTTAAAAGGTTTGTTCTTTTGTTGTACAATTTATGGGTAGATAAGGGCCCTGTCCCGACCATTATTCCACTCCTAGAGGCTTGCAGGCTATAAACTCTCAGTTGTTGGGTTTTGTTGTTAGCCATATAGGGCCTATATATGTTTTATTTCGTGTGCTGACCATGTGGAGCCTAGTTTAATTTTTAGTTAGCAGCCTTGTCGGCTATAACATAGTTATGGTTGCCTGTTTTTCATTCTGTTATAACTAGACAGCATGGTGGTCTTGTCGGCACACATAGAATTACTTTTATTACCTTGTGGTTGGTTAGTTGTTTCCCTTTTATAGGTAGCTATGTGGCCTTGTTGGCCCGAGGTTGTGTTTACAGCCGAGATATAGCTCGTCGTTTTCTTGGGTTTAGTTATAGGCATGCACCAGAAGTGCATAAGCCCAGTCAGGTCAGTTCATATCCCAGTATGGCCCTAGGTGCCAGCCATACCTCCCAAGGTGGGGCGTGACAAACTTGGTATCAGAGCAGGTCATATCCTAGGGAGTCTGCAAGCAGTGTCTAGTAGAGTCTTATCTATGGGTGTGTTGTGCACCACATTCCATAGGCAGGAGGCTACGAAGCATAATAGTGTGGTTATCCTCCTTTTTTCTCCAGTCGTGCTATATGTTGTATAGGATTGAGTCCCTAAGCTTATCTCATTCTACATAATTACAGAGAAATGTCTGACGCACGACAGACCTAAACTGGATAGAAGCTAGATGTTGTGGCAGGAGAGGGCACTAGCAGGGTGCCCCACTCAGAGGCGACCCGATCTAAGGGAGATAGGGAGACTTCATCCCGATCTCCCCAGCATTCTCTGCCACGCCAGGAGCCCTCCAGGGCAGCGGACATGTCGACACCACCTCCAGCAATTCCTATACCTATACCATTGGATCAGGAGGTCAGGAGCGTTGTCTACATGCTGACTTAGTTGATGGCTGTCCAGCGTCAACCAGTGGTATCAGTTGTCGCTGAATCTATGGGAGGACCTGGGAGTTCGAGGGTACAAGAGTTTCTTGCCATGAGTCCCCTGCAGTTCATGGTGATGGACTGCAGAGAGGACCCTCAGGACTTCTTGGATCAGTTACAGCGGATTTTAAGGGTGATGCATGCTACGCCTGCAGAGTTAGTATCGCGCCCTATTTTCCTCGCGGAAAGCAGAACTCGACATGTGACAAACTCTTGAAGGATTTTTTAAAAGCAAGAGGAGTCCCTACCTAACGATTTGAGGTGCGTTAGGACACTGTACTAACCTAAGGGTCTGTTTTACTAGCTAGGTCACTAGGTCGGGTAAATGTTTAAATTATCTCGAAAGGAAGGTGTTAGGCACCTTCCAAGGTCCACAAATGTGGTTTCCGACCGAATTTTTTAATTATGTGGGGGTATTTACTAAGCGAGCAAATAAGATTGATTTTAACTTCCTTTTTATATAAAACAAATTCAATGAACTAAGTGATAAAAAATTAAGAAGTTCAAATAGCCTAGTAAAAAAAATAGATAAAGCAAGAAGGATATAATGCAGGGTATATAACCTATCTGGCAATTTATGCAGATAATGATTGACAAGTAAGGTAAATAACAAATAAGCACTAAATTAGAAGAAACAATAACAAAACAAATAAATGGAACGAGCCTCAAAGAGACATCTACGTATCCCCGAAGGGAATCAGGTCAGACGTAGTTCTACTTTAGAAGAGGGGGTTATTTTAACCTAACGGGATCACCCCATGCAACTAAAATAATATTTCGGAACCATTTAGATTGCTCGTACTATTCAGCGAGCACAAACTATCATATCCCAAATATCCACCTAATTAATTAATTATTAGCCTAAAATTATTCTAGATGAAGAAGACTAACGCCCTAACATTTGTCTATCCATCCCAAACTTAATGTCCAAGAAGCGTTGGACTACCATTTTGGATTATGGGTCTAAAAATCCCTAGGATTTTAAGGTTATTAAACGTCAAGCAAAAAACAAAAAATAATTTAAAACAATTAGCATAGAAAGTTTCACATAAGCCTTCATTAAATAAGTGATCAAGTACTTCAAAAAAAGATAATTCTAAATTAATTGGTTCTAGTAAACATAATCAAACTTGTGATTATTTTATAGGCATGATTTTAAATAAGTGTAAGCAGACTAACATGCAGCAGATTATAATGTACAAATAAAAGATTGTTAATCACAGAGGCAAATTAGTGATGTAAATCCTACATACAAAAAGAAACAGGTTGCAGATTTTGATTATTAATTTCATGGTATCTACGTTGTTACGTAAGACGTATTTCATGCAAAAAAATATTTCAATTGAAATAGATTGTTAAAGCAGAGTTTAAGCCAATATGAAGGGTATCTATGTGATAGTTTATTTAACATGCTAATATCACTCATAGCAAACAAATTAAGAATACAAACATTGGCTGAACGTGATTTCTAACAGATAGGCACGTTAAAAGTCAAACATGACCAGGCTTCAAATCAAATTGTTTTTGTTAATATAGTCATAATTTCTAATAGAAGTAATTATGCTCATGTCATTCCTATAGACAAGTTCACTAATAATTAAATACGACACATGCTTTAAAATTAATTGCTAAGCCTCACTTTTAAATAAAATAGATAACCTTTATTAATCCTACATACATGATTCAAGTTGCTTATTTTAGGTTAAATTCCTATAAGCACGTATTCTAGCGTTATATATTTTACGAATGTATTAAATTCCTATGAGCAGGCTTACTAAGCGCAACTAGCAAATGGTGAATAAAACATACAAACCCCCACCACCGTGATTCCCTTTTTACTATTATTCAACGTTTTTACATGATTACATATTGAATAAAATAACAAATAAATAATTGAATACATCATAGCATCTAAAATAAAGGCGATGTAACTAAGTTTATAGCCTTTCCGATCAGGAAACTCTTCCTCCCAATTCAAGAACAACCCGTTTAAACAAATAATATCGCAGCTATACTCGTACAAGCATATACATTTAATTTTTTAAACATATTAAATAAAATTTCAGATACATGCATGATGAAGTAAAGAAAATCAACTTTCAAAGAGTAACATTAGTGAAACTCAAACAAGGCATTAGATGAAACTGACCGGTTAATAACAATTCTAGCAAACAACGAATATCAATGATTCGAAATACCTTTTCACAATTGAAGCCCCGAACCTCAACACATCAATATCACGAGAACCTCAAGAGTTCCGAGCAGTTCTTGTGTCGACACGGGTTAAGAGAAATATATAAATAGAGCAAGGAGCAGAGCAGTGTTAATAATAAAGTAATTTTTCAGTCTTTTTTTAATGTTCCAGTGATCAGTAAAGAGGGGAGGGGATCCCTTTAAATAGCCAAAAGTTTAAAGGGAAAATGAATATTTAAAAGAAATCAATTTCAAATAATTATATTACCATATGCAGCTAAATTAATTAATTTAATTAGATTCATCAAGGGAAAGGGAAATTTTTACCATAATTGCAAATATTGAAAGAGGGGGAAGAATCAGTCAATCCTAAATTAATCAAAAATCAAACTGTTATTTAATATCAAAAATCACAAGTTACCATAATCAATTGTATACCAGATCAATTAAAGGAAGGAGGAAAACTAGTAACACCAAACTTTACTAAAAATAATTTAGCACATATACTTCTATGATTGATGGACTGATAGAAGAGAGATGATCAATCATAGGGATCCTTTCTTAAACAGACATGTCCTATATAACACAAGTATATTTTTGCCATAATCAGAATTAGTTATATGCGGAGCACGTTCAAAAAATAAATCAATATTAGAGTCGTCACATAAGTATTTAAGGAGATAATTGGAAGAGGGAATGAATCAAAGTAGATTTCACATGAGTAGAACAGAGCAAATCACTTCAGCACGTAATCAGTCAAGATTCTGCCAAAATAAGTAATTAACTTAGCTGTCTGAAATAACCATATGTAGCACGTTATCCTCACAATAAGGAAGGGGAATAAATCATTTCAAAGGGGTTGAGGGAAGAAGAGAATATTCAGAAGGAATCAACAGAGAGTTGATTAGCATAAATAAATCAATTGGATAAAGAATAAGGAATTTAATCATAATTAAGCATGTAATAGATTGTCAAATACTCAATTAACAAATGAGAGTATAAACAAATAAATGTTTCTCTCGAGTAATCAGATCAGTTCAAAATATATGAATTGAATTTTGCCAAATATCAACAAGTACAAGAATTGTCCTATAATTAACTAGAGCAAAAATGATATTGGCATAGTATGTTGTAGTATGTATACGCAAATTGAGGAACAACACACTTCTTTTTTTAAAATAATAAAATAAAATTCAACCTTATAAATAAATAATTTCAGGCATGTAGGGTATGAATATTGCAAATGACTATAGAGATCGATAACTTTCATATATAACATTTCTCGACTTTAAAATATCTATATCAAATCAAACAAATAGAGATATTCACAACATAGAAGATGACGAACATGGTAGACTAACCAACATAATTTTAAAAAGAAACTAGTAGTCGACATGACTAAAGACTATTACTATAGTTGCAAGTAAGAAACTGTAACAGTAATTTGTCAAAGAAATCAAATCAGATATAAATTCTTATAAATAAATCGGACATAATAAATCGGGCATAAATAAAGTTAGTGCCGACATTCGTGATCTATTGAACCGACCGGAGACATGGAAATAGCCGGAGATAGGAGGAGCAGGGTCTGGCTGTTTCCCGGCCAACAATGGCCGGAAAGAATGACGGAAGTAGTGAGAGAGAAGAATGATGGAGAAAGGAGGGCGAGAGCTGGGTCCGCTTTTACCAAATAAACCAGCGACGGAGGGAGATCTGGTCTAGCGTGTGTAAGGATCAGAGTAGTGGGGGAGAAGAGGCAGCGGGATCTGGTCGGAGTTGAGGCAGCGTGAGGTGGAAAAATTATTAGGGAGAGGAGTCCAGCATCTGTGAGGAGAAGAGGGCGGCGGTGGCGTGCGGTATTTTCCCGGAGAAGATAGTGAGGCCGAGAGAGGAGACGAGGGGGAGAGGGAGAGGGATCTGCCGCCGGTATTTCGCCGGAGCAGCTGTGATGTGCGAGGGGTGATGTTTGACCGGAATCGGGGTTGGCGGCGAGAGAGGATGAGGGATTAGTGCAGCGGCGTTAATGGAGAAAGAGGAGAAGGAAGATAAAATTAGGGGTGTGCGGCTGCTTTCGTCGGTATTCCACCAAATTGGTGGTGCGGCAGAGACGAGGATGACAAAGGGACGGAGAAGGAAGGGAAAAATAGGGTGAGAGCGGCTGCTCTTGGTAGAAGAATGAGGAAAAATTAGGGTTTGGATAGGGTAATGTGATTGAAATGGCAAAGAAGTAGGGTTTGGATCTGGACCGTTGGATCAAAATAAACAAAGGGTTGAGATTAAAATAAATCAAATGGGTCAGGTTTTCAGATTAACCAATAGGTCATGGGCTAGTTATATAGGTAGGAAATGATTCAGAATTGAATTGGTTTTAAAATGTGGCCATGTTTTGATAAGAACGACTAAAATTGGCATGAATTAGGCAAAAAACGGCTAGATTTTAAATAAATTAGATGAAATTGAAATTAGTTGCTATATAATTAATGAAAACACTATACTTGTAAATAATTTAATAAATAACTAACATAATAGTTTAATTTACGATAAACTATATAAATATTATTATTATAAATTAAATACAAATAATTTATAAAACTAAGTAAAATTATATAAATATTTAATAGTTTGGAAATTTAAGTAAAATCATCTATTTGAGAGTAAGTATACATTTATATAACATAATTAAATAACATTAGAAAATTAATAAATTGAGACTATATGTAAATAACATAATGATTTGGAATAATCATGAAAAATTGATTATTAGAATACTACGAATGCGAACTAAATAATTACGTAAATGAAGTAATTTTAAAATATGCATTACATATATTAATAAACATTTTAGACGGGGCATAGGGAGGTCAAAATTGGGTGTCAACTGCCCGTTCTTTGCTGGAAATGAAGGATGAATTGGCGAGCAAAGAACGTTGACTTAATAGCCAATTTTTTCCGACCAAAGAAAAAATTTCTGGTGGGGGAAAATGAAAGAAAATGGGGTTATGAAGATATCGCGGCCAAGACTTTAGTTTCAAGTCCCCTACTTATCTCGGGTTTCACGAGAATCAGGTCATGTGTAGTTCTAGATTTAGGAATGAACGAGATTCGTAAAGCAAACTAAGAGTGTGCAATGATGAGAATAGAGAGATGGAATAGATAGATGAAACTGTTACTTTCGTATCAAAATGTGGTAATATTATAATGAAGGCCGATTTGGAAGACAAAAGATAGAAAGGCAAGATAAAAGCGAAAAATACTACTAAATAATATGCGATGAAAAGTGGTAGAGCTTGAAATAAATAAATAACGATGGGCAGAGATAATTAAAATTACGTATAAATTTTCAAAAAATAAAGCATAGTTCGAATAACTTTGGGAGGGTAGTGTTTAACTCGAACAACGTCTAAAACAGTAGGACCACGTCTAGCCCTTAAAAATTTGAAGGGTAATGCTTAACCCAATAAAAGAAAGGTGAGAATAGCACAATGATAATATGTTAAAACTAGAAAATAGTGGCTTAAATAAAAACTATAATAGCTTGAAAGTTTGAAAATAACATAAGAGTGGCAAAACAGTATAGGAGCTTTAAAGTAACATGATAGTAGCTTGATTCAAAATCATGAGAGTAACTTGAAATAACATAATAGTAGCTTGCAAGCTTTAAAATACTGGATAAAAGTGATTAGTCAATAAGAATAAGATAATATTAACGATTAGCTCGAATAAACTTGAAAGGATAGTGCTTAACCTGATCAAAATTTTGAAAGCAGGTTAGCCTTACAAATTATAGGGTAGTGCTTAACCCATAGGACAATGCTTAGCCCTTAAATTCGGAGGGTGGCGCTTTACCCATCCAGAAATTAAAAAATATGGTGAACGTAGCACAATAATGGTAGCTCAGAAGTAAGATAACGGCTTTAAAAATGCGATAGTAGCTTGAAAGTAGCTTGAAAGCTTGTAAACAACATGGTAGTGGCTTGATTTAATGTCATAGGAGTAACTTGGAATAACATAATAAGAGCCTACAACTTTAAAATACTAAATAAAAGCGATTAGTAAATAAACATAGGATAATATTTTGCAAAATAACGAATAAGTCGAATAAATTTTGAGAGGATAATGCTTAACCCGATCAAAATTTAGAGCGTAGTGCTTAGCCCTTAAAAAGTGGAGGGCAGTGCTTAGACTTTAAAAAATGGAGGGTAGTGCTTAACCCATAGGGCAGTGTTAGCCCTTAAAGATGGAGGGTAGTGCTTAGCCCTTAAAAAATGGAGGGTAGTGCTTAACCCATAGGGCAGTGGTTAGCCCTTAAAAAATGGAGGGTAGTGCTTAACCCATAGACAATGCTTAGCCCTTAAAAATTGAGGGTAGTGCTTAACCCATAGGACGATGCTTAGCCCTTTAAAATTGAGGGCAGTGCTTAACCCGTAGGGCAGTGCTTAGATCTTTTTAATTTAAGGTAGTGCTTAACCCATAGGACAATGCTTAACCCTTAATATTGGAGGGTAGTGCTTAACTCAAGGGGAGGTTCTTAGCCCTTAAAATTGGAGGGTAGTGCTCAACCTAAAGGTCAGTGCTTAGCCCTTTAAAATTAGAGGGTAAAACTTAGCTTCAAATAAACAGTTTTCAGCTTCGAGTAACTTACTAAGAGGGTAGATCTTAACCCCGTTCATGGACAAACCTCAAGTAGTTTAGCTTTGCTGTTGATGACGAATACCTTCATAAAGAGTGATTGCAAATTTGCACTTGTCGTTCCTGCGCTCAAAGAAATTATAAGTTGAAAAGGAAAAAGGTTGATTTGTGCCTCTTCTTTCGTTGCTATCCCGATCTCATGAACTTTGAATTTGTGATCAGGCTGGATGTATCGTCCTTCCAATAGGCGTCCTTTTCGAAAAATCAATCCCTGGTCTTTGACTTAATCCTGATGAAATTTTGAGATCCTTCTCAAAATTTCTGCCCCAGTTATTGACTCAGGAAAACCTTGTATTTCTTTGCAAAAGGAATTTTTGAGGTCGCCTAAAAAATTCTGCCCCAGTTTCTGTAGAAAAGCTTGATCTATGGAATTTTTGAGATCCTCTCAAAATTTGTACCCCAGTTCCAAACTCAACAAAATAGGAGAAAGAGAATTTATTAAGATATAGACCGAGTCCCACAGGGGACGCCCACGTATCCCTCTTAAATGAGAATTAGGTCCAACGTAGTCCAGAGTACAAATAGTGAAAAGCTTTCAAATAAAGGAGCAAATCAAACTGAGAGTAGCCCTCGACTTCAACAGGCTTCAACTTTCATTTCGGGAGTATCACCTTGGCATCAAGCAATGCTTGAATCTTATCTTTCAAAGCTTGACACTCTTCTGCGGTGTGGCCTCTCATTCCTGAATGATAGTTGCAAATCTTAGTATAATCGAGCCATTTCGCATGCGTATCCATCACTATTGCAGGAATCAGAGTGATATAGCCGGCAGCCTTTAATCTCTCATACAATTGAGTTATAGGCTCACCCAAAGGAGTATACTGCTTGGATGAATTTTCTCGGGATCTCAAAGGCTGGCGAGATTGTCGATTTGGTGGTTTTTGATAAACTGGGGACCTTAGAAGTGCAAGTGGAGGAAGCTGGAAATGTGCAGGTTGTGCATTATGGACATGATAAGTATCAGGGTTGTAAAACGACATTGGGTGATTGTATGTTTGTGTGGGAGATTGAAATGGAGGCAATTGATATGGGAGTGAAGGTGCTTGGTAGTTCCGAGGAGTTTTCGGTCCTTCTGTAGGCGATACAACATTCACTTATTTCACGTTCTTGCTCTTAGTGGTCCTTCCAGACTGTGAAGTCTTGCTAGCTGCTTGCAATGCTCCCCAATCGATAATGGTACCATTCTTGATACCGTCCTCAATATTTTCGCCTAATTTGATGATTTCGGTGAAGCTCTTTTCACTAACCAGCATTAGCCTATCATATACATGTGGGTCCAAATTTCACATGAAGATATCTTTCATTTGTACCTCCTCCATTGGAGGTCGCACTCTAGCAGCCTCGGACCTCCAACGGGTTGTATATTCCTTGAATGTCTTTGTAGGCTTTCTCTTCAAGTTCTGAATGTAGTGAAAATCTGGTGTATTCTCTGTACTGAAACTGAACCGCTCTACAAAAGATGCAGCCATATCAAGTCCAATTAATCCATTTTCTTGATTTTTGCTCTACGTACCAATTGAGAAGCGTATCCGATCAAACTTCTCATGAAGAGTTTCATTCTTATCTTCTCATTTCGTCCAACTCCTATCAACTTATCATAATACAATCTCAAGTGGGCCCTTGGATCCCCGTCCTAGTAAATAATTCGAACTTAGGAGGTTTGTACCCCTCTGGTAGTTCAACATCAGGATGTATGCATAAGTCTTCATAATTTTGACTTTCTATTCCTTTGGCCCCTTTAGTATTCTGTATATGGTCATTCATATTTTTGAGCTCCGCGACCATAGACTGTATCAAGCTGTCTTTCTCACAGAGTCTAGATTCTCCTAGGTGATGAGTGACCAGAGCAGTCTCAATGTAAATTGGATTTAAGATATGATTTCAAGGAGCGTGGGCTTAAAACATGTTAGAGGTGGATGAAGGAGGTAAGTAATGAATATGAGATATGGTGGGTGGTCCTTGTGGGGCCACTTGATTTTGATATACATTTGATGAAGTTGGGTATTCATTATGCGGATATTGTATATGATTTTTAGGAAGCGAGTAGATATGAATAGAATTGTTTTGAGGATATGAGGCTTGACGGGATGACAGAGGAAGACTTGTAAAAGTGACGTGAGGCTTGGTAGGGGCGTGAACCTCAGTTTGCGGTTCTAACGAAGTTTCCAGCGGGACTGACAGGTTGGTTGCATTACGAACTCGGGATAATTTCCCTTGCAGTTCCAAAATCCTTTGTTCCATCCTTAGAATCATATCATTACACTCAGGTGGATACCTCCTCTCTGAACTCTCATCGGAATCTCTTGGAGCAGTCGTATCAATTCTGACTGTTGAACTGTTACTGTTATTCATTTTATTTCTTACTTTGGTGAACCGATTAGGAGAAAAGTATTGCGGATGGTTATGCACAAATCAATCTTATAAAGGGGGATAATCAAGATAAACAATAAATAAAAAAATAAAATCAGTAAAGAAATTCAAGCATAACACGTCATAGATAAAGGATTAAAGGAAATAAGCACATTAATACATTTCATGTTGTAGATAAAAGATTAAATACATTAATAGGTTTCCTAATTTGGGGGCCTCTTTTTGTGCCAGAGATAGGCCTAGCGCATTTTGAGAGTCGAATATGCCATAAGGTATCATTCCATTTGCTCCACTAAAATTCCCAAACACATAAATTACTTTATTTTACATAATGAAATATTACAAGAAATAAATTACAAAAAAAATAAAGCTATGGAAATTCTCTTCCTTCTTTGGCTTTGATAATGCTCAGACCACATCTCTAACTGAAGTATGGAACGGACATTGTCAATAAAGAACCCAACTTAGAGGTTGGGGTCAATCCCACAGGGAATATGGAAGATCTAGATTACATCCGGTAAGTGAACTTATATGATAGTTACTTCATAATTTGGGGGATTCTAATAATAATCAATAGTAAAAACAACACAGCTGTCAAGATTATGGTTGTGATTCAATAATTAAAGGATAACTAGGGTTTGTGTTCCCCATGGATTATAACAGTTTAGGTGTACACTTGTGATCTTCACCAATACTTACTTACAGAACTAATAACTTAGGTTCATTCAAACAATCGACCAATCCCTATTGAATGACTATACTCAATTACTCAACCAAGTCTCATGAGCATTTCCAAACTAACTGTTATCACTAAGTTCAAGATATAACTATCCTGCAACTACCGCTCAAGTTAATACAATGATCATCAAGATCAAGGCTCCGTTGTAATTCTCTTTTCCTAATCTCTACCTCTTCGACCAAAGCAAGTAAAGAATTCGGGCACTTCCTAATGTTGTACACAACTAAGAATCATTAAAGCATGAATATAATACAATATAAGTAATTAGTATTGGTTTTAGACTCACTTTGTGCAACCCTAGCTTGCTAATCCATCATGGTTCCCACAATCCTAGCTATGGAGGTTTTAGCCTCTCATAGTTGCAAGGTTGTGAAGTGCATTCATGATTAAAGACATAAAAACAATACTTACAAATATGGTTGAGAAAAAAGCACTTCCTTTAATTAATCCGTAAAATCTTGAAGAACAAGTAGCAAAAATAATATGAATTCAAGAAAAGGTTGATCACAAGGTTGAACCAACTCAATTCTTTCTTTCAAAGGTGTAAAATTGTCTACTACAATGTTTTCCAACTAAACCTAATTCTTCTCTATGTCACTTATGAAAAATAAAACATAAAATGTATTTATATAGACATAAGAATCCTTTTCCTAGGCTAACAGGGTGATTTTCCATATCTGGTGCCGACCTCATCACGGATCATCCTACGACTCGTAAGAGCATCCTACGGTCCGTGGAAGCTTCTCGTGGTTTGGATTGTTGGATGATTTTTGTCTAAGTGTCGAGCCAAGGTACGATTCATACCTCCTTCCTACGAGTCGTACCAGGCTCTCGTGGCTTGATTCTGAATCTTTGCAATTTGTCTGAAGTTCCACGACTGGCATGGTACGACTCATACCAAGCTTTCACGGGTCGTGGTATCCTCTCGTACTGAGAATCAAACTTTTGTGCCATTCTTCTGGAGTTCATCACGACTGCCTTACCACGACTCGTACAAGCTTGGTACGGTCCGTGGCAAGACTCGTAAGTTCATTCTTCCAGCTTCAGCCTTCTGCTTCTTATCACGGCCATCAGTATGACTCGTAGGTACATCCTACGGATCATACTGTGGACTGTATTTTTGCCCTTTTTGCCATAATTTTAGCTTTCTTTTGCAACTTTATACTCCAACACCCATTTATCCTGAAATCAAAGGAAAAGTGCCTCATATCCACATAAATACACCTAAGTCCATGCTATTTTCTTAGTTTTGAGCGTCAATAGTGCTGTAAATTTACACCACATCAACACCCTCAACTTAAGACTTTTGCATGTCCTTAGGCAAAGAAAAAGAAAAACTAAACACGACGCTCAACTAGAAAATATAGTTAAGATACTACAGCCAATGCTCAAACAAATTTTTGCACTTTCTATATACACTCTATTGACCCTTCCTCATATAACATCATCAGCTAATGCATTACAAGCAACATCAAAATATCATATACAGGGATCAAGACATGTCATCTAGCTATCAACAGGCAATCAAGTCATGACCAATGTTTTTCATACAAACCAATGGTAAAAGCAAACATAACCCATGTACCCTCACACAAATAAAGTCCCCACTCAGATACGAAGTATCAAACACAACATGAGACTAGGAAAGTGAAGCACTCACTCTCACAAGGAAGTTTGCAAGTATTATGCATTAGATACCATAGGCTTGCCCTTATTTTCTCTGCTTTGGTTTGTCAGATGGTCAAGTTAGGATCACTATACGACTTGATATGGCTTGTAGTGTAGGCTTAGGGATGGACATGATAAAGATGAGTGATATTATGAGTGACTATCCCTTCCTTGGCACTACATACATTGGCTACACCATTTACCTATTACACCCTTTACTCTTTCGTTTTCCTTTCTTCCCTTTTTACCCCATTTTAAGAATATTTGCATGGGTGAGGTGATTTTTCACATTTTTCATACAACTTCAAGTTCTTTTGAATTTTTCTTTTTCTATATTCTCAAGATTTTCATCTCTTTTACTTTTTCACTTCACCACACCTCATTTTTCACCATATTTTCTCTTTTCTCTTCTTTTCTTTTCTTTTCCTTTCTCCCGCTCCCACCATTTATGCACCCCTACTCTAGCCACCCTCAACTTAATCATTTTTATTATGTTGAGGTTCACTATCCAAGGAAGGACCAGGGCCAAATAGGTTCATTATAAACAAATGGGTATGATTAACAGGTGAATCAAAGAAATATGGTCTATTAAGGCTCAAACTTGGGATCAAGGCATTCATGAAACTTTGGTAGGACAATATAGGCTAAAAGTGAGCTAAAACAAAAATGGCCTATGATCATATCCTAACCAACCATCCTTAACCTATGTAGAGACCAACCAGGAAAGTTCTAGATCCTCAACAACATACTATAATGAATACTAAAACCTCACTCGCACATGGTACATGAACTATTTTTCACCTGTCTGGTTTACATGGCTTAACAAGAATAACTACTATTAATAACCAAATGAGATAAAAAGATTCACATAAATCATGCATGTTGTCACAAATACACAGCAAAAATTTTGAACAGGGTAATTTTTTCCAAAAAAAATAAAACTAGTGCATTTCTATTGGCTGAGTATTTCTAAGTTACTTTCTAATCAAACAAAAATCACAACTAAAAAAAATCCTAAAACATGTTGTTTCTACTAGATAGCATGCCTGAGGGAAAATAAGCACGGCAAGAAAAACCCTCAGACAACCAAAATTCCCTAAAACACAAGTACACCCCCTCCTCCTTTTGAAAAAGTTAGTTTCGTCCTTGAAGCATAAGCTATAAGCATGTAGGGAAGAGAACATACCTGTGGCTACTCAGATTTTGCCTTCCATGGGTTGCCTCCCATGCAGCACCTGATTTAACTTCGTGGCACGACGTGACTTTTGTAACTTCTCAAGCATCATCAAGGTATACTTCCTCCACTTTTTTCAATTCGTCTTCATCTTCCAGATACACTTTTATTCTTGCCCATTTACTTTGAATCTTTTTCCCTCTTTGTTCTCAAGTTCCACTGCACCATATGGCGACACTTCCACTACTCTGTAAGGTCCCATCCATCTAAATTTCAACTTTCCAGGATGCAGCCAGAGTCTTGAGTTAGACAATAATACCAAGTCGCTTGGGCTAAACTCCCTTCTTGTAATATTTTTGTCATGAAAGATCTTCATTCTTTATTTATAAATGGATGCACTCTCATAAGCCTTAAGTCGGAATTCATCCAACTCATTGAGCTGATTCAATCTTAGCTTGGAAGCTTCATTCCAATTCATATTTAACTTTTTCAGTGCCCATAATGCCTTGTGCTCTAATTCAACTGGTAAGTGGCATGATTTACCATAAACCAAATGGATCTTATGGGTGCATATGCCTGGTGGGATTTCGATGATATCAGCTATGGTCCAGCCAATTGTCTTCTTGTATCTTTTCAATATGTTGACCACAGCTTCCACCTGCTCATCTGATAGGTTTGCTGCAACTGCAACTGGAAAAGTGTTGTTTTCTCCAAGGAATGCATACTTAAGATGAGGAGGCAGTGCTTTCATCTCAAGGATTAGTGGTACCTCTACAGATGGCATGGACGGTGGTGTTGAACAGTTCTTTAGATCCAGGTCTAACTTCTTTAGGCTGAAGGTATATGACCCTATCCTATTTAAAGCATTAACAGTTTCTGTGTATTCTTGGCTCCCGTTGTCTCCATAATTCATTATCACAGCTGTCAATGTATCATTAGTCACAATTCCTTCCACTAAGGTTGGCAGTTGATCATGTTCCATCTTGAGTCTTTGAGTGAAGGATTTATCCCTCGATGAAAACCTAAGGAAATCACAAAAGAATAACAAAGAAAAACTAAGGAAAAAACGTAAAGAGTAGAGTGACTACCAACAACAAAGGAAAAAACGTAAAGAGTAGAGTAACTACCAACAAGTCAAATACAATCTAATAACCCAGTTTAGCTGTAGTCCCCGGCAATGGCGCCACTTTTTGGTAATGCTCAAACCACATCTCTAACTGAAGTATGAAGTAAACATTGTCAATAAAGAACCTAACTTAGAGGTTGGGGTCGATCCCATAGGGAATATGGAAGATCTAAATTACAGTTGGTAAGTGAACTTGTATGATGGTTACTTCAAAATTGGGGGGATTCTAATAATAATCAATAGTAAAACAACGCAGCTGTCAAGATTATGGTTGTGAATCAATAATTAAAGGATAACTAGGGTTTGTGTTCTCCATGGATTCATAACAGCTTTAGGTATACACTCGTGATCTTCACCAATACTTACTTATAGAACTGATAACTTAGGTTCATTCAAATGATCAACCAATCCTTATTGAATGACTATACTCAATTACTTGATCAAGTCTCATAAGCGTTTCTAAACTAACCGTTATCACTAAGTTCCATATATAACTATCCTGCGACCACCGCTCAAGTTAATACAATGATCATCAAGATCAAGGTTCCGTTGTAATTCTCTTTTCCTAATCTCTACCTCTTCGACCAAAGCAAGTAAAGAATTCGGGACTTCCTAACGTTGTACCCTGCTAAGAATCATTAAAGCATGAAGAGAATACAATATAAGTAATTAGTATTGGTTTTAGACTCACTTTGTGAGACCCTAGCTTGTTAATCCACTATGGTTCCCACAACCCTAGCTATGGAGGTTTTAGCCTCTCATAGTTGCAAGGTTGTGAAGTGTGTCCATGATTAAAGATATAAAAACAATACTTACAAATATGATTGAGAAAAAAACACTTCCTTTAGTTAATCCACAAAATCTTGCAGAACAAGTAGCAAGAACAATATGAATTCAAGAAAAGGTTAATCACAAGGTTGAACCAACTCAATTCTTTCTTTCAAAGGTGTATTTTACGACAATATTTTCCAACTAAACCTAATTCTTCTCTATGTCACTTATGAAAAATAAAACATGAAACGTATTTATATTGACATAAGAATCATTTTCCTAGGCTAATAGGGTGATTTTCCATATCTGGTGCCGACCTCATCACGGATCATCCTACGACTCGTAGGAGCATCCTACGGTCTGTGGCAGTTTCTCGTGGTTTGGATTGTTGGCTGATTTTTGGCTAAGTGTCGAGCCAAGGTACGATTGGTACCTCCTTCATACAACTCGTACCAGGCTCCCGTGGCTTGATTTTGAATCTTTGCAATTTGTCTGAAGTTCACCACGACTGGTATGGTACGACTCATACGAAGCTCTCATGGGTCGTGGTATCCTCTCGTACTGAGAATCAACTTTTTGTGCAATTCTTCTGGAGTTCATCACGACTGCCTTACCACGACTTGTACAAGCTTGGTACGATCCATGGCAAGACTAGTAGGTTCATTCTTCCAGCTTCAGCCTTCTACTTCTTATCACAACCATTAGTACGACTCGTAGGTCCATCCTACAGATTGTACTGTGGACTGCATTTTTGCCCTTTTTTGCGCACTTTTAGCTTCCTTTTACAAATTTATGCTCCAACACCCATTTATTCTGAAATCAAAGGAAAAGTGACTCATATCCAGATAAATACACCTAAGTCCATGCTATTTTCTTAGTTTTGAACATCAATAGTGCTGTAAATTCACAGTACATCAGGCTTCTTCCTAGCTTACATGATGTGAATTTGTGCTCAATACCTGCATCATAAAATGTTAGTTTTACCCTTCCAACCTAAGGAACAAATAGTCTAAATCTTAGACATATTGACCTCTCAAATAAAAATGTAAATAGATATGATAATGTCCTTTTTCGAGATTGTAAATCTCTTTGGACTTTGGGAAAAGTTAAACTAATGGCCTCAATACACCAAGTGTATGAGACTTCCTAGGGGATAATGCATGCATGACTTAACCTAAATTTCTAAAAGTTTGGTAGACGGACTGAAAAATTCTTAATCGAGAAGGCACGTGGTCACATGGTAGTAAAACTATCTATTCACCCCACGTATATGCCAACTCTCTAAATGGGTTTTGAAAGGATTTTGGAGAAGTGCGAAGCACAACTCGCATGTATAGTGTGTGATAATGAGAGGTTCCCAAGTGGGGGAAGTATGAGCGGAATGACAATTATATGCAGTTATATAGCAATTAGTACATAATTAAAAGCAGCGACACGTAAGCAATTAAAAAACCAATAAATATAAATGACTGAAAAGATTAAACATTAACAAGGAAACATATACAGGGAATAAGTAAACGAATTAATCACGTAAAAAAAATATTTTAAATACGAAAACAAACAAAAAAAATATGGCAGAAAATAACTTATTTCAGGAAACAAATAAAGAAAATGCTTGAAAGGAATGGAAACAAATAAATGGATTAAGTATGTAAATTAATCATGTAAAACAAATATTTTTAAATAAGGAAACAACTAAAGGCAATAAGGAAAAAGGTTAAATATGAGAGAAAATATTTTATTCTAAAAAACAAATACAAAAATGCACATAAATTATGCAAGTATTATTTTCAGGATTTAACTATGAGAGTAGGTGTAGACACGGTTCTCTCAAGCGGACAACCTGAGAGTGGAAAAACTTATGGTTGTCAACGCACCGCTGATCGACCAATCCATAAGATAATTTTCCGACACGGGTGTTTAAGAAATGAACGTCAGTTTGACCACGCAACCATTCTCAAATAAAAGAAAAAGAGGTTACAAATGGAGGAGGATATGAGCGAAAATGATAGTTATATAAAGCAATGACAAGTAGCACATAAAAACGATAATAAAATGAACTATTCAAAATAACAATAATAAGTCGCAAATATGTCACATAAGAAAATAATGGAGAATATGGAAAAGGGATATACATGAAATTAAAATACAATTTATAAAACAACAACAATAGACAAGATAATATTGGTTTTGGACAAGGTTCCCTCAAGTGGACAACTTGAGAGTAAGAAAGCTCATGACCATCGATGCACCACTGATCGACCAAATCACGAGACATTCCTCGACGCGGGAGTAAAAGTGAACGGCCGTGAAACCACGCAACCACTATCAAGTGTGTGAGTGAGAAGTTCAGAGAGAAGGAAAAGAATGACATAACACTTTACAAATAAAATATAAACTTATGGTATGTACATAGAATTATGAACAAAATATATAATTTACAAGAAAAATAGACACAACAAAATAAGTAAACATATTAGTCATAAAATCCAACATGCAAAATTTTCTGGAAAAGGAAAAAATAACATGTACAAGGAAATAAATAATTGAAAAATAAGAAAAAGGTGTGATCATGAAAAGAAACTAAATCGGTTAATAATAAACTAATTAAGGAAGGTGGATTAATAATGAAAGAGAAATGATTCTTTCTAAATAAAAAAGCAGCCCATAAAAGCAAAAATATCTAAACTATGGAAGGAATACTTATTAATTAAGAAAAAAATTAATATAGATCATGTAAAGATGAATAGATTTAGACAAACAATAAGGAATACAAGAAGAAAAGTGGAAGGAATGCTTATGATAACTCAAAGTAATTTCGAACAAAAATAAAAATAAAGAAAATACATAAAATAAAATTCACATAATAAACATCCAGTAATGGTTAAAGCCTACAATCCCCAGAAGAGTCGCCATGCTATCACGTCCCATTTTCCTTGCGGAAAGCGGAACTCGACATGTGAAAAACTCTTGAAGGATTATTTAAAAGCAAGAGGAGTCGCCACCTAAAGATTTGAGGTGAGTTAAGGCACCATACTAACCTAAGGGTTTTTTTTACTAGCCTAGGTCACCAGAGTCGGGCAAGGGTTCAAATTACCTCGAAAAATAGGTGTTAGACACCTTTCGAGGTCCACAAATGTGGTTTCTGGTCGGATTCTTTAATTATATGGGGGTATTTACTAAGCGAGCAAATGAGATTGATTTTAACTTCCTTTTTATATAAAACAAGTTCAATGAACTAAGTAATCAAAAATTAAGAAGTTCAAATAGCCTGATAAAAATTAAAAAAGCAGATAAAGAAAGAAGGATATAATGCAGGGTATATAACCAATCTGGCAATTTATGCAGATAATGATTACCAAGTAAGGTAAATAACAAATAAGCACTAAATTAGAAGGAATAATAACAAAACAAATAAATGGAACATCTTAAAGAATGGACTGAACCTCAAAGAGACGCTTACGTATCTCCGAAGGGAATCAGGTCAGACGTAGTTCTACTTTAGAAGAGGGGGTTAGTTTCCTAACGGGATCGCTCCCTTCAACTAAAATAATATTTCGCAACCATTTAGATTGTTCGTATTAGTCAGCGAACACAAACTATCATATTCCAAATACCCACCTAATTAATTAATTATTAGCCTAAAATCGTTCTAGATGAAGAAGACTAATGCCCTAACATTTGTCTGCCAGTCCCAAACTTAATGTCCAAGAAGCATTGACTACCGTTTTGGATTATGGGTCTAAAAATCCTAGGGTTTTTAAAGGTGATTACACATCAAGCAAAAAATAAAGAATAATTTAAAACAATTAGCATAGAACGTTTCACATAAGCCTCCATTAAATAAGTGATCAGGTACTTCAAAAAAAGATGATTCTAAATTAATTAGTTCTAGTGAATATAATCAAACTTGTGATTATTTTATAGGCATGATTTTAAATTAGTGCAAGCAGACTAACATACAACAAATTATAATGTACAAATCAAAGATTGTTAATCATTGAGGTAGATTAGTGATGTAAATCCTACATACAAAAGAAACAGGTTACAGATTTTGATTATTAATTTCATTGTATCTACGCTGTTACGTAAGACATATTTCATGTCAAAAAAAGTTTTAATTGAAACAGGTTGTTAAAGCAGAGTTTAAGCCAATATGAAGGGTATCTATGTGAATAGTTTATTGAACATGCTAATATCACTCATAGCAAAAAAAATAAGAATACAAACATTGGCTGAACGTGATTTCTAATAGATAGGCGCGTTAAAAGTCAAACATGACCAGGCTTCAAATCAAATTATATTTGTTCATATAGTCATAATTTCTCATAGAAGTAATTATGCTCATGTCATTCCTATAGACAGGTTCACTAATAATTAAATACGACACATGCTTCAAAATTAATTGCTAAGCCTCACTTTTAAATAAAATAGTTAACCTTTATTAATCCTACAGACATGATTCAAGTTGCTTATTTTAGGTTAAATTCCTATAAGCACGTGTTCTAGCGTTATATATTTTACGAATGAATTAAATTCCTATTGGCATGCTTACTAAGCGCAGCTAGCAAATGGTGAATAAAATGTACAAACCCCCACCACCGTGATTCCCTTTTTACTATTATTCAGCATTTTTACATGATTACATATTGAATAAAATAACAAATAAATAAATGAATACATCATAGCATCTAAAATAAAGGCGATGTAACTAAGTTTATAGCCTTTCCGATCCGGAAACTCTTCCTCCCAATTCAAGAATAACCTGTTTAAACAAATAATATCGCAGTTATACTCGTACAAGCATATACATTTAATTTTTTAAACATATTAAATAAAATTTCAGATACATGCATGATGAAGTAAAGAAAATCAACTTTCAAAGAGTAACATTAGTGAAACTCAAACAAGGCATTAGATGAAACTGACCGGTTAATAACAATTCTAGCAAAGAATGAATATCAATGATTCGAAATACCTTTTCACAATTGAAGCCCCGAACCTCAACACATCAAGATCACGAGAACCTCAAGAGTTCCGAACAGTTCTTGTGTTGACACGGGTTAAGAGAAATATATAAATAGAGCAAGGAGCAGAGCAGTGTTAATAATAAAGTAATTTTTCAGTCTTTTTTCAATGTTCCAGTGATCAGTAAAGAGGGGAGGGGATCCCTTTAAATAGCCAAAAGTTTAAAGGGAAAATGAATATTTAAAAGAAATCAAGTTCAAATAATTATATTACCATATGCAGCTAAATTAATTAATTTAATTAGATTCACCAAGGGAGGGAAATTTTTACCATAATTGCAAATATTGAAAGAGAGGGGAGAATCAGTCAATCCCAAATTAATCAAAAATCAAACTGTCATTTAATATCAAAAATCACAAGTTACCATAATCAATTGTATACCAGATCAATTAAAGGAAGGAGGAAAATTAGTAACACCAAATTTTACTAAACATAATTTAGCACATATACTTCTATGATTGATGGACTGATAGAAGAGAGATGATCAATCATAGGGATCCTTTCTTAAACAGACATGTCATATATAACACAAGTATATTTTTGCCATAATCAGAATTAGTTATATGCGGAGCACGTTCAAAAAATAAATCAATATTAGAGTCGTCACATAAGTATTTAAGGAGATAATTGGAAGAGGGAATGAATCATAGTAGATTTCACATGAGTAGAACAGAGCAAATCACTTCAGCACGTATTCAGTCAAGATTCTGCCAAAATAAGTAATTAACTTAGCTGTCTGAAATAACCATATGTAGCATGTTATCCTCACAATAAGGAAGGGAAATAAATCATTTCAAAGGGGTTGAGGGAAGAAGAGAATATTCAGAAGGAACCAATAGAGAGTTTATTAGCATAAATAAATCAATTGGGTAAAGAATAAGGAATTTAATCATAATTGAGCATGTATTAGATTGTCAAATACTCAATTAACAAATGAGAGTATAAACAAATAAATGTTTCTCTCGAGTAATCAGATCAGTTCAACATATATGAATTGAATTTTTCCAAATATGAACAAATACAAGAATTGTCCTATAATTAACTAGAGAAAAAACGATATTGGCGTAGTATGTTGTAGTATGTATACGCAAATTGAGGAACAACACACTTTTTTTAAAAAAAATAATAAAATAAAATTCAACCTTATAAATAAATAATTTCAGGCATGTAGGATATGAATATTGCAAATGACTATAGAGATCGATAGCTTCCATATATAACATTTCTCGACTCTAAAATATCTAGATCAAATCAAACAAATAGAGGCATTCACAACATAGAAGATGACGAACATGGCAGACTAACCAACATAATTTTAAAAAGGAACTAGTAGTCGACATGACTAAAGACTATTACTATAGTTGCAAATAAGAAACTGTAATAGTAATTTGTAAAAGAAATCAAATCAGATATAAATTCTTATAAGTAAATCGGACAGGGTTCGATAAGTGTCCGGGAATATGCAATGAGGTTTGACTCCTTGGCCAGATATGCACCAGCTTTTATGGATATCATGCCAGCTAGAGTACATTGGTTTATTATAGGGATGCTTCCAGAGTACGTGGAAACTTGTGTTACAGCTACTTTATAGGAGGACATGGACATTGCCCGTATTTAGGCTTTCTCTCAGAATATTAAGGGGATCAAGCAATGACAACGGGAGGTAGAAAGGACAAACCAAGAGCAGCGCCGGAGGGCCAGGCCCAGTGACTAACAGGCAGAGTTCCAAGGCGGACCTAGGCCGTGAATATCAGGCAGACCACCCAGACCCCCACCTCCACAACAGCAAGGTGGTAGATCAGATCGTCAGGGGCAGTCAGGACCCAACGAGAGCTCATGGGCATCAGGCTTGTTATACCCCATAAGATTTTCGACACCTAGATGGCCTATTCGCACGGTGGTTAGGCATATTTGAAAGCCATACGTGCTAGAGAAAGGCCCGAGAAAGGATCGGATGGATAGCCTATCGAACCATCGCGGAAGGAGCCGAGGCAGAGCCCCTCCGCGATGGCAACGTGTCACGGAGGTGGAGCCTCCGCGTTGGCTCTGTGACACGTTGGCCCTGTCCAGGCTCAAGTATATAAAGCCCCACTTCGGTTTTAATTCATTTAAAACTTATAAAATTTCCAGAAAACGCAGAGGAACAGAGGAGAACGAAGAAGGTAAATATATTTTCGTTCGATTACACTGCTAAACGTAGTCCAAACCCAAATTAACCTCAGATACCAAGGTATTTAGCAGTAGAGAGCATTCCTACGGATTTAGTTTCGTGAAATACGACCGACGAATCGTCGAGCTACCGGACTAAGGTAAGTAGAATTGTTCCAAACTAGTGTCTATGTGTTCCTAGCTGTGAAGTGAATACTTCTCCCTTCTGGACTTCTGAAAAATAGCGAGTTTTCGACCGTCTTTCGATAAGCCTAAGTTTAGGCTATAATTATATCGAAAGTGATGTCATCCTTCAGAATAAAGTTGTATTTAGTACTGATTGATATATATATGAATGCAACTGGGAGGAATAGCTGAAATACCGACCAAGCTACGCCGGTTAGTCGGGAAATCAGAAGTGAAGGTATGTAGAGCTAGTTTCCTCGGTAAGTTAGTAGTCTCGGTATAGTAAAGTAGTTTAAAGGCCAGTAGAATATTCAGAAGTCGTGTGTTATGTTTATTACGAATGTTGGTACGATATTGGAAGCATCATGTTATGTATAGCGTGAAACTTGCTAGCACGATATAAATTCTAAAACGAGTGTTAGGAACTGTACAACATGCCCAGTATGTGATTTAGTAAAGAATGTTAGGATATCATTGTACTCAGTTGTAACCTAGTAAAGCAACGTAAATACCTGTAAGGTATCTCAGAAGTAGAATGAGAGGTTAAAATGAAGTCTAGAAAGCATGTTAGAAATAGTAAATTATGTTACTATAGAAACTCAGTTATATAGCATGATTTCCAACAGAAAAACTATATCCTGTTTAACATTAGACTCAGTATAGTATGGCAGAAGGTTATGTTCATATACACACTATTATCAGTCTCAGCATGTATTAGACACGTACATATTACTATCACTAGTTCAGCATACAGTATGTACAAATACTTCATTATAATTAGCTTCAGTATGTGGGATATGCAGATAGTATTACTAGTTGAGACCATTGTATTGTCTTGGGGTTGGATTACCTAGCATCCATGACCGCCCCAGGGTTAATATCTGTATCGACTCGTCCGCCAGAGGATGAGGATACGTTGCTCTACGGAGTGGCATGCCGTCCCATAGGGGACGAAGATGGGATGCCAGTTTTCCCCATATTGTGCCTTGGTCGGCCCTTATACACCCCCGTCGAGCGGATACGCCCGGGGTGTTGATTCAGGAGTCCTCCGGACTCAGGTACAATTATAGTCAGGGGCTCAGCGAGCCCAAGTGCATACCCAGGGGACCGGCAAGATGCTTATAGTTATTATAGGAGATGGGACGACCGGGGTAGGGGTATAGATTGCGTGTTGTTTGTACCTCCCGGCTTATGGGGGTCGGGTAAGGTTTGTGTGTGCTATGTTATGTTATGTTATGTTATGCCATGTTACACTAGATACGAGTAGATCGACAGTAGAACGATACATCTCCAGGTATGAGTCCTACTCCTTCCAGTACAGTTAAGAGTAGGCATAGTTTTACATTTCCAGTCAGTTAGTCTATTCCTTCCTATTTCAGTTCCATCAGTTGTGTTGTTGTTTTTCAGATATTTCTTTCAGTTATTGTTTTACATACTCAGTACCAGTGGTACTGACGCCCCTTGGGGGTGCTGCATTACTTGCCTGCAGCTACTCATAGACGAGGGGCCGATACCTCGTGATTCCAGTCAGCTCACAGGGTCATCAGCTCCAATCATCCAGAGCTAGATAGCTAGAGGTTTATCCCTTTTCTTTTGTTGTACAGCATGGGTAGGCCGGGGCCCTGTCCCGACCATCTTATCAATATTCTTAGAGGCTTGCAGTCTATATATATTTTCCTGTGGTCAGATGAGCCGGTCGTGTGAGGTCGTGCAGTTGTTTAGCTGGTAGTACTTTTGTTTCTTTTATGTTGGCCGTGTGGGGCCATAGCTTGACAGTAGTGGTGACCTTGCTGGTCACATAGCTTTCCAATATTTCTTTTTTGAGTTACAGATAACTAGACAACATGGTGGCCTTGTCGGCCCGCATACGTTCCCCTATATTGATATGTTTCTGGTTAGCTGTTAGTATAGGTTCAGGTGGCTATAGGCCTAGTCGGCCGGAGGCTGTATTTACAGCCGTTATATAGCCCGTTGTTTCCCTGAATCTGAGTTAGAGCCAGCCAGGCACCAGATGTGCTCAGGCTCAGTAGTCTAGCAGTTCAGGTCCTTGTAGGGCACCAGGTCCCAGTCATACCCCCCCCAAAGTGGGGTGTGACAAACTTGGTATCAGAGCAGGTCGTATCCCAGGGAGTCTGCAAGCCGTGCTAAGTAGAGTCCTGCCTATGGATGTGTTGTGCACCACATACTATGGGTAGGGGGCTGCGAGACATGATAGGATGGTTGTCTTTTATTCTTATTCAGTCGTGCTGTAGAGCGGTACAATATAGGGTTGAGCCCCTAAAGCTTACGGTATTCTTTGGTTACATATAATGTCAGACCAGCGACATCCTATCATAGGCCGGAGCTTATTGCAGTAGGGGAAGGCACCAGCAGGATGCCACTCTGTGAGAGGACATGGATATTGCCCGAGTTCAGGCATTTGCCCAGAATATTGAGGGCATCAGGCAGCGGCATCGGGAGATCAGGAGGACCAATCAGGAACAGCGCCGCCGGGACAGGCCAGTTGAGTTATAGAGGGAGGCTCGGGGAGGACCTAGGCCACGATTGTTAAATAGGCCGCCCAGGCCCCCGCCTCCACCACAGCTGCAGAGGGGTAGATTTAGCCGCAGGGGGTAGTCAGAGACCGGCAGAGGCTCGCAGATGGAAGATTCACCATTACAGAGGAGGGCGGAGCAGAGTAGGTATACCCTACCACTTTGCCCTATATGCAGCCGACGCCATCCTGGAGCATGCAGGTATGGCTCCACCGGATGTTATATTTGTGGCCAAGAAGGCCATTTGATGAAAGCTTGCCCAGCCAGAGGTCAAGAGGATCGGGATAGACAGGACAGGGCATCCGCAGGGTCTCGAGCTACAGCATCCTCGACAGGGCGCGAGCCCTCAGTTTCAGCAGGCAGGGGTCGGGGCAGATCAGAGGCCTCCAGTGCAGGTGCGGGTCCAAGCCGCACATATGCTTTACCAGGGAGATAAGATTTAGAAGCGTCACCTGATGTTGTGACAGGTATGCTAACTATCTGCTCACACCCTGCTTATGTATTGATTGATCCAGGGTCTACTTTGTCCTACATTACTCCATTTATGGCACGAAAGTTCAATATTGCACCAGAATTATTGCAGCGGCCCTTTTTAGTATCCACGCCCGTCGGTGACTCTATTGTAGCTAGCAGAATTTACCGAGGGTGTACAATAGTGGTTGCTGACCGTCAGACCACAGTAGATCTGGTCGAGTTAGAAATGATAGACTTCGATGCCATAATGGGTATGGATTGGCTAGTGCCGTGCTTTGCCAATGTTGAATGTTGGACCAAGACGGTCCGATTCCACTTTCCAGGAGAAGCAGTGCGGGAGTGGAAGGGCAGCACCGCTACCCCAAAAGGTAGGTTTATTTCCTACCTTCAGGCGAGGAAATTGATATCTAAGGGATGTATTTACCATCTGGTCAGAGTTTAGGATGTCCGAGAAGAATCTCCGACACTCCAGTCCGTTCTGGTGGTGAACGCGTTCCCTGATGTGTTTCCCGATGAGTTACCTGGTATTCCCCCAGAAAGGGAAATAGATTTTGCTATTGACTTGTTACCAGGCACTCAGCCAATATCAATTCCTCCCTACCGTATGGCTCCTGCAGAACTCGGAGAATTAAAGGAGCAGCTGAAAGACTTGTTGGATAAAGGTTTTATTAGACCGAGTACTTCACCATGGGGTGCGCCAGTTCTGTTTGTGAGAAAGAAAGATGGCTCACTCCGTATGTGCATAGATTATCGGCAATTGAACAAAGTTACAGTGAAGAACAAGTACCCGCTTCCCAGAATTGATGACTTATTTGATCAGTTGCAGGGGGCCAGATACTTTTCTAAGATTGACTTGCGGTCTGGATACCACTAGGTTCGAGTACGTGAAAGAGATATTCCTAAGACAGCATTCAGGACCCGATATGGACATTTTGATTTTCTAGTCATGTCCTTCGGGTTAAAGAATGCACCGGCAATCTTCATGGACCTGATGAACAGTATTTTCAGACCCTTCCTGGACTTGTTCGTAATAGTATTCATTAATGACATTCTGGTGTATTCTCGTTCTGAAGCAGATCACCGGACTCATTTGCGGACAGTGCTCCAGATCCTCGGGGACCGCCAGTTATATGCTAAATTTTCTAAGTGTGAATTCTGGCTTAATTCAGTAGCCTTTTTAGGGCATATTGTGTCAGATGCTGGTATACAAGTTGACAAGCAGAAAATGGAAGCAGTTAAATCATGGCCTAGGCCTACCACTCCAACTGAAGTCCGTAGCTTTCTGGGATTAGCAGGGTATTACAGGAGGTTCGTTGAAGGGTTCTCGACTATTGTGGCACCTCTGACTAAACTGACACAGAAAGCAGCAAAGTTTCAGTGGACAGAGGCATGCGAGCAGAGCTTCCAGAAACTGAAAGACAGATTAACCTCCGCCCCAGTGTTAGCATTGCCGGAAGGTACAGAAGGTTATTCGGTGTATTGCGACGCATCAGGCGTCGGGTTAGCTTGTGTGTTGATGCATCATGGTAAAGTAATTGCATATGCTTCCAGACAGCTGAGGAAACACGAAAAGAATTACCCTACCCATGACCTGGAGTTAGCCGCAGTGATCCACGCCTTGAAGATGTGGAGGCATTACCTGTATGGCGTCCATGTTGATATTTTCACATATCACAAGAGCCTACAGTACATCTTCACTCAGAGGGAGTTGAATCTGCGGCAACGTCGCTGGTTGGAGCTGTTAAAGGATTATGATGTGAATATTCTATACCACCCAGGAAAGGCCAATGTTGTAGCAGATGCTCTCAGTCGTAAGTCCATGGGGAGCTTGGCACATTTGCAGCCCGAGCAGCGGGAATTGGTCAGGGAAATACATCAGTTAGCTAGCCTAGCCGTTTGTGTAGCAGAAACAGAGGACGGTAGTGCAGTAATACAAAACACCGTCGTGTCATCATTAGTTGTGGAAGTGAAAGAACTGCAATATGAGGATCCTGACCTGATCCAGCTCAAAGACAGAATCCAGCAGGGTAAAGCGCCAGATTTTCAGGTAACTGAGGGAGAAGTGTTGTTATGTAAAGGTCGCCTATGTGTTCCAGATGTTTCAGGGCTCCACCAGCAGATTATGAACGAGGTACATTACGCTCGTTATTCTCTTCACCCCGGTGCGACAAAAATGTACCATGATATCAAGGAAAACTACTGGTGGCCAGGTATGAAAAGAGAAATTGCTGAATTTGTAGCCCAGTGTCCTAACTGCCAACAGGTGAAAGCAGAACATCAGAAACCAGGAGGTTTGACTCAGGATATAGCTGTACCTCTCTGAAAATGGGAAGCAGTGAATATGGATTTTGTAGCAGGATTACCCCGTACTAAACACAGACATGACTCTATATGGATGATAGTTGACAGATTGACAAAATCAGCTCATTTCCTGCCAGTAAGAGCTACTTTCTCGGCCGAAGATTATGCTGAGTTGTATATCCGAGAGATAGTCAGATTGCACGGGGTGCCAGTATCCATTATTTCAGATAGAGGAGCACAGTTTATGGCTAGATTTTGGCGGTCGTTTCAGAGAGGTCTGGGAACGCAGATTAATTTAAGCACAGCATTCCATCCTCAGACAGATGGGTAGGTTGAACGCACAATTCAGACGCTCGAAGACATGTTGCGAGCGTGTGTGCTAGATTTCGGTGGTAGCTGGGATGAGCATTTGCCGTTAATTGAATTTGCCTACAATAACAACTATCACTCAGCCATCCAAATGGCGCCTTTTGAGGCTTTATACGGGCGAAAATGCAGATCGCCAATTGGTTGGTTTGAAATAGGAGAGTCAGCGTTGGTTGGCCCAGACATTGTTCAGCAGTCAGAGGAAAAGGTAAAGCTTATCCGAGAACGCTTACTGACTGCACAGAGCCGCCAGAAGTCATATGCAGATGTGCGGCGCAGAGACTTGGAGTTTGATGAGAATGACTGGGTATTTTTGAAAGTGTCTCCGATGAAAGGGGTGATGAGATTCGGCAAGAAAGGTAAGCTCAGGCCGAGGTTCGTTGGGCCTTATCAGATTCGTCGAAGGATAGGCCGAGTAGCATATGAGTTGAACTTGCCTCCAGAATTAGAATCCGTTCATCCGGTCTTTCATGTATCTATGCTGAGGAAATGCATAGGAGACCCATCCAGAGCAGTTCCAGTCCAGGATATCCAGGTTACAGAAAAGCTGGCCTATGAAGAGGTTCCAATAGCTATCCTAGACAGACAGATTCGTAGATTGAGGACTAAAGATATTGCGTCTGTCAAGGTATTATGGCGTAATAGGAACCGAAAGGAGGTGACATGGGAAGCAGAGAAAGATATGAAGACCAGATATCCTCACTTATTCTAGGCCTAGTCAGGCGACAGGTATGTCAGTATTATTACTTATGCAATACCTTATAGTTGGGCATGAATAAATGAGAAAGATTGATGTTTAGCTATCCAGTGAATCCTAAAGTATTGTGTGCAGTACCAGTATTGGACTTTTCTGCGTTTCAGGTTTTTGGTATAGTCCATATTACAGGGGAGACTCTGCCGAAATTTTTCTAAATAAGTAAATTCAGAAGTCCTCTAGATAGCAGTTTCCATTCGAGGACGACTGTTCTTAAGGGGGGGAGAATGTTATACCCCGTAAGATTTCCGACACCTAGATGGCCTATTCGCACGGTGGTTAGGCATATTTGAAAGCCATACGTGCTAGAGAAAGGCCCGAGAAAGGATCGGACGGATAACATATCGAACCATCGCGGAAGGAGCCGAGGCAGAGCCCCTCCGCGATGGCAACGTGTCACGGAGGTGGAGCCTCCGCGTTGGCTCCGTGACACGTTGGCCCTGTCCAGGCTCAAGTATATAAAGCCCCACTTCGGTTTTAATTCATTTAAAACTTTAAAATTTCCAGAAAACGCAGAGGAACAGAGGAGAACAAAGAAGGTAAATATATTTTCGTTCGATTACGCTGCTAAACGTAGTCCAAACCCAAATTAACCTCAGATACCAAGGTATTTAGCAGCAGAGAGCATTCCTACGGATTTAGTTTCGCGAAATACAGCTGACGAATCGTCGAGCTACCGGAATAAGGTAAGTGGAATTGTTCCAAACTAGTGTCTATGTGTTCCTAGCTGTGAAGTGAATACTTCTCCCTTCTAGACTTTTGAAAAATAGCGAGTTTTCGACCGTCTTTTGATAAGCCTAAGTTTAGGCTATAATTATATCGAAAGTGATGTCGTCCTTCAGAATAAAGTTGTATTTAGTACTGATTGATATATATATAAATGCAGTTGGGAGGAATAGCTGAAATACCGACCAAGCTATGCCGGTTAGTCGGGAAATCAGAAGTGAAGGTATGTAGAGCTAGTTTCCTCGGTAAGTTAGTAGTCTCGGTATAGTAAAGTAGTTTAAAGGCCAGTAGAATATTCAGAAGTCGTGTGTTATGTTTATTACGAATGTTGGTACGATATTGGAAGCATCATGTTATGTATAGCGTGAAACTTGCTAGCACGATATAAATTCTAAAACGAGTGTTAGGAACTGTACAACATGCCCAGTATGTGATTTAGTAAAGAATGTTAGGATATCATTGTACTCAGTTGTAACCTAGTAAAGCAACGTAAATACCTGTAAGGTATCTCAGAAGTAGAATGATAGGTTAAAATGAAGTCTAGAAAGCATGTTAGAAATAGTAAATTATGTTACTATAGAAACTCAGTTATATAGCATGATTTCCAACAGAAAAACTGTATCCTGTTTAACATTAGACTCAGTATAGTATGGCAGAAGGTTATGTTCATATACACACTATTATCAGTCTCAGCATGTATTAGACACGTACATATTACTATCACTAGTTTAGCATACAGTATGTACAAATACTTTATTATCATTAGATTCAGTATGTGGGATATGCAGATAGTATTACTAGTTGAGACCATTGTATTGTCTTGGGGTTGGATTACCTAGCATCCATGACCGCCCCAGGGTTAATAGCTGTATCGATTCGTCCGCCGGAGGATGAGGATACGTCGCTCTATGGAGTGGCATGCCGTCCCACAGGGGACGAAGATGGGATGCCAGTTTTTCCCATATTGTGCCTTGGTCGGCCCTTATACACCCCCGTCGAGCGGATACGCCCGGGGTGTTGATTCAGGAGTCCTCCGAACTCAGGTACAGTGATAGTCAGGGGCTCAGCGAGCCCAAGTGCATACCCAGGGGACCGGCAGGATGCTTATAGTTATTATAGGAGATGGGACGACCAGGGTAGGGGTATAGATTGCGTGTTGTTTGTACCTCCCGGCTTATGGGGGACGGGTAAGGTTTGTGTGTGTTATGTTATGTTATGTTATGTTATGCCATGTTACACTAGATACGAGTAGATCGACAGTAGAATGATATATCTCCAGGTATGACTCCTACTCCTTCCAGTACAGTTAAGAGTAGGCATAGTTTTACATTTCCAGTCAGTTAGTCTATTCCTTCCTATTTCAGTTCCATCAGTTATGTTGTTGTTTTTCAGATATTTCTTTCAGTTATTGTTTTACATACTCAGTACCAGTGGTACTGACACCCCTTGGGGGCGCTGCATTACTTGCCTGCAGGTACTCATAGATGAGGGGCCGATACCTCGTGATTCCAGTCAGCTCACAGGGTCATCAGCTCCAGTCATCCGGAGCTAGATTGCTAGAGGTTTATCCCTTTTCTTTTGTTGTACAGCATGGGTAGGTCGGGGCCCTGTCCCGACCATCTTATCAGTATTCTTAGAGGCTTGCAGTCTGTATATATTTCCCTGTGGTCAGATGAGTCGGTCGTGTGAGGCCGTGCAGTTGCTTAGCTGGTAGTACTTCTGTTTCTTTTATGTTGGCCGTGTGGGGCCATAGCTTGACAGTAGTGGTGACCTTGCCGGTCACGTAGCTTTCCAATATTTCTTTATTGAGTTACAGATAACTAGACAGCATGGTGGCCTTGTCGGCCCGCATAGGTTCCCCTATATTGATATGTTTCTGGTTAGCTGTTAGTATAGGTTCAGGTGGCTATAGGCCTAGTCAGCCGGAGGCTGTATTTACAGCCGTTATATAGCCCGTTGTTTCCCTGAATCTGAGTTAGAGCCAACCAGGCACCAGATGTGCTCAGGCTCAGTAGTCTAGCAGTTCAGGTCCTTGTAGGGTACCAGGTGCCAGTCATACCCCCCCCCCCAAAGCGGGGTGTGACAAGGCTCCCAACAGCAGAGGGATCAGATCAGAGCAGGTCCATGGTGCCACGTTGTACTATTTGCAGTCGACGTCATTTTGGGGCATACAGGTATGGTTCTACTGCTTGTTATACCTATGGACAAGAGGTTCAGATGATGAGGGATTGTCCAGTTGAAGGTCAAGGTGATCGGACCAAAAGGATAGATCTTCAGTAGGGACACATGTGCAGGCCCTCAACTCCAGCCGGTAGAGGCCGGGGTAGATCAGGGTCATCCAGTTCGTGCAGCGGTCTGGATCGCACTTATGCTTTACTAGGGTGATATGAGTCGGACTCATCGCCGGATGTTGTGACAGGTATGCTGGACATTTGCTGTCACTCATTTTATGCTTTGATAGACCCAGGTTCCACTTTGTCCTATGTTACACTAGTAGTGGCCCAGAAGTTTGGTATAACGTCGGAATTGCTTCAACGACCCTTAGCGATGTCTACACCTGTCGGTGATTCCATTATAGATAAAAAGATTTCTCGGGGTTGCATAGTAGAGGTTGTCGATCGCCAGACTTTAGTAGATTTAGTGGTGTTAGAAATGATTGATTTTGATGCAATTATAGGTATGGATTGGCTAGCTCCATGTTATGCCAATGTGGAGTGCTGGACCAAGATTGTCTGATTTCACTTTCCAGGGGAGGTAGTGCGAGAGTGGAAAGGCAATGCAACTACACCAAAAGGTAGGTTCATATACTATCTTCGGGAGAAAAAGTTGATAGCAAAGGGCTGTATTTGCCATCTTATCAGGGTTCAGGATGTGCAAGCAGAATCCCCGACTCTTTAGTCCGTCCTAGTGGTTAATGAGTTTCCAGACGTGTTTCCAAACGAACTTCTTGGTATTCCCCCAAAACGGGAAATCGATTTCTCTATTGATTTGCTACCAAGTACTCAGCCCATATCCATCCCTCCATATCGCATGGCTCCTGTTAAATTGAAAGAATTGAAAGAATAGTTGAAAGACTTGTTAGATAAAGGCTTTATCAGGACGAGTACTTCACCGTGGGGTACGCCAGTTCTGTTTGTAAGAAAGAAAGATGGTTCCCTATGAAGGTGCATAGATTATCGGCAGCTGAATAAAGTTACTATTAAGAATAAATACCCTCTTCCCAGGATAGATGATTTGTTTAATCAATTGCAAGGGGCAAAATATTTTTTCAAGATCGACTTAAGGTCAGGATATCACCAGGTTCAGGTTGGGGAGAGTGATATCCCGAAAATAGCTTTCAGGTCCAGGTCTGGACAACCATAAGTTTTTCCACTCTCAGGTTGTCCGCTTGAGAGAACCGTGTCTACACCTACTCTCATAGTTAAATCCTGAAAATAATACCTGCATAATTTATGTGCATTTTTGTATTTGTTTTTTAGAATAAAATATTTTCTCTCATATTTAACCTTTTTCCTTATTGCCTTTAGTTGTTTCCTTATTTAAAAATATTTGTTTTACATGATTAATTTACATACTTGATCCATTTATTTGTTTACATTCCTTTCAAGCATTTTCTTTATTTGTTTCCTGAAATAAGTTATTTTCTGCCATATTTTTTTTGTTTGTTTTCGTATTTAAAATATTTTTTTTACGTGATTAATTCGTTTACTTATTCCCTGTATATGTTTCCTTGTTATTGTTTAATCTTTTCAGTCATTTATATTTATTGGTTTTTTAATTGCTTACGTGTTGCTGCTTTTAATTATGTACTAATTGTTATATAACTGCATATAATTGTCATTCCGCTCATACTTCCCCCACTTGGGAACCTCTCATTATCACACACTATACACGCGAGTTGTGCTTCGCACTTCTCCAAAATCCTTTCAAAACCCATTTAGAGAGTTGGCATATACTTGGGGTGAATAGATAGTTTTACTACCATGTGACCACGTGCCTTCTCGATTAAGAATTTTTCAGTCCGTCTACCAAACTTTTAGAAATTTAGGTTAAGTCATGCATGCATTATCCCCTAGGAAGTCTCATACACTTGGTGTATTGAGGCCATTAGTTTAACTTTTCCCAAAGTCCAAAGAGATTTACAATCTCGAAAAAGGACATTATCATATCTATTTACATCATCAAATTCATGAAAACATGACTTAGATGACTTAAACCATCATCAAATTCATGAAGAATCTTCAGGACTTAGATGACTTAGATGACTCAAACCATCATCAAATTCATGAAAACATGACTTAGATATTCAGGAATCTTCTTCTCAATATGCCACATACAAAAGTGATGTGCAGTATTTTGGGAACACCTTTGCAACTGTATTTGTTATAGAAGAATCTTGATCTGTGACTATTGTATGAGGGGCAACACCAAATATTGCCTCTTGCCAAGTGTGAAGTAACCACTGAAAAGTTTCTTCTTTTGCATCCCAAAAAGGAGCACAACCAAATAAAATGGATTAGTGATGATTATTAACTCCAGTAAATGGAACAAAAGGCATCTTATATTTATTTGTCAAGTATGTATGATCAAATAGGTCAATATCTCCAAAATTCTTATAAGCTACCCTAGACCTAGCATCAACCCAAAAATAATTAGCTAAATGACCTTCTACATCCATTTGTATTGCGTAAAAGAATCCTAGGCTCTCAGATTGATGCTTTTTAAAGTACTTCAGCATCAATTGTGCATCTTCTTTCTCAAGATAGTTTTTCCTTTTAGTGCTCAAAAAATTCTGAATATCTCTTCCAATTAGATTGCGATTCTCAACACCCCCAACTTGATTAATCAACACTGATGCAATTTTACTCAGACGAATACCAGAATTATCTAAAAGATTAATACGATTCTTCTGAGCCCCTGATTTTTTTCTTTTTGATCGCAAGAATTTTGGCTATGGGGAGAAACAAGTTCATGATTATGGTTTGAAACAAGCCTAGCTACAACCCACTTTCTTTCTTCTTTCTTTGATAAATATATCATCATTTTGCATCCTTCTCTGGTCTCATCTCGCTGCCTATTACTCTCAAGACTTTTCTCTGAGCGAAATCCTTCTTTTGAACAAACAAACTCTTGACCAATTATTGATTTATCTTTACTTGATCTACTAATCTGATTTTTACGCACACTAAAGTCATTACGATGAGCATAGTCAAGATAAAATTTAAATGCAGTATCAAGTGATTGAAACTCCATACCGATGTAGGGCTCTCTTGGTTCTTCATCACCTAATTGAGGAATAAAAAGTGCAATTGAATTCATGTTGCTTTCTATTTCCTTCAAGGAAGCTTCAATTCCTTCTGCATTTTGCTCCGTTAAACTAGAGATTCCAATAGTGTCTTGCAATATATTATTAAATGTTAGATTAATAGAATAATTCTCTACATACAATCTCGATGGAGGAAAGCTTGAAGATTGTGAGGGACTACTTGATATTTGCAACTGCAAAGGCTTGAGTATGGTACTTAGTTTTAGACCTAGAGAAGCTAGTAACGTGTAATTCTCATACAAAGTTGTCTCCTTAAAATGAACCAATCAAAGTTTTGATGAGATATTTAATTGAAAAAAGAAAAAAATAATGAGCAAAAAAATTTTTTTTTTGTTGATGAGGGTCTCAAATTGCTTTTCAGCGGCAGGTTGAAAACTTCCGATGAAACTAATGAGGAGGAAGACAGTTGTGAAAGAGATGCTTCCCATTTTTGGTAAGCCAAATCAGAATTCTAAAAAAAGTCAATATAATTAATTTAAAGTCTAAGTTGCCTTATAATACTCTTTTTGTTATTTTTATTTGAATATTAATAATAAATAAAACTACTTAAAAATTAACTGATTGTGTAAATTTAATTTCCACTATCGGTGAATACTAGTTAATCTCATTAAATATGTTGTCCCAATGAATATAAAAAATAATTTAAAAATAAGTAATTAATATTAAAATTAAAAAATATTATTTTTTAATATATTTATATTAATATAAAATAAATAAATGAAAGCGCAAAACTATTTTTAATACAAAAGATAGCAAAAGTAAAAGTATCATGAAACCCACTTTGACCAACCACGAAACAAAAACTAGAAAAGAAAAAACAAATAAAGTTTTTAGACGGTGGAAATACGTCCTCTTCTAGAACTTTATTTTTCCTTTTAACTAATATACATTTTAATTTCTTTATTTTAATTTGAAGTTTCTTATGCTGGAACGAATATTTTATTAGAATATTCGAGTGAGTAATAGTACACAATGTCACATTGACATGGCTGTGATGCATGTGTTTCAATAAGAACAGCCGGCGTAGATCCGATTACCCGAATCCATGTGAGTCTCCCCCTAATTCATGGGGTGTAATATTTAATTTCTGTTTTTTTTAATCAAAACTCATAAGAAACTATATGTACAAATATAAAGGAAAAAAGAATACTAAATTGCATATTTAGTAATTATAAAAGATAAAACGTATAAAATCCCTTTGAACTTGTTTTTAAATTTTACTTTAGCAGTGTAAGTTTACAATCGTTTAAATATATCCTATATAAATTTTAAGTGTATTTTATTTAATTCGTCCTTATCCACATAAGCATGCACATTGAAATTTCATTGTTGGGCGTGTTATTCACTTAATTTTAATTATTAAATTTTTTAAAAAAAATAATTTAAATGGTTAAAGTAATAGTTATATCCATTCAACTCAAATCACACCCGACCCAATTTATTCTCCAACATAAGAACCCTAATTTCTTTGTACTCCTTCATCTTCAATCAATCTCAATTTTGCTCTAGATAGGAATTTCAAAGATAATCAATAGGTTTTATCTTATTCTTTTCATTGATTCACTTTAACCTAAAGTCAAATCTTTAAAGGGATAATTTTGACTGCTTCAATTTGTTCGAAAAAGGTATAATCTAAACGTATTCTCCTTCCTTTATTGCTTTGATTTGATCTTTTATCTTTTTTCTTCTGTTGTCATTTTGTTCATATTGTCCGAAGTATATTAAATTGCTTGGAGAGAAAATTCTTTTGATTTTTGAAATTTTTTGATTTTATACCACATAATGTGATCAATTAACTTGATTAAATTTTATATGGAAGAGGATGATCCTACTTTGAAGGAAGAAGTTCGATATAATTATGAATTTATAGTGTGTTTGAAAATATCTTGGACTTTAAGAAATTCTGGTAGAAGATATTGATCATGTCCTTATTAAGTGGTGGATAATTAGAAGATTCATTAAGCAACTTTTATATTTTAATAGTATTCGTTAATTAAATACTAATTCTTTCATTATTTTTCATCATTGAAGGGTCCAAGATCTTGCACTTTTAGCATTGGAGGGATAAAGAAAATATCGATCTAAAGTCTAAATTTGCGATTCCTAAACTAATTGAGAAAATGAGTGAGTTTGAGAGTTTAGTGAAAATTTCTCGGTATCTTGAGAAGCATACATCAGCAAATGAAGATGATAAATTGATTGAACTTGAGAATTCTTCTGAAAAGTTGATAATTCTAAAGCATTCAAACAAGATGATAATTGTGTAGAAATAAAATTGGAGAAGTTGGAAGGAGGATTAAGAAGATGAAAGAGAGGGAGAAGAAGTGGAGGAACAACATGATTAAATAAGGATCAGAGAATAAATAAGGATTAGAGAAATATAGTCTTCTTTATTGTGCTTTGTTTTTGTGTTGTAGCTATAACTATAAGTTATTGATTTAGGGTCATCTATATGAAGAAAGATTCAATGAAGATGCCTTAGGCTCTTAATGTTATTAGATAATATGTAAGTGTGTAGCATCCTCTTATGTTGAAATCAATTAGGTGTAGCCTCTTTCGTAATCAATCTTGATTTGGTGTATAAAGTAGTGTCAATCTAAGTAGTTTATTGGTGTATTCTCTTTTGTTGCAATTGGTTATTTCTTGTTTGGTTATAGCTATAATTTGTGTGGCGAATTGCTTATTATACTGCCCATTATGATAAAAATAAATAAAAATATACACCAAAAAAGTGCAGTCTTAGCTGCCTAATATTGCAAGAAATTATAGTTATAATCAGACATAATTTGAGTCAACTGTATATTCACAACAACTATAAATAAAAGTAGAGTTACCACTGACACTAATAGACATTAAATTGCTGTCACAACTGCAGATTAATTTCAAAAAATCAGACACCACAAAAGTGCAGTCACAACTACATAATTATTTCAAAAAACATATATCAAATTGTGCAGTCACAATTGTATATCAGTCACTACTGCATCAAATATACAAAAAGAGCCAAATCATTCACATTTTTTATTTTCATGTATTGACTCAAATGATTCATTTTAATATCTTTAGACCTTGTCATCGTTCTTTTTTGTCTTCATCTCTTGAAGTTCCTATTGGATTATAACAGTCTTTTCTCTACATTTCACTCCTAATCTTGATTTGTGATGCCTAAAATTTTCAACCACTATAGATGAGTTCATAGATATAATTGAAGTACTACTTGACATTCCACGTTGCATTCATCAAAATAGATTGATTTAGGATTATAAAAATTAGATTTAAATTGAAAAGTATTTGTAGAAATCATCAAACTTATATTGTGGATTGCAAACCACTCTATGTATGGAGCACTCCCATTTCAACTATTATTGGCCTTTTAAAAGGTGTCCCTCTTCCCTTTCCACTGGTTGCAACAACAACCACCTATAACACATTTAAGTAGTTCTATATAAATCTAAAATTGATTAAACTGTAGATTAAAAAAAATAAGTGTTATCTATTTTATAGAACCTCTTGGTCTTACCCTTCATCTATTTGTCGTTGGTTAAGATTGAGTTGGTGTCACAGAAGAACCAACATTTGATCTTGTTGAACTTGAACTTATCCCTCTTCCTCTTTTTCTGTCTGTAGTAGCTTGTGCACCCAAATGATAACCCCGCTTATTGTCATCCTTTGCATGATAAATGTTGCAGGCCATGTCAACACCTCTTTTGAATAGTTTTTCTATTTTGTTTTTTGTCTTCTCCTTCTTACTACACTTTCTGAGCCTGCCTAGCAATTTTTTCTTTTTCAGGTGATATAATAGAAGGGTCGGTTGATTGTGGCTACATTATCATATTAATAACAAGTGGAAGCAACTATAAGTCTTGAGATAATTCTCCTTATTATAGTAATATGCGCTATAGTTAATGAGCTCCAATATTCTGAAATGAAGTGCAACTATAACATGATAACAAGTTATACTTTTTAGTATCCAAGATCTACAAGTACAAGTTTCATTATTCAGATTTACTATAAATGTATTACCCAACTATTCTTAACCTCAAATCCAAATGCACCATACCATTCAAGGTTACACCTCATTGACTTTGATGTATTCTCTTGCAATGCCTTTAGAACCATTGGAGAAATGTCAATTATCTAAGTATTTAAGAACTCCCTTATTTGTCCTATTCTTTTCATCACTTTGACTCTTATTTCTCAAGCATTCTGACGATAATCTTGTTTCTTGATCTTAATCTTAATATTCATGAATTGAAGCTTTTAGCCATATTGTTGTCAACACTATCACAATAGCCAAAGGTCTTGAAGTAGATCTTGAACCATATTTCAATGTTTTACTACATTAGGTAATCACATATTTTATCCCTTAACTTCTCCATATGATTCAGAATTCTTGTCAACTTTTGCTCATATATAGACTTGGCGCATCTCCAAAAATAATTTCTTCTCTCAATGCCTCTCCAATTCTTAAACGAGTTGTTTAGGATGTACCTGACACATATACTTTATTCTTCATTTAACAATAGTTCCTAAATGTTTATGTCAAGACCCTCAATAAAATTTTAAACATATTATATGAAAATAGTATAACATAATTGAAAATTAAAATATAAATAATGAATATCAAAAGATACATTATCTTCTGTATATGTGTAATGAATATCAATTCTGGCTCATCTTCAGGTTTAAAATCATTCCTCTAAAGGCTGATAAATTATTTGCAAGTAAAAATATTTTCAACTTCAATTATTGTCCAAGTTAATAGTATTACCTGATTGTTTCCATACTTACAAACAGCCACAAACAATTAGCGTTTACGAACATATTTCAAAGAGAAATCATCAAACCTAACACATCTCCTGCAACCATTTTTGAATTCCCTCTTCAAATCATCAAAACATATATAGAATAATTGAAACTTCTCTTCCATCTTCAAAGGTTTTTTCACTAAGCCTCATCACACATGTGCTGCCTGAATTAGTCTTTAACAACTCAATCCTATAACCAAAACTCTTCTACACTCCTTCACATGATCATCTATAATCTGTTGCAACATAATTTTTCTATCTTTCATTGTCATAGTCCTCCTAACATACACCTCCAACTCTTTTAAACTAAAAGTCACAACTGAAAAACTCTAACATCAGGTTCAAAAATAATTCTCTCATTGCACCTTTCAGACAAATACTTTGAATTCACCAGATTTTTTATGTACCATTGCACTTTTATATTGAATTATAATTTTTTACTACAAAGTCCTTTGTCCTAGAATCATAACTGCCAAACAACAATTATGGACAATCAGCTGTACACTTTACCCTCATCCTAGTTGGCTAATTAACGTACTTATCTAATTACATGTTCTTAAACTATATACTTGATAATTACTTCTCTAAATTATTTAACACTTTAAAAGTAAGATCAGACACCCAAGCTATTAATTGAAGGTAGAATCGAAGATAACCCTATTTCTATTTTTTTTTGCTCTTCTTGTAGGTTGTTGAACCTCACCCTCATCATCAACATCTTCATCTATATTTATTTCAAAGCTAACAATTTCATTTGAATTAAAGTATGGCTCATCACTACCTATCTTGCCCTCTAAAATATTTTTTTTTTGTTGGATGCATACTCATCAAATTTTAAATCTATATATTTTTTATTTAAATCAACTCCTTTAGCTCTAAGTCCCCTTTCTTTCCTCTTATTTATTGTAGCAACCCATTTTTCTTCTCTAAGAATTCTATCCTCCTCATAAACATCACTGTTATATTCTTCTTCTTTACCTTTATCAAATAACTTTACATTATTTGAATATTTATTAACTTTAGTTGCACTTTCTCAATAAGACTCAACTAATGAAACATAAGCTGAAGTCCCACTCAAGTCCTCCTCAACACCAATAGAACTACCACCAACTCCTTCCCAATACCAGCAGGAGTACCACTCAACTCCTTCCCAAAAACAGAAGTCTCGTCCACAATAAGCTCTTAATATTATGCAACCTCTTCAAACTCTAAAACTTCACTACCCCAAAGGTTTGATTACTCTTTATCAAATGTAGCACTAGATTCCCAACCTACATAATTTACATATTCAATGGGATGAGAGACCACAATAGGTCCTTCAATCTAGTGGGAGATATAGATTTCAACAATATCTCCATCTTTTAATTAAGGTACAATATCCATAAAGTTCATATCACTTTTTATTTCTACTAAATAACCAGATTAGGTGGTCTAGTATAAATAATGCAAGATAAATAATTATATCAAATTTCTTTAACATAATCTACAAACTTGAAATAGGAGAATTTATCAACATCTTTATCAAAACAATCTATCACAATACCTCTTTCGTACTTAATATAAGGGTTGTGTTGTAATTTTTCTTCATGGCGAAATTTCAAGATAACATACACAAAAATCTTTCTGAAACTGGAAATGTTAAAAAATACAAGCGTTAGGTCTAAAACAATACAAATAAGAAAAAATACAAGTTGAAGATCAAGTTTTATCAAGGAAGAATCCTAAACTCAAATTTTATATCAATCCTAAACGCAAAATACTAACCCGATTTTCTCTTTGTTTGTCAATGAGCATTTCAAATTTAGAAGCTCCTCCAAAATGCAAAGGAATCAGCTGCTATTCAGGTGTGAGACTAGGTTTAGAATTTGGATAGTTTTAGAAATAATGATGACCGATTTAGGAATCAATGGTATTTCTTTGGGAACAGATCTGGTTTTCTAATTTAAAAACGAATATGTAGCATATTAATGTAAATATTTCTTTTTGAAAGTTTTGAAACATTTATATATAAAAAGATTTTTTTAAAATATGTGTCATCATTAAAACGCGCAACAACCCTAACTTTGACCTGGTGTGGGTAAGAGTGAGTTCAATAAAATTCACTTAAAAGTTATTTAGGGGGAGTACTTAAACGCCCGTAAAGTTGCAGTCACATACTAAAAGCTAGAGAGGAGAATTGCTCAAGCCATATAAGAAGTTCGAAGATCTCATCACAATCCGATATAGGACATTTAAGAATTTCGAGTGTGAGATTAGGTGGTAAGTTTAGAAAAGACGATCAATTTAGAATCAAGGGTATTTTGTTTGGGAATGGGTCGGGTTTTTTAATTTGAAAATCGGGTGGGTAGCATATTAATATAATTATTTTTTAGTTTTGAACCATTTATATAAAAAGAGAACTCTTTAAATATGTAGGCTTACTAAAACGTGTGTGACTCAACAACCTCAACTTTAACCTGGTGTGGGTAAGAGCGAGTTCAATAAAATTCACTTGAAAGTTGTTTAAGGGGAGTACTTAGACGCATGTAAATTTAAAGTTACACCCCAAAAGCTAGCCAAAGGGAGAAGGATTACCTAACCATATAAGAAGTCCGGAGATTCCGGTTTCAATATGAGACGTTTCTTTCAACACGTTCCTCACACCTAGATACTTTCTAGACTGCAGCGTGCGCAATCGTGGATCGAGGGTATATTTATAACCCCCGCATGATTTGGGGTCTCACATCGGACTCATAAACTTGAGACTATAATACCATGTTAAATAAATTTTGAGTCTAACTCACATTACAAAAATTAACACAAAAGAAGAGAATTGCTCAAATCAAAATAAAAAGTCTAGAAATCTTATCCCCCACCAATATGAGATATTATTTCCCTCTTAAATTAATTTTTAGGATGTGAATTTTTTAATAATCCTTCCATTATTATTATTCATGTAACAATCTATGCATTGGTATGCACAACACAATGATCTCCATATTATTACTCATTGCATAATTCATGCCTACACTAAAAGTCCCGTATAATTAGATCGTGAACCAAACCGCTTCCGCAAAATTTTCATGTAAAATAAAAGAATATAATGTGCAAGAAACTAAAATCTATTCATTTAAAAGAAGTCCGCAAGCCAACATGTCATAATCTTAGAAAGACAAATGTTTTATGCACGCTATATGTTGAATTTAAATAGAACTTGCTGTCCGCTAGCCGAATAAAAATAAAAAATAAAATGGAAACAGCACGTCACTACGCGTAGTATCAACCAGACTGTAATTCATCAATACTAAATCTTAATTAAAATAATCTCTTTTTTAAATAAAATATTAATTTTGTGTTTAAACCTTGTCGGAACGAGAAAGGAGTACATTCTTTATTTTTTCATCTCCATCTCCATTCTTACCCATCTACATTAGGCTATTTCCTCCATCACTCTCTCCACCGACACCTTTCTTCCTCCAACCCTTTTCCACTTTCCTCATAAACCCACCATCAGATCTTTCTCTAAATCTCCATTATTCACCACCCAATTTCCAGATTTTTTTCATCTTTTCCCTTTTTCTATTGCCAATGATATCAATATCGAAACTTCCCCTTTTTGTGTCGATTTCCTTGTAAAACTTTCCAAGATTTGATTCTTAATTATCCAGATTTGAATTTTATTCCATTTTCAGCTTCTGGGTATTGAGGGAAAAAGATGCTAGATCGATTTCTGAGTGCTCGGAGAGCATGGCAAGTCAGGAGAATTGTGAGGAATGGGAAGCTTACATTCTTGTGCTTGTTCCTTACCGTTATTGTCCTTAGAGGGAATTTGGGTGCTGGAAGATTCGGTACTCCTGGGCAAGATTTGAAGGAAATTCGTGATACATTTAGCTATTACCGCAAGCGCGTGGAGCCCAGACGCGTTCTTGAAGAAGCACAGCAGGTATCCACAAGCACTGCAACTGATGGTGCATCAGATAGTAACAATTATGCTACTTTTGATTTAAAGAAGATTTTAGTTGATGAGGATGATGGTGAGCCTGAGTTTAAGAGAGATCCAAAAGAACCTTATGCTCTTGGTCCAAAAATATCTGATTGGGATGAGCAAAGAGCAGAGTGGTTGAAAAAGAATCCTAATTTTCCTAATTTTGTTGGACCAAATAAGCCAAGGGTGTTGTTGGTTACTGGTTCATCTCCTAAGCCATGTGAAAATCCAGTTGGTGATCATTATTTGTTGAAGTCAATAAAGAACAAGATTGATTATTGTAGGCTTCATGGGATTGAGATTTTTTACAATATGGCTTTACTTGATGCTGAAATGGCTGGATTTTGGGCTAAATTGCCCTTGCTTAGGAAGCTTTTGCTTTCACATCCTGAGGTTGAGTTTTTGTGGTGGATGGATAGTGATGCTATGTTTACTGATATGGCTTTTGAGTTGCCATGGGAGAGGTATAAAGATGCTAATCTTGTGATGCACGGATGGAATGAGATGGTTTATGATCAGAAGAATTGGATTGGTTTGAATACTGGTAGTTTCTTATTGAGGAATACTCAATGGGCTTTGGATTTGCTTGATGTTTTGGCACCTATGGGACCAAAGGGAAAGATTAGGGATGAAGCTGGGGCGCTTCTTACTCGGGAGCTTAAAGATAGACCAGTTTTTGAAGCTGATGACCAGTCTGCAATGGTATATATATTGGCAACTCAGAGGGAGAAATGGGGTGATAAGGTGTATCTTGAGAATGCTTATTACTTGCACGGTTACTGGGGAATTTTGGTAGATAAATATGAAGAGATGATTGAGAATTACCACCCTGGTCTTGGTGACCATAGGTGGCCACTTGTTACTCACTTTGTGGGTTGCAAGCCTTGTGCAAAGTTTGGAGATTATTCTGTAGAGAGGTGCTTGAAGCAAATGGATCGTGCATTCAATTTTGGTGACAACCAGATCCTGCAGATGTATGGATTCACTCATAAATCACTTGGTAGTAGGAGAGTGAAGAGAATACGGAACGAAACAAGCAATCCGCTTGAAGTGAATGATGAGCTTGGATTACTTCACCCTCCATTTAAAGCTATCAAGGTATCATCTTCTTGAATGCATATGAAAGGGATGCATTAAGGTCAAGATTGGGATGCCCTTTTTACCTTAGATTTTTGTACCATTTGATCACGATATGTGCCACGATGTACTTGTTATTTATGCCTGTCTTAGAGCACTGGTTATTGTATTCCTTCATTTGTCATACTGTCTTGTGACATAATCTTTTTAAGTTATATAAATTTCAAAGGAAGGCATAATTGAATTCATATTATATGTTCTTGCTCATCTTTGGTGGTTGTGATTTTGGTGGCAATGGCTTTGGTGCACTCTTCCATTTTAGAGGTTATGATTTTTGCTTGTTTTCTCATTTTGTATTGGATGCCGCTGAAGGATGGGTTCTTATTGCTGCACATAATTCATTGTAATTAACCTTCTTGGTTAGATAATACCTGCCACATTCTGCATTAAGTTTCTCTCATAGTGGAACTTTAAACCGAAAATATGCTTATGAGAAGAGTGAAGGAGCAAAGTGTGCTTAGAATCTTGAACAACAACAGTCTAGGGATGTTATGAGATCCTGGTGAAATAGTAAAATGGAAAATTGTAGTATTAGAGATGTTCTTTCGATTTGTAAAAGTAAATTTTATTGATGTCAATAGGACCAAGTATAGGTACCTATCATGTTACCAAAAGAGTTATGGCTTTCAGTCCTTAAAGTAAATAAGGAATTCATGAATTCCAACATATCCTCTAATCCCTCAACAGGTTTCCTTTTACACCAAGAAAATAAATTCTGTAGACAAGTAGACTTTAGAAAGACTACGATAGGAACCTATCATCGATACAACTATGATTTCCTTCTAAGCTGTCCATAATACACATAGAGGCGTTCTCCGTAGATTTTTTCTGCTTTTCGCCCATTTTCTGACCATTCAGCTGCCAACTGCTTTGTTCAGATTTCCTAGTGTCACTCTTACTACTATACAAATAGATCGAGGAACACCAGATTTGCCATATAAATCAGCAACGTCGAAGAAGGTGATTGATAGTCTCCCTATTTTCTTTGCAAAAATAACACGCTGCATAACTGCATTTCTCTCCTTTGGAAATTTTCATGTGTGAGACGAGCTTCATTAAATGGCAGCCACATTTGTTGGGGGCAAAAGTTCTGCATAACAGCTTCCAGGGCCATTGCTGCCTTCCTAGCTCCACTGCTTAAATGGCCACCAATCATAGCTAGAGTTAGAACAACAACAACAACAACGCATACCTAGTGAAATTCCACAAGTGGGGTCTAGAGACAGTAGAGTATACACAGACCTAGCCTGTTTCGGAAGGACCCTAGGCTCAAGTGCAGCAAATCAAAGTATAGTAGTTATGAAAAGGAAAAAAGGCGGTGAAGTAGTTATGAAAAGAAAAAACGGTTGTGAAGAAAACATATCAAGCAATAAGGAAAGCAGTACAGAGCACAATCATAGCTAGAGTTAACTGTGAAAATTCCATTCTCTTAGCCATCCATACCATAGAATCAGATAGTCCCTTGTTAACACCATACTTTCCAAACCAGTTACGGAATGCTTGCACTCTCTAGTTCATAATCCTGAAGGTTTCTTCTGAAATGGAGATTCCAGTTAGTTGCATTAAGGCGGTCAGTGCTATAATCTTTATAGATTTGGATACATAATCTTCAGAGGTTGGTCTTCTAGCTACATATATTACTGTAGTCTTGCTTTTGTTCCATTTCCCACCTGAACTTTCGCAATCCTTTCAATTCTACCCAGGTACTCCTTTTTTGCCTTCAAACTGCAACCGCTTGAGATGTTGGGACTTCTTTGGGACACCATGCGGTATCCTTTTTGTATTTAACAATTGATTATTCCCTGCCATGTTTTTAAAAGTGAAAAGCTAAAGAAGAAATAATGGGATAAGGTCCATTGAGCTTGAAGCGAGAATCAGACATTTTATGAAATTTTTTTGAAAATGTCAAAACATACATGAATTTATTACTATATCAGCTAAATGGAAATTAAATAACTAATTTCAACATCCAATATGCACCAATGTCAATATTAATCCAACTCGTAAGAGGTCGAGATTGAAAGAACCGCCACACTGCCAACACACTAAACTCAACTCAAGAGCATGCTTTGCATCGGTTAGCGACAAAGCAATGGCATTGTTTGCTATTGTTGAACCCCCACGATTGTTGATATATAACAAGGGTTTTATTGAAGAACAAGAAAAGAAAGAATCAAAAAGGCTAACTGAGAATTGAATACAATGATCTAGAATGGGGAAGGGGGTGCCTATATATAGGCATAAACTAAAATCCTAATGCCCATAGGAATAGGACTACCTAAAATCCTAAGGCTCATTTGCTAACAATTATATGGGCTAACATTCCCCCTCAAACTCATAATGCGACAGTAATAAGCATTGAGAGTTTGTCACACAAGAAACGAAACCGAGACGTCGACTGAGCCTTTGTAAAAAGGTCAGCAATCTGCAAGGCTGATGGAACAAAAGGAAGCGATATAGTCCCGAGCTGGAGATGATGACGAGTGAAGTAACAATCAATCTCAATGTGCTTCGTTCGCTCATGAAAAACAGAGTTCTTTGCAATTTGCATCGCACTCTTGTTATCACAATGTAGAGGAGTAGGCCGAGAAATGTGAACCCCCATATCTGCAAGAAGCCAGCGTAACCAAACAATCTCACATGTTTTTGCCACGAAGAAAATTCTTCATGACATAACTCCAACACGCATAATTTTTGCCATCTAATTGAGTATTAATGGATTAGAGAGAATCATCCTTTTCAGCCATATTGACAAAAACAAAGTGAATACAACAAGATAAGCAACCCCAAAACAACGATAAGAACAAAATAGCCTAGTCACAAAACAAACCAACAACGGCGTCCAAATCAAACCAAACCAACAACGACAATCATCGCCGTCCAAATCAAACCAAACCAAACAAACCAACAACGGCGTCCAAATCAAACCAAATCAACAACGACAATCATACAACGCCGTCCAAAGCAAACCAAACCAACAACGAATTTGCTAACAAGAAACCTTGGTTTCTTGGATCAAAGATATCATTGAAAGAATATCCCTGTTTGTCTCAATTCTTGGATCAAAGATATCATTGAAAGAATATCCCTGTTTGTCTCAATATCTACCCATCGATCTCCCACCCAATCCCTTGAGATTCTAAGATTCTTTTTATCTATATTCAAGAACATCCTCTCACCAGGAACATAAATTCGATATTCCTTTTCTGATTTGTCTGCGTCAACAATTATTCCTTCCCACCAACCATCACTCCACCAAGCATCAATAGGCGCTCCCACATCAAAGGCAAGATCTCCCGGATCACAAGGACGATAAGCATGCAACTGAACTTAAAGTCAATGAGAATGATTGTAATAACAGCAGCAGCAGCGGCAGCGACAAGCATGACTTAGACTGCCACCTTAGCGATGATAATGATTCTTTCAACACAGACATTGACAACGAATTTAGCGGAAGCATCAAACACAGGAGAACATCAACTCGATCCGCGAATATTGGTGATTATTTACAAGTAGGGAAGAATCGATTTATTTTGGCTCTGATACCATGTTGATATATAACAAGGGTTTTATTGAAGAACAAGAAAAGAAAGAATAAACAAAAGCTAACTGAGAATTGAATACAATGATCTAGAATGGGGAAGGGGGTGCCTATATATAGGCATAAACTAAAATCCTAATGCCCATAGGAATAGGACTACCTAAAATCCTAAGGCTCATTTGCTAACAATTATATGGGCTAACATTCCCCCTCAAACTCATAATGCGACAGTAATAAGCATTGAGAGTTTGTCACACAAGAAACGAAACCGAGACGTCGACTGAGCCTTTGTAAAAAGGTCAGCAATCTGCAAGGCTGATGGAACAAAAGGAAGCGATATAGTCCCGAGCTGGAGATGATGACGAGTGAAGTAACAATCAATCTCAATGTGCTTCATTCGCTCATGAAAAACAGAGTTCTTTGCAATTTGCATCGCACTCTTGTTATCACAATGTAGAGGAGTAGGCCGAGAAATGTGAACCCCCATATCTGCAAGAAGCCAGCGTAACCAAACAATCTCACATGTTTTTGCCACGAAGAAAATTCTTCATGACATAACTCCAATACGCATAATTTTTGCCATCTAATTGAGTATTAATGGATTAGAGAGAATCATCCTTTTCAGCCATATTGACAAAAACAAAGTGAATACAACAAGATAAGCAACCCCAAAACAACGATAAGAACAAAATAGCCTAGTCACAAAACAAACCAACAACGGCGTCCAAATCAAACCAAACCAACAACGACAATCATCGCCGTCCAAATCAAACCAAACCAAACAAACCAACAACGGCGTCCAAATCAAACCAAACCAACAACGACAATCATACAACGCTGTCCAAAGCAAACCAAACCAACAACGAATTTGCTAACAAGAAACCTTGGTTTCTTGGATCAAAGATATCATTGAAAGAATATCCCTGTTTGTCTCAATTCTTGGATCAAAGATATCATTGAAAGAATATCCCTGTTTGTCTCAATATCTACCCATCGATCTCCCACCCAATCCCTTGAGATTCTAAGATTCTTTTTATCTATATTCAAGAACATCCTCTCACCAGGAACATAAACTCGATATTCCTTTTCTGATTTGTCTGCGTCAACAATTATTCCTTCCCACCAACCATCACTCCACCAGGCATCAATAGGCGCTCCCACATCAAAGGCAAGATCTCCCGGATCACAAGGACGATAAGCATGCAACTGAACTTAAAGTCAATGAGAATGATTGTAATAACAGCAGCAGCAGCGGCAGCGACAAGCATGACTTAGACTGCCACCTTAGCGATGATAATGATTCTTTCAACACAGACATTGACAACGAATTTAGCGGAAGCATCAAACACAGGAGAACATCAACTCGATCCGCGAATATTGGTGATTATTTACAAGTAGGGAAGAATCGATTTATTTTGGCTCTGATACCATGTTGATATATAACAAGGGTTTTATTGAAGAACAAGAAAAGAAAGAATAAACAAAAGCTAACTGAGAATTGAATACAATGATCTAGAATGGGGAAGGGGTGCCTATATATAGGCATAAACTAAAATCCTAATGCCCATAGGAATAGGACTACCTAAAATCCTAATGCCCATAGGACTACCTAAAATCCTAAGGCTCATTTGCTAACAATTATATGGGCTAACAAAGATCATTTGAACAACAAGGCTTTTGTTATAGAGCCTTAAATTTTGAACTCCAAGTCCTCCATAAATTTTCGGTGCCATCACGGTTGATCACCTAACCAGATGTAGCTTCCTGTATTAGCATTTTCGTTCCACAGAAAATTGCACCTCAGTTTGTCAAGCTGCTTAATGATGTTCACAGGTATGTGAAATAGAAATATCCTATTTGTTGGAATGCCATCTAGTCCTGCTAATCCTTTTTTTAATTCTTTTCTGGAGAAGTAATTATGCCGCTAATTGTTGTGCAAACTGGAAATCCTGTTAAACAAGAGCGAAGCCAGACAGCCAAATAGGAACCTCATGCAGGGTTCCCCTGTTAGTGAAGACATTTCACAAATTTTTGAGAAATTTATTAGAGGTTACACAGTTTGAAAAGTATTTATCACGAAGATTCATTGCAGAACGGATGATTCCAACCTAATGTCTCTGTTGGAAATGTGAAGCTTAGATATCTCTAACAGCGTACTGGATGGTAAAATGAGTAGTATTTCCAGGAACGTTTTGTTTAGTTTCAGCCATTTACTTTTTTTTGTTCTTTCAATACTACGTTTTGTTGCGCTTGAAAATGAAATGGATGAAGTCAGAGTGAGACTGGTTGAATGGTGGTTTCAATGAGCTATGGACTGAATTTGTTTTGGATGGGAACTGCAGTATCACTTTGTTAAATTAGCGTGTTATCTAGTTGTTCTGATCATATGGAGAAACTCCATTTTTGAAGAGCAGAAATAAAATCAATGGCAAGTGTCTGTAATACCTGCTTCATGTTCATTGTCTGTGTCATATTATATGATAGCAGCAAAACATAAAGATCTTGTGTATCAGGCTCATTTGGCTGAAGAAGGTTTAGGTAGGATCAGTTCGTGACACGCTGTAAGAGAGCCGAATGTCTACTATCTATGAAATAAGGGGGGATATACCATTTTTCCAGCCAGAAACACGAATAATTAATTAGGAGAACTAAGCACAATCATGCTAAAACATTGCAAAACTGAAAATCTGTTTACAAGATTGGAAGACTTGATGCAAAATAATTCAACTGATATGTGAACAATCAATTCCTGACAGTGTTGGTCCTTTGTATACAAATCAGAAATGCAAGTCTACTTCAACGACTGTCCTTCTCTCATAGAAGCAGATATATATCCCTGAGCGATGCACAAAACAAGTGTCAAATGGTATTACGTGGAGTTACACTTGACAGATAAATGCATATGCCAGCCCAGCCCTGCACACCAAATAAATGAATCAGAAAATAACAACATATTTCTGCATCTAGAGTACAAAAGAGCTTCTTCGAGATTTGATATCTTATATTACAAAATTAAAATAAGCTGAACCACTAAATAGCAGGTGTCTGCTTCTTAAGCTACTAGTTTCTGGACACTCGATGACAGTGTGGAACTTTTAAAGAAAAACTGTTATATATACAAAGAGAACTTGCATTGTGTTTTTTTCTTTTCTTTTTTTTTTTTCCTTTTTTTGATGAGATAAGGTAGAAAACCTCCATTGTTGACAGAATTAAACCATGACGGAAAACTCTATGCAAATATCATTTTCACACTTCATAATTGAGCACATTATACAATCACTTCTTCCAAACAGTGAATAGTAGCCAACAAAAAGAAACTTGAACTACCGCTTGCAACAGCTTAACCCTTCTAAATCAGGATTTACAACCATAACAAATTGAGATATTAAACGTTTGGATCATCTAGTGAATTTAATGATCAGATGACTCAACATCACAAAACATAGACAAAGGGTTAAATAAAATTGCAGATATAGAGTATATAATCGTTTTAGAGGACTTAAATTTTTTTAAGAGAAGTGATACATGACTATCAGCTAGTAAATATTGGGAACAGAATCTGATATGGAAATCTTAACTTCACCAACACATCAAAGCCAGATAACATTTGATTCGTTCAGTTAAGTATTTGTTGCATAAAGAAAGTCCTTAACATGGGGAGTCAAGCACGTAGTGATTGTAGTCATGATTCTTAAAGACATAAACCAAAATACACAACTAAAAATTACTCGAGTTTTCATACCTAAATCTAGTTGTTAGAAAATAAAAATGCATTTCACTAAGTTTTGACCGTTAAACTATCGCAGATGCATGCAATCCTTCAGGCACTTTTTCCCCTTTTTAATCACCTTCTTGGCCTTGTTGCTGGATAGCATGCAACATCGTTGGTAACTTCTGCTATAGATCCTTCATTTTTTGGTCTACCTCTCTTGACAAGAGGTTTTAGGAGACATCATCTCGTTGTCGGCCATGAAATCCTAAAAAAAGAAAAGTAGTGATGGCTCATTTTAATCAAAAGAACAGAAAATATATTATCACATAAATATTGTTTATGAGAAGTCAAAGATAAAATTTTTAAATCAATAAGGTCTTCACTCTGGGTTATTTTAAGGACCTTGATTACTTCATTTCTTGGGGTGGCATTCTTTTGACTCTGAAACTTCCTCATCTCAAACGTTTTCAAGTTTCTAATGAGTTATTCCATTGGCATTGTCTCAAGGTCTTTTGCCTATATTAATTTTGAATTCACCTTGCTCTCCTAAGAGTTAGACAAGATATCAAAATGTTTCTCAATTTTTTTACTTGAAGAAATGACTTTCGCAAGAGAGTTCAATTCATTGATGATGTTAGTGAATCTATTGAACATCTTTGGAAGAGATTCTTCTTCATTCATCTTGAATAGATCTTATATCTTATTTGATAGGGAAACTTTGACTGCTTTACTTGACTTGTTCCTGGTGTCCAAAACTTCCATGATAGTATCAGAGGAGACTCTACTATATTCATTTGGTCCAATGCCACAAATAAGTATTATTTTGTTTTAACATTCTTTCGGACCTTCTTGACATCTTCATTAGTAGCTTTCTCTTTCTCTGGTAGAGTCTTCTTGCCTTTGTGTTTAGTAGTCATAGGGATTTTTGGATCATCTTGGATAATATCCCATAGTTCTACATCTCCTCCAATTATGAAGTCTTGCATTTTTTATTTCCACCAACCAGAATATTTTTCATTCAACACAGTGGTCTTGTGATCGATTGTGCTTTAAAGTTGTTAGAATGTTGTTGTATTTAAACTTGGTTGCAATAGAAATTAGGGACAATGAACAGTTTGCCAAAATTACCCTCAGAACTTGTCATGTTAATGGTTCATTTAGGTCGTCTATTTAAAAATATTAGACCTTACAATTTTTAACAAGAATATGACCTTTCGAGATCATCTGAATTTATCTTATAGTATTGATACTTTTGGGTTAGTTTTTGATATTTTTTTTTTTTGAAAACGTCACGTAAGAGTTGTACTAATGATCAATCCATTATTGGAGCTCGTGATTGAATGAATCCTTTATTCTGAAGAATATATAAAGACTAAAAGAAGAACAAACAGATCTGGGCTCGTATATATCATTGCTTTCTTTGGGTAGTGCATTTAAGATTGTTGCAGTGAATGTTTTCTTGCACAAACTGTGCCCATTCCATGCTAGTTGATATGCACTGAGCTCTTTTTTCTTATGTTAGTATTAACATTTTTGTTCAAGAGGCAATGAAAAGCATGTGAAGGTGCCAAATAATTATGCACAAAGAAGTTCCTAATCTTGTTTTCTTCTGTATGCCACATTAAAATCTAGGTGGTCCGTTTCCTGATCTCTGCTACTGCATCTTAGCTTGAATGTTAATGCAGAGAAGAAGAAAAAAAGAATCAAAATCTGCTTAATGTTAGCTCCAAAAACGTTTTAGTTAGAATTGTTGGTTATTTTCTAGTTATTGACTACTAGTAACGAAATCACCACCCACTAACTACAATATTGAACCTGATTCAATTCAATCACAAGTGCAGAATAGTAACAGTGAAGAATACATAGATGTAACGTGAAAAAACTCCTTGCTCAAGGGAGTAATAAAAACACGACCTATCCAATAGGATTTTATTCATCAGCTTACGAGCAGGTTTTAGATTACAACTCTACAATCAAAGGGACTACCTCTAGTGCCTCAAAGCTCACTAATTACCTCTAACTAGTGACGCATTTCTCAACTCACAGCCCGAGTTGGAAACTTACAAAAAAATTTCAAGAACAATAAATAATGAATAAAGATCTCTGTCTCTTTCAATGTTTGACAATTGCATAGAAAACCTTCAATCCGTTTCTTGCTATCAATCGTCAGGTGTTTTCGTTCCACAATCTTGCCATATATATGTGTATTTTCTACTGTCACATAGACTCCTCCTTCAATGCTCCTTTTTGGGTCTTTCCTAGAAGGAAAGTGAATCTCCCCTTTTCCTTTTTTATTCTATTGAATATCTTTTTTGATTCTTTGTTATTCTTTCTTCTTTTGTCCCAAGGTGTTGTGAATAAGTGTATCACACGATTCCTTGACATAGGCCCAATCTCTGTTGTCTTATTCGTTGGTCCAAACTCCCAACTTGAGTAGGAATAGATATATAAATTCAACACCCCAGTGCTTGTATCTGTCCCCAAGTTGTACCTGGTTCACCTTCATGTACTTATACCACACATAGCTTCCCTTGACCTAGAGTACATTGTCAACTTTACAAAAACTTTATCAATCACAGTCAATCATCAAAACTTATATATAACAAATTCCTCTTTTTGATGATGACAAACAATAACAATCTGGATCTCCTCTTCCCCTTTTTGACATTATTGAAAATTTTCTAGACAAAGAATCCATTAGAAATTAAGCATGTGCAAGAAATTATAAACCCATGGCCATGTGGGCAATAGTGATCATAACAAGCCTTAAACAATGCAAGTGGAAAGCAATTAAGGATATGAACAATCTAAAACACACATAATCAAACATGTCTGCAAGAAAAGAGCAAGAGAAACCAGTGGTGTACGAATCTCAACCATATAGCAGTAAAATCACAGACAGGGTACAACCAATCAAAAATAAAAAAGAGAACTTGGTCTAACAGCAAGGAAACCTAACAAACTAGAGGAGCAAGAGTAGGAGAAAAGAGATAGACAAAAGAGCCACTGGGAGGGTAGAGGGAAAAGGGCTAATTTTTCTCTATTAAAAACAAAAGTTTGTCAATCCTGCTATTGTGCATAGTTTTCTCTTGGATCATCCTATCTTTAAGAGGAGAAATTTCAATATGAGCTGTAGAAAGGTCATGCTTGAGCTGGGCATTCTCCTTCTATAATTCTACAACTCTAGCATTGGCGGTCTGTAGGTCAAGCAATATCTGTCCCACAAGAACTTTTCGCTTTGAACCAGGTATAGGTTGCACCAGCTCATACTCCTCCAAGGTCTTTTTGTTGAACATGTCCATCTTGGACCCAATTCTCCCGGCGTATAGGGGAATACGATATGCCTCAAAAACCTTGGTCAAGAAGAAACCGTAGGCTAACCCACGAGAGCCCCTGGTCAGATTAATCACTCTAGCCATGTGACGGAGCATAAGTAGTGGAAGGTTGACCTTCTGTTGTCCATCAATATCCCCATTATCCCCAAATCACGATGATAAGCTTCATGGAGATGCTCAGTATAAGGGAGAAGACACTTGTTGACCAACTCGAAGAGGAGCTTACAGTCAGGACCCATTTCACACTTCAGCATATGTCAAGGGCTAGTAGTAACCCTTCTCTGGGTGAACCTGGTAGTGAGCTCCCTATCCTTGAGCTGGGGAACTTAATATTCAGCATACCCATCAAAAGGAACCTGCAAGATGTCACTCATCACCCTCTTATTCAGCGTAAAAGCAACCCTATTAACATTAGTCTTCACCTCTCCATCATTCACAACCTTCAGATTAGAATAGAACCAGACCACTTCATGCTCATGGACCTTTGTAAGAGAAAAAAGAAACAAATAAGTCCACCCTTGGAACCTCAATTTTTCAACCAACCTGACCATCCTAGGTTCTGAAGCAACAGAGCGATCGATGACCCTTCCTTTTAACACCTTTTGGGACCCAAAGTAGTTGTCCTTCCCCAATGCGAAAAACCTGGCCATATTCTTGCTTTGAGGAACATCAGAGAGAGTGGGATTGGAAGTAGAAGTACTAGCCTGTTGTATCTTTGGAACTGGTTCCTCAGAATTTGAACCAGTTTCCTTACTACTGCTATCAATATCCACCTGCTGGGGGATGATCAGCGTCAGCGCACTTCGTTGATTACTGGCTCTTTTTCCTGGATGCGGAAACCTTTTGGAACTCCTTTAAAAATGCACCCCTGGTTCTTCACCATGGGGAGGAGAAGTTTTGATAGCAATGTATTTTCGTGCTGATAAAGTGCGCTTGGTTTTGAGACGCTCCCATTTAGTACTCAACAGAACATCATCGTCATCGTCATCAATGCCACCTTCCCCCTCTATAGCTGGTGCCTTAGGGGGATCTACTTTACTTTTGCATTTTTCAAGATTAGGGATAAAAGTCTCAACATCTCCCATCTCAATGTCTGGGATGACAGTAGGATCCCCAGTGGAAGGGGTTTCAAATCTAGGAGCTATAGGAGTGGAGGGAGGAGTGGTTGAGTGAATTAGAGTGGAAGGGGATGTATATGTTGCAGGTGTGGATTCCCCCTGAGTAGAAGCATGGGTTGCAGATGGTGTGGTGGAAAAGGATGTCATTGTTGACAGCTTGGTAGGATTTGAGGGCGGTGAAGAGAGAACAAATTTGGGCACTATCAAGAAAGAGAGAGTAGGCGAGAGACTAATGAACAATAATGAGCAACCTTAGGACTTAAGTAGTTGCCTGAGGAAGTGGAAAGGATTAGGGGAGTAATGGTGATGGGACGTGGGATGAATGGACCGCGTTCAAGAAGTGGCGGTTGTCAGGCGTTAGGCGAGAAGAAGAGTAGTAGGACATGTTTTGCCGCCTTTTTTTGAACTGACAAGACATGGTTAAGCCCACCACATGGAATGAAGGAATAGACCAGGTTCATGTGGACAGTGATTGTTATCCCATCTACGACTCAACACATATGAAGAGAAAAAGTACGTACCACTTGGTTCTTCATGGAACCAGGTTCCTCTTGTCTGTCTTTTCTTGAGCCCTGTCCAATTTGCAGTAGTTTAGAGAATAGGGGTCACATCATCAATCCTAACACTCCCATTATAGTTTTTCTGAGGTGTGATCCTAATAAAAGGAACATAAATAGATTAAAATCAATATACAAAATACCTAATGAGCATAAGAATAAACTAATTTCTAGTCAAAAGGAGAGAAAGAATAGAAATGCACAGATTCAGGTAAGCTTGATACGTCCAAGCTCTACATGAATTTTCTCATAAGGCTCTTTTCCCAAGGATTTCATGAATATGTCAGCCACCTGATCCTTCATTTTGCAGAACTCTATCAGGATATGTCCTTTTTCTGCATGGTCTCTCAGGAAGTGATAGCGCACATCAGTATGCTTTGTCCTTTTGTGATGAACCAGGTTCTTTGCTTTATTGGTAGAAATGATATTTTCACACATAATAGGTATTGTATCCATCTGGATCCCATAATCTTTCAATTGTTGCTTTATCCATAATACTTGTGTGCAGCAGGAAGCAGCTGCTACATATTCAGCTTTAGCAATAGATAGGGCTACTGAATTTTGCTTCTTGGTTCCCCAAGATATCAAACATGCTCCCAAAAAGTATTCTATCTCAAATGTGCTCTTCCTGTCTACCAAAAATCCAGCATAGTCCGCATCTGTATAACCAATGAACTTGAAAGAGTCACTAACAGGATACCAAAGAACCAGGTCCACTGAACCTTTGAGGTACCTCAGAATTCTCTTCATTGCCTTCATGTAGGATTCCTTTGGATTTGTCTGAAACCTTGCACACAAGCCCACACTAAACACTATGTCAAGTCTGCTTGTTGTTAGATATAGTAGAGATCCAATTATTTCTCCGTACTTTATTTCCTCAACCCTTAGACCAGGTTCATCAGTGTCCGGTCAAGTAGTGATTGCAATGGGGGTATCATTTGTTTTGGAGTTCTCCATATCATACTTGATCAACAATTCTTTGATGTACTTTTGCTGATGAATGTAGGTTCCTTCCTTTGATTGCTTGATCTGAAGTCCCAGAAAATAGTTTAATTCACCCATCATACTCACCTCAAACTCGTTGTTCATAAGCTTTGCAAACTCATTGCATAGGACCTGGTCTGTGGCTCCAAATATTGTATCATCAACATAAATCTGCATGATGAGAATGTCTTTTCCCTTTTTTCTAAGAAATAAGGTTTTGTCAATCTTCACCCTGTTGTACCCATGGTCCAAGAGGAAATTAGAGAGCCTATCATACCATACTCTTGGGGCTTGTTTAAGTCTATATAAGGTCTTATTTAGCTTAAACACATGATCTGGAACTTCGTGATCCTCAAATCCAGGAGGTTGCTTCAGATATATTTCTTCCTATAGCAAACCATTGAGGAAGGTACACTTAACATCCATCTGAAACAATTTAAATCTCATGTGGATGGCATAGGCAATGAGTATTCTTATGGCTTCGATCCTGGTTACCGGAGCAAAGGTATCATTATAATCAATATCGTCTTCCTGATTGTATCCTTGCACTACCAATCTGACTTTATTTTTGACAATGGTTCCCTGATCGTCAAGTTTGTTTTTGAATACCAACCTGGTTCCTATAACTATTTTATTTTCTGGATGAGGAACTAGGTTCGACATATTGCTCCTCTCAGACTGCTCCAGTTCTTCTTGCATATCAATGATCTAGTCTGCATCTAGTAGGACCTCTTTAATATTTTTTGGCTCAATCATGGATAGATAAACTGAAAAGGCACACATGTTTCTCAACCTGGACCTGGTCTGTATACCAATGTCTAATGGAGAGAGCATGTTATTTATTGGATGAGAACTTTTAGATTCCAGTTTCCTTCTTGTATCTCTTGTCGATCTGTTACTTGAGAGGAACCAGGTTCATCTCCCTAAGAGTTTTGACTAGTCATGAGTTCTGATGTTTCAGTATTTTCACTCTGTGCCGTATCAGATCTAATGCCTTGTTCAATTGTCCTTGCCATAGAAGTGTTCACATGTTCATTCTGAGTACCTTCATCCTATGTACCTGGTTCCCCCTTAGGATTTGTAGTCTGTGCCATGCCAATCTCTTTAATTTCCTCCTGTATACTCACTGTGTCCACTTCTTTCTATTCATCAAAGATTACATGCACACTTCCTCCACACAATTCGTTCTATTATTCAGTACTTTGTATCCCTTGCTATGTGAAGAGTAACCAAGGAAGACTATTTCATCACTCTTGGCATCAAATTTTCCCAATGCATCCTTGCCATTGTTATGGACAAAAAACTTGCATCCAACTGCTTTCAGATGAGCAAGATTTGGGTTTCTTCCCTTCAATAGTTCATAGGGAGTTTTGTCTAATAATGGCCCAGTCATACAACTATTAATCAAATAATAAGCCGTGTTAACTGCCTCAGCCCAGTATCCTTAAGACAATCCACTGGCTATCAACATAGTTCTAGCCATATCCTCCAAGGTTCTGTTCTTTCTTTCAACTACCCTATTTTTTTGTGGAGATCTCGGGGCTAAGAAATTATGATCAATACCTGCATCTGCTTAATATTTAAGAAATCTTGAGTTTTCAAACTCAGTTTCATGATCTGACCTAATGCTTGCCAGTCACAGTTGAGTTTCTTCTGAACCCGTTTGAATGCCAAGAACAGTGTCTATGTGAACCTGGTATAATCATCTATGATAACAAATACATATCTTTTGCCACCTCTACTTGTTACTCTCATGGGACCATACAAATCCATGTGAATGAGTTGCAAGCACCTAGTGGTACTGACTACCTTTTGGGGCTTGAAAGAGGACCTCATATGTTTTCTATTTGTACAAGCATCACAAATCAGACTGTCTTTGAACTTGGTTTTAGGAAAACCAAGTACCAGTTCTTTACCCACAAGCCTGTTCAGATGTGAAAAATTGGCATGACCCATGCGTATGTGCCAAAGTAAAGAACTGCCCATTAGTGCGCTCAAGCAGGAAAGTTCCTCTCCTATGAGATCCATAATGTTTGCCTTGTACACGTTTTTTTATCTCTGACCTTTGAGAACCAGGTTCCCTGTCTTCAAGCTGGTAACTTTACAATCTACTGATGTGAATAAAACAGAGTTACCCTTATCACACATTTGAGAGATGCTCAACAGATTATGTTTCAGGCCCTTCATATAATACACATTATCGAGTACTTGTGATATGGATCTTCCAACTTTTCCTATTTCAATTTTTTTCATTTTCAAAGGCCACATTTCCACCTTTGTGACTGATGAGTGAGAGAATATTTTCAACTGTTCTTATCATATGCCTAGAGCATGCACTTTCCCTATACCAGGTTCCTTTCTTTGCTCTCACTTTCACCTGCATAGTCAGAGGTTAGATTTGGGTACCTAGACAAGCTTGGGTCCCTTTTTATTTTTCGAATGGATAAATTAAATCTCGTTTGGCTCAATGTGGAAAAATTGTATTCCTATTGATTTTCAAGTTTCCAATTTTAGATTAGACTTTTGCAAACATTGACCTAGGTCTTGAATATTCAAAATTTTTCATTGTAGCTCTTTTCTTGATTAAGTATTTTTCTTGATAGTGTCATGTCAAGCCAAATCGAGAGCAGAAAACATTATGCACTTTAAGTCCATCCTCAGAGTTATATGTTCCCTTTTTATATCCCAGTCCCTGTCTTTTGTTGGAGTGATTTTCATGCATAGAGATTAAGAGTTTAGAGGATCTATCCAATTTAATTTTCTTTCCAATTCAGCTTTGTTTTTTTCTAAAGTCTTCTGAAGTTTTTGAATCTCAGTGTTCATGTGACTCTACAGTGAGTTTTCTTATAGTTTCTCCTTTTTCATGATTTTCCTTGAGAATCTTTTCCCACTCCTCTGTCCTTTTTAACTGATCTCTTTTCTCTTCCTCAAGTTTTCTATTTTCATACTTGAGAGATGCAAATGCATTTATGATCTGTTCTTTTTCAATAGATAGAGTATTAAATTTATCTATGAGGACAAGTGACAATGATGCAAGCTTCTTTTGAGAATAAGTTTTTATTTTTGATCTAAGTTCTAGAAAACTTACCTCATTTCTGTCATCTTCACTGGCTGATTCCACATCATCCATTAGAGCCAGCACATCTTCATCATTAGAATCATCCTAGGCCAAGAGAGAACAATCATCTTGTTCAGTGGCTGCTTCAGATTCGTCACTAGAGGTATGTCACGTCCCGGACGTACACCCGGATCGTAGACACGGAACAAGGGACCTCGAGGGACCCCAAGTCAACCCATGACACATTCATACAACTAGTCTCATTTGAATAAATGGAATATTAAGAATAAAACATTGCGAAAACGTAATCATGACATAGCATTAGGAAATACAAAACATTTACATAAGCTGAGTACTACTCATTCGTCTGAAAGCCTCTATATGTAAGATGGGTTGATGGGACAACATCCCCAACTAACCCGAGCAATACTGAAACATAATCAACAGGAAATTTTATCAAACTGCCCTCGGAATATGAGGACTCACCAACAAGCTGATAACGTAGGCTGAGATGGACTAAGGATGAGGATGAGCCTGAGATTCAGATCCTGTATCATGAAACGATACAACATAGAAAGTATGCGATCAGTACGTAAAATGTATTGAGTATGCAAGGTAAGTAAAACGGATATTTTAAAAGTAAAGTAAATTCATAAATAGACATAGGAGAAGGACATCATGCTTGCATCAAGATCTTCGTAATAAAATATAGGCCTCAAGACTTTCAAATCATTCATTATCATAATTGTAAATAACTTTATCATAATATAACTTGAGCCAATAACATAAACATAACAATGTGTAAAACATGCAAGAACAATTGGAGGACTCGTCATAATCGACACCATCATGGTAGAGCCTTTCATGATGACCCACTATCTCGCTCAAATGGGCAGAGCCGACCCTGGCTTGCCAGGCGAGGGTCGTGCATAAGACATGATATCACAGTTAATAGGATCATTATCAATACATTATATCATTGATAACCCACGATGGCATGTGGTTATGAGACACCAGCGTAGTCCTTTGAATGTTGGGCTGCTCGGTGCTAGACACGACTCCCAAAAATATGCATATAGGCTCATACATAAATCATTAACATCATGCATTAAGTTCATTGGCTAGAAAATAACATTTATCATCATTGATCCCCTTTAAACATGCCTATCCAAGAATCAAAGGCCCTTTTCATCGGTCAACATCAAAAATCGATAAGTCATGAAATTCGTTTCATAAATCGTAAATCATTCTTCATCTGTGGGCATTGCCGATTACTTCATCATACTCAATTATTTCAAAACATGCTCATAAATATGGGTAACTTGATTTCATGCTTTTTCATTATAAATAAACTCAAAATAATGAATATTCATCATAATTCATAACTTTCATGGACTTTCATCAATGGGCATTTTAGATTTAAAAAGATTGAAACATGATTTTGAAGAAGTTAATTTAAAATTTGCCCAACATGCATAATTCAATAATTAAAACTCAATTAAATCATACCCATAAGGAGAAATCACATTGTCACGCTTTGGGTAATACCCCATAGACTTGAATAGGAGGATTCATGATTTTAATCGAAATTGGCATGAGTGAGAAAGAATTTCATCCATTTTGAAACCCTACATACCTGAGAATGGATGGACTTAAAGTTCCTTGAACACCCACAAAAAAATTGATGAAAATATAGGGAAGAAGGCTTTGAATCTCCCAAAAACCTCTCTAAAATCCTTGCATGAGAATGGGCATGCCTAAAGGACTTAACTCATATTATCATACTCAGAAAATATCCAAAACGACGTAGTTTAGGCGCTAAAAACGTGTAAAGGTCAAAAATACCCTTAAAATAATTTTCCTGGAAACCTTTCCCGGACGGACCAACGACCGACCCAACGGGTCGTGACAATATACCACGACTTGTGGTATCAATTCGTTGAGTCCACTGTTTCATCTCAGGCCTCGTATCCTTCCCACAGCTCGACAGGACGAGTCGTGACATCAAAGAACGAGTCATTGGATCGACCGCCGTCAACTCCTTGACCAAATCTGGCTTTCCTTCCCACGAGCCTCACCACGACTCGTGGTGACTTTCAACGACTGGTGGTTTCCATCCATCGTCTGCACTGGAACCTTCAACCCACGAATGAAGACTTGAAACAACGGGTCGTCCCTCTTAACCATGAATCGTGGGATGCCCCGTTGCTTCCTCCTCAGCCTAAGTCCGAACTCCCCACGACTGGTGACAAAAACTCGTTGTTCCTTACAATGGGTCGTGGCACCATCCGTTGTCTCTACTCATTCCCTGACCTCCCAAACCACGACAGCTTGTGACGATTCATGGTACCCTACCACGAGTCGTAGGGTCATCTGTTCTGTGATGGTTTTGCCAGTTTTCTGCACTTTTCCAAATTTAACTCCTGAGTCTATTCTAAGCGCTTTTCAGGGTATTACAATATCTCCCCCTTGAAAACATTCGTCCTCGAATGTAGGAAACAAGCAACAAACAGAAATGTACAATTTATCATAGCCATATACTGATTATTTTAACCAAAATTTAACAGAATGACTACCTCCAAATAAAACCATATAGCTGAACTGACCTCATACTTTACATACTCATTCATACACATAAAAGAAACTTTCACACATGAACCAAACATGATAACTAAACAGAGTCATAGGGAAAAACTGATACCTCAAGTCGGAACCAAGCTGGTAGGAAACAAATGAGGGTATTTAGCCATCATATCTGCTTCGGCTTCCCACATAGCTCCATCAACATGTTGATTTCTCCATAAAACCTTTACTGAAGCTACTTCTTTGTTCCTTAGCCTCTGAACCTGATGATCCAAGATTTCAACGGGAATTTCTTCATAACTAAGGTTGTCCTTCACTCCAATGTTGTCTACCAGAACTACCAAGGCTGGATCATCCAAGCACTTCTTCAAAAGTGACAAATGAAAGATTGGATGAACCGAAGATAGCTCCGAGGGCAAGTCCAACTCATACGCCACCTTACCAACTCTTCTCACTACCCGGTAGGGGCCAACATATCGGGGACTAAGTTTCCATTTCTTCCTAAACCGCATGACTCCCTTCATGGGAGAGACCTTTAGAAATACCCAGTCATCCACATCAAACTCCAAATCTCTTCTCCTCACATCAACATACAATTTCTGATGACTCTGAGTGGTTTTCAATCGGTCCCTTATCAACTGAACCTTCACCATCGCCTCATGAACCAAATCTGGTCCTATCATAACTGCCTCACCAACCTCGAACCATCCGATGGGAGATCTACACCTCCGCCCATAAAGAGCCTTGAATGGTGCCATTTGGATACTAGAGTGGTAACTGTTATTATAAGCAAACTCGATCAAGGGCAAATAATCATCCCAACTACCTTTGAAATCCATAACACATGCCCTCAACATATCCTCGAGGGTCTGAATGGTTCATTTTACCTGGGCGTTTGTTTGCGGATGGAAGGTTGTATTGAGCTTAACTTGCATCCCAAGTCTTTTTTGAAAAGAACGCCATAATTGAAAGGTAAACTGAGTACCTCGGTCTGAAATAATAGACAAGGGCACTCCATGAAGTCGAACCAACTCCCAAATATACAACTTAACATAATCATTTGTTGAATCCGTGGTCTTGACCGGTAGGAAATGTGCAGCCTTTGTGAGCCTGTCCATCACCACCCAAATGGAGTCATAGTGTCGGTGACTACGAGGTAGGCCTATAACAAAATCCATATTAATCTCTTCCCACTTCCAAGTGGGGATGCTGATATCCTGAAGTACGCCTCCCTACCTTTGATGTTCGACTTTCACTTACTGGCAATTTGGACATTTTGCTACGAACTCCGCAATATCTTTCTTCATACCATCCCACCAATAGATTTCTCGCAAATACCGATACATTTTCGTGGATCTTGGATGAATAGAATCTCTGGTACCATGTGCCTCATGCAATATCCGAACTCTCAAATTATCAACGTTCAGAGTACATAGTCGACCCTGGTATCGTAGCACGCCATCTCCCCCTTGGGAGAAGACCTCCACCTTCTGACTCCGCACTGCCTCCTTCATCTTCCTCAATATTGGATCCTCATCTTGCCTGGATTTAACATCAACCACCAAGGATGATTCTGACCCGTTACGCATAACAACACCATCATCAGTCGAGTCGATCAATCTAACTCCCAGTCTTGCAAGTTGGTGGACATCCTTCACCAACTCCTTCTTTTCCTCATCCACGTTGGACACACTCTCCATGGAGAGCCTACTGAGTGTATCTGCAACCACATTAGCCTTGCCCGAGTGGTGGAGGACACTCATGTCGTAGTCCTTAAAGTAACTCCAACCACCTCCTTTGTCGAAGATTTAGAATTTTTTGTGTGAACACATATTGCAAACTCTTATGATCCGTAAATACATCCACGTGGACCCTATACAAGTAATGCCGTCATATCTTCAATGCAAATACCACCGCGGCCAGCTCAAGATCGTGGGTTGGATAATTCTTTTTATGGACCTTCAGCTGTCTCGAGGCATATGTTACTACCTTCCCATGCTGCATCAACACACATTTCAGTCCGACTCTCGAAGCATCACAATAGACAATGAAGCCATCGATACCCTCGGGTAAGGTCAACACTGGTGCTAAAGTGAGTCGGATCTTCAATTCCTGAAAGCTTTTCTCACAATCCTCTGACCATTAGAACTTCACCTTTTTCTGAGTCAACTTGGTCAAAGGTGCTGCAATGGATGAGAAACCCTCAACAAACCTTCGGTAGTAGCCAACTAGGCCTAAGAAACTCTGAATTTCTGAAGGATTCACCGGTCCAAGCCAATTCTTCACCGCCTCGATCTTCTAGGAATCTACCCTTATGCCTTCGCTTGATACCACATGTCCCAGAAATGCTACCGAGTTTAGCCAAAATTCACACTTGCTAAACTTTGCGTACAACTGACGATCCTTGAGGGTTTGCAGCACTATTCTCAAATGAGTGGCATGCTCCTCCTCGCTCCGAGAGTATATAAGAATGTCATCGATGAACACAATCATGAACATGTCCAGATATGCCTTGAACACCCTGTTCATTAAATCCATAAAAATTGCAGGGGCATTGGTTAGTCCGAAAGACATAACAACAAATTTGTAGTGACTATACCGAGTCCTGAAAGCGGTCTTCGAGATGTCACTCTCCCGAACTCTGAGCTAGTGATACCCGAACCTGAGATCAATCTTGTAGAAGCACTTGGCACCCTGAAGCTGGTCAAACAAATCATCGATCTTGGGTAAAGGGTATCTGTTCTTGACAGTAATCTTGTTCAACTATCGATAGTCAATACACATGCGGAACTGTCCTTCTTTCAAACAAATAGAACTGGTGCACCCTATGCAGACTGGCTCGGTCTAATGAAGCCGTTGTCCAACAAATCCTTTAACTGATCCTTTAATTCCTTTAACTCGACTGGAGCCATCCTGTAAGAAGGGATAGAAATAGGCTGCATATCTGGTAATAGATCAATACCGAACTCAATTTTCCTTTCCAGAGGAAGACCTGGCAAATCCTCGGGAAACACCTCTGGATATTCGCACACCACCAGAACTGGCTGGACAGTCGGGGTCTCAGACTCCACATCCTTGACCCTAACTAGGTGGTACATGCATCCCTTAGAGATCATCTTCCTAGCCTTAAGATAGGAAATAACGACCTGTTGGCATTGCCAAACTACCCTTCCACTCCAAAACTGACTCACCCAAAAAATGAAACTCCACGGTACGGGTCCTACAATTAATCGAAGCATAATATGCAAACAACCAATCCATGCCAATAATATTGTCAAAGTCAGTTATGGATAACTCTACAAGGTCTACGGGGGTAACCTTATGCAACAAAGTGACCAGGCATCCTCTATATACTCGTCTAGCTATGATCGAATCACCAACAGGGGTCGAAACTGAAAACGATTCTGACAAGGTCTCGGGACTAACCCCAAGGCTACTAGCAATGTAAGGAGTCACGAAAGACAATGTAGCTCTTGGGTCTAACAAGGCAAAAAAAATCAATATGAAAGAAACGCAACATACCAGTGACCACGTCTGGCGAAGTCTCCTGCTCCTGGCACGAGGCAAGGGCATTGAATCGATTTTGGCGCTAACCGCCACCCCCACTAGTAGATGCTCCCTGTGGAGCTGAATGGACTGGAGCTACTTCTGTCCTAGTGGTCTGTGCTCAACCCATATCATCACCCTGTCTGGCATATGGACATGCTCGACGCATGTGACAAGATCTACCACACCCGAAGCAAACATCCGAATTGAGCAGGAACTCCCCGGTGTGACTCTTGTCGCACTTCCCATAGGCTAGAGAGGTATACTCTAAATTGGTGCCCCTCTATCCCTCAACCCTGAAGCCCTACTCCTCTAATCATCCCTGGGCCTGGATGGGACACTAGATGATGATGGGGCTGGGGCTAGTGGACGGTAGCCACTGCCGGACCTCTGATGTGGAAACCCCCCACTATCTGTCCGAGCTCTCTTTGCCTCCCTCTCCCTTGCATGAGCTGCCTCCATCTATTGGGCGTACAACACTATGCGAGGAAAGTCCATATCCCGATGAAGGATAGCAGTCCTGCAATCCTTATCTAAATAACCGGCCACGCCATGAACAAATTAGCTCACCCGCGCCCTCTGATCCATCACCAACTCTTGGGCGTATTTTGACAACCGGGTGAACTCAAGCGAATACTCCAGTACTGTCATCTTTCCTTGCTTGAGGTTAAAAAACTTAGCTGCTTTCAATTCCCTCATCTCCTGATGGAAGAACCTGTCAAGAAAGGCCATGTGGAACTCATCCCAACTGATAGGGCTCGCACCCGCTGTCCTGCTGTCCTTCCCTTGCTTGTACCAAATATGAGAGACCTCTTTTAGATGATATGAGGCCAAGTCTACACACTCCCCATTTGTCACCCTTATAACCTGAGTGACCTTCAAGATCCCTTCAATGAGCTCGTGTGGGTCCTCATCCACCTTTGATCCCGTGAACTCGGGAGGGTTCATCCTCAAGAAGTCTTTAATCCGAGCCGTCGTTGCATTGCCATTCTGTAGAACCTGCGCAACAGCCTGCTGATTGACTTGAGTGGTCAAGGCCTACACCAACATCTGAATTGCCGCCTGAAACTCAGCGTGGGCAGCTGGCTCTGGTGCTTGGGGCTCCGGAATAGGTGGGGCTTGCTGATGCCCATGGTCATTGCCATCTCTGTGGCCTTTATCATTTTCATTCCTCCTTCCGTTCATTCTTCTAGGAGCCATAATTCTGCAATTGCGAATTGCACAAATTAGAAGGATGGAAAGGTTTTTCATCGCACGACATAGAACATGAAATAAGGGAACATTTCCTTAACATCTAGTAGCCTCTTTGTCATAGGTGTGGCGCGCTTCACACTCATGAAAAAGACTTTACTTAACGTGGATTTCAGACACCCTAGGATACTTCAAACCTATGGCTCTGATACCAAGTTTGTCACGACCCGGACGTACACCCGGATCGTAGACACGGGACAAGGGACCCCGAGAGACCCCAAGTCAACCCATGGCACATGCATACAACTAGTCTCATTTAAATAAATGGAATATTAAGCATAAAACATCGCGGAAACGTAACCATGATTTTCCTTGAGAATCTTTTCTCACTCTTCTGTCCTTTTTAACATATCTCTTTTCTCTTCCTCAAGTTTTCTATTGTCATACTTGAGAGATGCAAATGCATTTATGATCTGTTCTTTTTCAATAGATAGAGTATTAAATTTATCTATGAGGACAAGTGACAATGATGCAAGCTTCTTTTGAGAATAAGTTTTTATTTTTGATCTGAGTTCTAGAAAGCTTACCTCATTTTGCATCTTCACTGTCTGATTCCACATCATCCGTTAGAACCAGCACATCTTCATCATCAGAATCATCTAGGCCAAGAGAGAACAATCATCTTGTTCAGTGGCTGCTTCAGATTCGTCACTAGAGGTATGTCACGACCCGGACGTACACTCGGATCGTAGAAACGGGACAAGGGACTCTGAGAGACCCCAGTCAACCCTGGCACATGCATACAACTAGTCTCATTTAAATAAATGGAATATTAAGCATAAAACATTGCGGAAACGTAACCATGACATATCATCAGGAAATACCAAACATTTACATAAGCTGAATACTACTCATTCGTCCTAAAGCCTCTAATATGTAAGATGGGTTGATGGGACAACATCCCTAACTAACCCGAGCAATACTGAAACATAATCAACCGAAAAGTTTATCAAACGACCCTAGGAACATGAGGAATTACCAACAAGCTGATATCGTAGGCTGAGATGGACTAAGGACGAGGATGAGCCTGAGATCAGAATCCTGTATCATGAAACGATACAACATAGAAAGTATGTGGTCAGTACGTGAAATGTACTGAGTATGCAAGGTAAGTAAAATGGATATTTTAAAAGTAAAGTAAACTCATAAATAGACATAGGAGAATGACATCATGCTTGCATCAAGATCTTCGTAATAAAACATAGGGCTCAAGACTTTCAAATCATTCATAATCATTCATTATCATAATCGTAAATAACTTTATCATAATATAACTTGAGCCAATAACATAAACATAACAATGCATAAAATATGTGGAACAATGGGAGGACTCGTCATAACTGACACCATCATGGTAGAGCCTTTCATAATGCCCCACTATCTCACTCAAGTGGGCATAGCCGACCCTGGCTTTCCAGGCGAGGGTCGTGTATAAGGCGTGATATCACATTTGAGGGGATTATTATCAATACATTATATTATTTACAACCCACGGTGGCACGTGGTTATGAGACACCGACGTAGTCCTTTGAACGTCGGACTGCTCGTTGCTAGACACGGCTCCCAAAAACATACATATAGGCTCATACATAAAATATTAACATCATGCATTAAGATTCATTGGCTAGAAAATAACATTTATCATCATTGATCCCCTTTAATCATGCCTAGCCAAGAACTAAAGGCCCTTTTCATTGGCCAACATCATAAATCGATAAATCATGAAATTTGTTTCATAAATTGTAAATCATTCTTCATCATGTGGGCATTGCCCATTACTTCATCATACTCAGTTCTTTCAAAATATGCTTATAAACATGGGTAACTTGATTTCATGCTTTCCCATCATAAATAAACTCAAAATAATGAATATTCATCATAAATCATAACTTTCATGGACTTTCATCAATGGGAATTGTAGATTTAAATTGAAACATGATTTTAAAGAAGTTAATTTAAAATTTGCTCAACATGCATAATTCAATAATTAAAACTCAATTAAATCATACTCATAAGGAGAAATCACATTGTCACGCTTTGGGTAAAATTCCATAGACTTGAATAGGAGGATTCATGATTTTAATCGAAATTGGACATGGGTGAGGAGGAATTCCACCCATTTTAAAACCTACATACCTGGGAATGGATGAACTTAAAGTTCCTTGAACACTCACAAAAAAAAATTGATGAAAATATGGGGAAGAAGGCCTTGAATCTCCCAAAAGCCTCTCTGAAATCCTTGCATGAGAATGGGCATGCCTAAAGGACTTAACTCATATTATCATACTCAGAAAATATCCAAAACAACGTAGTTTAGGGGCTAAAAATATGGAAAGGTCAAAAATACCCTTAAAATAATTTTCCTGAAAACCTGTCCTGGATGGACCAACGACCAACCCAACGGGTCTTGACAACATACCATGACTCGTGATATCGAGTCGTTGAGTCCACTGCTTCATCTCAGGCCTCGGATCCTTCCTACGACTCGATAGGACGAGTAGTGATATCAAAGAACGAGTCATTGGATCGACCGTCATCAACTCTTTGACCAAATATGACTTTCTTTCCCACGAGCCTCACCATGACTCGTGGTGACTTCCAACAAGTCGTGGTTTCCATTCGTCTTCCGCACTGGAACCTTCAACCCACGAATGACGACTTGAAACAATGGGTCATCCCTCTTAACCACGAATCGTGGGATGCCCCATTGCTTCCTCCTCAGCGTAAGTCCAAACCTCCCCACGATTGGTGACAACGACTTGTTGTTCCTTACAATGGGTCATTGAATCATTCGGTGTCTCTATTGATTCCCTGACCTCCCAAACCACGACAGCTTGTGACGATTTGAGGTACCCTACCATGAGTCGTAGGGTCATCTGTTCTGTGATGTTTTTGCCAGTTTTCTGCACTTTTCCAAATTTAACTCACGGGTCTATTTTTAGCCTATTTCAGGGTATTACAAGGTATCTCCCATGGAAGCTAGAGCTCTCTTCACCACACTATATGCTTCTTTCGTGGTGAGTCTTCTATTAGGAATCTAAATTTGATCCTTCTTTCCTTAGATTTTTCAGCCAGAATCCGTTTATGCTCTAACTCCCATTAGTACATTTCTTCATGAAATGACTATGTTCATCACACTTGTGGCAAATCAGATCTCAAAGATTTTTGTTAGTGGATTTTGATGCATTCTTCTTTTGAGTGTTGAAACCTTTTGAGTTCATAAGTCTTTAAGTTCCCTTTCAAGTTATCCATAGTTAGAGTGTCAAGATCTTTTGCTTCAGAGATAGCTTCCACTTTGCTTTCTGAGAATTCAGGTAGAACACTTCAAAGCTTCTTTACAGTCTTGCCCGTGGGAATGGTCTCACAATGAGAGTACATCTCATTGACGATCGAAGAAAATCTAATGTGTATGTCATGAATAGAGTCCCCATCCTTCATTCTAAACAATATATACTGATGATTAAGCATATCAATCTTGGACTTCTTCACCTGACTAGTTCCTTCATGAGCAGTCTGGAGAGCATTCCAAATTTCCTTTGCACTGGTACATGATAAAATTTTATTGTATTCGTCAGGACCAATTCCACATACCAAGATCTTCTTTGCCTTTGCATTGATCTCAACAGCCAATTTTTCTTCCTTTGTGTACTTCAATCTCCCTTTTGGAATTTTAGTTTTTCTATCTTCAGCTACTGGGAATAGTAGGTCCATCCAATACTACATTCCACAAGTTATGATCTTCACCTATGACAAAATCCATCATGCGATTTTTCCACCACATAGTAGTGACCATGAATAAGGGTGGTCTTATAGTTGATTGTCCCTCCTGAGCCATTGGTGGTACTTCCATAATTTGATTTTTCAATGTGTAATCCTCTACTGAAAAACCCTGCTCTGATACTAATTGAAATCACCATCTACTAACTACAATATTGAACTTGGTTCAATTCAATCACAAGTGTGGAATAGTAATAGTGAAGAACACACAAATGTAATGTGAAAAACCTCCTTGCTCAAGGGAGTAACAAAAACACGACCTATCGAATAGGATTTTATTCAATTCAGGAGAAGATTTTAGGTTACAACTCTACAATCACAGGGACTACCTCTATACCTCAAAACTCACTAATTACCTCTAACTAGTGATGCATTTCTCAACTCACAGCCCGAGTTGAAAACTAACAAAAAAAACTCAAGAACAATAAATAATGAATAAAGATCTCTCTCTTTTAGTGTTTAACAATTGCATACAAAACCTTCAATTCATTTTTTGTAATCAATCGTCAAGTATTTTCGTTCCACAATCTTGTCATATATACATGTATTTTTTGCTGTCACATAGACTCCTCCTTCAATGCTCCTTTTAGGTCTTCGTTTTCTAAAAGGAAAGTGAATATCCCCTTTTTCTTTTTTATTCTGCTGAATATTTTTTTTGATTCTTTGATATTCTTTCCTCTTTTGTCTCAAAGTAGTGTGGATAAGTGTATCACACGATTCCTTGACATAGGCTCAATCTATGTTGCCTTATCCGCTGGTCCAGACTCCCAACTTGAGTAGGAATAGATATATAACTTCAACACCCCAGTGCTTGTATCTGTCCTCGAGCTGTACCTAGTTCACCTTCGTGTACTTATACCAATACAACTTTCCTTGACTTGAAACACTTTTTCAACTTCACAAAAACTTTGTCAATCACAGTCAATCATCAAAACTCTTATATAACAAGTAAGTCTATAAATATCCAGCCTTTTGCCACCTAATACAATCAGCTTCAATTCAAATGTACTCTTCTTCTTCCTCATATATCAGATTCATCATCAATAAGAATTGTCTTTACAATTCTTGGGGTAACTGGGCCATCCTGGATTGTTTTAGAGTCGGCTAATAATAAGGCTAAGAAAGTTCTTAGTAAATATTCAGGTTAAAATAAAATACATATGTTTGAGGCATAATATGGTAAAACAACTGTTAAGAGATGAGATTATATTCATGAATTATGAGAGGTCAGAAGTGAATTTGGCTAATTCTCTAACTAAATCTTTGGGAAGAAAATATATAAATTAAGCTTCAATGGGAATTAGATTTTTGTCAAGTTGTATATCAAACATGATGGTAACCCAACCTATGTGATTGGAGATCTCATGATTAGGTTCATATGGCTAATAACAAGTTATTGTTGATCTTGTGCACTATAAAATTTGTCCCATCTATGATCTATTATGGTGTGTATATGGTGCAAATTTGCAAGAAAAATGAGTTTGAGTTGTAAACTCTTAATCCATTACCATATCCTTTATAGGTGGTGTATTGTTCTACAGAATACGCTGGATGGGTGGACCTATATGAATGTGGAGTGGTGCCGCTTCAATGAAATTGTGACAGATTCCTAGAACACTCATGAGTACCAGGTCACGCGCATGACCTCTTAGCGCAAAACCACGATAAGGACAAAGATTATGCGAGTATAATGTCATAGAATAAGATTCTAAGCTTACAAAAGAATTCTTAGTTAATAGAAGTTCTAAACTTCACTAATTGTTCTGTAAGTTTAATATTATTTTATCTAAATCTGATTCATAGTCTACGAGACATCAGATTCGACGCATTATATTCATTCGTGAAAACCTAACAAAATGTCTTATATAATTCTATTTATTATTATTATTTTTGAAACATGTGGGGAATTGTTGAAAAAACAATAATAATATCTAAAAAAACAATAACATTTGAAATTTCCCTATATTTATTAGCCTTTATTCCTTCTTTAATAGGCTCATTTGAATTCAAATCCTTGAAATCAAAGGATCGGACTTAATTATATTTGCTGTTGCAATGATCAACGTTGATCAATGTCCTTATTAACAGCATAATTCTTTCCTTTTCCAATGACAGTTTTTAATTAGCTTTTAATCATTTCATTGATTTGTGGCAAATGTTTTGAAGGAAAAATTTATTCAGCCTTGATGGTTGAATTTGGTCAATTGTCTTAATGGCATTTACTGCTTTTAAACTTTGTGAATATTAGCAAATAGCAATTGATTAGATAATGAGATATCATATTTTTATAGGGTGAAAATGGTTTTCATTCCTCAAATTTACTTTAAAAATCAAATTTCCCCTTCAATTTTAAATAATAGATATTCTTCCTCCTTTATTCTAATTGACTTTTTAAAATCTCAAATTTAAGGTTTGTCATTGGAGTAGCCTTTGATAGAAAACGTTTGTCTCGAGTCTGTATTAATTAGACACCAAAATGAATAGCAGATACCGGAAAAGAAAACATAACTAACAAAAGTAACTTGTATTTGTTATGTGAGAATAAGAAAAACAATCTTCTTAATATTCAATTCCTATACCAACAAGAGGTTCCTCACCTTCTTTGATCAAATGTGTAAACTTGCGATCGCAAATGGATTTGATGACCACTCTAATTGCCTCTTTGATAGCTAACTTGCGAGCACTCTTCGTGACTAGGGTTGTACTAAGTATGAAATCAAATGAATTTATTTTTTTTGTCTCATAATCCTTCACTATTATATATACATTTTTTTTAATCAAAACACAATTTCCACCTGAAATATACTCAATTTTACACATTTTTTGAATGAGGTGTTCAGGCAATATGCCAGCTGTGGCTGTCCTCATCATGGTTGTGGCTATTGGGAATTTCGAATCCTATTTCTAACAGGTTTATATTTTGTTAGTAGTCTCAAACTGTATACCCCACAATAAATACTTTTAATACTAATATTTATTTATTGATCAACTAAAATATTCTCATCCATTTTTCTTATACCCTTTAAATAGTTAAAATATTTATTTAAAAAGCAAATTAAGGATGAATGTAATTGTAATATTCAAAATGTTACCGAGCAATAGAATTCTTTTTTGGTGTAAAGTCAAATTAAATGCTGCCACAAAGTTGTTTCAGTTCTAATGATAATCTATATCTATCTATTGTATTAAAAGTATGAAAACCTTAAAAATATTATATTAAATTTTTTTTTTATTAAAATATTTTATATAAAATTATTATTTATCAATTTTACATAAATTAATTATTTTATCATCTTATTTTATTATATTAAGTTTTTTATTTGTGGCATAATTTATTTATGATGTAAATCTATAAAAAAGAAGATAAAAAAGTTCGAAAACTAGTTTTTTATTCTTTTTGATATATTTATTAAATTTTCTACTTCTGTCATAACTCTATTTAAAGTGTAAAAAAAAAATTCATAAAAGTTTTTTTCTTTAATTTGGACTGAAATTCTTTTCCTTTTTGATTTGGAAGTTTTTATTTTTTTGGTCCCTTTTTGATGGTAGGGACTTTTATAAACGTTTTTTTTATAGTCATCAATTTCTTTTGTTCTTTTTAATAGTAATGTCCTAATATTCTTATATTTTTTAATTTTTTTTTATTTATAAATTTTTCCACCTTTATAAAAGGATTTATAATTGCATAATTTAATTTATCAACTCTGCTACATCAACACATTTAATTCAATATTCAACCTTGTATGTTTTCATGTTTATCTATCTTCTTCTTTTTCATGTTATGAATTTCTTTTTATGTCGTGGATTTGAAAAACAGAATAGTAATTGTTATGCAAGCTCAAGTTGTTTGTATTCAAAATAATTTAACTTAGATTGTCTCATTTAGTTGAGTTTAATATTGATGCTATGTTATCTTCTTTATTTGAGTCTTACATTGATATTATGTGATTCAAATTTAATTTTGTATTATTTATAACTGTCATCCTTTATCTACTCATACATTCACAAATTTTATCTACTTAGATAAAGTAATCTCTTCATCTCATAAAATAATTTTTTAAATAAAATTATAAATTATTATAATTATAACTCATGTGCACAATTTATTTTAGATAATATTGCAATGGAATCTAAAAGAATTTTGTGAATACAATTTTGCCTATTAATAATTTAAGGCGATATGATTCTCATTGGATAATAAAAATCTTAGTAATTGAAACTGGATTAGTAAAAGAGTATTAAAAAAGAACAAAGAAAGGCTCACAAATGACTATAACATTAGTTGACGATAAAGATAATAATTTTTTTTCGTATTATATTCTATATTTATATTTTATATTTTTACATATATATATTTGAGTTCTCATCTATTTTTATTATATTATGTGTGTATGTGTGTGTCTGTGTGTTTTGACCATTAAAGTTTAATTTTTTGCAATGCACAAAAAATCATCCTATACTTTTCAATAATTATATTGAAAAGTAAAAAATATTTACAACAAGACAAGATCTGTTATATTATAAACAAACGCATTAATAGTGTTAATCCTAATTTTATATCAGTAAGCAAGGAGATTGAGGTGGGATTCAATGATAATAATATAGTTCATAGAAATAATGTTTGATTGAAAGATAAAAAAATTATTAGCTTTTACATGAGCATTTAAATGCATGCATCATATGTGTATATAAATATTAATATTTTCTATATATTTCAAATAGAAGAGTTTTAATACATAAATTTAGTTAATTTGAAAATCATAAATATTAGAAAAATAATTAAATAACATTTTGTCAAGTATGAACTCTATTTTTAAAAGGCTAAAAAAGTGAATTATATTTCACTACGAGGCTTTGTAGTTTAAATATTTAATAATAATTTAATTTTAAACTTTTCGTTTTACCCTTTATGAGATGAATTCAGCTCAATTTTTTTCTCTCTCTTAATCTTTGTGTTTATTCAAACACTTTACATAAAATGAACTTCACATAAATTGAAACAAAAAATATAGTGTAGATTTAACTAAAGAGAGGAATAACAAGAGTACTTGATTAATTGAAACAACTTAAAGTATGTTATGTTTCTATTAAAATATTTTTGGTTATACAATTTTTTAAGAAAAAATTCACATATTAATACATAAAAAATTATACTCTTTAAATTTAAAAAGGAAAAAAATTCACGTATTAATACATAATAAAATTACACTCTTTAATTTATTTTTTTCGTATTGAAATATTATGATAGATATAATTAGTTAGTTTCATAAATAATCGATTGATATATAAGTTAATAGAATTATAATTCAAAGTCTTAAATGTTAGGACTTTTAATATAGTTCAAACTAGGACTTTACTAATATTAGGAGTTTTACCTTTTACAAATTAGTAAAGATCTATAATAATTAAATAACAACTAATTGAGAAAAATAGTAAATGACAATTTTATCTATTGTAGAAATTTTTATTGAAGGGCAAAAAGTTCAATCAATATTTGTAAGGACCTTCGTGCTTATATCTACAAAAATATTTTGTTAAGTAAATAGGAATAAAATATTATGCATACATTGAATTCTAGATTAATTGATAAAATTTAAAGCACTTACCAAAGATTGTTCTATCGGTATTGCATCTTCAAACAAAACAAAATTATTTAAAAAAATAACAGTAAAAAAATGATTGTTACATTCCTGAACTATAATGTTGTCATTGAACCCAACATCGAACTCTTTGTTTACTGATACAAAATTAGGATGAACACTATTAATGCCTCTGTTTATGAGGTAACAGATCTTGTATTGTTGTAAATATTTTTTTCACTTTTCAATATATAATTATTGAAAAGTATAGCATGACTTTTGTGCCTGCAAAAAATTAAACTTTAATGGTCAAAAAACATATATATAAAAATATAAAATATGATAAAATAAATAAGAACTCAACATATATATAAAAATATAAATATAAATATAGCCTCTCAACTAACATTATAGTCATTCATGTGCCTTCCTTTGTTCCATTTTTATACTCTTTTACTAATTCAACTCCAATTACTAAGACTTTTATTTCAATGAGAATCATATCACCTTAAGTTATTAATTGACATAATTTTATTCATGAAATCCTTTTTAGATTCCATTACGATATTATCTAAAATAAATTGTGCACAAAAATTATAATTACAATAATTTATAATTTTATATAAAAAAACTATTTTATGATTTGAAGAGATTACTTTACCTAAATAAATTAAACTTGTGAATGTATGAGTAGATGAAGAATGTTAGTTATAAATAATACAAACTTTAATTCACATAATATCAAGACTCAATTAAAAGAGATAACATAGTATCAATATTAGACTCAACTAAAGGAGACAATCTAAGTTAAATTATATTGAATACAAAACAAATTGAGTTAGCATAAGAATTTTTATTGTATTTTTTAAATCCACAACAGAAAAAGAAATTCATAACATGGAAAAAGAAGAAGATAGATTATCACTAAAACATAAAAGGTTGAAGATTGAATCAAAGGTATTGACATAGTAGAATTGAAGAATTAAATTATGAAATTATAAATCTTTTTATAGAAGTGAAAGAATTTATAAATCAAAAGGAATTTGAAAGTATAAGAATATTAGGACATTACTATTAAAAATAAAAAATTAACAAAACGAAAAAAAAAAGAAAAAACTTTCCATGACTACGAAAAAAAACAAAAAAAAAGAATTAAAAAAGAAAATTTACTAAAAATTTCCTACCATCGAAAAGGAAAAGAAAATTCCAAATAAAAAAGGCATAAGATTTTTGTGGATTTTTTCTTTATTTTACTATTTTTACATAATAAATAAAGTTATAACATAAGTAGCAAACCTAATATAATAAAATAAAGTAAAAAAAGAAATTTATAACTATTAAAGAGGAAGAAAAACTCAGTGAATTTTTTTTAAAAAGATTTACACCACAAATAGAGTTATGCTATAAATAGAAAATCTAATATGATAAAATAAAGTGACGAAAATAATTAAAAATAATAAATTTAAATAATGATTGTATAAAAATAGTAAATGATAATTTTATCTATTACGATGTCTTTTAATAAAGGACAAAAATTTCAATCAATATTTGTAAGAGCCTTCACACTTTTAATATAATATAGATATAAATTATTTTATTATATTATATTATTTATTTATGATATAAATCTATTTATAACGTAAACCTTTAAAAAAAATCTTTTTGCCGAAATTTTTTTTCCTTTTCAATTTGAAAAATTTTCCCCCAAATGTTTTTTTTTTCCTTTTTGATAAAAGTGCTTTCCCTCCCCCCCCCCCCCCCCCCCCTTTTCATAATAACATAAGATTTTTTTTTCCTTTTTTTGTTAATTTTTTTTCCTTTGTGATAGTAATGTTCAAATAAATTTATATTTTTAAATTTTTTTAATTTATAAATCCTTCTATTTCTGTAAAAGGATTTATAATTGCATAATTTAATTCATCAACTCTTCTATATCAACACCTTCGATTCAATCTCCAAACTTATACGTTTTCGTGTTAATCTATCTTTTTTTTTTTTTTTATGTTGTATTGTGGATTTCAGTGTTAATCTATATTTTTTATATGTTGTAATTTTTTTTATATTGTGGATTTGAAAAAGACAATAATAATTGCTATACTAGTTCAAGTTGTTTATATTCAAAATAATTTAACTTAGATTGTCTCTTTTAGTAGAGTCTAATATTGCTACTATATTATCTTCTTTGATTGAGTCTTATAATGATATTATGTAATTTAAATTTGTGTTATTTGTAACTGACATTGTTTGTCTACTCATAGATTCACAAGTTTCATCTATTCAGGTAAAGTAATCTCTTAATCTCATAAAATAATTTTTTTAATATAATTATAACTCTTGTCCATAATTTATTTTAGATAATCTTGTAATAGAAACTGAAAAAGATTTTGTGAACGAAATTGTTCTAATTAATAATTTAAGACGATATGATTCTCATTGGATAATAAAAGTCTTAGTAATTTGAGTTGTATTAGTAAAGAATATAAAAAGGGAACAAAGGAAGACACTCAAATGACTATAATATTAGTTAATGAAGAGGTAATAATTCTTATTCCTATTATATTATATATTTATATTTTATATTTTGACATATATGTTTGAGTTGTTATCTGTTTTTATTATATTTTATATTCTTATATATATTTTTTGATCATTAAAGTTTATTTTGCAGGGCACAAAAGTTCATGATACTTTTCAATAATGATATTGAAAAGTGGAAAATATTTAGAGCAAGACAAGATCTATTACGTCATAAATGAATGCATTAATAGTGTTAATCCTAATTTTGTATCAGTAAACAAGGAAATTAAAGTTGGATTTAATGACAATATTATAGTTCCGGAATGCAACAGTCACTTTTCTACTATTTATTTTTTATAGAATTTTGTTTCATTTGAAGATGAAATATAATCTTCCGATTTTGGAACAATCTTTGGTAATTTATTTAGATTTGATCAACTAATCTAACATTTAATAAATGCACAATATTTTGCTCCTATACTTAATATAATACAATCCTGAATTTTTTTACTCTTCATTAAAAGACTCTACAATAGACAAATTGTTATTTACTATTTTTTAAAAATAATTATTATTTAATTATTATTGTGATATTTAGGAATTTAAAATTAATTAAATTTATAAAGATTAATTTTTACTAATTTATAAAAGGTAAGAACTCCTAATATTTAGTATTTTAAAATTGACTAATATTTTGCTTCTTAAATTTCTCCTTATTTGAACAATGTTAAAAATCTAGCATTTAAGACTTTAAAATTACAATGCTGTTAACTTATATCAATTCTTTATTTATTAAACAAACTAATTATTCATCACAATATTTTAATTTACGGTACAAGAAAATAAATTAAAGAGTGTAATTTCATGATGCATTAATACATTGAATTCGATCGTCTTCCTCCTCATTTTTTTTAAAAAAATATATAGAAACACAATATACTTTAAGTTATTTTAATTAATCAAGGGTTCTTGCTATTCACTCTCTTTAATTAAATATATATTATTTCTTCTGTTTCAATTTAGGTGAAAGAATTTGACTACACACATAGATTAAGAGAGATAAAAAAAACTGAGTTGAAATCATTTTATAAAGCTTAAAATGAAAAATTTAAAATTAAGTTATTACTAAATGTTTAAAGTATAAAGTATCTTAGCACAAAATCATTCATTTTTTTACTTTTTTAAAAATAGAATTCACACTATACAAAATAGTTATTTAATTATTTTTTTTAATATTTAAAATTTTAAAATTAACTAAATTTTATGTATTAAATCAGTATTTATGTGAAATAGAATGATATTTTTAACCTTTAAATCAAATACTATTTTTATAACATTTTTATTAATTGAAACAAGTATTACGACAAACTGAAAAAAAAAACCTATTAAATTAATCAAACTATTAAATATAATCATTTACCAATTATAAATTTATAATTTTTTTAAAATTTTTATATTATTATAAAAATATATCTTTTAAAATTATTTATACTATTTTTTATAAATTAATTTTATTCATATAAAAGATACGCGCGAAACACACATGCATAGATTAGTATGAGTCAAATATGCAAAACTCCTACAAAGTTTTTTTATCCAAGGGTACTCCACGGACGAGCAAATCTGGAGAAATCATCTAAGACCATTGAGATTTTAATTTGTATGGAATTTTTTTTTTTTTGCATGAATTCATGTAGAAAAAGAATAACCCAGATGCTTCTATAAAAGAAGCCATTGATATTCTATATTATCCATCAAAAATTGTTTAGGGAGTATTATACAAGATGAAATTATAATTATAATTGAAAAATAAAATGAAGAAAATAAAATATCTTCAAGGTTAGACGCGTATATTTCACTTTCTTTAAGGAGATTCAATCTCACTGCAATAAAATTTATCGGTTCAACAGTAATATTCTTGACTTGTCCCCTCCAAGATATAATCGCCCAACAACATTGTATGACTCAACAAACTCTGGACAGAGTTAAGTCCAAAGCTCCACTAAAAGAACACCTTTCTTTAGCTAAATAATACACTCTTTTCTATTCCCTTTCTTTTACTGTGTTTTTCTTCTACTCCAATACAAGACAAGACCACACTATTTATAGGTGAAGAATTCTTCCTTGCAATGAATTGGAAGAATGTGGGCAATAAAGTGGGTAAGTTATGGAAGAATATGCCTTAGAGATTACATAAATTACAAGGCATAATGAGTTAGAATAATGGGTGAATAATGAGATAGAGGTTATAAAAGCTTCAAGAGAAATGAAAAGTCATAATCATCCACTAATGTGAGATGACAATGAAGCAAATGACACTTTAATCTTTTAAAATATTAAAATGCTCTAAAAAATTCAACAATCTTCCACTCATTTTAATATTAACGCAAGAGAGTTTATCAGCTGAAAGGGCAAACATAAGACCCTCTGGCATGTGTGTATAGTGATGTGATGGAGGCGTGTGCCCGACATATCACTGGTGGTATGACCAAGATTTACAGATATACACGTGTGATATGAGCTGTACTGACATGATTTGGGTATAATATGAGAGACACAGTTGGGAGGTAATATATAATGATACGGTACATGTATGATACTGCATGACATGATTATAGTGTAGAGATTTAGTGTAGAATTCGGGAGAGACAGATATATACATGTATATTAATTGTGGATGACTTACCTTCATTGGTATGGTTGATTGTTTTCTTTGTGTGAGCTTGAGTTATTTAATTAACATTGTAGTTGAATGCTTGGTTTATACTATTACCGTGGGCCATAGAAAGTAGCATAACTGAGTTAATAATGGTAGTGAATTACTAGGAGATCTCTAATTTAACTCTATTATTATCGTGTGGATAAAAGAGTAGGAACAAAATTAAAAAGGGTGAGTTAATCATATGAGTCAATAGGTAGGTCACTAGTAAATGGAAAGGGACTTGGTTAGTGATAATGAAAGTGCAAATGAGGTAGACATGTTAATAATATTTAAATGGCAGGATGAAAGAGAAAAGGATCAGCGAAATAAGGCTACTGCCTAAATAGGATAATGCTACAGTGGGCAAATTGCCGCTGTCGCGATACCGCTGGAGTGACAAAACTATCCGCTGCAACAAGGTAAGAGAAAAAGAATATAAGTTGGGATCGATGGCTCGAGTCGTAGGGTAGACACATGAATATTGATGAGTTATAAGAATTAATGATGTAGCTAATGAACTTGTTGGATTGTAACTATAAGTTTGAGTCGTTGTTAAAATTGAGAAATTCGATTGCATATTAGATTATATACTATTCACGTAAACTAATCTTAGTCGGTCGATGATGCCTACCGGTACGTGCGGTGTACTGATACTATCACACCTTTTTGATGTAGGTTGTTGCAGGTTTAAAGTTTCATGAAGGGCGTGGAGTACTCAACATCAGCTTCTGCATTTTTTTCCACAGATAAAGCTGTGCCTTTTTATTTTGTTAGTATTTTGTTAGAGCTCTAATACCTTTCTAAACTAGATTTTAGGGAGGTCATAGTAGGAGAGGTGTTATTTCAATTTTTAGAATCTTTGAAATCACTGGTATTCATGCGAGTTAAGTAGTCTTGAATTTATTTCATTTGTTGGTTAAGAGAAGGGTTCTCCTATCGAGTTAGAATCGATGTAGGTTCCCGCACGACTCGCCCATTTGGATCGTGTCATGAATTTATGAGCTTCAATCCCATCCTCCTCGATGTGCTCCAGACCTTTTCTTTTGCTAAGGCCATAGTCAGTAGATCTGCAAGATTATCACAAGATTTGACATAATCAATATTAATGGTACCACTTGTCAAATATGATCTCACAATACTGTATTTTCTCCTCTGAATTTTTCGTTGTAATAACGACTTTGAACTCTACCAATTACAGTGGTGCTATCACAATAAATTAAAATAGGAGGAATTAATTTTTTAAAATAAGATATTTGAAATAATAAATCTCTCAACCAATTCGTTTCCTTACTAGCTGAAGCTAAAGCAATTAGTTCAACCTCCATGGCAGAGTTAGCAATAATTATTTGCTTTTTCAATTTTTAACAATTAGTACCACCTCCCAAAGTAAAAATATAAGCAGTATTAGAATAGAAATCACCAGATAAAGTGTTTCAGTCTGCATCAGAAAAGCCTTGTAGTACAGCAGAATATTTTTTATACAACAAGCCGCTGATTTTGGTCCCAATTAAATATCTTATAACTCTCGTTATGGCATGTGAATATTCATTAGCTGGCTTGCTTGTAAACCTGCTAAGTATTCCTACTGCATATGCAATATCAGGTCAAGTACAATCAATCATATATCTCAAACTTACAATTAAGCTAGCATACTCCTTTTGATTTATCACATCATTTTCACTTTGCATAGGAAACAAGTGAATGCTTGAACCAAAAGAAGTTACAACATGCTTGCATTTAAGAAAATTATACTTTTTTAAAATTTTCTCAATATAATGTGGCTGATTAAGAAAAATTTCATCACATGTTCTAGTAATTTTTATTTCAATAATAAAATTTTCCTCACCAAGAACTTTCATATCAAAATGACTTCTTAGAATATTTTTAGTTTCTCTAATAACATTCATATTAGAGCCAAAGATCAATAAATCATTAACATAGAGGCAAATAATAACATGTGAATTATTTTAAGACTTATTATAGATGCACTTATCACAGTCATTTGTTTTAAATTTCTATCATGCAAGAATCAAATTTCTCATGCCATTGCATTGGTGCCTGTTTCACATTGTATAAGAATTTAATAAGTTTACAAACTTTGCTATCTTGGCCCGCTTCAACAAAATCTTCAAGTTGTTCCATATAAATCTCCTCATTCAAATTCCCTTTTAAAAAAAACTATTTTTACATCTATTTGATGAATATGTAAATTAAAAGTTGTAGCAATAGCAATTAAAAGTTTAATGGATATAATTCTAGTTGCAGGAGAAAATGTATCAAAAAATTCTAGGTGTTCTAGTTGCTTGAAACCTTTAACAACTAGTCTAGCCTTATATTTATCTATGGATCCTTTTAGTTTTAACTTTTTTCTTAGGATTCATACACCCAATTGTTTTACAATTCGGTGGTAAATCAACTAACTTTCAAGTTTTATTGGAACTTAGTGGTTCCATTTCATCATTCACAGCCTCTTTCCAAAAATTAACATCATGTGAAGATAAAACTTCTTGTAAAGAGTGAAGATTATCTCCAATATTAAAAACATAAAAACCAGGGGCAAAATTTTTTCTACTCAAACTCTTTTACTTCTTCTTAACTCAAAGTCATCATTTTTTTTATTTCTTAAGATAGAAGTAAAAGAACTAGGTAGTGACAAAATATTTTCTTCAGGCCTTTGAACCCCTCTATTTTTAGAATCAAATGAAAAATTATTTCATGAAAAATAGCATCACCTGATTCTATTGTTATATTATCTTCAAGATTAAAAAATCTATAGGTTGTACTGTTTGAAGTATAACCAAGAAAAACACAAGTAGCAACTTTTTTTTATCCAATTTAGTAATTTGGAATCCATTAGCCTCACATTGGTTAGACAACCCCAAACTCTTAGATATACCAAATTTGGCTTGTGACAATTTCACAACTCAAATGATATTGATTTTGTCCTTTTATGAGGTACCCGAATTACTACATAACAAGCAGTAAAATAACTTCACCCCACAAATTTAGAGTTATACTTGACTCAACAAGCATGACATTAGTTAACTCAAACAAAGTTCTATTTTTCCTTTCCTCTACACCAATAGATGCAAGAGAATAAGGTGGATTAATTTCATAAATTATTTCCAATGATCTAACAAAAGAATTAAATTCATTAGACTTATATTTAGGGCCTCTACCACTTCTAATTCTTTTTATTTTTTCTATCAAACTGATTTTCAACCTCATAGAGATAAATTTTAAAATTTTCAAAATTTTAAATGCATCACTTTTATTGTTGATCAAGTAAACATATATATAATTAGAGATATCATTAATAATAGTGATAAAATATCTATTTCCTCCCGAGTTAAAATTTCTCTTAGTTCACAAATATCAGTGTAAATTAATTCTACCAAGTCAGTTTTTCTTTCAACTTGAACATACCATCACAAGCTACCCCTTTCCCACAAAATATCTTTTTTCACTATTACATATTGATCAGACTCAATAATTTATTTGAAGCCCATTTTATCAAGAAGAAAATTAGACATTAAATTTTTTCTCATAGAAAGTGTAAAAGTACATCTTTCAATATTAATATCCTTCCAAAGGTGAAGCTCAATTCGACATCTCCCTATCCAAGCACTTGTGTGGTGTGAGAATCACCAAGCATGATGGATTTAGGCTCCTCAAAAGGAGTATATATTTTGATCAATCTTTGTCATAACAGACATGGCGATTTGCACTAGAATCAGCCCACCATCCATCAACAATTTAAACCATGTTTATGTCTGTTATTACCACCACAAAAGGCTCTTCGGTTTGCATGAGGTATAGGACCACGTTCCAAAATTTACAAAATCGAGCAATATGCCCACTTTTACCACAGACAATACGTAGTCCTGCATCTTGATCTTGTTGGTTTTGTGCTTGTTTTTTACCACCATTATTTTTCTTGGGAGGTCTACCATTATTTTTCTTGAAAATTTTCTTCTTAGGCTTCATAGAAGTATTTTTGTGAGCATCAGGAGCAACATTATTTGAAGTAATTAAATTTACCTTCATTGTGAGGTTGCTCTCTTCTGACTGTAAAAATGCATCTTGGCTTCTTGCCTCCTCTTCCATGCGGATTTGCATTATCAACGTCTCAAGTTAAGTTTCCTTTTGTTTGTGGCGCATAGGATTTTGAAATTCCTTTCAAGAAGGTGAAAGTTTATCTATTATGCCACAGATGATAAGATTATCTCCAATCTTTATCTCCTTGGACCTAAGCTCTCCAACAACCATTATAAAGTCTTGATCTTGGTCTACTAATGATTTGTTGTCCACCATTTCGAAATGAAAAAAATCTGCTAGCAGCATATTTTTTTGCTCCAGCCTTTTCGGTATCATACTTACTTTGCAATGCTTTTCAAAATGTTATACCCCGTAGAATTTTCGGCACTTAGACGACCTATTCGCACGTTGGTTAAGCACATCTGAAGGCCATACGTGCCGTAGAAAGGCCTGGGAAAAAGATCGGACGAGAAACCCGTCGAACCATCGCGGGAGGAGCCAGACAGAGCCCCTCCGCGATGGCAGCGTGTCACGGAGGTGAAGCCTCCGCGATGGCTCCGTGACACGTTGCCCAGGTTCAGGCCCAAATATATAAAGCCCCCACTTCGGTTTAATATCATTTAACTCATAAAAATTTCCAGAACTCGCAGCAAAATAGAGGAAGACGAAGGAGGGGTTATAATTTCCGTCCGATTACGCTACTAAATGCTGCCCAAACTCAAATTAATCCCAGATACCAAAGTATTTAGCAGCAGAGAGCATTCCTACAGATTCAGTTTCGTAAAATACGGCCGACGAATCGTCGAGCCACCGAGCTAAGGTAAGTGGAATTGCTCTAAATTGGTGTCTATGTGTTCCTAGCTGAGAAGTGAATATTTCTCCCTTCTGGGCCGCTGAAAAATAGCGAGTTTCTGGCCGTCTTTCGATAAGCCTAAGTTTAGGCTATAAACTATATCGAAAGTGACGTTGCCTTTTGAAATAAAGTTGTATTTAGTGTTAATTGATATGTTTATGAATGCAGTTGGGAGAAAACAGTTGGAGTACCGGCTGAGCCTCGTCCGACAGACGAATAGTTCAAGATAAGGTATGTAAAGTTAGTTTCCTTCGGCAAGTTAAGTGATATCAGTATAGTGTAATAAATTACAAACCAGTAGAATGTTCAGAAGTCGAGTATTGCGTTATTATGAATATTGGTACGATGTGAGAAACATTGGGTTGTAATGTGTATGAAACCTATCAGTATGATATAGATTCTAACGCAAGTGTTAGAGATTGCCCAGTATACTCAGTATGTGATGTGATATGCCATTTAAGATATTGTTGTGTTCAGTTGGAACCCTGTGAAGTAGTGCAGTATCCGTAAAGCACTTCAGAAATAGAATAGCAGACTAAAATGAAGTTTAGAAAGTATGTCAGGAATAGTAAATCATGTTACTATAGAAAATCAGTATACAACATAGTTCAGCAGAAAGACTATATTCGAACACATATATATAGTACTTCCAGCCTCAGCATGTATTAAGCATGTACATATTTCTATCACTAGTCCAGCATTTAGCGTATACAGAAACCTAGTAAACAACAGAGTTTTCAGCAGAAACACTATCTTGTATAGCATTTGCCCCAGTACAGTCTGGCAGGGGATTATGTTCATATTTATATATATTCACCTGCCTCAGCACGTAACAGATACGTACAGATTACTATCATTAGTTCAGTATGTAATATATATACGGTACTTTACCCCTAGTAGCCTCAGCATGTGAGATACACAGATAGTATTACCAGTTGAGACCGTTGTATTGTTTGGGGTTGGATTACCTAGCATCCATGACCGCCCAGGGTTAATAGCTGTATCGACTCGTCCGCCAGAGGACGAGGATACGTCACTCTACGGAGTGGCATGCCGTCCCGCCAGGGGACGAAGATGGGATGCCAGTTTTTCCCCATATTTGTGCCTTGATCGGCCCTTACACACCCCAGTCGAGCGGATACGCCCGGGTGCAGATTCAGGAGTCCTCCGGACTCAGATGCAGTTATAGTCAGGGGCTCAGCGAGCCCAAGTGCATACCCTGGGGCCGGCAGGATGCTTACAGCCACTATAGGAGATGGGATGACTGGGGTAGGGGTATAGATTCTGTGCTGGTTGTACCTCCCGGCTTATGGGGGCCGGGTAAGGTTTGTGTGTGCTATGTTATATTATTTCCTGTTATGTCATGTTATGCTAGATACCAGTAGATCAGCAGTTGCACGATATGTTCCAGGTATGACTCTTGTCCCTCCCAGTAAAGACTGAGTGTAGATGAGGTTTACATTATCAGATAGTTAAGTTATTCCTTCTACTTCAGCTCGATTAGTCATGTTACTGCTTTCAGATGTTGTTTTCAGTTATACTATTTCAGTTGCTTTACATCCTCAGTACCAGCGGTACTGACGCCCAGTGGGGCGCTGCATTACTTGCCTGCAGGTACCCATAGCCGAGCAGGCGATACCACGTGATCCCCATCAGCGGTTGAGTATTCAGCTCCTGTTATCCGGAGACTGAATTTCTAGAGGTGTAGTTCAGTTTGTTTTGTTATACAGTATGGGTAGGTCGGGGCCCTGTCCCGATCATTTCTATTATCCTTCCTAGAGGCTTGCAGTCTGTATATATTCCCTGTGGTCAGATGAGCCGGTCGTGTGGGGCCGTGCAGTTGTATAGTTGCCTTTACTACTTCTTTCTTTTGTAATGGCCGTGTGGGGCCATAGTTTACCAGTAGTGGTGACCTTGCCGGTCACGTAGCTTTTCAGTATGTTATGCTTGAGTTGCAGATAACTAGACAACATGGTGGCCTTGTCGGCCCGCATAGTTTCCCCTGAATTACCTTGTTTCTGGTCAGCTGTAATACAGGTACAGAAGGCTATAGGCCAATGGGCCGGGGGCTGTATTTACAGCCGCTATATAGCCCTTTGTTTCCAGAAATTTGAGTTAGAGCCAGCCAGGCGCCAGATGCGTCCAGGCTTAACAGTTCAGCAGGTCAGGGCTTAGTAGGGCACCAGGTGCCAGTCATACCCCCCAAGGTGGGGCGTGACAATTTCTTAGAACTAGAATAATTCTATCATAATAATCATAAAAATTATCATATAGACAATTAAAAAGATAATACCGACATTTATAGGAATCATCATCGTACTTTTTGACTTTCTCTTAAAGAGAAATTAGTTCATCATCATTCATGAAAGAGTTGTCTACTTTATTTTGATTCTTCTCAGTTAACACATAAGAAACATTGAGAAGATTTAAGTAGAAAATGACTTTACTCTTTCATCTCTTAAAATGAGTTACATTGAACTGAATAGGCTTGTTAAGTTCCCTATCTTCACATTCGCGGATTTTTCAATTGTAGCCATTGAATCTCTTTAAAATTGTTGGTGAAATTACAATTAAAATAAAAAAATAAAATGAAGAAAATAAAATATCTTTAGGCTGAGGCGCGGATATCTCACTCTCTTTAAGGAGATTCAAGCCTATTTCAATAAAATTTTACCAATCCAGCAGTAATCTTCTTGATTTTTCCCCTCCAAGATGCAATAACCTAACAACATTGTATGACTCAACAAACTCTAGAGAAGAGTTGAGTTCAAAGCTCCACCAAAAGAACACCTTCCTTGGCTAAATAAACAAATAACACTTTAATCTTTAAAATATTAAAATGCTTTAAATAATCCAACAATATAAGTTGTAAAAATAGCGTCAGTAAAGTTCTCGAAAATATTATTAATTAGCTCTCAAGTTATTTATTTTTCTTCAGTCGTTTATTTGTTGTATTTTCAAAATTTTCTACTGTCATATTTAAATGATTTTTTGTTTCTATCCAGGTATATGGGTTGCAATATGTTGGAGGAATGATGTCAAGGGATAGTTGTTTTTAATGATTTCATTTGGTGAACAAATGAGTCTCATTCATGTTACCCATAAAAAAAGTATTAATTAGACTGAAGATGCAGTGCCAAAGGCATCAACGGGTTGGCAGAATCAATTTGGATGTTTAAATTCATCCTTTTATATATGGTTTAGGTCAAGTGGTTAGTTGAGATATTCAATTGCAGAAATTGAGGTTGATTTAATTTGACAATTGATTTTGATTCTAAGATATTAAATTTTGAGAAATTTTACTTTGTGAGTCATATAACTAATATTATTTATATGAGAGAGTTTATTACTTGATATGTAAATTTTCGGATCTCACAAATTTAATTTAAAATAAATTATAAAAGAGGCAACAAATAAAAGCCTATACTATTCCTAATTAGAATGCCTACATTAAAAGGAAACTTAAAAGTAAAAGAAATATATATTTTAGATGGTGTACATTTTTTTTATACATGATCTTTTTCTAGCTTTGATATCGTAAATCATGTAAAGATGTATGAACAATTTTAAGTTTCTCATTATCATATGTTAGAACTATATTAGTTTCATGTGATCACGAGAATTGTATACTTTTTGCAATATATTAAATCTTATATTAATTTATATACCAAATTAATTAGACACTTTAAAAATAGTATAATTTTTAATGACATTAAATATTTGTTAAAAATTTACCAATGTATACAACTATTGAAGAAAAACCAAGATTATTGGGTTGGTTTTGAAAATTCTAAATTTAATTAATTATATACAATAAAGTAATCAAAAAATTAATATAATAAAATCTTTAAAAATAGTTGGTCGAATCATATCATTATAAATTAAGAAATAAAGTTTTATATCTTAATTGATTGCCCGTAAAGAAGTTAAAATATTTAAATATAAGAATATCTTGTACTTTTAAATTAAACTTAAATATTAAAATTAAAAAATCGTCAATTATAAAATATGAAAGATAAGTTTTGCTCAGTCGTTAAAAGTGCCGCTGCTATGCCTTTTTTTTTTCAATATGATTTTTTTTAAAGTTTTCTTTTAATGTAGGCATCCTAATTAGGAATAATATAGACTTTTATTTATTGTCTTTTTTTATAATTTATCTTAAATTAAATTAGTAAGACCCAAAAATCCACATGTCAAATAATAAACCACTCATATAAGTAATGTTGATTATATGACTCATAAAGTAAAATTTCTCATTAAATTCTGATCACGCGATAAAGACGAATAAAGGAGCTTCTGCATGCTATGCGATATATAAAAGATCCGCGTTTAGATATTGTTCACACACACGCGCGCGCACGCACATATATATGAAAACCATCATTCTATTCAAGGGTAATAAAATCACATTCAACTCGTCTAACCCGTTTAAATGTTTATGATAGAAGTGTTTTTTTTTAATTTGATTCATTTCAATGTACTATTTAAGACTAGTGTCCTACAAATGAATATGAATTTTGATTTAGAAAATATATATATCTTGTCCTCATAATTTACGCACATATAGTATGTTGAATTTGAAACGCTTCTATATGAATTTCTTTCATATGATTTTGTTAGAAAATGTAACATGAAATATTTATTATTTTATACATACAAGAAAAGAATTTATTAAAAATAGAATTCTAATTAAATTTAAAGGCCTTAATATTAGAATTTTCTACATAGTTCAAATAAGAAAAATTTAACAAGCTGAATTTTAGTGGATTTCAAATTTTGTAAATATTTAAAAATCACAATTCTGTTATAGTATTAACTTGGGTAAAGATCGGGGGAATGCAACCTTTCCTTTTGACACTATTAGATACATATGTCTCTCTTCGATATTATAGTCATCTGACTTTTGATTTTCCTTACATTACCGGAGGCGAATCCAAAATGCTATCTTGACCTTTATTGAACCAACTCTTGCTTCCATTATAGCCGCTACTGCCACTTCCAAAGCTGCCTGGGACATATAACATATTGCATATGTAAACAAGTCTCAAACAAGAATCTTTAGTTTGCATTACCAACTGACCTGTATTACCAAAGATACTCGCTTTGTTGCTGATTATCTCCATCAAGTTCGATCATTCTGTGATGGACGTGTCACTGCTGGAGCACTGGTATCTAACCCTGAACTCATAGTTAAAATTCTTAGTGGACTTGGATTTGAATTTCGTGAACTTTCTGCCGCTATTCGTGCAAGAGATTCCACAATCTCTTATGAAGACTTATATGAAAATCACTAGACCATGAGCTTTTCATCAAGCATGATGAGACTAGGAGACAACAAATGCCTACAATCACTGCTGCCATAGCATAACAAACATCTACAACTCCTCCTCGGAACAACGCCAATAACAACAACAGGCATCAAGGTAATAGTGTTGCCAATAATCAACCATGGCTTCCACAACCATGGAGTTCACGAAAAAATTAATCACAATCAGACAACAACCTTTGTTACCAACTTTGTGATCGTCCCGATCACTCAGCCAAAGTCTTTCGTTCTCGGTCGCACAACCATCTGCAAGCCCAAGCCAACTTTGCTGGTCGCTTTAATCAACAACAAGCCCCTTGGATAGTTGATAGTGGGGTGACTCATCAGGTTGCTTCTGATTCTCATAGTTTAGCAACGGTACAGACTACCACGGTCCCGAAGAGATACCAATGGAAAATGGTAATACCATTCCAATTACTCATACAGGTAACTCTAATATAAGTGCATCAAACTATGATTTCAAACTACTTAAGACTTTATGTTCTCCGGCCATAAAAAGCAATCTTATTTCTGTCTCACAAATTTTGTCGAAATAATCTAACATCCATTGAATTTTTCCATTTTCATTACTTTGTGAAGGATCTGAGTACAGGGGCACCTCTACTAGGGCTGGTCATATCGCCAGGACAGGACGAACGGGACGGGACGAGGAGAAGCGGGATGGGAAGCCGGGCGGGGACGGGATAGAATGAGACGGGATAAATGGGACAAAAATAATTTTTTTTAAATTTTTTTAATATTTAAAATTTAAATATTTTAAAAATTTTTATAGTCTTAAATTCTTATATTTAGAAATAAGAATTTCAATTTTAAGGCTAATGCCTAATAGTTAGAAGTTAGAAATTAGAACTTAGAACTTAGAAGTTAAAATTTATAAATAAGAAAGAACTTCAAAGTTTAAAGTTGAACTTGAAATTTTATATTTTAAATTTGAAAATTGAAATACAAATTTAAGGCTAAAAATTCAATTAAAATCTAAACTCTAAACTCCAAACTCTAAAGTCTAAAGTTTATTAAAGACTTAAAGAATTAAACTTAAAGTCAAAAAACTTAAAGTTTGAGATTTGAAATATGAAGTAAACATCTAGTTATTAATTTAAAAATTAAATATTGCAAATTGAAATTAAGAATTTAATATTTTAAGGCTAAAATAATTTATAAATTTTATTAAAGACTTAAAGACTTAAAGTCTTAAGTCTTAACTCTTAAAGATTTAAAGACTTAAAGTTTGAAATTTCAATTTTTGAAATTTGAAATTTGAAATTTGAAATTTGAAATTTGGGAAGTTAACTTCGGTAGTCCGTGATTTCTCCGCTCCGCATTGATCCAATCTCTGAAAGTTATAGATACCTCCAAGCTGTCTTTTGCTAGTGAATATCGATGATCTCCAAGTTGAAGTCTTGCCGCACTGAAAGCAGCCTCCGAAGCAACAGATGATGCTTGAATAGCTAGCACGTCCCGAACCATCTTGCTAAGCCTTGGAAATATACTGCCATGAGCTCTCCACCAACTCAGAATGTCCGGCGTGCCATCAGCGGAAATTGTAACATTTTCCCTAGCTGAAGAAAGATAGTCATCAAAATCACAACTGTTAGAAAAATCAAGACCAATAGTACTTTGCATATATCCATGGGTACTATCTACTCGGACCCTAGAAGTTCTAGGAGCATGAACGAAATTACCACTATGCAACTGACAGTAAGTCTCATACATCATTTTAGCCTACACTCTAATACTACTTTTACAACTTTCTAAAGTTGGAGTTTCATTATCTTCTATTTTCAAATTTTCATAAGTTTTTTGAACGACTCCTCTTGTACCTCGTTCTTTATATTCTGGGTTAAAAAGCATAGAAGTTAAATAAATTTGAGGGATAGGAAAAAAATATTTTTTAAACATCTGAATCATGACCTCAATAGCCAGTGCAAACCTTTCATTATTTTTATATTCAGTAAATTTAGTAGTAACAACACATACATTTATTAAAACTTCACAGATAGTTGGAAAATACACGCCAGAAATTTTTTTTGTTGCTTCATAAAATAATTTTAAAAATTGATTAAGTTCATTTATTTCCTCCGAGTCATTATCATCAAATTTCAAATCAGGTTCGGAGCTATGAGCATTATACAACATAGTGATAGGCCTTCTATAAATATATGCAACTTCTAGCATTTCGTATAATGAATTCCATCTAGTTTTTACTTGTTTTGGAACTTTTCTGTATGGAAGTTCACATATTCTATAAAGTTCTTTAAATTCACGAATTCTAGAACTTTTATTCATTCGAAAAATCCAAAAACATTCTAATTCAACTTTAGAGCACCCAGTATCAAATAATTTAATGCCATCCTGTACAAGCAAATTAAATATATGAGCAACACATCTAACACGGAAAGCAACATTATTAATTGGACATAATCGAGTTCTTAACATACTAATAACACTAGTATTAGAAGAAGCATTATCTAGTGTAACACTCAATATTTTATCACAAATGCCAAAAGATTGTAAAAATTCAAGTATAGTAGTAGCTATATATGTAGCAGTTTTTCTTCGCTCACAAATTTTATAACCTAATATTCTTTTTTGTAAATTCCAATTATGATCAATCCAATGTGCAGTAACAGTTAAATAATCAACGGAATTGACACTATGACCCATATCAGAAGTAATAGAAAATCTACCATCAAAATAACTAAATAAATAACGAAGATAATGAGCATGCTTTGCTTGAAATTCAAAAATGTCACGTTTAAACATGTTTCACGAAAAACCTTCAAAAGAAGGATTATATGTTTGTTGAATATACATAATAAATCCGGGATGGGAGGGAAAACTAAAAGGCAAACCACAGACCGCAATTATTTTTGTGATGTTTTCACGGTCTCTATCCCTATCATATTGCCACTTGGGTTTGAAGGATTTAAGTGTCCCTGAACCATATTGGAACCCTCTTCCGATCCAATAGGGACATCACAACCGACGACTTTAGAGGCTTCTTTAGTCACCAAATATTCAAGTTTAGAACATTGTAATAAATGTCTATGTAACCCCCCAGTTCCACCTTTTCTTCCGCCGCATTCATGCTTAAATACCTTTTTACACTTATTACAAATAGCTTTCGTTCGCTCCTCATTTTGATGCATAAATTGCCAAAAAGCTGAAGTTTTAGCCCGTTGAACCCTAGTCTTACCACTAGTAGGATGCAAAGGTGGAAGTTGAGCTTCACACTGAGGAGTATCCTGAAGTGGAGCATCAATAACGGGACTAGTAGGTGCATCATCTAATTCTTCTTCTTCTACTTCCTCATCTAATTCTTCCTCTAATAAATTACCATAAACCCTTTCCAGAATTACATTATCTAATGGAGTATCCGAATTAATATTAATAGGAGTACTATCAAATCGCGTAAAATCTTCGTTATTAATTCTAACTCTAGAAACTAAAGAAGAACCACCAATTTTTTTAGCAGTTGAACTAGAACCTGTACTTTTTTTACCAGTACTAATACCTAATGCACATGCAACCTTGGCCATAACACCCTTTCCTTTTCCAGAATTCTTTTTCCAGAATTCATATTATAATTTATGAATAAATAAATAAAACACAACTAAAATTATGACTAAATAAATATAACACAAGTATATTTAAATAAATAAGATGGAAAAATTAAATGCGTAAAGCCGTAAAATAAATAAATAACAGAAGTAAGTATGAATTATGGAACGAATGTACCAAACGTCTGTGTAAAAAACAGACGATTATAACCAATTGTCGGAAACTCGGAATTGGAAAATTGATTTAGCAAAACTAGCGAGTAGCAATTAGCAACTTGAGAGTTGAGACTTGAAACTTGAAGCTTGAAACTAAAATAACTAATACAATTTCAACTAGATTAGAGAATGTAGGGAAATTTGAGAGAAATTGATGATTGATAATATTTGAGACTTGAGAGAATGAGTGTGTAGTAAAGATTAGAGAAAAGAAGAGATGAATTGTTAAATGTGAATAAATTGTGAAAATGTGGGGGTATTTATAGTTTTTAAGAAAAGGACCAAAGTATAATTTTTAAAAATAAGGGGTGTAATTTTTTCTTTTAAATAAAGGGGGTTGGGGGGATGAAAAGAGAATATAGCCGTTGGGGGCCCCCCATCCCAAAGGCTAGAAACGACTAACTTATAAACTTCTTTTTTTTTAAAATTTCGGCCGAAACCGGGACGGGACCGGTCCGGTACAGGGATGAATGGGTCCGGGACTACCGGTAATTAAACCCGTCCCGTCCCTTCCCATAACCCGTATTCCCCCATCCCTTTAAGTTAGCCGGGCCAGCCGAGTCGGGACTCGGAATCAGGCAGGAATCGGGACGGACCGGGACGTTCCATCCCGCCGGCCAGCCCTAACCTCTACTACACAGAGTGAATAGAGATGGGTTGTATGAGTGGCGGCCGGGCAACACACGAAGTTCTCCTAAATGTAATGTGGCTATTTCTCTCACCGTATGGCATTGACGCTTAGGACATCCTAATCATCATGTTTTGAATAAAATTTTGCATAAGTTTTTCATTCCCATTTCTCATTCTAGAAAAATTTCAAGTTGTAATTCATGTTATTCCAATAAAATGCACAGGTTGCCATTTTCTAAAGGCCCTTACAGATTCTTTACATTGATTTATGGGGTCCTTCGTTTATTTTGTCAATTGATAAAAAAAAATATTATGTTTTATTTATTGATCAATTCACTAAATACACATGGTTGTTCACTCTAAAATTAAAAAAAAGGCCTGAAAATTTTTTACATCCATTACTTGAAAAACGATTTCAAACAAAATTTTTATCCTTGTAAACTAATGGTGGTGGTGAATTTCAAAGTTTGCCATCTTATCTAAAATCATATGGTATTGAACACTTAGTGTCACCTCCATATACACCACAACGAGTAGCTCTGGTTGAACGCCGATATAGACATGTTATTAAGATTTCCAAAACTTTGTTACATCAAGCTTCATTACCATCAGCCTTTTGGAGTTTTGCTTGTCATCAAGCCGTCTATCTTATAAATAGACACCACTCCAAATTTAAAAGATAAGTTCCCGTATGAGATTCTAATTCAAGATGCACCCAAATATGATTCCATTATAGTTTTTAGTTGTCTATGCTACCCATGGCTTAAGCCTTACGCTAGGAATAAATTAGAGCATCATTCAACTCCATGTGTTTATTAGGATTTTCATCTTTTGATCCAGTAAAATCAAAAATTTATTTGTCCAGAGATGTTCTATTTTTGGAACACAATTTTCCTTTTGAAAATATGTTTTCTTACTTAAGAAATAAGAACGCAATAGATATATATGGGGAAAATTGTTTTGTGGAACAATCTTTAAATGATAAATATTTGGATTCAAATATTTGTTATCAGCTTCCAGATCCAGTTGTGCCGCTGCCCACATATTCACTCTCATCCTCCTCTGCAACATATGGCGCCTCTATCAACTCAGGTAATTCTCAATCTTCATTTCTAGTTAATAAAGTCACCCACCACTATCTTCAGTTTCAGTACCACAACAGTCTCCTTCTTTACCCCAACCAACCACACCTTGCCCGTTGGATTCTATACTTCCATCAAACTGCCCTTTACTCTCTTACCATCGCCGAACCCCTCATCCCCAATCTCCTATGCTATAAAACACACACACTTCACCACCCGAGCCCCTTAATTTACAACCCACAGTGATTTCTAACACATTGTCCCCTTATGTTCCGGTAACAACCAAACCACTTACACATCCCATGATCACATGTTCTAAGACCAACAGTCTTAAACAAAAATAGTTCAAAGTTACTGTCCAATCCTCTCCATCCTTCATACTTATCATATCTACACAAGCCCACCCTCATCCTCATTGGAGAACAACTATAAAATCTAAGTATGATGCTCCAGTTAGAAAACGAACATGGGATTTGGTTCCACTCAGTCCTTCAATGAATGTGGTTGATTGTAAGTGGCTATGTCGTATAAGGATCATCTGGTTGCCAAAGGATTTACACAGCACTAGGGTCTAGACTATCATTCAACATTTAGCCCAGTAGTCAAGCCGACTACTGTCCGTTTAGTTCTCGCCATTGCTACTCAACGCAGCTGGCCCATCCATCAACTAGATGTGAACAATGCATTTCTTCAAGGTCGACTAGAGGAGGAGGTTTATATGTGACATCCCCCTGGCTCTGAGGATCACATCGCTCCTCACATGTTTGTAAGCTCAACAAAGCCATTTATGGCTTGAAACAAGCACCTCATGCTTGGTATACTGAGCTGAAGAACTATTTGGTAACTGTTGGGTTTATGAAGTCTTAGTCAGATTCCTCTTTGTTCATTTTACACAATTCACAATTTACTGTTTATATACTTGTTTATGTGGATGACATAATCATCACTGGTAATCAATCTCTTGGTGTCAAACATATTATTGATCGTCTCTCTCATCGGTTTTCATTAAAGGATCTTTGTTTTCTAAACTATTTTCTGGGTATTGAGGTTCTTCCATACACTGAAGGCTTGTTCTTGTCACAATAAAGGTATATTTTGGATTTGATACATGATGTTGGCATGCAGTACAACAAGGGTGCTCCAACACCAATGACCTCTATGGCAGTTCTTACTGCCTCATCCGGAGATGATCCCGCTGATGGTTCTCTTTATAGGCAAGTTATTGGGAAATTACATTACCTCTCTTTTACTTGCCCTGAAATTGCCTTCGTTGTTCGCAAAATTTCCTAATTCATGCATCAACCAAGTCAAGCTTAGTGGAAAGTAGTTAAGCGTCTTCTCTGTTATTTCGTGAAACTTCCCATTTTGGCATCAATATTGCCAAGAAATGGGATGTTAGACTGGTTATTTTTTTGATTCAGATTGGGGTGGAGATCCTAATGATCATACCTCCATGTCAGGCTATGTGCTTTTTCTAGGTGGTACTTCTATTCCTTGGTCGTTTAAGAAGCAGCGATCTGTCTCCCGTTTATCCACAGAAGCTGAATATCGTGATGTGGCTGTTGCTATTGTAGAAACAAAGTGGTTGTCTAATATTCTTCCTGAGCTTCATTTTCCTCTTGATAGTGCCCCAACAGTCTTTTGTGACAATGTCAACACTACATATATCTGCGCCAATCCTGTTTTCCACAGTCGGATGAAGAATGTTGCCATAGACTTTCATTTTGTGCTAGATCAGGTGCAGAACAAAGAGATTGAAGTCAAACAGTGACATGCTGCTAACCACATTGCTGATATACTCACAAAGCCCCTGCCACATGCTTCTTTTGAGCAGTTATTTTCCGAGATGGGTGTGGTTGATACCAACACCAACTTGCGGGGGCGTAATAAGGACTAAATATATTATCTTCCTATATTTTAGAGTCGGTTGTTTTTCATCTTGTAGAATTAGAGTGTACCTCAACCACTTCATGATTCTATTTCATCTCCTATAGTTATCATGTACAGTCTCTATTTATCAGGACTCTATGTATCATCTGGGTAGAACCCCTTTAAATACCATACAATACAAGTTAATAAAATGTATTCCTTTAACATTGATTTACTCTTTATCATGATGGTGCGATTTATTGGATAGAACCCAAAATAAATACATTATTTGAACAAAACTTACTAGATTCGGCCGAACCCATAGTCGGACTTCTGCCTCCGTCCAGTATACAAGTAGTGGTGAAGCCAGAAATTTTGTTATGGGTGGTCAAGATTTAATAAATACTCATGAAAAATAACTTTTAATCTATATACTTTGTATAATTTTCTATATACATAATTTAATTTTTCACTAAAGAATGTTCAATTAGTCAACCTTTACTACCTGTGACTACACCCTGTATACAAGGCCTTAGTTATCAAATGCACTGTAATACCACGAAAACCCCTAAGATTAGACCCGAGGGTTCAAATAGATAAAATAGAAAATATTGCACCAGGTCATAGGATGAGTCATCCAGTGGCCCGTGAATTACTCCACGGTTGTGGAGTGACTCGTGAAGTGAGGGAAGGATTGGCAGGAACTTGTGGTTAGGAGGTGACCACGATAGAGGCAATGAGTTGTGGTCAGGGAAATGACCCGTCAAGTGATTCATGGTCAAGGGTTCGAAGTGGACTCACGGAGATGGTACGAGAGGCAGCCACGAGTCGTGAAGTGACTCCACAACTCGTTGAGTTGGCCGTGATTAGGAGTTGTGTTGGATGTTGAATTTTTGACAGTGTTCATCACGACTTGTCACCACGAGTCGTTAGGTACACCACAAGTCGTGGTGTCCCTCGTGGTGACTGACATGATGAGGTCTCCCAGTGTTGTCAATGGGACACGTAATGAGTCGTTCCTTAAGTAACGACTCATCTAGTCCCTCATTGGGACTGGAAGTATGATTCTTCTGTGAAATTTCCAAGGGCTTTTTCATAATTTTCTAAACTCCTAGGATCTAAACTGTCATTTTGGGCACGTTTTGGAGAGAATTAAAGGGGTAATCGACTTAACCCCTCTTATTCCACTCACTCCACAATCTCAGAGCACAAAAATTCCAATCAGGCATCCCAAAGCTAAGCTAGGGCTTCCTCAGTTCTTCAGATTTTTTTTTCAAGCTCCTCTTAGGTATTCTACACCAGTTATGTGGGAATTCAACTAGGGAATTGTTCTTCACTTTTGTCCCTAAAACCCTTCCTTAATTTTCTATCAGTTATAGCCCCGGGGTTTTGAAATTTGGAAAGTTTTTGGACAGACTTCTTTAAATTTTAGGTGGAACATTATCCATGTTATTAGCTACTATATTTTTCCTAAATTCTTAGCAATCATGTGGAAACTACTTTCTTGTAAAATGATTTAGCTTAGTTTCTAATTCAGTAAATTAGAGTCTTGCATATTTGACTAGTTCTTCATGTTGTTTGATTCTATCAGTATTGGGATTCCCTTGTTGTTAAAATAAGATGAAATCTCAGTCCGCTGCATGCTAGTACAATTTCATTCAGAATATTAGTATACTTAGTATTATTTAGAAATGTCAGCTGATCAGTTTGACTACAGTCTATTCTTGAGGTGTCAGTGGTGCATCCCAATTATCAGTTATTAGACTCTAATATTAGTTATCAGATTTTAGTCGGTTCTTTAGACAGTAACAACGCTTCCAAATAAGCAGCTCTAGCCAGTCTTAGAACACTAGTTAGAGAATTCGGTCTGATAAGACTCTCAAGGTACTTCCAGATAGGTATCTCTGACTTAGTCTTAGACCCCAGTTTTGAGCTATCAACCTAGTAGTCAATCTAAGACTATCCAGTGGGAGTAGGACTTAGCACCGAGCAGATCGGGGTTTCAGCGCACCCAGATTTCCAGAACTACATTGCCACTGTAGGTTATTTTTATTGGACCTATGGCCCCAGACTTGTGATCACCCAACTCATGCCTTTATACCCTAGCAAGGTATATTGGGTCCTACTAATGGGGTGTATACATCGGACTCCACGTCTAGCTCACGTGGTTATATGTCGGTTATAGACTCTCCTACTAGTTAGTACAACTTTAGTTTAGCTTATCTTAGTACAGTTCCAGATTTACTCAGTTTAGTTCAGTTCAGTACCGTTAGCTTAGATCAGTATCTTAGATTTAGGACATGTTATCACCACCAGTCAGGGTCATTTTTGACTATCTTAGTTATATTTCAGTTGATCAGTTTTCAGTATTTCAGTTGGTCATTGCATGTCATTACAGTTCAGTTATTTGTTCTTTATGTTATATTTTCTCCCACTTACTCGGTACATTCAAAGTACTAATGCATACCTTCTATGTTGTATCATATTATGATACATGTGCAGGTTCTTAGCCCCAACACCGTTGGACGATTTTCTTTCGGTGATATCAACAGCTGCAGTTCGTGAGTCCTCATCTTTCGAGGATGATATTTTATCATTCAGTTATTTCTTTCAGTTAGACTTTAGAGTTAGCTAGGGGCTTGTCCCAGCAACTCATCATTATAGATGACTTTCAGACATAGACTCAAACATTCAGTTTTGCTTTCAGATGTATGAACCTTTATTATTTAGCTTTTCTTAAATGGTTTATTATTTAAGCTTCCGCTATGATTACTCAGCTTACTAGTATTATGATAGACCATGGGTTAACTTAGGGTTACTTGTTACTCCAAGTACCGTGTCTCGTTCAGGATATAGACTCGGGTTGTGACGCACACCTAACGATAAGTAATTTTTTTCTTTGGTTTGTTTCTTTGAACTAAATTATAGGCCATTGTTGGTCCATCAAGTTGCTATGTTTTCTTTGGAAAGATGCTAGATAGGTGTGACATGGGAGGAAAGGAAGAGGCGCTCTTCATAAAAGCTTGGAGTGTTTTGAGATTTCATCATTACAGTTTAACTTATTTAAATTTGGTCTTGGTTGAGATTCTATCATTTGTAGTTTAAGTTCTTTACTTTGGTATTTGACTTGACCTCTTTATTGATTAAATTTGGACTATTAGTAATCCAAATTTAGTACTTGTTGAGAGAATTCCAATATCTGTAGTCATATAAGTCATAAGATATCTTTGTTATTTGAAGGATCTAATAAATTTTAGTTATTCCAAATAGACTTAAATTTAAAGCCTGTAATTTCAGTCCATTTTGAACTTATAAAAATATGAACAAATATTTTTTGGTTTCTTTAATTTCCTCATCAAATCAGACTTTGTTCCATATTTCCCTTTATATTGGAACTTCTTTTCCAACTTCGATTTCATTTTAAGGAGCTAGGTAGTAGATATCAAACCTTATCTTGACAAAATTATTGTCCTTTCAAGCCTGCCTTTTAAACAAAGGCAAATGTCTAACAATGCGATTATTACTCAAGAAGTTGTCACCCATTTCAAAATAATGAAAGGAAAATTAGCCAATATGATCCTTAAGGAAAAAGCTTTCGACTGCCTGTAATGGTCATTCATCCATTTTACTCTGCACTATTTTAACTTCCCGCAAAAACTTATTCAACTCATTATGTCTTGTATCACCACAAGTAGTATATCTGTTCTTATATATGGAACAAGAATTGTAACACCCCAAAAATTTCTTAGGTCACACCCGAGGCTTACAGTAGAAACAATAGAAAAAAAACACCAGAACCAAACAACGAACCTCAGTATGGTTTGTTGTAGGGTCCAGCTGATCGTTGGATGTGCTCGTTGTTTGATGTTCCAAAGAGTTGTTACAAATTTTCCCAGAACCCATGAGGGAATTCTGTGGACTATGGTTGATTGAACGGGTTATCATTTATGGTCATTGAAGAATATTCAAAGAATTTCAGAAGAAGAATGTGGAAAACAATAGAGGGACCAATGGTCCGTTGTTTGGGACCATAACCTGTTGTATGGGTCATTGGTTCTGCTAGTTGGTTCAAAATTTTTGGCTAAGTTTGGAACCATTTTAGGTATGTTAATAGATCCAAACTAGATGAATTTATGGCAACAGGGTGTTAAGATTAATTCTTAAGTTTAAGAAGTGCATTGGATGTAAATTAAGGTCATAAGGAACCTCTAGCACAAAGTAATATTGAGAGCCTTCTTATCGATTGAGTTTTTGTATAAGTTCTTACAAGGGTCAACTTCAAATGACCATAGCTCCCATTTTTCAAAGTGTTTTTGGGTTTTTAAACACATCAAATTGAATTCCTTGGAGTCTTCTTTCCAACGCATCCAACCTTCCATCAATCGTAGTTTGAATTAAAAAGTTATGAGCAGTTTAGTAAAGCAGCACCAGACATTGGACGAACCTTAGTACGGGTCATCCTATCAAACAACGACCGTCCCTTTGGTCATTGTTTCTGCCAGTTTCAGGTCTTTTTCTAGTAGTTTGGGGGTATTTTGATAAACTCCTATGCTTCTAACTCCTAAATTACATCATTTTGGGCTTCCTAAAGGTCAGATTAAAGGGATTAACCTAGCCTAAATCCTCATCCTCTCCAAAAGACCGATAGTTAGATTTTTCTCAAGAAAGGAGCTAGGGTTCTTCTTTAAGCTCTTCCAAATCTTCCTTGGGTCTTCAAGACAAGTCAAGGGATCATCAACCCAAGTATGTAGGGCCATGAATGAGGGATTTATTCCACCCTCATGCCCAAATTTCTCCTCTAACTCATGAATTCAAGTTCCTACTCAAATGTATTGATTTCTTGGGTTTTAACCCAATTCTATGAAATTATCTATGCTATGTTTGTGGGTCCAATTTTCTCATATTCTAATGTATAATTTAAGTCTATTGGGAAGATTTTGCACTCAATTTGATTATAAATTCATGTTTTCAAGCTAATAGAAATTATGCCCTATTATGCATGATTTCAAGAATGGTGAGTTATCTAGTATCCATGAATGTTTATGAGCTCTCAAATTATGATTCCATGATTTTGAACTAAGAAGTCTATTTAAAATATGCATGATTTTTATGATTTGGGCAAGCCCATGCAAGTTAAATATGCTTCTTATGATTTTAGCCAAGGCTAACAAGATCAGTTTATGATATGATTTGAAGTCAAGATTCCCAATGAAGTTTATGACACGATTTAGATTCAAGACTCTGAATGTTCAAATTCAAGCTAAATTTTGAGAATATGATCATATGAGCAATATGTATATTTTGGGAGTATTGTCTAGCACCGAGTAGGCTAGGGGTTCTGAGGTTCCCCCGATCTCATAAACTACGTGCCAATGTAGGTATATATTTGGGCCCTCTCAAGAGAGTCCTTCCCCCATCTGAGGGCACACCATGATATCATACCTTATTCTTCCTTTTCCCTAGCAAGGCTTAGGATGTCTCTCCTCCATGTGGTTAGGACGTGGGATCATCATGCACTCATACATGGTGGTTGACGGTTATGACGAGTCTCCCATTGTTCTTCAGGATTTTAGTTACTCATGTTCATGACTTATGACATTATGTTTTATATCATGTTTGACCCAATGATCAGTTTATGAGATTTTACTTATGATTTCAAGCATGACAAGTCATATGATTTTCATTTTTAAATCTTGGATCGTTATGTTCAGTTATGATAAGCAGCTTATGATTATGTATATCTTAGATATAGCCTTTAGTATGTAGTCCTTACTCTCATGTTCTGTCTTGAGTTATGTTCATATTTTTAGACTATCATTTTACTAGCATGTTTTACTCACCTCACATACTCAGTACATTCAAAGTACTGACTGCATACTCTTTGCTATATCATTTTATGATATAGATCCAGGTACTTAGACTCAGCTGGTAGTTAGAAACGTTCCAAACTTGCTCAGCTTGCAGGGGTGAGTCCTCATCTTTCGAGGACTAGAGTTATCTACTCCATTTAAGTTCTTTTATCTCATTTTAGTTTCAGACTTTGGAGTTTGCTGGGGTCTTGTTCCAGTAGCTCAATAGTTTGTAGAGACTTTCGGACATAGAGTTAGTATACTCAGCTTTGTGAGTTAGGTTTGTGTTATTGTCGTTTTTCTTATACCTCATGTTATATAGACTTCCGCTTATCCATGATTATAATTTCATTTCCTCTTGTTTATTCTTTTAAGTCATGCTTTGTATGTGCCATGGGTTAGCTTTGAGCCATTCATGATTCTAGTTCCTGTGTCAAGATCCAGGGTCCCAGCTCCGGTCATGACAAGAACCCCCTTTTTCTAACCAACTCGAGGAATTTGACAGGTTGATCCAATATCACCTTACATTTTTATTATGTGCATGGATGTAATCTCCCATAACATTCAGGATGTCGTCTCCATCAAAACTGTGATTCCCCAAAAGTTCCTACAATCAAGCCCGAGACTTGTAATAGAAAAATCTGCAAAATTCCTCAGAACGACTCATTGTCCGAGTCGTGACTTGAAGTAACGGGTTGTAGGAGTATTCATGGTGAGCAGTAGTTTCTATTGGTCTAGTGATTATGACTTATGGTACGAGTCATAAGAGGCCACAACAAGTCAAGGTATGACTCCTTAAGGCATTCATGGTTTGGGTATGCTAAAAGGGAAAGCTGATATAACGAGTCATGGTACGACTCATTATAAGAAACAACGAGTCATAGTGAGGTTCGTGGTTGGAGAAACAGAGAACCAAAAACTTTGACTGGCTAACAATGGAAGGAAACTATGAGACATTGTTTGGTGGTACGAATCGTAGTACCTGACAGTCAGCTTTTCAATTACGTTTTCCCAGGGATATTTTTATAAATTTCTAAGCTTCTAACCCCTAAGTGATGTCGTTTTGAGTTTCTTAAAGAGCGTTTTAAGGGGTTTAACCTAGCCTAATTCCTTATGCTTTCATAACTACAATAGATTTGAAATCCTCTGTCAAGATCAAGGCTAGGATTCTCCATTAAATTCTCTTTCAATCTTCTTGGGTTTTCAAGACAAGTTTAAGAGTAAATTACCCAGGTATGTAGGATTATGAATGGGGGAATTCTTCCACCCTCATGCCCAATTTCAGGTTATTACACTAGTGATCTATCCCAATGCTTAGTCTGTAGAACTGATAACATAGGTTCATCCAAACGACTGAATCGTCCCCATTGGATGACTATACTCAATCACCAGATTAGGTCTCTTAAGAGTTTTCACTTTAACTGTTATCAATTACTCCAAAGTAACTATCCTGCGATCGCAGCTCAAGTTATTCAATGAAACTTAAAGTTCAAGGCTTTGTTATTCTTTTCTTTTCCTAATCTCTACTTCTCTAGGTTCAAGAAAGTAGGGAATATGGGTAAGTCCTAATGTTGCGCACTGTTTGGAAACGTTTATGATGAAGAGATGAATAATACAAGAATGCGTCTTGGTTTAAAATTACCTTATATTAATCCTAGTCAATTAATCAACCATGGCTACCACAACCCTAGTTGTGGAGGTTTTAGCTATTTATGATTTCAAGAAAAGCACTATATCTCATAGAAGATGTCACACGCCGAGCCTACATCCTAGACGTAACACGGTACTTGAAGTAACAAGTGACCTCAAGTTAACCCCTGGTCTATCATACACTGATATTCTAGGTAAAACATGCACAATGAGAAATAATAACATAAAGGCATTTTATCAAAACATTAATATAAAACTTAAATCATGAAAACTGAACATCTGTAGGTTTGAAAGCCTTCTAACTGATGAGCTACTGGGACAAGCCCCAACTAACTCTAAGTATAAAGTAAAACTGTACCTGACTATAAGAAAATAGAAATAAGGCCCTCGAATGACGAGGACTCACACTTTAACTGCGGCTGAGGGGGAGATGGATCGTGGCGGCTAACGCTGTTGAATCTGGGAACCTGCAACTGTATCATGAAACGATAGAGCAAAAAAGTATGCGTCAGTACTTTGAATGTACTGAGTAAGTGAGAGAAGCATAATGATAAATACATAGATGACTGAACTTTAAAGACATGCAATGACCAACTGATAACTGAACTGAACAATCTGTGGTAAACTAAGATGGTCAAGATGACCCTGTCTGGTGGTCAGAGACATGCCCGAAGTCTGAAGGTTCTGAGCCTGAGATACTGTACTAAACTGAGCTAAGTTGATAGAGCTGAAACTAAATTGAGCTGCTTATTTGAAACTGGACTGGACTGACTAGTGGGAGAGTCTATAACCGACATATAATCACATGAGCTAGACGTGGAGTCCGATGTATACACCCCACCGATAGGACCCAATATACCTTGCTAGGGTATAAAGGCATGAGCTGGGTTATCACAAAAGTCTGGGGCCAATTAGGTCAATAATCTGTAACTGTAACCTATGCTGGCAACGTATTTCTGGGAACCTGGGTGCGCTGGAACCCCGGTCCATTTGGTGCTAAGTCCTACTCACACTGGAAACCTATACTGAACTACTAGGCTGATAGCTCGAAACTGGGGTCTAAGACTAGTCAGGCACATATAACTGAAAGTACCTTGAGAGTCTTATCAGACCAAATTCTGAAATTGGATTCTAGACTGGTCAGAGCTGCTTATCTGGAAGAGTCGTAATTGTCTAAGAAAAAATTATAAACTGAATTGGGGTCCTGAGGCTGGTCAGAGCTATAAATGTATATAAATGAAAGTCATGACTGCCTAATGGACCAATAAACTATAATCTGAGTCTGATTTTGATAACTGAGAGGCACCACTGACACCTCAAGAAATTCTATAGTCAAATTGATCAGCTGACATTATTCTAGTTAACCTGGAGGTTTGCTAAGATCTAGCTGAGGCTAGGCCGACAATTTTGAGTAATACAAAGTATATAGACTTTTTGACTGAATCTGACAAATATATATGTAACTGAATTTCTAACACCTACAATTATTATAGGAGCCCCTAACTCTGAAAGATGCAAGCAATTCTCAAGAATTCAATGCTTAAACAGAATTCAAATTTATGATTTTCCAAGAACTAGGGCTAAATTTCTAATTCACTAGAACAAGCATCATTTTAGTTACAAACTGGAGGAAAATAGCTACAACAAACATAGGATAGGATTCCACATGAATTAATCAAGGAACGATAACAATATCTTCAATTTGCAAACTTAGGGCTAGGATTGAAAGTGAATAGATAAAGAGTTTTGGGGGACGCAAGGGGAGAACAATCTCCTTGTTGAATTCCCACATACCTGTAAAAGAAACCCTAGTGAAAATCCTTGATAAAAACTGATAAGCATACCAAACCCTTGCTCCTGCTCTGTGCTTTTAGAGAAGTTCTTATGTCTTGTTCTTGAGGGAGTTGAGAGGAATGAATGGAAAGGATCGTTCTACCCCTTTTACCTCCTATGCAAACCCAAAACGATGTGGTTTCAAGTTTAAAAAGCTAGAAAAATACTTAAATACCCCTGGCAGAAAGAACTGAAAACTGCCCGACCCTGAATAATGGATCTTAGGACGGGTCGTTGGTTCAAACAGTGGCCCGTTGAAAGCTGTTGTTGGTTCTGGTTTCTGAAGCTGGATTTACTGGACTGAAACCACGGGAGGTTACAATGACTCATTGGAAGTACCAATGGGTCGTTGGTACCTCTCGTTGAAATGGGTAGGGAAACTGGGCCTCCAGACAATGAAAGATACAATGGCTCGTTGGACGATCCAACGGTCCGTTCTAACCTCTTGTTTTGGCCACTACTTTTGACAATAGTTCAAACAATGACTCATTGGAAGTTTCCACGGGCCATCTGTTCTACCCGTTGTTTCTCAGAGGGAGGGGTCAGCTGAGCATTAACGACTCATACAACGTTCCATTGGTACTAACCACGACCCATTGTGTGATTCGTTTGAGGCGAACTTTTCTGGTTTTCTTTATGGATTTTTCTTAAAGTGTATGAGTATGGTTTAGGAAAGTTTTGGGGTGTTACAGAAGAAAACATAATTAACAACTTACAATGATGATTGAAGAAAAACCCAATTGATTATTGCATAATCAAAGTATCATCAATTAAGAATAATGAAGAAAATCTCAAAGTAATTCATGTAGTTGATCTCCAAGTAGTGTTAGGAAAGCCAAAAATCATGATTACAAAGTAAAGTATCGATCTCCCTCAATAAAATAGCCTAAAAAACATTTATACAATAATTAGAAGCCTTTCCTAAATTAACAGAAAATTGCCGCCGACATGATCTGAGTCGTAGCATGAAGCTACGAGTTGTGGCTTCCATCCATAGTATGAAATGCAGTCTTCAAATTGGTTAAGTCCTTGGAGTTGTTATTACTCGTACAATGATGCTATGAGTCATATGTTTCCTGTCGTAGTTTGGTCTTGCAAAGTCTGACATCCTCTAAAGTTTTCCACGAGTCAATGATATGGTTTATACAATAATGTTACGACTCGTGGTCTCTACTCGTATCCTTGGATCTGCCAACTTAACATGTTCTCTAGAATTCACCACGGCTCCTTGGTATGAGTCTTAGGTTGTCATCATGACCCATGTCTTCCAATCATACTAGGAACTCAGGCAAGTGCACAACTTTTGAACTTTTCCACGACTCCCTGGTACAGCTCATACCATGATTGTACGTATCATACCAAGATTCATAATTAGCCCCAGCAATTATGCAACTCCTCTGTATTTTATCATGATTGAAAGGTACGGCTCATACCACCAAGGTATGGCTCATACTGAGGTTTGTACTTGACCCATTTTCTACACTTTTTCCCTTTCTTTTCTAGAATCCAACTCCAAAACTTGATTTCCCTAAAAACAACATAAAAACACCTCATATATATATAAACATACCTAAGACCAAGCATCTTTTCAAAGTTTTAAGTGTCGAAAGTGCTGTAAACCCATAACACATCAACATCCTCAATTTAAAATTTTTGCATGTCCTCAGGAAAACAAAACACTACTATACCATGAAGCTTAACTAGAATGTGAAACAAAAGAACTATAGGAAACAACATCAAATTTTTCATGCATGAGCACTTATCAAGTACTGACACCTGTTCCATTCAAAACCCAGCTAGCTATGTGTACATGCAACTACAAGTCCGAGGGAAAAGAAATACGGCAACAAAAACCCTCGGACGAACCAAAAACCATTTAAAAACATCAAATACATGTGCATTTATTGGTTGTTAAGTATTCATAGGCTAATTCTAGTTCAACAAAAACAAAACATCCTAAACATGTCGGTTCTACTAGATAGTATGTTCGAGGGAAAAGAAATACGACAATAAAAATCCTTGGATGAACCAAAAACCAAAAGACAGATACACCCTACTTTAAAAAACATACTTTGTCCTCAGAGAAAGGAAATAAAAACTAAAAGAGTGACATACTTGTGGAGCTCTAAGCGCTCCAGCCATCTTGTGGAGGGGGGTGTAAAGGCACACTCCCCTCTGCTGCAATCATGGCACCAACGGTGATCGGTGTACTCAATGATGTGGTAGCGGAGAGGTTGTGGTCACCCCCTCAGTAGTCTTGGCTACCTCAGCGATCTCCCTAACCATCTGGCCTGAATGTGGCTCACCCGAAGGGTCCTCTTCACTCACAAGCTCGCTAGACACAATAGTTGAGCTCTTGACTCTTCTAGCTCTCTCCTGCAACTCAGACATGTGCTTGACATGAGTTTGCAGGCTGGTTGCTACTGCCTTCTTGTGCTCTTCCTCTCTTTTCTCTTCCTCTTCACGGAGGTCTCCTCATCAACTACCTCTGCTGCTCTCTTCTTTCCCTTCTCTCCACTGTCCGACTTAGGAGCCTAGAATGCTACTAGATCAAGCTCCTCCTCTAGATCATCCTCAAATAATGATTTAGTGGTAGTGGGAAATATGGTCGGCTATCTACATGACAACTCAGCTACCTGACTTCGCAGCAACCCAATCTTCTCTTTCAAACTCCCTACATCTGGATGCTCAGCTAGCCGCTCATTGAGCCATAACTCAAAGCTATCTAGTCTGCTGTGTAGCCCTCTAGCAGCCTCTTCAATTTCAGCCTTGACCCAAGGTTTGACCTGCTCCATCATCACATTGACCTTTTTCTCAGTCAAGGTCAGCCTTTTGGCCAGCTTCTGAAGGAAATCATGGGCCATAAGTATGCATCCGGATAGAAACTGACCCAATGTGGCTAGTGGTAGTGCGGAGGAAGTGCTGGGGGGCAACTTTTGTTTGGCTGGCTTCAATAGTCGGCATCTCGCTCTGCTCAACGGAGGTGGGGGCATCTATCTGCTCGCTCCCAACTGGTTGTTATGGTGGAACTGCTGCTGGTAATCTAACCCAGCTCACTGGGTTCATCTCATCTTGGAGCAGCCCAAATGTCAACAGTCTGGTTGCCTCCAACCTTGGCATCAACCTCAACTATCAGCCACACACCGGACTCTATACAGAGTATCATATGAGACTTGAGAATGGAATGGTCATGCTCAAGGCTAGAGCTCGATCCTAAATCTCCTCTGCTATCACCCTCGGAATGTTAAATGGCATATCCTGACATGATGCATGCCACTAACACTACTCTATTGGTACTTAGGGTATTATCATTAACTATCGGTGCCAACCTGTGGTGAACCAATATCCAACAGGCCTTCATTATGAAGAAGCTTTAGTGACCTGTCGTCCACAGGTCACCCATTCAATCTCCTCTTTTTCCTCAGCAATTACTCGAGCCAACCACCTCACCTGCCTCTGTCTCTCCTCTAGGCTCAGCTGCTTAACACTTTTCAGGGCATCAAACTAGTAGTCAAACTCTGTTGTAGTGGTTGGGGCTTGATAATCTGGCCCATATAACATTCGGGCAATGGCCCACTTAGAGACATCAACTTTGCACCCTCGGAACCTCATAGTATCCAGTCAGGGATACTTCTTCAATTTTGCCCTGGTGGAGTCCGCTGCTCTAAAGTGGCCAAGTAGTTAGCATAGAACTCCTTGACCATGTTAGAACTGAAGCTGTTAGGTGTTCTTTCCATCCACTCAAGCCCATAGAACTCAAACAATCGCTTCATCTCCTTGACCTCATTTTGGGCAATGGTTAGGATTCACAGCTCCTCTTGTATGCTTCTCTTTGGGTTCTGTTTGGAGGTGAGAGTGAGGCCTTGCTCATAAATATCCTCAGCACTGGGCACACTTCACCTGATAGTGTAGCTCTCTAGAGGTGGGTATGATCATCATTATCCTCTTGTTCCCCCTCCTCAGATTTAGCCTCATCAGACCTATCTTCCTTATTTAAGTCACTATCAGACTCTTGAGGCTGTACCTCAGCTCCCTCGTCAGACTGGGGAGCCTTTGCTGGTGTGGCTGAAGTGGGTATGACCTGCCCTTGGTCTGTGTCCTAGTGTTGTTCTCCTGCTCAAATGTAGAGGCCTCATCCCTTAGGGCCCTCCGAGCTGTAATCTCCTCTCTTGCCCTCTTATCCTAGGCATTCATTGTTGATCTTTTCTTAATTGTCATGGTACCTGTGGAAAGAAAGATTAGTACATGTGATCTCATAGAAAGAAAGCAAGAAAATTATGTTCAGTATCATACTACAATTCATCAGTATGAGTCATAAATAGGTGCTACGATCCGTACTGTGACTTGTAGTGCATTTTTGGCCCAGTCATGACTCCTTGTATGACTCATACCTGGATGGTATGATTCGTACTAATGGTCTTATGGTGAACATTTGAGAATTGGACTTTCTATTTTTTTAGTAGGAATCATTGTCACGGTTCATAGTAGGATTTTACGAGTCGTACCGGGGGTCGTGATTTTGATTTTTGATCTTGACCCCTACTTTTTCTTGTACGATAACTTGGTATGACCCTAGTAAGATATCACGGATCATACTAAGTCTTGTACCATGGTTTTCCATTTTAATGAACTGGGATAGTACCATCAAGTCATCCTACGAGTCGTAGTATGAAATCATGAGTCGTAGGATGGCTCGTAAAGCCTGTCCTCACCCTGTGCATTACTAGATTTGCAGGCAAACATGTTTTGAGAAGGGTACTCAGATTTCCCCACCCCATTGATTCACAATACACCATTTTCAACTACCCACTCAATCCCCAACATGCTTTACTCCTTGTAACTCGCTACCCGTAATCAATTTAAGTCCATGAGCATTTTAACTCCTAAAATCATCAATAAACATTCATACTTAGCCTCTGATCACATTCCCCTTCCTCATTTTCTTGAGTGCAGGAATCACAATACAAGTGCGGCTAATGCTAGCAAGAAATTAAAATGAAGAATTATCATTTACTTGCTCTTTTCAAGTTCTTGCAAAAATTCTTGCTTGCTTCGAGTTTAGGCTAGGAATTTGACATAGATTGTGAAAATTTATTTCCACAAATTTGAGCTCAAACGGAGTGTACGTGAGTTACGACTGAGTGAGGATTGAGGGGAGATGATCATGGGTTTGTGTTTATGATTGTGTGGGAATTTTCGATCCAAAATTTTGATTTTAAATAGGTTATGGGCAGATTGAAAAAAATTGAAATCCAGTTGTGTAAGCTAGGTTACTTCATTTAATTCACTTGTCACGACTTGTACCACGAGTCGTAGGTCAGACCTAAGACTCGTACCTAGAAAATTAGAGAACTTACCTAGGGACCTACAAGTGCCTAGTACAGTTCGTACCAAGATGTTATGACCTGTACCGTGACTCGTAGGTCAAACTTCAGTACTTTGGCACTTTTAGGGGAGTTCATCACTACGGTGAGTACTACGACTCATACCATTTAGGTACAATTTGTAATGACAAACTATAGTATGAACTTCTGCACCATATCAAGTCTCTACTTTTCACCACAGACGGGACCATGAGTCATACAATCATGTTGCAATCCGTACTACGGTTCATAGTACAGACCTGTCCTGTATTTTTCACCCATCAGTTTTTTTTTCACCTGCACACTGAAACACCCATTAGTCAAGATACTTGGGTTGCCTCCCAAGGAGCGCCTGATTTGACATCACGGCATGATGCAGGTGATTTAGTTACTCAGAATTCACCAAACCCTCTCATGGTTTGCCTCCAAGAAGCGCCTAATTTAACGTTGAGGCACGATGCAAGTCTCTTGACCACACAGAATTCTCCAAGAAACTCAGACTCATTTTCTATTACTGAAACTACCTGGAACTCATTAGGTTGCTTCATTGACCTATAGATGTTGAAGGTGACCTCTTCTTTGTTTAGCTTAACCTTCAGCTGGCCCACTTTAACATCAACTAGGGTTCTCCCAGTGGCAAGGTATGGTCACCCCAAGATGATGGGGACCTCAAAATCTACCTAGCAATCTAAGATCACGAAGTTAGCTGGGAAGATAAACTTGTGCACCTTCACTAGCACATCTTGTAGGATCCCCACTGGCTTATTCACTATGCAGTATGCCATCAATAGCCACATTGTAGTTTATGTGGGGTCTCTCAAGCCAGATGTTTGAACACAACTATAGGCATCAAGTTGATGCTAGCACCCCAGTCACATAGTGCCCTTGCAAACTCGACATTTCCAATCGTACACGGGATAATGAAGGAACCTGGGTCTTCCTTCTTCCGAGCAAGGACCTATGAGGCTATGAAACTACAATGATGCAAGTTACCAACTGGCTCATAGCTCACATACCTCTTCCTAGTTACCAGGTCCTTCATGAACTTAGCATACCTAGGCATCTGTTCCAATGCCTCGACCAATGGGATGTTCACAAATAATTGCTTCAACATAGACAAAAACTTCTGGAACTTCCCATTATCTGCCTTTTTATTCATCCTCCGAGGGAATAATGGAGGTGGTCGAGGAAGGATTGAGAATCTCTGTGGCCTTTTTTCCTTCCCACTGTCATCTCTAGACTCTTTTGCATAACCTGGAGCCTTACTCAAATCAGCAGCACCTGCAATAACCAGTTCAACAATCTCATCCTCATTATCCACATCAATCTCCTTCTGTCTTTCCATCTTAATTACAACTGGTAAGAGAGGGTCAATGGTGGTCTTCCTATTCCTAGTCATCATAGTCATGCAGTGACTATTAGTTTATGATTTTTGCATTGTGTTTCTAGGAAGTGTACCCTTCTTCCTTTGGTTTAGGGATGCAGACATCTACCCCAACTGCTGCTCAATCTGCTTGATCGTTGTGGCATGTGATTCAACTTTCTGGCTCATGCTAGATATGTCTCACCAAATGTCCTTTAGCTGATCATATGTGGACTTGCGTTCTTCAACAGCTTAGCCACTAGGCTCTCCAACTTTGAGTGTCCAGCAACACCCTCTCGAGCCCTTGGAGGAATATATAAGCCTGTGCGATCATTTTGATACCCAACGTTCTTTCTCCACTCACTTTCCCGCTCACGACCTCTGCTCCTATCCCTGTAACCTTTCCTGTTGTAGTTGTATATGTACTAGTTCCAACCTTGATTTTGGAACACTTGGCTCCAAGTGTCCTGAATAGACCTTTAGGCGTTGGCCCGAAAACCCGCCACCTAGTTATCTAAGAAGTTTGCCTTCTCCTTGGAATCAGAATGCTCAAATCCCGTTTCCTGACCCTAAGCTCGCACTGCATTTAACCTTTGAGCTCTAGAAACCATAATATGATTTGTGAGAAGGTCTAAAAATGTTCTCATATGAGCCAACTCCTAATCACGCTCCTCCTATTTTCTACATTGCTCCATAGTCATCTCTATGACATATGTACCTGCAGCTGCTTCAACATCTCTTGTGTGCCAGACTCTATTTGTTTTAGTCACTCGATCTAGTATGGCTGCTACTTCCTCCCATGAGTGACTCATTAATGCTCCTTCTACTGTATCTGCCATAGTCTTAGTGCTATTTTTCAAAGACTTATAAAAAAATCTCCAACAAACTCTCATTTGGAATTCTATGATTAGGGCACCTTAGTGAGCTTCTTCTTGAATCTCAGCCATGTCTCATGAAGTGCCTTTGTCTTGAGCTGTTGGAAATTGTAAATCTCGTCTTTGAGCTACAACATCCTGGATGATGGGAAGAACCTATCACATCCCACCTTGGGAGGCATGACTAGCACCTGGTGCACTACTAGGACCTGAATTGCTGAGCTGACTGAGCCTAAGCACCTCTGGTGCAGGGCTAACCCTAACCCTGGAATCAAGAAACAACGGGCTATATAGCAGCTGTACATACAACCCCCTGCCAACAAGGCCTATAGACCCTATCAAAATAAACAGCTAACCAGAGACAAACAATCATAGGTAGTTCTATGCGGGCTGACAAGGACACCAATCAATAGCTAAATAGGGTCCCACACGGCCAACACACATCATCTAAAGCACATATAGGCCCCACACGGCCGATATCATCTAATCACAGGAAAGTAACACAATCTGCAAGCCTCTAGGAGTAATAAGATGGTCGGGACAGGGCCCCGACCACCCATACCGTACAAACAAAAGAAGTAAACCTCTATCACACAAGCTCCGAAAGAAGGGAGTTGACGGCTCTGAACGGCTGACTGGAACTACGAGCGACCTGCTCCTCGTCTATCTGTACCTGCAGGAAAATAATGCAGCGCCCTAGGAAGGGCATCAGTACAATATGTACCGAGTATGTAAGGCAATAGATAAGCTGAATAGAACTAGAAGTAAATAAAAAGAAGAGCCGAAAGATTAACCTGTACACCTGCTGATTTGTAATATGCATCTGACTTACACTACATGTACATAAGCTAACACTGCATACTTACACATTTATACACTACAGCTAGCAGACAAGAATTTATACAAGAACCCTACCTGGCCCCCATAAGCCGAGAGGTACAATCAGCACAGAATAACTCGTTCAGGCCCCCATAAGTCCTGGCGAGCACATCTCAATCTATATACCCCTACTCAGGTGTCTACAACTCTACTGGTACTGTAGCCAACCTACCAGTCCCCTGGGTCTATAACTGGGCCCGCTTAGCCCCTTAATTGTAGCTGTGTCTAAGTCCGGAGGACTCCTGATCTCTACACCCCCAGCGTAAATGCTCGGCGGAGGTGTGTATTAAGCCAACCACGACAATATGAGGATCTAGATCCCCATCTTCGTCCCTTGCGGACGGCATACCGCTCCATGGAGCAACGTATCCTCGTCCCTGGCGGGCGAGTGACACAACTATTAACCCTGGGGCGATAATGGAAGGCTTCTAACTGAGGGCAACCCCAACCCAGGTGCTATACTGACACATCAATCTATTTATATAAAGAGAGCGTATCTGGCCTTCTGGGCCTCATGCTAATGCTACTCTCTTCTGGGATAATCTGTATGGTTGTCTGTAGGCACGCTATGTGCCCGTATTTGATCAGAGGATCCTGATAGTGATCATGATCTCTAATAATCTGGGATGAGTAGAATGAGGTCTGAAGTGGTCTAACAATACTCTGAATGTCCTACTCGGACATATATAACTCATGAATAACTGTGGGGTTGCAGATAGCTAACTACTTTATTCTTCTAATTAAACAACTATAGGGCTGGGCTCGGTCTAACTTGCTTCTACGCGATCGACACCCTGGTCCTTCATAGGGAGCTTACCTATCTCCTTAACTTGTGGTTAACATTGTACTAGCAGAATACTAGTGACTCCTTAAGCCTTGTTTGAATCCACTCGGATCTATATTACTGTTTTGGGAAATTCTCAATCTTATAGGCAATTCTATATAGACTGGCCCTCTCCTAGCACTCCGTACCTGAATACCTCACAAGAATCGGCTAGGGTGCTGGCCCGTCACTGACACTGATGTGGACCCCTCATTAGGGTACCCACGGGTTTATCTGACTCAGTCGATTGGGCTGGCTTGCTGGCATCCTACGTGATAACTGTCAGGTTAACTAAGACTAACAATCACTGATAAGGCTAAAGGGATGACGGGCGATCACTCAATACAGTGGAGAACCCTGGTGTCGCTAAATCTAGAATATACCTATTCTATCTCTATTTCTGGTTCTGGAACATGCGATAACGTCAATGACCTCTAGGGACGCTTTCCTGCCAATATAGGTGCCAACTGGTCGTTAGACTGCGTAACTGCGCCCATACTAGTTAACCAACTGATTCAGGACAATAACTCTTACGAGCATCTGAAGTCTAGGCCTAGAAACAAACACATAAGTCTACCATCATAATAAATTGAGAACTAAAAGAGTTTCTATAGCGTTCATAACGTGAATCACATTTAACCTGCTCCCTTTTAGCGAGGGGTCCTGCAGTACGATCTGTATATGTTTTCTAGCAGCTAACCAGAATTTATGTAATTGTGATCCCTATTAGCATCTACTCGCAACATATCTGATATTTATATATGTATATCAATACCAGCTAATTACAACATATCGAATTACAATCTAATGGTAGAAACCGTCCGCAGCATCTGAGATCGTTATTTCTATTTGAGAACTTAAGTCGTAACACTGTACGACAAGGATACTTGCTGAGAGTTAAGCCTTACATACCTCGTTTGCCGTTTCCTGACTAACTGATGAGTTTCAGCTCGTGTTCAACTGTCCTTCTCAACTGTAATCATATTAATGGAAGAATAGGGCCAACTTCGTTACTGAATTCGAAGAAAATAATAACTTATATATATATATTGACTACACTTCAACTTATCAAAAAATGATCAAAAACTCATAATTTCTCAGGAATCTAGAAGGGAGAAATACTTACTTTAAGCCTGTGATCATATTAACACTAGTTTGAAACAATTCCACCAACTTAGGCTCGGCGAGACGAGGATTTATCGGGTGTATTTTACGAAAATAACTCCGCAGCGATGCTCTATGCAGCCTTATACTTCACTACCCAGAGTTAATTTAGATTTGGACGGCGTTTAGTGGCGTAATCCGATGATATTTAATAGTTTCCCTTCGTCTCTAATCTCAGCTGGCGAGGATTTATGAAAATGACTTAACATCTAAGTGTGAGGCCTTTATAGACTTGAGGCAGCAGACAAGGCAACGTGGCACGCTGCCCAACACGCTGATTCTGCTTTGTGCCACGTTGGCTAATGCGGAGGAGCAGCTCCGGGCCACTTTTCCCCTCTGGGCATCTTAGTTCGACCTCCTCCTGTGAAATCCCAACTTTGCACTCATTCGGCCTTTCCCCGGGCCCTTTCCTCATACGTATGACACTCTAAAACACTTAACCAACATACAAATAGACCGACTAGATGTTAGAAACTTACGGGGTGTAACAAAACCTTTACAAAAAGGCCCGTTTAAGCTCCCTCCAAGATGGTGATGGAGTTATTTGGTAACTCTGACAACCATGAGTGGCCTCGATTGAAAGAGCCTTAACCTAATCTCATCTTGGCTCACACCTAGCAACCTGTATGCCTTGAAAATCCCTAAAAAGTTCATTAGGTGCAAATTTGCATCATCAGTTTTATTACCACTAAATACCCCTTTCATGTTGAGCAACTGGATCATGGTGCTAGTAATGTAGAGCTTTGCCCCAGCAGGCAAAGGTGGAGGTACAATTGCGCCTGTTGATCCAGCTTCATCAATATCTGAATCGTCATCATCATCATACAGATGAGCATATCTATGGAACTGGTATGGCCTATGGCCTCTGTTACCTCTTCCATGATGGCCAGCATTAACTATCTCTTCTTGAGCATCCTCTTCCCCTTGCAGGGTAGCTTTCCGAGCTAACCCCGCCTGGTGAGCTTTGGCAGCTAATCGGGCTTGCATTCCTCAAGGGTTTCATTGCAATCCATATTTCCCAAAGTTTGTTCTAGCTCAAGATCAAGTGGAATCAGAGGTTTTTCGCTTCACTGAGTACTTGGTATTCAACAAGTGGTGACCTGTGGGTGTAAAAGAAAAATATAAATGAAGAAATAAAGACTAAAAGTTAAACACAAGAAATTAATCTAATCCTAAGCCATATTTCCCGGCAACAGTGCCATTTCTGTTAATGCTCAAATTGCACTGATGAGTTAGTAATTTACCAACTCATTAGGCTTTTAAGCATGAGCTTTTTCTTTGTTTTCAACTCATCTAGGAAGGTTTTATGTCTTTTTTCTTTAATTTTGCAGGTATTAGGCTCAAACAAAGAAAGCAAAGAAATTGAACAAAGAGCAAGTTCTGGACATAGGAAATTTGTGTTTCAGAGGTCTGACACCGGCGAAATACAAGTGAGACACTGAGTGAATTTCCCTAAAGTTGGAATAGAATTGTGGAATGCAACCTGGCACCTGCAAAATGCAGGTGCAGACACAGAAGCCAAATTGGAAAATCTAATGTTACCGGTGAAGCAATCGGGGCTCGTGGATGGGCACCTGCGAAATGCAGGTGCCTCGCAAGTGATGCCATACCGAGAAGGGAAAAATTGTCCATATACGACACAAATATGATTTAGAAGCTTCTAAGGGCAAAATAAAAATTGATGCAGCATAAAAAATAGACTTTTCCTGTTTTGTACACACTTTCATTTTATAAGAATGAGGAACTTTTTGAATAGCTAATTTTGTAGAGAGATAATTATAGAGAGAAGTGAGAGATAGTCTTCTTCTTCTTCCTCAATATTTTAGGGTATGAATTCTCCATTGAAGTATATATATTGAAGCTCAAATTTACTATTCAACTATGAATGTGCATGAATCTCTTGTTGATTTAACTCTCTTATTTATATTCATGAGTAGCTAATTTGATTGCTAGGGGTGTGTGCTTGATGTGGATTTAGATTTGATTGGATGTTATTGATTTAATCTTAGAGTCACTTATTATGAATGAATCTAATGATTTTTCCAAGTTTAATGCAAATATTTATGGTTGCAAACATAGATTGTGATTACTTATCTTGCTTTTGCTTGAAAAAGAGAAGTAGGATATGGGTGAGAAAGCATTAGTGGGGATTTGAGTTTTGTAAATGTGGGGTTGAGCTAGAAATAGCCAAGACCCATTTTCATAACTCAATTTAAGGATTAAGACTAGAAATAGCTTAATGCTCCCCCAAGCCAATATGGGTAATTTGGTAATTGAGCTTGGGGTTTGAAAGAACCCAAGTAGAGTATTCCCAAGTGGTCGAAAGACATTGGGTATAGACTTGTCCGTGGCTATTCATGTTAGTAGTTGATTCTTTAGTCTTATTGATTAATCCTAATCCTATCGATGCCCCATCAATATCACATCCCTAGTACTTGCTCATTGTTGCTTCAACTTGCATTACTTCGTGTTGATATTGAGTAGAATTATATAGTGTTCTCAAGTTTCCCATAACATTTATTTTATGTATTGTGATACAATGATGCTATAGTTTAGGTTGACATACAAATTTAGTAGTGATCGATCCTTATTCCCTTTGGATTCGACTCTAACTCATAAAGTTGGGTAAATTATATTACGAATGACCATGTACACTATTTCCTAGAGGGAAGTATATTTGGACGTTATCAATTTTGGCGCCATTGCCGGGACTTGAGTTGTGATATCAAATAGTTGTTTATAGATTCAAACTTGTTTTGCATCTAGTTTTGATTTAATTTTTTTAGTTTTTATTTTTATTATGGCATCGTGCAATGAATGGAGGTTTGATGGTTTCAACCCATATCTTCATGACCCGTGTCCTTATTGTGGAGGACCCCACCTTTGGCAAAATTGTGAATATGCCCCTAGAAGAGTCATGTGTGCACCTTTTTTCTCCTATGATGGGTATAGTTACACTTTATATAATAGTCATGGTAGACATTGGGGCGGTTGTCCCTATGAGTTCACTTCTTGATATAGTTTCTATGATAGGAATGATTGTTTTGCTCTTGAGCTTGAGAGGAATGATGTCATGGCATTTGAGGAAAGATGCACTACATGTGATTGTATAGAATCCATGCGTCAAGCTTTTTTGGAGCTGGAGTCTAATTTAGAGAAGGAAGTCAACTCCTTAATGCCTATGGAATTATCGACTCCTCAAGGAAAAAGCTATAGTTCTCTAAAATAAGAAACCGAGGAGATATTGAGAAGCATAACGACGAGGAGTGAATAATGGGACCTAATCCAACCTGACTCATGGGAAGAAACTCAACCTGATGATGAAGAAGGGGTCAAGGTGGACTTTGAAGATGTTAAGGCGAATTGCCAACCAACCAACCTAACTACAATGCAAGATGACATAAGTGAAGAAGTGACACTAGAGCTCCAAAGAGAAGTCCAACAATTTATTCTTGAGGACTCTAGTTCACTCGAGAAGGACGATGTCAAGCAAGAAGCATTCTTGAGAATTGAGAGACTCAAAACCATCCTCCAATCATTTTCCAGCATTGAACTTGGTTGACAATATAGAAATGGAGGCAACCAAGTCTATGAAGGAAGTTGAAGAGGAAGATTAAAGTAGCGTCATCTTAAAGTATGTCATGCCAAGAAGACCAAAGCACATTCCTCCTTTAAGGCCCATGAAATGCAAGATGCGACATCTATTACTTAGCGCCTTTACTTTAAAACCACTACCCCTCAAGAGAAGTAGAAAAATGGATAAGAAATTAGGGGTGCACTTCAAAAACTCAAAGTGGAGAGAAAAGTGGTGAAAGTTGAAGCCGTCGATCCACGACGTTAACTAAGGCACTTCTTGGGAGGCAACCCAAGTGATTTTACATTTCTTTTTGCTTTACTTATTTTTACTGGATGTGTATGTTGTCTTTGGTTGTTGCAGGGTTGAATAAGGTATGGAATGTGACAAAGAGTGGAAAGAGCAAAGATGAGAAACCTGCTTACCTGCAAAACGCAGGACCAAAGGCGCGAAACGTAGGTCTGACACAGGTTATGTCTAGAATGCCTGGCATGAGAAGGTTCAGAAGAAGTGGCTCAGCGTTTCACTTGTGAAAACACATGTGTCAACTTGCAAAATGCAAGTTCAAATATATTGCACACAGTTCCAATGCAGATTCCTCCATGAGATCAGGGAGTTCTTTCACTCCCTCGTCCTTTATTTTGTTCAACCTTGTGCATTGAGGGCCATACTTTATTCATGTTGGGGGGTAAAGTATGACTAATCCCTTGTTCATGATGCATGATATGGTGATAGATTGGGTGACATCATTCTTAAGAGAAATTCTTCATTACTGACTATTTAGCATCGCCTTTGTAGATAGTGGCCTATGAATAAACTCCGAGGGTTTTCTTTATACTACGATTCTTTCCCAAGGAGCATCTTTTTCTTATATTATTTTTTTTGTGTTGAACCCAGTGATATTTCCTGATGATGGATTGAAAGGTGAATTTCTTAAGGGAAAAGGCCAAGTATAGAGTCTTTTTGAGTCTTTTTGTTGCACTTTCTTTAAGAGGTACCACCAGAAAAAAATTTGTTGGCTTTGAAAAAAGAATTTTGAGAAAAGGGACACTTGAAGTTTCAAATTGAGCACTCTCGTGTTATGAGTTGTACATTCCTTGATTGGCTTTTTCACTCACATGCTAATTTGTCTAAAGTCATACATTTGAATTGGTTTTTAAAGTATGTAAACCACTTGGATTGTGATTCCTTGTGTGGTGAGAAATTTTGTTGAATTCTTATGTATGGATAATTGTCAAGAACTTGCCCTAGGTGTGACTCATGAAGAAATCCTAGATGTGGCTGCACTGGAACATGATCTTATGCATTCTTTGGATATGCCAATTCACCCAAAATGACCTCTTTGAATATCTATCTTTGCTAACCATTGTTTGAGTCTTTGATCCTTTTCTTTGGAAACCATACTACAAGCCTAGTACCCTTTTTGTAATCCCTCTCTTGGCACCCATCCTCCCTTAGTGCTAAAGTTGAAGGACTGAAAAATGGGGCTTGAAGCCCAAAATATGGGGAGAGATAAGGAAGAAATAAGGAAAAATCCTAAGTTTTGGGGTTTGCAAAGAAGACAAAGAAAATGTGAGCTTCAATGTGAGGGAGGTAGTACCAAATTGTGATAAAATGAAGGAAATGGTTGGTTGAAAAACCTTGAACATAAAAAAAGAAAAAAGAAAAAAAATTCCTTAATGGTGCTACCTTTTGCTTATATAAGGCTAATTTTGGATTCAAAGGGATATAAGGAGGTTCTCTAATAAAGATTAATGATGATGAATAAGGAGAGATAAGGTTGAGTGAGCTCATCAATGGAGTGGGATGCTTAAAAAGTGTTCATAGAAGACATTAGGGAGATTCTAGTCACTGAACTAAACAATTTTCCTACCCTTTACCTCTAGCCTTCATGATGACTCGCTAGTACTTAGTGATTTTGAGTGTAGAAACTCTATATTAGTGGCGAGATATATAAAGGGCAAGTCTATGTTCAATTTGTGTGCATTTGCATTTCTTTGTGAGAGTGAGCGTATTTGCTCTATCTTATAATCCCTATGTGAAATACACGAAAAATGAAAGGGATTCTCTCTTGATGTGGTGACATCGCTTCTTTGGGGTACATGCTTAAATTTGTTTTAAGTTAAAAGGTGTGATTAAGGCAAAGGTGCAGTGAACTTTAAGGCAAACTTTGAGTGTAAACTGTCAGTGACTTGAGATGCTACCTTGAGCTTGTTTTGATGAACTGAAACCCTTATTTGGAATGAAAAAAAATATTTATGCAAATGTGTCAATTGCTTATGGTCATCTCTTGAAGATTGTCCAGCATGTTTGAGACTCTTCTTAGTGTTGCCTTTGTGTGTGATTTTTGGGTCTTCCTGTGTCGATGTTGTGTTATGCCATGCTTAATTCAATTTCTCAATGTGAGGAAATGCCTTGCTTGAGGACAAGTAATGGTTCAAGTTTGGGGGTTTGATGAGTTAGTAGTTTACCAACTCATTAGGCTTTTGAGCATGGACTTTTGCTTTGTTTTCAACTAATTAAGGAAAGTTTTATGCCTTTTTCCTTTGATTTTGCAAGTATTAGGCTCAAACAAAGAAATTGAACAAAGAGCAAGTGTTGGAAATAGGAGACCTGTGTTTCGCAGGTATGACACCGGCAAAATGCAAGTGAGACACCGAGTGAACTGCTCTTAAGCTAGAAGAGAACCACAGAACGTAGTTTGGCAACTACGAATCGCAGAAGCCAAACTGGACAATTTGAAGTGACCGGCGAAACAACCATGCCTTGCAGTCGCAGGTGCCTCGCAAGTGATGCCGTATTGAGAAGGGAAAAGTTGTCCAGATCTGACACAAGAATGATTTAGAAGCTTCTAAGGGCAAAATGAGAATCCGTGTAGTATAAAGAAAAGCAGAGTTTACACACATTCATTTTAGAAGAAAGAGGGCTAGTCTTATTCTTCTTCTTCAAACTTTAGGGTAAGAATTCTCCATTGAAGTATACATTGAAGCTCAAATTTACAATTCAATTATGAATGTGAATGAATCTCTTGTTGATTTAATTTTCTTATTTACATTCATGAGTAGCTAATTTGATTGTTAGGGTGTGTGTGCTTGATGTGGATTTAGATTTGATTGGGTGTTATTGATTTAGTCTTAGAGTCACTTATTATTCATAAATATAATGCTTTCTCTATGTTCTAATGCAAATATTTATGGTTGTAAACATAGATCATGCTTACTTATCTTGCTTTTGCTTGAAAAAGAAAAGTACGATATGGGTGAGAAAGCCCTAGTACGGATTTGAGTTTTATAAATGTAGGATTGGGCTAGAAATAGCCAAGACCCATTTTAATAACTCAATTTAAGGATAAATACTAGAAATAGCTTAATTCTTTATCACGACCAGAGTTGAGGCCCCTGATCGAGACATGGAACCTAGAACTACGAACGGCTGCAAGTCAACCCATGGAATGAACATGATAATAAAGAACATACATCAAGAAAAAACTAATAGACTAATCATGAATAAGAGAAAGTGTGAATACATAACGAATCGTACCAGAGTCAATACCGACAAAGCTAAAATTTTGCATATTGTCTGATCAACCTCTAACATGTCTAAAGAGGCTGATGGGACAATATCCTCAACTAGCTCGCTAAACTATGAAAATTGAAATAACAACATCAAATACTAAGCTGAAGGTCCCCAGGTAATAAGGACTCACCACAGGGGGAACTAGACTAAGCTGCGGGAAATTGGCTAGCGGCAGAACTGAGTCTGATCGTCTAACCTGTATCATGAAATCAAACAACATAGAGTATGCGTCCAGTACTTGGAATGTACTAAGAATGCAAGGTAAGTAAAACATGCGGAGTAAGTATAAACTGAAATCATTCATATAAACATAAATCATAATATCATGAGAGTAGGGACTGCATGCCGAAATATTAGTCTGAATCATGTGTAGTCATAAACTGAACGTCATATCTGAATAGAATGACCCTAAGCTAAAATAGAAATCATATGGCTTTCCATTACTGAAATCATAAGTAAAAGCTTATAAAATAATCATTGGGTCAAACCTGTTGAAAAACATAATATCATAAGTCATAAACATGCATAAGTGAAATCAAGAGGAATAATGGGAGACTCGTCACAACTGAGACCATCACGATAGAGCTTCCATGATGCCACAAATATCACACTCAAGTGGGTAGAGCCATCCAAAACCTTTTCAGGGCTAAGGACGCTGCCATGATATCGATATAGAGCTAAAGGCCTCTGGCAGGCGGGGAAAACTCTCTTGAGAGGTCCTAAATATAAACATACCTACATTAGAGCGTAGTTATGAAATCGGGGAACCTTGGAACCCCAAGCCTACTTGGTGCTAGACACTATTTTGAAAAACATGCATAACTCTCCCATCGTTTTTCAATGAGGCTGAAGTCATAATCACATGCATAGTATGAAATTTGAACATGGGTAGTCTTGACTCCAAAACATATCATAAGCTGTAGTGGGAGCCTTAACTACGAAACATAAGATAAGATGATCTTGTTAGCCTTGGATAAATCATGAAAACATACTTAACTTGTGTGGGCTTGCCCAAATCTTAAAATCATACATACTTGAAATAGACTTCATAAGTTAAAATCATAAATTATAGATGGGTAATATATAAACATTCATTCATGCTAGATATCTCATCATACTTTAAATCTTTAATCATAAACTTGAATTTTCATGAAACTTGCATAATTGGGCATACTTTTCTAAAACTTGTCATAAATTTATAATAAAAATAGGTACAAAATCTTCCCATAAATCTTAAAACATATTTTGAAACATGAAGGGAATTGACCAATAAACTAATCATAGATCATCACCTTGAATTCATGAACTTGAGGAGAAATTTGGGCATGAGAGCGAAAGGAAACTCTCATTCAAAGCCCTACATACCTGGGTAAGTTGAATATAAATTTGACTTGATAGCCCAAGAGATTTAGGGAAGAATTGAGGAATTTCAAGCTTGATCTTCAAGGGAAAACCTCTAAACTTGCATGCATGGGAGTTGAATAAATTAGAATAGGTTAAACTACCTTAAAACCCTCTTTTTAGAGATTAAAATTACATCATTAGGAAGTTAGGAGCTTAAGATTTACAAAAATACCCTTAATGAATTCACAGAAAAATAGTTCTGTCAGCTGTTACGACTCATACCACGAGTTATACAATCCTCCTACAACTCGTGGTATCCTTATAGACTAGTCAAGTACAAAACCTCAAATCCTCTAAATATTTCTATGAATCCTACTATGACCCATAACTCCATACTACGAATCGTACCATCATATATACAATCAGTCACTAGATAACTCCAAAGACTAACTACGACTCCTGACCACGGGCTGTATCCACATACTACGACTCATAGAGGGGACTTGTGGTCTGGGGAACAAAATCTCTGATCTAAACCACGGGTATTCTTATGAATCGTACATTGAGTCGTACTGAGGCAAGTTTCCAACTTTTCTTGCTGATCACATTTAAAATATCGAGTCTAGTCTTAGAAACATTCAGGGTATTATAATATCTCCCCCTTGGGAACATTCGTCCTCAAATGTGAGTTAAACATACTGAAAAGCTGGGAAAAGCAATTGCAATCCCAAACATTGAACATGTGAAGTTGAAAACTGATGGAGTAACTGACTTCACACTAAAATAGAAGACTGAACTGAATTCATGATTCATGCTTACATGCTAAAACATGGAAGGAACTTAGAGACATGAAGTTTAGTATGGAAGCAACTTAGAGACTGATCTTGGGCAGATTTATATGCCCAAGTGATACTCAAACGTATCATTTTCGCCTTGTTTATTGTGCAATGTGTATACATTTTCATGTAATTGGTAATAAAATGTGAATTTATACTAACCAAAATGATTAGCATTGTTTTGTAGGTAAAACATGATTTTGAGGAGCTAAAAGGCATGTTGGAACAATATCGGAGTTGGACTTGGATGCGAGCACGAAAAAGACATTGGACTGCACAATGTAAAGGGGCTCCGCGAAGGAGCCGTGCCACGCTACCATCGCGGAGGCACACTGCCTGGAGGGTGATTAATTTGTCAATTTCCAGTGAAGCCTCGCGACAGCTCCGTGGCACGGAGGCAAGCCACCGCGTTGCATGCCGTGCCACATTGAGGCTTTATTCCCAGACCCCAGATTTCCAGTGAGGGTCCGCGTCCACGCCGTGTCACGGAGGCAGTGCTCCGCGTTGGCCTCCGTGACACGTTGCTTGTTATTCCGGGAAAAAATTCCCACTAGTATAAATAGAACACTTAGGCTTATTTTTAATTAATTCAGACTTGGTGGAGCAAGGACGTGGGTTACAGGCAGTTGAGGGACGAAAAAGCTCAGGGTTTTTCTCTCTTTCTTTCTTCTTTCAATCAATTGTTTGTATGATTAACACTTGTTTTAGGATGATTAATCCACAAATGAGTGGCTAATTCTCTTCCTTGCTGAGGTTATGAACAATGGTGATGAATTTTGATTATTGAATTGTATGGTTTTTCATCTTCTTCTTCTATGTTGTTCTATTAATTCTTGTTTCTACTGCATTGGTGTGTGGCCGACATTAATGTACATCTAAAAAGTCCGATTTCACTCGAGAGAGCACAAAATTGGAAAGTTGTGAATTAATAGGGTATTGTTCTTAACTTGATTTGGGAAAATTGGGTTTTGATGTGCTTTCCTGATAGAAATATACTTGAAAGCCGTATTAGTCAATTTAGGAACCGGAATTGTATTGCTAGGTCATAAATTGCATTTGATCACAAAAATGTAGACGGATGGTTTATGATTCTTAGGTGAGATTAAATACGAGAGCTTTAATCTCTAGGCTAATGTTCTTGGCTAGCAACAGGAAGAGAAGATTAACCAAATTAGGATTATAATCAAATTCTTTACTTGTTCTTAACCTTGGCATGCTCATATCCATAGTTTAAATTCAAAGTAGATATTTGTTAATAGTTTTACTATATAATTTATAAATAAAAATTATTTAAATTTTGGTTACGTTGTTGTCAGCATATATAGAAGTAAGATAGAATATAGTATACTTGAGCAATTTTTACTTATCCAGAGTCTCCTTGGTTCGATACTTGGCTTACTTAGCCACTTTATTACTTGTTTGACCACGTGCACTTGCGTGTCGGTTTTTAACCCCTATAGCAAACACCCGAACAAGTTTTTTGGCGCCATTGCCGGGGAGACTAGGCAATTGGTGAAATTGTGTTAAGTGTAAATTTACTGTATTTTTTATTTTATTTTCTTAAGTGTTGACAACTTGGTCTTAGCCTGTATTTTGCAGACTTGATTTCTATGAACACTGGCAAAGGACAAGGAGCTGGTGGAATCTTATATAGAGCCTGAACGTGAATTTCATAGTAAACGCAGAGAAGCTCTACAAAAGAAGCTGCAGTTGCTCAGACAGACTATTATGGAGCAACAAAATCCACCGGTTGTGAGGGCAGTGTTAGTGCCCGACGAAGTAGCAGCAAGGCCGGTTCGCGAGGTGGCAATCCCACATGCCAACAATGTACATTCAAGTATCCGCAAACCCGAGCCTGGAGGGAGATTTCAACTTAAGCAGAACATGCTGCAACTATTGCACACAAGCGGGCAATTTACCGGTCTCCCTCATGAAGACCCACAACAACATCTCCAAAACTTTTTGGAGATAAGTGACACTTATATACCCGCTGGAGTGTCACCTAATTATGTTTGGCTCACACTATTTCCGTTCTCATTACTTGGTGAAGCCAAGAGGTGGTTAAAAGCTGAGCCACCAAATTCTATCTCAACGTGGGATGATCTAGCACGAAAGTTCTTGATAAGATTTTTTCCCTCTGGTAAAACAGCCAGACTTAGAAGTCAAATTCTAAGTTTCAAACAGAGGGAGGGAGAAAATTTATATCAAGCCTGGGAAAGATTTAAATCCATGTTGCGGGACTGTCCTCATCATCATCAGTCCAATGAGGTGTTGGTACACACATTTATTGAGGGTTTGGAACCTCATACTAAAATTTTTCTAGACTCAGCAGCTGGAGGGAAAGCGCTGGAAAAGACTTATGAGGAGCTGTACACTTTGCTCAACCGGATTTCACAAGGCAATCCAGAATGGAATGATGATTCATCTCAAGGTGGAGCAAGGAAAGCAGCAGGAGTGCTTTAAGTGGATGGATTTACAGCTATCGCAGCATAGATAGCTGCCTTGCAGAATCAGTTGAACAACCACTACAGCAACATGAATTTGAACCAGCATTCAACTTCAGTCAATGCGGTCCAGCAAATGTGGTGTGAAGTGTGTGGAAGCAGTGAGCACTCAGCTGAGTGCTGTGGAGCAAACCCAGATTTGGTTAACTTTGTGGGCAATGCACAAAGAAATCAACAGCAGTTTGGTAGCGGCTACAACTCAAATTGGAGGAACTATCCAAATTTTTCGTGGGGTAGCAACAACCAACAAGGCCAAAGTTCGGGTCAGGGTATGCACAAGAATCAAGGAGGGCAACAGAACTACCAATCTCAATTCAGAAATCACAATGCCCCTCCTCCACCACCATCACCTACCATTGAGGAAATGTTCAAGACCATGATCGCTAATCAGGCGCAATTGCAGGCTGACTATGTTAAATTGGCATCCGAAGTGGAAAACAATCAATTAGCGACCAAGGCTCTTGAGTATCAATTTGGGCAATTTGCTAGTGCCTAAAACACAAGGCCCAGAGGAGGACTGCCTAGCGACACGAATCCAAATCCGAAGCAGGGAAATGCAGTGACCACAAGGAGTGGTTTGCAGCTGAAGGAGGTGGAACCGGAGAGACCACCTCAAAAGTCAGGAGCAACAGATGTTGTGGAAGAACAAAGTTCAGATAGGGGGAAGACCAAAGAAGCAGAATCAGAAAGACCTCCACCCCCGTTCCCTCAACGACTCAAGAAACACAAGGAGGAGGCGTGTTTCAAGAAATTTATGGAGGTGCTTAAACATGTACATGTTAATTTACCTCTTGTTGATGTCTTGCAGGGAGTGCCAAAATATGCCAAATATATTAAAGACATCGTGGCCAACAAAAGCCGTTTGACTGAGTATGCCACGGTAGCTTTGACGGAGGAATGCACGTCCCGAATTCAAAATAGACTGCCTACGAAGCTAAAAGACCCTGGAAGTTTTACTATCCAGCTTACTATTGGGCAGAGTATCCGAGCTCGTGGATTGTGTGACTTGGGGGCGAGCATAAATCTGATGCCATCTTCGGTATTCAGAAAGTTGGGTCTAGGGAGTCCTAGACCTACAACCGTAATCTTACAGTTAGCAGATAGATCCTTAGCTAGGCGGAATGGCATTGTTGAAGATGTGCTTGTGCAAGTGGGATCCCTCATTTTTCCGGTAGATTTTATTGTTCTGGATTTTGAACCAGATGCTGAAGTCAAATTTATTTTGGGACGACCTTTCTTGGCAACCGGGAAAGCATTAATCGACGTGGCTGCGGGTCAACTTACAATGCGAGCACATGACAAGGTAGAGGTGTTCGATGTGTACAAAGCACCCAAGCTCCCGATGGTGAATGAAGAATTCTCGGTGATCAATGTAATTGATCATGGGAATGCTAATCGAATGAATGATTCACGAGAGTTGATGGGAAGACCACCAGATAAGGGTGAGCACTACTGGGGGGAGGACAATGATCATTAGAAATCATCCATCACCCTAGTGGACAATTGAGCATAAGGGACGTCGAGCCACGACTGTAAACCAAGCGCTGCACGGGAGGCAACCCGTGAAAAATATATATATTTCTTTTATTTTGTAAAGTGTGATTATATTTTATTTTAATTTTCTTTTTCTTGATTTAGTACAAATTTTTCGTTTTAGTTAGTATTTTTCATTTTAGTAGTGAAATCTATTAATCTAACCAATTTTGTTTAGTGAGGTGATTGGCAGGTCAAACGGAGAAAAATGTGCACAGAATCGTGAAGGAAAAGGCAAGGTATGAAAAAATGAATAAAATGAAGAGACAGTGAGCTGGGGCGATGGCTCTGTGTCACGGAGGAGGACCTCCGCATTACCCTCCGTGACACGTTGAGATTTAATCTGGAATTTTAAAAAAATTCCAGTGAGCCATCGCGATGGCTCCGTGTCACGGAGGCAGTGCACCGCGATGCACTCCGTGACACATTCCCTATATTTTGTGATGGGTCACACCGGGTTGCCGGGTGACCCGCGTATTTTCCTTCATTTTAAACCCCGATTTTATTCCCTTTTCCCTCATTTTCTCACTTCTCCGCGACCAAACACCCATATTTCCCTCTCCCATCAACGTGCCACGGTATTAAGCAAAGAAATTATCGAGTTTTCTTCGGTTTTTCAACTACGAGGTATGTTTTCCTATTCTCTCTCAAGTATTTGTCGAATTTATTCGAAATTAAGCATGGGAGGTGAGATAAATCACCCTAAGTCGAAATTTAGCATGAAATTGAGTTATTCCTTGATTGATATATGTTCGGAATGTTGTAATACGCGTTTGAACTTGTCGATTGCGTGAATGATTCGAATTTGATTGCGAAACTAAATTCTAGGGTTTGGTTGTTGAATTCGAAGTGGGTAACTTGGTAAATTTGTGAATTATATGCTAGGGTGTGCTTGTGAATTGAGATAAGTCGTTGTAAATATTGTTTGAATGTAATAGACGACGAATTCTCGGGATTTTGGGAAAAAGTTGAAAATTGTTCGAATTGGTTGATTATATAGGTTCATGTGTATATAGAATTTGTGTTGTTGTTTTCTTTGCTAAGTGCGATGGTTGAATTGCTAGCGATGGTAGGATTGAGATTAGCTATATGAAGTCTGAGTAGTACGCTAAAAGTTATACCGTCGAAATTTTCTTTGCGAACACACTAAGCATGAAATGTATAGTTGTTTGTTTCTTGGTGTAAATAAAGTGATCCTCGCCGTAGTATCGTAAACGTAGCTAAGGACTAAGTGTGGGGTGAACTTAGCTTAACCCGACCTTAGCCGAAGTTAACATGCATTTAGCTTGACATTGCGCTTGTTTATTTGTGTTGACAGGTACAATGGCAAGTAGGCAGGATAAGGGTAAAGGTGCATCTACTTCAGGCACCGGGAGAAAACGACTTAGACTGGGCACAGCAGTCCCAGCTGCACCAGCTGTTCCTCGCGGCCAACGCCGCCAATACGGAACGAGGTGGGTAACCGATGAAGGGAAGAAGTGGTACGCTAAACGCAAGGAAAATAAATACTTCCCCGAGGAGCATATTGCACGGGAACCACTAGCACAGGAGTTCCCCCGCATAGTGCAAAGGATCGAGGCAGCTGGGCTTAGCTTCATATTTCAGGAACCCAAGGAATGCAACCTACATCTAGTCCGGGAGTTCTATGCAAATTGGAACCCGTCAATCAGAAGCCACACAATAAAAATCAGAGGGCAGATTGTCACTCTGGAACCCCAGCAATTGAATGCCATCATTGGAGCGCGGGACACAGACGCCCACGTTCTCCGCCAGCTGAACATCACCCCACCATATGCCAATATCAGACGCACATTGTGTGGGGCTCGATCCATAGCCAGATGGAGCAGACATAAGGAGAGGGGTGACCACCAGACTCTGCCGTATTCTCAAATGAACAGGGAGGCCAAAATATGGCTGAAGATAGTCTATTCGTGCTTAATCCCGGGGGTGCACATGACTGATGTGACCCGAGACCGTGTCTGCCTGGTGTATGCTCTGATGAAAGGGCTAGAGATTAATGTTGGGGCGGTCATCATATCCGCCATGAAGAGGGCCCGATTACACCAGGGCCACAGGTATGGGTTCAGAGGACTTATCACCACCTTCCTCCGGGGCCTCGACGTCGAGGAAGAGGCTTTGGACTACATCCCGCAGTTGGAGCGGAGGGCCCTTGATGTGACCAAAACTAAGGCCCCCGACACCACACACGGGCCAATGCTGACACTTGGCGAGCGACATGCTCGTGACGACCAGTACATGGCACGGATGTTTGGTATGCAAATGCTTCAGCTTCAGATTGGCGGGAGACCAGCCACGGAGGAGGAATTATGGCAGCTCGAGCTGGATTACCCATTTGGCGAAAACGCCAGGGCTCTATGCCGAGTGGGGCCAGCCTTTGTAGAGCCCACTGACAATGATGTCCCCACGGACGAGGAGACACATCGGGAGGACTCCGATGTGGAGTCCGAGGATGACGATGGAGGTGACTCGGACATGGGCGATGAGGCAGCAACACCGGATGAAGAAGTCGAATATTTCGACTGATCAGGGAGTTCCACCACCCAAAATTTTGTGATTTTAATTTTTGTGAACACTGGGGACAGTGTTCGATTTAAGTGTGGGGTGGGGAGTAATTAGGTGCTGGGGCTAGGCTGCTTTGCTTGTATGTTCTTTCCTCTGTTTTGTATGTATGCGTATGTTTCCCTGTGTTTGTGAAGTGCAAACTGGTTTGTATCTGTATATATTTGTGGTAATTGATGATGTGTGTTGTGAAATGTTGTGGTTTGCCAGCTAAGTCTGTAGAAAAAAATTTTTTTGTAAATATTTTCCTAATTTATTTTTTTTTCTCTATCGAAATGATCGATATTTTTAAAATTTTGCAAAAATATTTCGTTCATATTTAAAATATTTTGTAACTATTTTTTTCCATCGAAATGATCGATGTTTGAAAAATATTTCAATTTTTATTTTTGGGTTTCTCGGAGTTTGTTTTTGGTTCTTTTACCGAGAATAGTCCCATTGAACCGACGTCATAGTTAGTGACCGTTCCCTATGATGGATGGATGACGACCGTCTTAAGGGAAATGTAGTCGGTAGGAGTAGTGATTTTAATTTGTTTTCAGTTTTTTCTTTGGTGGGTTGCATCACGGAACCTGTAGTTACTATATGGTTGTGAAATTTTGGTTGCGTGTTGTAACTGATATTCAAAATGTAAAAGTGATTCGTATGAAAGCATGCAATTTTGTAAATATGTTGAGTTACCTAGGCTGTAGAATTCGATTCGGTGTGATTGAGGCTTAAATTTTGAATTCATGTAATTGGCTAATTAAAAAGTCTGTGAATGCATCTTGAATCGAGCATGTGCATGAAGTGTGAAGTGAGGTGTTGTTATTCCATGCTATTGTGAAGTGTCTAGAACTTGCCTGGTGTGTGTACAAAACGAAATGAAGGAGGTGTAGTGTTGGAAAGGATGTAGGCATTTCTTTGTTATTAACTGAGAGTTTCTATTTTTTTTGTCATACACTACCTTTTTATGTGATTGTATACCCTAGTCAGCCCGTTGAGCCTTTAGCCGATTCTTTCTTTCTTTTGTCCAAAATTGTATAAACTGAGCTTAATTCTTTCTTTTCATTAGCCGTAAAGTCTATACAAAACTCTTAAGCGCTTAAGAAGAACATAAATTTTTTTCCCAAAGTGTCAAAGAGTGAGAATAGTGGAAAGAAAAAGAAAAGCAGAGTGAGGAAAGAAAAGAAAAAGGTGGAGGGTGCACTTGCTATAATTAAATGATAATGAAGGTGCATGAAAAACCTTTGTTGTTGTGTCAAGTGTGTTTGGTGAAATGGGCCATACGAAAGTAAACCAGCATGAATGGGATGATGAAAAAAAGAAAAGAGAGAAATAATGTCCATGAGTTGAGGGGAATGTGTTGAAAAGGCGCTTAATGATGCTAGTGACTATTATTGGCTAATCCAATATGTACTAGTTCCATAGCTTCCATTACAACCCATTAAAGTCCTACGTGATCTTACATTGCATTTCTTTATATTAGTGGAGTAATACACTAAGGGCAAGCTTATGGGTCATGACATGATGCATGTGAATTCTTTTGGGAGAGAGTGAAATTAATTTTTACATGCCCCTACTTGAATGTTTGTGTGTCACATGAACAAAAAGGGGAAGATTCTCTTGAGTTGTGAGGGCACATGCTTGATGAAAGATTGATGTTCGTGTCGGATATCTTGATTAGCTGATTTGCATGAGTTTGCCGATATCGAGGATTGATTCTTAAAGTCTAGGAAGTCTTGATGTATTAAAGGTTGTTGCATTGTAAGACCATGCATGTTTTCTTGATGATTTACAATATTGAATGATCGGTATGACCGTAGCGTAAATTGTTGCACCATAGTGGCGAAGGTTGGGATGTAATTTGCATGAGTTGTGTATGTGTTGTTCGAGGACGAACAAGGATTTAAGTGTGGGGTAAGTGATCTTGGGCAGATTTATATGCCCAAGTGATACTCAAACGTATCATTTTCGCCTTGTTTATTGTGCAATGTGTATACATTTTCATGTAATTGATAATAAAATGTGAATTTATACTAACCAACATGATTAGCATTGTTTTGTAGGTAAAACATGATTTTGAGGAGCTAAAAGGCATGTTGCAACAATATCGGAGTTGGACTTGGATGCGAGCATGAAAAAGACATTGGACTGCACAATGTAAAGGGGCTCCGCGATGGAGCCATGCCACGCTACCATCACGGAGGCACACTACCTGGAGGGTGATTAATTTGTCAATTTCCAGTGAAGCCTCGCGACAGCTCCGTGGCACGGAGGCAAGCCACCGCGTTGCATGCCGTGCCACGTTGAGGCTTTATTCCTAGACCCCAGATTTCCAGTGAGGGTCCGCGTCCATGCCGTGTCACGGAGGCAGTGCTCCGCGTTGGCCTCCGTGACACGTTACTTGTTATTCCGGGAGAAAATTCCCACTAGTATAAATAGAACACTTAGGCTTATTTTTAATTAATTCAGACTTGGTGGAGCAAGGACGTGGGTTACAGGCAGTTGAGGGACGAAAAAGCTCAGGGTTTTTCTCTCTTTCTTTCTTCTTTCAATCAATTGTTTGTATGATTAACACTTGTTTTAGGATGATTAATCCACAAATGAGTGGCTAATTCTCTTCCTTGCTGAGGTTATGAACAATGGTGATGAATTTTTATTATTGAATTGTATGGTTTTTCATCTTCTTCTTCTATGTTGTTCTATTAATTCTTGTTTCTACTGCATTGGCGTGTGGCCGACATTAATTTACATCTAAAAAGTCCGATTTCACTCGAGAGAGCACGAAATTGGAAAGTTGTGAATTAATAGGGTATTGTTCTTAACTTGATTTGGGAAAATTGGGTTTTGATGTGCTTTCCTGATAGAAATATACTTGAAAGCCGTATTAGTCAATTTAGGAACCGGAATTGTATTGCTAGGTCATAAATTGCATTTGATCACAGAAATGTAGACGGATGGTTTATGATTCTTAAGTGAGATTAAATACGAGAGTTTTAATCTCTAGGCTAATGTTCTTGGCTAGCAACAGGAAGAGAAGATTAACCAAATTAGGATTATAATCAAATTCATTACTTGTTCTTAACCTTGGCATGCTCATATCCATAGTTTAAATTCAAAGTAGATATTTGTTAATAGTTTTAGTATATAATTTATAAACAAAAATTATTTAACTTTTGGTTACGTTGTTGTCAGCATATATAGAAGTAAGATAGAATATAGTATACTTGAGCAATTTTTACTTATCCAGAGTCTCCTTGGTTCGATACTTGGCTTACTTAGCAACTTTATTACTTGTTTGACCACGTGCACTTGCGTGTCGGTTTTTAACCCCTATAGCAAACACCCGAACAGAGACATGAACTTGACATGAAACTAAACAAAGTATTAGAGAGGGAACTGGTACCTCATGCTGAAACTGAGTCGGTAGGGAAAAGATGCAGGTATTTAGCCTTCATATCTGCTTCGTCTTCCCATGTAGCTCCCTCGACGAACTAATTTATCCATAAAACCTTCACTAAAGTGACCTCCTTATTCCTCAACTTATGAACCTGATGATCAAGGATCTCAATGGAAACCTTCTCATAGCTAAGGATATCTTTTACACCAATGCTCTCCACCAAAACAACCAAGGTCGGGTCTCTAATGCACTTATTCAATAGAGATACATGGAAAACTTGATGTACAAAAGCTAACTCCGCTGGTAACTCCAATTCATATTCCACCTTTCCAACTCGCCTTAGAATCCTATAAGGACCCACATATCAGGGACTAAGCTTTTATTTCTTCTCGAACCTCATCACTCGCTTCATGGCAGACACCTTCAAGAAATCATCAACTTCAAACTCAAGTTCTCTCCGCTTAACATCCGCATATGAATTTTGACGACTCTAAGCTATTTCCAATCTTTCTATAATAAGCTACACTTTCTCCATGGCCTCATGTACTGAATCTGGCCCTATCAATATAGCCTCACCTACCTTGAACTATCCAACAGGCGATCTACACCTCCACCCATAGAGAGCCTTAAACGGAGCCATTTGAATGCTGGAGTGGTAAGTGTTATTGTAAGCAAAATCGATGAGAGGTAAATGATCATCCCAACTACCCTTGAAGTCATTCACACATTCTATCAACATATCCTCAAGAGTTTGAATGAACTTCTCGGCCTGACCATATGTTTGCGGGTGAAAAGTCATGCTAAGCTTGACCTGAGTACCAAGTTCCTTCTGAAACAATCTCTAACACTACGAGGTAAACTGAGTACCTCTGTCCAAAATGGTAGAAAAAGGAATTATATGCAATCGAACCAGCTTCTAATGTATAATCAATCATTCCTCAGCTGAATCGGTAGTTTTAACTGGTAGGAAATGTGCTGCCTTGGTCAATCTACCTACAACCACCCATATAGAGCCATATTGTCTGTGTGTACGAGGAAACCCTGTGATGAAGTCCATATTGATGTCTCCAACTTCCAAGTAGGGATACTAATGTCCTATAGCATACCTCTAGGTCTTTAATGCTCAACTTTCACTTGTTGACTATTCGGACACTTAGCAACAAACTCTGCTATGTTCTTCTTCATGTCATTCCACCAATAAACTTCCCGTAGATCATGGTACATCTTGATGGTACTTAGGTGGATAGAATACCGAGAACCATAAGCCTCACCAAATATTCTCTTTCTCAAGTCATCAACACCCCAAACACATAAATGACCCTGATAATGAAACACACCATCTCCCCCTTAGGAGAAGACCTCCACTTTCTGATTTTGAACCACTTCCTTCAGTTTTACCAAGATAGGAAATTTGTCTTGCCTAGCATTGACCTTGGTCACCAATGAAGATTCTGATCCATTCCGAACAATGATACCATCATCTGTAGAATCCACAAGGTGAACCCCTAAATGAGAAAGCCGATGCACATCCTTCACCAAATCCTTCGTTCCACCTTCCAATGAGACATGCTCTCCATAGAAAGCTTACTAAGGGCATATTCCACTACATTGGCCTTGCCCAGATGATAAAGGACACTCATTTCATAATTCTTGAGAAGTTCTAACCACCTCCTTTGTCGCAAGTTCGGATCCTTTCGAGTGAACACATACTAAAGGCTCTTGTGGTCCGTAAACGCATCCACATGGACCCTATACATGTATTGTCTCCAAATCTTCAATGAAAACACTGCCTCCACCAATTCTAGATCATGCGTCAAGTAATATTTCTCATGAATCTTAAGCTATCTAGAGGCATACACAATGACCTTACCATGCTGCATCAACACACAACCTAGACCAACCCTAGAGGTATCACAATACATAATGAATTCATTCGTGCCCTCAGGTAGGGTCAATACTGGGGCTGAAGTGAGTCGAGTCGTTAGCTCTTGAAAGCTCTTCTCACAGGTATCCGACCACTGGAACTTGAATTTTTTAGGTCATCTTAGTCAAAGGTGCTGAAATGGAAGAAAATCCTTCAACAAACCTCTTGTTGTAGCCAGCTAAATCCAAGAAGCTCCTAATATCTGAAGGATTAACTGGTCTAGGCCAATTTTTCACTGCCTCTATCTTTTGAGAGTCCACCTTCACACCTTAAGTGGACACCACATGACCCAAAAATGCTACTGAGGTCAACCAAAATTCACACTTGCTAAATTTAGCAAATAGTTGGAGATCCTTGAGAGTATGTAGCACAATCCTCAAATGAGCAACATACTCCTCCTTGCTTGGTGAGTATATGAGAATATTGTCTATGAAGACAATCATGAATATATCCAAATACAGCTTGAACACCCTATTCATTAGATCCATAAGAGTTGCGGAAGCATTCGTTAGTCCAAAAGACATAACTACAAACTCATAGTGACCATACCGAGTCTGGAAAGCTGTTTTCAGGATGTCACTCTCTCTAACTCTAAGCTGATGATATCTAGACCTGAGGTCTATCTTTGAGAATCACTTAACACCCTGAAGTTGGTCAAACAAGTCATCAATTCCGGGTAAGGGATACATGTTCTTGATTGTGACCTTGTTTAACTATTGATAATCAATGCACATTCTAAGAGAACCATCCTTCTTCTGAACAAAGAGTACTGGAGCACCCCCCGAGGACTTACTAGGCCTAATGTATCCCTTATCTAGAAGCTCCTTCAACTATTCTTTCACTCTTTTAGCTTAGCTGGAGCCATTCTGTAAGGGTGATGGATATAGACTGCATATCGGGAAGAAGGTTTATACCAAATTCGACCTCTTAGGAGGGACTCCTGGTAGATCATCAGGAAATATCTAGGGATACTCACACCCTATAGGTTCTGACTGAAGAGTCGGGGTCTCTAACGTTGCCTCCTTAACCCAAACTAGATGATACGCACAACCTTTAGAAATCATCTTCCTGGCCTTAAGATAGGAAACAAAATGAGGTACAGGAACAACTGTACTACCCTTCTATTCTAGGAGTGGCTCACCTAGAAAACAGAACTCTACTGTACGGGTTCTATTGTTCACTGAGGCGTAACATGCATGCAACTAATCCATATCAAAGATAACATCAAAATCAATCATGTCTAACTCTACTAGATCAGCTAAGATGACTTTCTGAAGGACTATGATAGGGAAATTTCTATATACCCGTCGAGCTATAACTAAGTCACCAACTAGAGTAGAAACTGAGAAGGGTTCTGATAAGATTTTGGGACTGACTTCGAAACAAATATCAACATAGGGAGTCACAAAAGATAAGGTAGCCCAGGGATCTAACAATGAATATACATCAAGATGAAATACTCATAACATACCAGTGACCACATATGGAGAGACCTCTTGCTCCTGACGAGATGAGAGGGCATAAAATTTATTCTGACACTGACCACCACCAGCACTAGTGGATGCACCGTGCTAAGTTGAGCATGTTGGTGGAGCTGATGAACTGGTGGCTGGGTCACGACCTCTACTTTGGCCCTGTCTGGCTGAAGGGCAGTCATCGGGTCGGTGTCCGAGCTTCCCACACCCGAAACATGCACCTAAACCTACTAAGCACTCTCCAGTGTGCTTCCTACACACCTGTTGCAAATTGGAATGCTGGGCTCTACTGACATGCTCCCCTGAACAATGGAGCCTGACGCCCCACCTCTCTAATCACACCTCAATTTAGACGGGACACTGGCTGATGATGGTGCTGGGACTGATGACCTACGGTGGGACTGCTGACAGTGTCCTCCACTAGACCTCTGCTGAAACTGTCCGTAACTCCCTATCCTAGCCCTCTTGGCCTCTCTCTCCTTCTCCCTCATCTGATCCGCCGCTATCTGCTGGGCGTATAAAACCAATCATGAGAAGTCCAGGTCACTATTCAACATGGCGGTCCTGCACTCCTTAACCAGCGAGTCTGATATTCTATTCACAAACCGACTCATACGAGCCCTCTGATTACAACTATCTCCGGTGCATACTTGGACAGCCGGGTAAACTCCAAGGCATATTCCTGGATAGTCCTATGATACTGCTTCAAGTTGATGAACTTTGCTGCCTTCGCCTCCCTCAACTCCCTAGGAAAGAACCTATCCAAGAAGGCAATCACAAACTCGTCCCAACTCATGGGAATTGCTACCACTGCCCTACCATCTTTCCACTGGCGGTACCATATGTAAGCAACCCCCTTCAGCTGATAGGAGGCTAAATCTGCACTCTCCTCTCCAGTCACCCCCATAATCTGGGTGATCTTTTGCACCTCCCCTATGAACTCATAAGGGTCTTCATCCACCTTCGACCCCAGAAACTGGTGGATTAATCCAGAAAAAATCTCAAACTCTTGCTGCCGCTGCATTTCTATTCTGATGAACATGAGCCACCCCCACTGGTTGACCTAAGCGGTCATCGCTTGTGCCAACATCTGAAATGCCGCTCTAAAATTGACATGAGTGACTTGATCGGACATAGGATCTGCTAGTGCTGGTGGGGCTTGCTGATGCCCGTCTTCATTGCCATTGTCGTGGGCATTTCCATTTCCATTCCTTTTCATTTGCTCGGCATGGAGGCATATCTCTATAATTGTGTATAGCACAATTTAAAAGGATAGAGAGATACTTTATCCCATGACATAGATCATGAAAGAAGGAAAAGTTTCCTAAAACATCTTGTAGCCTCTTCCCCATAAGTGTGGCGACCTTCACACCTATGGAAAAGACTCTACTCAATGTGTCTTTCAGACACCCTAGGACACTCTAAACCTTGGTTCCGTTACCAAGTTTTTCATGACGCGAGTTGAGGCCTCGGATCGAAATATGAAACCTAGAACCAAAAATGGCTCCAAGTCATTCCATGGAATGAACATGATAACTAAAGAACATACATCAAGAAAAAACTAATAGACTAATCATGAATAAGTGAAAGTTTGAATACATAACAAATCGTCACAGAGTCAACACTAAAAAAGCTAAAATTTTGCATATTGTCTGATAAGCCTCTAACATGTCTGAAGAGCTGATGGGATAACATCCCCAACTATGTCGCTAAAGTATAAAAACTAAAATAACAACATCAAATACTAAGCCGAAGGTCCCCAAAAGAATAAGGACTCACCACAACAGGAACTGGACTAAGCTGCGGGAAACTGGCTAGTGGCAGAACTGAGTCTGATCGTCTAAACCTGTATCATGAAATGATACAACATAGGGTATGCAGTTAGTACTAGGAATATACTGAGTATGCAAGGTAAGTAAAAAATGTTGACTAAGTATAAATTGAAACCATGCATATAAACATAAATCATAAGATCATGAGAATAAGGACTGAATGCTAAAATCTGAGTCTGAATCATGTATAGTCAAAAACTGAACATCATATCTGAATAGAATGATCAAAAGCTAAAATAGAAATTATATGGCTTTCCATAGAAAAAATCATAAGCAAAAGCTTATAAACTGATCATTGGGTCAAACCTGCTGAAAAAAATAATATCATAAGTCATAGTCATATGCATAAGTGAAATCATGAGGAACAATGGGAGACTCTTCACAACTGAAACCATCACGATAGAGCTTACGTGATGCCCCAACTATCACACTCAAGTGGGAAGATCCATCCAAAACCTTGTTAGGGATAACGACACTACCATGATATCGATATCAAGCTAAAGGCCCTCTGGCGGGCGGGAAACACTCTCTTGAGAGGTCCCAAATATAAATATACCTACGTTGGTGCATAGTTTTGTGACCGGGGAACCTTGGAACCCCTAGCCTACTCGGTGCTAAACACTACTCCCAAAAATATGTATAGTGCTTCCATCGTTTTTCAATGAAGCTGAAGTCATAATCACATGCATAGTTTGAAATCTAAACATAGGGAGTCTTGAGTCCAAAACATATCATAAGCTGTAGTGGGAGCCTTAACTCCCAAACATATGATAAGCTTATCTTGTTAACCTTGGATAAATCTTGAAAACATACTTAACTTGTGTGGGCTTGCCCAAATCTTATAATCATACATACTTGAAATAGACTTCATAAGTCAAAATCATAAATTCATTCATGGATAATTTGTAAACATCATTCATGCTAGATATCTCATCATACTTGAAATCATAAATCATAAACATGATTTTTCCTGAAACTTGCATAATTGGGCATAATTTTCTAAAATATGATGTCATAAATTTATAATAAAATATGTATAAAATCTTCCCATAAATCTTAAAACATATTTTGAAACATGAAGAGAATTGACCCATAAACAAATCATAGAGAATTTTATAAAAATTGGGTTAAAACCCCATAAGATCATCAACTTGAATTCATGAACTTGAGAAGAAATTTGGGCATGAGAGTGAAAAGAAACTCTCATTTGAATCCCAACATACCTGGGTAAGCTGAATCTAAACTTGACTTGAAAGCCCAAGAGATTTGGGGAAGACTTGAGGAATTTCAAGCTTGATCTTCAAGGGAAAATGTCTAAACTTCCATGCATGGGAGTTGAATGAATTAGAATAGGTTAAACTCCCTTAGAACCCTCTTTTCAGAGCTCAAAACGACGTCATTTGGAAGCTAGGAGCTTAGGATTTACAAAAATACCCTTAATGAATTCACAGAAAAACTGTTCTGTCAGCTGTTATGACACGTACCATGAGTCGTACAATCCTCCTATAACTCGTGGTATCCTCCCGTACTGACCAAGTACAACACCTCAAATCCTCTAAATATTTCCACGAATCCTACTAAGACCTATAACTCCATACTATGAACTATACCATCACCCATACAATCAATCACTAGATAACTCCAAAGACTTGCTATGACTCCTGACCACGAGTCATACCCACATACTATGACTCGTAGTGGGGACTCGTGGTCCGGGGATAAAAATCTCTAATTTGAACCATGGGTCTTCCTACGACTCGTACTACCAATCTACGACTTGTAGGTTGAGTCGTATTGAGGAAATTTCCCAAATTTTTCTGCTGATCACATTTCAAATCTCGAGTCTAGTCTTAGAAAATTTTTGGGGTATTACATTCTTCCCCAAGCCAATATGGGTGATATTAATTGATCTTGGGGTTTGAAAGAACCCAAGTAGAGTATGCCTAAGTGGTCGAAAGTATCGGGTATAGACTTGTCCATGGCTATTCATATTAGTAGTTGATTCTTTAGACTTATTGATTAATCCCACTCTTATCGTTGCCCCATCAATAGCACATCCCTATTACTTGCTCTCAGTGTTGCTTTAACTTGCATTACTTCATCTTGATATTGAGTAGAATCATATAGTGTTCTCAAGTTTCCCCCAACATTTATTTTATGTGTTGTGATACATTGATGCAAACTAGTTTAGGTTGACATACAACATTAGAAGTGATCGATCTATATTCCCTATGGATTTGACCTCGACTCATAAAGTTGGGTAAATTATATTGCGAATGACCATGTACACTCTCTTCTAACGTAAAATGGATTTGGACGTTATCATACACCTCTGAAGTAGTATAACATGGACATTGTCAATAAAGAACCTAACTAAGGTTGGGTCGATCCCACAGGGAATATGGTCAGGATGTAGAGTAACGCTAGTATTTATGTTTTTAGTTCAGTTATTTCCTAATGGGGAGGGGGGAGGGGGAGGGTTTAAAGAAATAATCAAGTAAGAATGTGGTAAATTGTTGTTGTAATCAAGTTTATGCAATTAACTAGGGATTTGTTCCCCATGGATTCATAACAATATCGGGTTATTACACTAGTGATATATCCCAATTCTTAGCCTGCAGAACTAATAACATAGGTTCATCAAAATGACTAATTTGTCCCTATTAGATGACAATACTCAATCACCAGATTAGGTCTCTTGAGTGTTTTCACTTAACCATTATCAATTACTCCAAGTTAACTATCTTGCGACTACAACTCAAGTTATTCAATGAAACTTAAAGTTCTAGGCTTTATTGTTCTTCTCTTTTTCTAATCTCTACTTCTCTAAGTTCAAGCAAGTAGGGAATATGGGCAACTCCTAACGTTGCGCACCATTAAGAAATGATTATGATGATGAGATGAACAATACAAACATGCGTCTTGGTTTAGAATCATCTTATATTGACCTACTCAGTTAATCAACCATGGTTCCCACAACCCTAGCTGTGGAGGTTTTAGTTATTCATGATTGCAAGAAAAGCATTAGATTTCATGGAAGAAAGCATAATTAACAACTTACAATGATGATTGAAGAAAAACCCAATTGATTATTGCACAATCAGAGTATGATCAATTTGAGAACAATGAAGAAAATCTAAAAGTAATTAATGTAGTTGATCTCCAAGTAGTGTTAGGAAAATCATAAATCACGATTTCAAAGTGAAGTATCGGTCTCCCTCAAGAAAATAACCAAAAAAAGTATTTATACAATTAATTAGAAGACTTTCCTAAACTAACAGAAAACTACCACCGCCATGACCTACGAGTCGTAGAATGAATCTACGAGTCATGGATTCCATCCATAGTATGTACTGCAGTCATAAAATCAGTTAAGTCCTAGAAGTTGGTACGACTCATATACTGATGCTACGATCATATGTTGCCTATCGTGATTTAGTCTTGCGAAGTTTGGCATCCTCTGAAGTTTTCCATGAGTCCATGGTATGGTTCATGCATTGATGTTACGACTTGTGGTATCTACTAGCACCCTGGGATCTGCCAACTTGACATGCTCTCTGGAATTCACCATGACTCCTTTGTACGAGTCGTATGTTTTCATCATGAACCATGTCTTCCAATCCTACTAGGAAATTAGGCAAGTGCACAACTTCTGAACTTTTCCATGACTCCTTGGTATGGCACATACCAAGGTTGCACGGATCGTACCATGAGTCATAATTGGACACAACATTTATGCAACTCCTTTGTATTTTATCAGATTGCAAGTTACATCTCATACCACCAAGGTGCGACTCGTACTGAGGTCTGCACTTGGCCCATTTTATGCACTTTTTCCCTTTATTTTCCAGAATCCAACTCCGAAACCCAATTTCCCTAAAAACAAGGTAAAACACCTCATATTTGTATAAACATACCTAAGACCAACAATTTATTATAAGTTTTAAGCATCAAATATGTTGTAAACCCATAACACATCACAGGGCATCAGGTTCTAGGGGCCTGAGGAGCATGATAGTAGAGCACGCTTTCCCAATCTGTAGGAAATATGGTAAGAACCATCCAGGAGAGTGCTTGGTTAGATTAGATATTTTCTGCGGGTGTAGGAAGCCCAGACACGTGCGTAGGGATTGTCCTGTGGCTAGGCAGAGCTCTATGATAGTAGAGGTCGTGCCCTAGCCACCACTTTAGCATCTCCAAAAGCTTTCCCATCTTAGTAGGGTGTCTCCTCTAGTGTGGGTGGCGAATAGCGCCTAAATAGGTTCTATACACTTTCTTATTGACAGGAGCAGGAGTGCTCACTCGATGTGGTTACCGGTATGTTATGAGTATTTCGTCATGATGTGTATGCATTGTTAGATCCAGGGGCTACATCTTTCATGAATCCTTATATTGCTATTAGTTTCGAAGTCAGTCCTGAAATTCTATAAGAACCCTTCTCAATCTCTACTCCTATCGGTGAGTCAATTTTATCTCCACGGGTATATAGAAATTGCGCTGTCACAATTTTTCAGAAAGTCACCTCAGTCGACTTAGTGGAGTTAGATGTGACCGATTTCAATGTTATATTTGGTATGGACTGGTTACATGCTTGTTATGCTTCAGTCAATTGTAGAACTCATATGGTGGGATTTCATTTTCTGAGTGATCCAGTCCTAGAGTGGAAGGGTAGTCCAGCTGTGCCTGTAGGTCACTTTGTTTCCTACCTCAAGGCCAGGAAGATGATCTCCAAAGGTTGTATGTACTATCTAGTTTGGGTCAAGGATTCTGCGTCCGAGACCCTGAATCTTCAATCAGTTCCTATTGTATGTGAGTATCCGGAGGTGTTCCTAGATGATCTACCAGGAGTCCCTCCCGAGTGGAAGATTGACTTTGGTATTGACCTTCTCCCTGATACGCATCCTATACCCATTTCTCCTTACAGAATGGCTGCAGCCAAGCTAAAGGAGATGAAATAGCAGTTGAAGGATCTCCTAGATAAGGGTTTCATCAGGCCTAGTAAGTCCCCATGGTGTGCCTCTGTTCTCTTTATTCAGAAGAAGTATGGTTCCCTTAGAATGTGCATTTATTATTGGCAATTGAAAAAGGTCAGAATCAAGAATAAGTATCCCCTCCCCAGGATTGATGACTTGTTCGACCAACTTCAGGGTGCTAAATTCTTTTTAAAGATAGACCTCAGATACGACTATCACCAGCTAGGAGTTGGGGAGAGTGAAATTCTGAAGACAACCTTTAGGACTCAGTATGGTCACTATGAGTTCGTAGTTATACCTTTTGGACTAACAAATGCTCCTGCAGCTTTTATGGACTTGATGAATAGAGTGTTCAAGCAATATTTGGATATGTTTGTGATTGTCTTCGTAGATGATATCCTCAAATACTCTTGGAGCGAGGAGGATGATGCTGCTCATTAGAGGACTATGTTGCAGACTCTCAAGGATCTCCAACTACTTGTTAAATTCAGCAAGTGTGAGTTTTGGCTGAACTCAGTATCATAGTAGGTCATGTGGTGTCTAGTGACGGTGTGCAGGTGGACTCTCAAAAGATAGAAGTGGTGAAGAATAGGTCTAGACCTATCTGTCCTACAGATATTAGGAGCTTTTTAGGTTTAGCTGGCTACTACATGAGGTTCGTAGAGGGATTTTCATTCATTGCAGAATTATTAACTATGTTGACCCAGAAGAAGGTCAAATATTAGTGGTCGGATGCTTATGAGAAGAGTTTTCAGGAGTTAAAGACTTGATCCACTTCAGCCCCAGTACTGACCCTATTGGAGGGCACATATGATTTCGTTGTGTATTATGATACCTCTATGATTGGTCTTGGTTATGTGTAGATGTAGCATGGTAAACTCATTGCTTATGCCTCTAGACAACTTAAGACTCATGAAAAGAATTACCCGATGCATGACCTAGCATTGGTAGTTGTGGTGTTTGATTTGAAGATTTGGAGGCACTATTTGTATGGGGTGCATGTAGATGTGTTCACAGACCATAAGAGACTTCAGTACATGTCTACTCAGAAGGACCTGAATTTGCGGCTAAAGAGATGGCTAGAGATTCTCAAGGACTATGACATGAGTTTCCTTTTATCATCCAAGCAAGGACAATTTAGTGGCAGATGATCTTAGTAGGCTATCCATGGAGAGTGTGTCTCATGTTGAAATTGGGAGAAAGGAGTTGGCGAAGGAGGTTTATAGGATTGCTCTTTTAGGGGTTTACCTTATAGATTCATTGGATGGTGGTGTTATTATTTAGAATGGGTCAAAATCTTCATTGGTGATGGAGGTTAAAGCAATACAATATGAGGATCCTATCTTAGTGAAACTAAAGGAAGCTATCCATAATCAAAAAGTGGAAGTTTTATCCCAAGGGGAGATAGTGTACTCCGATATCAACACTGATTATGTTTTCTGGCTGTAGATGACTTGAGAGAGTGAATGTTGAGTAAGGCTCATAGCTCTCAATACTTTATCCATCCAGGTTCCACCAAGATGTACTTTGATCTATGGGAAGTCTATTGGTGAAATGACATGAAGAAGGACATAACGGAGTTTGTGGCTAAGTGTCCGAATTTCCAATAGGTGAATGTTGAGCATCAAAGATCTGGAGGTATGCTTCAAGACATCAGCATTTCGACTTGGAAGTGAGAAGAGATCAGCACGGACTTCATTACAATATTGCCTTGTGCTCACTGAATATGACTCTATATGGGTGATTATGGACTGGTTGGAAAAATCAGCCCCATTTCCTACCAGCCAAAACTACAGATTTAGGAGTATTATTCTAGAATCTACATTTGGGAGTTGGTTTGGTTGCATGGAGTCCCTTTGTCCATTATCTCAGGTAGGGATACTTAGTTCACCTCTCAGTTTTGGAGATCATTTTAAAAGGGACTTGATACTTAGGTGAAGCTTAACACGGCTTACCACCTGCAGATAGATGGTTAGGCTGAGAAGACTATTCAGACTCTTGAGGACATGTTGAGAGCGTGTGTGATTGATTTGAAGGGTAGTTGGGATGATCATTTGCTTCTCACCGAGTTCGCCTACAATAATTGTCACTCTAGCATTCAGATGGCTTCGTTTGAGACTCCTTACAGGCGGAGGTGTAGGTCACCTATTGGATGGTTTGAGGTAGGTGAGGCTACATTGATAGGGCCATATTTGGTTCATAATGCTATGGAAAAATTTCAATTTATTAGACAGAGGCTAAAAACCGCTTAGATTCATCAAAAATCTTATGCGGATGTTAGGAGGAGAGAGCTTGAGTTTGAAGTCGATGATTGGGTGTTTCTGAAGGTGTCTCCTATGATGGGAGTCATGAGGTTCGGTAAGAAAGTGAAACTTAGTCCCTGATATGTTGGTCCTTATAGGATTCTGAGGCAAGTTGGCAAGGTGGCATATGAGTTGGAGCTACCAGTAGAGTTAGCTTCGGAGCATCCAGTTTTCCATGTATCTCTATTGAAGAAATGAATTGGTGACCCAGCCTTAGTTTTTTCGGTAGAGAGCATTGGGTGAAGGATAGCCTTACTTATGAGGAGGTTCCAATTGGGATCTTTGACCTTCAGATTAAGAAGTTAATAAACAAGGAAGTAGCTTCCGCGAAAGTTTTTTTGAGAAATCAACTTGTTGAGGGAGGTACGTGGGAAGTCGAAGCAGATATGATGGCTAGATACTTGTATCTTTCTTCTTCTGTCTCAGTTCCAGCATGATGTACCCGTTTCATTCTTAGTACTCTATTTAGTTTCATGTCAAGTTCATGTCTCTCAGTTTCTTTCATGTTATCACATGCATGTATATTTCATGAATTTAGTTTAATACTGTATCTTAGTATAGAGTCGATCACTCTGTCAGTTTTTCAGTCTATAGATTTCAATTCTAGGATTGTAGCTCTTTTCCTATATTTTCAGCTTACTTGGTCTCCATCCAAGGATGAATGTTCCCAAGGGGGAGGTAATGTAACACCCAAAAAATCCATACAATCAAGCCCTAGACTTGTAGAAAAATCTGCAGAAAAATCCTCAAAATGACTCGTTATACGAGGCGTGGCTTGAAGTAACGGGTTGTAGGAGCAGTTGTGGTGAGCAAAAGTTTCTCCCGGGCTAGTGATGATGACTCATGGTATGAGTTGTTAGAGGCTCCAACGAGTCAAGGTACGACTCATTGTAGAAAACAACAAGTCATGAAAGGCAGTCGTGGTTTGAGTCTGCTTAAGGGAAAACTGATGTAACGACTCATGATATGACTCTTTGCAAGATACAACGAGTCATGGTGAGGCACGTGGTTAGAGAACCAGAGAACTAGAAACTTCAACTGGCTAACAACGGAAGGAAACCGCGAGTCGTTGTTTGGTGGTATGACTCATGGTATGACTCGTGGTACGTGACAGTCACCTTTTTAATTACATTTTCCCAGTGGTATTTTGTAAATTCCTAAGCTTATAACCCCTAATTGATGTCATTTTGGGTTCTTAAAGAGTGATTTAAGAGGGTTTGACCTAGCCTAAGTCCTTATGGTTTCATAACTACAGCAGATTTGAAATCCTCTCTCAAGATAAAGGCTAGGGTTCTTCATCAAATTCTCTTCCAATCTTCTTGGGTTTTCAAGACAACTTTAGGAGCTAATTACTAGGTATGTAGGGTTATGAATGGGGTAATTATTCCACCCTCATGCCCAATTTCATTCCAAAGTCTATGATTTCAAGTCTCTAAGCATGCCAAGTTAAAATTCTAAGGTTTTACCCAATTTTCATGAAATCTTCCATGCTATCTCTATTGGTTTAATCCTCTCATGTTTCAATTGATGTTTTACAACTATTAGAGAAATTCAACCCTCAATTTACTTCCTAATGCATGATTTCAAGTTTATCAAGATTATGCCCTATTACGTATGATTAATGAATATCAAGCTTATGAGTCCATAATTTCAAGTATGCATGAATATCTGTGAATTCTTAACTTATTATTTCATAATTTCAAAGTTATGAAGTTTGATTCAAGCATGCATTATTTTCATGAAATTCAAGTTCAGATATCATGGCCAACTCTATGGCACCATTTCATGAATATTTCCCACATGTCAAATACTATTATGATTATGATTATGATCTCATGTTTCGGCTAGCCCATGCAAGTTCAAGTAGGTTTTCTCGATAATGATTTTGATCCATGTGCATATTTGTGGGAGTAGTGTCTAGTACCGAGTTGGCTAGGGGTTAAGGCAAAACCCAAATCTCAAAACTACATGCCACTGTAGGTATATATTCATGTTCAAACCCTATCGGGACACACAAGTGATATCACGCCTTAATCATTCCGAGCCTTGGCAAGCTTGGGACGGCTCTGCCCACTTGAGCGAGATAGTTGGGACATCATGTAATCTCTATCATGATGGCGCGGTTAAGACGAAGCCTCCCATTGTTCCTCATGTTTTCAGTTACTCATGTTTAGTTTATGAGTTTTTACTTATGATTTCAAGTATGACACGCTATATGATTTCTATTTCTAATCCTTGGGTCATTATGTTAAGACTATGATGAATAGATCATGATTTTTCTTATTTCAGGAATATGACTTTTATCATGTTGCTTTACTCTCATGTTCTATCTTGATTTATATTCATGTTTTCAGACTATCACTTTAATAGCCTATTTTGCTTTCTCTACATACTCAGTACATTCAAAGTACTGATCGCATAATCTATGCTATATCGTTTGATGATATAGGTCCGCGTGATCTATATCAGTCCCGTCATTAGCTCGCCCCGATCAGTCTAGCTTATCAGTCTTGGTGAGTCCTCATGATCTGAGGACATCAATTTTGATTATGTCTCTTTTGTGCATGTCTTTTAGTTTCAGACTCAGTGAGCTAGTTGAGGGTGTTTTCCTATTAGCTCATAAGATGTATAAAGGCTTTTCAGACAGCTTGTATAGATGGTTCAGCGATGTTGGATCCTATTTTCTTTTATGTTGTATTCCTATGCAGACTTCCATTTATTTCATTTTCATGCTTTATTTTCACTTAGCAAATGCTTTTGTTCATGCTATGTATATTCCATGGGTTAGCTTGGAGCCATTCGTGGTTCTAGGTTTCGTATCTCGATCTGAGGTCCAAGCTTGGGTCGTGACAAAAACATGGTTGTAATAACCGTAATTTAATAAAGGGTTATTTAGTAACCAAGCAATACAAGAAAAAAAGATAATAGTTAAAAATAATTGATAATAATAATAATAAGGGCCAAAGCCCAATTGAACTACAAAATGCTATTTTAGTTGGATAAGCAGGACGCAGAAAGGAAAAGAACATAGAAGAGGAGAGAAGAAAGGAAGAGAAAAGAGAAGAAATTAGGAGAAAAAGATAAGGATTTTCGATCCAAAGCATCAAGGTAATGATCCTAATCTTTTGCTTGAGTTTATTACGCGATTATAAGAAAGTTTATAGGATAGAACATGGAGAAATTTTGAAATATTGAGAAAGTTTAGACCTAGGGTTCTTCAACCTAAATCATCAATTTGAAAGGGAAAATGTTATCAAAATTTGATTTTGATTAATGTTTTGTAATCCTCTTATCAAGGAGAATCTGTTGGTGGTCATAGTTCAGGAATTCTTCTCTATTGACCAGAGTTGATTTTTTCGGTCAAACCTTTGACTGCGAATTTGACTTTTGTTAAAAACTAAGCAAACTTCTATTGAAGGGTTTTTGACCATTCTGAACCCATTTTAGTATGTTTTAGGTGATCTGGAGACTCGAGAGCATAGTTCTAAAATATTGGAAAGTTTGCTTGAGTTGTAAATTCGAGGTATGCGAGACTTTAAGCTTTGGTTCTTGCTTTTTAAACCTATTTTAAAAATTATATTTTTTCTGCCTGGTCCATGTGTTGGGACAAGCGTGTACTTGGCAGAATCGGTGGTCTTTAACGAACCGTATGTATATTACTTTGAGAAAAATATTGTTTTAAGGAAAATTATTTCATAATTGATTTGTGGTGTGGCATGGTCTTGTACCATGGCGTTGGGGCGTTGGATATCCTTCCTCGCTACCGTGATATAGTTACTAGGGGCATACATGCGCTACCTTAGCATGTTAGGGGCCTTGTACATGCTATTGTAGTATACTATTGGGGCATTATATATGCTGCCGAGGGCTAGCCGGGGTGTTAGGTTGATCTCTTTCACTGCCTAATGACAAGTCCTAAGTGTGAGTTGTATTGAGAGATATATATATCTATATATATAGTGATCTTGTTGAACATTTGTTTGGACTTTACTGAGTTTTATAATTTGGAAGTATATTTTTGTGCATATTACTTTTATGCTCGTTACAGTTGCATTTTTTAACACTTGTTCCAGGGGTATCAAAGTGGCGGGTCGAGGATCTTACTGAGTTATATTTATATATAGCTCACTCATTACTTGCATGACTATGCAGATTCTGTTACGGGAAGTGAGACTAGTGGCCGACGAGTCCGATTGCGTAGATTCTGTTGCTCAGGTGAGCCTTCACATCGATTCGTGGAGGCCATCACTTCAGCTTTATCTACTCTTTAGATATATATATATATATATATATATATATATATATATATATATATATATATATTTTCTTAGGGTTTTCATGCTCGATAGCTAAACTCATGTAACTCTATTAGATGCTCCATGGTCTTAGTGTAGGATTTGGTCTAGAGATACATTACTTAAACGGTCATGTGCTTATGAATTGAGACTTGATTTTGGTTGGATAATCATTTCATTTTTATGACTATTGATGTGTTTGGAGTTGCATATATTGTATTTCAATGCTTATATAAAAGGTTAAGAGTTTGGAAAATAGGTTCACCTGGTCGTGGTGTTAGCGGGTGTCGGTCACGTCTAGGGGGTATTTTGGGATGTGACAAAGTTGGTATCAGAGCTTAGACTTTAAGTCCCAGGTCATGGAGCAGTATTTAGTAGAGTCTTGTTCATGGGTATGTAGGTGCCCATACTCATGACCTCAAACATTTAGGATGTTTTCTCTTCTTTTATTCTTTATTCATGCGTTGAATTGATTCAAGTCTAATCTTGAAATATTTATTTCGCAAATGACTAAAAAACCGTGCATCTTCATCTGCTAGTCGATCAAAGGCACCAGTTGGACAGAGTGCGGGGCATGGTACTACCCCCGGTGGTAGTCGAGCTGGGCCCATCAAACAAGGGCTCAGAGTAGGGCACAAGCCAATCCTCAGCCTGAAATTATGAATGAGAGTCAGCCCCCAGTTGCTACTCTAGAGAGACTACAGGAACAGGTTGTTCAAGATGCTCCATCAACAGTGCCAGTTGTTGTACCTACTATTGCCTTGCATACAAATGTAGTAATGAGATTGTTGAATATGTTAGAGGCACTGGTGCCTAGTCATGGTGGACTTCCAGTTTCTCAAACTACTTCACAAGCGCAAACACAAGTTTAGTTGAATGTTGTAGCTGCACGGACACCCAGTTGACCCCTCAGCCGACTGTTCATTCAGTTGCAACTACTGGGTAGTCCAAAGATCTTAAGAATTTAATGGATCTTAAGCCACCCGAGTTCGATGTGATGCCAACTTCTATTGAGCCTCGGAAGTTCATTGATTGTTGTGAAAAGATACTGACTACATTAGGGTTGAAGGAGACTCGAGGTGTGGAATTTACCACTTTCCTGTTCTCAGGGTTTGCAGAGGCATGGTAGACTTCAGTTTAGAGAGGTAGATAAGTAGGGTTACCACGTATCACTTGGTCAGAGTTTTCAACAATGTTTAAGGACCGGTTCATTCCCTTGAGCAAACAAGACGACATGAGAAGTCAATTTAATAACCTGTTCCAGGGAGCTATGACATTTATAGAGTATGAGGCTAAGTTCACTAAATTATCTAGGTATGTTCCATTTTTAGTTGAAGACCCGAGGGAGTAGGTGAGACGATTCGTGGATGGACTTGAGCATCATTATCGTGGTTCTGTGATACGACATGTGCAGAGTGGTACCTATTCAGACGTAGTTGAAACTGCCCTCCGTTGTGAGTCCTACTTAGAAATGGAAAAAGCTGCGACAAAGCAAAAGGGGACGCAACACGGGCAGTTTTAGTGGTGCTCTATCTGGGGGAAAGAATGTCCATCATCATGGGTAATCTAGGCCTACGCAGTCAGAGTCAGTGGTACAATCTTCAAGAGGTGATAATCTAGCTAGACAGGGTTAACAACAAATGCAGAGAAAGGGTAACCACTCATATGATTCAAGTCTATATCAGAAGTTTCCTAATTGTGGTAGTCATCATGGTGGTCGTTGTTGGTCCTTGTTTTACTTTTGGTGAAAAGAGTTGAAAATGGAAATCGGTTGGAGCTCTAAATTTTAACTCTAAACTCTAAATTTAGAGTTAGAGTGAAAAAATAGAGATGGATTGGAGATGCCCTTACATGAACGTAAAATATCTCGTCGTGATGATATTTTTACGTCTTTGATTGATTTTTGGGATTTCACAAAAAAAAAAGAAAAAACCAAAGAATATTTTTATCCCTAAATATTATCCTAAGGGGAAATTTGGTACTATTCAGGCTACGACACATCTGTAGGGAATTGCTACAGGTACACCTGCTTAGGCTCAGCCAGCTAGGGCCGCTCAACAGGGTGCTCGTGGACAGGGTCGACAAGGTGCACAGGTTGCTCAGGGAGCAGGTGGACCACTGAGATTCTTCGCTATGGGAAGACAGGATATCGAGGCATTTAATGCAGTAGTCACATGTATTATCATTGTCAATTTTCATGGGGAACATGCTCTTATTGATCCTGGTTCTGTGTATTCGTGTGTATCTCCATCTTTTGCTATATTCTTAGAATGAAGAGTTGAGTATCTTATTGTGCCATATATGGTTATGACCCCAGTGGGGAAGACTTTGGTAGTGGATAGAGTTTATAAAGACTGTGTGATATCTATTCAAGATACGGACACTGTAGTTGATCTACTAGAGTTACCCATGTCTGACTTTGATGTGATTATGGGTATGGATTGGTTGTCATCATGTTATGCTTTAGTTGATTGCTACGCTAAGCTTATGCATTTTAATTTTCCTGGAGAACCACCTTTAGCGTGGAAAGGCTTGACTCCTGTCACCCAAGGAAAGATAATATCTTATGTAAAGGCACGTCGAATGATTAATCATGGGTGTTTGGGTTTTATTTCTACCGTTAATGATACTCGAGTAGAGGATGTTACTATTGATAGTGTTCCTATTGTTCGAGAATTTGTTGATGTATTTCCAGAAGATTTGCCTAGGCTACCCCCAATAAGAGAAATTGAGTTCAACATTGATTTAGTCCCAGGAACTCAACCTATTTCTATTCCTTCATACCGTATGGCTCCAACTGAGTTGAGAGAATTGAAGGTTCAACTCCAAGCGCTATTTGATAAGGGGTTCATCAGGCCTAGTGTATCGCCTTGGGGTGCACCTATGTTATTTGTGAAAAAGAAAGATGGTACAATGAGAATGTGCATTGATGTAATTCCTCGGAAGCCCTAAGATCAAACTCGGGAGTTGAAATGGAGCAAATTGGACATTCTGCACCAGATCACCAAACGGGTCGTTACTGGACCCATGGGGTTGACCACGAGTCATTAGACGACTCAGGTGAAGTACTCCCTTAATTTTTGGAATTTGTGATTTGAAGTCACTAAGGGCATGACCATGAGTCGTGGTCAGACCCCACGACTCGTTGAGTCAGCCGTGGTCAAGGTTGGAGAAGAGTCAGGGACTATTAGGCAGTGGAGATCACGAAAGGTGACCACAAGTTATAATGACGATCCATTAGGTCCCTCGTGTGGACCCTTTGAGAAAAAGTGGTAGTGCACTATATGACTGGAGGCCACGAGTCGTGGTCAAAGGTGACGACTCGTCCAGTCCCTTGTGAGGACTGGAAGTCTGTTTTTCCTTGCGAGTTTATTAAGGGCTTTTTTGTAATTCCTATGATCCTAAGGCCTAAACAATGTCGTTTTAAGTTATGAGTAGTGGGTTTTAAGAGGGGAAAATTTATTATAAGCTATTCCTATTCATGCATGCAAGAGTAGAAGTCTAGGGAGGGTGATCAAGGAAAATTCTTCAAGGTTCTTCATCAATTCTTCCTTGGGCGACCAAAGAAGTTATAGAATCAGATCCCTTCAAGTATGTAGGGTTATGAATGGGTGAATTTTTTCACATCCATGCCCAATCCCTCTCTAATTTATGAAAATCTATGAGTTGATTCTATGGGGTTTTAACCCAGTGCATGAATTCTCTAAGTCAACATCATGGGTATGATCTAAGTATGTTTTAATTGATGAATTATGATTCATGGGAACGTTTTATCATGCTTTCAATTACTAATCATGTTTACTAGTTTTACAAATTATGATGCCCATTCATGAAGGATTTATAAGTTGAGATTTGTGATGTATGATCAATTGTGATGAATTATTGATGAGAAAAGCATGTTTTCAAGATACCCATATTTATGATCATGTTTTCAAGTGAATCTAGTTATTTTCAAGCATGTTAAGTATTGGGCAAGCTCATATGTTCAAGTATGATTTATGATTCATGTTACTTAGCTTACCACATGGTTTTTGAGTCTAGACTCCTATTTTTACTCAGCTTATGGTATGGTTTGAGCCAAGGCTCCTCATGTATGATTTCAGATTTTTTATATATATGATTATTCATCTTCATCTCTAGACGATGGTCAGCTTCGTTGAAAAACGATAGAGAACATATGCATATTTTTGGGAGTAGTGTCTAGCACCGAGTATGCTATGGGTCAGTCAACCCTAAGCCTCAAAACTCCGAGCTAACGTAGGTATGTTCAGATTATCTGGGACCTCCTTCATGAGCTTCCCCCTCCCCAAGGGGCCTTTAGCTTGATATTAATATCATGGTAGTGTCTCTAGCCCTAACAAGGCTTTAGACGATTCTGCCCACTTAAGTGTAATAGTCGGGACCACGTAAGCTCTATCATGGTAATGTTGGTTATATGACGAGTCTCCCATTGTTCCTCATGTTTCAGTTATGCATGTTTATCAATCATGTTACATGTTTAAAACAGGTTTGACCCAATATTCAGTCTTTAATTATGATATTCAATTTTCAACTTTGGGTCATTCGGTTCAGTTACGATATTCATTTATGATCAGATCATGATTTCAGAAAAATAGCATGCCAGCCTTACTCTCAGAATCTTATCTTGATTATGTTTTACATTATGCATGTTTATGATTTTACTTACTTAAGAAGTTTTACTTACCTTGCATACTCGATACATTCCACGTACTGACCGCATAATCTTTGCGCTATCATTTCATGATATAATCCCCGGTACTCAGATTCAGCCTCATCCTTAGCCAGCCATTTAGTGTTAGCATCCCACATTTGTTGGTGAGTCCTCATATACTAAGGACCATGCTTTATTAGTTTTATTTATATATTCTGTATCAGACTTAGAGAGTTATTTGGGGTCTTGTCCCATTAACTCATTAGTATTAGAGGCTTTTCGAACATAAAAGGTAATCAACTTTAGATTCATGTATATTTCTGATGTTATGCTTATTTCAGACTTCCTCTAAGTTTATCATGTTGATCTCCTTCTTTTATGATTGAGTTAGATGTTATGTTCATGTCATGGGTCGACTTGGAGTACCTCAGGGTTCCTTGACCCATGTCTTGATCCGGACCTATGTTCGGGTCATGCAAACTTGGTATCAGAGCATTAGGCGTTGAAGTGTTCTGGGGTGTCTGAATGTTGCATTAAGTAGAGTATTTTTCATCGGTGTGAAGCGTGCCACACTTATGACGAAGACGCTACGAAACATTTAGGAAATGTTCCCTTCTTTCATGAGCTATGTCACACGATAAATTGTCTCTCTATCCTTCTAACTCGTGCTATACACATTTGCAGAATCATGCCTCCCCACAGAGTGAACGACAGGAGAAATGGAAAAGGCAATGGCTATGAGGAGGGCAACGGTGACGGGCACCAACAAGCCCCACCAGTTCATGAGAAGCACGCACCAGAGCCAACTGCCCATGCTGAATTCAGGGCAGCCATTCAGATGTTAACATAGGCCTTGAATGCTCAGGTCAACCAACAGGCAGTGGCGCCTTTCCCTCAGAACAAGAATGTGGCGGCAGCTAGAGTTAGAGTCTTCATGAGGATGAACCCTCCGGAGTTCACGAGGTCAAGGGTGGACGAGGATCCATACTAGTTCACTGAAGAGATTCTAAGGATCACCCAAGTCATGGGGGTGACTAATGGAGAGTGCATTGACTTAGCCTCTTATCAGTTGAAAGAGGTTGCACATATTTGGTTCAAGCAGTGGAAAGATAGTAGGGCGGCGGGAGCAGGCCCTATTAGTTGGGATGAGTTTCATGTTGCTTTTCTAGATCGGTTCTTCCCTCATGAAATGAGGGAGCTAAAAGAGGCCGAGTTTGTGAATCTAAAGCAGGGTAACATGACAGTTCAGGAGTATTCCTTGGAGTTCACCCATTTGTCTAAGTATGCACAATAGCTTGTGGTGGATCAGAGGGCTCGAGTGAGGCTGATTTGTACATGGAGTGGTGGACTACCTGGATAAGGATTGCAGGACCACCATGCTTCATCAGGATATGGATTACTCTCAGATAGTGTTGTACGCCCAACATATGGAGGCAATGTATCATAGAGGAAGAGAGGCCAAGAGGGCCAGGATAGATAGTTATGGGTTCTCGCAGTAGAGAACACGTGGTGGGCACCGTCAGCAGTCCCACCTGAGATCATCGGCCCTAGCATCTTCAGCCATGAGTGTGCCATCCAAACCTAGGCACAATCAGAGGGGACGAGCATCAGGCTCCAAGGGTCAGAGCAACAGGCCCGCAGATTCCAGTATTCCAATTTATGACCAGTGTGGTCGGAGGCACATGGGTCAATGTTTGGTGGGCACAAGTGCTCGCTTTGGGTGTGGGAAGCCCGGGCACATGCTTAGAGACTGCGCAACAGCTAGACAGGGCCATGATAGGGGTCGAAGCCCAGCTTCTAGTTCAGCAGCTCCACCAACATGCCCATATTAACAGGGAACATCTACTAGTCCGGGTGGTGGAAAGTTCCAGTACAAATTCTATGCCCTAGCACCCCGCTAGGAGCAAGAGGATTCCCCAGATGTAGTCACTAGTATGATACGAGTTTTCCACCTTGATGTTTATGCTTTGTTAGACCTAGGGGATACTTTGTCCTTCTTTACACTTTATATTTCTAGTAGCTTTGGAGTCAGTCCTGAAATCTTATCAGAACCCTTCTCAATCTCTACTCCAGTTGGTGATTCAATTATAGCTAGACGGGTGTATAAAAATTGTCCGATCTCAGTCCTTCAGAAAATCACCTCAGCAGATCTAGTAGAGTTAGCCATGACTGATTTTGATGTTATTCTCAGCATGGATTGGCTATTTGCATGTTATGCCTCAATTAATTGTAGAACCCGTGCAGTAGAGTTCTAATTTCCGGGTGAGCCAGTCTTAGAATGGAAGGGTAGTTCAGCTGTTCCTGTAGGTCGTTTCATTTCCTACCTTAAGGCCAGAAAGATGATCTCCAAAGGTTGTGTGCACTATCTAGTTAGGGTTAAGGATGCTACGTTCGAAACCCCGACTATTCTGTCAGTCCCAGTAGTATGTGAGTATCCAGAAGTGTTCCCTGATGATCTACCGGGTATTCCTCCCGAAATGAAAATTGATTTTGGTACTGACCTCCTACCCGACACTCAACCTATATTATTCCTCCTTACAAAATGTCTCTGGCCGAGCTAAAAGAGTTGAAAGAGAAGTTGAAGGACCTTCTAGTCAAGGGTTTCATCAGACCTAGCAAGTCTCCATGGGGTGCACCAGTTCTATTTGTCCGAAAGACGGATTGTTCCCTTTGGATGTGCATTGACTATTGGTAATTAAACAAAGTCACCATCAAGAATAGGTATCCTCTCCTCAATGTTGATGACTTATTTGACCAGCTTTAGGGTGCCAAGTGCTTCTCCAAAATAGACCTTAGATCCGGGTACTATCAACTCAGGGTTCGAGAGAGTGACATTCTAAAAACATCTTTCAGAACTCAGTATGGTTACTATGAGTTTGTAGTTATGTCTTTTGGACTAATAAATGCTCCTATAGCTTTTATAGATCTGATGAAGAGGGTGTTCAAGCCATATCTAGACATGTTCGTGATTATGTTCATTGATGACATCCTTATATACTCTCGGAGTGAGGAGGAGCATGCCGCTTATTTGAGAGTGGTGTTACAGACTTTAAAGGATCGTCAATTGTATGCAAAATTTATTAAATGTGGTTTTGGTTAAATTCTATGGCGTTCTTGGGTCATATGGTGTCTAGTAAAAGTGTGCAAGTAGACTCGCAAAAGATAGAGGGGGTGAAGAATTGGCCCAGATCGGTGATTCCTTCAGATATCAGGAGTTTCTTGGGCTTAGCTGGCTACTATCAGAGGTTTGTTGAGGGGTTTTTTTTATTGCAGCACCATTGACTAAACTGACCCAGAAGAAGGTAAAGTTCTAATGGTCGGAGGCTTATGAGAAGAGCTTCCAAGAGTTGAAGGCTCGACTCACCTCAGCACCGGTGTTGATCCTACCCAAGGTCACGGATGGGTTTATGGTTTATTGTGATGCTTCAAGGATCAGGCTTGGATGTGTATTGATGCTTGGAAAAGTTATAGCTTATGCTTCTAGACAATTGAAAGTGCATGAAAAGAATTACCCGACTCACGATCTTGAATTGACAGCGGTTGTATTTTCCTTGAAAATATGGAGACACTATTTTTATAGGGTCCACGTAAACGTGTTTATGGACCACAAGAGCCTACAATATGTGTTTACTCAGAAGGATCTTAATCTACGTTAAAGGAGGTGGTTGGAGCTACTCAAGGATTGTGATATGAGTGTCTATACCACCCGGTCAAAGCCAATGTAGTAGCGGACGCTCTTAGTAGACTATTTATGGAGAGTGTGTCCCATGTAGAGGAGGAGAAGAAGGAACTGGTGAAAGATGTGCCTAGACTTGCACGGTTGGCAGTTCGTTTGGTCGACTTGATATGTGGTAGAATAATTGTTCGGAATAGGACAGAATCATCCTTGGTGACTGATGTAAAAGCTAGACAAGACGAGGACCCTATCTTGGTGAAATTGAAGGAAGCTGTTCAGAATCAAAAGGTAGAGGTCTTCCCGAAAGGAGGGGATGGTGTGCTTCGATACTAGGGTCGGTTATGTGTTCCGGATATTGATGATTTGAGAGACCGGATGTCGCAAGAGGTTCAAGGATCCAGATATTCTATACATCCAGATTCCACCAAGATGTACTGTGACCTACAGGAAGTCTATTAGTGGAATATGAAGAAGGACATAGCCGAATTTGTGGCTAAGTCTCCAAACTGTCAACAGGTGAGGGTTGACCATCAAAGACCCGGAGGTGTGCTCCAACATATTAGCATCCCTACTTGGAAGTGGGAAGAGATCAACATGGACTTCAATATAGGTTTGCCTCGCATTTGCAGGCAGTATGACTCCATTTGGGTTGTTGTGGACAGGTTGACCAAAGCAGCTCATTTCTTAATGGTCAAAACTACCAGTTTAGCAGAGGATTATGCTAATTTATACATTCGGGAGTTGGTTCGGTTGCATGGAGTTCCCTTGTCCATCAAATCAGATAGAGGTACTCAGTTTACCTCTCAGTTTTAGAGATCTTTTCAAAAGGGATTTGTACTCAAGTCAAGCTTAGCACAATGTTTCACCCGTAAACAGATGGTCAGGCGGAGCAGCCTATTCAGACTCTTGAGGATATGTTGAGAGCCTGTATTATTGATTTCAAGGGTAGTTGGGATGATCATTTTCCTCTCATTGAGTTTGCATACAACAACATCTATCATTCTAGCTTTCAGATGGCTCCATTCGAGGCTCTCTATGGGCGGAGATGTAGATCGCCTATCGGTTGGTTCAAAGTTGGTGAGGCTACCTTGATAGGTCCGGATTCAATCCATGAGGCTATGGAGAAAGTTTAGTTGATAAAGGAAAGCTTGAAAACAGCTCAAAGTCGCCAAAAGTCCTACGCGGATGTGAGGAGAAGGGAACTTGAGTTTGAAGTTGATGATTGGGTGTTTCTGAAAGTGTCTCCCATGAAGGGAGTGATGAGGTTTGGAAAGAAAGGAAAACTCAATCCCCGATATGTTGGCCCATACCAGAATTTGAGACGTGTTGGCAAGGTGGCTTATAAATTAGACCTACCCTCAGAGTTAGCTTTAGTTCATCCCATCTTCCATATATCGCTCTTAAAGAAGTATTTGGGTGATCCAGCTCTAGTTGTCCCGGTGGATAGTGTCGGTGTGAAGGACAACCTTAGTTATGAGGATTCGATGGAAATACTGGATCAATAGGTTCGAAGGCTAAGAAACAAGGAGGAAGATGCAGTTAAAGTTTTATGGAGGAATCAGCATGTGGAGGGAGTTATGTGGGAAGCCAAGGCAGATATGATGGCTAGATACCCATATTTATTCTACTGGCTCAGCTCCAGCTTGAGGTATCAGTTTTTTCCCTAAAACTCTATTCAGTTTTGTGTTCAGCTCATGCGCCCAAGTTTCATTTATGTCAAGGTATGTGTGTATGGTTTGGGAATTTAGTTCAACCATGTAGTTTAGTTTGGAGGTAGTCATTCCGTCAGTTTTCAACTTAAATGATCAGTATTTTGAATATGATAATTGCAATTCTTTGCGTTTCTATATGTTTTCCAACATTCGAGGATGAATGTTCTCATGAGGGAGATATTGTAATGCCCCGGAAGCCCTAAGATCAGACATGAGAGTTGAAATGTAGAAAACTGGAAATTCTGCACCAGATCACAGAACAGGTCGTTACTGGACCCGTGGGGTTGACCACAAATAGTTAGGTGACTCGTGGTGAAGTACTTGCCTTAAGTTTTGGAATTTGTAATTTGAAGTCACCACAGGCATGACCACGAGTCGTGGTCAGACCCTACGACTCATTGAGTCAGCCGTGGTCAGGGTTGGACAAGGATCAGGGACTTTTGGGCAGTGAAGATCACGGGAGGTAACCACGAGTCGTGGTCACCAATGATGATCCATTAGGTCCCTCATGGGGACCCTTTGAGGAAAAGTGGCAGTGCACTTGATGAATGGAGGCCACGAGTTGTTGTCCAAGGTGACGACTCGTCCAGTCCCTCGTGAGGACTGGCAGTCTATTTTTCTCTGCGAGTTTATTAAGGGATTTTCCATAATTCCTATGATCCTAAGGCCTAAACTACGTCATTTTAAGCTATGAATAATGGGTTTTAAGAGGGAAAAATTTATTCTAAGTTATTCCTATTCATGCATGCAAGAGTAGAAGTCTAGGAAGGGTGATCAAGGTTAATTCTTCAAGGTTCTTCATCAATTCTTCCTTGGGCAACCAGAGAAGTTATAGAATCAGATCCCTTCAGGTATGTAGGGTTATGAAATGGGTGAATTTGTTCACAGCCATGCCCAATCCCTCTCTAATTCATGAAAATCTATGAGTTGATTCTATGGGGTTTTTAACTCAATGCATGAATTCTCTAAGTCAACATCATGGATATAATCTAAGTATGTTTTAATTGATGAATTATGATTCATGGGCACGTTTTATCATGTTTTCAATTACTAATCATGTTTACTAGTTTTACAAATTATGATGCCCATTCATGAAGGATTTATGAGAAGTTGAGATTTGTGATGTTTGATCTATTATGATGAATTATTGATGAGAAAAGCATGTTTTCAAGCTACCCATATTTATGATCACGTTTTCAAGTGAATCTAGTTATTTTCAAGCATGTTAAGTATTGGGCAAGCCCATATGTTCAAGTATGATTTATGATTCATGTTACTTAGCTTATCACATGGTTTTGGAGTACAAACTCCAAATTTTACTCAGCTTGTGGTATGGTTTGAGCCAAGGCCCCTCATGTATGATTTAAGATTTGTTATATATGGGATTATTCAACTTCATCTCTAGATGATGGTCAGCTTCATTGAAAAACGATGGAGAGCATATGCATATTTTTGGGAGTAGTGTCTAGCATCGAGTATGCTATGGGTAAGTCAAACCTAAGCCTCAGAACTACGAGCCAACGTAGGTATGTTTAGATTATCTAGGACCTCCTTCGTAAGCTTCCCCTTGCCCCAAGGGATCCTTTAGCTTGATATCGATATCTGGTAGCGTCTCTAGCCCTGGCAAGGCTTTAGACGGCTCTGCCCACTTGAGTGTAATAGTCGTGACCATGTAAGCTCTATCATGGTAATGTCAGTTATATGACGAGTCTCCCATTGTTCCTCATGTTTCAGTTATGCATGTGTATCAATCATGTTACATGTCTAAAGTAGGTTTGACCCTATGTTCAGTCTTTACTCATGTTACTCATCTAAAGTAGGTTTGACCCCATATTAAATGCTTGTATTGTATTCACTTCATCTTTAAAGTTTTTAATGGTGCAAAATGTTAGGACATACCAGAATTCTTTACTTGCTTGAGCCTAGAGAGGTAGAGATCAGGAAAAGAAAATTACAACAAAGCCTTGATCTTGATGATAATTGTATTAACTTGAGTTGTTGTCGCAGGATAGTTAAATTTGGAACAAATTGATAATGATTAAATTAAGATCACACATGAAACCTGACCCGGTGATTGAGTATAGTCATCCAATAGGGACGAACCAGTCATTTGGATGAACCCTAGTTATCAGTTCTACAAGTAAGTATCGGGATAGACCACTAGTGTAAAACCCGAAGTAGTTAAGGATCTATGGGGAAAACTTACCCTAGTTAATTGCATTGATGGAATCAACATTCAATTTTTCAACATTGATACTTGTTACTTTTATAATCCCCCCCCCCTTTAGAAGATAATTGACTTAAAAGCTTAGATACTTTCATTTTTCTATTTCCTTTCATATTCCCTGTAGGATCGACCCCAACCTCTAGTAGGGTTCTTTATCAACAATGTCTGCTTCATACTTCAGTAGGAGGTGTGGTTTGAGCATTATCAAAAAGTGGCGCCATTGCCGGGGAATACGGTTTAGGATTAGATTAGTTGCTTGTGTTTAACTTTTAGTCTTTATTTCCTATTCTATTGTTTTTCTTCTATTTTCTGATGTGTCACAGGGAAGCATGGTGAAACAAGAGGCCAAGATGTGACGACGGTCTCAACAGGTATCTTGATGACGTCTGAGTAATCAAGATACCCGTGTCGTGCCGCGACGCTAAATCAGGCGCTACTTGGGAGGCAACCCAAGATAATTTTTTTATTTTTATGTGTTTGTTCAAGTGTGCAGGTGATAGGTCATAATTTTCAACAAAAATTGAGCTTAAACAGTGAAATCAGGGTGCAAAACTGATGGACGAGCACAGATGGCATCGCGTAGGCCAAGCAGCAGAAGGCCTGGCGCGAGGCGCAGACACAAGTGTCGCACAACCTGGCACGAAATGCAAGCAACACCAAAGCAGCAAGAGGCGCGATGCGTGCGAGTGTTGGTGCGTCCAGGCGCGCATATGTTGGTGCATCCAGGGGGCCCCACGCAGTAGTTCTGCCATGTTTAGCGCCGCGATGTGGGCAAGTGTTCCAGGCGTAAAAAATTCAGGGCAAAGATGTAGTTTCCAACTTTGAGGAGCATTTTAAAGGCCTACACCTAAAAATTTCATCTCATTTTCACAAGAGTCGCGCCGCACCCCTCAAATTTCCCAACCAAACTCTCTCAAAACTTCATCTATTCATCAAAATCTTACAAATTTTTTCACCCAAATCACAAAGTATATCATTTTTCTTGTGAAACCTCCACAAATGGCACCAAAAGTAAACAAAGGGAAAGGAGTGGCTTCTTCAAGCCATGGTTCAAAAAGAGCAAGGAGACCTAGTAAAGAGGAGCATGAAGATGTGAGTATGGCACCACCACCATTGAGGCGATATGATCTTCGTTGGGTCATGGAGAAAGAAGGTAAAAAATGGTTCAAGGAACATAAGGAATCTAAATACTCACATGATATGTTTATTGATAGAAATTGCTTGTCACTAGTTTTCCCTCACATGGTAGATAGGATACTCACCCTTGGTCTTGGTTTTATGTTTAATGCACCGGGTGACTGTAATTTGAATATGGTTAGAGAATTTCTTACGAATTGGATGCCAAAGGAAAGGTCAAACCAAGTTAAAATTAGGGTTAAATTATTGAGTTTGCACCTAGGCTTTGAATAGATTACTTGGGACACCTAATGTTGACCCACAACCCTTTGTTGACATGGTGAAGAAACCTCCATATAGGAATATTAGACATACTCTGTGTGGCCCAAACTCTGTTGCACGATGGACTCGCCACCAACAATTTGGGTATCGTGCTCTTCCATATGCTCACTTAAGTAGAGAGGCACGAGTTTGGTTACAAATAATATGTGCTTGTTTAGTGCCCGGAAAACATGTAACCGATGTGACTAGAGAAAGAGTATGTCTTGTATATACGCTAATGACTGGAGTACCAATTAATGTAGGGGTGCTCATTAAAAATGTGTTGAAAAGAGCAAGCGTAAAGAAAGGTCAAAACTTTGGATTTGGGGGTCTCTTGACCCGACTTTTGCGGGGGCACAACATTGAGGAGGAGGAAGCGGAGCATAGACCTGATTATGATCCTAGGGGGGTTAATGTGACAAAAACAAAGGAACCCGAGAGTATAAATAGTCCAGCCTTTATTATCAGTGAGCGCAATGCGTGAATTGACAACATGTTGAGCCACTTATACAGTATGCAAATGCTCTAGCTGAGGATGAATGTTGCGCTCACTGACAACATGTTGAGCCACTTATACAGTATGCAAATGTTCTAGCTGAGGATGAATGGTGTGACTGAGGAGCAGCTACAACAGCTTAACATAGACTATCCTCTGAGCGAGCACTCTTGATCCCTTTGCAGAGTTGGGCCTGGGTACGAGGAGCCTCTTGATGATGATGTGGCCACGGAAGACGAGATGGAGAGAGTAGACTCAGATATAGAGTCTAGTGATGATGAGGAGGAGGATTATGAGATGGGGAAAGTTGCTCTTGCCCCAACAGATTACGAGGACTAGAGGCCGAGGGAATTCTTCTTTCACTATGTTACTTTATGCTTATTTATTTTAGCACTGGGGGCAGTGTGACTAATTAAATATGGGGTGGGAGAAGTGAACTTTATATTATCATGCATTCCTTAATTGCTAAATTTGCACATGGTAGGCCTAATTTTTTTGGGATTTATGATTTATCATGCGTGCTTGTTGGTTTGTAGTATTTTTTTTAGTTTTATTTTGTTTTAGGTTCCTCTGGTTTTTGTTTTCGGTACTTTTCCGGTGGATAGTCCCTTAGAACCGATTAGAGAATCTAGATTTTTTAAATTTTTTTAGTCATTGAGTCATGACTTTTTCCGATGATAGATGGATGACGACTGTCTTAAGGGTAAGTTATTCATTAGGAAGAACAAAAACTTGGATCCTATGAATTCTAGGTTCTTCACTTTATGTATCATTTAGACTTTATTAAATTCACTCAAAAATTCATGAAAAAGATAGGAACACTTAGTCTTTTGGGAACTTGACTCTTGTAGTTGAGAAAATGGGCTTAATTATGTTATGCATTGAATATGAATATATGTGTTTATGTGATCTTGATTTCCATTGTTAAACCATTTTGTGCCAATGTTTGAGGAATTTTTTCTATAATCCATACTAGCAAATTGATGTCTAGAACTTGCCTAGTGTGTGTGCGCAAAGAGAAATAAGAATGATGGATTTAGGAAGTGATATAGGCATTTCTTTGGTAGCCTTGTTTTTATCCTATTTTACCTAATCTGATTGTAATTATCGTAGTTAGCAATGTTGAGCCTTAGCCTATTCTTTTGATATCCATATTATAAGCTTAATCTCATTTTGTTTTATTGACTTGTATTTGATCCAAATGATCCTTGAGCAGTTTAATGAAAAATTTTGTATGAAATGAGCATAATTGGAGAAGTGAAGTGAAAATCTTAAAAGTGTGGAAATTATAAGAAAAGAAAAGGGAGAAAAAATTGGTAAACAAGGAGGGTGATGTTAGTGGGAAAAAAAGAAGAAGAAAGAGATATGAAAAAAATGTGCAAATGAGCTCAATGTTGAAAGAAAAAATCCCACTAGTTACCTAAGTTGTATATTGATAAATAAAAGGAGGTATAAGGAGAAAAATGGGAAATTGAAGAAAGTGTTAAAAATTAAAGTGTTGTGAAGTATTAAAGTGCTTAGGGAGCTTAGTCACTATCTTGGCCAAGTAGTTCCTACCCGTCCCTTAGCCTACAATACATCCAAATTTAAAGTCCTAATTGATCCTAGATTAAAAGTTCTATATTAGTGGAGTATTACACTAAGGGAAGGCCTATGGGTCGTCTTTTGCATGCATGTTGAGTTCTTTGGGAGAGTGAGAGGAAATTGTTATATTTATGCCCAAGTTAATATTGTTTTATATCTTGTGTATGAAAAGGCATCTCTCCAAATTGTGAGGGGCGCAAGGGTAAGACTTTGGTGAATCTTAATTGCTAAATTATATATGATTCATGTTGGCCTAAATATGTCATAATGAGTTAGTTTTCAAAAGCTAAGTGAGTTCGAACTTTGATATTTTAATGTTGATCCTATATACATGCAATTGAATTGTTTGAGCTTCATTGATTTGTCTCATAATCCTAAGTGTAAGTATACCTGTTCGTTGGAAGAATTTTGTGCTTAAAAGTGAGAAGGGAAGTAGTAGATTGTTCGAGGACGAATAATAGTTTAAGGGTGGGGTGTTGATGAAGTGCATACTTACGCACTTCATAGACATATTTTGCCCCTACTTTACTATGTTTTGAGAATAAATTATGTGTGTTTGCATGTGTTTATGTTTATATATTTGTGAAATTGGCTAACACACATGATTAGATACTTTCAGGGCTAAATATGATAGATTTGAACGTATTTGAGGCTTTTGGAACACATGTGAAGAAGAAGGACTAAGCAAAGAAAGAAGGTGGTGTGATTTGAGTGTTATCAAAAAGTGGTACCGTTGTCGGGGAATATGGTATATTAATTGCTTATGTTTAACTTTTAGGCTTTATTTCCTATTCTATTGTTTTTCTTCTATTTTATGATGTGTCACAGGGCAGCATGGTGAAACAAGCGGCCAAAATGTGACCACAGACTCAACAGGTATCTTAATTAAGTCTGAGTAATCAAGATACCTGTGTCGTGCTGCGACGCTAATCAAGCGCTACTTCGGAGTAAACCCAAGATAATTGTTTCATTTTTATGTGTTTGCTTAAGTGTGTAGGTGACATGTCATGATTTTCAACAAAAAATGAGCTTAAACAGTGAAATCGGGGAGCAAAATTGCTGGATGAGCACAAATGGCATCGCGCAGGCCAAGCAGCAGAAGGTCTGGCGCGAGGCGCAGACACACGTCCCACACAGCCTGGAATGAAATGCAAGCAACACTGAAGCAGCAATAGGCGCGATGCGTGCGAATGTTGGCGCATCCAGGGGGCCTCGCGCAGCAGTTCTGACGCGTTTAGCGCCGCAACGCGGGCAGGTGTTCCAGGCGTAAAAAGTTCAGGGAAAAATTGTAGTTTCCAAATTTGAGGAGCATTTTAAAGGCCTACACCTAAAAATTTCATCTCATTTTCACAAGAGCCGCGCCGCATCCCTCAAATTTCCCAACCAAACTCTTTCAAAACTTCATCTATTAATCAAAATCTTACAATTTTTTTCACCCAAATCACAAAGTATATCATTTTTCTTGTGAAACCTCCACAAGTGGCACCAAAAGTGCACAAAGGGAAAGGAGTGGCTTCTTCAAGCCATGGTTCAAAAAGAGCAAGAAGACCTAGTGAAGAGGAGCATGAAGATGTGAGTATGACACCACCACCATTGAGGCAATATGATCTTCGTTGGGTCATGGAGAAAGAAGGTAAAAAATGGTTCAAGGAACATAAGGAATCTAAATACTCGCATGATATGTTTATTGATAGAAATTTCTTGTCACTAGTTTTCCCTCACATGGTAGATAGGATACTCACCCTTGGTCTTGGTTTTATTTTTAATGCGCCGGGTAACTATAATTTGAATTTGGAGAGAGAATTTCTTGCAAATTGGATGCCAAAGGAAAGGCCGAAACAAGATAAAATGAGGGGTCAAATTATTGAATTTGCACCTAAGTCTTTGAATAGATTACTTGGGACACCTAATGTTGACCCACAACCCTTTGTTGACATGGTGAAAAAACCTCCATATAGGAATATTAGACATACTCTATGTGGCCCTAACTCTATTGCACGGTGGACTCGCCACCAATAATTTGGGTATCATGTTTCACTTCCATATGCTCACTTAAGTAGAGAGGCACGAGTTTGGTTAAAAATAGTATGTGCTTCTTTAGTGCCCGGAAAACATGTAACCCATGTGACTAGAGAAAGAGTATGTCTTGTATATGCACTAATGAATGGAATGCTAATTAATGTGGGGGTGCTCATTAAAAATGTGTTGAAAAGAGCAAGGGTAAAGGAAGGTCAAAACTTCGGATTTGGTGGTCTCTTGACTCGATTTTTGCGGGGGAACAACATTGAGGATGAGCAAGCGGAGTATAGACCTGCTTATGATCCTAGGGGGGTTGATATGACAAAAACAAAGGAACCCGAGGGTATATGTTACACCCCGTAAATTCTTGACATTTAGATGGCCTATTCGCATATTGGTTAAGAGTTTTAGAATGCCATACAGTCTAGAAAAAGGCCCGGGGGAAGATCGGACAAGCGCCACGTCGAACCATCGCAAGAGGAGGGTGGGCAGACCCCCTCTGCGATGGCCAACGTGTCACGGAGGGCTCACCTCCGCTATGGCCAACGTGCCACGGAGGTGAGGTTTAGCCTCAAGTATATAAACCCCTCCACTTTGGTTTTACCTCATTTTAACTTATAATTTCCAGAAAACAAACCAGAAAAATAGAGGGCACGAGAGGTTTAGTGAAATTTACTTCCATTTACGCTATTAAACGCGGTCCAAACAAGAACTAATCTTGGGTAGTGAAGTATTAAGCTACCGGAGCATCCCTGCGGAGTTAGTTTCATGAAATTCGGCCGGCAAACCATCGTCCTACCGAGCTAATGTAAGTGGAACTGCTCCAAATTAGTGTCAATATACTCCTATCCCTAAAGTGAGTATTTCTCCCTTCTAGACTTCCGAGAAATAGCGAGTTTTCTGCTGTTTTTTGATAAGTCAAAGTTTGGGCGATATATATATTCAAAGTAGTGTTTTCTTCCAGAATATTGATGGATTTACTTCTAATTACTATGTATATGAATGTAGCTGGAAGAAATAGCTGGATATTGGCCGAGTTATGTTAGTTAGTCCAGAAGCCAGAAACTGAGGTATGTAAAGCCAGTTTCTTCGGCAAGCTAGTAGTTTCGGTATAGTAAAATAGTTCAAGTGCCAGTAGAATGTTTCAGAAGCCGTATATTATGTTTAGTATAAATTTTAGTATGATGTTAGAAACATCATGTCATGTGTAGCGTGAAACTTACTAGCACGATATAAATTCTAGTAGAAAGTTTCAAAAACAGTACAACATGCCCAGTATGTAATCTAGTAAAGTACGCTAGGATATTATCGTGTTCAGCCGAAACTTAATAAAGCAATACAAGTTCCTGTAAAGTATTTCAGAAATAGAATAGTAGCTTAATATGAATTTTAGAAAGCATGTTAGAAGTAGTAAATCATGTTTACCATGAAACTTAGTTATACAACATGATTTCCAGATGAAATATTATATCTTGTTTCAGTATCAGATTCAACACAGTATGATAGAAATTATATATATGCCATTATCAGTTTCAGCATGTACTATATATATACACACACATTACTATCACTAGTTTCAGCATGTAGCATACGCAGTTAGTATTACTAGTTGAGACTTGATTGTATTGTTTTGGGCTGGATTACCTAGCATTCATGACTGCCCCAGGGTTAATAGTTTTATCGACTCATCCGCCAGAGGGAGAGGATACTTCTCTCAACGGAGTGGCATGCCGTCCCCTAGGGGACGAAGATGGGATGCCAGTTTCCCCATATTTTGCCTTGGTCGGCTTTTATACACCCCCGTCGAGTGGGTACTCCCGGGGTGTTGATTCAGGAGTCCTCCAGACTCAGGTACACTTATAGTCAGGGGCTCAGGGGGGCCAAGTGCATACCCAGGGGACCGATAGGATGCTTATAGTTACTATGGGAGATGGGATGACCGGGTAGGGGTATAGATTGCGTGTTGGTTGTTCCTTTCGGCTTATGGGGGCTAGGTAAGGTTTATATGTGCTATGTTATGTTGTGTTATGCTATATTATGCCATGTTACATTAGTTATGAATAGATCGATAGTAGAATGCCACGTTATCAGGTACGACTCCTACTCCTTTCAGCATAGCTGAGGACAGTCTTAAACTCATACTTTCAGTCAGTTACAGTCTATTTCTTTCTATTTCAGTTCTATCAGTTATATTGCTTGTCTTCAGTATTTTCCAGTGGTTGCTTTGCATACTCAGTACCAGCAGTACTGACGCCCGTTTTGGGGCACTGCATGACTTGCCTGCAGGTACTCATAGACGAGGAGCCGATCCCTCATGATTCCAGTCAGCACACAGAGTCATCAGCTCCTGTCATCCGGAGCTAGACAGCTAGAGGTTTATTCCTTTTCTTTTGTTGTACCGTATGGGTAGGCTAGGGCCCTGTCCCGACCATCTTATCAGTATTCTTAGAGGCTTGCAGATTGTATATTCCCTATGGTTAGCTATATCGATCGTGTGAGGCCGTGTGTATGTTTTACTTGTTTATGATGGCCGTGTGGGGCCTTATTCAGTTGGTAGTGGTGACCTTGGTGGTCACATAGCAGTTTAGCACTTATTTTATTGATTTAGAAGTAACTAGACAGCATGGTGGCCTTGTCGGCCCGTATAGGTTCCCTATTGATTTAGTTGTTCGGGGTAGCTGTTGTTTTCTTACAGGTGGCTATAGGCCTAGTCGGCCGGAGGCTGTATTTATAGCCGTTATATAGCCCGTCATTTTCTTGAATCCAGGGTTAGAGCCAGCCTGACACCAGAAGTGCTTAGGCTCAGCTAGTCCAGCAGTCCAGGTCCAAGTAGGGCACCAGGTGTCAGTCAAGCCTCCCAAGGCGGGGCGTGACAGTATAAACAGTCTAGTCCTTACTATCTATGAGCACAATGCGCTAATTGACAACATGTTGAGCCATTTGTACGGTATGTAAATGCTCCAACTAGGGATGAATGGTGTGACTAAGGAGCAGCTACAACAGCTTAACATCAACTACCCTCTGAGAGAGCACTTGCGAGCCCTTTGCAGAGTTAGGCCTGGATACGAGGAGCCTCTTGATGATGATGTGGCCATGGAATACGAGATGGAAAGAGAAGACTCGGACATAGAGTCTAGTGATGATGATGATGATAAGGATTCTGAGATGGGGGAAGCTGCTCTTGCCCCCATAGATGACAAGGAGAAGAGGCCTAGGGAGTTCTTCTTTCACTCTATTACTTTATGCTTATTTGTTTTAGCACTGGGGACAGTGTGACTAATTAAGTATGGGTTGGGAGAAGTAAACTTCATATTACCATGCATTCCTTAATTGCTAAATTTGCACATGGTAGGCCTAGTTTTTTTGGGGGATTTATGATTTATCATGCATGCTTGTTGGTTTGTAGTATTTTTTTTAGTTTTATTTTGCTTTGGGTTCCTTCGATTTTTATTTTCAGTACTTTTACAGTTGATAGTCCCTTAGAACCAATTAGAGAGTCTAGATTCTTTTTATTTTTTAAGTCATTGAGTTATGACTTTGCTCGATGATAGATGGATGATGACCGTCTTAAGGTTAAGTTAGTCATTAGGAAGAACAAAAACTTGGATCCTATGAATGCTAGGTGCTTCACTTTAGGTATCATTGATACTTTATTAAATTCACTTAAAAATGCATGAAAAAGGTAGAAACACTTAGTCTTTTGGGAACTTGACTCTTGTAGTTGAAAAAATGGTCTTAATTATGTTATGCATTCAAGATGAATATATTTTTTATGTGATCTTGATTTCCATTGTTAAACCATTTTGTGCCAATGTGAGAGGAATTTTTTATATACTCCATACTTGTAAATTGATTTCTAGAACTTGCCCGGTGTGTATGCAAAGCGAAATAAGAATGACGGATATAGGAAGTGATATAGGCATTTCTTTGGTAGCCTTGTTTTTATCCTATTTTACCTAACCTGATTGTAATTATCCTAGTTAGCAATGTTGAGCCTTAGCCTATTCTTTTGATAGCCCATATTACAAGCTTAAGCCTGTTTTGTTCTATTGACTTGTATTTGATCCAAATGACTCTTAGAGCACTTTAATGAAAAGTTTTGTATGAAAGGAGCATAATTGGAGAAGTGAAGTGAAAATCTTAAAAGTGTGGAAATTAGAGGAAAAGAAAAGAGTAAAAAAATTGCTAAACAAGGAGGGTGATGTTAGTGGGAAAACAAAAAGAAGAAAGATCTTTGAAAATAAAAGAATGATGATGAAATAATGTACGAATGAGCTCAATTTGAAAGAAAAATCCCCACTAGTCACCTAAGTTATAAATTGGTAAATAAAAGGAGGTATAAGGAGAAAAATGGGAAATTGAAGAAAGTGTTAAAAATCAAAGTGTTGCGAAGTATTAAAGTGCTTAGGGAGCTTAGTCACTATCTTGTCCAAATAGTTCCTACCCGTTCCTTAGCCTACATTACATCCAAATTTAAAGTCCTAATTGATCATAGATTCAAAGTTCTATATTAGTGGAGTATTACACTAAGGGCAAGCATATAAGTCGTCTTTTGCATGCATGTTGAGTTCTTTGGGAGAGTGAGCATAAATTGTTATATTTATGCCCAAGTTAATATTGTTTTATATCTTGTGTGTGAAAGGGCATCTCTCCAAATTGTGAGGGGCATAATTGTAAGACTTTGGTGAATCTTGATTGCTAAATTTCATATGATTCATGTTATCCCAAATATGTCTTAATTAGTTAGTTTTCAAAAGCTAAGTGATTTTAAACTTGGACATTTTAATGTTGATCCTATATGCATGCGAGTGAATTGTTTGAGCTTCGTTGATTTGTCTCATGATCTTAAGTGTAAGTAAACCTGTTCGTAGGAAGAATTTTATGCTTAAAAGTGAGAAGGAAAATAGTATATTGTTCGATGACGAATAATAGTTTATGTGTAGGGTGTTGATGAAGGGCGTAGTTACACACTTCATAGACATAATTTGCCCGTACTTTACTATGTTTTGAACACATCATAGACATATTCTGCCCCGTACTTTACTATGTTTTGAGAACAAATTATGTGTGTCATGTGTTTATGTTTATATATTTGTGAAAATTGCTAACACACATGATTGGATGCTTTTAGGGATAAAAATGATGGATTTGAACGTATTTGAGGCTTTTGGAACACATGTGAAGAAGATGGAATGAGCAAAGAAAGAACAAGGCCAAAATAGTGTATTGGCGCTGCAGGTCGCGCAGGCACTCCAACAAAATGAAAGGCGCGAGGCGCAGGCCTTGCTGGGCGACCAGTGGCGCGACGCGTTGGCCTTTCTACGCGATGTGGCACCAATGTTGCGCGATGACAAGCATGGTGCGCTGGCCTTGTCTTGCTGCCAAGAAGGTTATCCCACTTCAAGTATGAAAAGGAGCTACAAGTACGAATCAAATTTGAGAAGGAACAAGAAAAGCATCAATCTACTACTATAAATACCCTTTTATTTTTATGTAATAGGGGAGTCTTATAATAACTTTTTGATAAGGGTGGAAAATACGATTGTAAGGTTTTATTTTTACAAAATACTTTGAGACACATATTGTTGAATTGTTATTCCATATTTTTGCAATAAACAAGTGAGTTTCTTCCTATCATCGTTGTAAGTATAATTTATTTCTTTTGTCTATGAATGCTATTAATTTACTTATAAACATGATAGGCTAAAACCTCCACATCTAGGATTGTGGAAACCATGGTGAACTAACGAACTAGGGTTTGCACGAAGTGATTCTAAACCAATACTAAACGCTTGTATTATGTTCTCTTTATCTTTAATGTTTCTTAATGGTGCACAATATTAGGACATGCCTGAATTCTTTACTTGCTTGAGCTTAGAGAGTTAGAGATTAGGAAAAGAAAATTACAACAAAGCCCCGATCTTGATGATCATTGTATTAACTTGAGTTGTGGTCGCAGGATAGTTAAATTTGGAACAAATTGATAACGGTTAAATTAAGATCACTCATGAGACCTGACTCGGTGATTGAGTATAGTCATTCAATAGGGACGAACTAGTTATTTGGATGAACCCTATTTATCAATTCTACAAGTACAGTATTGGGATAGATCACTAGTGTAAAATCAGAAGTAGTTAAGGATCCATAGGGAACACTTACCCTGGTTAATTGCATTAATTTGGAATCAACATTCAATTTTTCAACATTAATACTTGTTACTTTTATAATTTCCCCCCTTTAGGAGATAATTAACTTAAAAGCTTAGATACTAGCATTTTTCTATTTCCTTCCATATTCCCTGTGGGATCGATCCCAACCTTTAGTTGGGTTCTTTATTGAAAACGTCTGCTTCATACTTCAGTAGGTGGTGTGGTTTGAGCATTATTAATATTCAGTTTTCAGATTTGGGTCATTCAATTCAGTTACGATATTCATTTAGATTAGATCATGATTTCAGAAAAATAACATGCCAGCCTTACTCTCAGAATCTTATCTTGATTATGTTTTACATTATGCATGTTTAATGATTTTACTTACCTTGCATACTCGGTACATTCCACTTACTGACCGCATACTCTTTGTTGTATCATTTCATGATACATGCCCCGATACTCAGACTTAGCCTCATCCATAGCCAGCCTTTCAGAGTTAGCATCCCACATCTATTGGCGAGCGCTCATCTCCCGAGGGTCATGCTTTATCAGTTTTATTTAAGTATTCTGTATCAGACTTAGAGAGTTAGTTGGGGTCTTGTCCTATCATCTCATTAGTATTAGAGGCTTTTTGGACATATAATGTAATCAACTTCATATTCATGTATATTTTTGATGTTATGCTTATTTCAAACGTCCGCTAAGTTTATCATGTTGTTATTCAACTTTTATGATTGAGTTAGATGTTATTTTCATGCCATGGGTTGATTTGGAGTCCCTTTGGGTTCCTTGTCCCGTGTCTCGATCTGGGCCTATGTTCGGATCATGACAATTTACTACAGATAGTTGAATAAGGCGACAATCAAGAATAAATATTTGTTGCCTTATATTGATGATTTATTCAATCAGTTATAGGGTGATACTCACTTTTCCAAAATTGACTTGAGATCAGGTAACCATCAGCTGAGAATCAAGATTGAGGATATCTCTAAGACAACTTTTTGGACCAGATATGGGCAATTTAAATTTTTGGTGATGTCTTCGGGTTGACTAATGCACCTGCAGCATTTATGGACCTCATGAATAGGGTATTCAAAACATACTTAGACCATTTTGTGATTGTGTTCATTGATGACATTTTGGTCTACTCTTGAAGTGAGGCAAAACATGAACAACACTTGAGAGTTGTGCTACAAACACTTAGAGAATGAAAGCTTAATACCAAGTTCTCGAAATATGAGTTCTATTTGGGCACAGTTTCCTTTTTGGGACGCGGTGTCTCATGGGATGGAATCCAAGTTGATTCAAGGAAGATTGAAGTAGTTCAAGATTGGCCTCGACCCAGTACTCTTATAGAGATATGCAGCTTCTTAGGACTGGCTGGATATTACAGAAGGTTTGTAGAGGGCTTCTCAGAGATAGCCGCTCCATTGACACGTTTAAATTAGAAAGGTGTAGTATTCCAATAGTCTGATGGATGTGAATAAGTTTTTCAGAAATTAAAGACCGTATTGACTACGGCTCTAATTTTGACGTTACCTACAGCGGAGGGTGGTTTCAACATTTATCGTGATGCGTCTCGATTAGGATTGGATTATGTCTTAGTGCAGAGTGGTAAAGTGGTGGCATATGTATCTCGACAACTAAAGATTCATGAGAATAATTATCCGACTCATGACTTGGAATTGGCCATAGTCGTATTTGAACTGAAGATCTGGCGTCACTATCTTTATGGTGAGCCATGTGAAATCTATAATGATCATAAGAGTATACAATACATATTCAAGAAAAAAGATTTGAACTTGAGACAATGACGATGGTTAGAGTTACTTAAAGATTATGATCTTACCATTTTGTATCACCCTGGGAAGGCAAATGTGGTGACGGATGCCTTGAGTAGAAAGTCTATGGGTAGTTTGGCCTAGTTCACTATTGAAAAGCGATTTATGGTTATGGATATTCAAGCATTGGCCAATCGGGGATTTCGAATTGATTATACAATGACGGGCAAGTTAATAGCGAGTATGGTGGTATAGTCGTCCTTAGTTGGACAAGTCAAGACTCACCAATATGAAGATCCCTATCTTGCTAGACTATGAGATTGAGTTCAAGATAAGGGAGTTAAGTCATTCTCTATTGATGGTGAAGGCTTGCTTCATTGACATGGTAGATTGTGTATTCCTATTGTGGGTGATGTGAAATAGTTGATTCTTGAAGAGGCTCATAGTTCACGATACTCCATTCACCCAGGTGCTACAAAAATGTATCAAGACTTACGTGGATTGTACCAGTGGAAGGGTATGAAGTCTGATATTTTGAAGCATGTGACTAGTTGCTTAAATTGTCAACAAGTCAAGTATGAACATCAAAAACCTGGGGGAGTAATGCAAAACTTGATTATCCCAGAGTGGAAGTGGGAGAGAATTACTATGTATTTTGTTGTTGGGTTGCCAAGTACTTTCAAGAAACATGACTAGTTTGGGTGATTGTGGACAGATTCACAAAGTCATCACATTTCATACCAGTTCGCGTTACTAATATCACAAAGCAGTTAGCCGATATTTACCTTACGTGAGATAGTTCGGCTTCATGGTGTACCTATTTTGATAATATCTTATCGAGGTTCACAATTCACAGTTGAGTTTTGGAAGTCTTTTTAGGAGTCACTAGGTTCGCAAGTCGAGTTGAGTACAACTTTTTATCCACAAATTGATGGACAGTCTGAACAGGTTATTCAGATCTTGGAGGACATGCTTACGACTCATGTGATTAATTTTGGTGGCCATTAGGACGATCAGTTGCCTTTGGCAGAGTTTTCTTACAATAATAGCTACCAATCGAGTATACAGATGGCGCCGTTTGAGGCTCTATACAGTTGTAAGTGTCATTCGCCAGTTGGATGGTTTGAACCTAGTGAAGCACAATTATTAGGTCCAGATTTAGTTCAGCAAACTTTGGAGAAAGTTGCATTGATAAGGGAACGACTTACGACAGCACAAAGCAGATAAAAGTCCTATACAGATAAGAAAGTCTATAATATGGAGTTCATGAATGGTGAGAAAGTCTTTCTAAAAGTTTCCCCTATGAAGGGAGTTATGAGATTTGGCCAGAAAGGTAAGTTAAGTCCTAAATACATTGGTCCTTATGAGATTTTGGACCTGATTGGGTTGGTGGCGTATAGACTTGCCTTACCTCCGAGATTGTCCACTGTTCATCCTGTGTTTTACGTGTCCATGCCTAGATGATATGTTCATGATGATAGTCATAAGATCCAGTCGAAGGATGTGTAACTTGATGAGAATTTGATTTATGAGGAAGGTCCGATATCTATTATTGATAGGCAAGTGCGACAATTGAGGTCCAAGAAGATGGCCTTCGTCAAAGTGTTATAACGCAATCATCCAACCAAGGAAGCTACTTGAGAGTCCGAGACGGACATGCGAGATAGATATCCTCACCTATTTGACACTATAGGTATGATTCTAGACTCATTCGAGGACGAACATTATTCTTACAAGAGGAGAATGTAATAACCCCACTTTAATAAAGGGTTATTTAGTAATCAAGCAATAAAAGAAAAAAGATAAGAATTTAAAATAATTTATAATAATAATAATAATAAGGGTCAAAGCCCAATTGAACTAAAAAATGATATTTCTACTGGAAAAACAGAACGTAGCAGAAAACAATAACGTAGAAGAGGAGAGAAGAAAGGAAGAGAAAAGAGAAGAAAAGAGGAGAGAAAAATAAGGATTTTCGATCCAAAGCATCAAGGTAATGATCCTAATCTTTTTCTTGAGTTTATTACGCGATTATAAGAAAGTTTATTTAGGATAGAACATGGAGAAATTTTGAAGAATTGATAAAGTTTAACCCTAGGGTTCTTCAACCTAAATCATCTATTTGAAAGGGCAAACGTTATCAAAATTTGATTTTGATGAATGTTCTGGAATCCTCTCATCAAGGAGAACATGTTGGTGTTCATAGTTTGGGAATTCTTCCCTGTTGACCACAATTGACTTTTTCGATCAAAGCTTTGACCGCGAATTTGACTTTTGTTAAAAATTACAAAAACTTCTACCGAAGGATTTTTGACCATTCTAACTTATTTTTGTGTAGTTTGAGGTGATCCGGAGACCGGAGAGTATAATTCTAAAATATTGGAGAGTTTGCTTGAGTTGTAAATTCGAGGTAAATGAGACTTTAAGCTTTGGTGCTTGCTTTTTAAACCTATTTTAAAATTATGTTTTGTCTGCCTGGTCACTGTGTTGGGACAAGCGTGTACTTGGAAAAACCAGTGGTCTTTAACCAACCGCATATATGTTACTTTGAGAAAAATATTTTTTTAAGGAAAATTATTTCATAATTGATTTGTGGTATGACGTGGTCTCGTATCATGGCGTTGGGGCGTTTGATATCCTTCCTTCGCTGTCGTGATATAGTTACTAGGGGCATATAAGCACTACCTTAGCATGTTAGGGGCTTTGTACTTGCTGTCATGGTATACAATTTGTAATACCCCGAAAATCCTAAGATCATACTTGGGAGTTGAAATGGAGAAAACTGAATTTTTTGCACCAGGTCACAGGACGAGTTGTCCAGTGACCCATCTGGAACACCATGAGTCATTAAGTGACTCGTGGGGAGGGGTCTGGCCATGGTTAAATTTTGAGTTGGTGAGTCCTCATATTTTGAGGGCCCTTCTCATCAGTTATATCTCGTATTTACGATTTTTAGACTATAATGAGTTAGTTGGATCTTGTTCCATCAACTTAGAGGATTTCTTAGACTTAGTTTGTATTTCAGCTTTGGATTCATGTATGTATTCAGATGTTATGATTGTTTAGACTTCTGCTATCTTATTTATGATGATCTTCCACCTATCTATGATTAAGCTAGATGTATGTCATGCCATGGGTTGACTTGGATCCTCTCGTGGTTTCTTATCTTGTGTCTCGATCCGGGCCTATGTTCGGGTCATGACACTATTGGGGCATTATATATGTTGCCGAGGGCTAGTCGAGGTGTTAGGTTGATCTCTTTCACTGTCGTTTGACAAGTCCCAAGTGTGAGTTGTATTGAGATATATATATATATATATATAGAGTGATCTTGTTGAACATTTGTTTGGACTTATTGTGTTCTATATTTTGGAAATATATTGTTATGGATGTTATTTTTGTGCTCATTGTGGTTGCATTTTTTAACACTTGTTCTAGGGGTATCAAAGTGGTGGGTCGAGGATCTTACTAAGTTATATTTATATATAGCTCACTCCTTACTTTCATATCTATGCAGATTCTGTTATGGGAGGTAAGACTAGTGGCTAACGAGTCCGTTCGTGTAGATTCTGTTCTCGAAGTGAGACTTCGCATCAATTCGTGGAGGCTATCATTTCAGCTTTATCTACTCTTTATTTTTATTTTCTTGGGGATTGCATGCTCGACAGTTAAACTCATGTAACTCTATTAGATGCTCCATGGTCTTAGTGTGGGATTTGGACTAGAGATACACTACTTAAACTGTCGTGTGCTTTCTTATAAATTGAGACTTGATTTTGGTTGGATAATCATTTCATTTTATGACTATTGATGTGTTTGGATTTGCATATATTGTATTTCAATGCTTATAGAAAATGTTAAGTGTTTGGAAAATAGGTTCACCTGGCGGTGGTGTTAGCAGGTGCTAGTCACATCTAGGGGGTATTTTGGAACGTGACAATGGCAACCTATTAAGGTTGCACCACGTGGACTGCCATTATCGCATCTCTTCTTTTCCAATAACTTAATACTCATGGATCATGCCCACATGAAGAATTGCAATATCATCAACACCATCCTACATATATTTTACTCTACCTCGGGCCAAAAAATTAATTTTTCAAAATCAAAAAATATTTTTTCTGGCAATTGTAAATCTGAGTCTATTACCGCTATTTCAAATGTCATCACCATTAAAGCTAGTACTTCCTTTGGCAAATATATAGGCTTTCCTATTTTTATAAGCAGCCTAACAAGTCTAACTTTCAATTCATTATTGATAATATGAATTCTAGACTCGCAGGATGGAAAACTAATTGTATGCACAAGGCTGGTAGAACTGTTCTTGATGAATCTACCCTCAATAGTACTCCAAATCACGCTACGCAGTATATTGAACTACCTAAGTCCATGACAAATACCATTGATCAAATTCAACGCAATTTTATTTGGGGAACTACTAAAACCCGCAAAAGGTTGCACCTTGTTAACTGGAATACTATTACCTTTCCAAAAATTAGTGGGGGTCTTGGAGTCCAAAAAGTAGGCGACAAAATTCATGCACTTTTTGCAACCCTATCTTGGAGAATGTTTAAGAATCCCCACACTCTATGGGCTGCTACTCTTATTAATAAGTACTACCCTTTTCTTAGCTCTACTAAAAACATTAGAAAATCCTTTTCTCATACTTGGTTGTATATTCTTCAAGGATGGAATACTTGTTCCAACAATATGCAATGGATAGTCGAAAATGGCTCATGTATAAATTTTTGGAACGATTCATGGACCCTTCATAAAACACCCTTAAGAAGCCAAGTTCAAGGGCCACTAATAATGAGGGAAACCAATATGAACTTACATCAAATTATTGTTAATGGAAAAGTAGCTTAAATTCAATCTCCTTCCATCTTCCTAGCCATCTTATTGATAACATTCTCAAAAGATATATTCATGTCGGGACAAAAATAATTAGGGTCATGCGAAATGTAACACAGAAAACCTTGAAAGATGTCAAATAAGAAGATAAATGAGAAATATACCACAAGAGACATAATAATTTAACGTGGTTCGTTCAATTGATCTACATCCACAAGAGGAGATTAGCAATCCACTATATAAAAGAGAGTACAAAATATTGAGAGAAGTAACCTCACAAAATTCACTCAGAATTAAAAGAGGTTGACATAAGAATTATACTATTACTTGTGTCTCACAAATTCTCCCCCTAAACAAGACTCTTAAATCTCTTATGACAATATTATGGATGCTACCAAGTTAGAAAGAAGGAGCCTCAATTTATAGAGTCCAACACCTTTTCCTATAAGAGAATGGATTAGACAAATATGGAAAATCTGTATTTTCCCTTTAGGAAAAGAAAAGTCCAATTATGGTAAAAAATGTAAAGATAAACACCCAACAATTTCCACATATGCTGCAGTGGGTGTGCCCATTTGGAGCTTAGCATCGGATGACATCTTCACTACAAATTCAGCATACACAATTATTAACTCAACTAATCATCCACAACCCGCTCCAAAGGATTTCAAATGGATTTGGAAACTAAAATACTCAATAAAATAAAGTTTTATCTTTGCTTTGTTATCACAATAGACTACCTTCAAGAAATCATTCTATTCTATCGGTATTAGTCCCGATAATCTGTACACTATTTGCAATAATGATATTGAAACTTTCAAGCACATATTCCTCTACTTTCATAGTGCTCTTTCATTATGGAATAATTGAGGAATTATTTAGACTATAATGACCAACTGAATAAACAGTGTCTTGATTATATGAAGCATAGTCTGATTGCTCATCATTATATCTTCTTATGAATTATTCCCATTTTGTTTATGGAATTTATGGCTCAATCATAATCATAATTTACATCACCAAACTAATATACCTTTACCCATTAAAATTGTGATTAATAGAGCTATTGAATACAAATACATTGCAGCTCATGTGCCTACGCCAATGTAATGCCCCGGAAACTCAAACTCTAGACCCAGGACTTAAATCAGAGAATCTGGAAAATCTACAGAAATACTACAGGACGACTCACCTAACAACTCTTTAAGAGACCTAACGACTCGTTAGGTCAGTCATGAGAAGGAGGTTTGAGACTTTGGTAAAAGGGAGACAGTGTTCCCAACAGGTGACCTCACAAGTCGTGGTCAGGTCCCATGACTCGTTAAGCCACTCGTGGTCAGGCCGAAATATAGAATTTAATTAATTGGGCAGTGCACTAGACGGATGGTGACCACGAGTCGTGGTCACCAGTAAGTACTCGTTATGTTCCCCGTTACCAATCTTTATGAGTTGTTAGGAAGTGTACCTAACGAGTGCCACGACAAGTCATCATCAGTGTTAACGACTCATTAAGTGACTCGTTACCAAGCCTAGTATTGAATCTTCAGAAGAGAGACAGTGTGATCCACGAATAGTGACCATGAGTCATGGTCATGTGATCCACGAATAGTGACCATGAGTCGTGGTCAATGACCACGACTCGTTAGGTCCCTCATGGTGACCTATTGAGGAACCTGGATAGTGTACCCAACAGGAGTGATCACAAGTCGTGGTCAGTCACCACGACTCGTTAGGGTCACCTGGCATTTTTTCCAGTAATTTTCTAAGGGCTATTTAGTAATTTTCTATTCTCCTAAGCTTTAAACTACGTCATTTTGGATGAAAATTCAGACTTATTAGAGGGTTTGGACGGTTCCTCCCCTCATTCTCACGTTGACTCTTAGAAATTTATCGAAAGTTCTCTCAAGAAACTCTCTAGCAGGCTTAGGGTTTTTCCTTCATCGCAGCAGTTCAGGTCTTCTTCTTCAGGGAATTCTTAGCCAGGTATGCGGGAATTCAACAAGGGAATTGTCCTTCCCTTGTGTCCCCCAATATCCTCCCATAATTTCCCTATCAGTGTGGCCTTGAGATTTTCGAATATGAAGAGATCTTCATGTTGGTTTTCGTTAATTTCAATTGGGTTATCATCCATGTTTATTATTATTCATATGACCTTCATCAATTCATAAGTAAATTGTTGTTGTACTTGCCAAAGGGAATTTAAGCCCTAAATTTTTGAGTAAAGGCTATTTGTGTATTAGATTCCGTCCAGTTTGTGAAGTATGTTTTGGGCTGAATTTCCTAGTAATTCTCATTATATATGTGTTGAGAAATTATTCCATTGATAAGAATGATCTTAGCCTTGTTGAATGAGATTTCTTTAATTCTTGAGATTTTGCTATATTATGGAATTCCCGTGTTGTTGGAATGAGTTGAGTTCTCTATTAGCTGCTAAGTAATTCAGTTCAGTAGAACACAGAACCTCTTCAGAAGTATTCAGAAATTTTCAACTAATCAGTTTGACTCCGGTCTTTTTCCGAGGTGTCAGTGGTGCCTCCCAGTTATCAGAATCAAACTCAGAATCTAGTTGTTGGTCCATTAGGCGGTCATGAGAAAAACTTGTTCGGTGGTTTGGAATACCTACACACAAGTGCACGTGTTCGAACAAGTAGTAAAATGGCTAGAGTAGCCAAGTATCAATCCCATAGGACTGGACCAAGGTAATAATCGAATTAAGCGTTAATAAACTCTAACTCTAATAATGCAGACAACAGTTTCAAGAAGATTTTGGGAGTTTGTTTCCTAATTTATACTAATCTAAAACAAATGTACAAATTGAGTCTGAATTATCGTAATGAGCATGCTGAGGCTAAAACAAACATGCAGGGAAGCAATTTATTGATACAAATTGGTTAATCATTCCTTCGGTTGCTAGTCAAGAATTATTGCCTATGGATTAAAACTCTCGTATTTAACCTAACTTAAGAATCATGAACCTTCCACCTACATTTCTGTGATAAGAAGAAATTCATGTTCTAGCCATACGAAACCGATTCCTTAATTGACTAATACGAATTTCAGGTATATTTCTATTCTGAAGGTAAATCAATTCTCAATTTTCCCAAACCAAGAAGAGATCATATCCTATTAATTCACAACTTTCCAATTTCTTTCTCTTTCGAGCGCAAACCAGATTTTTTAGATATACATTAATATTGGCCAAACATTAATGCAGTAAGAACAAGAATTAATAGAATAACCATGGAAGAAAAGATGAAAAATCAAGATGATCAATAATTACATTCCACTACAAATATTCTTAACCTCAGCAAGAAGTGAATTTACCCACTCATTTGTGGATTAAACATCGTTAAATGAGTGTTAATCATACAAACAATTAAAATAAAGAAGAAAGAGATAGAGAAGAACCCTAAGAATTTCGTCCCCTCAACTGCCTATAACCCACGTCCTTGCTCCACCAAATAAGCATTTCTAAAATAAAACCTAAGTGTGCTATTTATACTAGTGGAAATTTTTTCCGGAATAACAAGCAACGTGTCACGGAGTGTATCGCGGAGCACTGCCTCCGTGACACGGTGTGTATCGCGGAGCACTGCCTCCGTGACACGTTGTTGCTCCACCACAGGCCAAATTTTACATTTTTTCTTGTTGACTTTCACGTTTTGCTCTTGATTCCATTCCTCCACTTCACCAAATCATGAATTAGTTCCTCAAATGCATTATTAACCTTCAAAAACAAGGACTAATCATGTTGGTTAGTATATATTCACATTTACATAAAATCACATAAGAATGTATATAAATAATTAGATAAACAAGACTAAATTGAGTTATAAAGTAGCACCTGGGCATGCAATTATGCCCAAGATCAGTTATCCGTAGTTCCTTCTGATTTATACAAGTTTTCAATACATGCATTTAAGTTCTATTTTCTAGCTTTACATGTTATATGTACTCAGTTCCAGTTATGCATTATGAAGGAGGCCTATGCAGGCCACATGTGCCATCTGTTACCGGATACAGTCTCAACAAATATAATACATACTATCTGTAATTGTGCTAATTCTGTCACACCCCGCCTTGGGGGGTATAACTGGCACCTGGTGCCCTACTAGGACCTGAACTGCTGGACTGCTAAGCCTGGGCACATCTGGTGCCTGGCTGGCTCTAACTCACATTTCTGGAAACAAAGGGCTATATAACGGCTGTAAACACAGCCCCCGGCCCATTGGCCTATAGCCTCCTGTACCTGTACTGACAGCTGACCAGAAACATCTCAATATAGGGGAAACCTATGCGGGCCGACAAGGCCACCATGCTGTCTAGGTATCTATAACTCAATCATGAAGTACTAGAAAGCTACGTGACCGGTAAGGTCACCACTACTGGCAAACTATGGCCCCACACGACCAACATAAAAGAAAGAAAGAGTACTAACAGCTATACAACTGCACGGCCTCGCACGACCGGCTCATCTGACCACAGGGAGATATATACAGACTGCAAGCCTCTAGGAACAGCAATAGAAATGATCGGGACAGGGCCCCGACCTACCCGTACTATACAACAAAAGAAACTGAAATACACCTCTAGAATTCAGTCTCCGGATGACAGGAGCTGAATACTCGATCGCTGACAGGAATTACGTAGTATCGCCTGCTCGTCTATGAGTACCTGCACGCAAGTAATGTAGCGCCCCACCGAGCGTCAGTACCGCTGGTACTGAGTATGTAAAGCAATAACTGAAAGAAATATCTGAAAACAATGATATAACTGATGAAACTGCAGTGGGAAGAAATAGATTAACTGTTTGATGATGTAAGTCATACCTTCTCTCAATTATACTGGAAGGAGTAGGAGTCATACCTGGAGACGTATTGTTCTATTGCTGATCTACTCGTATCTACTGTAACACGGCATAACATATCATAACATAACATAGCACACACATGTTATACCCCGTAGAATTCCTGGCACGTAGATGACCTATTCCCAAGTTGGTCAAGCATATTTGAAGGCCATACGTGTTGGATAAAGGCCCGGGAAAAGATCGGACGAGAAGCCCGTCGAACCATCGCGGAAGGAGCCGAGGCAGAGCCCCTCCGCGATGGCAGCGTGTCACGGAGGAGAGGCCTCCGCGATGGCTCCGTGACACATTGGCCTTGTCCAGGCCCAAGTATATAAAGCCCCCACTTCGGTTTAAACTCATTCATCACTTAATAAATTTCCAGAAAACGCAGTGAACAGAGGGAAAACAAAGGAAAATTATAAATTATCGTCCGATTACGCTGCCAAACGCTGCCCAAACTCAAATTAATCCTAGACACCAAGGTATTTAGCAGCAGAGAGCATTTCTACGGAATTAGTTTCGCGAAATACGGCCGACGAATCGGCGAGCCACCGAACTAAAGTAAGTAGAATTGCTCTAAATTAATGTCTATGTGTTCCTAGCTGAGAAGTGAATACTTCTCCCTTCTGGGCCGCTGAAAAATAGCGAGTTTTCGACCGTCTTTTGATAAGCCTAAGTTTAGTCTATAAACTATATCGAAAGTAACGTCGCTCTTTACAATAAAGTTGTATTTAGTATTGATTGACGTATTTATGAATGCAGTTGGGAGAAAATAGTTGAAGTACCGGTCGAGCCTCGTCCGACGGACGAATAATTCAAAGATAAGGTATGTAAAGTTAAGTTTCCTCGGCAAGTTGAGTAACATTGAAGCAGTATAGTAATTTACAGACCAGTAGAATGTTCAGAAGTCGATTATTGTGTTATTATGAATATTGGTGCAATATGAGAAGTTTTGGGTTGTAACGTGTACGAGACCTATCCGTATGATATAGATTCGGACGTAAGTAATTAAGATTGCCCAGTATATTCAGTATGTGATGTAATATGCCATGTTAAGATATGGTTGTGTTTAGCTGAAGCCTCGTGAAGTAGTACAGTATCGGTAAAGCATTCCAGACATAGAATAGTAACTAAATAAAGTTTAGAAAGCATGTTAGAAATAGGAAATCATGTTAATACAGAAACTCAGTAAACAACATAGCTTTCAGCAGAAACACCCTCTTGTATAGCCTTTGCTCCAGTACAGTTTGACAGGAGACTATATTCATATTTATACTTACCTGTCTCAGCATGTATCAGACACTTACAGATTACTATTATTAGCTCAGCATGTGATTCATATGATACCTTACCCCTGTTAGCCTTAGCTTATGAGATACACAGACAGCATGACTAGTTGAGACCGTTGTATTGATTGGGGTTGGATTACCTAGCATCCCTGACCGCCCAGGGTTAATAGCTGTATCGACTCATCCACCAGAGGACGAGGATACGTCACTCTACGGAGTGATATGCCGTCCCGCAAGGGGACGAAGATGGGATGCCAGTTTCCCCATATTGTGCCTTGGTTGGCCCTTATACACCCCGTCGAGCGGGTACGCCCGGGGTGTTGATTTTAGAGTCCTTCGGACTCAGGTACAGTTATAGTCAGGGGCTCAGCAAGCCCAAGTGCATACCCAGGGACCGGCAGGATGCTTACAGCCACTATAGGAGATGTGATGACCGTGTGGGGCCATAGTTTATCAGTAGTGGTGACCTTGCCGGTCACATAGTTTTTTAGTATGTTATGTTTGAGTTGCGGATAACTAGACAGCATGGTGGCCTTGTCGGCCCGCATAGGTTCCCCTGAATTACTATGTTTCTGGTGAGCTGCTAGTGCAGGTACAGAAGGCTATAGGCCAATAGGCCGGGGGCTGGTATTTACAGCCGTTATATAGCCCTTTGTTTCCAGAAATGTGAGTTAGAGCCAGCCAGGCACCAGATGTGCCCAGGCTTCGCAGTCCAGCAGGTCAGGTCCTAGTAGGGCACCAGGTGCCAGTCATACCCCCTAAGGCGGGGTGTGACAAACTTGGTATCAGAGCAGGTCGTATCCCAGGGAGTCTGCAAGTCGTGCTAAGTAGAGTCCTGTCCATGGATGTGTTGTGCACCACATACTATGGATAGGAGGCTGCAAGGCATGATAGGATGGTTGTCTTTTATTCTGATTCAGTCGTGCTATAGAGCGGTACAGTATAGGGTTGAGTCCCTAAGAGCTTACCATATTCTTTGGTTACAGATAATGTCAGACCAGCAACATCCTACCACAGGTCGGAGCTTAGACATCGCAGCAGGGGAGGGCACCAGCAGGATGCCTCCCCCTCATTTGGAGACAGCCCGATCAGAGGGCCCTATAGAGGCTTCATCCCAGCCTCCTCAGCAGTCTCCACCACATCAGGTGCCAATTGGAGCGACAGTACCTTCAGCAGTCCCTATACCGACACCTTCCGACCAGGAGGTTAGGAGTGCTGTAGTTATGATAGCACAGATGATGGCTGCTCAGCGTCAGCAAATGCCATCCACAGTTGCAGAGTCATCAGGAGGGCCCGGTAGTTCGAGGGTCCGAGAGTTCTTAGCCCTGAATCCCCCACAGTTCACAGGCACGGACCGAACAGAGGACCCTCAGGATTTTCTGGATCAAATGCAGAGAATCTTCAGGGTTATGCATGCTACGCCTACTGAATCAGTTGAATTGGCCGCATTCCGGTTATGAGATATTGCGGTATTATGGTATGAAAGCTGGGAGAGGTCCCGAGGGAGAGATGTTTCCCCTCCCACCTGGTCCAGCTTTTCAGGAGCCTTTCTAGACCACTATTTTCTGCGGGAGATCCGACAGGCCCGGGTAGATCAGTTCCTACATCTAGAGCAGGGGGCCATGAGTGTTCGGGAATATTCCTTGCGGTTTGACTCCTTGGCTCGATATGCACCGGCCTTTGTGGATACCATGGCATCCAGAGTGCACCGTTTTATTATGGGGTTGAACCCAGAATATGTCGAGAATTGTATCACGGCCACACTGCGAGAGGACATGGATATTTCCCGAATCCAGGCCTTTGCCCAGAATATTGAGGGCATCAGACAGCGGCATCGGGAGATCAGAAGGGTCAATCAGGAGCAGCGTCGCCGGGATAGGCCAGCTGAGTTACAAAGAGAGGCCCAGGGAGGACCCAGGCCACGATTGTCAGACAGGCCGCCCAGGCCCCCGCCTCCGCCACTGTCACAGGGAGGTAGATTCAACCGTAGGGGGCAGTCAGAGGCTGGTAGAGGCTCGCAGACGGCAGACTCACCGTCACAAAGGAGGGCGAAGCAGAGTAGGTATACCCTACCACTTTGCCCTATATGCAGTCGATGTCATTCTGGAGCGTGCAGGTATGGTTCCACCGCATGCTATATTTGTGGCCAAGAAGGCCATTTGATGAGAGATTGCCCAGCCAGAGGTCGTGAGGACCGGGACAGACAGGATAGGGCATCAGCAGGATCGCGAGTTACAGCATCCCCGACTGAGCGTAGGCCCTCAGTTTCAGCAGGCAAGGGTCGGGGCAGATCAGGGGCCTCCAGTACAGGTGCGGGTCCGAGCCCTTCTTAGTATCTACGCCCGTCGGTGACTCTATCACAGCTAGCCGAATTTACCGCGGGTGTACAGTAGAGGTTGCTGATCGTCAGACCACAGTAGATCTGGTCGAGTTAGAAATGATAGACTTCGATGCCATAATGGGTATGGATTGATTAGTACCATGTTTTGCTAATGTTGAATGTTGGACCAAAACGGTCCGATTCCACTTCCCGGGGGAGGCAGTACGGGAGTGGAAGGGCAGCACCGCAACTCCAAAAGGTAGGTTTATTTCCTACCTTCAGGCGAGAAAGTTGATATCTAAGGGGTGTATTTATCATCTGGTCAGAGTTCAGGATGTCCAAGCAGAATCTCCGATACTCCAGTCTGTCCCGGTGGTAAATGAATTCCCAGATGTATTTCCTGATGAGTTACCTGGTATTCCCCCAGAAAGGGAAATAGATTTTGCCATCGATTTGTTACCAGGCACTCAGCCAATATCAATACCTCCTTATCGTATGGCTCCTGCAGAACTCAGAGAATTAAAGGAGCAGTTGAAAGACTTGTTAGATAAAGGTTTTATCAGGCCGAGTACTTCCCCGTGGGGTGCGCCAGTCTTGTTTGTGAGAAAGAAAGATGGCTCACTCCGAATGTGCATAGATTACCGGCAGCTAAACAAAGTTACAGTAAAGAACAAGTATCCGCTCCCCAGAATTGATGACTTATTTGATCAGCTACAGGGAGCCAGATACTTTTCTAAGATTGACTTGCGGTCTGGATATCACCAGGTCCGAGTACGTGAGAGGGATATTCCTAAGACAGCATTCAGGACCCGATATGGGCATTTTGAATTTCTGGTTATGTCCTTCGGGCTAACGAATGCCCCAGCAGTCTTCATGGACCTGATGAACAGTATTTTCAGACCTTTCTTGGACTTGTTCGTGATAGTATTCATTGATGATATTCTGGTGTATTCTCGCTCTGAGGCAGATCACCGGACTCATTTGCGGACAGTGCTCCAGATTCTCAGGGACCGCCAGTTGTATGTTAAGTTTTCGAAATGTGAATTCTAGCTTAACTCAGTAGCCTTTTTAGGGCATATTGTCTCAGACGCTGGTATACAGGTAGACAAGCAGAAGATAGAAGCAGTTAAGTCATGGCCTAGGCCTACCACCCCGACTGAAGTTCGTAGCTTTCTGGGGTTGGCAGGATACTATCGGAGGTTCATTGAGGGATTCTCAACCATTGCAGCACCTTTAACCAAATTGACACAGAAGGCAGCAAAGTTCCAGTGGACGGAGGCATGCGAGCAGAGTTTCCAGGAACTGAAAGACAGATTAACCTCCGCCCCAGTACTAGCACTGCCGGAAGGCACAGAAGGGTATTCAGTTTATTGTGACGCGTCAGGTATCGGGTTGGGTTGTGTGTTGATGCATCATGGTAGAGTTATTGCATATGCTTCCAGACAGTTAAAGAAGCACGAAAAGAATTACCCCACCCATGATCTAGAATTGGCCGCAGTCATTCATGCCTTGAAGATGTGGAGGCATTACCTGTACGGCGTCCATGTTGATATTTACATAGATCATAAGAGCTTACAGTACATTTTTACTCAGAGGGAGTTGAATCTGCAGCAACGTCGCTGGTTAGAATTGTTGAAGGATTATGATGTAAACATCCTGTACTATCCAGGAAAAGCCAACGTTGTAGCAGACGCCCTGAGTCGTAAGTCAATGGGGAGTTTGGCGTATTTCCGACCCGAGAAACAAAAATTTGCTAAAGAAATTCATCAGTTAGCTGGGCTAGCCGTTCGAGTAATGGAAACAGAAAATAATGGGGCCGTAATTCAGAATTCTGCAGTGTCAGCGTTGGTTACAGAGGTAAAAGAACGATAGTACGAGGATCCAGATTTAGTCCAGCTCAGAGATAGAGTTCAGAAGGGTAAGGAGCCAAATTTTCAGATAACCGAGAATGGTGTGCTACGCTGTAAGGGCCGCCTTTGTGTCCCGAACGTCTCAGGCCTTCGTGGGAAGATTATGCACGAGGTACATTACACTCGCTATTCCCTTCATCCAGGGGCGACGAAAATGTACCACGACATCAGAGACATCTACTGGTGGCCAGGTATGAAAACTGAGGTAGCTAAATTTGTATCTAGGTGTGCTAATTGTCAGCAGGTGAAAGCAGAGAACCAAAAACCGGGTGGTTTGACGCAAGAGATAATGATACCTACGTGGAAATGGGAAGCAATAAACATGAATTTTGTAACAGGGTTACCCCATACTAGACGCAGAAATGATTCCATTTGGGTAATAGTTGATAGGCTGACAAAATCAGCTCATTTCCTGCCAGTAAGGGCTACCTTCTCAGCCGAGGATTATGCCGAATTGTATATCAGAGAAATAGTTAGATTGCATGGGGTACCGGTATCTATCATTTCAGACAGGGGAGCACAGTTTACAGCTAGGTTTTGGCAGTCATTTCAGAAAGGTCTGGGGACGCAGATTAATTTGAGCACAGCATTCCATCCTCAGACAGACGGGCAGGCTGAACGTACAATTCAGACGCTCGAAGACATGCTACGAGCGTGTGTGTTAGATTTTGGGGGTAGCTGGGATGAACATCTTTCGTTAATCAAATTTGCTTATAATAACAGCTACCATTCAGCTATTCAGATGGCGCCTTTCAAGGCATTATACGGCAAAAATGTAGATAACCGGAGGGCTGGTTTGAAATAGGGGAATCAGCATTAATTGGCCCAGACATTGTTTGGCAGTCCGAGGAAAAGATAAAGCTTATCCGAGAACATTTACTGACCGCTCAGAGCCGCCAGAAGTCATACGCAGATAGGCGGCGCAGAAATCTAGAATTTTCGGTAAACGACTGGGTATATCTGAAAGTGTCCCCGATGAAAGGGGTAATGAGGTTTGGCAAGAAAGGCAAGCTTAGCCCAAGATTCATTGGGCCGTATCAGATTCGGCGAAGAATAGGCCGCGTGGCATACGAGCTGAACTTGCCTCCAGAGTTAGCGTCGGTTCACCCAGTATTCCATGTTTCTATGTTAAGAAAGTTCGTAGGGGACCCTTCTACAGTAGTTCCAATCCAGGATGTTCAGGTCACAGAGGAGTTAGCCTATGAAGAGGTTCCCGTAGCTATCTTAGACAGACAGATTTGCAGGCTGAGAACTAAAGATGTTGCATCTGTCAAAGTATTGTGGCGTAACAGAAATCGGGAGGAAATGACGTGGGAGGTTGAAGAAGATATGAAAACCAGATACCCTCACCTATTTCAGGCCTAGTCAGACGACAGGTATGTCCGTATCATTACTTATACAGTATCTTACGATTGTATGTTTGTAAATGATAAAGAAGAAGTGATATTTAGTTGTCCAGTGAATCTTAGAATATTGTGTGCAGTGCCTGTGTTGGACTTTTCTGCATTTCAGGTTTTTTGCGATAGTCCATATTACAGGGGAAACTCTGCCAATTTTTTTCTAGAAACGTAAAGCAAGCAGTCCTCTAGATAACAGTGTACATTCGAGGACGAATGTTCTTAAGGGGGGGGGGGAATGTTATACCCCGTAGAATTTCTGGCACGTAGATGACCTATTCCCACGTTGGTCAAGCATATTTGAAGGCCATACGTGTTGGATAAAGGCCCGGGAAAAGATCGGACGAGAAGCCCGTCGAACCATCGTGGAAGGAGCCGAGGCAGAGCCCCTCCGCGATGGCAGCGTGTCACGGAGGAGAGGCCTCCGCGATGGCTCCGTGACACGTTGGCCTTGTCCAGGCCCAAGTATATAAAGCCCCCACTTCGGTTTAAACTCATTCATCACTTAATAAATTTCCAGAAAACGCAGTGAACAGAGGAAAAACGAAGGAAAATTATAAATTATCGTCCGATTACGCTGCCAAACGCTGCCCAAACTCAAATTAATCCTAGATACCAAGGTATTTAGCAGCAGAGAGCATTTCTACGGAATTAGTTTCACGAAATACGGCCGACGAATCGGCGAGAAGCCCGTCGAACCATCGTGGAAGGAGCCGAGGCAGAGCCCCTCCGCGATGGCAGTAATTAAGATTGCCCAGTATATTCAGTATGTGATGTAATATGCCATGTTAAGATATGGTTGTGTTTAGCTGAAGCCTCGTGAAGTAGTACAGTATCCGTAAAGCATTCCAGACATAGAATAGTAACTAAATAAAGTTTAGAAAGCATGTTAGAAATAGGAAATCATGTTAATACAGAAACTCAGTAAACAGCATAGCTTTCAGCAGAAACACCCTCTTGTATAGCCTTTGCTCCAGTACAGTTTGACAGGAGACTATATTCATATTTATACTTACCTGTCTCAGCATGTATCAGACACTTACAGAATACTATTATTAGCTCAGCATGTGATTCATATGATACCTTACCCCTGTTAGCCTTAGCTTATGAGATACACAGACAGCATGACTAGTTGAGACCGTTGTATTGATTGGGGTTGGATTACCTAGCATCCCTGACCGCCCAGGGTTAATAGCTGTATCGACTCGTCCGCCAGAGGATGAGGATACGTCACTCTACGGAGTGATATGCCGTCCCGCAAGGGGACGAAGATGGGATGCCAGTTTCCTCATATTGTGCCTTGGTCGGCCCTTATACACCCCCGTCGAGCGGGTACGCCCGGGGTGTTGATTTTAGAGTCCTTCGGACTCAGGTACAGTTATAGTCAGGGGCTCAGCGAGCCCAAGTGCATACCCAGGGACCGGCAGGATGCTTACAGCCACTATAGGAGATGGGATGACCGGGGTAGGGGTATAGATTCTGGGTTGATTGTACCTCCCGGCTTATGGGGGCCGGGCAAGGTTGTGTATGCCATGTTATGTTATGTATGTCATGTTATGTCACATTAGACATGAGTAGATTAGTAGTAGAATGATACGTCTCCAGACAAGGCACCTACTCCTCCCAGTATGATTGAGAACAGGTACGACTTACATCTTCAGACAGATCATCTAGTTCTTCCTGGTTCAGTTTCGTCAGTTATATTATTGATACAGATATCTTTTTCAATTATTGCTTTACATACTCAGTACCAGCGGTACTGATGCCCGGTGGGGCGCTGCATTACTTGCCTGCAGGTACTCTTAGACGAGCAGGCGATTCTACGTGACTCCTTGTCAGCGGTTGAGTATTCAGCTCCAGTCATCCGGAGGATGAATTTCAGAGGTGTAGTTCAGTTCTTTTTGTTGTATATTATGGGTAGGTCGGGGCCCTGTCCCGATCAATTCTATTACTATTCCTAGAGGCTTGCAGTCTGTATGTATTCCCTGTGGTCAGATGAGCCGGTCGTGTGGGGCCGTGCAGTTGTATAGTTTCCTTTACTCTTTCTTTCTTATGTTGGACGTGTGGGGCCATAGTTTATCAGTAGTGGTGACCTTGTCGGTCACATAGTTTTTTAGTATGTTATGTTTGAGTTGCAGATAACTAGACAGCATGGTGGCCTTGTCGGCCCGCATAGGTTCCCCTGAATTACTATGTTTCTGGTCAGCTGCTAGTGCAGGTACAGAAGGCTATAGGCCAATAGGCCGGGGCTGTATTTACAGCCGTTATATAGCCCTTTATTTCCAGAAATGTGAGTTAGAGCCAGCCAGGCACCAGATGAGCCCAGGCTTCGCAGTCCAACAGGTCAGGTCCTAGTAGTGCACCAGGTGCCAGTCATACCCCCCAAGGCGGGGTGTGACAACACAAACCTTACCCGGCCCCCATAAGCTGGGAGGTACAACCAGCACAGAATCTATACCCCTACCCCGGTCATCCCATCTCCTACAAACCCTGTAAGCATCCTGCCGGTCCCCTGGGTATGCACTTGGGCTCGCTGAGCCCCTGACTATAACTGTATCTGAGTCCGGAGGACTCCTGAATCAACACCCGGGCGTATCCGCTCGACAGGGGTGTATCAAAGCCGACCAAGGCATAATATGGGGAAAACTGGCATCCCATCTTCGTCCCCTGTGGGACGGCATGCCACTCCGTAGAGCGACGTATCCTCGTCCTCTGGCGGATGAGTCGATACAGCTATCAACCCTAGGGCGGTCATGGATGCTAGGTAGTCCAACCCCAAACAATACAACGGTCTCAACTAGTAATACTGTCTGCATATCTCACATGTTGAGGCTAATAGGGGTAAAGTATCGTATATATTACATGCTGAACTAGTGATAGTAATCTGTACGTATTTAATACGTGCTGAGGCTGGTAAACATATACATATGAATATAGTCTCCTGCCAGACTGTTCTGGGGCTAATACTGAACAGGATATAGTATTTCTGCTAAAAACCATGTTGTATACTGAGTTTCTATAGTAACATGATTTACTAGTTCTAATATGCTTTCTAGCTTCACTTTAACTTGTCGTTCTATCTCTGAGATGTCTTACAGATATTACATTGCTTTACTGGGCTTTAACTGGATACAATGATACCCTAACATTCCGCATTATATCACATACTGAGCATGCTGTGCAGTTTCTAATACTTGTATTAAAATTTATATCGTGCTAGCAAGTCTCGCGTTGAACATAACATAACGTTTCTAGTATCGTACCATCATTCATAATAAACGTCAACATGGCTTCTGAATATTCTATCGGCCTTTAAATTACTGTACTATACCAAGATTACTAACTTGCTGAGGAAACTAACTTTACATACCTTATCCATGAACTATTCGTCTGTCGAACGAGGCTCGGCCGGTACTTCAGCTATTTTCTCCCAACTGCATTCATAAATATGTCAATTAATATGAAATACAGCTTTACTTTAAAAGGCAATGTCACTTTTGATATAATTTATAGCCTAAACTTAGGCTTATCGAAAGACGGTCGAAAACTCGCTATTTTTCAGAGGTCCAGAAGGGAGAAATACTCACTTCACAACTAGGAACACATAGACACTAATTTAGAGCAATTCCACTTACCTTATCTTGGTGGCTCGATGATTCGTCGGCCGTATTTCACAAAACCGAATCCGTAGGAATGCTCTCTGCTGCTAAATACCTCAGTATCTGAAGTTAATTTGAGTTTGGACAACGTTTAGCAGCGTAATCGGACGAAAATTATAATACCTCCTTCGTTCTTACCTTCTCTCTGCTGCTTACTCTCTGTTTTCTGGAAATTTATAAGTGTATAAATGATTTAAAACCGAAGTGGGCTTTATATACTTGGGCCTGGACAAGGCCAACGTGTCACGGATCCAACACCGAGGCCTCTCCTCCGTGACACGCTGCCATCGCGGAGGGGCTCTGCCTCGGCTCCTTCCGCGATGGTTCGACAGGTTTCTCGTCCGATCTTTTCCCGGGCCTTTCTCCAGCACGTATCACCTTCAAATATGCTTAACCAACGTGCGAATAGGTCATTTAGGTGCCGGGAATTCTACGGGGTATAACATTCTCCCCCCGTAAGAACATTCGTCCTCGAATGTACACTGTTATCTAGAGGACTACTTACTTTACTTTCTAGAAAAATTTCGGCAGAGTTTCCCCTGTAATATGGACTATAGCAAAAACCTGAAATGCAGAAAAGTCCAACACAGGTACTGCACATAATAGTCTAGGATCCACTGGATAACTAAGTATCAATCTTTCTCATTCACACACATTCAACTATAAGGTACTGCATAAGTAATAATACGGACATACCTGTCGCCTGACTAGGTCTGAAATAGGTGAGGGTATCTGGCTTTCATATCTTCTTCAGCTTCCCACGTCATTTCCTCACGATTCCTGTTACGCCACAGTACCTTGACAGACGCAACATCTTTAGTCCTCAACCTGCGAATCTGTCTGTCTAGGATAGCTACTGGAACATCTTCATATGCTAACTCTTCTGTGACCTGGACATCCTGAACTGGAACTACTGTAGAAGGGTCCCCTAGGAACTTCCTCAATATAGAGACATGGAATACTGGGTGAACAGATGCTAACTCCGGAGGTAAGTTCAATTCGTATGCAACTCGGCCTATTCTTCGCCGAATCTGATATGGCCCAATGAATCTCGGGCTAAGCTTGCCTTTCTTGACAAACCTCATTAACCCTTTCATCGGAGACACTTTCAGATATACCCAGTCATTTACCGAAAATTCTAGATTTCTGCGCCGCACATCTGCATAAGACTTCTGGCGGCTCTGAGCAGTCAGTAAACATTCTCGGATAAGCTTTATCTTCTCCTCTGACTGCCGAACAATGTCTGGGCCAACCAATGTTGACTCTCCTATTTCAAACCAACCAATCGGCGGCCTGCATTTTCGCCCGTATAATGCCTCGAAGGCGCCATCTGAATAGCTGAATGATAGCTGTTATTATAAGCAAATTCAATTAACGAAAGATGCTCATCCCAGCTACCCCCAAAATCTAGCACACATGCTCGTAGCATATCTTCGAGCGTCTGAAGTGTACATTCAGCCTGCCCATCTGTCTGAGGATGGAATGCTGTGCTCAAGTTAATCTGCATCCCCAAACCTTTCTGAAACGACTGCCAAAATCTAGCTGTAAATTGTGCTCCCCTATCTGAAATGATGGATACCGGCACTCCATGCAATCTAACTATTTCTCTGATATATAATTCGGCATAATCCTCAGCTGAGAAGATAGCCCTTACTGGCAGGAAATGAGCTGATTTTGTCAGCCTATCAACTATTACCCAAATGGAATCATTTCTATGTCTAGTACGGGGTAACCCTGTTATAAAATCCATATTTATCGCCCTTCCCATTTCCACATAGGCACCTTTATATCTTGCATGAAACCGCCCGATTTCTGGTGCTCTTCTTTCACCTGCTGACAGTTAGAACATCTAGATAAAAATTCGGCTATCTCAGCTTTAATACCTGGCCACCAGTAGATGTCTCTGATGTCGTGGTACATTTTGGTCGCTCCTGGATGGAGGGAATAGCGGGCGTAATGCGCCTCGCTCATAATCTGCTAGCGAAGCCCCAAAATATCTGGAACACGAATACGGCCTTTACATCGCCACACTTCATCCCCGGTTATCTGAAAATATGTCACCTCTCCATAAATTACGGCTAAGGGCATATGCTACCACATTAGCCTTTCCTGGGTGATACAAAATATTCACTCTTTAAGGCATAAACTACTACGGCTAACTCTAGGTCATGGGTAAGATAATTCTTTTCATGTTTCTCCAACTGCCTGAAGGCATCAGCTATTACTTTACCATGTTGCATTAACCCTCTGTACCTTCTGACGATACTAACACTGGGCATGATGTTAACCTGTCTTTTAACTCCTGGAAGTTCTACTCACATGTCTCGGTCTGCTGGAACTTTACTGCCTTCTGTGTTAATTTAGTCAGAGGTGCTGTTAAGGTGGAAGATCCTTCCACAAACCTTCTGTAGTACCCGGCTAACCGCAGGGATTGTGTATTTCGGTCGGAGTGGTAGGTCTGGCTATGTCTTCACTGCTTCATTTTTTCTGTGTATCTACCTGTACACCAACTTCCGACGCAATGCGACCAAAAAAGCTACTAAACTCATCCAAAATTCACATTTAGAAAAAAAAATTGACATATAACTGACGGTTATACTGGTTTATTATACCGGAGAATCTGATAAGTAATCTACCGGTATAACTAGAGCTCATCTGGCCTTCTGGCCGCATGCTAAGGCTACTTGTTGCTGAGATAACCTGAACAACTATCTACACACCATGTGCCCGTATCTGATCAGAGGATTCTGACAATGATCATGATCTCTAATAATCTGGCTGAATAACCTCGACTAACTAAATGGCTGGGTTGGATGATCCGAATGCTGCAATAGTCTAACAATGCTCTACATGTCCTACTCGGACATCTGTAGCTCATGCATAACTGCGGGGTTGTGGACAGCTAACCGTTTCATCCTCCTAATTGAACAATTGTGATGTTGTGCTTAGTCCAACCTACTCTTAGGCGATCCGTCCCTGGATCTTCATAGGGAACCTACCGATCTCCTTGTCTTAGTAAACACTGTGCTAGCAGAGCACTACCAATTTCTTACGCCTTGTGTGTATCCACTTGGATTTATATTGCTATTCTGGGGAATTCTCGGTCTTATGAGCTATTCTGTAAATACTGGCCTTCTGCCTGGGCTCCGCATCTGAATATCTTACGAGAACTGGCTGAAGCACTAGTCTATCACTGACTACTGATGTGGACCCCCTTTCTTGGGGTGCCCACGGGCTTGTCTGACTTGCGGAGTATTCCTTGTAATAACTGCTAGGTTGACTAAGGTTGACTCTCACCTACAAGGCTGGGAAAATGATGTACGACCACTTAACCAACTTGGAAAATTATGCTTCCGGCATATACGATAATGCTATTGATTTTTAAAGATGCTTCCCTGCTAATATAAGCGCCAGCTAGTCATTAGACCATCTAACTGTGCTCTTATCATCTAGCCATCTGATTCAGGCCATTAACTCTAGTAAGCTTCCAGAGCCTAGATCTGGCAACAACACATAAGTCCATTAAGTTATTAACTGAGAACTGAGACAGTTCCTATGACTTCATACGTAATTCACACTTAATCTGCCCTTTCTCTTCTCCTTTCCCTTTCTCCTTTCTTCTCTCCTTTCTTTCTTTCTTCTCTCTTCTCTCTCTTTTTCTCTTTTTTTTGGCAAGGGGATCCTGCAATGCAATTTGTACATGCTTTCTATTACTAATCAGTATCCGTGATTATACCCCTTAGGCAGCTACTCACAGCATACCTATTATCTGTATATATATATATCGCTAGTTACGTACAATATGTACTGAATTCTACGGTAATACATAATCTCTGACATGCTCTGCTGAGTTTCATACCGTACATGATACACCGCTTCTACGGCCTAATACTATCTCTTGCCCTGACTTATCATTTCATTGTATTGTCACCCCATTCTGAAAGTAACAAACATAAACACCTTAGTTATTGTCTGCTATTTGAAATTCTGCCACTCCTGCAATGTGGGGTCAACGTTCGAATCTTGTGGCATTACTTGGCTTATATTAAGAGCCCATGACTGTCTGCTGGGCCTTATCTCTAGGCCACACTAGATTAGAATTGCTGTATCAGTAATTTCTTAACTTCTCCATGAACAGGCATACTGCGGTATTCTAAACCGCAATCTTACTGTCAGCTTGAGGCTTAATCCTTAAAACGATACTCTATCAATCTGGGGGGGGGTAACCCTGATTTCCCCACAAAATCTGGCATTCCTGCTTCTTCCTCTCATCTTGCTTAAGCTGAACTCTGGGGTTCAAGGTACCTGCCTTTCGTTGCTAATGAGATTACTGATCAAGCCTTGACCTATACTTCTCCTGGCTTATATTCAAGCCCATCTGATTCACATGACCTCTATATCTTTCGATGTCACAACTGGATCATAACTATAATCTTACAGGTATGTCTTGCTATCTGTTAGCATATATGGCGGACTTGGCCTTTTTCTGACTCAAACTTGACTATTATTAGGCATTCATCACTAGCAGGTCTTTTACCCCTACTTCGAGTAAGCTAACAGTCTTACTCCCTCTTTATGCTCACTAACACTTACTGGAATTAATCAATCTATCTTCACTTACTGCTTGTTTTGGGCAGCCTCGCCTCAATTCTTATGCCCCTTTACTGTACTGGGATCAAGGTCAAGAGGTAGGAATAGCCCTTTTCTTGTTGCAACAGATAGAAACATATAATTGTACCACATCTGGAAAAAAAACGTGGTTGGGATTCCTGCATTTCCCTCTCTTCCTTATGCTTTCCTGGTGGTCTGACCTTATCTGTAATCTTAATCAGGTCTTGTATAGCTAATAAATAAATCAACTCGTATGTACATTACATTCCTGACTTCCTATTCTGACGTTATCAACATATACTGGGGATAGTACCGATAAAGGTATCACGCTGGGAGGTTTCGAGTACCTCCTCCTGCTACTGTAGTTATCATGTAACTGGCTGATGCCCTCTTCTGTTGCTATATCTGATCTTCTGCCTGTGATATGATAATGCTGATCTGCCTTTGTATCTGTAATCAAAGAATACGGTAAGTTTATAGGGACTCAACCCTATGCTGTACCGCTCTAAAACACGACTGACTGAGAAGGAAGGGTAACCATCCTATCATGCCTCGCAGCCTCCTGCCTATAGTATGTGGTGCACAACACATCCATAGACAAGACTCTACTTAGCACGGCTTGCAGACCCCCTGTGACACGACCTGCTCTGATACGAAGTTTGTCACACCCCGCCTTGGGGCGTATGACTGGCACCTGGTGCCCTACTAGGACCTGAACTACTGGACTGCTAAGCCTGGGCACATCTGGTGCCTGGCTGGCTCTAACTCACATTTCTGGAAACAAAGGGCTATATAACGGCTGTAAACACAGCCCCCGGCCCATTGGCCTATAGCCTCCTGTACCTGTACTGACAGCTGACCAGAAACATCTCAATATAGGGGAAACCTATGCGGGCCGACAAGGCCACCATGCTGTCTAGTTATCTATAACTCAATCATGAAGTACTAGAAAGCTACGTGACCGGCAAGGTCACCACTACTGGCAAACTATGGCCCCACACGGCCAACATAAAAGAAAGAAAGAGTACTAACAGCTATACAACTGCACGGCCTCGCACGACCGGCTCATCTGACCACAAGGAGATATATAAGGACTGCAAGCCTCTAGGAATAGCAACAGAAATGATCGGGACAGGGCCCCGACCTACCCGTACTATACAACAAAAGAAACTGAAATACACCTCTAGAATTCAGTCTTCGGATGACAGGAGCTGAATACTCGATCGCTGACAAGAATTACGTAGTATCGCCTGCTCGTCTATGAGTACCTGCACGCAAGTAATGCAGCGCCCCACCGGGCGTCAGTACCGCTGGTACTGAGTATGTAAAGCAATAACTGAAAGAAATATCTGAAAACAATGATATAACTGATGAAACTGCAGTGGGAAGAAATAGATTAACTGTCTGATAATGTAAGTCATACCTTCTCTCAATTATACTGGAAGGAGTAGGAGTCATACCTGGAGACGTATTGTTCTATTGCTGATCTACTCGTATCTACTGTAACACGGCATAACATATCATAACATAACATAGCACACACAAACCTTACCCAGCCCCCATAAGCCGGGAGGAACAACCAACACAGAATCTATACCCCTACCCTGGTCATCCCATCTCCTATAAACCCTGTAAGCATCCTGCCGGTCCCTTGGGTATGCACTTGGGCTCGCTGAGCCCCTGACTATAACTACATCTGAGTCCGGAGGACTCCTGAATCAACACCCGGGCGTATCCGCTCGACAGGGGTGTATCAAAGCCGACCAAGGCATAATATGGGGAAAACTGGCATCCCATCTTCGTCCCCTGTGGGACGGCATGCCACTCCGTAGAGCGACGTATCCTCGTCCTCTGGCGGACGAGTCGATACAGCTATCAACCCTGGGGCGGTCATGGATTCTAGGTAGTCCAACCCCAAACAATACAACGGTCTCAACTAGTAATACTGTCTGCATATCTCACATGTTGAGGCTAATAGGGGTAAAGTATCGTATATATTACATGCTGAACTAGTGATAGTAATCTGTACGTATTTAATACGTGCTGAGGCTGGTAAATATATACATATGAATATAGTCTCCTGCCAGACTGTTCTGGGGCTAATACTGAACAGGATATAGTATTTCTGCTGAAAACCATGTTGTATACTGAGTTTCTATAGTAACATGATTTACTAGTTCTAATATGCTTTCTAGCTTCACTTTAACTTGTCGTTCTATCTCTGAGATGTCTTACAGATATTACATTGCTTTACTGGGCTTTAACTGGATACAATGATACCCTAACATTCCGCATTATATCACATACTGAGCACGCTGTGCACTTTCTAATACTTGTATTAAAATTTATATCGTGCTAGCAAGTCTCGCGCTGAACATAACATAACGTTTCTAGTATCGTACCATCATTCATAATAAACGTCAACATGGCTTCTGAATATTCTATCGGCCTTTAAATTACTGTACTATACCAAGATTACTAACTTGCCGAGGAAACTAACTTTACATACCTTATCCTTGAACTATTCGTCTGTCGAACGAGGCTCGGCCGGTACTTCAGCTATTTTCTCCCAACTGCATTCATAAATATGTCAATTAATATTAAATACAGCTTTACTTTAAAAGGCAACGTCACTTTCGATATAATTTATAGCCTAAACTTAGGCTTATCGAAAGACGGTCGAAAACTCGCTATTTTGCTGACGTCCAGAAGGGAGAAATACTCACTTCACAGCTAGGAACACATAGACACTAATTTAGAGCAATTCCACTTACCTTAGCTCGGTGGCTCGACGATTCGTCGGTCGTATTTCACGAAACTGAATCCGTAGGAATGCTCTCTGCTGCTAAATATCTCAGTATCTGAAGTTAATTTGAGTTTGGACAACGTTTAGCAGCGTAATCGGACGAAAATTATAATACCTCCTTCGTTCTTACCTTCTCTCTGCTGCTTACTCTCTGTTTTTTGGAAATTTATAAGTGTATAAATGATTTAAAACCGAAGTGGGCTTTATATACTTGGGCCTGGACAAGGCCAACGCGTCACAGAGCCAACGCGGAGGCCTCTCCTCCGTGACACGCTGCCATCGCGGAGGGGCTCTGCCTCGGCTCCTTCCGTGATGGTTCAACAGGTTTCTCGTCCGATCTTTTCCCGGGCCTTTCTCCAGCACGTATGGCCTTCAAATATGCTTAACCAATGTGCGAATAGGTCATTTAGGTGCCGGGAATTCTACGGGGTATAACAAATTCATTATACTACTTTTACAACTTCCATTCTGGGTATTACGTAAGAACATGCTGAGCTACTAGCTGATACCACATTACTATCTAAAATCATCTGACTATCTGTTATTCTGATTATCGCATGATACGTAATGATATACTAGCATGCTTGCTGGAAATTGTACTAAAATCGTTCCTGTACGTTGGGTATCTGTCAAAAGCCTTTATTCTATTTATTTTCTAGACTGTACTTCCTGGCTTGCCGAAAGAATAGCTTTACGTACAGATGTAACTCTAGGAATAGATATGGCTCTAGAAACTGATATAGCTTCAGATCACGGATAACAATAATCGGATAAACAGATAAAGGCCAGGTAGCAGTTAGCCCAGCGATCAGAAGCAGTGTAAAACAGAATATAGCATCAGTTGCTTAACGCGGACTGGCCTTGAAATAAAAGGAAAGAATAGGATTAGTATTTTTCATTTGAGCATGCTTGTTGTGTATGTGTTTTGTATGTTGAGACTTGTTATGGCATATGGGCACCTTTCAGCATCCCGCCGCCCCTAGGTTATAGCTGTGTCGATACCAGATTCAAATACCGCCACCGGCTGGGCGATGTCGTCCGCCTAGAGGACGATGATGGTCGACCACCATAATAATACGGTCCAGATTACCCTGCTTGTAGAGGCAGTTCAGTTCGCTCTGCGCAGAGCCAGATTACCCTATTTACAGGGGCAGATTACTCTGTGTGCGCTTGTGGCCAGGGCCAGTTTCAGATACACATTTTTTCTAAAATTACCCTGTTGCGTGTTTACACCCAGGGGCAGTTTCAGTCACAGATACAGCAGCAGATTACCCCATTGCCCACTTGCGTCCAGAGGCAGGAGTCTTCGGACTTAGACACAGTTTATTGTCAGAGGACAAGGCCTGAGCTACGTACCCAAGGGGGCCGGTAGGAGGAGCTCACAGTTATGAGATGAGTGGAGTGACTTATTTTTGGTTGGTTTAGACCCGGGTAGGGGTAAATAGATTGTTCTGTTGGTTGGCACCTTCCGGCTTATGGGGGTCGGTCAGGTATTGTGTGTATTTATATGTATATCTATATGTGATGTTAGATACTGATAGACAGTAGGACGACACGTCGTTAGGTATGCTCAGTTTAGTTACAGAATAGTTAAACTCTCCCCAGTTATCCTCAGCCAAATAGATTCAGCTACTTCCTACTTATATGTCATGTTATTGTTGTTACCCATTTCAGTTGTATATTTTAGTTTGCTTTACATGCTCAGTACCTGTGGTACTGACGCCCGTGGGGGCGCTGCATTGCTTGCTTGCAGGTACACATAGACGAGGAGTTGATCCCTCGTGATCCAGTCAGCAGAGTTGTCAGCTCCTATCCTACGGAGCTAGACAGTCGAAGGTTGCTCCTATTTCCTTTTTGATTACAGTTTGGATAGGTCGGGGCCCTGTCCCAATCATTCTATTATTTCCCCCTAGAGGCTTGCAGTCTGATGTTTCCCTGTGGTAGTGGAGCCGGTCGTGTGGGGTCATGCTTGCATATATGTGTTTAGCTGTTTAGCATTGTTGATTATATTGGCCGTGTGGGGCCATAGCCTGATAGTAGTGGTGACCTTGCTGGTCACGTAGTTATTCAGTATTCCATTGTTGAGTTATCGATAACTAGACAGCATGGTGGCCTTGTTGGCCTGCATAGGTTTCCCTATAGTGTCGTTGATTCTGGTTAGCTGATGATACAGTACAGGTGGCTATAGGCCCAGTCGGCCGGAGGCTGTATTTGCAGCCGTTATATAGCCGGTTCATTTCTTGAAATAGAGCCACAGCTAGCCAGAGCACCAGATGTGCTCAGACTAGACCGTTTAGCATCCCAGAGTATAGCAGGCACCAGGTGCCCGTCATACTCCCCAAGGTGGGGTGTGACACCTCAGGACTTTATGGATCAGACTTATAGGGTGTTAAAGATGATGCGAGCTACAACGACTAAGAAAGTAGAGTTGGCGGCCTTCATACTACGTGATGTGGCCATATTGTGGTATGAGGCTTGGGCTCGATCCACAGGAGCTTATGCACCACCAGCTGAGTGGGAAGAGTTCTCCGAGGCCTTTATGCACCACCATCTACCCCGGGAGCTTCAACAGGTTTGAGTTGAGCAGTTTTTGCACCTAGAGAAAGGAAGTATGAGTGTGTGTGAGTATTGTCTTCAGTTTAATTCTCTTGCTAGGTATGCTCCTCACATGGTTTAGATGATGGAGGATAGAGTTCATCGATTCGTGTTAGGGTTGGGGCTTCATATAGCTCGAGATTGCTTGGGGGTATCTACTCATGAGCACATGGACATTTCACGAATTCAAGCTTTCTCCCAGAGGGCATAGGATTTGGTTCATCACTTATGGGATACTCGGAGACAGCAGGAGCAACACAAGAGAGCTAGGACTGTGGGTCCTTATAGAGGGCCACAGGGTGACACAGTGGCGCAGTTATCCAGGCAGTCAGTTAGGCCAATAGGGAGTGCCTCACCTTAGTTTCAGGGACAGAGAAGGAACCAAGGCCCAGCTCAATCTAGCTCTCAACGACAGGAGTGGGCGGGGAAGAAGCGACCACCATTGCCGCCTTGTCCCCAGTGTGGGAAATCTCATTCAGGTCAGTGTCGTTAGGGGCAGAATGTATGTTATCGTTGTAGGAAGCCAGGGCACTTTATGAGGGATTGTTCAGATAGGGTCGAGGCGGATCAGGCGCGATCAGCGGTTGCTTCATCATCCTCCATTCGACCTCCCAGACCTGATCCTCAACTAGCAACAGGCCATGGAAGAGGCAGAGGGAGAGAGGCTTCTAGTTCTGGGGCAACCCCAAATCGATTTTATGCTTTGGGTGGTCGACAGGACCAAGAGGCCTCACCTGATGTTGTTACAGGTGCTTTGATTATTTATTCTCATGTAGTATATGTATTAGGTGATCATGGTTCTACACTATATTATGTCACACCATTGGTTGTGAGTCAGTTTGAGACAGCCCCTGAGTTATTATCTATACCATTTGTTGTTTCTACGCCAATTGGCGAATCTGTGTTAGCTAGACGAGTTTACCGAAACTGCATAGTATTGGTATGTGATAGGTCAACCTTAGCTAATCTAGTTGAGCTTGGAATTGTTGATTTTGATGTCATTTTGGGTATGGATTGGTTGGCAGCATGTTATGCTAATGTTGATTGCAAAGCTAAGGTTGTTAGATTCAATTTTCTCGGCGAGCCAGTCCGGGAATGGCAAGGTGATGCCGCTATGCCTAAAGGTAAGTTTATTTCATACCTTAAGTCTTAGAAGTTGATATCCAAGGGTTGTATTTCTCACTTGGTTCGGGTAAGAAACTTGGAATGTGAGCCTACGACTCTCCAGTCAATTCCTATTGTAAATGAGTTCCCTGAGGTCTTTCCAGAGGATTTGCCTGGAATTCCTCCTGAAAGGGAGATAGATTTTGCTATTGATATACTTCCAAGTACTCAGCCTATATCGATCCCTCCTTACATAATGGCTCCAGTAGAGCTAAGGAAATTAAAGGAGCAGTTGAGAGATCTGCTCGAGAAGGGATTCATGTTACCTAGTTTATCGCCTTGGGGTGCACTAGTGCTCTTTGTGCGAAATAAAGACGGGTCATTAAGAATGTGTATTGACTATAGGTAGCTAAATACGGTTACGATTAAGAATAAGTACCCACTTCCTAGGATTGATGACCTATTTGATCAGTTACAAGGTGCCAGATGCTTCTCAAAGATTGATTTGAGATCCGGGTACCATCAGTTACGGGTTAGGGAAGTTGATATCCCCAAGACTACCTTCGGGACTATATATGGCCATTATGAGTTCTTAATGATGTCATTTGGTCTTACTAATGCCCCATCAGCTTTTATGGACCTGATGAATTGGGTGTTAAGCATTTTCTTGATGTATTTGTGATCGTCTTCATTGATGATATTCTAATTTACTCGCGATCCGAGGCTGAGCATGTAGGTCATTTGAGAGCTGTATTACAGACTCTACAGGAGCACAGGTTATATGCTAAATTTTCTAAATATGACTTTTGGCTAACATCTGTGGCTTTCCTTGGTCATGTAATTACAACTGAAGGTATAAGAGTGGATAGTCTGAAGATAGAGGCAGTAAAGACTTGGCCCAGACCGTTGAATCCTACAGAGGTTCGTAGCTTTCTAGGGTTAGCAGGTTATTATCGCTGATTTTTGGAAGGTTTCTCTACTATCGATGCACCATTGACAAAGTTGACTCATAAACAAGCTAAATTTCAATGGACAGAGGCATGTGAGCGAAGTTTTCAGGAATTGAAGGATAGGCTGACTTCAGCACCTGACCTGACTCTTCCAGAGGGTGTCGAGGGTTATGTGGTCTATTGTGATGCTTTGAGAGTTGGGCTAGGTTTTGTTATGATGAAACACGACAAGGTCATTGCTTATGCCTCTAGACAGTTGAGGAAGCACGGGAAAATTATCCTACCCATAATCTTGAGTTGGCCGCAGTTGTATTTGCATTGAAGATTTGGCGCCATTACTTATATCTATCCTGACACAAAAATCTCTCCCGAGATACAAACGTGCTCCTCACATTCTCATGTCCTGACCTAGGTAATGCTTTCTCAAGCTATTACTCAAGCTAAAAAATATGCTTTCATGGTGATCAATCATAAAAACAACCAACAATCCAGAATGCAAGACGAAAACAACAATCAATAACTTAATTCCAAAACAATTTCATAAAATCACAATCATAATTCATGGCTTCAACCCTAGAGGAAGGGTTCTTGCCATTCATGTTCGTAAAACTACACTAACTACTACTAAACTAATATACTTACATGAATTTGGTAGATGAGAAGGGAATTTGACAAACCCTAGATGAGTTCTCCCACTTCTCCCTTCACTCCTAGGTAGTTTTCCAGAATAAAATCGTGACCAAATGATTTTAGGAGCTAAGGGTTCAATTTATACTATGCTGAAAAATTGCAAAATTTGGCCTGTGGTGGAACAGCAACGTGTCACGGAGCTGAACGCCCTACTTGACCTCCGTGACACGTTGGTAATGCGTACCCTCACTGGAATATGCCAAAAAATGCAATTTTTGGCCAAGTGTTGCCGCGTTGGTAGTGTGCCACGGCCCCTATCGCGCAGGGTGCCAGTTATTGCATGTTTTCTTGTTGACTTTCACGTTTTGCTCTTGATTCCATTCCTCCACTTCACCAAATCATGAATTAGTTCCTCAAATGCATTATTAACCTTCAAAAACAAGGACTAATCATGTTGGTTAGTATATATTCACATTTACATAAAATCACATGAAAATGTATAAAATAACTTAGATAAACAAGACTAAATTAAGGTATAAAGCATCACTCGGGCATGCTATTTTTGCCCACGATCACCTACCCCACACTTAAAGTCTTGTTCGTCCTCGAACAACCTATTACATCTCATGCATATGGAGACTCACACATAACTCATTTAGCAAGAATATTCAAGCTGCGGCTACAATGATTACGTAAGATAACAAGTTAAAAATAGAGCATGCACGATTTGATCATTGAAATGAAGTACAACTATGTTAAGACTTCTTAACCTCAAGAATCGACTCTCAATCTTAGCAAACTAATGCAAATCAACTGATTAAGAAATCCAACATGAATTATATCCTTCATTCAACATGTGCCCTCACGGAAAGAGAGTTACCCAAATTCACACGCAAAAACAATTTTTAAATCACAACATGTGTGGGTACATGAATAGAATTACGCTCACTCTCACAAAGAATTCACATGCATCATGTAATGACCCATAAGCTTGCCCTTAGTGTTTTATTCCACTAATTTAAGGATGTGTGAATGTAAGATCAAGTAGGACTTAATGGGTTGTAATGTAAGCTAAGGGACAGGTAGGTACTATTCTGGCCAATAATAGTGACTAACTTTCCCAAGCGCTTTTAATACATTACGCCCTCATTACGAACTTCCCTTCCCTTACTTCACCTTTTTCTCCTTTCAGCTTTCTTTTTCCTCTTATGTTCCCTCCTTAATTTAGGCATTTTTAACTTATTAGTAAGGAGTTCTATAAATAATTTTTCATTAATTTGTTTTCTTACTCCTTACTAATACTCAACCATTTTCACGCAAGTGCACCTTTGTCCTTTTCTCACTTCTACAACTTGCTACTTTTCCTTTCTTTTCATTCTTCTCACTCCTTTACTCCTTCAGATTTTTTCACTCAAGCACTTAGGAGTTTTGGATCAAGTTCAAGGCCAATGAAAGAAAAAGGATTAAGCTTATGTTGCAGCTGTCAAAGAATAGGCTCAAGGCTCAATGGGGCTAACTAGGATTAATCTTTCAAGGTAGGTAAAATGAGGGATAAAAATTTGGTTCATTCAAATAAATGCCTAAATCATCTCCTACAATTCACATCCTTCATTTCGTTTTATAAACACACCAGGCAAGTTCTAGACAATCCACAATAGCACAGAATACTCAAAAACCTTACACTCATGGCACATGCTCAATTCAAGACACATTCAGTAGACTCTTACTCAGCTAATCACAAGAATTCAGAATCAAGCTTCAATCATATTGAGTCAAATTCAAGAGCCTAAGCGTCTCACACAAAGTTATACACCTGCGTACTTCACACCGAACATACTTGCATCTTACAATCATGTATAGCACATAACAAGAACATCAAGCACCAATTAGTTATGGTTTCAAAATCCCAAAACCTATCGACCAATTTTTCCTCAAGACGGTCGTCATCCATCCATCGTCGGAAACAATCCCTAACTATGACTAAAACATTATATACAAACAAAGGAAAGAAAAAGAAAAATTTTGTTCTTCGGTTCAAAGACTCCCCCATCGGAAAAGAACCGAAAAGAAAAACCAACGGGTGATGAAGTCATGCTTAATTCACAAAAAATTTTCAAATTTCTCCCAAATTTCACACAAGCATCACATTCACCAAAAACTTGTTAAGCACAAAAATTTAGAAATTTTTCTCACCCCACACTTAAAGTCTTGCTATGTCCTCATAGCCTCAAATTAACATTTAAAGGATGAGAAATACTCCCTGAGCCTCTATGCCAAGCTAAAAGCATGCTTTCTTTTCAAGTTCCAGAGATGGTTGTTCGACCCCACACTTCTTCTATTCCATGCTCTTTAGCTTCCACCGTCTCGGTACTCAGACTTCCCTCCATCTGTGCTTAACTTTCCACCAAAAACACAAACAAATTGAAAATAACAAAAGCAACACAAAAATCAAAATTACGAATTGTACCTGAGGTACCCTTGGGTTGCCTCCCAAGCAGCGCCTTATTTTACGTCGTGGCACGACGTGGACCGTCCTTTTCAAGACATCCTCATACCTGGGTTCTCTTTCGAGAACCATCTCCTTTTCTTTTGCTGTTTAGAGGAAACAACCTCCACTCTGTTCCTCTCTTTCTCCAACTTCTTCTCAATTTGAAGCCCTTCATCAGACTTGGGCTGAAGACTTGACATTGCCTTTAGCCGTGCAAAGGAACTTCTTAGCCAAGTCATTCCAAGAAGTTATGGAGTTCGGTGGCTCAGCCTTCAACCACTTTTTTTTTGCCTCTCCCAACAATGAAAATGGGAAGAGGGTCAATCGGACATAATCTGTGGACACACCGGTGGGGACAAATGTGTCACTAATCTTTAAAAAGCTCTGTAGGTGCAGCTGGGGTCCTCATGTGCCATCCCAGTGAATTGACCACTAGAATGTAACAGCTGCACCATGTTCTGTTTAAGCTCAAAGTGCCCTCCAGGCTCCGGTTTACGGATGCTAGAGGTCACATTCGTCGCTAGTGGGATTGCCACTTCGCGAACTGGTCTTGCTGCCATTGCTTCTGATGACAAATGTACTTGTCCCGCGGGTGGTTGTTGTTGTACCTTTTCTTGAAGTCTCTTTAGATTTTTCTCTAGAGCTACTCTCCTTCGCAAATGGATTTGACGTTCAGGTTCAAGCAACAGTTCCACAAGCTCTCTATTTCTAGCCAGCTCGGCAGGACAACCTGTCACCTGCAAATAAACAGACTAAGACCAAGTTTTTCAACACTTTAGGAAATTCAAAAATCACACAAAAACAGATAAATTATAAAAACTTCGCCGAGTCCCAGGCAACGGCGCCAAAAACTTGACGTGCCCGATTCGCGCGTCCGCAAGTGTACGGGTCGTGCAAGTAATATAGTGGCTCTTTTTAAGAACCGGATTGTCGAACCTATAGGGATTGGACCCATTCCTCTAACTATCCATTTCTAGTGTGATCTTAAATACCTCAAGAGTTGGTTATAGACATTTTCGATCGAGATTAATTAAGTCTAAGTTTGGGTCAACGAAGTATTCTGAAATTACTCTAGGAGCAACATAGAGTTAAAACCAATTAATCATGCGATACTACGATTTGCAATGGGTTAAGCATGGAACTATCAATTGTTATTTCACATAATTATAATTGCATGTTTATGGTATTTCGAGCCTCTAAACACGGCAATCTAGCCTCACTGCATCATTGTGAGCGAGGAGTTTAATTTCTAGTCGCGGGCAATCAATTATGTTGTGGTTTACGGGGAAACGATTAGGGACTTTCGTGCGTCTAACCATTTAACTCAACTTAGCCTCACGACTACTTCTTCGAGTGGTGATGTGACATCCCAAGTTGGTCTTTCATAACCCCCGTGTCTCAACCAAGCACGATGTTAGGTATATTTCTATCCTGACACAAAAATCTCTCCCGAGATACAAACGTGCTCCTCACATTCTCATGTCCTGACCTAGGTAATGCTTTCTCAAGCTATTACTCAAGCTAACAAATATGCTTTCATGGTGATCAATCATAAAAACAACCAACAATCCAGAATGCAAGACGAAAACAACAATCAATAACTTAATTCCAAAACAATTTCATAAAATCACAATCATAATTCATGGCTTCAACCCTAGAGGAAGGGTTCTTGCCATTCATGTTCGTAAAACTACACTAACTACTACTAAACTAACATACTTACATGAATTTGGTAGATGAGAAGGGAATTTGACAAACCCTAGATGAGTTCTCCCACTTCTCCCTTCACTCCTAGGTAGTTTTCCAGAATAAAATCGTGACCAAATGATTTTAGGAGCTAAGGGTTCAATTTATACTATGCTGAAAAATTGCAAAATTTGGCCTATGGTGGAACAGCAACGTGTCACGGAGCTGAACGCCCTACTTGACCTCCGTGACACGTTGGTAACGCGTACCCTCACTGGAATGTGCCAAAAAATGCAATTTTTGGCCAAATGTTGTCGCGTTGGTAGTGTGCCACGGTCCCTATCGCACAGGGTGCCAGTTATTGCATGTTTTCTTGTTGACTTTCACGTTTTTCTCTTGATTCCATTCCTCCACTTCACCAAATCATGAATTAGTTCCTCAAATGCATTATTAACCTTCAAAAACAAGGACTAATCATGTTGGTTAGTATATATTCACATTTACATAAAATCACATGAAAATGTATAAAATAACTTAGATAAACAAGACTAAATTAAGGTATAAAGCATCACTCGGGCATGCTATTTTTGCCCACGATCACCGCCCAGAGCAGGTAGAAGTGTTATACAGATGTACACCGTCGAGTGCTGGAGTTTTTTGTTAATGATTGGGTCTTCCTGAAAGTGTCACCTATGAAAGGCGTTATGCGATTTGGCCAAAAAGGCAAGCTGAGTCCTAGAAATGTTGGGCCCTACAGAGTTATCCGTAGGATAGGAAAAGTGGCCTATGAGTTGGAGTTGCCACCAGAGTTAGCGGCAGTCCACCCAGTATTTCATGTATCGATGTTGCAGAAGTGTATAGGAGACCCAACCCGTGTTATGCCTATCAATGACGTCGGAATTTCTGAGGAGATGACCTACACCGAGGTTCCAGTTGCTATTCTTGACCGGCAAGTCATGAAACTTCGAACCAAAGAGGTGGCCTCAGTTAAAGTATTATGGCGAAGTAATAACATCGAGGAAGTGAGTTGGGAGGCTGAGGAGGAAATGAAGAATAAATATCCTCACCTATTTACGATGTCGACGTGATGTTAAGGTATGTGTTTGATACTTAAGTTACTGAGTATCTATTTTGATGCATATTAAGTAAAATTAATTTCCATTCAGGGACGAATGTTCCTGGGGGGGGGGAATATAACACCCCAAAAAACTTTTGGTGATTATTTGATGTTTTATGCTAGGTTAGGGAAAGTACGGCTTGTATATTGGTTGTAGGTGACAAGGGAAATGTGTACAATCAAAAAACCAAAGAGTATGTGAAGTTCATAAGTAAGGGTCAAATTTAAACGACAATATCTCCCAACATATAATGAATTAGAAGCCCCACGACCTATCAACTTAAAGTTCTTTGAGTCTAGTTTTCATAACATCAAACTTCTTGCCAATCGGAGTTCATAGTAAGAAGTTATGGGCATTTTACCGAACCATCTTGAGCGGTGAGGCGGGCATGACGCCCTAGCGCTCCACCGCCCTATTTACTTAAAATCTGATTTTTCACTTGTAGAAAACATTTTCGGCTAAATCTAAATCGACCATCTTGCTAAGGATTTCATTTCTCCTTCAGTTCCATCAGCTATGACAAAGAAAATCAAGGAGGAACATCAAGCAAAGTTCAAGAAAATCACAAGATAAGTTGAGATTACCTTGCCAAGTATGTTAGGGGCTATTTTGGAGCTCGTTTGGCAAGGTTTTAAAGATGTTTTTCTGCATTTCAAAGTCTATTTGTACTTCCTATATATCCATCTTTGAGTATTTGTTGAAATCAGGAGAAAAGGTAAGGATTTCGCCCCTTTTAAACCTCTCAAATTGCAAAGTGAAAATCTGGAAATTGGCCGCTAAGTGAGCTGCCGATGGACTGTTTCTTAGCTGAATTTTGGTCATTTTCCTTAGTCTTTTTGGCTTTTTCTTTTTCTGGAATTATACTTCATATTGAGGGGTAGAATCACAGAAAAACTAAGGTAAATTTTCCTCTGTTTTCTCCCTCAAAAGTTAGTAAAAATTAGTTGAGAAAATGGCTAAATGTTGTTGATGTTGCCGTGTCTTGCTGTTGCTATTTCGACTGCCTTTGATGAGTTATGTTGGCTGCATTTTTTTGATATAGATTAAGCTTGTTGTTTGCCTATAAAACCACTGGATTAAGGAGGTTGAATGCTGATCATTGAGATAGGAAATCGGCTAGAGAAAAGTTCATCGGAGAAAGGTATTAAGGCGCCCCGTCTATCATTCTTTTAAGCACGATTCGTGTGTTGTGAATCGAATGATACAGAAACCTATTTAAAAGTCTAGAGGCAGTATTTTAAGCTCCATTTATGCTTTAAAGTCCCATGTTTTATTGAGGATAAATGTTAAGATTATGCCTAGCCGAAGTGAGACACCTAAAGTGTGATATTGTGTTGATTGTTGTCGTAGTTGTACATGGAGTTGGAGACCCCTCAGCGTGGGCATTGTTAGCTGGTCCTTACTGTATGTCATGTGTATATATATGTAATGTTAACTTTGTTTAAAGGTCTGGTTGATAACTGAAATTGGTGAAAGTGTCGAGATGAGGACGTGTAAACGATTTTAAGCCAGATAAAGAGTCGCAAGCTATTGAGGGTAAACGAGCTTACCGAATTAGGATTACCTGGTTATGGTTGTCCTTTATCTTATGTTTATGTTGTGAAATATGTCAGGACAAGGAGATATTTCATAATCCCTTTCCCTTAAGCCGAACGACAAGCTAGCGAGTTTCTGAGCTCTAGTGTCCCTTTGAGACGATCTATAAATTTTGTTGAAACTCTTAGGTCATCCATAGTTCCTTATGATTTATACAAGTTTTTAATACATGCATTTAAGTTCTATTTTCTAGCTTTACATGTTATATGTACTCAGTTCCAGTTATGCATTACGAAGGAGGCCTATACAGGCCATATGTTTAGTATTCGTCATTTCTATGTTGTATGTATTGAGCTGGTCCAGTATATCGGCTCCATTTATGATTTTGTCTAAGCTTTATTGATTTTACCCCGGTGTGGTACACCAGCTGGAGGTCTTGTTATTTGACCTAGGTGTGGTACACCGCTGGACAGAGTTTACCCCGGTATGGTACACCGGCTGGAGGCATTTTTATTTTTACTCCGGTGTGGTACACTAGGTGGGCGGATTGTATATAGATTTTATGGTTGGTTGTCTGATGGCATGTCAGTTATAGTCTTTGTTGTGCATTAGATGGTTGCATTTACACTTCATTAATGAGTTATTGTCAGGTTTCTATTTTCAGAATTTCGGGTTGTTACTACTCCTTATTTCTGGCCTAGTTATCATTTTTATCTTACATGTTTATAGTTTTCAGCCTTACACACCAGTACATTTTATTCGTACTGACGTCCCTTCATCTTGGGACCCTTCCTGCAATCGTGCTACAGGTACAGGCCGAGGCTCAGATCATCGGACGTAGTAGGAGGCAGACTTCAGCAGAATAGTGGTATGGTCCTCTCTTCCAGGAGCCATGTCCTAGTTTAGACTATTTTCAGTTTTGTGTACAACATGGGTAAGCCGGGGCCCTGTCCCGTGCATTTCAGTTTATTTACTCTGTAGAGGCTAATGTGGACTAGTTTGTATAGTAGTGTGGGATGTGTAGTCATATCGATTTTTCATTGTCTTGCTTAGCTTTATTGTAGCCTTGTCGGCTTTCCAAGTTGCATATTTATAATTTTCAAGGCATTATTGGCCCAGTATTTATCTTTGTTGGTTGTGACAGGTGGCTTGGTCAGGCTTAGTGTTATATTTATAGATGTTATATAGCCGGCTTCTCGATTGACCATGAATCGAGTGCCAGTTACATCCTACCCTAATTCTGGGGCGTGACATGCTTTTATAAGATAATATTTAGAAATCATATAAATAACATTTCATATATATTGATTTAGATTAGATTTGATCAAAAGTCAAAATTAGACCAAATCTATCCATCTTTAGAACCTACCAAAGATATAAACTTGGTAAGAAATCCATATCATAAAACAGGTAACTAAAATATTATTATTAATTAAATTTTTGCCCTCTGAAAAATAAACTTGTTCATATTATTTAATATGTTCACATTATATTTAATTTAGTTCATAAACTAGTAGATTAATGTATTAGGAGATACATGAATTGGTGAAAAATTCTAGATTAGTCTACTGAATTCTTATTCATGTACTTGGAGGATGTGAAATGTGAAATTATTAATAGTGATACATGTATGCTTGGCTAGATACATGGATGATTTCACCTATAAATAGTCATGTTATTTGTGTTGGCATGCTCCCCCAAATTTTCCACATTGTGCGGTCAAGTTTAATTACCTTAGAATGGTTATGTAATCTCTATATACATTAATATGATAGTATGTCAAATTAAATTTAGTGCTAATTAATTAGTAATAATTTTTTTATGGAACCAAAAACTTAACTAGCAAGCAATAGATAGACTTATAAGAAGTGCACTCCTTAAAAGATTCTGTTAAGATGCTCTCTTCACTTTCCTCTTTGCTCATGTTGGCGAAGGATGGTTGAACCATATGCCGGTAACAGCATGGTCAAGGGGCTGGGGTGTGGCTTGAAATCCTGAGCAGAATGACAAGGAGGATGAAAATGATGAACAAACTGCATCGGTTAACCTATTTGCTGGGAATAGAATTGCTAGTAATGCATCATCCCTGTCCTACATCCCCCTTTAGGTAGTTAATGGACATCTTTTGTTACAATCGGAAGAAGATGAGATCCAAAAGGAGAAACAGAAGTGACAATATGCCCTAATTGCATATGTCATTAGATAAACCCTAGGAAATAAATATATGGAAAGATATATTGTTGATACTTGGTCAAATGTTGCTCAACTTGACGTTTTTCTTCATGAAGGTGGCCATTACATTTGTGAAATTTCATAAATTTATTGATATGCACAAGATATTTTATTCAGATCCTTATACTATAGGCGGTAGACCTATAATTCTCAATCCTCCGTGGGTGTCCCTCTTTGGGTCAAATTTCCTTGGCTTCCTCTGAGTCATCGGAGCGGAAATACTTTAAGTAAAATTGTTAGTCTACTTGGTACATCACTCTATGCTGATGAGTAGAAAACAAAGCAGACTAGGATTTTCAATCATATCTTTCAACTTTGTGATTTAGAGTTGATATTACCTCTTATTAGACCTACTTATGCCCATGACATTAAAAATGGCCTAGTTTTACCTTTTTTTTGTTGATATAGGTGAAAAAGAATTTTTTAAATTTATATTTTTTATTTTTATTAACATAAAAGCTATATAGGGGTGTATTTAATCTTTCTTGCAAAGTTACATATCTATTTGACTAATTATTTTAGTCAAAAATAGAAGTAGAAGAACCCCCACCCCTTGCCCCTCAAAAAGAAAAGTGTTATATGTCCATCATTATATACATCAACAAAAATATCCACCTTAATAAAAAAAATAATTATTTTGTTCATAAATCTGTCATTGATCATTATATTAAGAAAAAAAGTGTACACATTTGAATAACTTAATCTAGGGTAGTTAAATTGTCTTTTTCCCCGGGTACGAGAATTTTAGAGAGATTTTTCCAACAATATTCTTTTCTAACAATGTCACGATAGGAAGATTTAATGGAACATTAGAAATTTTGGACCAACACATCCTAGTCACTTTAAGTGGAAGGATTTTGACTTGCACAGTCATTCTTAAAAGTCCATCGACTTGAAAGATTGGAGGTTATTGTTGATTGTGAGATTTCTACACCGATAGTCATCAATTGCAGAACGACAATAGAAGAAGCACCTCGAACAGTAGAAGAAACAAGAGAAGATGAATGGTCATGAGACTTAGTCATTATGGAGAAAAGTATGCAAAAAGTAGAGAAGAAGGATAGGAGAAAAAGAGGGTTGATAGAAACCTAGAGCAAGAAGGCAGAAGAGAAAGATGCATCATCTCGACAGAACTAGACTAGACTAAAATAAAGCATCCAGATGAAATTTAAATGGTTAGGATATCAAACGTTACAAATTCATTTCAGAGACAGCGCCATCTGTTATTCTTTTATCAATCCATGTCGTTTATTCTTCATTCAATGTAAATTAATGGAGAATAACTTTTAGTAATTTAAGAATTTACTCCTATAAAAGGAACTAGACATGCGTAGTGATGGACACAATGAGTAAAAATAAAAACTCTTATTATCTATACCAAATCTTGTTCTTGGCAATATAGCAAGCAAATTCATTCTTATATACAAAAGTATTATTACTCAACTATCAAGGAGTTAATTCTGATTCTTTTCCAATAAAAGATATAACTGAGTCTAATATACTAAAGCTTATCTATACTTACAATTAATTTAAATTGTTGTTGGATTTTTCATTTTATTTTATTTCATTACCTTCTAGAATAAATCAATCCACATATTCTGTTAGTCCCTTCATAAATTTAACTAAACTTTTTTTTAGTGTAAACAGTTGATTTAGGATGATGAGTTCCTCAAAGAAATGATAATTTTTATTGCAATGGGATTCCCTTGTTGGGATTATATTATTTTTATCATGCGAATATATAAACATATATTCGATTCACACAACAATAGTGAGAAAAATGGGATTCCCTTGTTGGGATTATATTATTTTTATCATGCTATTATCTACTGATATAATCGACTCACACAACTATAGTGGTTTGATGCTCTGTTGATTGGGCTTTGATTGGACGTCATGTAGTACACATGGGGACTTATTGAGCATGCATTTAGTAATGAGAATCTCCCACTATAAAGCTAAAGGTCTTCTTTCAATGTTATAAGTGTTTACATTTACTTAAAAATTTTCATGTAAACTTGAGTCATTTAAATTATGTTACTTAAAGATTTCTTGATGTCAAAGATTTACCTATATTACCTATAAGGGACTAAATCATGATGAAAGATGAATATGTGTAACACCCCAAAAGATCCTAACATTAAACTCAGGAACTGAAATAAAAAAAAACCAAAAAAATCTGCACCACATCACAGAACAAGTCGTTGAGTGACTCGTTATGTAACCCGATGGGTCATTAACTGACCCGTCATGTGTGCATCAGTTGGTAAAGGTTGGGATTTCCTGGGGATTTGATGAGTTGGTAGGCCAGATGTGGGGCCACTTCACGACTCGTCAAGTGAGTCATTATCTGGGAAGAGGAGGAAGGATGGAGAATTCCAGTAGTTACGACGAGTCAGGGTAACAAATCAATTTGTCACCTAACAAATCATTAGACGACGCATTTGGTGGAGGTAAGTTGAGATAAAAAATTTAGAATTTCTGCCAGTGGCAACGAGCAGAAACAACATCTCGTTGTACCAACCAACGAGTCACTGTGTCATCCATCGTGGAAATTCCAGAGAAGGGAAAATTTCAGACTCATGACCAACGACTGGTTCCAACGAGTCGTGGTCACCATCAACGTCTCGTTGTGTGACCCATCGAGTTGTTATGGGCAATTTTTAAGACTTTCTTTCAGGGGCATTTTTGTAACTTTCTGCTATTTTTAATGCCTAAACTATGTCATTTGGGGTAAATATTAAGGGGTTATAGGGAGTTAGTTGATTCTTCTCCCTCATTTTCTCATGTAGCTTCTCAAGAAAAGAACGTTAGAGCTCAAGATCTCTTCCCAGCAAGAACTAGAGTTCATCCTCCAGTTCAGAAATTCAAGGCTTCTTCTTGGGGACTTTCTTCTTTAGGTATGTGGGAATTAAACAAGTGGATTCGTCCATCCTTGTGTCCCAAAATTTCCCCCCAGAAACCTCTTCTACTCTAGCCCTGCAAGAGTTACAAATTAGGGCTTTTTCATATAAATTATGAGTGTTACTAAACTCTAGTTGTCTTGCTAATTTTTATCATCCTGGCACATGATTGTTATATTTTCTATGTATAATTAATAATATGATCTTCTCTCTAGTTTATTATGATATGTGGGTTGATTTTTCGTGATTTAAAAGTTGGTCCAAAATGTTTTATTCTCCGTGGAATGTTATTTGAGCATGAATCCTCAGCGTGTATGATTTGACTTAAAGTTATTATTATCAGACTATGAATATACTTAGTATTCTCTAGAGATGTCAACTGATCAGTTTGACTCTACATCAGTCTCTTATTAAATTCAGTAGTATCAGTTTAATAGCATGATTGTCGTTCTTTAGACTATCACGACACTTTCAGGTAAAGCACCTCTAACAAGTCTTAGAACACAGTTTCTTTCAGGTCCTTAGACTTAGTCCTAGGACATCAGTTTCGAGCTACCAGCCAATTAGATATAAGTAGGTTTTTAGTGCGACTAGTACTTAGTGTTGACACCCAATTTTGGCTCTACACATTTTTTGGTTAATTATTTTAAACTTCTGAAATTTTAAATGAAATAAAAATGTTTAAATTATTTAAAATATTTTGAAATTATTTTGGATATTATATTGATATTTTAATTGAAAAATAAAGATACACACACACACACACACACACACACACACACATACAAATATAAGTTGTTATTATATTTTTCATGGCAAAATAAGTATTTTATTCGAGTACATATTTTAAATTATTAATTTTAGGTCCATTATAATTTAAATACTAGTTGACCCATGTTTTGCAAATAAATATTTTATTTTGTTTAAGTTTGAAAGCTTAATTAAATTAATCAATTAAAAATTCATCTTGATTTTTATTTATTTATTTTCTAGAACGGTATGATGTTTATGATTTAATTAATTTTAAATTTTTAATTAATATTATTTTATAGAGAAAGTGACTAAAATTGAAATAAAATTGGTTGTATTTTAAATTACAATTCTAGCCACAAATTAAGTCAAAATCTGCAACTTTTTCTTAATCCTTGCCAACAAGATTCAGCCAATCCATATGTGCCACGTAAGCAAGAACATGGATTGTGCTTCTTTTGTTTAATCCTAGCCCTCAATTTTGATCCAATGACTTTGATTTTTTTCCTTCTTTATATATATATATATATATATATATATATATATATATATATATATATATATATATATATATATAATTTAATTATCAAATTTTTATATATTATTATTAAATATTTATTTATTATTTAAATATTTATTATTCTTTTAATTCTAACCATCTGGTCAAATATCAAACGTTTCAAATTGCATTGACCCAACCCATTTATCCACCTACCCCACCCGCCCCACCTAAAAAACACCCAAAATCCCTCACCCTCTCTCTCCATCCCTATGAATAGCCCCCCAACCCCACGATGTTCTCTCTCTCTCTCAAGATACAATCGACGACCCACTAGCCTCTCCTCCACCGGCTAGCCTGCGACCCTCCTCCGCTGACCACCCTTCTCCCTCGCCTCACCCCTCTCTCCCAAACCCGCAAACCCCCTGCCCTTCTCCCAAGACCCATGACCCCTCCCCTTACGCCAGTCCTTTCCCCTCAACCCCCAAGACCCGAAAATCTCACTGACAACCCCGTCCTTTCACTCCAAAAGCTCTAAGGTACGCTTACTTTTTCATTATTTTTCTATCTTTCTTCTCTAACTCGCACTACCCATCTCTTCAATCTTTTACAATTCAAATTTTGATTTCAAAAATTCAGAAGATAGGAAGAACCCTCACCTTCTCCTATAAAAGGAGAGATATGGTAAAGGAAAAAGGGGACCAAGAGCAGCACAGACGGTCCACAATCAAAACAGTCCAAAAAAAAAATTCAAAAGGCAATAGACACACTGGAAAAAATATTCAGAAGAGTAGTAGACTAGAACTAGAAAAAGGAAAATATAATTGAGCCACACCCATACACAAACACACTGCTAATCCTTTCTTTTCTTTTCGTCGTGCTTCCGTGAACTTAACCCCACCCTCCTATTTGTTGTCTTCTTTGTTGCTCGGAGTTGGAATCACTGATTTGAGTCTCAACACTTTAATGGCTTCAATCGCTGCACAACATAAGGTAAACTCTATCCCATCTTAACTACATTATTTTTAGTTTCATAATTCATTGATTATGTTTAGAATGAGGCTAGCTGTTTTAGTCAGACTTATTATGAGTACAAACAGTGAAACGCATCAGACTTTAGTTGTCCAATTTTTCTTTATCTTATCATATGTTTATAAGAAGTGTTTACAACTATGAATTAGCTCTAAATAAATTCCATGAAGTTTGAAGGTTTAATTGTTGGTCGACTGCCAATTTTAAGGTGATTGTGATACCGATTTGATTGTATGAACATGACAGTGGGTGCATTATTATATTTCTAACTTGTTCTTGTGTTTGCAAGTTGTCTTGTAACTTCTTAGTCTGCGTGACGATATTGTGAATATGGTATTGTGACCATTTAATCTTGAGAAGTTTTAAGTTTGTTCAAGTTGTAATATTCTAGCTGGTCAGGTGTTGGCATGCACGAGCACCTAACAAATTAAGCAATATTAGAGTAAAATCATGAACCTATTTTGAATTCATAACATGGCTATTTTGAAGTCTGGATTTTGTTTGAGAGTTGTTGTCCCATTTTTCAAACTTCTTAATGAGCTCATATTGATTTATGTCTAATTAGAGTATCCAATGAGAGTGACAATTCTGGTAAGTTAGTTGTCCCATTCTCTTCTTAAGATATATATATATATATATATTGTTGTCATGATTTACTAATTATTATGTGTTTGTGTAATTTTTTGTATAATTTACAACTTAGTTAGTAATTAACCTCCCTCCCTTTAAGGCGATTTTCTTCTTCGTGTATGTCCTAGATTTTCCTACTTTTTTTCTTTAAAGGCTTCTCAAAACAAGAGGCGTAAAATATGATACTCTTTTAGTCATATAATATTCCAATGTATTCCTACACGTATTGTTCTAAAAAAGCGTCTCATTTTAGATAATTAATTGATAATAAAAGAGGTAGCAAATATTTTTTCAAACTTCAATAACTGATTTCCAGCACTAGGCCCAAATAATTAAAATCTGTCAACCTATTAAAAATGGGTTACAGGCCCAACCTTTTTTTTTTTTTACATAATCTGTGGGTTTTATGAAAAAAAAGAGTTGCAGGCCCATTTTTTTTAAAATAATCTGTGGGTTTTATGAAAGAAAAGAGTTGCAGGCCCATTTTTTAAAATTAATTTTGTTGCAGAAATTTAGGCCCAACTCTGGCCCAGTTCAGCATTTTTCTTCCAAAAGCTTAAGTATGAGGTATATATATTATTTTATAAATATATTTTACGTATTATTATATTATAATTTCTTTTGATATACTATTATTTATACATACATATTTATTTATTTTTACATACTACATAGTTACTATTTTAACACACATATGTGCATACTTTTAAATTATTTAATACTCATATATTAGCATCTATTTATGCATACTTATTTTTGCTTGTCACATACTATTCATAATTATTTGTATCTACATATCATAGACTAATTTCCCTCATATATAACATATATTCACATACATATATATGCTATGTATAATATTATATACACACGTACATATAAATACTTATAAGTTATTCATAGCTCACATATAGTTACACACACACACACACATATATATACATATATATATATATATATATATATATATATATATATATATATATATATATATATATATATATATATATATATATTATTTTATATTCTCTATATGTTACATTTATATTATTTTATAGCTACTTTATACATATTACTTTTCACACTATAGATTTTATATATTATAAGTATATCATTTTCGTATACTTATTTATATTACTCAAACTTTCTACATATCTCGTACATCCTTTAACTACAAAATCAGTTTTAAATTATTTTATCACATTTTCCTCATTTTAGTCGGACAACTACTTATCAACATATATTCCCCCTTACATATCACTACCGTATCTCATATGTATATCAATTGTATATTTTGTATACTTCATACATTTTTTAAAGTTTTCAAGTTATTCTTAAATCATTTTTAACCTATTTTTATAATTTTTAAAAACCTTTTAGCAGACAATAATGAGATAATATTTTCCCAGCTTTATCTTAGACTAAATTTAAGGACTATCTTCAAATAGGCTCCAAGGGGTGCCTAACGCCTTCCCTTGGAGTAAATAAGACCCTTACCTAGAATTTTAACGGTTTTTTTTGCAGACTAAAACAGAGTTTTATCCTTCACAAATGGTTTTCCTAATATTTTCCTAAAACTTAGGTGGAGATTCCAACCCCTTTTCAAAGTAAGGTAGAAGAGCCAGACGTCGCAAACATATTTTGACCAATTCAAAATGAAGGCGCGATAGAATGTTGACTCCGCTTGGGACTAGACATTTAGGTTTTGGCCTTAGGAGATTTAGTTTGAGAGAAATATTTGGGGATGTTTGTTCATTCTCGCCTGTTGCTTGTTTTATATTATTTTCTACCTGTTATTTATTTTTCTATTTCTTGTCTGATATTTACACTGCTTTGTTTGAAGGACGCAAGACAAATCCAAACTTGTGTTCCTTATTTGATAGAAAACACTATGTGCTACGGCTTTGGTTAACTGTCATTCCGTTCATACTTCTTCCAATTTTGAAAAATTGACACTCTCACACACTTTTACACGCGAATTGTGTTTCGCACTTCTCTGAAATTTTTTCAAACACTTTATTTAGAGGGTCAACACATACATGGGGTGAGCGAATAGTTTTACTACCGTGTGACCACGTGCCTTCCCATATAGAAAAACTTTAAATTAGATTCTACCCAAATCTTAGAATATTTAAGATAGAGCGATAACCACCTTTGATCTAAGTCATACTGCATTTGCCCTATACAGGACAATCCAAGTTATTGTCGCTGTAATTAGGAAGCCACCATTTGTCAACAGGTTTTGTACCTATCGACATACCTTATATGAAAATTGAATCAGATAATTTGGGTATTAATCTGTGACATATTCAGAATAAATGAGTTGACCCTCTTTGAAGTTTCAATCTTGTCAACGAGTGTGGAGTAGTATCAAATACTCCACCGAAGTTTGCCTCCCTTTTCTAGTCAGCAAATATGGAGTATCGTCAAAACTCCCTTTGTTCGACATCTCTTTCAAATCAACAGAAGTGAAGTATTTCCAAATTCTGCCTATATTTCTCTTTTGTCTAAGTCGACTTTTGCTCTTTTTCTAGTTGACAAACGTGAAATATTTCTTTTTCTAGTCGGTTGCCGCTTTTTTTTCTAGTTGACAAGTGTCGAATTATTCTCAAGGTCCATCAATATTAAGCTCTCTTTAGATGTGAAGTTTTTTCAAGACTAATTTCATCCAACATCCCTTTCAAGTCAGTAAACGTGGAGCATTTCAAAACTCCACTTACGTCTGACATCCCTCACTATAAGGCACTTTCTTATCAATAACTTGGTCTCTTTCTCTCATATTTTTCAAAAGCGCCTTTTGTATGCCCTGTAGCATCTCTTTGCCATCATTAGATTCATTATGGATTCCTTTAGCCTTGTTTCTTTGATGAATTTTAAGTAATTCTATTATTAAGAAAAATTCTAAATTCGTTTCAAATCTGAAACATGTCAAAACCTGAATTAATCTGTTATCAAGTTGTATGAATACGTAGGCCTAGCTCTGGAAAAAGAGGCCCTCTGCACATTAGAACGCGTTTACTTGATATTTTTGTATACATAAATTTGTTTGCCTATCAACCTAAACTAATTTTTTGCCCATTGTTATTTTTCGCAAATTTTTTTAAATCCCCAATAGAGGTTGATTGTGTTGATCAATAAAACTGACCAAATCAAGCTAGGAATGATTGACACTAAGGATGTTGACCTGATCAGAAGTGTTCCGGCACCAACAAACATACCAAAAAATCTTAGAAGGAGGACGACATAGATAAGGATGAGTGTATTGCGTACCTAGAACGACAACTCAAGATATTAAGAGGAGAACCATCTCGAGACGGGGACCCGACTCACCCAACTGCAAACACTCTACCCTCTCCGTTTCTTGCCACTAGAATCTCCTGTACCCAAAAATTTTCCTCCAACATAACCACCCACTTCCACCATAACTTAGCAGATCCATTAAGCCCGTTCATACTTGGAAACCCGCAAAATCCTCCTCATTTCACCCCTCATACAACTTATTATTCTTATGCTCCGACACATCCCAATATCGTCACGTATGTTCACCCTCTAACACAACTCCTTCCACAAATGGACATCGCTACCTTTCAAGAACGACATGATCCCCGAGTGTGTATGAATGAGACACCGGCTTTCACCGAACCTACTACTGTCAGGTTCCCAATGAATACGGGGAAGAGAAATGAAAATGAAGACAACACATTTGTGAACGAGCTACGTTATTTAAAGCGAGAAATCAAGAATCTCCAAGAAACTCGAAGAAATGAGAGTTTGAACTATGAAGATTTATGCATCCATCCGGACATTGATGTGCCAGTTGGGTACAAGCCACCAAAGTTCGACTTATTTGATGGAACAGGCGACCCTTGTGCTCATCTGAGAGCATATTGTGATAAATTGGTAGGGATCGACAAAAACGAGAAACTCATAATGAAGTTGTTCATTAGGATCCTGTCTGGTGAGGCTCTCACTTGGCACACCAACCAAGATCCCTATCATTGGCGTGAATGGCACCACATGGATGAAGATTTTATGGCTCATTTCAAGTTTAACACGGAAATCATGCCTAACCGATTTTCTCTCGCCATTATACAAAAGAAACCCTCTGAGTCATTCCAAAAATATGCTCATTAATGGAGCTTTGAGGACGGAAGAGTTCAACCACTGACGGACGAGAGTGAACTGACAAAGTATTTCATCAATAGTCAGGAAAGGGTCTACTTTGAAAAGATGATGTCTATGATAGGAGGAAAGTTCACCAATTGTGTCAAAATGGGGAATTTCATAGAGGAAGGGATTAAGTCTGAAAAAATTCAAATAATAGACAATTTGAGCAATACTATTCCATCAATGTCCATAGAATAGGCCAAGAGAAAGAAAGAAGAGGTATCCGTTGTGATGTCTCATTACTCAACACAAGGATTTTCCCAATCCGTTCATAATTCTAATAATCAACAGATTTAAATATCTACACATAATTCACATCATGCGTACGATGTCAAACCAAATTATCCTAAGCCTCGAGTTCCCACGTATCTAAATCCACAACAATCGATCCAAGTTCTAGTTCACCAAAATCGCGCACCTTTGACATCAAGAAAAAGTCCAAAATGCAACTACAACCGCAACCGCACCCAATTAGATGAACCATTGGCATAATTGTTCGAGAGATTAAAGGCGGCCAATTTACTGCAACCTAAAATAGGGAAGAGTCCCAATCCCCTACCTAGATGGTTTGATTAGAATAGACATTGTGCATTTTATTCCAACATTCAGGGGCACGACACTAAAGATTGTAGTAGGCTAAGGCACCGAATAGAATGTTTGATCAAAACTGGGACAATCCAGTGCGTTGCAATGCAACTAGATATGAATAATAACCAATCATGGAAACAGAGGAGTGAAGAGAAGAGGCGACATGATAAGACACCATTGTTCGCACCAAGATGATAAGACATTGCATGGTTCATAAGGCACTCCCCAAAGAAGCAATAATTCTCGCAGATTTGACAATCTTTGAGTCGATCAACTCAAATGTCATCAAGAGATAATACCTCTAAAGTCAATCTAGCTTTGTTTCCCTTTATTATAATTTGCATTTCTATTGTAACAAAACTACGTGTCGACCTGATTTCTCATGGTGAGATATGTAGGAAACCGTTATCGGGTTCGATCACACACTTTTAGGAGTATCGATATTTTTCTATGTAATTGGAACTACGTGAGACCTGATTTCCCTCGGTGGGATACGTAGGCATCCTATATCAGGCCCGGTCCCCTTATAATGGAAATTACCATTTCTCCTCTAACTTCGACAAAAATTAGAATACAAGTCAACAAAGTGTAGAAAACTTGATCAGAATATTCAGAGATACGCCAACAAATCATCAAGAAAGCCTCTCCGGAAGACTGGAGAATTTTGGAGGATGCTCCAAAAAATAGCAAAGTCAAAGATTCAAACCAAGACAAAACCAGGACGCTCAACTCGGAGGTACTACCGTTAAGGTTATTTTGTTCCAAATGAAATTACTCACGAATCCGTGATAAAGATGAAAATCAATGACGGATCATTTGTTCGCGTCAACATTGGTTTAAGTTTCTTGTAAAGACAAGATGACAACTAGAAGGAAGTGCCAATATGAGACAACATTAAAATACACTACTGCCACCTATACCCAAAGTTTCATCCCTAAACTCGACATCTCAGCTCAAAATATCTATTTTGCTGAAATATTTTCAGACTCAAACATTCCTAGAATCATGTCAATGCTCAATGTACATCTAGCTACAATTACTACATCAATTGAAAACACCATTCGAATCTGCCAACAGTGCGCTCACATAGAAGACCAAGAAAAGTAACCAGATACAGAAGACTGTCGAGGGTACACTCGAGAAATATTCAGAGTTTACACTATGAAGACTTGTTCATAGAACCAGACTTTGTGCCTACGCAAGGATTTAAGTTTTCAAACTCAGCGCATTCACAGTTCGATCTCTTTAGGAATTTCTCTCATGTTGAAGATCACGACGTGAAGAAATACGTTACCCCAATACATAAATTCCAGAACTTGTGACGTCAGCAAGTTACAAGAGCATCAATCAAAGAAAAATATACTCTAGTCCTAACCACTAGTGGAAAGAGCAAACGATTGAGTGTTGAAGATTTCCCACATAAGAGATAAGCCTCTAAAGACGAGCTCATTGTAAATATTCGCTTTATCATTCTCCACCCACCCACCCTTCTTCAATTATACTTGTATTGTTTAGCCTAATTCCTATTCTAGAACATAAAGATAGTTTGAGTCAAACTGGCCGTATCAGAAAAACACTCTTGACTCTTTTTTGAAATGTATGTGGGAAACTTGGAAAACTGTTTTGCATCCTAAGCCACATCAATTATGTTGCTCTGAAAAGTACGAGTATCAGTATTAGGTCCACGACTGAGATATGATTTGGAATAATTCATTATCAGAAGACTGAACAGTACAAAAACGTCAATGAGAATCGGAACATCTTACTATTTCTCCAAGTGGGAACCACTACAACTGCTAGAAGATTGAAGGATAAGATAGCTGTCAGGTCAAGTTCTCGATTAACACAAAATCAACACCCCATCCAAAACTAAATATTTTCTTTGAGTGTAGGTATAAAAATTCCTATGGAACAATGTCACATTAACAACGCGGGCGATCTTCATGGTTGGACAAAATTGTATTTGGTCCCTCATGGACTCATTGTCTCAAAGCAAGCGGATAAATCTTGTCTATTTCTTTGGCTTATCATTTAGTTCGCCTAATTTAGTGATTCTTAGGAATTCCTTCTAGTTTTGAAGGATTATATTGCAAAGGCTCCACTGGCGACACTTCCAACAAGTGCAGAACAATGTATCAAATATCAACATGCCAACACTCCGCCAATAAATGGAGAATTAGGTAACAAGTATCAACGCATTAATGATTTTCTCCAAAATGATCTAAGGTTGTTTGCTTGTACAAAGGGACAAGAAGGTAATTCACAAAGCACAAAGGTAATTTGCCAATCAAAGCGTAGGGAAGTCCGCCCCGAACAACAGGACAGGGCAATCTGCCCCCAACAACAGGACAGGGCAGTCCGCCCTGAACAATAGGATAGGGCAGTCCGCCCCGAACAATAGGATAGGGAAAGTCTTCCTCGAACAACAAGACAGGGAAGTCCGCCTCGAACAACAAGACAGGGAAAGTCTGCCCTGAACAACAGGACAGGGGATTCCGCCCCGAACAAAAAGATAGGGCAAGTCTGGCCCCAACAGGACAGGGTAGTCCACCCCGAACAACAGGATAGGGCAAGTCCGTCCCGAACAATAGGACAGGGGTAAGTCTTTTGCGAACAAAAAGACATGTTAAGAAATGTTATTATACTCATACAAGTTGCTCTGGTTATCAATTTGTACAAAAAGACATAAAAACATGTCCATACAATTGGTCTTCGAAGCAGTTCAGCTGTAATAAGGAATGCAACACAATTTTTATCAAAAATATTTTTACTAATATATTTCAAAAGAATTTTACAGATATTGAGCAATTACAAGTCACAAAGCTACCTAAGGCAGTTGATGACTACAACTTCCATACCTAGCAAACAATTCAAGACAACTTATACGATATCTTAAAGAAGCATCATCAAGACTCTGCGTATTGGAGTTGTCCATACATCTACTCCACAACTTAGAGATATTCAATCACGACAACTATCAAGAAGCTCTACAAATCAGATACTTCAATACTCATTTGGCTATACTCTCAACTCTCTATCTAATTTACATTATTATTATCAGTTTATAATTTTGTGCTGCGTAGGTATCTTGGCATTTTCACCTTTTTGTAGGTCAACACGCTACAATGTGAAACTACCTCTAAGCAGTGATTGAGGCATTTCTTGATGAGGAATTCCAAACTCACAAGACAAAGTCAAAGGCTAGTGATCCGACTCCAATTCTCATAATCAGTCGTCCGTACTTCCAATTTAGTGTGCATCTATTCATAGAGCCTAAGTTCTCTCTTTTCTTCCGCACCTCCTAGAGTCTGCATTATGCGTCATTGGATAGGTTTCGAGACTCTAACTGCATCTAATTCAATGTGATCTAAAAGCGGAGCACACGTAGTAGAGTCCCATTAATGAGTGTGTTGTATACAACATCTTATAATCAGGAGGCTGTAAAGGGTGTCTCATCTAAAACAAACCATTATTATTCATGAATTCATAGAGTTCTTCCCAACTCCGTTATGATATCAGTGTTAATCATAAGTCCGACACTAGGGAAAAATTTTGAGAACCTCCTTAAAATTCACCATAATCCTCCATTTCTGAACTACATTCGGCCTGATTCCCGTCTCCTCTAGGGATATGTAGGTAGATCAAGTTTGAGCACGGATGCACTCACTCTATTTGTGCCAAAATCTTCTCATCTTTCTCACAAAAGAACCTAGTATCATTATAATTCAACACTCGGGCAAATTTTGAAGGTCGATTCAAATTTGCGATCACTTTCACTCCTTGAACTACATATGGCCTGATTTCTCGTGGAACCCGAGATATGTAGGCAACTCAGAGGCAAGAGTTCAACCATAATTCCTCAAAACTTTAATTTACTTTTGCTAAAAAAAATGTGTCAGTGGTCGGCCAAAATTGGCTACTTCGTTAATATCTTTGCCCAAAAACTCTTTCATCATCCTTGGTCGAAGAGGGGCAAATTGTTGACATCCAATTTTGGCTCTCCACATTTTTCGTTAATTATTTTAAGCTTCTAAAATTTTAAATGAAATAAAAATATTTAAATTATTTAAAATATTTTAAAATTATTTTGGATATTATATTGACATTTTCATTTAAAAAAGATATATATATATATATATATATATAAAGAGTCAATTTATGTATGTGTGTGTGTGTGTTTGTATAATACACACACACACACACATAAGTTGTTATTATATTTTTCATGTCAAAATAAGTATTTTATTCGATTACATATTTTAAATTATTAATTTTAGGTCCATTATAATTTAAATTCTAGCTAACCCATATTTTGCAAATAAATATTTTATTTTGTTTAAGTTTGAAAGCTTAATTAAAGTAATCAATTAAAAATTCATCTTGATTATTTATTTATTTTCTAGAATGGTATGATTTTTGTGATATAATTAATTTAAAATTTTCAATTAATGTTATTTTATTGAGAAAGTGCCTAAAATTAAAATAAAATTGATTGTGTTTTAAATTGCAATTCTAGCCACAAATTAAGTAAAAATCTGCAGCTTTTTCTTAATCCTTGCCAACAAGGTTCAGCCAATCCATGTGTGCCACGTAAGCAAGCACATGGATTGTGTTTCTTTTATTTAATCCTAGCCCTCAATTTTGATCCAATGACTTTGATTTTTTTTCCTTCTTTATATATATATATATATATATATAATATTTAATTATCAAATTTTTATATATTATTATTAAATATTTATTTATTTAATTATTTATTTTTTGAAATTCCTAACCGTCTGATCAAATATCAAAGGGTCCAGATTGTGTTTCCCGACCCATTTACCCACCTACCCGACCCGCCCCACCTAAAAAACACACCCAAAATCCCTCACCCCCTCTCTCTATCCCTGCGAATAGCCCCCAGCCCCACGGTGTTCTCTCTCTCTCAAGCTACCACCGACGACCCACCACCCTCTCCTCCGCCGGCCAGCCCACGACCCTCCTCCGCCGGCCACCCTTCTCCCTCGCCTCACCCCTCTCTTCTAGACCTGCAGACCCCCTTCCCTTCTCCTAGAACCCATGACCCCTCCCCCTACGCCAGTCTCTTCCCCCTACCCCCAAGACCCGAAAATCCACTGATAACCCCGTCCTTTCACTCCAACAACTTTAAGGTACGTTTACTTTTTCATCATTTTTCTATCTTTCTTCTCTAACTCACACTACCCATCTCTTTAGTCTTCTACAATTCAAATTTTGATTTCAAAAATCAGAAGATGGGAAGAATCCTCATCTTCTCCTATAAAAGGAGAGATATGGTGAAGGGAAAAGGGGACGGAGAGCAGCACAGATGCTCCACACTCAAAACAGTCAACAAAAAATCCAAAAGGCAGTAGACACACTAAAAGAAATAATCAGAAGAGTAGTAGACTAGAACTAGAAAAAGGGCAATATAATTGAGCCACACCCACACACAAACACACTGCTAATCCTTTCTTTTCTTTTCTTTTTGGCGTGCTTCTGTGAACTTATCCCCACCATCCTATTTGTTGTCTTCTTTGTTGCTCGGAGTCAGAATCACCAGTTTGAGACTTAACACTTTAACGGCTAAAATTGCTGCACAACATAAGGTAAATTCTATCCTATCTTAACTACATTATTTTTAGTTTCATAATAAATTGATTGTGTTTGGAATGAGATTAGATCTTTTAGTAACATTTATTGTGAGTACAAATAGTGAAACGCATTAGTCTTTAGTTGTCAAATTTATCTATGTCTTATTGTATGTTTGTAAGAAGTGTTTAAAACCATGAATTAACTCTAAATAAATTCTTTGAAGTTTGAAGTTTCAATTGTTGGTCGGCTGTCCATTTTAAGGTGACTGCGATATTGATTTGATTATATGAACATGACGGTGGGTGCATTATTATATTTCTAATTTGTTCTTGTGTTTGCAAGTTGTCTTCTAGCTTTTTACTCTGCGTGACGATATTGTTAGTATGGTATTGTGACCATATACTCTTGAGAAGTTTTAAGTTTGTTAGGCTTGTTATATTCTAGCAGGTCAGGTGTTGGCATGCATCAAGCACCTACCAAATTAAGCAATATTAGAGTAAAAATCATGAACCTATTTTGAATTCATAACATGGCTATTTTGAAGTATGGATTTTGTTAGAGGGCTGTTATCCCATTTTTCAAACTTCTTAAATGAGCTCATATTAATTTATGTCTAATTAGAGAAAAGTAGCCAATGAGGTTGACAATTATGGTAAGTAATTTGTCCCATTCTCTTCTTAAGATTTTTTTTGAGTTTACATGTCTAGAATCCTCGTTATGTCTATAAGGTTGATTGTGAGATAACGCGAATTTAAGTTCCCTTTTTTAGGACTAATATATATGATATACACCTTCATTATTTCAAGTTATTTAATTTTCACAATTCTCTTGTATTGGTTAAGTGTTTGTATGTTATTAGTTAGTGAAAGTATGTTGGTTTCATAACTATTGTGATGTTACACCCCATAAGTCCCTATCAATTAGTTGATGTGTTTGCACGTATGTCAGGAGTTTCGGAGTACGGTGCATATGGAAAGGGCTTGGGGAATGAATGCGTGAGTGCGTAAGTAGGCAAGCGGGAGGAAAGAGGCCGGAGGCAGGTTGATAGGGCTGGCGCGTCGCGGACCTCTCTCCTCCGCAGTGGCTAGCGCGCCGCGCCGTGGTTGCAGTGCGATGGGGGGAGCGCCGCACACCCCCTACCACCGTCAATTATATATATAAGTCCCTCCTAATTGTGTTGATTCATTAGAAAAAGTCTCCCTTGGCCAAAATAGAGTACACACGCGATTCTTACCTAATTTTCTTCAAATTACGCCATGAAACGCCGTTTAAACACAAATAAACTTTGGATAACAAGTCCTAGACCTACGGGAAGCATTTCTACGGAGTTATTTCTCAAAAATTCCCTCGGCTTACCGGAACCCCACTGAGTAAAGGTTGTCGGAATTGCTTCAAATTGAATCCTAAATGGCCACAGGCATTAAATAAGCATTTCTCCCTTCTGAACTCTCTAGAAATTGTGGGTTTTCACTGAGTTCTTCAAAGTTGAACTATAGTTGATACTAGTACTGAAAGATATTGTTATTGGCCGAGTTTAGTATTGAAACTAGCCCTATTCTCTCAGTATAAGGACTGCAGTTGAGTGGAACTACTGGCTCAGGTTGGAACTAATAGTTAAACGAGTATCGGCATTTGAGGTATGTTAAGGCTTATTCCTTCGACAAGTTATTCTTGTCGTACAATGATACAACTTATGTTTCTGAGCATAGACAACGATCCGACTTGTTGTAATTAGTTGTTGCTAGTATATAAGATCCATGTATGTCGTGGTTTGCTGCTGTTAGTAGATTATGATTACATATGTTGTGGCTAGCTGCTAGAAAGCATATTAAGAGTATATTGCAGTATCCCTCGTCAAGGAAGAAAAGGTTAAGGATGACTTATGCTAGAAGCGTCATAGAAATTCCTCTGCCCTTCTGTTCACTAAGTTAGTAGAAATGGTGGTTTGCTGCTATGCCTAGGCTTATGATGTTTGTGGGTAATAGTTGGGCCTGAGTTAGTAAGTTGAACAGCATAGGCGCAGCCGGGTGATATAACAATCAGTTCGGTGCCTGTATTGTCAGTAGAGCTCGTCCAGAGACCATTGGCATACCTTGATGCCTCCAGGGCTAGAATTATGTTAGTATGACCTTACCCCAGAGTTAGTGGCACCAAAGTTGCCTAGAGAGTTGAGGGTCAGTCCGCCACATAGTGGCTATCACTAGTGACAGTTAGTCTCAGTCGACGTGGTGCTTATATAGGTCACTTAGGGCACCACCTCAGTTGTACCGTCCTGGTAGAGCAGTAGATACCCTAAGAGGGGACGTTTTGTTAGTAGCTAGATACGGGCCAGCGCCCCAACCTACTCTTATCAGATATTCAGGTACAAGTTGCCGGGAATGGCTAAGTCCAGATAAACACACCTACGAGGTTAGGAATTTCCAAGAGAAGGCATACAAAATTTGAATAGACCAGTTAGTGTCTAAGGAACTAGAGCCACAGTATTACAGTATTACCCCCAGGCCAAGGGTTATAATAAGCTGCCTATGGGAGGTTAGGGCTGACTGCTCAAGAGCATATTCGATTAGTAACAACCCCACAATTGTTCTACGTAGAAGACAAGTATTCCAAAGTAAGCCTATTATGGTCAGCTGTCACGAATAGAGTTGAGACGATAATGATGAGATAGCAACCCTCGCCAGAGTTAACCCTACCTGGACTTGGTTTTCTTTACAACGTTGGATTGTTAGATGTTATTGCCTATAGGGTCATGCTTGTAGGGGCAGTATGATATCCGAGAGGATAAGATTGAGGCTGTAAGGGCCATATTGAGTTCCATCAGATTGTGGCCGTGAGGGATATATTGAGTTCCATCAGATTAAGGTCGTGAGGACCTAATCGAGCTCCACCAGATTGAGTCCGTAAGGTCCGTATTGAGTTACACCAGATAAAGGCCGTGAGGGCCATATCCATCTACAACAGCTACAATATGATCCATAGTTGAGCCAGGGCTTGGGATCCAATTACAGAAGTCATATTATGACCCATAGTCAGGCCAAGGCCCGAGGTCCAGTTACCAAAAATTATGTTACGACCCATAGTCGAGTCAAGGCTCGGGGTTCAATTACTGATAACGCTCAAATCACACCTCCTTCGAAAGTATGAAGCGGATGTTGTCAATAAAGAATCCAACAAAGAGGTTAGGATCGAACCCACAGGGAATAGGGAAGAGCTAGACTAAAGCTGGTAAGCGAACTTGCTAGATAGTTACTCCAAACTGGGGGTTTTAAAGAAAAACAGTAATTAAAAACACAGTTGAAATTATGGGTGAAATCACTAATTAAAGATAACTAGGGTTTTGTGTTCCCCATGGGTTCATAACTGCTTTGGGTATACATACATGAACATCACCAATGCTTACTTGTAGAACTGGTAACTAGGGTTCATTCAAACGAATGACCAATCTCTATTGAATGACTATACTCAATCACTTGACCAGGTCTCATGAGCGATTAAAAATTAACTGTTATCAATATGTCCCAAATTTAGCTATCCTACGACCACAACTCAAGTTAATACAATAATCATCAAGATCAAGGCTTTGCTATAATTCTCTTTTCCTAATCTCTACCTCTTAGACCTAAGCAAATAAAGAATTCGGGCATGTCCTAACATTGTACACCATTAAGAAACGTTTAAGCATGAAGAGAATACAATAAAAGTGTTTTGCATTGGTTTTGAATCACTTTTATGTAGCCCTAGCTTGTTAATCCACCATTGTTCCCACAACCCTAGCTGTGGAGGTTTTAGCCTCTCATAATTGCTAGATTGTGATTTGTTTGCATAATTAAAGACATAGATCAATACTTACATTTATGATTGAGAGAAAAACTTCCTTGAATTAATCAACAAAATCCTTAAGAACAATATGCAGATCAAGAAAAGGTTGATCATAAGTTGAACAACTCAATTCTCACACCTCTATCTCCTTAATTTTGTTGCTAATAAGTTCTAATCACTCTTAATTACTTCTCCACTCCTCTTTTAAGAAAATAAAACATAAAATATATTTATACAGACATAAAAATCCTTTTCCTAATCTAACAGGTAAACTTCCATATAAGCTGCCGCTCGTGCCACGATTAGACCTACGACCCGTGACATGCTTGTACGGGTCGTAACTACTATCCGTATGTCTATTGCTTGCTGAAATCCAGCTAAGTGTTGGTGCTTTGGTACTACTAGTACCATCATCCTACGAGTCTTACTGAGCTTCGTGGTTTAAATCTGAAGACTCTAAATTTTTCTAAAGTTTTTCATGAGTGCCTTGGTACGACTCGTACCTTGCCATCATGACTCGTACTGTAATCATCCGTACCCAGAGTTAGCCTTTGTGCAATTTCTCTGAATCTTTCCATGACTTGAAGTTATGACTCGTACAACGATCATACGGCTCGTACTGTGAGTCGTGGGTTGCATCTTTCTTAGCTCATCCTTTTGAACATTTCCACGAGGTTTAGTACGATTCATACCATCAGTGTATGACTCGTATTGAGACTGTCAGTTTGGCTCATTTTCTGCTCTTTTAAGCTTCTTTTGCGCAATCTTGTTCCAACACCTAAGTTTACCTGAAAACATAAGAAAATACCTCATATCCATATAAACACACCTAAGTCCATGCTATTTTCATAAGTTTTGACTGTCGAAAGTACTGTAAATCCATAGTACATCAACACCCTCAACTTAAGACTTTTGCATGTCCTCAGGAAAAGAAAATAAAAACTAAAACACGACGCTCAACTAGAAAATAAACCTAAGATACTACAGCCAATACTTAAACAAAATTTGCACTTTACCTACAACAACTTCTGACCCTTTTCCATGAACCAACATCAGCTAATGTATTACAAGCAACCTCAAAACATAATAAACAGGGATCAAGACATGTCATCTAGCTATCAACAGATAATCAAGTCATCACCAATGTTTTTCACACAGACCAACGGTAAAAGTAAATATATTCTATGTACCCTCACAACAAATGAAGTCCCCACTCACAGATATACTATCAAATATGTATGGGACTAGACAAATGAAACACTCACCCTCACAAAGAAGTTCCAAGTACTATGTATCAGATACCATAGGCTTGGCTTATTTTCTCTGCTTCGGTTTGTCGGATGGTCAAATTAGGATCACTATAGGACTTGATATGACTTGTAATGTAGGCTTAGGGATGGACATGATAAAGATGAGAGAATTTTAAGTGACTATCCCTTCCTTGGCACTACATACATTGGCTTCACCTTTCACCTACTTCACCCTTTATTCTTTCATTCCCTTTGTTCCCTTTTCACCTCTTTTAAATACATTTGCATGTTTGTGGTGTATTTTCAACTTTTTCAGCATTTTTATTTTCTTTTGTAATTTCTTTTTCAAGATTCTCAATTTTTTTCATCTCTTTTATTTTCACCACACCACACCTCATTTTTCACTTTTTTCTCTTTTCTTTCCCTTTTTCTCGTTCCCACCATTTACGCACCCCTACTCTAGCCACCCTCAACTTAGGAATTTTGCCTATGTTGAGGTTCACGATATCCAAGGAAGGACCAAGGCCAAAATAGGTTTGTTATAAACAAATGGGTACAGTTCATTGGTTAATCAAAGAAAAAATGGGTCAATTAAGGCTCAAAATTGGGAGCAAGGGATTCATGTGATTTTGGTAGGATTATATAGGCTAAAAGTGAGCTAAAAAATGGCCTATGATCATATCCTAACCAACCATCCTTAGCTTATGCAAAGACCAACCAGTCAAGTTCTAGATTTCTACATAATACTGAACTAAGTAGTTCACCTCACTCTCTCATGAAACATGAACTATATTCACCTCACCTGTCTGGTTTACACATTACTTAACAAGACTACTCATGTTAATAAACTAGATGACATCAAAAGATCCACAGAAATCATGCATGCAGTCACAAATATATAGCTAATGTATCAAAATTTTTTAAACAGGGTCAATTTTTTTCAAACATCAAAACTTGTGCATTTTTATTGGCTGAATACTCCTAAATTATTTCCTAGTTAAACAAAAATCACAAACTACAAAAAAAATAAAATAAAAATCCTAAACATACCAGTTCTACTAGATAGCATGTCTGAGGAAAAAGAAACATGACAATAAAACCCCCAGATGTATCAAATATCCCAAAAATGACAAGTACACTCCTCCCCTTTTTGAAAATTTATCTTTTCCCCGAAGCATGAGATAGAAGAACATAGGGAAGGGAACATAACTGGGGCTTCTAAGACTTCACCCTTCATGGGTTGCCTCCCATGCAGCACCTGATTTAACGTCGTGACACGACATAGGTGGCCTGGTTACTTAGAATTCACTAAGCCACCACTTGGGTTACCTCCCAAGAAGCGCTTGATTTAACTTGGCGGCACGACGCAAGTCTCTTGACTACTCAAAATTTTTCAAGTGATTCATATCCATCCTCTAGTACTGAGACTATTCTGAATTCCTTTGGTTGCTACATTGATCGGCAAATGTTAAAGGTGACCTCTTCTTTGTTCAGTCTAAATTTCAACGGGCCCGCCTCCACATCTACTAAGGCCATCCTAGTTGCAAGGAATGGTCTCCCCAAAATGATGGGGACCTCATAATCCACTTTGCAGTCCAGAATCATGAAGTCCGCTGGGAATATGAATTTGTCCACCTTGACAAGCACATCGAATAGGATCTCCACTGGCTTTTTAACAGTTCTGTCAGCCATCAATAGCCGCATAGTGGTCGGTGTGGGGGCTCCCAAGCCCAATTTATTGAACATTTCCAAGGGAATCCAATTGATGCTAGCTCCAAGATCACAAAGTGCCCTTGCAAACTCGACATTCCCAATGGTGCAAGGTATAGTGAAAGCACCTGGGTCTTCCTTCTTCTGAGCTAGAACCCTTGTAGCTATGGAAGTATAGTAATGTACCTTGTCAACCGGCTTATAGCTCACAGATCTCTTCTTAGTCACCAACTCCTTCATAAACTTTGCATATCTTGACATTTATTCCAATTCCTCAACCAATGGTATGTTCACAGAAAACTGTTCAAGCATTGAAAGAAATTTTTGGAACTTACCATTTTCCACCTTTTTCTCCATCCTTTGAGGGAATGGTGGCGGTGGGCGCAGGATAGCTTTGTATATTTGTGGTTCTCCTTGGTCTTTGTCAGGTTCTTCTTCACCTCTTGGGGCCTCAGCATGCTTAGCGCCCTTTGTCTCAACACTCTTCTCATTCTCATCCATTATGCTTTATTTCATCCATTCAACTACAACTGGAAACGGGGGGTCAACTATGGTCTTACCACTCCTAGTCATCATCGCCATACAATGGACATCGTTCTTTGGGTTTTGGACGGTGTTGCTAGGTAGTGTACCCTTTTTTCTAGGGTTTATTGATGTTGACAGTTTCCCAAGTTGATGTTCGATCTTCTTGATGACTATAGCATGATATTCCACTTTTTGACCCATACTTGATAAGTCACATCGGATCTCTTTTAACTGCTCATTAGTGGACCTCACCTTCTTCAACATCTCAGCCATCATGCTCTCCAGCTTTGATTTCTCAGCCTCTCCTTCTCGTGCATTGGGAGGCACATAAACTCCAGCTTGGTCATTGTGGTATCCATCAGTTCTTCTCCATTCTCCTTTGCACTCACGACCTCAGCTCCTGTCTCTAAATCCATTTATGTTGTAGCTGTCTCTATATTGGTTTCGACCTTGATTTTCAGAACCTTGGTGCCAATTGTCTTTTCCCGACACTTGGGCATTGGCTCGGAAACCTGCCACTTGGCTATCTAGGAAGTGTTCCTTTTTCGCAAAATCAGAGTGATCAACTCCTTACTCCATTCCTTGAGTTCCCACTGCGTTTACCTTTTTGGCTTCAGCTCCCATAATATGCTTTCTCAGCAAGTCCAATGATGTACGCATATGAGCCAGCTCCTGGTCTCGTTCTTCTTCTTTCCTTTGTTGGTATGCAGTCAAACCAACAACATATGTACCGACCACTGCATCAGCTTCCCTTGTATATCAGGCCCTGTGTGTCTGAGTCACCTTGTCAAGAATAGTGGTAGCTTGCTCCCAGGTGTGACTCATCAACACTCCTCCTGGCACCGTGTCTGCTAAAACTTTGGTGCTATTATTCAAAGACCTATAAAAGATTTCCAACAAACTGTCATCTGGGATCTTGTGGTTCGGGCACTTTGTCAACTTCTTTTTGAACCTCAACCAGGTTTCATGAAGTTCCTCTGTCTTAATTTGTTGGAAGTTGTAGATCTTGTCTTTTAGCTTCAATATTATGGAGGAAGGGAAGAATCTTTCCAAAAAGGCCTGTTTGAGCTCCTTCCAATTGGTTATGGAGTTGTTGGGCAACTCCGATAACCATAATGTGGCTTCCCCTGATAGAGAGAAGGGGAAGAGTCTGAGCCATATGGAATCCTGGCTTACTTTGGGAAACCTGTACGCCATACATATTCCTACGAAGTTCATCAAGAGCAGGTTGGCGTCATCCGCTGCATGACCACTGAACACCCCTTTCATGTTTAGCAATTGAATCATGGTGCTCGTAATATCAAATTTGTCCCCAGCAAGCAGTGGTGGTGGCACAATTGCTCTAGTAGACCCAACTTCATCAATGTCTGGGTCCTCATCATCGAAGAACTGAGGGGCAAGTCTATAACCTCTATTGCCCCTTCTGTGTCGACCAGCATTCACTACTTCTCTAACATCATCCGCATCCTGAAGTGCATCTTGCCGAGCTAGCTCCGCTTGCCTAGCTTCTTCAACTATGCGGGCTTCTCTTTGATCTTGGTTCTCCATTATGTGCAGTGCTCATTCAATTTCTGGATTTAATGGAATAAGGGGATCTCCGCTACTCCAAGTGCTTGGAATTCACTGGAGAAAACGTTATGTGTATCAAGAAAAACAAAAAGAAAATGTAATTAAGGAAATAACTACCAAAAAGTCAAATACAAACTAATAATCTAGTCTTAGCCATATTTTTCGGTAACGATGCCACTTTTTGATAAAGCTCAAACCACACCTTCTTCGGAAGTATGAAGTGGATGTTGTCGTCGAACCCACAGGGAATAGGGAAGAACTACTAAAGCTGGTAAGTGAACTTGTTAGGTAGTTACTCCAAACTGGGGGTTTTAAAGAAAACCAGTAATTAAAAACACAATTGAAATTATGGGTGAAATCAAGAATTAAAGATAACTAGGGTTTTTTGTTCCCCATGGGTTCATAACTGCTTTGGGTATACATACATGATCATCACCAATGCTTACTTGTAGAACTGATAACTAGGATTCATTCAAACAATTGACCAGTCCCTATTGAATGACTATACTCAATCACCCGACCAGGTCTCATGAGCGATTACAAATTAACCGTTATCAATACGTCCCAAATTTAATTATCCTGCGACCACAGCTCAAGTTAATCCAATGGTCATCAAGATCAAGGCTTTTGTTGTAATTCTCTTTTCCAAATCTCTTCCTCTTAGACCTAAGCAAGTAAAGAATTCGAGCATGTCCTAATGTTGTACACCATTAAGAAACGTTTAAGCATGAAGAGAATACAATACAAGTGTTTTGTATTGTTTTTGAATCACTTTTATGTAACCTTAGCTTGTTAATCCACCATGATTCCCACAATCCTAGCTATAGAGGTTTTAGCCTCTCATAATTGTAATATTGTAATTTGTTTGCATAATTAAATACATAAACAATATTTATAATTATGGTTCAGAGGAAACATCCTTGAATTAATTAGCCAAATCCTTAAGAACAATATGAAGATCAAGACAAGGTTGATCACAAGTTGAACAACTCAATTCTCATGCCTTTCTCTCCTTAATTTCATTACTAATCAGTTCTAATCACTCCTAATTACTTCTCCACTTCTTTTTTATGAAAATAAAACATAAAACATATTCATACAGATATAAAAATCCTTTTCCTAAGCTAACAGGTAAACTTCCATATCTGTTGCCGCTCGTGCCACGATTAGACCTACGACCCATGACAGGCTTGTACGGGTCGTACCTCCCATCCGTAGGTCTGTTGCTTGCTGAAATCCGGCTACGTGTTGGTGCTTTGGTACGAATCATAGCATCTTTCTATGAGTCGTACTGAGCTTCCATTGTTTAAATCCGAAGACTCTAAACTTTTCTAAAGTTTGTCACGCACGAATCGTACCTTGCCATCACGACTCGTACTGTAATCATCCGTACCTAGAGTTAGCCTTTGTGCAACTTCTCTGAATCTTTCCACGATTTGAAGTTACGAATTGTACAACAATCATATGGCTCGTACTGTGAGTTGTGGGTTGCATCTTTCTCAGCTTATCCTTTTGAACATTTCCACAGGGCTTAGTATGATTCGTACCATCAGTGTACGACTCGTACTGAGACTGTCAGTTTGGCTTATTTTCTGCTCTTTTAAGATTTTTTTGCACAATCTTGTTCCAACACCTAAATTTACCTAAAAACACAAGAAAAATACCTCATATCCATATAAGCACACCTAAGTCCATGCTATTTTCGTCAGTTTTGAGCGTCGAAAGTGTTGTAAATCCATAGCACATAAGTTACGTAGCCCCGAAAGCTCCGAAACAGATACAGTTATAGGAGCCCCGATGGCTCAGATACAGTTATAGGAGCCCAGACGACTCAGATACAGTTACAGTTACTTGCAGAGTCTACGGGGTACAAATAGGAGTATATAGACTTATTGGAACCTACCGAGGCTTATGGGGGCCCAGGTAGGTCATTCTATGTTTCTTGTACCTTCCCGACTTATGGAGGCCAGGTTGGGTTCTTATTTGTAAATTTGTTTGCCAGTTACAGCTTATGAATGAATAGTCGTATAGTTTTAGCTCATACACATATAGTGACTTACTAGATGCAGGTTATGGAAAGGAAAGCTTACAAGTTAACTTCTGGCCTTTATTACTGTTCACCTTCAGTTCTTATCAGTCTTACTCAGCTTCTGTTATTGCCTTACATATTTGGTACATATTGTACTGATACGCAACTATGGGGCGCTGCATACTTGCCTATAGGTTTAGACAGACAGAGTTCAAGACCTCCATTAGCAGCTGTTCAGAGTCAGCAATTCAGCCAGTTCCTTTAACTCGGAGCTTCTAGGTTGTAGAGATTACGATCTTTTATTTATATGGCATTTGAGTAGGTCGGGGCCCTGTCCCGACCATTGTTCCTATTCTTAGAGGCTTGCAGACTACAGTTTTCAGTTAGTTGGTTTGTTGTTGGCCATGTGGGGCCCATATATGTCTTCTTTTATGTGTTGGCCATTTGGGGCCCAATATAGCTACAAGTTTTAATTCCTATTATAACTAGACAGCATGGTGGTCTTGTCGGCCCGCATAGGATCCCTGTTACTGCATTGTTGTTGGTTAGCTGTCTTCCTTTACAGGTGGCCTTGTCGGCCCAAGGCTGCATTTATGGACGAGATATAGCCCGTTGATTTCTTGAATTAAGTTACAAGCGCACACCAGAAGTGCACCAGGCCAGTCAGGTTAGTCTGGATCCCAGTATGGCACTAGGTGCCAGTCATGCCTCCCAAGGTGGAGTGTGACAAACTTGGTATCAGAGCAGTTCGTATCCCAGGGAGTCTGCAAGCCGTGTCAAGTAGAGTCTTGTTTATAAATGTTATATGCACCACATTTTATAAGCAGGGGGCAGAGGCATGATAGTATGGTTACCCCTCTTGCTTTTCAGATCGTGCTATAGAGCTGAGTTGTATTAGGACGAGTCTCTGAGTTTTCTTTGTTATGTCAGTCTAGAATAGTGTTTGATATGGGATAGACTTTAGCCAGTCACAAGTCAGCTATAGCAGCAAGAAAGGGTACCAGTGAGGTGCCATAGTGGGGGGAACAATTAGCCTAAGGATGAGAGAAGACGTATTTTAATCACCCCAGTATCCTCCCGGGGAACCAAAACCCTCATAAGGTAATGGATATGCTAGCACTGTCCCTAGTTCTTTTTACAACTCAGAGTAAGAGGTTAGTAATACGACATATGTATGGGTTGTCTTACTAAGTAGACAGTTAGAATTAGACAGGGGTGACAATTAATGTTTGACTACCTAAAAGGTATAAAAGAAGGGGGAAATTGTAAGGTTTCACCCCCGTAGTAAGATATTGCTACTTCCTGCCTCCAAGCCTTTTCTCAATATGACAGAAAGCGTAAATGCGATGTTGCCCAGTATGAATAGTAAAGAGGGGCTAGAATTGTTGATTCTAGTAAACGTTAGAAAGTGATTAAGACCCCTAGTGTTCAAGTAAATTACAAAGACCCTCACATATGTAAATCAGGAGGGTAGGTAAGATTCTTAGTGTCACCCAAGTGTGGGCGAGAGTCGATAAGTAGAAAACTCTCAGTAATAGCAAAGTTTAAGCCAAAAATAGATTAACCCCATCCCGGTGTGTGGATGACGGTAAGACATACCTGTAGAATAATGGCTATGGCCCTAGTTTGGTATGTCGAAGGACAGAGAAATTATATGAATGAAATCGGCCCAAGCTCGGGTCTGAATGATGTAGATCAGTAGATTTGGCTAGTAGTATCCTTGGCAGTAAGATGCAGGAGGCATGAGCCCCGGATCACAACCCCTAGAAGTAAGAGAAGACATAAGTACCTAATTTTGCACCCCTAGTTGTGGAGGCAGATGAGTGACGGTACGGAGACCCTAGTCTAGTGTAGTCAAAGATAAGGCCTAACAGAAGGAACTACCCGCCCTCGAGATAGTAGGGACAGAGTTTTGAGACCCAGAGGCCGACTCTATGTTCTAGATATAGCAGAGCTTCATCAGTAGATTATAGCAGGGCATACCATGCCCATCATTTCCCCCACTCGGGTTTGACGAAAGCATGCTAGGTTATAAAAGATATTTACTGCTAGCACAGGAAGAAGAAGGATATTGTTGAGTTGTGACACAGAGCTCTAATGACTAGCAAGAGCAGGTTGGGCAGCAGAAACTAGGCGGGCTAACTTAGAGAATAGTCGTGCCTGCGTAAAAGTGAGAGGTAGACACTATGAATGTAGTTATAAGGTTACCTCATACCAGACGTAAAAGTGATCCTAGTGTGTTGTTGTTCAAAAGCTAATGAGGTTAACTTATTTCTTGCTGGATAGAATGACGTTTCAGTTAAAATCTACGCCGAACTGAATATGAAAGAAACATTCTGGAAATATGGTTTCTTCGTGTCTATTAACTTCTAGCAAAGGGGCATAACCCACAACTAAGTTTAAAAAGAGTTATCACGATAGATTGGGATGCATGTTGATTTAAGTACCGCCCCTCGTCCCCAAATAAATAGCCAAGAAGAGCACATGACTCAGACACCCAGAGTTATGTTAACAGTGTGAATGTAGGTTTCCTATATAATGGACTGAAGTAGGTAAGTCAGGGATAATTGAACTGAGCATACTGCATCAGTATGAGGGAAATAGTTAAAGTAATTCAAGGATATGTACCGGCAGCCCAGGGTTGCCAAATATCTTACTCTAGCATATGGAGAAGTTAGAAATTGAAGCACTGACTGGATGTTCCTAAAAACTCACCAATGAAGGCGTTTTGAGATTTGACAAGCAGGGCAAGTCCAGCCGTAGATTTATTAAACTATACTGGGTCCTCCAGGAGACTAGCCAAATGGCCTATGAGATAGAGTTGCCTTCAGGGATAGGATCTCTTTATCAATACTATGCAAGCGCGTAGAAAACCTTTTCACAGATTGACCCAGCCGGAGATACTTGAGGTACAAAAGTGATATTTCACGAAGAGACTTCAATAGTATATTAGATGGTCAGATTCGGAGGATCTAATTTGAGAATCAAAGTTGTATCTTATTAGAGTACCGTGAGAGAATGGAAATGTAGCAAAAATGAATTGAAAAAAACTACGAATGATGCAAAGTTTGGATAGTTTCAGTTGTTCCAGGTCCTATGACGAAAATATACAGACTTAGCCGATTTCAGTTAAAGTATAATAGTTTCAGATGATACATAGCTAACTTTGTTGCTATTGTTATTAGTTGGTTACATACATGTAGTACTATTGTGCTCTTTAGCTGCAGATAGCATCCTGTGAAGCACCTTTGTTGGGCTTTTCTACATTTCAGATTTCCGGATAGTCCATATTACAGAGGAAACTCTGCTGAAATTTTCTGGCATTAGCTAAAAGAGTTGAGTCTTGTAAGCCTGAAGATCACATTCGAGGATGAATGTTTCTAAGGGGGAAGGATGTTACACCCCGTAAGTCCCTATCACTTAGTTGATGAGTTTGCATGTATGTCGCAAGTTTCAGAGTACGACGCATATGAAAAAGGGCTCGGAGAATGAACGTGTGAGTGCATAAGTAGGCAAGTGGGAGGAAAGAGGCTAGAGGCAGGTCGCGAGGGTCGGTGTGTCGCGAACCTCCGTCCTCTGCAATGGCTGGTGCATTGCACCCTGATTGCAGCGCGATGAGGGGCGCGCCGCACACCCCACCTGCCACCACCAATTATATATATAAATCCCTCCTAGTTGTGTTGATTCATTAGAAAAAGTCTCCCTCGGCCAAACTGGAGTACACACATGATTCTCACCTAATTTTCTTCAAATTACACTGTCAAATGCCGTCTAAACACAAATTAACTTTGGATAACAAGTCCTAGCCTACGAGAAGCATTTCTGCAGAGTTATTTCTCAAAAATTCGCTTGGCGTATTGGAAGCCCGCTGAGTAAAGGTTGTCGAAATTACTTCAAATTTCCTAAACGGCCACAGGCATCAGGTAAGAAATTTCTCCCTTCTGAACTCTCGAGAAATTGTGGGTTTTCGCTGAGTTATTCAGAGTTGAATTATATTTGATATTATTATTGAAAGATATTATTATTGGCCGAATTTAGTATTGAAACTAGCCCTATTCTCTTAGTGTAAGGACTGTAGTTGAGTGGAACTGCTGGCTTCAGGTTGGAACTAATAAGTTAAATGATAATTGGCATTTGAGGCATGTTAAGTCTTATTCCTTCAGCAAGTTATTCTCATCGTATAATGATACGACTTATGTTTCTAAGAATAGACAACGATCCTACTTGTGTAATTAGTTGTTGCTAGTATATAAGATCCATTTATGTCATGGTTAGCTGCTGTCAGTAGATTATGAATACATATGTTGTGGCTAGTTGCTAGAAAGCATATTAAGAGTATATTGTAGTATCCCTTGTCGGGGAAGAAGAGGTTAAGGGTGACTTATGCTAGAAGCGTCATAGAAATTCCTCCGCCCTTCTGTTCATAGAGTTAGTAGAAACGGTGTTTTGATGCTATGCCTAGGCTTCAGATGTTTGTGGGTAATAGTTGTGCCTGAGTTAGTAAGTTGTACAACATAGGCGCAGCCAGGCAATATAACTATCAGTTCGGCGCCTGTATTATTAGTAGAGCTCGTCCACAGACGGTTGGTGTACCTTGACGCCTCCAGGGCGAGAATTGTGTTAGTATGGCCTTACTAGTGGAACCAGAGTTCCCTAGAGAGTTAAGGGTCAGTCCTCCACATAGTGGCTATCGTCAGTGACAGTTAGTCTCAATCGACGTGGTGCTTATCATACAAGTCACGCAGGGCACCACCTCAATTGTACCAGCCTGATAGAGAAGTAGATACCCTAAGGGGCGAAGTTTAGTTAGTAGATAGATACGGGGCCAACACCCCAGCCTACTCTTATCAGTTATTCAGGTACAGGTTGTCGGGAACAGCTAAGTCCAGATAACCACACCTACGAGGTTAGGAATCACCCAGAGAAGGCATACAAAATTTGAATCTAGCTACAACAATTATATTGTGTCCTATAGTCAAGATAAGGCTTGGGGCCCAGTTATAGCAGTTAGAGTATGATCCATAGTTGAGCCAGGGCTCGGGATCCAGTTACAGTAGTCACATTATGACTCATATTCGGGCCAAGGCCCGAGGTCCAATTATCAGAAATTATGTTATGACCCATAGTCGAGCCAAGGCTCAGGGTCCAGTTATGCAGTCCAGACAGCTTAGACATAGATATAGTTACAGGAGCTCCGATGGCTCAGATACAGTTCCAGGAGCCCAGACGGCTCAGATACAGTTACGTGAGCCCATACGGCTCAGATATAGTTACAATTACTTGCAGAGTCTATGGGGTACCTGATCTTGGGCAAATTTATATGCCCAAGGGATACTCAAATGTGTCATTTTAGCCTTGTTTATCTATCAATATTTATACATTCTCATGTGATTGATAATAAAATATGAATTTATACTAACCAACATGATTAGCATTATTTTGCAGGTGAAATATAATTTTGGGATGCTAAAATGCGTGTTGGGAGAGATCGGGGTTGGACTCGGATGTTAGCAAGGGAAAAAGCATTGGAAGGCACAATTTAAAGGGGCTCCGCGATGGAGCCGTGTCACGCTGCCATCGCGGATGCCTTCTGCCTGGAGAGGGAATTTTCGCCAAATCCTAGTGAAGGTGCACGTTGGGGTCGTGGCACGTTGGCCTAGCCCCGCGTTATACGCCGTGCCACGTTGGGCCTTATTACCTGGACTATCAATTTCCAGTAAGGGTCCGCGTCAGTGGCGTGTCACGGAGGCAGTGCTCCGTGATGCACTCCGTGACACGTTGCTTGTTATTCTGGGAAACATTCCCACTAGTATAAATAGAAAACTTAGGTTCATTTTTAATTATTCTGACTTGGTGGAGCAAGAACGTGGGTTACAGGCAGTTGAGGGGACGAAATTATCAGGGTTTCTCTCTATCTCCTTCTTTTTTACTTCAATTGCTTGTATGTTTAACACTCATTTAACGATGTTTAATCCACAAATGAGTGGCTAATTCCTCTTCTTGCTGAGGTTAAGAACAATTGTATTGAAATGTAGTTATTGATCAATCGGGTTTTTCATCTTTTCTTCCATGGTTGTTCTATTGATTCTTGTTCTTACTGCATTGCTGTGTGGCCAACGTTAATGTACATCTGAAAAGTCCGGTTTCACTCGAGAGAGCAAGAAATTGGAAAGTTGTGAATCAATAGGATATGATCTCTTCTTAGTTTGGGAAAATTGGGAATTGATTTACCTTCAGGATAGAAATATACCTGAAAGTCGTATTAGTCAATTAAGGAATTGGTTTTGTATGGCTAGAACATGAATTTCGTTTAATCACAGAAATGTAGGTGGACGGTTCATGATCCTTAAGTTGGGTTAAATACGAGAGTTTTAATCCATTGGCAATAATTCTTGACTAGCAACTGGAGGAAAGATTAACCAACATTGTATCGATAATTAGTTTCTATACATGTTCATTTAGCCTCAGCATGCTCACATCCATAGCTCAGACTCACATTAGATATTCGTTTTAGACTTAGCATACACTTAGAAATCAAAATATATCAAACTCTTCTTTGCACTATTATCTTCATTTTTAGAGTTAAAGTATAGTAACACTTAAGTATTTTTTACCTTATCCCAATCCTTGTGGGATCGATACTTGGCTAACTTAAGCCACTTTACTACTTGTTCGACCACGTGCACTTGCGTGTAGTAATTACCCAAGAGTAGACAGCCGAACAATACCAATAGGGGCATATAGACTGATTGGCACCTGCAGAGGCTTATGGGAGCCCAGGTAGGTTATTTTATGTTGATTGTACCTTCACGGCTTATGGGGGCCAGGTTTGGTTCTTGTTTGTTAATTTGTCTACCAGTTATAGCTTATGAATGAACAGTCATACAGTTTCAGTTCATACACATATAGTGACTTACTAGATGCAGGTTATGGAAAGGAAAACTTACAGGTTAACTTCTGGCCCTTATTACTATTCACTTTAAGTTCTTATCAGTCTTACTCAGCTTCTATTATTGCCTTACATATTCGGTACATATTGTACTGACGCCCAACTATGGGGCGCTGCATACTTGCCGTCAGATTTAGACAGACAGAGTTCAGGACCTTATTCCAAACATATATGCCATGGTTCCTTACTTCGACAGGGTACAAATATCTAAATTTGATATTTTTAGATACTTTTTCAGACCTATTGCCAATACTAATTTCGACCACAAGCACATCTTCATCAAGTCGTCAAAGAATTCCCATTCGGGTCAAAGAACTAGGAAATTCTTTTCTTTCTTCTTTTGCCAATCCACTTTCCGGCATCATATGAGAATGGAAAACTGGAGCATTTTTTCCATCAGTGGATGAAGAATCGCGAACATAATAATTTCTGGTTGACCATGTTCCCAGAAAAAAGATACTTTCGAGAAAGGACGAGCACGACTGAAGTGGCTATACATACAAATCTATTTACGGATCTATATGCTTCGATTGGAACTAGAAGTTCTAGAATAGGTGGCATAAGCGCCCTCTTGCTACCCATATGTGAGGCTCCGTCTTAGCCTTCCCTGACCAGGATCGCTCCCACACCTGTAGCGTTCGTGATCGGCCTCCTCAACTGTGTACCGATCGAAAGGCATGGCGGCACAACCCCTAACCAAGGGAGTGGTTACGTCAAGTATGTCCCCCCTTATTCTTGACATGCTATGGTACCCCGGAGTGGGTAGGAGCGGGTCGAGTCCGTATTGCCGTGGAGCAACAGCCACATCCAGATCTGATATATTTACTCGGCAATTCATCCGGTGACTTCACGGTCGCCAAAGAAGCCCCAAGAAGCATCAAACATTTCCGATGAGATCCATGGAGCAATTCTTAGATAGCAAGCACTAGCTTCAAGTTTATACGCTGATCCCTCTATGATGGCATTCTTCTTCCTCTCCGACTTTACGATATTATCCTAGCTAGTTTGATCTCTTGAATTAAGGTTTCCGATTGGATTGGTTATAAGTCTACCATACTCTACCATGCTGTAGAGAAAAGAATGCATGCTCATCCGGACATTGAGAAGGAAGGTCAAACCTAATCCGGTGTCAACACATGACTGACCAGAGGACCTAACTAGCTTCAACTGAGTTTTCGGTAGGCTAGGAAGCATTTCTTTTACTCTTCCATGTCTATTAAGTGTTTTGATCCTTGCGCCAATTCTCGTCTTTCATCTTTTCTTTTGTGTGTCGAGCGAGTTTGGAAAGAAGGTTCCCGATTGGCTTTGTATGAAGAATCCTATCTTTCTAGCCCTAAGTGAGCCACAGACAGAGTTCAGGACCTCCATTAGCAGCTATTCGGAGTCAGCAGTTCAGCCAGTTCCTTTTACCCGGAGCTGCCAGGTTGTAGAGATTACAGTCTTTTATTTATATGGCCTTTGGGTAAGCCGGGTCCCTATCCCGACCATTATTCCTATTCTTAAAGGCTTGCAGACTACAATCTTTAGTTAGTTGGTTTGTTGTTGGCCGTGTGGGGCCACTATAACTGCAAGTTTTCATTCATGTTATAACTAGACAACATTGTGGTGTTGTCGGCCTGCATGGGATCCCTATTATTGCATTGTTGTTGGCTAGCGTCTTCCTTTATAAGTGGCCTTGTCGTCCTGAGGCTATATTTAGGGACGCGATATAGCCTGTCGATTTCCTGAATTAAGTTACAAGCATGCACCAGAAGTGCACCAGGCCAGTCAGGTTAGTCCAAATCCCACTATGGTACTAGGTGCTAGTCATGCCTCCCGAGGTGGGGCATGACGTGTTACTTGACCTATTGGTTTCTTGTAAAAAGTTTTATATTGAATCATGTTCTTAAAGGCTTTCTAATAGTTAAGGTAAAAAAATATTAATGTGAGTATAGCATTGTTGCCCAATATTATTATTTTTCCTAAAACTGATTATACTTAGTTCAAGATGAAAATATAATTGGAAATTACAGCAAAATATAATGGTATAAGGAAAACTTCTATAGATTAGAAGTGAATCTCTTTGAATCATTAGCTGTGCAAAGTGTGGAATTTCTTGAAGTATGTTTTAAGAATGTGTTTGAATCATTATAATTTTCTAGTCATATATAAATGATGACATAATTAAAGAATTTGAAAGACTATCTTTGGAGTTTGAATTTCATAACTTATCTTATAGAATGAAAACCACCGGATGATTCTTATGAACTTTCATTTTCATTTATTCATTTATTTATTTCTGACTTAATTTTTTTAAAAAACAATAAGTATTATAGTATTGAAATGATAAGCATGAACTTGCAATAATATTATGCGTTGTTCTTCTCACTAAAAATCATGCATATAGTCCTACTTAAGTGATTGCAATAATATTATGCGTTGAAATGATAAGCATGAACTTGCAATAGGCATGCTCCCATCTCTTTTTAGAGTCCCATTATGTATAATTTAGAATTTTTTTTCCTTTTATTCTCTCTTAAGTATGTAGGTTACTTGTTTGATCCAAAATATAAATTGATAATATTAAATTAGCTATCATATGAATAAGTTTCTATGTTAAGAGTAAGCCGAATAGTTTTCATTTGATATAATTTGTTTGAACCTGCTACCTTCTTCATGAATTTTCTTGATTAGTTAAGTTGTCTCTAACTTTTTTTTACTCTTTTTCTTTTTCATGGCAACAACCGGAGCTGAGAGTTCTCATTTAAAACTCAACCTCGCCCGACATACATGGGCCAACAACTATTAGGATTCCCCGCCGTTATCGGATTCAACTAGTAGAAATTGGACTCTTTTAAGAGCACTACACTTCCCAACTTCTTTTTTGCATTTGGACTCTTTTAAGAGCGCTACACTTCCTAACTTTTTTTTTTTTTGCATTTTCTTTTGATATATATATATATATATATATTATTGTTGTCATGGTTTGCTAATTATTATATGTTTGTGTGATCTTTTGTATAACTTACAACTTAGTTAGTAATTAGCTTCCCTCCCTTTAAGGCGATTTTCTTCTTCGTGTATGTTCTATATTTTCCTACTTTTTTTTTCCTTAAAGGCTTTTCAAAACAAGAGGCGTAAAATATGGTACTCCTTTAGTCATGTAATATTCCAACGTATTCCTACACGTATTGTTCTAAATAAGTGTCTCATTTTAGATAATTAATTGGTAATAAAAGAGGTAGCAAATATTTTTTCGAACTTCAATAATTGATTTCCAGCACTAGGCTCAAACAATTAAAATCTGTCAACCTATTATAAATGGGCTGCAGGCCCAATCGTTTTTATTTTTTACATAATCTGTGGGTTTTATTAAAAAAAATAGTTGTAGGCCCTTTTTTTAAAAAACTAATTTTGTTGCAGAAATTTAGGCCCAACTCTGGCCCAGTTCACATTTTTCTCCCAAAAGCTTAAGTATGAGGTATATATATTATTTATAAATATAGTTTGCTTATTATTATATTATAATTTCTTTTGATATACTATTAATTATACATGCACATTTATTTATTTTTATATAGTACATAGTTATTATTTTACCCACCCATATGTGCATACTTTTAAATTATTTAATACTCATATATTAGCATCTATTTATGAATAATTATTTTTACATGTCATATACTATCCATAATTATTTATATCTGCATATCATGGACTAATTTCCCTTATATATAACTTATCTCCGCATACATATATATGCTATGTATAATATTATTGACACACGCACTTATAAATATTTATAAGTTATTCATAACTCATATATAGTTTCACACACACACACACACAAATATATATTTCACCCCATATATTATTTTATTGTCAGGCCCCGAGCTTACACCCTGGACGGGACATGGTACTTGGAGCCAAAAGAAGCCCCAAGTCAACCCGTGGTCTATCATATATTGGACTTCTGAACAACATATAAATATATACAGAGGAAGTTTAAAGCAACAATATAAGCATTTAAGAGAATGAAGCTGATTCATAATGTTTGAAAACATTTGAACAAACCTACAAGTTAGAAAAACCAAACTTGCGTCTGAAAGCTACTACAACTGATGAGTTGTGGGAAAAGCCCCCAGCTAACTCCTAACCTAAATAGAAGAAAGCAAAATGAGTAAAATAATCTTCATCCTCGAAAGATGATGACTCACACTTAGAACCGCTGAAGTCTTCTAGAATCGATCGACTAGCGAGGCTGAGATGAATCTTGTAGCTGTATCATAAAATGATACAACATAAAAGTATGCATCAATACTTTGAATGTATTGAGTAAGTGAGAGAAAACATACATAAAAAATAAAAGTACTGAACTGAAAAGACATGTAATGAACAACTGGAGCTACTAAATTGAATAATTATAATAACTGAGATGGTCTAAAAGACCCTGTCTGATGGTCAAGGACATGCCCTAAATCTGAGATACTAAACTGAACTGATTTGAAACTGAAATAAGTTGACTAGTGGGAGAATCTATAACCGACATATAACCATGTGAGCTAGACCTGGACTCCGATGTATACACCCCATCGGTAGGACCCAATATACCTTGCCAAGGTATAGAGGTATGAACTGGGTGATCACAAGAGTCTGGGGACATGAGGCCAATAAAACTGTAACCTATAGTGGCAACATAGTTCTGGGAACCTGGTGTGCTAGAACCCCGGTGTACTCAATGCTAAGTCCTACTCCCACTGGATAGTCCTAAACTGAATACTAAGCTGATACCTCAAAACTGGGGGGCCCAAGAGTAGCCAAGGATATATATCTGAAAGCACCCTGAGAGTCTTATCGGATCGGATTCTGGTATTGGGTTCTAAGACTGGTCAGAGCTGCTTATCTGGAAGCGTCGTAACCGTCTAAAGAACAAACTGTAATCTAAAGTTGGGGTCCTAAGGCTGGTTAGAATTGCTTATCTAAAAGTATCATGACCGCCTAGTGGACCACTAAAACTGAGTTCTGAATCTGATTTTGAGTCTAATTCTGATAACTGGGAGGTACCACTGACACCTCAAGAATATACGGAAGTCAAACTGACTAGTTGACAATTCTGCTTAACACTGAGGGTTCTAACATTCTGACTGAAACTAAACTATAAGAAGTTAATAGAGATTTCAATTAATTCCAACAATATGGGAATCCCCAACATGGATAGGATCAAGCAACAATGAAGATTAACCCAACAGGCAAAATTCTAGATGTTCTCATTCAACATTGGGGCTAAAATCATTCTTACAAGAAGAGCATTTATACTATATCTAGATAATGGGAAATATCCAACAATCAACTTAAATCTTATACCATAAGCTATAACAAAATCTGACATATAATTCATTCTCATTCGAAAGCTCAAGCTAGAATTCACTTTTATGGGAACAACATCAATTTAGTCATGAAATGATGGAAATCATATCTAAAATAAACATGGATAACATTCTGCATAAATTGAAAGAAATCTGACATATAGTACTTTCACATTCTAAAGCTCAGGGCTAGAATTCATAGAGAAACTAGGAGGCATTTTTGGGGGACACAAGGGAAGAACTATTCCCTTGTTGAATTCTCACATACCTAGTTTAGAAATTCCTTGGGGAAGGAAGCTTGGACTGCTGCAATGAAGGAGGAACCCTAGTCTTGATTGAGAGCCCTTGAGAGGAAAAACTTAAGTTATTTTTCTGAAGATGAGTGTGAATGAGGGGGGAAACCATTTAGCCCCTCTAAATTCCTTAAAAATAGTCCAAAACAATGTAGTTTAGAGTCTAGGAGGTTCAAAAATTACGAAAAAACCCTTAGGAAATTCACAGGAAAAAGGACCTTGCTAGTCCTCATGAGGCACTCCGCGAGTCATGAGGTAAGGAAAGACTCGTGGGGTCCATTCGTGATGAACACTAGAAGTTCTTACTAATTTCTTTAACCTACCAATGACTGACTTCACGAGTTATCAAGAAACCCAATGACTCATGGTCACCTCCCGTCAAACGCACTGCCAAAAACCTCCTGAGGGTCACCAAGGGTGACACTACGACTCATGGTGTCCTAAATGAGCCGTGGTGAGGACTCGTTAAGTACACTGCCTGATTCTTCCAACCTTGAGCCAACCCTAGACCACGGCTCACCTGACGGCTCGTGGTGTTGACCACGACTCGTGGTCACACCCATGGTCACTCAAATTTTCCCTAAATTTTTAACCAAGTCCAGACCCTTCCCCAGGAGTCAATTCACGACTCGTGGCCTACCCCACGGGTCATAGGACGACTCGTTCTGAGAACTGGTGCCGAATATTTTGTTTTCTTCACTTCAACTTTCGGGTATGGTTTTAGAGTTTTCGGGGCTCTAAAATATCTCCTCCTTGGTAACATTCATCCTCGAATGTTGAAAAACACACAAAAAAGTAGAGAATTGCAATCATTATACTCAAATACTGATCATGAAGGCTGAAAACTAACGGAATGACTACCTTCGAATTGAACCACAAGTCAGAACTGAATTCACTAATCATACACATAATTATTTACATGAAAGAAACTGGAAAACACGAACTGAAAGAAGTTTTGGGGAGGAAATTGATATCTTAAACTGAAACTGAGATGGAAGCGAACAAATGGGTAGATCTATCCATCATATCTGCATCGGCTACCCATATAGCTCCCTTAAACTACTAATTTCTCCATAAGACCTTAATTAAAGTTACATCCTTGTTCCTCATCTTACGAACCTGAAGGTCAAGGATCTGGATTGGGAACTCTTCATATGAGAGACTATCTTTCACTCCCACATTGTCCAATAGCAAAATTGAAGTTGGGTCACCGATGCATTTCTCCAATAGTGACACGTGGAATACTGGCTGCACAGATGCCAATTCTCATGGTAATTCCAGCTCATGGGCTACCTTGCCAATTTGCTTCAGAATTCTGTAGGGTCCCACATACCTCGGACTAAGCTTTCATTTCTTCCTAAATCTCATTACCCCTTTCATGGGTGAAATTTTTTAATAAACCCAGTCATTCACAGCAAACTCCAATTCTCTTCTCCTCACATCAGCATAAGATTTTTGATGACTCTAAGCTGTTTTCAATCTTTCTCTAATGAGCTGAACTTTCTGCATAGCTTCATGAACCGAGTCTGGCCTAATTAAAGTAGATTCACCCACTTCAAACCACCCGATAGGAGATCTACACTCCTTCCATATAATGCATCAAATAGGGCCATTTAGATAATAGAGTGGCAGCTGTTGTTGTAAGCAAACTCGATGAGAGGCAAGTGATCATCCCAGCTTCCCTAGAAATCAATCATGCATGCTCTCAACATATCTTCTAGGGTCTGAATAGTCTACTCAACTTATCCATCTGTCTGTGGGTGAAAAGTTGTGCTGAGCTTGACCTGGGTACCGAGTCCCTTCTGAAAGGATTTCCAGAAATGAGAGGTGAACTGAGTACCTCTATTTGAGATAATAGATAATGGCACCCCATGAAGTCTGACTAGCTCCTGAATATGAAGTCTAGCATAGTCCTCAACTGTATCTATAGTTTTAACTGGAAGGAAGTGTGCTAACTTAGTCATCCGATCAACTACTATTTAGATAGAATCATCTAGCCGATGAGTCCGAGGTAGACCCGCAATGAAATCAATATTCACTTTTTTCCACTTCTAGGTGGTATGCTGATATCCTGAGTCGTACCTCTCGGTCTCTGGTGCTCTACTTTGACTTGCTGGCAGTTTGGGGACTTAGCTACAAATTCAGCGATGTCTCTCATCATGTCGTTCCACTAGTAAATATCCTGCAAATCGCGGTACATTTTAGTAGCACCAGGGTGGATGGAATATCTCGAGCTGTGTGCTTCAACCACTATCTGCTGTCTCAAATCACAGACATCTGATATACACAACCTTCCCTGGTAACAGAGCACACCATATCCCTCTTTGGAGAAAGCCTCAACTTCTTTTTTAAGAATCTCTTCCTCAAGTTTACTTAGGATGGGATCTTCATCCTATCCGAACTTAACTTCAACAACCAACGAGGAATCTAACCCAGTTTGCATTACCACTCCACCCTCAGCTGAATCGACCAACTGCACCCCTAATCGAGCTAGTATGTGAATATCCTTCGCCAGTTCCGTTTTTCCTTCCTCAATATGAGTCACGCTCCACATAGACACTCTGCTCAAGGCATCAGCCACCACATTGGCCTTGCCTGGATGATACAGCACGCTCATGTCATAGTCCTTCGTAGCTCTAACCACCTTCTCTAGCGAAGATTTAGATTTTTCAGACTGAATACATAGTGAAGGCTCTTGTGATCGGTGAAAACATCAACATGAGCCCCGTACAGATAGTGTCTCCATATTTTCAATGCAAACACCATCACTGTCAACTCCAAGTCATGAATCAGATAGTACTATTCATGAACTTTGAGCTGTTTGTAGGCATAGGCTATCACCTTGCCCCGCTGCATCAGAACGCAACTGAGTCCAACTCTAGAAGCGTTGCAATATACAACAAATCCATCTAATCCTTTCGGTAAGGTCAACACTGGAGCGGTAGTGAGTCGAGTTTTTAACTCTAGGAAACTCTTCTCACACACATCTGACCACTAAAAGTTCACCTTCTTCTGAGTCAACCTAGTAAGAGGGGATGCCATAGAAGAAAAACCTTCCACAAAGCATTGGTAATACCCAGCTATACCCAAGAAACTTCTGATTTTGGTTGGGGAGGTAGGTCTGGGCCAGTCTTTTTCCACTGCTATCTTTTGAGGATCAACCTGAATACCTTCACCCGAGACCATGTGACCTAGAAAAGTCATGGACTTCAACCAGAATTCATATTTGCTGAACTTGGTGAACAACTGATGGTCCCTGAGTGTTTGAAGAACTATCCTCAGGTGATTACCATGCTCTTCCTAATTTTTGGAGTATACATGAATGCCGTCGATAAGTACATTGACGAACATATCCAGGTACTGCTTGATGAATCTATTCATCAGGTCCATAAAGGCTGCAGGGGCATTTGTTAGTCCGAAGGATATAACCACAAACTCGTAGTGACCATATCGAGTCCTGAAAGCTGTTTTTGGTATGTCACACTCTTTGAATCTTAGCTAATGATACCCGACCTAAGATCTATTTTGGAGAAAAAGCTGGCTCCCTAAAGTTGGTCAAACAAGTCATCAATTTTGGGTAAGGGATACCTGTTCTTGACTATGACCTTGTTCAACTGGCGGTAATCGATGCACATTCTGAGGGTACCGTCTTTATTTCGCATGAATAGTAGTGGAGCACCTCGGGGAGATGCTAGGTCTGATAAAACCCTTATCAAGAAGGTCTTTTAGCTGCTCCTTCAACTCCTTAAGCTCGGCTGTAGCCATTCTGTATGGAGGGATAGAGATGGGCTGAGTATCTGGGAGAAGGTCTATACTGAAGTCGATTTTCCGTTCAAGAGGAACTCCAGGGAGATCTTCGGGGAACATATCAGGAAACTCGCTGACAACTAGGACTAACTTGATAGTTGGGGTCTCAGAGTTAGAATCCTTAACCTGAACTAGATGATAGATACATTCCTTAGAAATAAGCTTCTAGGCCTTAAGGTAGGAAATAAATCGACCCTTAGGCGTTGTACTACTGGCGATCCACTCTTACAATGGCTCATTTGGAAACTGAAATTTGACAATTCTAGTTCTGCAATCGACTGAGGCATAATCGGAGTGTAACCAATTCATGCCAAGGATGAGGTCAAGATCGACCATGCCAAGGAAGAGGACCTCTGGACTGATATCGAACTGGACTGCTACGTAGAGAGTCACGAATGATAGTGTGGCTCCTGGATCTAGTAGGGCATACACGTCTCGATGAAAAAGGCGTAACATACCCGTGACCATGTTAGGTGAGCTCTCCTGATCCTGATGAGAAGACAATTCATAAACACGGTTTTGGCCTTGGTCGCCATGCGTACCTAACGCATTGGCCTACTGAGCTGGTCGACTTGCTGGAGCTGCTGAGGTAGTAGATTGTGACCTTCCCCGTCCCGCTGACAGACACTCCTTAAGTCGATGACCAAGCTGTCCACAACCAAAACAGCCCTCTCGACCCTGAAGACACTCTTCTGGGTGGTTCTTTCCACACTTAGGGCAAGCTAGATACCTATTGCCGGCATTGTAGCTTTCAAACTGAGAGCCAGATACTCCACTCCTCCGATCCTGGCGGGACTGAAAGGTAGGGGTGCTGGGTGTTGGAGTCCTCTACTGCTGTTGTTATGGGCGGTTGCTACCGCCAGACCTCTAGTGGGCATAATTTGATTGGCCAGTCCTTTCCCACTTGTTCTTTCACTTCATGTCCCTCAGTTTTTCAGCCTCAATCTGCTGGGCATAGACAATAAGGCTGGAGAGGTCAATATCCTTAATCAGCATCGCTGTCCTGCACTCTTTGAGAACCAGGTTCTACACACCATTAATAAACTTCAGCATGCGAGCCCTTGGCTCGGCTACCATCTCTGGAGCGTACTTGGACAACCTGGTGAACTCCAAAGCATATTCTTCTATTGTCCGGTTTCCCTATCTCAAATTCATGAACTCCGCTACTTTTGCCTCCCTAAGCTCCCGAGGGAAGAATCTATCCAGGAAGGCTGTAGTGAACTCCTCCCATTTCGCCGGTCCTGCTTCCGCTGGCCTCCCCTCCTTCAAGTGTTTGTACCAAACCTTGGCTACCCCTTTCAGCTGGTAGGCAGCCAAGTCGGCACTCACTGAGGGACTGACACCTATAATTTGGGTGATCTTTTTAATCTAATCCATGAACCCTTGTGGTCCTCTCCCACCTTAGATTCATGAAAATCCGAAGGGTTCATCCGAGTGAAGTCCCGCACTCGAGCAACTGTAGCGGACCCATTATTGTTGATTGGAACCACCTGCTGGTTCACCTAGTTCGTAAGAGTTTGAGCGAGCAGTTGAATGGCTGCCCTGAACTCTATGGTAGAAACTGAGTCATCCTGAGGGGCTGCAAAGCTGGTGGGCAAGTCATTCAGGGTTACCAGGCCTTCTTCCATTACCACATCGTAGAGGCATAATTCACTGAAATGAAGTAGTGCACGAGTTAGGAGAACAATTCTGGAATTGAATATTTAACGCACGATAAAGAGTATGAATAAAAGGGAGTTTTCATAATAACATCTCGTAGCCTCCCCTTCATAAGTGTGGCATGCTTCACACCCATGAAAAGGCCTCTAATCGATGCATCTTTCAGACATTTGAGGATACTCTAAACCTAGTGCTCTGATACTAAGTATGTCAAGTCCCGAGCTTACACCCTGGACGGGACACAGTACTTGGAGCCACAAGAAGCCCCAAGTCAATCCTTGGTCTATCATACACTGGCATTCTGAGTAACATATAAATATATACAACGGAAGTTTAAAGCAACAATATAAGCATTTAAGAGAATGAAGCAAATTCATAACGTTTGAAAACATAAGAACAAAACTACAAGTCTCAAAGAACCAAACCTACGTCTGAAAGCCACTACAACTGATGAGTTGGTGGGACAAGCCCCTAGCTAACTCCTAACCTAAATAGAAGAAAGAAAAACTGAGTAAAATAATCTTTGTCCTCGAAAGATAAGGAGTCACACTTAGAACCGTTGAAGTCTTCTGGAATCAATCGGCTAGCGAGGCTGAGATTGAGATCCTACAGCTGTATCATGAAAAGATACAACATAAAAGTATGCATCAGTACTTTAAATGTACCGAGTAAGTGAGAGAAAACATACACAAGAAATAAAAGTACTCAATTGAAAAGATATGCAATGACCAACTGGAGCTACAAAACTAAATAACTGTAATAACTGAGATGGTCTAAAAGACCCTGTCTGATGGTCAAGGACATGCCCTAAATCTAAGATACTGAACTGAACTCTGTCTAAAACTAAAATGAGCTGACTAGTGGGAGAGTTTGTAACCAACATATAACCACGTGAGCTAGACGTGGAATCCAATGTATACACCCCATCGATAGGACCCAATATACCTTGCCAGGGTATAGAGGCATGAATTGGGTGATCACAAGAGTCTGGGGCCATGATGCCAATAAAACTATAACCTACGATGCCAACGTAGTTCTGGGAACCTGGGTGCGCTGGAACCCCGGTCCGCTCGGTGCTAAGTCCTACTCCCATTGGATAGTCCTAGATTGAATACTAAGCTAATAGCTCGAAACTGGGTCCCAAGACTAGCCAGGGATACGTATCTGAAAGAATACTGAGAGTCTTATTGGACCGAATTCTGGAAACTAGGTTCTAAGACTGGTTAGAGCTGCTTATTTGGAAGCGTCGTAACCTTCTAAAGAACAAACTGTAATCTGATGATGGGGTCCTTAGGCTGGGCTTAGCTACTTATTTAAAAGTGTCATAATTGCCTAGTGGACCACTAACAGAGTTCTGAATCTAATTTTGAGTCTAATTCTGATAATTGGGTGGCACCACTAACACCTCAAGAATATACGGAAGTCAAACTGATCAACTGACAATTCTTCTTAACACTGAGGGTTCTAACATTCTAATTGAAATTGAACTATAAGCAGCTAACAGAGATTTCAATTCATTACAATAATATGGGAATCCCCAACATGGATAGGATCAAGCAACAAGGAAGATTAACCCATTAGGCAAAATTCTAGATGTTCTCATTCAACATTAGGGCTAAAATAATTCTTACAAGAAGAGCATTTATACTATATATAGATAACGGGGAATATCCTACAATCAACTTAAATCTTATACCACAAGCTATAACAGAATCTGTCTTGTAATTCATTCTCATTCGAAAGCTCAGGCTAGAATTCACTTTTATGGGAACAACGTCAATTTAGTCATGAACTGATGGAAATCATATCTAAAATAAACATGGACAACATTCTTCATGAATTCAAAGAAATCTGACATATATTCCCTATACATTTGAAAGCTCAGGGCTAGAATTTATAAAGAAACTAGGAGGGATTTTTTGGGGACACAAGGGAGGAACTATTCCCTTGTTGAATTCCTATATACCTGGTTATGAAATTCCTTGGAGAAGGAAGCTTGGACTGCTACAATGAAGGAGGAACGCTAGTCCGGATTGAGAACACTTAAGAGGAAAAGCTTAAGTTATTTTTCTGAAGATGAGTGGGAAAGAGGGGAAAACCATTTATCCCCTCTAAATCCCCTTAAAATAGTCCAAAAAGACGTAGTTTAGAGTCTAAGAAGTTAGGAAATTATGAAAACACTCTTAGGAAATTCGCAGGAAAAAGGACCCTACCAGTCCTCACGAGGCAATCCACAAAGACAACTCGTGGGGTCCAGTCGTGATGAACAGTGGAAGTTCTCTACTAATTTCTTCAACCTCACGAGTCGTTAGGAAACCCAACAACTCATGGTCACCTCCCATCAACCACACTACCAAAAACCTCCTGGGGGTCACCACGGGCAACACCATGACTCGTGGTGTCCCAAACGAGTCATGGTAAGGACTTGTTAAGTATACTGCCTGATTCTTCCAACCTTGAGCCAAACCTAGACCACGGCCCACCTGATGGCTCGTGGTGTTGACCACAACTTGTGGTCAAATCCGTGGTCACTCAAATTTTCCCCAAATTTTTAACCAAGTTCGGACCCTTCCCCACAAGTCACTTCACGACTCGTGGCCTACCCCACGGGTCACAGAATGACTCGTTCTTACATCTGGTGCAAAAAATCTTGTTTTCTCTACTTCAACTCCCGAGTCTAGTTTTAGAGTATTCGGGGCATTATAATATCTCCCCCTTGGGAGCATTCATGCTCGAGTGTTGAAAAACACACAGAAAAGTAGAGAATTGCAATCAATATACTCAAATACAGATTGTGAAGGTTGAAAATTAATGGAATGATACCTCCGAACTGAATTACAAGTCTGAATTGAATTCACTAATCATAAACGTAATTATTTACTTGAAAGAAACTAGAACACACAAACTGAAAGCAGTTTTGGGGAGGGAATTGATACCTTAAACTAAAGCTGAGTCGGAAGGGAACAAATGGGGGTATCTAGCCATCATATTTTCTTCGGCATCCCATGTAGCTCCCTCAACCTACTGATTTCTCCATAAGACCTTGACTGAAGCTACCTCCTTGTTCCTCAGCTTATGAACCCAACGATCAAGGATATGGACTAGGACCTATTCGTATGAGAGACTATCTTTCACACCCACACTGTCCAATGACACAATTAAGGGTCACCAATGCCCTTCTTCAATAGTGACACATGGAATACTGGTTGCACAAATGCCAATTCTAAAGGTAATTCCAGCTCATAGGCTACCTTGCCAATTCGCTTCAGAATTTTATAGGGTTCCACATCCCTCAGGCTAAGCTTTCCTTTCTTTCCAAATCTCATTACCCCTTTCATGGGTGAAATTTTCAGATAAACCCAATCATTCACAGCAAAATCCAATTCTCTTCTCTTTACATCAACATAAGATTTTTAACGGGTTTGAGCTGTTTTTAATCTTTCTCTGATGAGATGAACTTTCTGCATAGCTTCATGAATTGAGTCTGGACCAATTAAAGTAGCTTCACCCACTTCAAACCACCAAATAGGGGATCTACACCTCCTGCAATATAATGCCTCAAACGACGCCATCTGGATACTGGAGTGGGAGCTGTTGTTGTAAGCAAACTCGATGAGAGGTAAGTGATCTTCCCAGCTTCCTTTGAAATTGATCACTCACGCTCTCAACATATCTTCTAGGGTCTGAATAGTCTGCTCAGCTTGTCCATCTGTCTGTAGGTTAAAAGCTGTGCTGAGCTTGACCTGAGTAGCGAGTCCCTTCTGAAAGGACTTCCAGAAATGAGAGGTGAACTGGGTACCTCTGTCTAAGATAATGGATAATTGCACCCCATGAAGTCTGACTAGCTCCTGGATATAAAGTCCAGCATAGTCCTCAGCTGCATCTATAGTTTTAACTGGGAGGAAGTGTGCTGACTTAGACATCCGATCTACTACTACCCAGATAGAATCATGTTGCTGATGAGTCTAAGATAGACTCGTAATGAAATCCATATTCACTTCTTCCCACTTCTAGGTAGGTATGTTGATATCCTGAGTCATAGCTGCCGATCTCTGGTGCTCTACTTTGACTTGCTAGCAGTTCGGGCACTTAGTTACAAATTCAGCGATGTCTCTCTTCATGTCATTCGACCAGTAAATATCCCGCAAATCGCGGTAAATTTTTAGTAGCACCAGGGTGGATAGAGTATCTGGAGCTGTATGCCTTAGCCAGTATCTGCTATCTCAAATCACTGATGTCCGATACACATAACCTGCCCTGATAACGGAGCACGCCATCTCCCTCATTGGAGAAAGCCTTAACTTTTTTTTTGAGAACCGCTTCCTTAAGTTTACATAGGATGGGATCTTCATCCTGTTTGGACTTAACTTCAACAACCAATGAGGAATCTTACCCACTTTGCATTACCACTCCACCCTCAGCTGAATCAACCAACTGCACCCCTAATCGAGCTAGTCTGTGAATATCCTTCGCCAGTTCCTTTTTGCCTTTCTTAACATGAGTCACGCTCCCCATAGACAATCTGCTCAGGGCATCAGCCACCATATTAGCCTTTCCCGGATGATACAACACGCTCCTGTCATAGTCATTCAGTAGCTCTAACCACCTTCTCCGGTGAAGATTTAGATCTTTCTTACTAAATACATACCGAAGGCTCTTTTTATCAGTAAAACATCCACATGAGCCCCATACAAATACTGTCTCCATATTTTCAATGCAAACACCACTGCAGCCAACTCCAAGTCATGAGTCGGATAGTTCTTTTCATGAACTTTGAGCTGTCTGGAGGTGTAGGCTATCACCTTGCCCCGCTGCATCAGAATGCAATCGAGTCCAACTCTGGAAGCATCGTAATATAGTACAAATCCATCTGATCCTTCTGGTAGGGTCAATACTGGAGCGGTGGTAAGTTGAGTTTTTAACTTTTGGAAACTCTTCTCACATGCATCTGACCACTGAAATTTCACCTTCTTCTGAGTCCGCCTAGTTAGAAGGGATGCTATAGAAGAAAAACTTTCCACAAAGAGACGGTAATACCCATCTAGACCCAAGAAACTTCTGATTTCAATTGGGGAGGTAGGTCTGGGCCAGTCTTTTACTGCTGCTATCTTTTGAGGATCAACCTGAATACCTTAACCCGAGACCACGTGACCTAGAAAAGTCACAGACTTCAACCAGAATTCGCATTTGATGAACTTGGTGAACAATCGGGAGACGTTGAGTTTCTAAAGCACTATCCTCAGGTGATTAACATGTTCTTCCTCATTTCTGGAGTATACCAGAATGTCATCGATACAAACAATGACGAACATATCCAAATACCGCTTGAAGACTCTATACATCAAGTCCATAAAGGCTGCAGGGGCATTTGTTAATCTGAAGGATATAACCACAAACTCGTTGTGACCATATCGAGTCCTGAAAGCTTTTTTTTTATGTCACACTCTCTTACTCTTAGCTGATGATACCCGACTTGAGATCTATTTTGGAGAAATAGCTGGCTCCCTAAAGTTGGTCGAACAAGTCGTCAATTTTGGGTAAGGGATACCTGTTCTTGACTATGACCTTGTTCAACTGACGGTAATCGATGCACATTCTGAGGGTACCGTTTTTATTTCGCATGAATAGTAATGAGAGCACCCCAGGGTAGATGCTGGGTCTAATAACACCCTTATCAAGAAGGTATTTTAGCTGCTCCTTCTAGTTCTTCAGCATGGCTGTAGCCATTTTGTACGGAGGGATGGAGATGGGCTGAGTATCTGGGAGAAGGTCTATACCGAAGTCGATTTTCCGTTCAGGAGGAACTCCGGGGAGATCTTCGGGGAACACATCAAGAAACTTGCTGACAACTGGGACTGACCGAATAGTTAGGGTCTCATAGTTAGAATCCTTAACCTGAACTATATGATAGATACATTCCTTAGAAATAAGCTTCTGGTCTTTAAGGTAGGAAATAAACCGATCCTTAGGTGATGTACTACTGCCCGTCCACTCTTACAATGGCTCATCTGGAAACTAAAATTTTAAAATTCTAGTTCTGCAATTGACTGAGGCATAACCAGAGTGTAACCAATTCTGCAGTCGACTGATGAGGTCACCTCCCATCAACCACACTACCAAAAAACCTCCCGGGGATCACCATGGGCGACACCATGACTCGTGGTGTCCCAAATAAATCGTGGTGAGGACTCGTTAATTACACTGCCTGATTCTTCAAACCTTGAGCCAACCCTAGACCACGGTTCACCTGACGGCTCATGGTGTTGACCACTATTGTGGTCACTCAAAAATTTTCCCAAAGTTCTAACCAAGTTCGGACCCTTCCCCATGAGTCACTTCACAACTCGTGGCCTACCCCATGGGTCACAAGACGACTCGTTCTGAGATATGGTGCAGAATATCTTGTTTTCTCTGCTTCAACTCCTGGGTCTGATTTTAGAGTTTCTGGGGCATTACATTTATACGCTCTATATGTTACATGTATATTATTTTATATCTACTTTATACATATTACTTTTACACTATATTTATATATTATAAGTATATCATTTTCGTTTACTAATGTATATTACTCAAACTTTCTACATATCTTGTATATCCTTTAACAAAATCAATTTTAAATGATTTTATCACATTTTTATCATTTTATTCAAACAACCACTTATCAACATATATACACCTTACATATCACTAACGTATATCATATGTATATCATTTGTATATTTGTATACCTCATAACATTTTTAAAGTTTTCAAGTTATTCTAAAATCATTTTTAACCTATTTTTATCATTTTTAAAAATCCTTTAGCAGACAATAATGATATAATATTTGCCCTGTTTTATCTTAGACTAAATTTAAGGACTATCTTTGGATAGACTCCAAGGGGTGTCTAACACCTTTCCCTTGGAGTAAATAAGACCCTTACCTAGAATTTCAATGGTTTTTTTGCAGATTAAAATAGAGTTTTATGCTTTACCAATGGTTTTCCTGATGTTTTCCTAAAACTTAGGTGGCGACTCTAACCTTTTTCAAAATAAGGTAGAAGAGCTGGATGTCGCAAACATATTTTGACCAATTCAAAATGAGGGCGCAACACTTAGCACCGAGCTGGCCAGGTTTCAGCACACCTAGGTTTCCAGAACTACGTGCCTCTGTAGGTTATTATCCCGAATGAGCCCCAGACAGTGATCACACAACTCATCCAGTATACCTAGACAAGGTATAGTGGGCTCTCTTCGATAGGATTTATACATAGAACTCCATGTCTATCTCACATGGTTATATGTCAGTTATAGGCTCTCCCATAGTACAGTTCAGTCCAGTACATTCATGGTTCTCACTCCAGTCCAGACTTTCAGATTTTAGTTTTTTTTAGTATCACAGTTCAGCTTACTGTTATTCAATATATGTATATTTTAGTTTCATCTCACATACTCAGTGTATTCAAAATACTGATCATATATTTCTATGTGCTATATCATTTTATGGTATAGACTCAGGTACCCAACCTCCGCACCGCAGCTAGTTTTCTCTCGGCAATTCCCTAGCAGCTTCAGTGGTGAGTCCACATATGCTGAGGGTCGGAGTTCCATTATCTGTTGTTATTTTCAATTTAGTTTTAGACATTAGAGTTAGATGGGGTCTTGTCGCAGCAACTCATTTCTTTTTACAAGACTTTCAGATAGTACATGTTAATTTCATCTTGAGTTTCAGTGTTTGTTTCGCTTTTCATTATAAGTCGGTATTTGTTTATTTCTTTAGTCTGTATCCACTTAATATAATTTTCAGTAGATTAATTCTTAATAGAATTATTCTTACCATAGGTTTTCTTGGGGTCACTTGTGATCCTAACTACCGTGTTGCGTCTAGGGTGTGAATTTGCATCTAGGCTATGAATTCGCATCTAGGAGAATTCCCTTTCTTGAAAATTCTTATCGTGCTTAGAGTGTTGTTCTCTAAAATGTCCTCCTAACTCATGCTCTACCCTTTTTATCTAAAGATACCTCCCAAGAAAGGAAACTAAAGGAGGACCGACAATGCTAATCAACCAGCCCCACCAGCTCCAACAACCCCTCAAGAAAATCAGGTGTCACAAGCAAAGTTCTGGGCTACTATTTAGATGCTGGCTCAGGAAATGACCAATCAAGTTAACTAGAAGGTCGTTGTGCTAGTAAATACTAATGGGTCTGCAGCTGCTGCCAGAGTCTAGGTTTTTACTCTGATGAATCCCCCATCATTTCACAGCTTTAAGGTTGATGAGGACCCGCCAGAAGTTCATTGATGAGAAGATCACCCAAATCATGGGTGTTACTTCTGTAGAAAGTGCAGATCTGGCTGCTTATCAGTTAAAAGGGGTGGCTTAGATTTGGTATAAGCAATGGAAGGAGGGAAGGCGGAATGGTGCAGGTTCGGTGGAATGGGATAACTTTCTGACTGCATTCCTGGATAGGTTCTTTCCGAGGGAGTTAAGGGAAGCTAAGGCTGTTGAGTTTATGAACTTGACACAGAACGACATGACAATACAGGATTACGCATTAAAGTTCACTCACCTGTCGCGGTATGCTTCGAAAATGGTTGCTGAGATGAGGGCTCGCATGCTCAAGTTCATGAATGGAGTCTCGGACTTGGTGGTCAAGAAGTGTAGAACCGCTATGTTCATCAAAGACATAAGACATCTCTAGTCTCATCATCTATGTACAGTAGATAGATGAGGAGAAATTGAAGGAGATAGAAAGGGAAAGTAAGCGGGCTAGGGCAGGTCAGTCTGAGTATTTCCAGTAGAGGTCAAGTGGTGGTAATCGCCCCCAGCAGCAGCAATAGAGGCATCCACCACCTTCTTCAACTAGTGCCCTGTCTTTTAGGCCCCATAAGGATAGGAGAGGTGTGACATCAGGATCCCAGTCCCAAATCCATGTCTCCAGCTGCTGCACTTTTCTGGCATGTCCTAAGTGTGGTAAGAACCATCTGGGCGAGTGGCGACTGGGCAAAGATGGTTGTTTTAGGTGTGGCCATATGGGTCATATATTGATAGATTACCTATTAGCAGGACGGGGGAAGGACCAGTCTACTACATCAGTAGGTCCACCAGGTTGTCCAACTAAGCAGGGTACTACCTCAGGTACAGGTGGCGGTCAGTGCCAGAATCGATTCTATGCTTTATCCTCCCATAAGGGCTAGGAGAACTCCTGACATAGTGACTAGTATGTTACATCTCTTTCAGAAAGATGTGTATGCTTTACTAGATCCAGGAGCAACAATTTCCTTCGTGACTCCTTACATCACTGTCTAGTTTTATATTAGTCTGAAAATTCTTCCAGAACCCTTTTTAGTCTCTACTCCGATTGGCAAGTCAAATAGAGCTAGTTGGGTATACAAGAATTGTCTAATCACAATGTTTCATAAAGTCACCGTAGTTGATCTAGTAGAGCTATACATGGCTAATTTTGACCATATTCTTGGAATGGACTGGTTACAATTTTGTTATGCCTCAGTTGACTACAGAACTAGAGTCGTTAGATTCCAGTTTCCTAATGAACTAGTCCTGGAGTGGAAGGATAGCACTTCAGAACCTAAGAGTCAGTTCATTTCATACCTTAAGGCTAGGAAAATGATCGCTAAGGGATACATCACCTGGTTAGGGTCAAACATTCCAGTTTCGAGACCCCGACACCTCAGATAGTTCCAGTTGTAAATAAGTTCCCTGATGTGTTCCCTGGAGATCTCCCAAGAGTCCCTCCTTTGTGGAAAATAGACTTTGGCATAGACCTTCTCCCAGGTACCCAACCCATCTCTATTCCCCCTTATAGAATGACTCCAACTGAGCTTAAAGAATTAAAGGAATAGATAAAGGACCTTATAGATAAGGGCTTCATCAGGCCCAATATCTCTCCATAGGGTGCTCCAGTCCTATTCGTGTGAAATAAAGATGGTACACTCAGAATGTGCATCGACTACCGTCAACTGAACAAAGTTATAGTTAAGAAAAGATATCTTCTACCAAGTATTGACGACTTGTTTGACTAACTTCAGAGAGCTAGTTGTTTTTCCAAGATAGATCTCAGATCAGGATACCACCAACTCATGGTCAGAGAATGTGACATTTCAAAAAAAACTTTCAAAACTCGGTATGGTTACTATGAATCCATAGTTATGTCTTTTGAAATAACCAATGCTCCTGCAGCTTTTATGGATCTGATGAACAGGGTATTCAAGCCGTATCCGGACATATTCGTTATTGTCTTTATAGCCAATATTCTGGTTTACTCCCAAATAGAGGAGGAGCATGCAGACCATCTGAGGATAGTGCTGCATACTCACAGGGATCATCAGTTGTTCGCAAAATTTAACATGTGTGAATTCTGGCTGAAATTAGTTGCCTTCCTCGGCTATGTGGTCTCTAGTGAGGGTGTTTAGGTGAATCCTCAAAAGATAGCAGCAATAAGGGACTGACCAAGATCGACCTCTCCATCAGACATTAGGAGTTTCATGGGTCTAGCCAGTTATTGCAGATAGTTCGTTGAAGGGTTCTCCTCCATTGCCTCCCCTTTGACGAAACTAACTTAAAAGAAGGTGACGTTTCAGTGGACTAATGTATGAGCTGAAGACTCAACTCACTACAGCCCCAGTTCTGACTCTACTAGAAGGATTAGACGAGTTTGTGATCTATTGTGATGCCTCCATAGTTGGCCTCAGTTATGTTCTGATGTAGCATGGAAAATTCATAACTTACTCTTCCAGACAACTCAAGGTTCATGAGAAGAACAAGCAAACTCATGATCTTGAACTGGTAGAGGCAGTGTTCTCCTTGAAGATTTGGAGACACTATCTTTATGGAGTTCATGTGGATGTTTTTACTGACCACAAGAGCCTAATGTATGTGTTCAGTCAGAAGGACCTGAATCTGCATTAGAGAAGGTGGTTAGGGTTGTTAAAAGATTATGACATGAGAGTCTCGTACCACCCGGGTAAGGCCAATGTAGTGGCTGATGCCCTCAACAGATTGTCTATGGGGTTCTCATTTTGAGGATGAAAAGAAAGAGATGGTTAGAGATGTTGACAAGCTGACTCGGTTAGGGGACCAGTTAGTTGATTCATCCGAATGTCAAGACTCGAGTCTACATCCTGGACGCGACACGGTACTTAGAGTCACAAGTGACCCCAAGCTAACCCATGACACAACATATTACTGACATACTAGAATTAAATAGAAATTTGAGTAGAAGCTACTGAAGTGTAAAAACAATCATTTATGAGAAAAGATAAAACATGGTAAATACTAGAGTTTTAAACAAACTAATATTGATAAGCTGAAATTGATACTACTCTATCTGAAAGCCTCTACCAACTGATGAGTTACTGGGACAAGCCCCTAGCTAACTCTAAAATCTATAAACTGGAAATGAGGATAACTAAAATAAAGAATCTAGTCCTCAAAAGATGAGGACTCACCATTGTCAACTTCTAGATATCGCCATTGAAGCTAGCTGCGATTCTGAGGTTGGGTACCCGAGCCTATATCGTAAAACAATATAGCATTTAGAGAGTATGTAGTCAGCACTTTGAATATATTGAGTACGTGAGAAATGCAACTGAAATTGGAACTTGTTATTAATATGGGAAGAGACTGTACTATATACATAACTGGATACATGACATGAGGTGTAGTACAATAACCCGATCTAAGATGCATAAATACTAACATGATATGCTAGTTTGAAAAATAACTAACAAAATTGCAAGTAAATCTAATTTAAGGACTATGTACATGTACTAAAACTGATGCTACAAGTGTACTAAACTGAATCTGAAACTGTTTTGTGAGAGAGCCTATTAACCGATATATAACCATCTGAGCTAGATGCGGAGTTTGATGTATACACCCCATCGAATAAAGCCAACTGCACCTTTCCAGGGTATAGTGGCTAGTTTGTGTGATCACTAACTGAGAAACCCATTCGGGTTAAATCCTATGGTGGCATGTAGTTCTAGGAATCTGGCTGTGCTGAAACCCGACCAACTCGGTGCTTAAGTGCTACTCCCAACTGGAAACCTAGTTATATTTAACTGTACTGATAGCTCAAAACTAATATCCTAAGACTAAGTCCGAACTACTTATCTAGAAGTGTCCTGATAGTCTAAAGGATTGGAAAGAAACTGGTGTTCTAAGACTTGGCAAAGATGCTTTAACTGAAAGTTTCATGACAGTCTAAAGAACACTGGACATGCAAATCATACTAAAATCATGAGTAAAATCTTAGGTTTTATTCATATTGAAATCAGGCATACTAAGATCATGCTAGTATAATATATTCAAAACAAACTATATTTTTGATAACAGTGATGAATTGTGGGGGCTAAACCTTTAGAATAATGCTAGTATGAAATCATGGATATACGTTATGAAATTGAGAGTAATTCATGACCATCATACACATGTTGGAAAATTTTTCAATATTAAGGTAAAACTAGCTTATGAGCAACTTATCTAAAATATCAGTTTAAAATGGAAGTCATCATCAAGGTACTGTAAAGACTAAAATAATAACATGGATATATCTATATATCATAATTCTACTCATGAAACCTAAAAAAGCATAGAAGAGATAAGGAAATCCAACAACTTTAACAAATACCCTAGTTCATGATTTCTAAGGAGAACTAGTAGCTAGAGTTTTTGCAATTTCCCGGGACACAAGGGTGGAAGGAGACCCTTGTTGAAGTCCTACATACCTATAGAAGAATCCCGAAGAAGAAGCTTGAATTCTAAGGAAAAAGTATAACCCTAGTTCTTTACTTGAGAGAGAAAGGAGTCTGGAGTTTCTACGGTCTACTTACGATATGTTTCTGAGTTGATTATGAAAGACTGAGAGGTTAAACTAGGAAAACCCCTTTAATTCGTCCCTTAAGAGTCCCAACACTATGTCATTTAGGAGCTAGGAGCATATGAGTTTATCAAAATGCCCCCAAAATGCTAAAATAAAGCCCGAAATTGGCAGTTACTATGACCAAAAGGACAGGTCATTGTTTGATAGGATGACCCATACCGAGGTTCGTCCAAAGCCTGGTGCTATTTTACTAAACAACTCATAACTTTTTATTTCAAACTCTGATTTATGCAAGGTCAGATGTGTTGAAAACAAGACTCAAATAGATTCAATTTGATATATTGAATCATCCAAAACCACTTTGTAAAATGAGAGCTATGATCGTTTGAAATTGACCCTTATAAGAACTTGTTCGAAAACTCAATAAATAAGAAGGCTCTTAACTCAACTTTGTGATAGAGGTTCCTTATGACCTTAATTTGCATCCAATGAACTTCTTATAGTTAAGGATTTATTTTAACACCATGTTTCCATAAATTCATCGGGTTTGGGTTAATCCACATACTTAGAATGATTTCAAGCTTAGCTCAAAAGTGCGAGGCATTATAATATATCAACTAACAACTAAAACAATGATCCGTACCATCATATTACGACTCGTACTAAGTCTTTGTAGCTACTGATCCTCCCCTAAAAATTCTTTGAACTTCCTTCCAACGACCCTTCAGTATGACCCGTACTAACCTAGTATGAGTCATAGGATCCTACCGTGGTTTCCCATGCTTCCTCCAAATTACCTTTAAATCTACTTTAACAACCCCAAATGATGACCCGTACAACTAAAAAATGGTCCGTACAATCCCCTCGTAGGTTCTAGGCCAACTTTTGACAACTCACTAGAATTAATTCAACGACCATAACAAATGGCTCGTTTGTTCATAAAATGAGTTGTTCTGAGGGTCGTCTAATGTCTCTGCACCAATTTTCAATAGTTCTGTACAAATCAAATACGTCCAAACCAATAGCCTATTGGTCTATTGGACGACTCATCCTGAGAGTATTTGTTTGTTCCTAGTGTTGTTTTTATGCTATTTCTGCTGTAAGTCTTGGGTCTAATCTAAAGAAATTTTTGGGATATTACACCGAAGATGGAGTTGTAGTCCAGAATGGGTTAGAATCCTCCCTGGTGGTAGAGGTTAAGACAAAGCAGGATGAAGACCCAATTCTGCTCAAATTGAAGGAAGCAGTCCTACGGAAAAAGGTGGAAGCTTTCTCCAGGAGGGAGATGGTGTTCTCCATTATCAGGGTAGGTTGTGTGTTCCAGATATTGATGATTTGAGGCAGTGGATACTAATGGAAGCTCACAGCACCAGGTACTTTATCCACCCTGCTATCACCAAGATGTAACATGATTTTCGGGAACTCTACTAGCAGAATGGCATAAAGAAGGACATTGTAGAATTTGTGGCTAAGTATCCAAATTGCCAACAGGTCAAGGTTAAACATCAGAGACCTGGGGGTATGACTCAGGATATTAGCATTCCTACTTGGAAGTAGGAAGAAGTCAACACGGACTTCATTACAGGTCTACATTGTACTCGCCAATAGCATGGCTCAATATGAATGGTTGTAGACCGGATGACTAAGTCAGCACATTTCCTACCAGTTAAGACCACAAACTCGGCAGAGGATTACGCTAGATTGTACATCCGAGAGTTAGTCAGGCTGCATGGAGTTCCCTTGTCTATTACTTCAAATAGGGTACTCAATTCACCTCGCACTTTTAGAAGTCATTTCAAAAAGTACTTGGTACTCAAGTCAAGCTCAGTACAGCTTTTCACCCATAGACAGATGGCCAAGATGAGTAGACTATTCAAACTTTCGAGGATATATTGAGGGCTTGCGTGATCGATTTCAAGGGCAGTTGTGTCACAACCCGAACACAAGCCCGGATCGAGACACGGCACAAGGAGCCCCAAGATACCCCAAGTCAACCCATGGCATGAACATGCTTCTAACTCAATTAGATAAACCGGAAAACTTAACATAATAAACATAGGGGAAGTCTAAGCATAACATAAAATCCGAAAATACAACACGAGTATGAAGTTGAATATAATCTACTGTCCAAAAAGCCTCTAAGTCCGATGAGTTGATGGGACAAGACCCCAACTAACTGTCCAAATCCAAAAAATAAAAGTACATGGATATCCGATAACAAATTGTCCTCGGGAGATGAGGACTCACTAATAGAGGCTGGTTGCTAACTTCGAAAAATGGCTAGTGGCGGGGCTGAGTCTGAAGATCTGAGCCTGTATCATAAAATGATATAGCATAGAGTATACGGTCAGTACGTGGAATGTACCGAGTATGTAAGGTAAGTAAAACCGCTTAAATTAAATAAAATCATTTAAAACATGCATAATATAAAATATAATCAAATCAGGAATCTAAGTGTAGGGCTTTCATGCTATTTTCGGAAATCATAATCCGAACATAACTGAACATCATAACTGCATCGATTGACCCAAAGTTGAAATCTGATAATCATAAGTAAAATTGAACATTGGGTCAACCTGCTTTAGAACATATATATATATATATATCATGAATGATAAACATGCATAACTAAAATCATGAGGAGCAATGGAAGACTCGTCATATAACCGACATTACCATGATAGAGCTTACGTGGTCCCAACTATCACACTCAAGTGGGTAGAGTAGTCCAAAGCCTTGCCAAGGCTAAGGACGATATCATAATATCAATATCAAGCTCGAGGTCCATTCGGGGCAGGGGATAGCTCACAAGGGAGGTACCAAAGTATATATATGATATGTAAACCTACATTGGCGTGTAGTTCTGAGGCATAGAGTTGATCGACCCATAGCCTACTCGGTGCTAGACACTACTACCAAAAGCATGCATATGCTCTCCATCATTTTTCAACGAAGCTGACCATCGTCTATTGACAAAGCTGAATAATCATTTACATATAAAATTTGAAATCAAATATGAGGAGCTTTTACTCAAACCATACCACAAGCTGAACATAAGTGGGAGTCTTAACTCAAAACTATGTGGTAAGCTAATTCGTGAAATCATAAATCATGCTTGAACATATGGGCATTGCCCAATACTTTAATCATGCTTGAAAATATATAATTCACTTGAAAACAAAATCATAAATATGGGTAATTTGAAAACATGTTTTTCATCAATAATATCTCATCATACTTTAACATTCATTATAAACCTCGACTTTCATGAACTTCTCATAAATGGGCATTTAATTTACAAAATCTGGAAAACATGATTATCATAGAAAACAATATAAAACTTGCCCATGAATCATAATTCAATAGTAGAAACATATTTAGATCATACCCATGTAGAAAATTAGGAATTTCATGCATTGGGTTAAAACCTCATATGATCAACATATGAATTTTCAGGATTTAGAGAGGGATTGGGCATGGGTGTGAACAAATTCACCCATTCATAACCCTACATACTTGATAGGATCTGATTCTACCACTTTTCTGATTGCCCAAAGAAGAATTAAAGAAATACTTGTAGAAAACCTAAGCTCTATCACCTTCTAAGCCCTCAACTTGCATGCATGAATGTGAATGAACCTAGAATGAAATTACCCCTCATAAAACTTCCTATTTTGAGCTTAAAATGACGTAGTTTAGGACCCTAGGGCTTAGGAATGACAAAAATACCCTTAATAAATTTCTTGAAAACACTGAACTGCCAATGACAACAGACGTCAATACGATCTGTTGTGAGCTCCTACGGTCTGTTGTTACCTTCCATTGCTACTCCCTGGATCCAGGTCTCTAATCCCTCACCACGACCGGACAGGATGGGTCGTTGTTAGCTCAAACGACTCATTGCTACCAGTCGTCGTCACCACTTCCTTAACCTGGGATCCCTTTAAACGCCTGCTGATGACGGCTTGTTGTTCCCTGCAACGAGTCATTCCATGACTCGTTACTCCCAACTCCGAACCTACAGTACCTCACCACGGACACATCCAATGAGTCATTGGTGGAAGCAACGATTCATACCACGATCCGCTCTGAGAATAATTTCTAGATTTCTGCTACTTTTCATTTTTAAATCTCGGGTCTAGTCTTGGGCAATTTCGGGGTATTACAATATCTCACCCTTGGGAATATTCATCCTCGAATGTGGGAAAACATATAGAAAATAGAGAAATGCAATCATCATACCCAATTATTGATCATACAAGCTGAAAACTGATGGAATGACTAACTCTTATTTACACTACATGTCTGAACTGAATTCATGAACCTTACATACATCCATATGTATGAAAGAAACTGAGGCACATGAAATGAGCACGAAACTCAATAGAGTTTTAGGGAAAAAACCAATACCTCAAGCTGGAACTGAGCCGGTAGGGAATAAATGTGGGTATCTAGCCATCATATCTGCTTGGACTTCCCATGTAGCTCCCTCAACATGCTGATTCCTCCGCTAAACTTTGATTGAGGCTACTTCTTGTTTCTTAGCATTCAAACCTAGATCCAGTATTTCCACCGGAACCTCCTCATAACTAAGGTTGTCTTTCACACCTATACTCTCCACCGGAACAACTAACGCTAGATCCCCCAAACAGTTCTTTAAGAGTAATACATGAAAAACAAGATGAATGGAAGGTAATTCTAAGGGAAACTCTAATTCATATGCCTCCTTGCCAACCCGCTTCACAATCCGGTAAGGGCCAACATAATGACGGTTGAGTTTTCCTTTCTTTCCAAACCTCATCACTCCCTTCATGGGAGACACCTTCAAAAACACCCAATCATCAACTTCAAACTCAAGTTCCCTCCTCGTCACATCGACATAGGACTTTTGGTAACTTTGAGCTATTTTTCAACTTGTGTTGTATGAGCTGAACCTTCTCCATGGCCTCATGAACAGAATCTGGTCCTATCATCACAGCCTTACCGACTTCAAACCAACCAATAGGAGATCTACATCTCTGCCCATAGATAGCCTCAAACGGAGCCATCTGAATGCTGGTATGGTAGCTGTTATTGTATGAAAACTCAATAAGAGGCAAATGGTCATCCCAACTACCCTTGAAGTTAATAACACATACTCTCAAAATGTCCTCGAGAGTCTGAATTGTCCGCTCCACGTGACCATCCATTTGTGGGTGAAATGCTGTATTGAGCTTAACCTGAGTACACAGTCCTTTTTGAAATGACCTCCAAAACTGAGAGGTAAACTGAGTACTTCTATCTGATATGATGGAAAAGGGCACTCCATGCAACTGAACCAGCCCTCGGATGTATAGTTTTGCATAATCCTCCTCGAAATCATTGGTTTTCATTGGTAGAAAATGAGCGGCTTTGGTCAACCTGTCCACATCCATTCAAATGGAGTCATATTGCTGACGAGTGCGAGGTAACCCTGTGATGAAGTCCATATTGATTTCTTCCCACTTCCAAGTAGGAATAATGATATCTCAAAGCATACCTCCCGGTCTCTGATGCTCAACCTTCACTTGCTGATAGTTTGGGCTCTTAGCTACAAATTATGTGAAGTCTTTCTTTATGCCATTCCACCAATAGACTTCCCGTAAGTCACGGTACATCTTGGTGGTACCTGGATGTATTGAATACCTGGAACCATGAACCTTATGCAACATCTGAGTGCTCAAATCATCAACATTTGGGACACACAAGAAACCCTGATATTGAAGCACACCCATCTCCCCCTTTGGAGAGGAGCTCTACCTTCTGATTCTGCACGACTTCCTTTAACTTTACCAAAATAGGGTCCTCATCTTTCCTAGATTTTACATCAGTCACCAAGAACAATTTTGATTCATTCTGAACAATAACACTGCCTTCGGTTGAGTCAACCAAACAAACTCCCAACCCTTCAAGTCGATGCACATCCTTTACCAATACCTTTCTCCCCTCATCCACATGGGACACACTCTCTATGGAGAGTCTACTAAGTGCGTCTGCTACTACATTAGCCTTTACCGGATGGTAAGTGACACTCATGTCGTAATCCTTGAGTAGCTCCAACCACCTTCTTTGCCATGAATTTAGATCCTTCTGGGTAAACACCTATTGTATACTCTTGTGGTCCATAAACACATCTACATGGACCCCGTATAAATAGTGTCTCCATATCTTCAAGGAAAATACCACTGCCGCCAATTCAAGATCATGGGTCGGGTAATTCCTTTCATGAACCTTCAGCTACCTGGAAGCATATGCTATGAATTTACCATGCTGCATCAATACAAAACCAAGGCCAATCCTAGAAGCATCGCCATACACCTCAAACCCATCGGTACCCTCAGGTAGGGTTAACACTGGTACTATGGTAAGTCAAGTCTTCAACTCCTGAAAACTCTTTTCACAATCATATGACCATTGGAATTTCACTTTCTTTGGGGTCAATTTGGTCAATGGCGCTGCAATAGATGAAAAACCCTCAATGAATCTACGATAGTAGCCAACTAATCCCAAAAAGCTTCGGATATCTGAAGGATTCACCAGTCTAGGCCAATTCTTCACCACTTCTATTTTCTGAGAGTCCACTTTTATGCGCTCACTTGATACCACATGGACCAAAAATGCCACTAAGTTCAACCAAAACACACACTTGTTGAATTTAGCATATAGTTGATAATCCTTAAAAGTCTGTAGCACCACCCTCAAATGAGCGACATGCTCTTCCTCGCTCCGAGAGTATATCGGGATGTCATCAATAAACATGATCACGAACATATCCAAGTATGGCTTGAACACCCTGCTCATCAAGTCCATAAAAGCTGCAGGAGCATTCATTAGTCCAAAAGACATAACTACAAACTCATTATGGCCATACCACGTCCTAAAGGCTGTCTTCAAGATGTCACTCTCCCGAACCCTAAGTTGATGGTATCCAGATTTGAGATGTATCTTCGAAAAGAACTTGGCACCCTGAAGCTGGTCAAACAAATCATCAATCCTGGGTAGAGGATACCTGTTCTTGATGGTCACCTTGTTCAATTTCCGATAATCAGTACACATACGAAGAGAACCATCTTTCTTTTGGACAAAGAGAACTTGTGCATCCCATAGGGATTTGCTCGGTCTAATGAAACCCTTCACTAAAAGGTCCTTCAACTGCTCCTTCAACTCCTTTAACTCAGCTTGGGCCATTCTATAAGGAGGAATAGATATAGGCTATGTTTTAGGAAGAAGGTCAATACCAAAATCAATCTCCTGCTCGGGAAGGATTCTCGATAAATCATCTGGGAAGACTTCTGGATACTCGCATACTATCGAAACTGACTGGATAGTCGGCACCTCGGACATGGCATCGTTAACCCTAACTAGGTGGTATACACAACCTTTGGAGATCATCTTTCTGGACTTAAGATAGGAAATGAAATGACCTACAAGCACAACTGAACTACTCTTCCACTCTATGACTAGCTCACCTAGAAATTTTAACTCTCCTGCCCGGGTTCTACAATTAACTGAGGCATAACATGAAAATAGCCAATCCATGTCGCGGATAACATCAAATTCAGTCATGGTTAACTCTACTAAATCTGCTAAGGTGACTTTCTGAAGGACTGCGATCGGGCATCCTCCATACACCCATATAGCTACAATTGAATCACCCGCTGGAGTAGAGAATGAGAAGGGTTCTGAAAAGATTTCGTGACTGACTCTGAAACTACTAGCCATGTAAGGTGTCACAAAAGACAAGGTAGCCCCTGGATCTAACAAAGCATATACATCAAGACGAAAAACTCATAACATGCCAGTGACTACTTCCGGGGAGACCTCCTGCTCCTAAAGAGATGCTAAGGAATAGAATCTATTTTGGCGTTGACCGCCACCTGTGCTAGTAGATGATCTTGGGCAGATTTATATGCCCAAGTGATACTCAAACGTATCATTTTCGCCTTGTTTGTTGTGCAATGTGTATATATTCTCATGTAGTTGGTAATAAAATGTGAATTTATACTAACCAACATGATTAGCATTTGTTTTGCAGGTAAATATGATTTTTAGGAGCTAAAATGCGTGTTGGAACAATATCGGAGTTGGACTCGGATGCGAGCATGGAAAAGACATTGGAATGCACAAAGTATAGGGGCTCCGCGATGGAGCCGTGCCACGCTACCATCGCGGAGGCACACTGCCTGGAGAGGAAATTAAATGGCAAATTCCAGTGTGGCCTCGCGACAGCTCCATGGCACAGAGATAGGCCTCCGCGTTGGCCTCCGTGCCACGTTGAGGCTAATTTACCGGACCCTGGATTTCCAGTGAAGGTCCGCGTCCACGCCGTGTCACGGAGGCAGTGCTCCGCGTTGACCTCCGTGACACATTGCTTGTTATTCTGGGAAGTATTTTCCACTAGTATAAATAGCACACTTAGGTTTATTTTAATTAGTTCAGACTTGGTGGAGCTAGGACGTGGGTTAGAAGCAGTTGAGGGACGAAAAAGCTAAGGGTTTTTCTTCTCTTCCTTTCTTCTTTCTATCAATTGTATGCATGATTTACACTTGTTTTAGGATGATCAATCCACAAATGAGTGGCTAATTCTCTTCCTTGCTAAGGTTTTGAACAATGGTGATGAATTTTGATTGTTAATGATATGGTTTTCTTCTTCTTCTTCTATGTTGTTCTATTAATTCTTGTTCTTACTGCATTAGTGTGTGGCCGACATTAATGTACATCTAAAAAGTCCAATTTCACTCGAGAGAGCAAGAAATTGGAAAGTTGTGAATTAATAGGGTATTGTTCTTAACTTGATTTGGGAAAATTGGGTTTTGATGTGCTTTCCTGATAGAAATATACTTGAAAGCCGTATTAGTCAGTTTAGGAACCAGAATTGTATTGCTAGTTCATAAATTGCATTTGATCACAGAAATGTAGACGGATGGTTTATGATTCTAAAGTGAAATTAAATACGAGAGTTTTAATTTCTAGGCTAATGTTCTTGGCTAGCAACATGAAGAAGAAATTAACCAAATTATTATTATAATCGAATTCATTACTTGTTCTTAACCTTGGCATGCTCATTTCCATAGTTTAAATTCACAGTAAATAATTGTTAATAGTTTTAGTATATATATATATTTTATAAACAAAAACTTATTTAACTGTTGGTTACACTGTTGTTAGCATAATTAGAAGTAAGATAAGAATATAGTGTACTTAGGCAATTTTACTTATCCTGAGTCTCCTTGGATCGATACTTGGCTTACTTAGCCACTTTATTACTTGTTTGACCACGTACACTTGCGTGTCGATTTTTACATATACCAAACCAGCCGGACAAGTTTTTGGCGCCGTTGCCGGGGAGATAAGGCAATTGGTGAAATTGTGTTAAGTGTAAATTTACTGTATTTTTGTTTTTATTTTCTTAAGTGTTAACAACTTGGTCTTAGCCTGTATTTTGCAGACTTGATTTCTGTGAACACTGGCAAGGGACAAAGAGCTGGTGGAATCTTACTTAGAGCCTGAACGTGAATTTCATAGTCAACGTAGAGAAGCTCTACAAAAGAAGCTGCAGTTGTTCCGACAATCTATTATGGAGCAGCAAAATCCACCAGTTGTGCGGGCAGTGTTAGTGCCCGATGAAGCAGCAACAAGGTCGGTTCGCGAGGTGGCAATCCCACATGCCAACAATGTACATTCTAGTATCCGCAAACCAGAGCCTGGAGGGAGGTTTGAATTAAAGCAGAACATGGTGCAACTTTTGCACACAAGCGGGCAATTTACCGGTCTCCCTCATGAAGACCCACAACAACATCTCCAGAATTTTTTGGAGATAAGTGACACTTATATACCCGCTGGAGTGTCACCCGATTATGTTTGGCTCACCTTATTTCTGTTTTCCTTACTTGGTGAAGCCAAGAGGTGGTTAAAAGCTGAACCACCCAATTCTATATCAACGTGGGATGATCTTGCACGTAAGTTTTTGATTAGATTTTTCCCTTATGGTAAAACAGCCAGACTTAGAAGTCAAATTTTAAGTTTTAAACAGAGGAAGGGGGAAAATCTATATCAAGCCTGGGAAAGATTTAAATCCATGTTGCGGGACTGTCCTCATCATCATCAGTCCAATGAGGTGTTGGTACACACATTTATTGAGGGTTTGGAACCCCATACTAAAATTCTGTTAGACTCAGCAGCTGGAGGGCAAGCGCTGGAAAAGACCTATGAGGAGCTGTACACTTTGCTCAATCGAATTTCACAGGGCAATCCAGAATGGAATGCAGATTCATCAAGAGGTGGAGCAAGGAAAGCAGAAGGAGTGCTTGAAGTGGATGGATTTATAGCTATCCCTGCACAAATAGCTGCCTTGCAAAATCAGTTAAACAACCACTTCAGCAATATGAATTTGAACCAGCCTTCAGCTTCAGTCAATGCGGTCCAACAGATGTGGTGTGAAGTGTGGTAGTAGTGAGCATTCAACCGAGTGCTGTGGTGCAAATCCTGATTCTGTTAACTTTGTGGGCAATGCACAGAGAAATCAGCAGCAGTTTAGTAGTGGCTACAACTCAAATTGGAGGAACCATCCAAATTTTTCGTGGGGTAGCAACAACCAACAAGGCCAAGGTTCTGGTCAGGGTATGCAGAGAAATCAAGGAGGGCAACAAAACTATCAAGCTCAATTCAGAAATCACCATGCCCCTCCTCCACCACCATCACCTACCATTGAGGAGATGTTCAAAACCATGATCGCTAATCAGGCACAATTGCAGGCTGACTATGTTAAATTGGCAGCCGAAGTGAAGAACAATCAGTTGGCGACCAAGGCTCTTGAATATCAGTTTGGGCAATTTGCCAGTGCCCAAAATACAAGACCCAGAGGAGGACTACCTAGCGACACAGATCCTAATCCGAAGCAGGTAAATGCAGTGACCACGAGGAGTGGTTTACAGTTGAAGGAGGTGGAACCGGAAAGACCGCCTCAAAAGTCAGGAGCAGCAGAAGTTGAGGAGGAACAAAGTTCTGATAGGGGGAAGACCAAAGAAGCAGAAGCAGAAAGACCTCCACCCCCGTTCCCTCAACGACTCAAGAAACACAAGGAGGAGGCGTGTTTCAAGAAATTTATAGAGGTGCTTAAGCGGGTACATGTTAATTTACCTCTTGTTGATGTCTTGCAGGGAGTGCCCAAATATGCAAAATATATTAAAGACATCGTGGCTAACAAAAGTCGCTTGACTGAGTATGCCACGGTAGCTTTGACGGAGGAATGCACTTCCCGGATTCAAAATAGACTGCCCACGAAACTGAAAGACCCTGGAAGTTTACTATCCAGCTGACTATTGGGCAGAGTATCCGAGCTCGTGGATTATGTGACTTGGGGGCGAGCATAAATCTGATGCCATCTTCGGTATTCAGAAAGTTAGGTCTGGGGAGTCCTAGACCTACAACCGTAATCTTGCAGTTAGTAGACAGATCCTTAACTAGGCCGGATGGCATTGTTGAGGATGTTCTAGTGCAAGTGGGCTCCCTTATTTTTCCGGTCGATTTTATTGTTCTGGACTTTGAACCAGATGCTGAAGTCCCATTTATTTTGGGACGACCCTTTTTGGCAACCGGAAAGGCATTAATTGACGTAGCTGCGGGTCAACTTACAATGCGAGCACATGACAAGGTCGAAGTGTTTGATGAGTACAAAGCACCTAAGCTCCCGATGGTAAATGAGGAACTCTCGGTGATCAATGTGATTGATCATAGGAACGCTAATCGAATAAATGATTCCCGAGAGTTAATAGGAAGGCCACCTGATAAGGTTGAGAACTACTGGGGGGAGGACAACGATCGTGACAAATCGTCCATAACCCTAGTAGATAATTGAGCATAAAGGACGTCGAGCCGCGACGGTAAACCAGGCGCTGCACGGGAGGCAACCCGTGAAAAATATCTTCTTTCTTTCTTTTTTAGTGTAAATAATTTTTATTTTTATTTTTCTTTTCTTGATTAGGTTTAGATTCTTGTTTTAGTTAATATTTTTCATTTTAGTTAGGGAAATCTATTAATCTAACCAATTTTGTTTAGTGAGGTGATTTTCAGGTCTAACGGAGAGAAATATGCATGGAATTGGGAAGAATAAGGCAAGGTATGAAAAAATAATTTAATGGAAGAAACAGTGCACTGGCGCGTTGGCTCCGTGTCACGGAGGAAGGGCTCCGCGTTACCCTCCGTGACACGTTGAAGGCAAAATCCGGATTTTTTTTTTAAAATTTCCAGTAAGCCAACGCGTTGGCTCCGTGTCACGGAGGAGGGGCTCCGCGTTACCCTTCGTGACACGTTGCCTTATATTTGGTGCCGGGTCATACCGGGTTGCCGGGTGACCCGCATGTTTTCTTTAAATAAACCCCCGATTTTCGCCCAAATCTCCCCATTCCCTCTCCCTTCCGCGACCAAAACACCCATTTCCCCCTCCCCAAGCACCGTGCCACGTTACTAGGCAAGGAATTCGTCAAGTTTCTTCGGTTCTTCAATTCAAAGGTATGTTTTCCTCGTTTCTCTCAAATTTTTGGTAATTTTAGTCGACTTTGGGCATGCGAGGTGAGATATATCACCCTAAGTAGAAATTTAACATGATGTTGAGTTATTTGTGATGGATATATGTTCGGATTGTTCTAATTAGCGTTTGAACTTATCGGTTATGTAAATAACTCGAATTTGATTGTAGAATTGTATTCTAAGGCATGGGTTGTTGAATTTGACTTGGGTGACTTGATAATTCGGTAAATTAGATGCCGGGGTGTGTTTGTAAATTGAGATAAGTCGTTGTAAATATTGTATGAATGTTAAGACGACGAATTCTCGAATTTTTGGGAAAGTGCGAAAATTGTGTAAATTGGTTTGATTATTTGGATTCGTTTGTATATAGAATGTTTTTGTCGTTGTTTTTAGTTTTTGTTTTTATTGCTTGTGCGATGGTTGAATTGCTAGCGATAGTAGGATTGGGATTAGCTGTATGAAGTCTGAGTAGTACGCTAAGCGTTATGCTGTCGAAATTTTTGTGAACGCACTAAGCATAAATTGTATAGTTGTTGTCTTTGGTGTAAGTAGAGTTATCCTTGCTGTAGTTTTGTAAAAGTAGCTAAGGCCTAAGTGTGGGGTAACCGTTGTGTAACCCGACCTTAGCCGAAGTTAACATGTTTTTAGCTTAACTTTGTGCTTGTTTGTGTATATTGACAGGTACAATGGCGAGTAGGCAAGATACGGGCAAGGGTGCTTCTACCTCAGGCACCGGTAGAAAGCGAATGAGACTGGGCACCGCAGTCCCAGCTGCACCAGCTGTTCTGCACGGCCAACGCCGCCAATACGGAACAAGGTGGGTAACCGAGGAAGGGAAGAAATGGTATACTAAGCATAAGGAGAGCAAGTACTTCCCGGAGGAATATATTGCACGGGAACCACTTGCACAGGAGTTCCCTCGTATTGTGCATAGGATTGAAGCAGCTGGGCTCAACTTTATATTTCAGGAGCCCAAGGAGTGCAACCTACATTTAGTCCGGGAGTTCTACGCAAATTGGAACCCGGCCATCAGAAGCCACACAATAAAAATCAGAGGGCAGATTGTTACTCTGGAACCCCAGCAGTTCAATGCCATCGTTGGAGCGCGGGACACAGACGCTCACGTTCTCCGCCAGCTAAACATCACCCCACCGTACGCCGACATCAGATGTACGTTGTGTGGGGCTCGATCCACAGCCCGATGGAGTAGGCATAAGGAGAGGGGTTACCACCAGACTCTGCCTTATTCGCAGATGAACAGGGAGGCCAGGATATGGCTGAAGATTGTATGTTCGTGCTTAATCCCGGGAGTTCACATGACGGATGTGACTCGGGACCGTGTCTGCTTGGTGTATGCCCTTATGAAAGGGATTGAGATTAACATTGGGGAGGTAATTATATCCGCCATGAAGAGAGCCAGACTACACCAGGGCCACATATATGGGTTTGGCGGACTCATCACCACCTTCCTCCGAGGCCTCGATGTCGAGGAAGAGGCTTTGGATTACATCCCGCAGTTGGAGCGGAGGGCCCTCGATGTGACAAAAACTAAGGCCCCCGACACCACACACGGGCCAGTGCTGACTTTGGGCGAGCGACATGCTCGTGACGATCAGTACATGGCACGTATGTTCGGCATGCAAATGCTTCAGCTACGGATTGGTGGGAGACCAGCCACCGAGGAAGAATTATGGCAGCTGGAGCTGGATTACCCATTTGGCGAGAATGCCAGAGCTTTATGCTGAGTGGGACTAGCCTTCGTTGAGCCTACTGATGACGATGTCCCTACTGACGAGGAGACACGTCAGGAGGACTCCGATATGGAGTCCGATGACGACGATGGAGCTGACTCAGACATGGGCGACGAGGCAGCAGCACCGGATGAAGAAGTCGAATATTTCGACTGAGCAGGGAGTTCCACCACCCAAAATTTTATGCTTTGTATTTTTGTGAACACTGGGGACAGTGTTCGATTTAAGTGTGGGGTGGGGAGTAGCTAGGTGCTGGGACTTGGGCTCTAATCTGCTGTATGCATTTTCCTTGGTTTGTATGTATGTTTGTGCTTTCCCTGTTGTGAACTGATTTGTGTTGTATCTGTACATATTTTTGTGGTTAATGATGTGTGTTGTGAAAAGTTGTGGTTGCCAAGGTAAATATTTTGTGAATGCTGTAAATATTTTGTAAATATTTCTGTATATCGAAATGATCGATATTTTTTTCAAAATTTTTGCAAAAATATTTTGCACTTATCAAAATCTTTTGTAAATATTTTTCTATCGAAATGATCGATGTGTTGCAAAATTTTTCGGTTTTTATTTTGGGTTTCTCGGAGTTTGTTTTCGGTTCTTTTACTGAGAATAGTCCCATTGAACCGATGTCATAGTTAGTGACCGTTCCCTATGATGGATGGATGACGACCGTCTTAAGGGAAATGTAGTCGATAAGAGTAGGATTTTAATTTGTTTTCAGTTTTTCTTTGGTGGATTGCATCAATGAACCTGTAGTTGCTGTATGGTTGCAAAATTTCGTTGCGTGTTGTAACTGATGTTCAAAATGTAAAAGTGATTCGTTTGAAAGCATTCAATTTTGTAAATATGTTGAGTTACCTAGGCTGTAGAATTTGATTCGGTATGATTGAGGCTTAATTTTTGAATTCATGCAATTGGCTAATTAAAGAGTCTGTGAATGCATCTTGATTCGAGCATGTGCATGAAGTGTGTGAAGTGAGGTATTGTTATTCCATGCTATTGTGAAGTGTCTAGAACTTGCCTGGTGTGTGTACAAAATGAAATGAAGGAGGTGTAGTGTTGGAAAGGATGTAGGCATTTCTTTGTTTTAACCGAGAATTTCTATTTTTTTCTTGTCAATCTCTACCTTCTTATATGTTTGTATACCCTAGTCAGCCCGTTGAGCCTTTAGCCGATTTGTTCTTTCTTTTGTCCAAAATTGTATAAACTAAGCTTTATTCCTTCTTTTCATTAGCCGTAAAGTCTATACAAAACTCTTAAGCGCTTACGAAGAAAAGAAAAATTTTCCCGAAGTGTCAAAGAGTGAGAAGAGTGGAAAGAAAAGAAAAGCAGAGTGAAGAAAGAAAAGAAGCGGTTGAAGAGGCACTTGGTATAATGAAATGATAATAAAGGTGCATGAAAACCCTTTGTTGTCGTGTCCCGTGTGTTTGAGAAAATGGGCCATACAAAAGTAAACAAGCATGAATGGGATGATGAAAAAGAGAAAAAGAAGAACAATATCCATGAGTCGATGGGAATGTGTTGAAAAAGGCGCTTAAGGATGCTAGAGACTATTATTGGCTAATCCAATATACATACTAGTTCCATAGCCCCGTTACAACCCATTAAAGTCCTATGTGATCCTACATTGCATTTCTTTATATTAGTGGAGTGATACACTAAGGGAAAGCCTATGGGTCATGACATGATGCATGTGAATTCTTTTGGGAGAGAGAGTGAAATTAATTTTTATATGCCCCTACTTGAATGTTTGTGTGTTGCATGAACATAAAGGGGAAGACTCTCTTGAGTTGTGAGGGCACATGTTTGATGAAAGATTGATTTTCGTGTCGGATATCTTGATTAGCTGATTTGCATGAGTTTGCCGATATCGAGAGTCGATTCTTAAAGTCTAGGAAGTGTTGATGTATGAAAGGTCATTGCATTGTAAGACCATGCATGTTTTCTTGATGATTTGCAAAAATTGAATAATCGGTATGACCGTAGTGTGAATTGTCGCATCATAGTGACAAAGGTTGCGATGTAATTTGCATGAGCTGTGTATGTGTTGTTCGAGGACGAACAAGGATTTAAGTGTGGGGTAAGTGATCTTGGGCAGATTTATATGCCCAAGTGATACTCAAACGTATCATTTTCGCCTTGTTTGTTGTGCAATGTGTATATATTCTCATGTAGTTGGTAATAAAATGTGAATTTATACTAACCAACATGATTAGCATTTGTTTTGCAGGTAAATATGAGTTTTAGGAGCTAAAATGCGTGTTGGAACAATATCGGAGTTGGACTCGGATGCGAGCGTGGAAAAGACATTGGAATGCACAAAGTATAGGGGCTCCGCGATGGAGCCGTGCCACGCTACCATCGCGGAGGCACACTGCCTGGAGAGGAAATTAAATGGCAAATTCTTGTGTGGCCTCGCGACAGCTCCGTGGCACGGAGATAGGCCTCCGCGTTGGCCTCCGTGCCACGTTGAGGCTAATTTACCGGACCCTGGATTTCCAGTGAAGGTCCGCGTCCACGCCGTGTCACGGAGGCAGTGCTCCGCGTTGACCTCCGTGACACGTTGCTTGTTATTCCGGGAAGTATTTCCCACTAGTATAAATAGCACACTTAGGTTTATTTTAATTAGTTCAGACTTGGTGGAGCTAGGACGTGGGTTAGAAGCAGTTGAGGGACGAAAAAGCTAAGGGTTTTTCTTCTCTTCCTTTCTTCTTTCTATCAATTGTATGCATGATTTACACTTGTTTTAGGATGATCAATCCACAAATGAGTGGCTAATTCTCTTCCTTGCTAAGGTTTTGAACAATGGTGATGAATTTTGATTGTTAATGATATGGTTTTCTTCTTCTTCTTCTATGTTGTTCTATTTATTCTTGTTCTTACTGCATTAGTGTGTGGCCGACATTAATGTACATCTAAAAAGTCCAATTTCACTTGAGAGAGCAAGAAATTGGAAAGTTGTGAATTAATAGGGTATTGTTCTTAACTTGATTTGGGAAAATTGGGTTTTGATGTGCTTTCCTGATAAAAATATACTTGAAAGCCGTATTAGTCAGTTTAGGAACCGGAATTGTATTGCTAGTTCATAAATTGCATTTGATCACAGAAATGTAGACGAATGGTTTATGATTTTAAAGTGAAATTAAATACGAGAGTTTTAATTTCTAGGCTAATGTTCTTGGCTAGCAACATGAAGAAGAAATTAACCAAATTATTATTATAATCGAATTCATTACTTGTTCTTAACCTTGGCATGCTCATATCCATAGTTTAAATTCACAGTAAATAATTGTTAATAGTTTTAGTATATATATATATTTTATAAACAAAAACTTATTTAACTGTTGGTTACGCTGTTGTTAGCATAATTAGAAGTAAGATAAGAATATAGTGTACTTAGGCAATTTTACTTATCCTGAGTCTCCTTGGATCGATACTTGGCTTATTTAGCCACTTTATTACTTGTTTGACCACGTGCACTAGCGTGTTAGTTTTTACATATACCGAACTAGCCGGACAGTAGATATGGAGTTGTTGAACTGGAAGCTGGGCGTCGGCCCCTATCATGGCCCTGTCTAGATTCTGGGCAATCTTTGAGAATATATCCGTGCTTTTCGCACCCTAAGCAAGAACATATACTTGCCAAACACTGGCCCGTGTGCCGCCCCGCTGTTCGGCTGGTTCGGTATGTGTTAAAAACCGACACGCAAGTGTACATGGTCAAACAAGTAATAAAGTGGCTAAGTAGCCAAGTATCGATCCAAGGAGGCTGCTCTAGATATGCAAAATTTCCTAGTTCACTATATTTCTATTCTATTTCTAACTATGCTAACAACCATCCAATCAAGAATTTAGGGAGTTTTGTTTCTAAACTAATTATATACTAAACTTAACAACTATTATTTACGTTGAATTCAGACAATGGATATGCTCATGCCAAGGTTAAGAACAAGTAATGAAGTTGATAATTATGATAATTTGGTCATCCTCTTCTTCATATTGCTAGTCAAGAACGTTTGCCTAGAAATTAAAACTTCCGTATTTAATTTCACTTTAGAATCATAAACCATTCGTCTACATTTCTGTGATCAAATGAAATTTATGACCTAACACTACAATTTCGGTTCCTAAATTGACTAATACGACTTTCAAGTATATTTCTATCAAGAAAGCACATCAAAACCCAATTTTCCCAAATCAAGTTAAGAACAATACCCTATTAATTCACAACTTTCCAATTTCATGCTCTCTCGAGTGAAATTGGACTTTTTAGATATACATTAATGGTGGCCAATCAAGAATGTACTAAGCACAAACATTAATAGAACAATATGCAAGAAGAAGAAGAAACCATATCAATTATTACCAATAATCATTACACAAGTTCAAAACCTCAGCAAGAAAGGAATTAGCCACTCATTCTTGGATTAATCGTCCTAGAATGAGTGTAAATCATGCATACAATTGAAGGAAAAGAAGAAGGGAAGAGAAGAAAACTCTTATCTTTTCTATTCTTCAACTGCCACAAAACCACGTTCCTCTCTCCACTCTTGAACTCTGCTAAAAACTAGAACTAAAAAGAAGACTCTTTAAAAATAACCTAAGTGTGCTATTTATACTAGTGGGAAATTTTTCCCGGAATAACAAGCAACGTGTCACGGAGGCCAACGCGGAGCACGGCCTCCGTGACACGGCGTGGACGCGGACCCTCTCTGGAAATTTCAGGGTCTGGATAATTGGCCTCAACGTGGCACGGAGGCCATCGCGGAGGCCTGTCTCCGTGCCACGGAGCTGTCGCGAAGCCTCACTGGATTCTGCCAATTAATTTCCTCTCCAGGCAGTGTACTACCGCGATGGAAGCGTGGCACAGCGCCATCGCGGAGCCAGTGTAAAATGTGCCATCCGAGGTCTTTTCCACGCTCGCATCCAAGTCCAACTCCGACATAGTTCCAACACGCATTTTTGCTCCTAAAAATCACATTATCCTGCAAAACAAATGCTAATCATGTTGGTTAGTATAAATTCGCATTTTATTACCAAATACATGATATTATATACACATTGCACAACAAACAAGGTAAAAATGGTACGTTTGAGTATCACTTGGGCATATAAATCTGCCCAAGATCACTTACCCCACACTTAAATCCTTGTTCGTCCTCGAACAACACATACACAAATCATGCACATCACATCTCAACCTTTGTCACTATGGTGCAACCATTTACGTTACGGTCATACCGATTATTCGATTTTTGCAAATCATCAAGAAAACATGCTTGGTCGTACAAGACAATGACCTTAATACATTGAGGCTTCCTAGACTTTTAAGAATTGATTCTTGATATCAGCAAACTCATGCAAATCAACTAATAAAGAAATCCGACACGAAAAGCATTCTTTCATCAAGCATGTACCCTCACAACTCGAGAGAACTTTCCCTTTTCTGTTCGTGCAGCACACAAACATGCAAGTAGGGGCATATAACAATTAATTTCACTCTCTCTCCCAAAAGAATTCACATGCATCATGTCATGACCCATAGGCTTGCCCTTAGTGTATTACTCCACTAATATAAAGAAATGCAATGTAGGATCAAATAGGACTTTTAAATGGGTTGTAACTGGGCTATGGATCTAGTATATATATTGGTTTAGCCAATAACAGTCGCTAGCATCCTTAAGCGCCTTTTCAACTCATCCCCATCGACTCATGGACATTGTTCCTCTCTTTTCTCTTTTTCTCCCATTCATGCTGGTTTACTTTCATACAGCCCATTTCATCAGGCACACTTGACACAAAAACAAAGGGTTTTTCATGTACCCTCACTGTCATTTAATTACAACAAGTGCCTCATCCACATCATCTTTTCTTTCTTCACTCTGCTTTTGTTTTTTTTTTCACTCTTTTCACTCTTTTCACTCTTTAACACCTTGGGAAACAATTTTCTGTTCTTTATAAGCGCTTAAGAGTTTCTTATAGACTTTAAGGCTAATGAAAAGAAGGAATAAAGCTTAGTCCATACAATTCTGGACAAAAGAAAGAAATCGGCTAAAGGCTCAACGGGCTGACTAGGATATACAACATATAAAAAGGTAGAATTTGACAAGAAAAAAATGGAAACTAACGGTTAAAACAAAGAAATGCCTACCTCCTTTCCAACACTACACCTCCTTCATTTCATTTAGTATACACACCAGGCAAGTTCTAGACAATTCACAATGACATGGAATAGCAAAACCTCACTCACACTTTATGCACATGCTCGAATCAAGACGCATTCACAGACTCTTTAATTAGTCAATTACATGAATTCAAGATTAAGCCTCAATCATAATGAACCAAATTCTATAGCCTAGGTAACTCAACATATTTACACAATTGCATGCTTTCCAACGAATCATTTTCACATTTCGAACATCAATTACAACACGCAACGAAATTTTAGCAACCATAAGCAACTACAGTTTATTGATGCAATCCCCCAAAGAAACTAAAAAAAATCTACTCCTATCGACTACATTTCCCTTAAGACGGTCGTCATCCATCCATCATAGGGAATGGTCACTAACTATGACATCGGTTCAATGGGACTATTCTCGGTAAAAGAACCGAAAACAAACTCCGAGAAACCCAAAAATAAAACTTCAAAATTTTTGCAACACATCGATCATTTCGATAGAAAATATTTGCAAACTATGTTGATAAATGCAAAATCTTTTCGCAAAAATTTTGAAAAATATCGATCATATCGATAGAGAAATAAAATATTTACAAAATTTACAAAATATTTACAAGTGCAACCATAACTTTCAAAACACACATCATTAGCCACAACACAAATATATACACATACATCACAAATCAGTTCACAACAACAGGGAAAACACAGGCATACATAACATCAACGAAGAATTATACAACAAGTTTAGAGCCTATGACCCAGCACCTAACTACTCCCCACCCCACACTTAAATCGAACACTATCCCCAATGTTCACAAAAATACAAAGCACAAAATTTTGGGTGGTGGAACTTCCTGCTTAGTCGAAATATTCGACTTCCTCATCCGGTGCTGCGGCCTCGTCGCCCATATCTGAATCAGCTCCATCGCCGTCATCGGACTCATCAGAGTCCTCACGACGTGTCTCCTCATCAGTAGGGACGTCGTCGTCAGTCGGCTCCACAAAGGCTGGCCCCACCTTGCATAAAGCTCTGGCGTTCTCGCCGAAGGGGTAGTCCAGCTCCAGCTGCCATAATTCATCCTCGGTGGCTGGTCTCCCACCTATCCGTAGCTGCAGCATCTGCATGCCGAACATACGGGCCATATACTGGTCGTCACGAGCATGTCGCTCGCCCAGAGTCAGCATAGGTCCGTGTGTAGTGTCGGGGGCCTTGGTTTTTGTCACATCAAGGGCCCTCCGCTCCAACTGCGGAATGTAATCCAAAGCTTCTTCCTCGATGTCAAGGCCTCGGAGGAAGGTAGTGATGAGTCCGCCAAACCCGTATCTGTGGCCCTGGTGTAGTCTGGCTCTCTTCATGGCGGATATTATAACCGCCCCCACATTAATCTCAGGCCCTTTCATAAGGGCATACACCAGGCAGACACGGTCCCGGGTCACGTCTGTCATATGCACTCCCGGGATCAAACACGAACATACCATTTTTAGCCAGATTCTGGCCTCCCTGTTCATCTGCGAATAAGGCTGTGGATCGAGCCCCACACAACGGGCTGTGGTAACCCCTCTCTTTGTGTCTCCTCCATCGGGCTGTGGATCGAGCCCCACACAACGTACGTCTGATGTCGGCGTACGGTGGGGTGATATTGAGCTGGCGGAGAACGTGGGCGTCTGTGTCCCGCGCTCCAACGATGGCATTCAGCTGCTGGGGTTCCAGAGTGACAATCTGCCCTCTGATTTTAATAGTATGGCTCCTGATGGCCGGGTTCCAGTTGGCGTAGAATTCCCGGACCAAGTGAAGGTTGCACTCCTTGGGCTCCTGAAAAATAAAACTGAGCCCAGCTGCCTCAATCCTCTGCACCATGCGAGGGAACTCCTGTGCAAGTGGTTCCCTTGCAATATATTCCTCCGGGAAATATTTGCTTTCCTTGTGCTTATTATACCATTTCTTCCCTTCGTCGGTGACCCATCGTGTTCCGTATCGGCGATGTTGACCGCGTGGAATAGCAGGTGCAGCTGGGACAGCAGTGCCCAGTCTCATTCTCTTTCTGCCGGTGCCTGAGGTTGAGGCACCCTTGCCTTTATCTTGTCGGCTAGCCATTGTACCTGTCAATTTACACAGACAAGCACAACATTAAGCTAAAAACTTGTTAGCTTCGGCTAAGGTCGGGTTAAACAAAAATTTACCCCACACTTAGTCTTTAACAATATCTACAACATTTTAGCAAGGATAACTCTATTTACATCCCAAACACAATCAACTATAAACATGTTGCTTAGTGCGTTCACAAAATTTCGACAGCATAACGGCTAGCGAACTACTCAGACTTCATACAGCTAACCCAATCCTACTATCGACAGCTATTCACTAATAGCACTTAGCAACAATAACCACAACAGAAATAAGAACAACAATACAAACCTATTATATACAACTAATCTAAGCAATTCAACCAATTCACATATTATGCACTTTCCCACAAAAATTTGAGAATTAGTCGTCTTTCCACAATTAAACAATAGTTACCACGACTTATCTCAACTACTAAACACACCCAGGCACCAATTTCATCAAACTATCAAGTTACCCACGTTAAAATCCCACAACCCAAGCCCTAGAACTCAATTCGACAATCAATATTGAATTATTCAATCAATCGATAAGTTCAAACGTCAACTACAATAATCCGAACATAATCAATCACAAAATAATTCACATCATGTTTAATTTTTACCTAGGGTGATATATCTCACCTCACATGCTCAAAAGTGACAAAACTCGCCAGAAATTTGAGATAGAAGATGAAAACATACCTTGGATTTGAAGAACCGAAAAAAACTTGACGTTTTCCTTGCCTATCAACGTGGCACGGAGCTTGGGGGTAGGGGAATGGGTGTTTGGTCGCGGAAGGTAGAAGGAATGGGGAAATTTGGGCGAAAATCGGGGGTTTATTTAAAAGAAACACGCGGGTCACCCGGAAACCCGGTGTGACCCGGCACTGGAATAAGGGCAACGTATCACGGAGGGTAACGCGGAGTACCCCCTCCGTGACACGGAGCCAACGCGTTGGCTTACTGGAATTTTAAAAAATTCCAGATTTTGCCTTCAACGTGTCACGGAGGTCAACGCGGAGTATTGCCTCCGTGACACGACGCCAACACGCCAGTGCTCTGTTTCACCATCAAATTTTATTTTTCATACCTCGCCTCGTTTCCTCGATTCCAAGTATTTTTCCTCCGGTATACCTGAAAATCACCTCACTAAACAAAAATTGGTTAAATTCATAGATTCCCTACTAAAAAAAATAAAATAAAAATTACTAATTAAAATGCAAATCTAAGCCTAGTCAAGAAAAAGGAAGGAAAATAGAATAAAAGAAAAACTTTACACTAAGGAAAGAAAAAAAAATATTTTTCACGGGTTGCCTCCCGTGCAGTGCCTGGTTTAACGTCGTGGCTCGACAGCCTTTATGCTCACGTGTCTACTAGGGAGATGGATGATTTGTCCCGATCATGGTCATCTCCCCAGTAGTTCTCAACCTTGTCTGGTGGCCTACCTCGTAACTCTCGGGAATCACTCACTCCATTTGCATTCCCATGATCAATCACGTTGATCACCGAGAGTTCCTTATAGACAGTCGGGAGCTTAGGTGCCTTGTACACGTCGAACACCTCAACCTTGTCGTGTGCTCGCATTGTGAGTTGACCCGCAGCTACATCGATCAATGCCTTTCCGGTTGCCAAAAATGGTCGTCCCAAAATAAATGGGACTTCTGCATCTAGTTCAAAATCCAGAACAATGAAATCTACCGGAAAAATGAGGGAGCCTACCTGCACTAGCACATCCTCAACAATGCCATCCGGCTTAGCTAAGGACCTGTCTGCTAGCTGCAAGATCACTGTTGTGGGTCTAGGACTCCCTAGCCCTAACTTTCTGAATACCGAAGATGGCATCAGATTTATACTTTCCCCCAAGTCGCATAACCCACGAGCTCGGATACTTTGCCCAATCGTCAGCTGGATAGTAAAACTTCCAGGATCCTTTAGTTTAGTGGGCAACCTGTTCTGAATACGGGATGTGCATTCCTCTGTTAAAGCCACCGTGGCATACTCAGTCAAGCGACTTTTGTTGGCCACGATGTCTTTGATATACTTTGCATATTTCGGCACACCCTGCAAGACATCAACAAGAGGTAAGTTAACATGTACCTGTTTGAGTACCTCCGTGAATTTCTGGAAACACGCCTCCTCCTTGTGTTTCTTAAGTCGTTGCGGGAACGGGGGTGGAGGCCTTGCTGGTTCAGCTTCTTTGGTCTTCCCCATATCTGAGGTTTGTTCTCCCTCAACATCTACTGCTCCTGACTTCTGAGGCGGTCTTTCAGGTTCCACCTCCTTTAATTGTAAACCACTCCTCGTGGTCACTGCATTTACCTGCTTAGGATTTGGATCCGTGTCGCTAGGTAGTCCTCCCCTGGGTCTAGTATTTTGGGCACTAGCAAATTGCCCAAACTGATATTCAAGAGCCTTGGTTGCCAATTGATTGTTCTTTACTTCGGCTGCCAGTTTGACGTAGTCAGCCTGCAATTGTGCCTGGTTGGCAATCATGGTCTTGAACATTTCCTCAATAGTCGGTAATGGTGGTGGAGGAGGGGCATTGTGATTTCTGAACTGATTCTGATAGCCTTGTTGCCCTCCTTGGTTTCTGTGCATACCCTGCCCTGAACCTTGGCCTTGTTGATTGTTGCTACCCCACAAAAAATTCGGATGATTCCTCCAATTCGAGTTGTAGCCACCACCAAACTGCTGTTGATTCCTCTATGCATTGCCCACAAAGTTGACAGAATCAGGATTTGCACCACAGCACTCAGCTGAATGCTCACTACTACCACACACTTCATACCACATCTGTTGGACTGCATTAACTGAGGCTGAAGACTGGTTCAAATTCATAGTGCTGAAGTGAGTGTTTAACTGATTTTGCAAAGCAGCTATCTGTGCAGCGATAGCTGTGAATCCATCCACTTCGAACACTCCCGCTGCTTTCCTTGCTCCACCCCTTGAAGAATCTGCATTCCATTCCGGATTGCCTTGTGAGAATCGGTTGAGCAAAGTGTACAACTCTTCATAAGTCTTCTCCAGCGCTTGCCCTCCAGCTGCTGAGTCTAACAAAATTTTAGTGTGGGGTTCCAAACCCTCAATAAAAGTGTGTACCAACACCTCATTTGACTGATGATGATGAGGACAGTCCCGCAACATGGACTTGAATCTTTCCCAGGCTTGATAAAGATTTTCTCCTTCCCTCTGTTTAAAACTTAGAATCTGACTTCTAAGTTTAGCTGTTTTACCTGAAGGGAAAAATCTGATCAAGAACTTCTTTGCAAGATCATCCCACGTTGATATAGAGTTGGGTGGTTCAGCTTTTAACCACCTCTTGGCTTCACCCAATAAGGAAAATGGAAATAAGGTGAGCCGAACATAATCAGGTGACACTCCAGCGGGTATGTACGTGTCACTTATCTCCAAAAAGTTCTGGAGATGTTGTTGCGGATCTTCGTGAGGGAGACCGGTAAACTGCCCGCTCGTGTGCAAAAGTTGCACCATATTTTGCTTTAACTCAAATCTCCCCCCAGGCTCTGGTTTGTGGATGATGGAATGTACATTATTAGCGTGTGGGATTGCCACCTCGCGAACCGGCCTGGCTGCTACTTCCTCGGGCACTAACACTGCCCGTACAACTGGTGGATTGGGTTGCTCCATCATAGACTATTTGAGCAACTGCAGCTTCTTCCGAAGAGCTTCTCTACGTTGACTATGCAATTCACGTTCTGGCTCTAAGTAAGATTCCACCAACTCCTTGTCCCTTGCCAGTGTTCACAGAAATAAAAATCTGCAAAATACAGGCTAAGACCAAGTTGTTAACACTTAAGAAAATAAAATACAAATACAGTAAATTTACACTAAACAAAATTTTACAAATCGCCTAGCCTCCCCGGCAACGGCGCCAAAAACTTGTTCGGCTGGTTCGGTATGTGTTAAAAACCAACACGCAAGTGTACATGGTCAAACAAGTAATAAAGTGGCTAAGTAGCCAAGTATCGATCCAAGGAGGCTGCTCTAGATATGCAAAATTTCCTAGTTCACTATATTTCTATTCTATTTCTAACTATGCTAACAACTATCCAATCAAGAATTTAGGGAGTTTTGTTTCTAAACTAATTATATACTAAACTTAACAACTATTATTTACGTTGAATTCAGACAATGGATATGCTCATGCCAAGGTTAAGAACAAGTAATGAAGTTGATAATTATGATAATTTGGTCATCCTCTTCTTCATATTGCTAGTCAAGAACGTTTGCCTAGAAATTAAAACTTCCGTATTTAATTTCACTTTAGAATCATAAACCATTCGTCTACATTTCTGTGATCAAATGAAATTTATGACCTAACACTACAATTCCGGTTCCTAAATTGACTAATACGGCTTTCAAGTATATTTCTATCAAGAAAGCACATCAAAACCCAATTTTCCCAAATCAAGTTAAGAACAATACCCTATTAATTCACAACTTTCCAATTTCATGCTCTCTCGAGTGAAATTGGACTTTTTAGATATACATTAATGGTGGCCAATCAAGAATGTACTAAGCACAAAAATTAATAGAACAATATGCAAGAAGAAGAAGAAACCATATCAATTATTACCAATAATCATTACACAAGTTCAAAACCTCAGCAAGAAAGGAATTAGCCACTCATTCTTGGATTAATCGTCCTAGAATGAGTGTAAATCATGCATACAATTGAAGGAAAAGAAGAAGGGAAGAGAAGAAAACTCTTATCTTTTCTATTCTTCAACTGCCACAAAACCACGTTCCTCTCTCCACTCCTGAACTCTGCTAAAAACTAGAACTAAAAAGAAGACTCTTTAAAAATAACCTAAGTGTGCTATTTATACTAGTGGGAAATTTTTCCCGGAATAACAAGCAACGTGTCACGGAGGCCAACGCGGAGCACGGCCTCCGTGACACGGCGTGGACGCGGACCCTCTCTGGAAATTTCAGGGTCCGGATAATTGGCCTCAACGTGGCACGGAGGCCATCGCGGAGGCCTGTCTCCGTGCCACGGAGCTGTCGCGAAGCCTCACTGGATTCTGCCAATTAATTTCCTCTCCAGGCAGTGTACTACCGCGATGGAAGCGTGGCACAGCGCCATCACGGAGCCAGTGTAAAATGTGCCATCCGAGGTCTTTTCCACGCTCACATCCAAGTCCAACTCCGACATAGTTCCAACACGCATTTTTGCTCCTAAAAATCACATTATCCTGCAAAACAAATGCTAATCATGTTGGTTAGTATAAATTCGCATTTTATTACCAAATACATGATATTATATACACATTGCACAACAAACAAGGTAAAAATGGTACGTTTGAGTATCACTTGGGCATATAAATCTGCCCAAGATCACCCGCACCACACCTACCGTAAACTGGGATACTAGAATCCGCGGGCCTGCTGCTTTGACCCCTATAGCCTGATGCTCGCCCTCTCTGGTCGTGCCTAGGTCTAGATGGCACACTTATCATTGAAGATGTTGGGGCTGAAGATCTCTGTTGGGTCTGCTGTCAGTGCCTACTACCTGACCTCGGCTGAGAGAACCTATAGCTATCCTTCCTGGCCCTCTTGGCCTCTATCTCCCTTAGATGCACCACCTCCATCTGCTAGGCGTACAAGACTATCCGATTTAAATCCATATCCTGATGGAGCATGGTGGTTCTACAATCCTTGTCTATATAGTTCGCCACCCCATGAACAAACCTGCTCACTTGCGCTCTCTGATCAACCATTAACTCTGGGGCATACTTCGACAAATGAGTGAACTCTAAGGCATATTCGTGCACTGTCATCTTCCCCTTCTTAAGATTCACGAACTCAGCTGCCTTTAACTCCTTTTCTCACGAGCGAAGAACCGATCTAGAAAAGCAACATGAAACTCCTCCCAACTGATAGGGCCTGCCCCGGTTGCCCTACTATCCTTCCACTGTCTAAACCAAATATGTGCGACCCCCTTCAAATGATATGAGGCCAAATCAGCATACTCTACTCCGTTCACCCCCATGACCTAGGTGATCTTCACAATCTCGTCGATAAACTCATGTGGATCCTTGTCCACCTTGGACCCAAGAAACTCTGGTGGGTTCATCCTTAAGAAATCTCTGGCTCGTGCTGCCACCACATTCCCTTTCTACGGGACATACGCCACTGCCTTCTGGTTGACCTGGGCGGTCAAGGCCTGTGCTAGCATCTAAATTACTACCCCAAATTCAACGTGGGCAACTGGCTCCGATGCATGATGATCATGGACTTGTGGGGCTTGTTGGTGCCCGTTCCCATTGCCATCCTTGTGGCCATTTCCATTTTCATTCCTTCTACCACTAACTCTGCGGAGAGGCATGATTCTACGATCGCGAATAGCATGAGTTAGAAGGATAGAGAGATATTTGACCGCACGACATAGATCATGAAAGAAGGGAACATTTTCTAAATGTCTCGTAGCCTCTTCATCATAAGTTTGGCGTGCTTCATACCCATGAAAAAGACTCTACTTAACGTGACTTTTAGAAACCCTAGGACACTTCAAACCTATTGCTCTGTTACCAAGTTTGTCAGGACCCAAACACAAGCCCATATCGAGACAAGGGACAAGGAGCCCCAAGAGACCCCAAGTCGACCCATGGCATGAACATGCTTAGAGGAAGTCTAAGCATAGCATACAATCTAAAAATACAACACGAGTCTGAAGCTGAATACAATTTATGGTCTGAAAAGCCTCTATGTCTAATGAGTTAATGGGACAAGACCCCAACTAACTCTCTAAATCTGAAAACTGAAAGCACACGGATATCTGATAACAAATGGTCCTCGAGAGATGAGGAATCACTAATAGAGACTGGATGTTAACTCTGAAAATTGGCTAGTGGAGGGGCTGAGTCTAAAGATCAAAGCCTGTATCATAAAATGATACATCATAGAGTATTCGGTCAGTACGTAGAATGTATCGAGTATGCAAGGTAAGTAAAGCCGCTTAAATTAAATAAAATCATTTAAAACATACATAATATAAAATATAATTAAATCAGGAATCTGAGAGCAGGGCTTGCATGCTATTTTTTGATATCATAATATGAACATCATAACTGAATTTATTGACCTAAAGCTGAAATATGATAATCATAAGTAAAACTGAACATTGGGTCAAACCTACTTTAATATATATCTATATATATGTATGTATATATGTCATGAATGATAAACATACATAACTGAAATCATGAGGAACAATGGAAGACTCGTCATGTAACCGACATTACCACGATAGTGCTTACGTGGTCCCAACTATCACACTTAAGTGGGTAGAGCCGCCCAAAGCCTTGCCAGGGCTAAGGACGATATCATGATATCGATATCAAGCTTGAGGCCCATTCGAGGTAGGGGATAGCTCACAAGGAAGGTCTCAAAGTATATATAAGATATGTAAACCTACGTTGGCACGTAGTTCTAAGGCATAGGGTTGATCGACCCTTAGCCTATTCGGTGCTAGACACTACTCCCAAAAACATGCATATGCTCTCCATCATTTTTCAACGAAGCTTACCATTGTCTATTGAGAAGTTGAATAATCATTTACATATCAAATCTGAAATCATATATGAGGAGCTTTTGCTCAAACCATACCATAAGCTAAACATAACTGGGAGTCTTAACTCCAAAACTATATGGTAAGCTAATTCGTGAAATCATAAATCATGCTTGAACATATGGGCATTTCCCAATACTTTAATCATGCTTGAAAATACATAATTCACTTGGGTAATTTGAAAACATGTTTTTCATCAATAATATCTCATCATACTTGAACGTTCATGATAAATCTCGACTTTCATGAAACTTCTCATAAATGGGCATTTTAATTTATAAAGCTTGAAAATATGACTATCATTGAAAACAATGTAAAACTTTCCCATTAATCATAATTCAATAGTAGAAACATATTTAGATCATACCCATGTAGAAAATTAGGAATTTCATGCATTGGGTTAAAACACCATAGGATCAACATATGAATTTTTAGGATTTAGAGAGGGATTAGGCATGGGTGTGAATGAATTCACCCATTCATAACCCTACATACCTAGTAGAATCTAATTCTACCACTTTTCTGATTGCCCAAAGAAGAATTGAAGAAAGACTTGTAGAAAACCTAAGCTCGATCACCTTCTAAGACCTTAACTTGCATGCATGAATGTGAATGAACCTAGAATGAACTTAATCCTCATAAAAGTACCTGTTTCAAGATTAAAATGACATAGTTTTGGATCCTAGAGCTTAGGAATGATGAAAATACCCGTAATGAATTTCCTGGAAAAACTGAGATGCCTGTGACAATGGACATCAGTACGATCTGTTGTGTGATCCTACGGTCCGTTGTTAACTTCTATTGCTACTCCCAGAATCCAAGTCTCTGATCCCTCACCATGACCAAACAGGATGGGTTGTTATTAGTTCAAATGACTCATTGTTGCCATTCATCGTCACCATTGCCTTAACATAAGATCCCTTTAAACGACTGCTGATGACAACCCATTGTTTCCTGCAACAGATCATTCCACGTCTTGTTACTCCCAACTCTGAACCTCTAGTACGTCACCACGGACATATCTAATGAGTCGTTGGTGGAACCAACGATCCGTACCATGACCCGTTATGAGAATAATTTCTAGATTTATGCGACATTTCATTATTAAATCTTGAGTCTAGTCTACGGAACTTCCAGGATATTACATGGCGGGATGCTAGGGCATAGAATCTATTTTGGCACTGACCGCCACCTATGCTAGTAGATGCGCCCTGTTGGGCTGGGCGTGTGGGTGGAGCTACTGGAAGCTGGGCCTCGGCCCCTATAATGGCCCTGTCTAGCTGCTGAGCAATCTCTGAGTATATGTTTGGGCTTTTTGCACCTGAAGCAAGCACCTATCCCTTCCAAACATTGACCCGTGCATCTACGGCCATACCGTCACAAATTGGAATACTGGAATCCGTAGGCCTGCTTCTATGAACCTTAGAGCCTGATGCTCGTCCTCTATGGTCGTGCCTAGGTACGGATGGCAAACTCATCACTGAAGATGCTGGGGCTGAAGATCTCTGGTAGGACTGCTGTCGATGACCACTGCCTGGTCTCAACTGAGAGAACCTATAGCTGTCTGTCCTGGCTTTCTTGGCTTCTCTCTCCCTTAGATGCACCGCCTCCATCTGCTAGGCGTACAATACTATCCGAGAAAATCCATATCCTAATAGAGAATTGCGGTTCTGCATTCCTTGTCTAGATAGTCTACCACCCCATGAACAAACCTGCTCACTCGCACCCTCTGATCCACCTCTAACTCTGTGGCGTACTTTGACAGATGAGTGAACTCTAGGGTATATTCCCGCACTTTCATCTTCCCCTGTTTTAGATTCATGAACTCAACCGCCTTCAAATCCCTCATCTCACAAGGGAAGAACCAATCTAGAAAAAGCGATATGAAACTCCTCCCAACTGATAGGGCCTGCTCCGACTACCCTACTATCCTTCTACTATTTAAACCAAATGTGTGCGACCCCCTTCAACTAATATGAGGCCAAATCAGCACACTCCTCTCCATTCACCCCCATGACCTGGGTCACCTTCAAAATCTTGTCAATAAACTCAAGTGGATCCTCGTCCACCTTTGACCCAAGAAACTCTGGTGGGTTCATCCTTAGGAAATCTCTGACTCGTGCTGCCGCCGCATTCCTGTTCTGTGGGACATGCATCACTGCCTGCTAGTTTACCTGGGTAGTCAATACCTACGCTAGCATCTAAATGGCTACCTTGAATTTAGGATAGGCAACCAGCTCAAGTGCATGGTGCTCATGGGCTAGTGGGGCTTGTTAGTGCACGTCTCCATTGCCATCCTCGTGGCAATTCTCATTCCTATTTCTTCTGTTATTAACTCTGTGGGGAGGAATGATTCTGCAATCACGAATAGCATGAGTTAGAAGGATAGAGAGACATTTCACCACATGACATAGATCATGAAAGAAGGGAACATATCCTAAACATCTTGTAGCCTCTTCGTCGTAAGTGTGGTGTGCTTCAAACCCATGAAAAAGACTCTAATAAATGCAGCTTTCAGACACCCGAGGTCATTTCAAACCTATGGCTCTGATACTAAGTTTGTCACGACCCGAACATAGGCTCGGATCGAGACACGGGACAAGGAGCCCCGAGAGACTCCAAGTCAACCCATGGCATGAACATATATTTAATTCAAGCAAGTAAAGCGGAAGAATTAACATCATAAACATGGTGGAAATTTGAACATAACATAACAATCTAAATATATAACCCAAGTCTGATGCTAAATACAATCTATTGTCTAAAAAGCCTCTAAGTCTGATGAGTTGATGGGACAAGACCCCAACTAACTCTCTAAGTCTGAAAGCTGAAAGTGCGAGGATAAATGATAATAAATGGTCCTAGGGTGACGAGGACTCACCAATAGTGACTAGATGCTAACTCCGGAAGCTGACTAGTGACGGGGCTGAGTCTGGAGATCGAAGCCTGTATCATGAAATGATACAACATAGAGTATACGGTCAGTACGTGAAATGTATCGAGTATTCAAGGTAAGTAAAAACGCTTAAATAAGTAAAATCATTTAAAACACACATAATATAAAACAACATCAAGATAAGAATCTGAGAGTGGGGCTTGCATGCTATTTTCTGAAATCATGACCTGCACATAACTGAACATCATAACTGAATCGAATGACTCAAAGTTGAAATTTGATAATCATAATTAAAATTATACATTGGGTAAAACCTGCTTAAGAACATATATATATATCATGAATGATAAACATACATTATTGAAATCATGAGGAATAATGGGAGACTCGTCTTATAACCAACATTATCACGATAGAGCTTACGTGATCCCAACTATCACACTCAAGTGGGTAGAACCGTCCAAAACCTTTCTAGGGCTAAGGATGCTACCATGATATCGATATCAATCTCAAGGCCCCCTTGGGTCAAGGGAAAGCTCACATAGGAGTTCCCAAAATAATCTGATCATACCTACGTTGGTGCGTAGTTCTGAGGCATAGGGTTGACTGACCCTTAGCCTACTCAGTGCTAGACACTACTCCCAAAAACATGCTTATGCTCTCCTCCATTTTTCAATGAAGCTGACCATCATCTATTGACGAAGCTGAATAATCATATACCTATAAAATCTGAAATCATACGTGAGGAGCCTTGGCTCAAACCATGCCATAAGCTGAACATAATTGGGAGTTTTGACTCCAAAATCATGTGGTAAGCTAATTAATTTGAAATCATAAATCATGCTTGAACATATGGGCTTTCCCAATACTTAAACATGCTTGATAATACTTGATTTACTTAAAAACATAATTATAGACATGGGTAACTTGAAAATATGCTTTTCATCAATAATATTTCATCAAAGTTGAACATTCATCATAAATCTCAACTTTCATGAACTTCTCATGGATGGGTACTTTAATTTATAAAGCTTGAAAATATGATTATAATTGAAAACAATGTAAAACTTTCCTATGAATCATAATTTAATAATAGAAATATGCTTAGATCATACCCATGGTAGAAACTTGGAAAATTGATGCATTGGGTTAAAACCCCATTGGATCAACAAATAGATTTTCATAAATTAGAGAGGGATTGGGCATGGGTGTGAACAAATTCACCCATTCATAGCCTTAAATACCTGAGAAGAACTGATTTAACCACTCCCTTGATCGCCCAATGAAGAATTGAAGAAAGCTTGAAGGAAATTAAGCTTGATCACCTCTCTAGACTTTTACTCTTGCATGCATGAAAAGGAATAGCCTAGAATGAACTTACCTCTCTTAAAACTCATTATTCATAACTTAAAAAGACGTAGTCTAGGCCTTAGGATCATAGGAATTACGGATAAGCCCTTACTAAATTCGTAGAAAATAACTAACTGTCAACCCCCACGAGATACTGGACGAGTTGTTACCAGGGGAACGGGTCGTCGCCTGCTGTCATGAAGTCCACTACCACATTTCCTTAGAGGGTCCCCATGAGGGACCCAACAGATCGTCACTGGTGACCACGACTCGTCGTCACTGGTGACCACCACTCGTTACCTTCACTGCCCCAACTCCTCAAGTCTTTTATCAACTGTTGACTACAACCACGGATCGTGGCATCTGACCACGATTTGTTGTGTCCATTTGTAGGGAAAACTGCAACTCAACCTTCACCTTGCAATAGCCCTTGACCACGACTGACTCAACGAGTCGTGGGTGCTGACCATGACTCATGGTCATGTCCGTGGGGACTCCCAACTCAAATTCCAACTTAAGTCGTGCACCTCACCATGAGTCACTTCACGACTCGTGGTCTACCCCACGAGCCACAGGACGACTCGTTTTGTGACCGGGTGCAGAAAATCATTCTTTCTCCATTTCAACTCTTGGGTATGATCTTTGGGCTTTCGGGGTATAACAATAAATGGATGAATTCACCTATAAATAGTCATGTTATTTGTGTTTTCTTGCTCCCCCAAATTTCCAATATTTCACAGTCAAGTTTAATTACCTCAAAATGGTTTTGTCATCTCTATATACATTAATATGATAATACATCAAAATATACTTAGTCGTAATTAATTAGTAATAATTTTTTTTTGGAATAAAAAACTTAACTAGCAAGCCATAGATAAACTTTTATGAAGTGCACTCCATTAAAGACCCTTTTATGATGCTCTCTTCACTTTCCTCTTTGCTCATGATGGTGCAGGATGGTTGAACCGTATTCCTGCAACACCATGGTCAAGGGAGTGGGGTGTCGCTTGAAATCCTGAGCAGAATGACAAGGAGGATGAAAATGATGAACAAACCACGTGGGTTAACCTATTTGATGGGAATAGAATTGCTAGTAACGCACCATCCCTATCCTACATCCCACCTTAGGTAGTTAATGGACATCTTGTTGTACAATTGGAAGAAAATGAGATCCAAAAGGAGAAAGAGAAGTGAAAATATTCCCTAATTGCATATGTCACTGGATAAACCCAAGGAAATAAATATATGGAAAGGTAAATTGCTGATACTTGGTCGAATGTTACTAAACTTGACCTTTTTCTTCATGAAGGAGGATATTACATTGTGATATTTCATAAATTGATTGATATGCACAAGATATTTTATTTGGAATCTTATTCTATAGGGGTTAGACATATAAATCTCAAACCTCCGTGGCGTCCCTCTTTTGGTCAAATTTCATAGGCTTCCTCTTAGTTCTTGGAGAGGAAATACTTTAAGTAGAATTGCTAGTCGACTTGGTAAATCACTCTATGCTGATGAGTAGACAACAAAGTAGACCTGGATTTTCAATTATATCCTTCAACTTTATAATTTAGAATTGATATTACCCCTTGTTAGACCTATTTATACCCATTCCATAAAAAATGGCCAAGTTTTACCTTTTTTGCTGACATAATTGAAAAAAATAATTTTAATTTCATTACATCAAGAAAAAAGGTTTACACGCTTGAATAATTTAATCTAGGGTAGTTATGTTGTCATTTTCCCCAAGTACGAGAAATTCAGAGAGATTCTTCCAATAACATTCTTTTCTTACAATGTCATGATCGGAAGATTTAATGGAAGAACAGAAATTTTGGGCCACACACCCCTATCACTTTTAGTGGAAGGAGTTCGACTTGCAAAATCATTCTTAAAAGTCCATCAACTCGAAAGAGTGGAGGTTATTGTTGATTTTGAGAATTTCAGCACCGGTAGTCATCAATGGAGGAACAACAATAGAAGAAGCACCACTAATAGTAGAAGAAGTAAGAGAAAATGAATGATCATGAGACACAGTTACTATGGAAAAAAGTGTGCAGAAAACAGAGAAGAAGGATAGGAGATGAATAAGGCTGATAGAAACCTAGAGCAAGAAGGTAGAAGAAAAAGATGCATCATCTCGAAGGAACTAGATTAGACTAAATTAAAGCATCCAGATGAAATTCAAACAGTTAGGAGATCAACTGTTACAAAGATAGTGTCATATGTTACTCTTTTACCAATCAATGTCCTTTATTCTTCATTCAATGTAAATTAATGCAAAATAATTTTTAGTCATTGAACCCTGAGAATTCACTCCTATAAAAGGAACTAGACATGCATAGTGAGGACACAACGAGTACAAATAAAAACTCTCATTATTTATGCCAAATCTTATTCATAAGCAATATAACAAGAAAATTCATTCTTATATACAAAAGTATTATTATTCTACTATCAAGGAGTGAATTCAGATTCATTTCCAACAAAGGATATCACTAAGTCTAAGATTCTCAAGCTTATCTATACTTACATTTAATTTAAATTATTGTTGAATTTTTCATTTTATTGTATTTTATTACCTTCTAGAACAAATAAATCCACACATTCTACTAGACCCTTCATAAATTTAATTACACTTATTTTTAGGGTAAATAGTTAGTTTAGGATGATGGGTACCTCAAACAAATGATGATTTTTCCCTTGTTGGGATTCCCTTGTTGGGATTATATTATTTTTGTCATTCTATTATATATAGATATAATCGACTAACACAAAAATCGTGGTTAGATGCTCTGTGGATTGGGCTTTGATCGGACGTAATGTAGTACACATAGGGACTTATTTAGCATGTATTTAGTAATGAGAATCTCCGACTAAAAAGCTAAAGGTCTTCTTTAAATGATATAAGTGTTTAACTTTACTTAAATATTTTCATATAAACTTGAGTCATTTAAATTATGTTACTTAAATGATTTCTTGATGTCAAAGATTTACTATATATCTTATAAGGGACTTAATCATGATGAAAGACGAATACGTGAGGGTCAGCTTTATGATATGAATCCTTTAAATTCCTTCCATGTTGTGTGCAGTATTATTCCATATGTACTTACACTCCTTTAGCTAGGGGTACTGCATTTTTAATAATGTAGACCCAGGTATTCAGGACAAAAGAGAAACACGTTAAGTTCATACATTCAGCTATTTTATGAGTCCCTTTTGCTCTTGAGGTCTAGTCATTATTTTTTCTTTCTAATTTACATATAGGTATATCAGTTGTCTTATTCCAGTAAAATGGTTTATTCATGATATGTTAAGGATTTCATAGATTAGTCTAGTCTAGTATGATCATTCCTTTTGTAAATTTACAAAATCTTAATTTCTAGCTGTTGAATATTCCATTTTTGAATTAAACTAAAAAACTTAAGAATGACATTTCTTTCATCTTAAATTTCAATATGCCATTGCTTTTGAGACGCTAATCAACTTGCAAAATTTTTTTGGCCAAACTCGGCAATACTAAGGACCAAGAGACCTAATTCCACAGGTTACAACAACTTCCTCCCACTGCTAGAGGTTTTCTGTTATTAGACAACTGGCAATTATCTTTGATAAGGTCATGATATGACAAAACAAATTTAGTTTGTTAGTTGATATGCATAGAATTTTCTTTAAGTAAATGATTTTAATTTCATATTTTGGCACCTTTTTTGGGAGATTGATTGTCGCCAATCTCGTGATCTCTATGCATAAGTTTTAGATAAAAACTGAAATTCCCCTCGAGAATATTCTAGAGTAGTAATTTAGCTCTAGAAGTTCAAACATCATCACATAGATCAGAACAAAAAAAGTATGTGTATCACAAGACTTCTTAAATACCCATTTTAAAATAGCTTGTACATTTGGGAAAATATTTTGGAGGAAATAAAAGAAAGCAGAAAATATGATCTCCACGTGCAAGAAATATATAGATAAAGAAAATTTTTTTTAGCATAAAAGTTGAAAAATAACAGAAATTAAAAAAAATTGATGTCATACATTAAAGTTGTACATGCTAAAAGACTGAAAGCATGATATGAAATTTTAAGGAGAATCTATTACATGTTGATAACTAAACAAAAAAAAACTTGTTTCTAATGTTAGAAAAACTGAAATCCTATAATAGTTCATGATGTGGGAAGTAGGTATTGAAGTCGGCATTCAGTGGTGGATTCAATCCCTAGGAGAGCTGCACTCTTGCGTTGCTCAATCTCCCTTTGCTTTGCTTGAGTTGCCTCCAACCGAGTGTCATGTTCTTGCATCTTGGCTTTTGCAACTGCATAGGCTTTTTTATATTTTATTTCATCATGTTTCAGATGCTCTTCTTTATATTCGATATGTGCTATCTCTAACATTAAATCGCCTATTTGCCCCTTCAAAGTTTCTCCTCTATCTATGTCTTGCAAATTGCAGTAACAAGAAATATATTATGAGATGTCTCTGAAACCCAAGCTGATTTTTATAGTTGATGTGAGGTGTTTTTACAAGATAATATTTGAAAATCTTATAAGTAACATACTATATAGATTGATTTATATTAGATTTGATCATAATTTAATATTAAACCAAATCTATCCATCTTAAGAACCTACCAAAAATATAAACTTAGTAAGAAAATCAATATCATAAAATAGGTAAATAAAATATTATTATTATTGCTTGAAATTTTGCGTGTTGAAAAATAAACTTGCTCACGTTATTTAATATGTTCACATTATATTTAATTTAGTTCGAGAACTAGTAGGTAAATAAATTAGGAGATACATGAATAGGTGGAAAGTTCTAGATTCTAGTGAGTTATTATTCATGTACTTGGAGGATGTGAAATGTAAAATTGTCAATAGTGATACATGTATACTAGTCTAGATACATGATTGAATTCACTTATAAATAGTCATGTTATTTTTGTTGTGTTGCTCCTCCAAATTTCCAACATTGCCGGGTCAAATTTAATTACCTTAAAATGGTTTTGTCATTTTTCTATACATTAATATGATAATATGTCAAATTAAATTTAATGCTAATTAATTAGTAATTTTTTTTCCTGGAACAAAAATCTTTACTAGCAAGCCATAGATAAACTTGTAAGAAGTGCACTCCATAAAAGATTCTTTTAAGATGCTCTCTTCACTTTCCTCTTTGCTCATGTTGGCGCAGGATGGTTGAACCGTATTCCAGTAATACCATGGTCAAAGGACTTGGGTGAGTCTTGAAATCCTGAGCCGAAAGAAAAGGAGGATGAAAATGATGAACCAACCGCATGGTTAACCTATTTGGTGGGAATAGAATTTCTAGTAACACATCATCTCTATCCTTCTTCCCACCTTAGGTAGTTAATGGACATCCTGTGCTACAATTGAAAGAAGATGAGATCCAAAAGGAGAAACATAAATGACACTATGCCCTAATTGGATATGTCATTGGATGAACCCCAGAAAATAAATATGTGGAAAGGTAAATTGTGGATACTTGGTTGAGTGTTACTCAACTTGACATATTTCTTCATGAAGAAGGATACTACATTGCGAAATTTCATAAATAGATTGATATGCACAAGATATTTTATTCGTAACCTTTTGCTACAGGGGTAGACCTATAATTCTCAAACATCCGTGGCGTCTCTCTTTGGGTCAAATTGCTAGTCTACTAGGTACATAACTCTATGCTGATGAGTAGACAACAAAATAGACACAGATTATCAATTATATCTTTCAACTTTGTGATTTATAGTTAATATTACCCCTTGTTAGACCTATTTATACCCATGCTATTAAAAATTGCCTAGTTTTACCTTTTTTGGCTGACATAAGCGAAAAAAAGAATTTCTAATTTATTTTTTGATTTTTATTAAAATAAAAGCTATATAGGGGTACAATTATTCTTTCTCGCAAAGTTACGGGTATATTTAATTCACAATTTAGTTAAAAATAGAAGAAGAACCCCTACCCCCTGCCCCAAAAAAAGAAAAGTATGACATGTCCCTCATTATATATATCAACAAAAGTATCCACCTGAAAAATATAACCATTTTGTTCATAAATATGTCATTGATCACTACATTATAAAAAATGTATACATGTTGAATAACTTAATCTAGGATAGTTATGTTGTCTTTCTCCCTAGGTACGAGAAATTCAAAGTGATTCTTCCAATAACATTCTTTTCTGACAATGTTATGATTGGAAGATTTATTTAAATATTCAAAATTTTGGGCCACACACCCCTTTCACTTTTAGTGGAAGGAGTTCGACTTGTAAAATCATTCTTAAAAGTCCACAGACTTGAAAGAATGGAGGTTACCGTTTTTTTTTTTTTTTTTTTTTTTTTTTTTTTTTTTTTTTTATTAAACGCCCTTGTCCCGGGCAGGGGCTGAGCAGCACCCCCAGGCCTTATCATAAATAAAACAGCAAAAATAAGTACATGGAGGGGGACATAAAACCTTACCTCCGATTTAATGGTGGTTCATAGGTCGGACATCCTGCTAAGGTTGGCCAACCCATCCCCGATACGAATATGGAAACCTAGAAACTATGCACCTACAGGAGAGGACTCCTCTCCAATACATAAATTCTAGGAAAGCAGTAAATGAGGGAGACTCTCCCTTTACAAAGAAAGACCTATTCTAGAAAAAGAAAGAAAAGCCTACCTGAAAAGGAAGAGTTACCAAACAAAAAAATGGTATAGAGACATCCATACCGAGCTTGGATACATACCAAGCAATTCACAGTATCTCATGGTGGTTCTTTGATCCTCCTAGTCTTCCTTCTTCTGAAGTTAGGCAAGCCCATTTTGTCCGTCGTGAGGTAACCCCTGATGTGTACCGGTAAGTCCTGTAGGCAAGAGAAGTGAACTGCGATAGTAGTGGTGTGGCTATGTTTAGACAGTGCATCAGCAACGGTATTGCCCTCTCTGAGTATGTGACGACACGAGAAAGTATGAAGCTGTCTGATAGTGTCCTGCAGTCTGAGAAAAGTGTGGTGTAGATGCCAAGGGGGGGCAAAAGTGCCCCTAATCCAACCAACTAGAAGCTCCGAATCAACCTCGAGGATGACGCCTGAGTGGCCGTTGTGAAGGCACCAAGTGAGACCTATATAAGATGATTCCAACTCCGCCTGGTTATTTGTCCCTTCCCCAAGGGGAGTAGCATAAGCATGAATCAGATCCCCATGACGATCCCTGATGATACCTCCTGCCCCAATCTTTCCCGGATTGCCAAGAGCACTACCATCGGTGTTGATTTTGACCAGTCCAGTAGCCGGTCTGGACCATTGGACTCTGGTGACTCTAATCTCGTGTGTACATGACTCCACCCTAGCACAAAGTTCTCTCCAGTTTGAAGGCCAGTGTACGTATGGGAAAACCGTCGTCAAGAGTTTGTAGATATCACTAATAATACCGTACTTCACCCTCAACAGGTTTGACTGTTTGTAACCATACTTCGCTGCACACCTGTTCTTCCAAAGGTTCCAGCAAATGAAGATAGGGAGGGCTCTAAGTAGGGTGTTGTGGGGGTCACTACCGGGCTTCTGAGCCCACCAGTGCATTAGGAGGGCCCTGAGGGGCATATCGCGATGTCTGAAACCCATAGTTGTAGAGAAGGGGGTCCAAACTGCAGTAGCAAAATTACCGGAGACCATGACATGTTGAACATCCTCATAGCCTTTGTCTCGACAGCAAGCACAATCTGTGTTGGCCTCCGGATCAAACCTCAGGATTCTGGCTGCTGTAGGGAGCTTATTCCTAAGCGCCCTCCACAATGTAAAGGAGGATTTAAATGGTACATGCTTCTGCCAGGTTCTTCTGTCGATGATAGTGGTCTGTTTGGATCTCCTTATCATCGCCCAAGCCGAAGTAGAAGTGAAATTACCCGAGGTAGTGGTCTTCCAAAAAGGCTGATCAGGTCTGTCCGGGTGAAATAGAATTGGAGTGTTCATAATTTGTGTGACCAAGTGTTGGGGGAGCTGCTGTTGTAGCCGATTTATCCTCCACTGACCCTGGTTTAGGAATTCCGAAACTGCCACCTTGCCCGGCCTGCCAGGCAATATCCTATAGGTAGCAAGAGGTCCAATACCGAGCCAGTTATCCCACCAAAAACTAGAGCTGCCGGAGTAAACCTTCCACAATAGGTTTTCCTCAGCCCTCTGCTTGTTAGTCATGAGTTTCTTCCAGCTTTGAGAATCACCAGAGTGCCACTTTTTTGAGACCGGATGGGAACGCTGACAGTATTTGGCTAGAAGAAAGTCCCTCCAGAGAGATTCCTTAGTTCGGAAATTCCACCACTGTTTGAGTTCAAAGGATTTACAAACTTCATGAATCTTCCTGAATCCTACCCCACCTTCATCGTAGGGGTAGCATAAGGTGTCCCAAGAAGCCCAGTGATACCTCTTTCTACCATTTTTCATGCCCCAAAAGAAGTCAGCTGTTAACTTCTCAATCTCGTCCATAACCGTTTTAGGAGGAGAGATGGAGCTGAGCAAGTGGATAGGGAGTGACTGGAGAACGTGTTTGATGAGAGTAGCTTTTCCCCCATAACTTAGCATTTTTGACTGCCACCCAGAAATCCTTCCTACCACTTTAGAAATAAGATTTGAGAAGTAGACAATCCTCTGTGTCCCGATATATAGCGGGCAACCCAAATAGGTGATGGGAGACTCCTGCTGTGAAAAACCCGTAACCGCTTTAATAGTAGTGACTGTTGGAGGGTGGGCATTAGCGGGGACCATAAAGTGACTTTTAGATTTGTTAATGAGCTGTCCCGAGCAACCTTCATAGTCGGTGAGGGTCTGCATAATCAACTCTAGAGATCTCCTCCCCCCTGAGGTGAAGATGATGACATCATCTGCAAAGCTTAGGTGGTTCACTTGAGGACCTCTTCTTTCCATATAGAATCCATGGAAGAATTGATTATGGTTCAAGTTGTTCAACATTCTGGAGAGAACCTCTGCCCCTAAAATAAATAGGGCTGGAGAGAGTGGGTCCCCCTGTTTAAGACCTCTGGTGGAGTGAAAGAAGCCATGTCTAGAGCCATTGATGATGACTGAATACCAGTTATCCGCCATAATTCTCCAGAACATGTCAATAATCAGCTCACCAAATCCCATTCTTCGGAGGACAAGGCAGGTGTAGGCCCAGGAGACTCTGTCGTATGCCTTCGCCATATCAAGCTTGATAACCACGTTACCCCCAGAATTCTTCTTCTTGATGCTTCGAACAACTTCCTGTGCCAACATGATGTTTTCCGATATGCTCCTTCCCTTAACAAATCCTGACTGATTGGTCGAGATTAGGCTCGGGAGAATAGGAGCCAGCCGGAGACAAATAAGTTTTGAGATAATCTTATTGGAGAAGTTACTCAAACTTATCGGTCTAAATTCAGCTAAGTGGTTTGGGGACTCCACCTTCGGTATTAGAACTAGACACGCGTGTGAAAGATATTTGGGGAGAGAGGAACCACAAAAGAAAGACTGCACCACATCGAGTAAGTCCCTCTTAATAATTTCCCAGCATGTTTGGAAGAATTTCCCATTCATTCCATCCGGCCCTGCTGCAGAGTTTGGGTTCATGGAAAATACCACTCTCTTCAATTCCTCCAAGTCAGGTATAGCAGTCAACTTTTCATTCTGATCATCTGTGACTAGTGACGGTATACAGGTGAGGAGATCTTCCCTAACATAGCATGCCCGTCCAGAAAATAGATTCTGGAAATGGGCACACGCAGCCTTCGCAATATTGGCATCCCCCTGAATCCATTCTCCTGTATCACTCTGAATTTTATGGATAAAGAGTCGCCTCTTTCTACCTCTCATGAGGGCATGAAAGTAGCTAGTGTTGGCATCTCCCTCTTTGAACCATTGCAGCTGGGTTTTCTGTTTTAGGATGGACTCTTCCAGCTTAAGGAATCTGATGTATTTTGCATTCAAAGCATGCAGTGAAGATCTGTCAACATCACTATTTGTTTGGATGAACTTTTCTTCAGCAACTCTAACTGCATCCTCATATTCCTTTACCCGAGCAAAGATATCCCCGAACTCAGTTTTTGACCACTGGCTAAGTGTAGAGCTGAGTCTCTTCAACTTTTGGTGAAATACCCACATAGGATGCCCATGAATCTCCCTAGTCCAGCACTGCCGCACCGTATCCATGAAGGTCGGATTATCAACCCAGCAGTGGAGAAACTTGAAATATTTGACATGAGCTTCCTGTCTGTCAGTCATCTCAAGGAGAAGCGGACAATGGTCTGAACCCACAAAAGGAAGATGAGTAACGGTAGTAAGAGGCATTTTATTGAGCCAGCTATCATTCACCATGGCTCTGTCAAGTCTCTTCCATACCACATCGTCCGGGCCTCTACCATTCGACCAAGTAAATCTAGAACCGTGATATCCCAGATCAATCAAGCCACACTGCTCTATCGTACTCAGAAATCCATAACTCTTCCGCATTCGATAAGGAGCACCCCCTTGTTTCTCTTCTAGGGTAGTAATGACATTAAAATCCCCAATGGAGCACCAAGGAGTAGCAGTCTGAGATCTGCATCTTAGATTGTCCCAGAGTGAGGCCCTGAGGTTCTCCTGACACTTAGCATAGACAAATGTCATAGTGAAGGTCTCAGCACATTCAACATGTCTGAACTCACAAGTCACTTGTTGATCATCACAACTGAGAAGAACACAGTCTATGTCATTATTCCAAAAGACCCAAATCTTCCCATTGTCATTACAGACGGAGTTGTGCATGGTCAGGTAGTTAGTGAATAGGTGAATATGAGCATTGTCTGCAAATGGCTCCAATATGGTGATAATAGTTAGTTTGTGAATCTGCTTGAGTATTTTTAGTCTCTCCAAGGCACCAAGAGTCCTGATGCCTCTCGCATTCCAAATGAGTGAACTAATCATGGGGCTGACGGGTTTTAACTTTCAGCCTGGTCCTGTTGGCTGGAGGGCCAGTCTCAGGTCCAGGTGAAAATTGCGGTGCTCCCCGTGGTGATAGACCCTGTCTATCTGTAACTTGCTTCATTTGGGCCTCTGACATCTGAGAGGTAGTATCACCAAGAGTTTGTATCATTTGGATGGACCGTCTTTCCTCTGTGGTATTTGTGGGTTCTTCCTCCGAGTCACAGTCTGTGTCTTCCTCTGACACCACCTGTCTGTATTCGTCTGCATCAAATGCTGTACTGCCCGAGATATTGAGAACGCACACTGCAAACACCGGATCCGGAGGATCGCAATCAGTGGGGTTTGCAGTAGGCGTCTCAGGGGCTGGAGTAGGGGTCTGCTGAGGTTGATCATAAATAAAATGATCCACCTCCTCAGGTTCCTCCTCCCTCTCAATACTTCTAACCAGCTGGCTTGAATTCTTATATTCCGGAGTCTGAATATCTGAACCACTGGCACTAGTAGTCATGTCGGTTCCAAAATTTTGTGGTGTATCCTTATCTTGATGACTAGCAGTTGTGGCAGCTTCAAGTTCGGCTTTTCTTTTTTGGGCTGCTTTTCTCTTTTGAGCATTTGGTTTTGCTTTCTTTGTCATTTGAGTTTGTATAGTACCATCTTGAACCATATTGTCTTTCCGAACCAATCTGTCTGTTACACACTGATTCGGAATACTCAGACTAGAAGTAAAAGTGGTAGCAGGGGCTCTATAGTCACATCTAGGGTCAGTGGATTGGTTCTCATGCAAAACATGAGACAGATTCCCCCCTTTGGTTACCCCTTCCTGCAGGTTAGAGGGTTTCTCCTTCACACCATCCATACCTCCAGTAACTACACAGTCATCAGCATCAATAACAGTGATATAGTTGGGGGGAGCCATGGGGGTGGGGAGCATTGAGTCAATACCTGAGTTTTGTGGAACAATTCCTTTCTGCACTCCATTAGTGGCAGCATTAATCTGAGCTTCATGAGATGTGGGAGCCATGGTGGTGGGGAGCATTGAGTCAATACCTGAGTCTTGTGGAACATTTCCTTTTGGCACTCCACTAGTAGCAGCAGTAATCTGAGTATCCTGGGGAGTGGGGTGTTGGGCTTGGATTTCCAGCTCAACATTACAACCTGTGAGAGATTCATGAGTCATACCTGGATTGATTGTTTGGATGGGTCTGTATACCTGTTTGCTATTGTCTTGGAGTTTGTGGCTGTGAGTGTTTCCTTTAAAGTTTTTCCTCTTTTGTGTTTGCCACTGTTCCTCCAGATTTCTGCTCTTACTTTCCTGCACTATATGTTCAATCAGTTTGTTACCTGTTGTTCTGACATTGGACTTTGGGTGTTCCTCTTTGTTGCTGGCGTCGGGTGACTTGGATTCTTTTTTATCCAAGTTTGTTTGCTTGTTGTGTTTGTTAGTTTCAGCTTCCGCTTCCTTTCTCTTTTTCTGATCATCCTCTTTTTGCTTCATAGAACAGTCCTGAATTAGGTGGCCCTGGTGTTTACAAAAAGAACAGTAATCTGGCACATCCTCATATTCAATAGCCTGCCATATCCCTTTAGTGATATCATTTTCATCAAATCCCAGCCATATATGGTGGGGTCTATCCTTGGTTAGGTCGATTTGCATTCTCACTTTAGCTACACTTCCTCTAGTCTTTTGAACAGAGGCAGTGTCTAGATACATAGCTTTACCCACAGGAGATAGTAAGGCAGTAAGGAATTCTAGGTAGTAACAATGCCAAGGAAGTTCAGGGAGAGTAACCCAGATAGGGACAATAGAAGTCTCTTCCTCTGGTCTAAAAGTAGGAGTCCACATTTGCAGTCTCATATGTTTGCCTTCTATATACATTTTTTGTTTGTTCCAGACAGTGATATGATCATTCTCATTGTCTAAATCTATATAGATATGCCTTGAGTTGAAATGTGCTATTTTGACTCCTCCAGTTAACTGAGTTTGAAGAATGAAACTTTTTCTAATGAGTTCCATCTTTGGCATAGGACTAGTGAATTTTCCTATTAAGGTGAATTTACACCTATTTGCTAACTTGACCATAAAGTCTTCTTTTGTAAATATTACAGCAGGAAAACCTTGTTTGGTAGTAATTTGTGGGGGTGAGAACTTAATAGGAACATAAGTCTTAGCTTGATTAGTTCTAAGGATGGTAGCTAAGGATTGTACAATTGTTGGAGGGGCTGGTTCTTGGACAGTGTTGGTTTTATTATTGTTGTGAGAAATCTGGTTGGGTTTTTTTGTAATATTTTCATTAGGTTGGACTTGTTTCTCTTTTGGTAGAGGGGGTTGGTAATTATCAAAGTTGGAGGAAATTTTAGGTTGTGGAGGTTTTGAAGTATTTGGCTTATTGTTATGATCCTTTTTCTGACTCTTAGAAACTTCATTGTAATTTATCGGATCATTAGCTAAAACATTAGTATTTGCAGCCATGTTATTCCCACAATCACCATCTTTTTGAGATTTGATTGGATTCTTGACACAAACATTTTCAGCCACATCTTTTTGTTCAATCACTTTAGGTTGTAACTGGGTCCCATTCCTACATAAACTAGAATTGTCCATAGCTAGTGCATTAAAAAAGTTAGAAGACTTACCTGCTACTGCCAGTTCTTGGTTGGCAGTGGCTTTTCCTCCCATTGTAGCGTCATTTTGACCAGCAGATGTAATGGGATTTTGGGTTGGGGAATTTACAAATTTGCTTTGATGATTAGTATAAGCAGTAGTTTGAAGATGAGTATCATAATTTCCGGTCGCCTGAAAATTCCCCACTGCCGTGGCTTCATTTCCCTTCAAACCGTGAACATTCATGGGTTTCCCATTCTTAATTTGCAAATTCGACTTGTTGGGACTTGTATTGGCTGAGAAATTTTGGAGCTGGGTGTTATCATCCTTACCACGAATTGAATTGCATTGGGATGCTTGAAATTTCGAAGCACTGTCGGCGCCGCCTCGGCTATTTTTCTTCCCAGTCGGCATCTCCATGGTATTATGTTTGATTGAGCTGTGGTTTCTGGTTATTTTCTCTGTTTGGGTGGTTGAATTTTCGCCATTTGAACGCACCAATCGACTGGTTTCAAGACCTGGGGCAGTCGCTGGATCTGCGCCGATACCCGCTGTCTCTCCCATTTTTAAATGGTCGCCAGTGACTGTTCCACCACTTCCCTGAGTCAAGATTTGCTGGGTGATGTCGTTTTGGTCGTAACCACAATCCCCAATGGTTGTGCGTTCTTGAAATTCGCCGGAATCTGCTAGCGTTGTCGCACCATTCGCTGCTGCGTCGCCGGCAGATATTCCTTTATTTTTCAAATCTGCTGAGGTTGCAACTCTATGGGTGGGTACGTTTTGGCTTGGGTAACAATTCCCCGTTGGTGGTATCCTTTGATTTTGACCGGAATCCGGCCTTTGAAGGTCGGATTTTGCCTTCACTTTGCCAAAAAAATTCAAAATCGTCAACTGCCTATTTTGTAAAATTGGTAACTGAACATCATTTGAATTTTTTGGAGATTGTAGATCCAAGTATTCTCCATCATTTCCATAAAGTGGGATTCCTTGCACATTAACAGATTCATCCTTGGAATTTTTTTCTTGAACATTAACAGATTTCTCCATGGAATGGGCATAGTTGACCACTTCGCTATTTTGTCGATTCCCGGAGTTGTAGTTTGAATTTTTTGATGATTCTTTTTGCATTGGATTCGTATCGATGAGATCTACGATTCCATCATTCAAATGAATTTTTTGGAGGTCCGGTGGGGGATCTAGCCCCATACCTCCAAGAAACTTAACTTGGTCTTCCTAGAGAGAATTTGCTTAGAGAGAAGTTGTAGAGAGAGAAGTGGTCCCTAAAGATTAATCGGAGGAGGTTACCGTTAATTGTGACATTTCAGCACCAGTAGTCATCGATGGAGGAACGACAATAGAAGAAGCACCACCAATGAGACTTAGTCACTATGGAGAAAAGTGTGCAGAAAATAGAGAAGAAGGATAGGAGAAGAAGAAGGTTAATAGAATCTTATAGAAAGAAGGTAGAAGAGAAAGATGCATCATCTCAAATGAACTAGTCTAGACTAAAATAAATCATCCAGATAAAATACAAATAACTAGGAGATAAACCATTACAAATTCATTTCAGAGACACCGCCATCTGTTACTCTTTTACCAATCAATGTCCTTAATTCTTCATTCAATGTAAATTAATGCAGAATAATTTTCCGTCATTGAACCCTGAGAATTCGCTCCTATAAAAGGAACTAGACATGCATAGTGAAGAACACAATGAGTACAAATAAAAACTTTTACTCTCTATATTTAATTTTGTTCTTGAGCAATATAGCAAGAAAATTTGTTCTTACATACAAAAGTATTGTTACTCTACCATCAAGGAGTGAATTTAGATTCATTTTCAACAAATGATATCATTCTTAAAAGTCCATCAACATGAAAGAATAAAGGTTACTATTTATAAATTCATTTCGGAGACAGTGTCATCTGTTACTCTTTTACCAATCAGTGTCCTTTATTCTTCATTCAATGTAAACTAATGCAGAATAATTTTCATTCATTGAACCCGAACAATTCACTCCTATAAAAAGAACTTTACATTCATAGTGAAGGATACAACGAGTACAAATAAAACTCTTATTATCTATATCAAATCTTGTTCTTAAGAAATGAAGGAAGAAAATTCATTCTTATATACAAAAGTATTATTACTGTACTATCAAGGAGAGAATTCAGATTCATTTCCAATAAAGGATATCACTAGATCTAAAATTCTAGATCTTATCTATACTTACATTTAATATAAATTGTTGTTGAATTTTTCATTTTTCATTTTACTGTATTTATTATCTTCTAGAACAAATCAACCCTCATATCCTGTTATACCCTTCATAAATTTAATTGCACTTATTTTTGGAGTAAATAGTCGATTTTGGACGACGAGTGCCTCAAAGAAATGATGATTTTTTTCCATGTTGGCATTCCTTTGTTGAGATTATATTATTTTTATCATGATATTATATACAGATATAATTGACTCACACAACAATCATAGTTAGATACTCTATTGACCGAGCTTTGATCGAATGTCATGAAGTACATGGGGACTTATTGAGCATGTATTAAGTAATGAGAATCTCCCACTAAAAAGGCAAGGGTCTTCTTTCAATGATATAAGTGTTTAGATTTACTTAAATATTTTCATGTAAACTTAAGGCATTTCAATTATGTTACTAAAATATTTCTTGATGTCAAAGGTTTACTTATATTTACTATAAGGGACTAAATCATGATGAAAGATGAATACATTAGGGTCAACATTATGTTAAGGATCCTTTAAATTCCTTCCAAGTTTTGCATATAATTCTTTGGTTATCCCTTCACTTCATATACTTCTATTATTTTTTATTCTGCCATATTACATATAGTATTATTCCATATGTACTTACACCCCTTTAGTTAGGGGTTCTAAATGTTTAATAATGTAGACTCAGGTATTCAGTACAATCGAGCAACACATTAAGTTTATACATTCAGCTATCCGGTGAGCCCCATTTACTCTCAAGCAGTACTCATTATTTCAGATTTCTAATTTACTTATAGGTATATCGGGGTCCTGTTCCGATAAAATGGTTTATTCATGATATGTTAGAGATTTCAAAGATTAGTCGAGTCTATATGCTTATTCCTATTGTAAATTTTCACAAATCTTATAAAATTTCTAGCTATTGAATATTGCATCTTTAATTAAACTAAAAAACTTATGAATGACATTTCATTCATCTTAAATTTCAATATACACCATTTCTTCTGAGAAGCTAATCAACTTGCAAATTTTTTTTCCAAACTCCGCAATACTAAGGACCAACAGACCTATTCCGCTGGTTACAACAACTTCCTCCTAGTGCTAGAGGTTTTCTGTTATTAGACAAATGACAATTACCTTTAATAAGGTCATGATATGACAAAACTAATTTAGTTTGTCAGTTGATATGCATAACATTTTCTTTAAATAGATTGATTTTAATTCCTTGTTTTGGCACCTTTTTTTGGGAGATTGATTGTTGTCCATCTCGTGATCTCTATGCGTGAGTTTTAGATAAAAACAAAAATTCTTCTCAAGAATATTCTAGAGTAGTAATTTAACTCTATAAATCCAAACATCATCACATAAATTGGAATGAAGAAAGTATGTGTATCACAAGATTGGTTAAATACCCATCTTTAAATAGTTCGTACATTTGGGAAAACATTTTTGAGGACAACAAAGAAAGCTAAAAGTATGATCTCCAAGTACAAGACATGTATAGAGAAAGAAAATATATTTAGAATAAAATTTGACAAATAACTGAAGTTAAAAAATCTGATCTCATAATTTAAATTTGTATGTGCTAATAGACTGAAAGCATGATAAGAAATTTTAAGGAGAATCTGTTACATGTTGTTAACTAAACAAAAAAACAACTTGTCTTTAATGCTAGAAAAAACTGAAATCCTATAACAGTTCATGATGTGGGGCGTAGGTATTGAAGTAGTCGTTCAGTAGTGGATTCAATCCCTCGGAGAGCTGCATTCTTGAGCCGCTCAATCTCCCTTTGCTTTTCTTGAGCTGCCTCCAATCGGGTGTCATGTTCTTGCATCTTAGATTTTGCAACTTCATAGGATTCTTTATATTTTATTTCATCATGTTTCAGACGCTCTTCTTTATGTTCAATATGTGCTATCTCTATCTTTAGATCTTCTATTTTCCTCTTCAAAATTTCCTTTTTCTCTTTGGCTTTTTTCTGATCTCCTCTAGTACGAATGATAACCTCTTTAACTTCTTTTTCTCTAAGTATAGCATTTTCATAATCTTTCTTCAATGCTGTCAAAGATGACATGGTTTCCTCTCTATCCTTGTCTTGCAAATTGCAGTAACGAGAAATATATTATGAGGTATCTCTTAACCCAAGATGGTTTTTATAGTTGATGTGAGGTGTTTTTACAGAATAATATTTGGAAATTTTATAAATAACATTCTATATATATACATATATATTGATTTATTTAGATTTGATCAGAAGTCAAAATTAGACCAAATCTACCCATCTTAAGAACCTACCAAAAATATAAATTTAGTAAGAAAATCAATATCATAAATTAGGTAAATAAATAATTATTATTATTAATTGAATTCTTGCCTGTTGAAAAATAAATTTGTTCACATTATTTAATATGTTTTATTTTTAATTTAGTTCATTAACTAGTAGATTAATGTATTAGGAGATCCATGAATTGCTGAAAACTTTTAGATTAGTCTAGTGAGTTCTTATTCCTGTACTTGGAGGATGTGAAGTTTGAAATTATTAATAGTGATACATGTATGTTAGGCTAGATACATGGATGAATTCACGTATAAATAGTTATGTTATTTGTGTTGTCTTGCTCCTTTAAATTTCCAACATTGCCCCCTCAAGTTTAATTAGCTTAAAATGGTTTTGTCATTTCTATATACATTAATATGATAATATGTCAAATTAAATTTAGTGCTAATTAATTAGTAATAATTTTTTCCCGGAACAAAAAACTTAACTAACAAGCCATAGACAAACTTGTATGAAGTGCAATCCATAAAAGATTCTTTGAAGATGATCTCTTCACTTTCCTCTTCGTTCATGTTGGCGCAGGATGGTTGAATCATATTACAACAACACCATGGTCAAGGGACTGGGGTGAGGCTTGAAATCCTAAGCAGAATAACAAGGAGGATGAAAATGATGAACCAACTGTATGGTTAACCTATTTGATGGGAATAGAATTGCTAATAACGCATCATCCCTATTCTACATCCCACCTTAGGTTGTTAATGGACATCCGGTGCTAAAATAGGAAGAAAATGAGATCCAAAAAGAGAAAGAGATTAATATTCCCTAACTGCATATGTATTAGATAAGCCCAGTAAATAAATATATGGAAAGGTATATTGATTATACTTGGTTGAATGTTACTCAACTTGACCTTTTTCTTCATATAGGAGGATATTACATAGTGAAATTTCATAAATTGCTTGATATGCACAAGATATTTAATTTGAAACCTTATGCTATAGGGGGTAGACTATCACGACCCGAGTTTACACCATAGCCGTAACATGGGACAAGGAACCCCGAAAGGCTCCAAGTCGACCCATGGCATAATCATAGCATAACCCTGAACAATAGAAACAGTTAACAGGAACAATAACTGAGCAGAAGCTAACTGTATGGACTCAAATTTAAAACTCAAAGACATAATCTAACAAAATTTTGATACATAGACTGAATCTGATTACACATGTCTGAAAGCCTCTACCAAACTGATGAGTTGCTGGGACAGGTCCCCAGCTAACTCCGAAAGTTCGAAAACTAAAATATAACTTAAATAAGAACATAGATCTTGTCCTCGAGAGATGAGGCCTCACCATAATCCGCTGAGATGGAAGAAAGTCCGTCTCTATCCGCGGGGCTGAATCTGGATACATGAATCTATATCATGAAATGATATACCACATAAAGTATACGGTGGGTACTTGGAATGTACTGAGCATGCTGAAAACGTAAACAAACTAAAACATACAACTATACAAGAAGGAAATAAACTGAGTACATTGACATATAATTGAATTAGAATTCATAAACCCTGTTAGAGTTAAATACACATATCAACATGAACTTTTATTTGGAACTCATATTCTGAAGCATCATCAAACTCATGCATAAGCATCATGTACTGAACATATAATGAAAGCTGAAACTGAGGCTAATATCATACACTATACTGGATATCTGCTGAAAACTGAGACTACATTATGCTATATCTATTTTAAACTGAATTCTAAACTATACGGAACTGAGCCAAACTGATAACGTGAACTAAGGGAGTCATTCTCATCTATGGAGAGTCCCAACTAATATATGGAAAATATTCTCGACTGTGGAGAGTCCCAACTGATCTAAGGGAAACATTCTCGGCAGTGAAGAGTCCCAGACTGACTAAGGGAAACATTCTCAGCTATGGAGAGTCTCTGACTGACTAAAGAAAACATTCTCGGCTATGTAGAGTTCCCAACTGACTAAGAGAAACATTCTGAGCCATAGAGATTCCCTAATTGACTAAGAGAAACATTCTCGGGTATGGAGAGTCCCTGACTGTACTAGAACATGAGGAGTACGGATCTGACATTATTCATCTGGTATAAGCTACTACAACTAATCAAAAACATGAGCATTTACTAATTTCATCATACTGCATTCATTTAGAATAGATTAAGGCTACTTTCCACTAGTAACAAGCCTGAAAGTCTGAAGGACCATTCTCATGCTTTATCATCATAATTCATATCGTCATGGAGCCAAATAATCATTTAATCCACACATTTTACATTCACGAACATCTATAGATTTAGATCATACTTTACACACCTCCATTCAGATTTCAAGTTCATAACTAATGACGTATAACATAGAGTCATGTAGGATCCATAGGTCCAATTGATCATACTTTAACATGTGTACATTGATTCATATATTCTAGATTTATGGAAAGCCCAAATAATTAACTCATACCTTAAACATGTACAACGAGATCATAGTAGAAGAATATGTTTATTTCATGGACCCCATTTCGGAATTTGCTCTAATTCGTGAAAAAGATTAGATAATCATACTGTTACCATAGGTTCACCTCATACCCAAACATTTACATCGATATCATAATGAAAACATATAGGTACTTCACATTGATCAAGCCCATAAGTTCTAATCTCATCTCAACATATCTATCAAATCATATATTCAAGTTTTTAAAGGCATCCTTATGATCTTCACATATTTTAGACATGGGCACAAATTCTTGATATAATCTAGTGAATAATAATGAAATCTCATTCGAAGTTTCAGGCTATCTCATGATGGAAATTCTATAATCATGCATTTTCCATATTAAGCACATAATTCGTGATATTAAAATATCCCATAGGCATAGATGATTTTTAATCATAATGGGTCTTAGAACCATAGAAAGCATAGATGAAATCACCCATAAATCAAAATCCTAGATCATACTTTTTCTAGAACAAGAGATTCGGGTTTTTAAATAAAATGTTTGGGGCACAAAGATGGAAGGATATCCTTGCTGAAAAACCCACATACCTGATTTAAAGGCTCCCTACAGATCTTGAAGCTTGCAGCTCGTGAATGAAGCCCAAGGTACTCTTTGAACTTGGGAGAAGAAGGAGAAGAAAACGCTATTGATGATTTTTGGATAATGAGGAGCTTAGGCTAGTGAGAACCCCTCTATTTCGACTCCTTTCAACACCCAAAATGATGCCATTTAAGAACTGGAAGCATAGGACTTTACTGAATTATCCCTGGAATTAAAAATAAAGACTGCCCAATCTAAGACCACGACCCTCACTACGAGTCGTTGGTCCTCCCCATGGCTCGTGGTGACCATCCGTTTCTTTTGGGGTCCTTCTCTTAGTTTCAGCTTCCTCACCAATGACCAACAGGATGAGCCATTACTTCATCCAATGAATCATCATCACCTCCAATCGACACCACTAGCTTTTTAACCTATGATCCCTCGAATGACCGCCACCACGGGTCATTATAACCTCCCACGGTTCGTCATATCCACCCATTGCCACTGAACCAGTAAACAAGCCTTGTTCTGAGTTTTAACCAGCGACCACTCAGTATGACCCATCTTAGGTAACAACGAGCTGTCCTTTGGCACATTGTTCTTGGGAAGCAAAGATTGTTATCTTACAAGGTTGCATCTAACAGGTCATTGTTTCACACAATGACTCGTTCCTTCCTCTCGTGGCATCAAAACACTTAGCTGAAACCCTTCCAACGACTACATCTAACGGGTCATTAGAGAAACCAACGACTTATTGGACGAGTCGTTTTGAGGCATTCCTGCTATTTTTTCTGCTGAACTCCATCTAATTCCATGGTCTGATCTTAGGAACTTCTGAGGGTATTCTAATATCTCCCCCTTGGGAACATTCATCACCGAATGTTGGCTAAGCATACAAAAAGGATAGGGACGAAACTGAAATCCCAAAGTTGATCAATTACAGCTGAATCCAATGAATATCTGAATCCAACTGATTTTACACATCTGAACTGAACATCTGAATTATACATGCATGATAAGGCATGAGAGACACTTAAAGACATGAAACTAACGTGGAACTAGATAGAACACTGGTGAGGATTCTCTCCCTCTAACTGGCACTGAGCTGATGCGGACTGAGCCTTCATCCTCAAATAACTTTCTGTTAAAGGGTTAGAATTCATGATATCTGGTCTAACTGAGAGTAAAGGAATCATGAGCATGAATCATTCATGACATCTATAACTGTGCACACACATAAGGTAACCTTATTCTACTTAGCTACTAAAGCAACTTTTAAAGACTGAGTTCGAGCTAATCATACTGGAAGACATGAGTTGACACACATAGCTGATTCATAACATGATGATAAGCCTTAATGATTTGTAGAGTAAGACTGGCATCATTGTTTAAAGCGGTTATCTAGAAATTATGGAGATCTGCACATAGGGATAAGTATAACTTAGCTTCAACTGGAATACAAGAGAGGTTTTCTGAACCTGAAGAGGTTGACATACCGCAACTGCTAGGGAACTTCCCCCACTGTCCTACACAAGACCCAGCTTGACTCACATACTTACCATCTCCCCCTTATCTTAAAGTCGTCATTCTAAGGGTCCTGAATCTTCCTTAAGGTCGGGGCTAAATCACTAACTCCTAGCTTCTCTTTCACCTCTAACCTTCATTGCAAGCTTTACACTCACAACTATTCACATCACAGATCGACAATCTCTTCTCAACAACCATCATAGAGCTTCTTATTTAATATTGGGGTTCTGGGGCTAGCCACATGAAAAGGGTAACACAAGGGATTCATAATATACATGTGACTACTTCTGTTGACTTTCCCTTATCCTAATGCGCTGCCAAGGCATAGGAGCGATTTCAACGATGTTTGCCACCCACGCTAGATGATGCACCCTGCTAAAATAGATAGGCTGTCAGAGCTACTGAAGAGGTGGCCGAGGCTATACTCTCGCCTTGCTTAGCAATTGCGCAATCCCGGTGCTTATGACCCAGCTTGCCGCACTAAAAATATTTCATCTAAGCTAGCCATGCATTCTCCAAGATGGTGTTTTCCACACGTCATACAGAATGGATACATAATCTCCCTCACCCTGGTTTTATATGGAGGACTGACTGTCGAAAATGCTGGGGCTGATGATTTCTGCTGGGAGTATGAGCGGTGTCCACCACTCGTCCTCTACAGAAAAGACTCTGACTCTCCTATCCTGGCCCTCTTGGTCTCTCTCTCTTTTTCCTTCACCTATTTTACTTCTATTTGTTGAGAAAATATCACCAAACGTGGAAAATCTATATCCTTGTGCAACATGGCTGTCCTGCACTCTTTAACCAAGGAGACTGACACTCCATTCGTGAACCTGCTCACTCGGGCCCTCTGGTCAGCTACCATCTCTGGTGCATACTTGGATAACTGAGTAAACTCTAACGTGTACTCCTGGACAGTCATGTCGTTTTGTCTTAAGTTGATGAACTCTTCCACCTTTGCCTCCCTCAAATCCCTAGGGAAAAATCTATCCAGGAATGCAGTCATAAACTCATCCCAACTTATGAGGACTACTCCAACTCCCTGACTCTCTCTCCACTAGAAAAACCATATATAAGAAACTCCTTTTAGCTGGTAGGAGGCTAAGTATGTGCTTTTAGTTCCCGTCACCCCCATAATTTGGGTGATCTTCTTGATCTCTTCCAAGAGCTCATACGGGTTCTCATCCACCCTTTACCCTAAGAATTCTGGTGGGTTCATCCTGAGGAACTCTCTTACCCTTGTCGCTGCTACATTCCCATTCTAGGGAACATGAGCCATCGCTTCCAGATTAATATGGGCAGTCATGGCTTGCACCAACATATTAAGGGTTGCCCGGAACTTGGCATGAGCAACATAGTCATCCATCGGGTTCGCCGGGGCTGGTGGTGCCTGTTGTCAGCCATTACCATTTCTTCTTCCATTCACTCTTCTAGGAGGTATTATCTGCGAGCACGTAAAGCACGAGTCAAGGGAGGAACTGTTAGAGTTTCATACTCTACGCACGATAATAATCATGAAGAAAAGGGAACATTCCTAAAAAGTCTCATAGCCTCTTCATCATAAGTGTGGTGTGCTTCACACCCATGAAGAAGACTCTACTTAGCGCAACTTTCAGAAACCCTAGCACACTCTAAACCTTTGCTCTGATACCAAGTTTGTCATGACCCGAGTTTACACCCTAGCTGTACCACGGGACAAGGAACCCTGAAAGGCTCCAAGTCGACCCATGGCATAATCATAGCATAACACTTAACAATAGAAACAACTAACAAAAACATAACTGAGCAAAAGCAAACTGTAAGGAGTTAAAAATAAAACTCAAAGATATAATCAAACAAAACTTTGATACATAGACTGAATCTAATTACACATGTCTTAAAGCCTCTACCAAAGTGATGAGTTGCTTGGACAGGTCCCCAGCTATCTCCTAAAGTCTGAAAACTGAAATATTACTTAAATAAGAACATAGCTCTAGTCCTCAAGAGATGAGGACTCACCATAATCCGCTAAGATGGAAGAAAGAGTGTGTCGACCCGCGGGGCTGAGTTTGGATACCTGAATCTATATCATGAAATGATATAGCACATAAAGTATGCGGTCAGTACTTGAAATGTACTAAGCATGCGGGAAATGTAAATAAACTAAAACATACAACTGTACAAGAAGGAAACAAACCAAGTACATCGACATATGATTGAATTAGAATGCATCAACCCTGTTTGAGTTACATACACATATCGCCATGAACTTTTATTTGGAACTCATATTATGAAGCATCATCAAACTCATGCATAAGGGTCATGTACCGAACATATTATGAAAGCTAAAACTGAGGCTAATATCATGCACTATACTGGATATCTGCTGATAACTAAGATTGCATTATGCTATATCTGTTTTAAACTAAATTTTTAACTATATGGAACTGAGCCAAACTGATAACATGAACTAAGGGAGTAATTTTCATCTATGGAGAGTCCCAACTGATCTAAGAGAAACATTCTCGACTGTGGAGAGTCCCAACTGGTCCAAGGGAAACATTCTCGGTCATGGAGAGTCCCGATTAATCTAAGGGAAACATTCTCGGCTATGGAGAGTCCTTGACTGACTAAGAAAAAAATTCTCAGCAATAGAGAGTCCGTGATTGTACTAGAATATGAGGAGTACTGATCTGACATTATTCATTTGGTCTAAGCTACTACAGCTAATCAGAAACATGAGCATTTATTGATTTCATCATGCTGCATTCATTTAGAAAGATTAAAGCTACTTTTACTAGCAACAAGCCCAAAATTTTGAAGGACCATTCTCATGCTTTATCATTATAATTCATATCTTGATGGTACCAAATCATCATTTAATCCATACATTTTACATTCACGAACATCTGTAGATTTAGATCATACTTTACATATCTCCACAACATTCAAATTCTGAGTCCATAACATATGACATATGACATATAACATAGAGTCATGTATGATCCATAGGTCCAATTTTGTTCATACTTTAACATGTGTACATTGATTCATATATTCTAGATTTACGAAAAGCCCAAATAATTAACTCATACCTTAAACATGTAGAGCGCGATCATGGTAGAAGCATATATTTGTTTCATGGACCCCATTTCGGAATTTACTCTAATTCATGAAAAAGATTCGATAATCATACCGTTACTATAGGTTCACCTCATACCCAAACATTTACATCGAAATCATAATGAAAAATATACGTACTTCACATTGATCAAGCACATAAGTTCTAATATCATCTCAACATATCTATCAAATCATATATTCTAGTTTTTAAGGGCATCCTTACGATCTTCACATATTTTAGACATGGACAAAAATTCTTGATATAATCAAGTGAATAATAACGAAATCCTATTCAAAGTTTCAGGCTATCTCATGATGGAAATTCTATAATCATGCATTTTCCATATTAAGAACATTATTCGAGATATTAAAATAATCCCACAGACATACATGATTTTTAATCATAATGTGTCTTAGAAACCATAGAAAGCATTGAAGAAATCACCCATAAATTGAAATCCTAGATCATACTTTTTCTAGAACAAGAGATTCGAGTTTTTAAATAAAAAATTTGGGGCACAAGGATGAAAGGAATATCCTTGATGAAAAACTCACATACCGATGTAAAGGCTCCCTACAGATCTTGAAGCTTGCAACTCGTGAATGAAGCCCTAGGTACTCTTTGAACTTGGGAAAAGAAGGAGAAGAAAACTCTATCGATTATTTTTGGATCATGAGGGGCTTAGGCTAGTGAGAACCCCTCTATTTCAACCCATTTCAACACCCAAAATGACGCCATTTAAAAATTGGAAGTATAGGATTTTATCGAATTGCCCCTGGAATTCAAAATAAAGACTGCCTAATCTGAGACCACGACCCTTACCATGAGTCGTTGGTCCTCATCACGACTCGTGGTGACCATCCATTGCTTCTGGGGTCCTTTTCTCAGTTTTAGCTTCCTCAACCAATGACCAACAGGATGAGTCGTCACTTCATCAAACGACTCGTCATCACTTCCCGTCGACACCACTGCCTTCTCAACCTGTGATTCCTCCAACGACCATCACCATGGGTCGTTACAACCTCCCATGGTCCATCATATCCACCTGTTGCCACTAAACCAGTGAACAAGACTCTTTCTGAGTTTTAACCAACGAGCACTCAGTACGACCCATCTTAAGTAACAATGGGCCATCCTTTTGCTCATTTTTCCTGGGAAGCGAAGACTGTCATCTTACCACGGTTGCATCTAATGGGTCGTTGTTTCACACAATGACTCGTTCCTTCCTCTCGTGGCATCAAAACACCTTTTTATAAAACCCTTCCAATGACTGCATCTAATGGGTCATTAGAGCGACCAACGACTCATTGGATGAGTTGTTCTTAGGCAATTCCTGCTGATTTTTCTGCTGAACTCTATCTAACTCTGAGTTCTGATCTTAGGAACTTCCAGGGTTGTTGCATAGACCTATAATTCTCAAACCTCCATGGCATCCCTCTTTGGGTCAAATTGGTAATCTACTTGGTACATCACTCTATGCTGATGAGTAGACAACAAAATAAACCTGGATTTTCAATTATATCTTAAAACTTTGTGATTTATAGGTTATATTACCCCTTGTTAGATGTATTTATACCCATGCTGTTAAAACTTGCCTAATTTTACCTTTTTGGCTGACATAAGTGAAAAAGAATTTTAATTTATTTTTTTATTTTTATTAAAATAAAAGCTATATGGTGTACAATTAATCTTTCTCAAATGTTATGGGTATATTTGACTCACAATTTTAGTTAAAAATAAAAGAAGAACCCCCACCCCCTACCCCACAAAAAGAAATGTGTGACATGTTTGTGATGCCCCGGAAACTCAAAGGATAGACTCGGGACTTAAATCAAAGAAAACTAGAAAACATGTACCAGGTCACAGAGTAAGTCGTTCTGTGACCCGTGGGGAGTGACCACGAGTCGTTAAGTGACTCGTGGTGAGGCTTGGGTGTTTAGTTTGAAAAATTGATGTTCGGTTGACCATGGGTATGACCACAAGTTGTGATATGAACCATGGTCAAGGATAATTGGTAGCCAGGATATGTGAGGCGGTGTACCCAACGGGTCCTCACCACGACTCTTTTGGAACACCACGAGTCATGGTGTCACTTGTAGGGACTCAATGGCTTTTTAGACAGTGTGGTCCATGAGAGGTGACCACGAGTCGTGGTCACCAACCACGACTCATTAGGTCCCTCGTGGTGGCCTTCAGTGTACTCCAAGCAGTGTAGTCCACGAGTGTGACCACGAGTCGTGCTCATTGACCATGACCCATTAGGTCACCTGTGAGGACTGACACTCCGTTTTTCCCTGCGAGTTTTCAAGGGTCTTTCGGTATTTTCCTACCCTCCTAAACATTATAATACATAATTTTAGTCATAATTTCAGACTTATTAGTGGGTTTAAACGGTTTCTTTCCTCATTTCTCACTCAGACCTTCAAAAGCAGATCGTAGAATTCTCTCAGGGACTCTCAAAGCAAGAACGAGGGCAGCCTACTTCTCCTCAGATTCTCAAGGAATTTTTTCGGATTTCTTTATTAGATATGTTGGAATTCAACAAGGGGATAGTTCTTCTCTTGTGTCCCCTAAAAGCCTTCTCTAGTTTCTTTGTAAAATCCTAGCCCTGAGCTTTCAAATGTGAAGAGAATATATGTCAGATTTCTTTGAATTCATATAGAATGATATCCATGATTATTTCAGATAGTATTTCCATCAGTTCATGTTTAAATTGAGGCTTATCCCTGTACATTGAGTTTAGCCCTAGTCCTTGAGAGTAGAAAAGACTAGAATCTTGCTAAAGTGGTTAAACCTTGAAAATTTTCCTAATTATATCAGTGTGGTGAATTCTCATACTATTTTATATGTTAAATTCTCAGTCAGATACATGGTTGCCTAGCTTTTGTTAAAATGTGAAAATACTCAGTGTCTGTAAGAAATGTCAACTGATCAGTTTGACTACAGAATTTCCCGAGGTGTCAGTATTACCTCCCAGTTATCATAATCAGATTCATAATTAAGTTTATTGGTCCACTAGGAGGTCATGACACTTTAGATATATAGCTCTGACTAGCCTTAGGACCCCATTTCAGACTACAATTTGTTCTTAGACAGTTACGACGCTTACAGATAAGCAGCTCTAACTAGTCTTAGAACCCAGTCTCAGGATCCGGTCCGATAAGACTCTCAGGGTACTTTCAGATATGTATCCCTGACTAGTCTTGGGCCCTAGTTTCGAGCTATCAGCTTAGTATTCAGTATAGGATTATCTAGTGGGAGTAGGACTTAACACCGAGTGGACCGGGGTTCCAGCTCACCCAGGTTCCCAAAACTACATTGCTAGCGTAGGTTTTAGTATTTATTGGCCTGATTGGCCCCAGACTTTTGTGATCACCCAGTTCATTCCTTTAAACCCTGGCAAGGTATATTGGGTCCTACCAGTGGGTTGTATATATCGGACTCCACATCTCGCTCATGTGGTTACATGTCGGTTATAAACTCTCCCACTAGTCAGTGGGAGAGTACATAACTAACATATAACCATGAGAGATAGATGTGGTCCAATGTGTACACCCCATCGGTAGGACTCAATATACCATGCAAGGATATAAAGGCATGAACTAGGTGATCAAAAAAGTTTGGGGCCAATCAGGCCTAGTGATACTACAACCTATGCTGGTAGCGTAGTTTTGGGAACCTGGGTACGCTGGAACCCTGACCCGCTTGGTGCTAAGTCCTACTCCCACTGAAAAATCTAAACTGAACTACTAGGCTGATAGCTCGAAACTGGGGTCCAAGACTAGTCAGGGACATATAACTGAAAGTACCTTGAGAGTCTTGTCGGACCAGATTCTGAAACTGTGTTATAGACTGGTCAGAGTTGCTTATCTAGAAGCGTCGTAACCTTCTGAGAACAAAATGTAAACTGAACTAGGGTCCTGAGGCTAGTCAGAGATATATATCTAAAATGTCATGACCGCCTAATGGACCAATAAACTAGATTATGAGTATGATTATGATAACTGGGAGGCATCCCTGCACCTTAGGAAAAGACAAAAGTCAAACTGGTTAGCTGACATTTCTGTAAAACTCTAAGTATTCTGAGTATTGACTAGGACTCTAAAACTGAATATTCCAAGATATTAACTTCTATTCAAGTATCTATGCTAACCATTCATAAATCGAGTAACAATTACCATATCAACATAGTCTTTCTGTTTGAGTCTAAATCATGCAAGTTTTACCCGAATTTATGATCAATATCAAGACTAAGGAAAGAAAACTGAATTAATAGAATTAGAGCATGAATTTCAATTAAAAAATACTCATGTAAACTAAAGAAAATAATAGAATTTAAGGAATTGTTTAATAGATGAAAATACTATCATACGCATGTAAGAATTCTAGTCATGGTAGTTTGACACTATTGAGGAAGTGAAGAAATTTCACAATCAAAGAAAATCCCTAAATCATGATCTCTAGAAGTACTATAAAGCTAGGGTTTGCTGAAAACTTTGGGACACAAGGGTAAAAGGATACCCTTGTTAAAAGTACCACATACCTGGTTGAAGGATCTCTCTAAAGATCTTGAAGCTGCTACACCTTGGAGAGGAACCCTAGTTCTTGAGCCTTGAGAGAAGAAGGGAGAAGAAGAAATTTACGGTGGTTATGAGAAGAGTGAGGGGTTAGACTAGGAAAACTCCTTTAATTCATCCCAAAAGAAGCCTAAAAAGACCTAGTTTAAGAGTAAGAAGCATAAAAAATTACAAAAATACCCTGGAAAAAAGTTCTCAAAAATCTATCTGTCTGGTGCTACGGGTCATACCATGACTCGCGGTGGCTTCCTATGGGTCGTGGTATGCCATTCTTTGCTTCTGGGAGGCTTTAAAAGATTGTTGAACCCCTGGTATGAGTTCCTAGTATGAGTCGTACTTTCATACCATGAGTCATACCAAGACTCATGGTAACAGGGCTGGTCCTATCCGCCAAACCTAACAATGCTTTTCTAAACTGGCCATAACTTTTTACTCCAAACTCTAATTGATGTAAGGTTGGATGCGTTGGAAAGAAGACTCAAAGAGATTTGATTTGATATGATGGATCACCCAAAAACAATTCTTATAATAGGAGTTACGATCATTTAAAGTTGTCCCTTATAAGAACTTTCATGAAAAACCCAATCGGTTGGAAGACTCTCAACTCAACTTCATGCTAGAGGTTCCTTATAACCTTAACATGCATCCAATGCACTTCTTACGCCTAAGAATTGATGTTAACCACTTGATTCGTTAAATTCATCAGGTTCGAGTCTATCCACCTACCTTAAATAGTTCCAAACTTAGCTGAAAGTCCAAGGTGTACGACATCTCAACTCACGATTGAAATGACGATTCGTACCATCATCTTACGACTTGTACTGAGTCTTTGTAGATAATGACCCTTCCTTGAAAATTCTTTGAAACTCTTATCTATGATCCTTCACTACGACTCATACCACCCTGATACGGATCGTAGGATCTAGTCGTGGTTTCCTTGCCTCTACCTGCCAAACTCTTTGAATCATACCAAGAAACTTGGTATGACTCGTATTGACTTGGTACGAGTCGTGAGAGCCAGCCATGACTTCTAAATCAGATTTTTTGAGCTCTCTAGAACACACTACAAGTCGTTGTTATGACACGTACAATCCTCCTACGAGTCGTACTTAGGCTCGTTCTAAGGACATTCTTTTTCCAATTTTCTCTATATGATCAACTTCAAATCCAAGGTTTAGTCATAGGGATTTTTGGGGTGTTACAATATCTCCCCCTTGGGATTATTCATCCTCGAATGAAGGCTAAAACTAGGAAAGGAACTAAAATTCCAAAACTGAGGCTGTGAACTGATTTCTGGAGGAGTAAATGAATCCAAATTGATTTAACCACACTAATAGAGCTAGGGCAACTAGAATATACATCAAGGATCTAAATAGAGCTGATGAGTACGGAACTAAACAGAATACTGAGAATGGAGTTAATAGCTGGTAGTAGATTTGAACTAGGAGGGAATAAGAGAGGGTATCAAATGGCCATCATGTCTGCTTCTGCTTCCCATGTGGCTCCCTTAACCAGCTGATTTCTCCATAAAACTTTTACCGAAGCGATTTCTGACGATCAAGGATCTAAACTTGAACCTCTTCGAAAGAGAGACTGCCATTTATCTCCACACTATCCAGTGGCACCATTGAAGTTGGTTATCCAATGTACTTCTTCAGTAGTGACACATGGAATACTGGGTGCACGGTCGCAAATTATGAAGGTAGTTCTAACTCATAGGCAACATTCCCGATACGCCTCAAAATTTTGTAGGGTCCTACATACTTGGGATTGAGTTTGCCTTTCTTCCCAAATCTCATCATCCCTTTCATGGGAGAAATATTTAGATAGACCTAGTCATCAACTGCAAACTCGAATTCTCTTCTCCTCACATCGGCATAAGATTTATGACGACTCTAAGCTATTTTCAATCTTTCTTGAATAAGATGTACTTCCTGCATTGCCTCGTGAATTGAGTCTAGCCCTACCAAGGTAGCTTCACCAACCTTAAACAATCCAATAAGACATCTACACCTCCTACCATATAATGCTTCAAACGGGGCCATCTAAATACTAGAGTGGTAGCTATTGTTGTACGCGCACTCGATAAGAGGCAAGTGATCATCCCAATTTCCATTGAAATCAATAACGCACTCCCTCAGCATATCTTCTAGGGTCTGAATAGTCCTCTCAGCTTGTCCATATGTTTGCGGGTGAAAGGCTGTGTTGAGCTTGACTTGGGTACCTAGTCCTTTCTAGAAAGACTTCCAGAAGTGAGAGGTGAATTAGGTACCTTTATCTGAAATGATAGATAAAGGCACCCCATGAAGTCTGACTAACTCCTGGATATAAAGTCTGGCGTAGTCTTCAGCTGAGTCTATGGTTTTGACTGGGAGGAAGTGAGCTAACTTAGTCATCCGATCCACTATTACCCAAATTGAGTCATGCTGTCGACGAGTCTGATCTTGGGCAAATTTATATGCCCAAGTGATACTCAAATGTGTCATTTCAGCCATGTTTATCGATCAATGTTTATACATTCTCATGTAATTGGTAATAAAATGTGAATTTATACTAACCAACATGATTAGCATTGTTTTACAGGTCAAATGTAATTTCGGGAAGCTAAAATGCATGTTTGAAGATATCGGGGTTGGACTCAGATGCGAGCAAGGGACCAGGCATTGGAAAGTATAAAACAAAGGGGCTCCGCGATGGAGCCGTGTCACGCTGCCATCGCGGAGGCCTTCTGCCTGGATAGGGAATTTTCGCCCAATTTCCAGAGAGGGTACGCGATAGGTCCGTGGCACGGTAGCATGGCTCCGCGTTACACGCCGTGCCATGTTGGGCCTTATTCCCTGGACCCCCAGTTTCTAGTGAAGGTCCGCGTCGGTAGCGTGTCACAGAGGCAGTGCTCCGCAATGCACTCCGTGACACGTTGCTTGTTATTCCGGGAAAAATTCCCACCAGTATAAATAGAACACTTAGGTTCATTTTTCAATATTCTGACTTGGTGGAGCAAGAACGTGGGTTACGGGCAGTTGAGGGGATGAAATTATCAGGGTTTTTCTCTCTTTCATTCTCCTTGAATTCAATTGCTTGTATGTTTAACACTCATTTAACGATGTTTAATCCACAAATGAGTGGCTAATTCATCTTCTTGCTGAGGTTAAGAACACTTGTAATGAAATGTGATATTGATTCTTTGGTTGTTCATCTTTTCTTCCATGGTTGTTCTATTAATTCTTGTTCTTACTGCATTAATGTGTGGCCTACGTTAATGTACATCTAAAAGTCCGGTTTCACTCGAAAGAGCAAGAAATTGGAAAGTTGTGAATTAATAGGATATGATCTTTTCTTGGTTTAGGAAAATTGGGAATTGATTTACCTTCAGGATAAAAATATACCTGAAAGTCGTATTAGTCAATTTAGGAATCGGTTTTGTATGGCTAGAACATGAATTGCATTTAATCACAGAAATGTAGGTGGATGGTTCATGATTCTTAAGTGGGGTTAAATACGAGAGTTTTAATCCCTTGACAATAATTCTTGACTAGCAACCGGAGGAAAAGGCTAACCAAATTATATCGACAATTTATTTCATTACATGTTCGTTTAACCTCAGCATGCTCACATTCATAGTTCAGACTCACATTAGATAATTGTTTAGACTTAGCATAATTATTAGAAATCAAAAATATCAAACTCTTGGTTACACTATTGTATGTATTGTTAGAATTGAAATATAGTACACTTGAGCAGATTGCACTTCATCCCAGTCCCTGTGGGATCGATACTTGGCTTACTTAAGCCAATTTACTACTTGTTCGACCACGTGCACTTGCGTGTAGTTATATACCCATATAACGCGAACCGAACAAGTTTTTGGCACCGTTTCCGGGGACTGGCAATTGGTGAATTTGTTTTAAGTGTTAATTTACTATATTTTTATTTTCTTAGTGTTGAAAACTTGGTCTTAGCCTGTATTTTGCAGATTTAATTTCTGTTGAACACTGGCAAGAGACAAGGAGCTGGTGGACTCGAATTTGGAGCCAGAAAGATTATTTCATCGACAGCGGAGAGAAGCTCTAGAAAGAAAGCTGCAGTTGCTCAGACAGACAATCATGGAGCAACAACAGAATCCACCGGTAGTACGGGCAGTGATAGTGCCCGAAGAAGTAGTAGCTCGGCCGGTTCGCGAGGTGGCAATCCCACATGCTAATAATGTCACATCTAGCATCCGCAAACCTGAGCCAGGAGGGAGGTTTGAACTTAATCAGAACATGGTGCAATTGCTGCACACGAGCGGGCAGTTTACAGGTCTCCCTCATGAAGATCCACAGCAGCATCTCCAAAATGTTTTGGCGATAAGTGACACTTATATCCCCGCTGGAGTGTCATCAGATTATGTCCGGGTTACATTGTTCCCATTCTCACTATTGGGAGAAGCCAAGAGGTGGTTGAAGGCTGAGCCACCTAATTCTATTTCTACGTGGGATGATCTTGCAAAGAAGTTCTTGATATGATTTTTCCCTCTGGTAAAACAGCAAGACTTAGAAGTCAGATTCTAAGTTTCAAACAGAGAGAGGGAGAGAATCTACATCAAGCTTGGGAAAGATTCAAGTCCATGTTGCGGGATTGTCCTCATCATCATCAATCCAATGATGTGTTGGTGCACAATTTTATAGAGGGTTTGGAACCCCATACAAAAATATTGCTAGACTCAGCAGCTGGGGGACAAGTGCTGGAGAAAACTTATGAGGAGCTGTATACCTTGTTGAACCGTATTTTGCAGGGCAATCCGGAATGGAATGCTGATTCGTCAAGAGGCGGGACAAGGATGGCAGCAGGAGTTCTAGAAGCGGATGGGTTTACAACTATTGCTGCACAGATAGCTTCTCTACAGAATCAACTCAACACCCACTTCAGTAACATGACAATGAACCAACCTCAAGCCCCAGTTAATGCAGTGCAGCAGATTTGGTGTGAAGTGTGCGGAAGAAGTGAGCACTCAGCTGAGCGTTGTGGAGCAAATCCTGACTCAGTGAACTTTGTGGGAAATGTACAAAGGAACAACCACCAACAGTATGGCAACAACTACAATTCCAATTGGAGGAATCACCCAAATTTCTCCTGGGGTAGCAACAACCATCAGGGGCAGAGTTCAAGTCAGGGTGTACAAAGGAACCAAGGAGGGCAGCAGAATTATCAAGCACAATTCAGAAACAACAATGCACCTCCTCCGCCACCATCACCCAGCATTGAGGAGATGTTCAAGACTATGATAGCTAATCAAGCTCAATTGCAGGCTGACTATGTGAAACTGGCAGCCGAGGTGAAAAACAACCAGTTAGCTACCAAGGCACTTGAATATCAATTTGGGCAATTTGATGGAGCCCAAAACACCAGACCTAGAGGAGGACTTCCGAGCGACCAGATCCCAACCCCAAGCAGGTGAATACAGTGACAACAAGGAGTGGTTTGCAGCTGAAAGAGGTGGAACCAGAAAGACCACCTCAACAATCGGGAGCAGCAGAAGTCGAGAGCGAGCAAAGTCATAAGAGGGGGAAGACTAAGGAAGCAGAATCAGAAAGACCACCACCCCCGTTCCCTCAATGATTAAAGAAACACAAGGAGGAGGCGTGTTTCAAGAAATTCATGGAGGTGCTAAAACAGGTACATATTAACTTACCTCTTGTTGATGTTTTGCAGGGAGTGCCGAAATATGGTAAGTATATAAAGGACATCATGGCAAACAAAAGTCGGTTGACTGAGTATGGTACGGTGGCTCTCACGGAGGAGTGCACTTCCCAGATACAAAACAGACTGCCCACAAAGCTCAAAGATCCAGGGAGCTTTACTATACAAATCACTATTGGGCAGAGTATCCGAGCTCGTGGGTTATGTGATCTGGGAGCGAGCATTAATTTGATGCCGTCATCGGTATTCAAAAAGTTGGGTCTAGGGAGTCCTAGACCCACAACAGTGATCTTGCAATTGGCAGATCGGTCCTTAGCCAGACCTGATGGCATTGTGGAGGACGTTCTGGTGCAAGTTGGCTCCTTGATCTTCCCGGTAGATTTTGTCGTGCTGGATTTTGAACCAGACGCGGAAGTCCCATTTATTTTGGGACGTCCTTTCTTGGCGACCGGGAAAGCGCTGATTGATGTAGCTGCGGGGCAGCTAACAATGCGAGCACACAACAAGATTGAGGTATTTGATGTGTTTAAAGCCATGAAGCTGGCAGCAATACATGAGGAGCTTTCAGCAATAAGTGTGGTTGAACCGGAAGAAATTCATCAGATTGTTGAATCTCAAGACCTACTGGAAAGAGTGTTGATGCACTCCGATCATTTTAGAGATAAAGACGCCTATGAGGTGGTCCAAATGTTGAATGAGGCACAAGGGCATCCGCGGAAACAGGAATTTCAATCATTGATGAGGTCCCTAGAACCGTTGCTGAAACCATCCATTGAGGAGGCACCAAAGCTGGAATTGAAAGAATTGCCTCCCCATTTAAAATATGTCTTTTTGGGGGAAAATGAAACGTTACTAGTCATCATCTCTGCAGAATTGACAGAGGCACAGGAGAAAGAAGCTTTGGGTGTCCTCAGAAAAAGGAAGAAAGCAATGGGTTGGCAAATGTCAGATATTCAGGGTATAAATCCAGCTTTTTGCACACACAGGATTTTCATGGAGACAGGAGAGAAACCAACCGTTCAGCCGCAACGAAGGTTAAATCCAGCAATGAAGGATGTGGTGAGGAAAGAAATAATCAAGTGGCTTGATGCAGGTGTGATCTACCCGATTTCAGACAGCGAATGGATCAGCCCCGTTCAGTGCGTTCCAATGAAAGGAGGGATGACCGTGGTCATCAATGAGGAAAATGAGTTGATTCCTACACGAACCGTCACAGGCTGGCGGATTTGCATGGATTACAGGAAGCTTAATGAGGCCACAAGGAAAGATCATTACCCTATCCCATTCATTGATTAAATATTGGATAGGTTGGTTGGACAGGAATATTATTGTTTTCTTGATGGGTACTCTGGTTATAACCAAATAGCCATAGCCCCAGAGGACCAAGAAAAGACTACTTTTACCTGTCCTTATGGGACATATGCTTTCAGGCGAATGCCATTTGGGTTATGCAATGCACCTGCCACATTCCAGAGATGCATGATGGCTATTTTCCACGACATGGTGGAGGATTTTATTGAGGTATTTGTGGATGATTTTTCTGTTTTCGGTAATTCGTTTGCTATTTGTTTTCAGAATCTTGACAGGGTGCTGGCTCGTTGTGAGGAATCCAACCTTGTATTGAACTGGGAGAAATGTCACTTCTTAGTCAAGGAGGGTATTGTCCTTTGCCACAAAGTGTCTAAAAAGGGGTTGGAAGTCGATCGTGCTAAGATTGAGGTTATTGAGAAGCTGCCACCACCTGTGTCAGTGAAAGGTGTTTGTAGTTTTCTTGGGCATGCAGGATTCTACTGACGTTTCATCAAAAACTTTTCCAAAATTTCTAGACCACTATGCAGAATGCTAGAAAAAGAGGTAAAGTTTGAGTTAAATGATGAGTGTGTGGAAGCATTCGAGGAATTGAAGTAGAAATTGATAGAAGCACCTATCCTGACTTCTCCGGATTGGGAACAACCATTTGAGTTGATGTGTGATGCCAGTGATGTGGCTGTGGGAGCTGTATTGGGGCAAAGGAAAAATAAAATATTTCATTCTATTTATTATGCAAGCAAAATGCTGAATACGACCCAAAGCAATTACACAGTCACAGAGAAAGAAATGCTAGCGTTGGTGTTTGCATTTGACAAATTCAGGTCCTATTTGGTGGGTTCAAAAGTAGTGGTGTACACTGATCATGCAGCGATTCGGTGCCTATTTAACAAGAAGGATGCTAAGCCCAGACTAATCAGATGGATCCTATTGTTGCAAGAGTTCGATCTTGAGATCAAGGACAGAAAGGGGAGCGAGAATCAGGTGGCATATCACTTATCGTGATTGGAGAGCCGTTCGCATGTGATGGAAAGTGACACCATCAATGAGGAGTTCCCGGATGAGCAACTCTTGGCAGTAGAGGAAGCTGAAGTTCCTTGGTACGTAGATATAGTCAATTTTCTAGTGAGTGGAGTCTACCCACCTGAGGCAACAGACCAACATAGAAGGAAATTGAGGCATGATTGCCGACATTTTGTTTAGGATGAACCATACTTATTTAAATAGGGACCGGATCAGGTGATGAGAAGATGCATCCCGGAGAGTCAGATTGCAGAGGTGTTGAGGAGCTGTCACTCTTCGTTGTATGGGGGTCACCATGGAGGCGAGCGAACAGCAGACAAGGTTCTACAGTCAGGATTCTTTTGGCCTACACTGTTCAGAGACTCTATGGCATACGTCAAAATGTGTGACAGATGTCAGCGTACAGGAACAATTGGTAGAAGACAAGAGATGCCGCTGCAGAATATACTAGAAGGAGACCTTTGATGTATGGGGCATTGATTTTATGGGCCCGTTCTGACCGTCATTTGGTAATAGTTACATCTTGGTGGCTGTAGACTATGTATCAAGATGGGTGGAAGCAATAGCTTTCCCCAGGAATGACAACAAGGTAGTAACGAAGTTTGTGAAAAAACACATTCTCACCAGGTTTGGGACACCCCGAGCCATTATCAGCGATGGAGGGGCCCATTTTGTCAATGCAAGTTTCAAGAAACTACTAGCCAAGTATGGGGTGCGCCATAAAGTGGCAACAACATACCACCCCCAAACTAGTGGGCAAGTAGAGGTGTCAAATAGAGAAGTGAAGCAGATTCTCCAGAAAACAGTAAACACACAACGGAATGATTGGTCAATCAAACTTGATGATGCGTTGTGGGCGTACAGAACTGCTTACAAGACACCGATAGGAACCTCACCATACCGATTGGTCTATGGGAAAGAATGTCATCTACCTGTGGAGCTAGAGCACCGAGCCTTTTGAGCCGTGAGGAAATTAAATATGGACTTGGAGCTGGGGGGCAAGAAGAGATTAATGCAACTCAGTGAACTCGAAGAGTTCCGCTGGCATGCTTATGAGAGCGCTAAGTACTATAAGGAAAGAACAAGAAGGTGGCATGACAAGCATGTGCTGCACCGCATTTTTGAACCAGGACAGAAGGTATTGCTTTTCAATTCAAGGTTGAAGTTGTTTCCGGGAAAGCTGAGGTCCAAATGGTAGGGGCCATTTGAAGTGGTGAGAATGACCCCACATGGAGCAGTAGAGTTATGGTAAGAAGATCGGAGTGCCACGTTCTTAGTCAATGGACAGAGGTGTAAGCACTACTGGGGGAGGACGGTTTTCGAGAGAAAATATCCATCACCCTAGAGGAAAACTGAGCTGAATGACGTCGAGCCGAGACGATAAACCAGGCGTTGCACAAGAGGCAACCCGTGAAAAAGTTTTTCTTTGTAAATTGTGAATAGATTTTTCTTTTTCTTTTTCATGTTTAACAACAAAATTTTTAGTTTTGTTTTATTTTTATTTTGAGTGAAACCTATAATTCTAACCAATTTCTTTGAGTAGAATGAATTTCAGGTCGAACGGAGGGAAATTATGCAAGGAATTGCAAAGGAAAATTTGAGGTATGAAAATCAATAAAAAGTGGCAAAACAGTGAGCTAGGGCGATAGCTCCGTGTCACGGAGGAGGACCTCCGCGTAACCCTCCGTGACACGTTGAGGTATAAATCCAGAATTTGAAAAAATTCCAGAGTACCCTCGCAACAGCTCCGTGTCACGGAGGCAGTGCTCCACGATGCACTCTGTGACACGTTGCTACGTAAATCGCGATGGGTCACACCGGGTCACCGGGTGACCCGCGTGATTTTTCCACTTTTAAACCCCGATTCCCCCTCAATTTTTCCTTATTTCTCTCACACACTCTGCGACCAAACCCCCTAAAACCCCTCCCCCTTCAACGTGACATGGAATAGGCCAAGAAATTCATCGCGTTTCCTTCACTTCTTCAATCTCAAGGTATGTTCGTCGATTCCATCTCATTTCTTATCGATTTTCTTCGATATTGAGCATGTGATATGAGATAAGTTCGCCCTAAGTAGAAATTAAACGTAAATTCAATTGAATTAGTGTTGATGGATGTTCGGAAGATCATTGTGATTGCTTGAACTCGTTAATTGCACAATTTAATCGAATTTTGTTGATACAATCATATTTAGGGCTTGTTTTTGAATTTGAAGTGGAAAAATGTAATGAACTCGTGAAATTCATGCCGGGTTGTACTTGTTGAGTGAGATGAGTCGATGTGCTAATTGTTTGAGTGTTAAAAGAACGACGGATTCTCGGGTTAGGGAAATATTGAAATTTGCAAGAATTGGGTGAATTGTATAGGTTCGTGTAGATAAATTCTTGTTGTTTCGTTTCTTTGTTTTTCCTTGCTAAGTGCGATGGGATAAAAAGTGATTGATGGTAATGACGGTGGTTAGCGGTACGAAGTCTGAGTAGTACATAGAATATATACCGTCGAATTCTTCGTATGTACTAAGTATGTTTGTACAGTTGGTTGTTTATGTGTGTAAATAAAGATGATCTTGCCGGAATGTTGTAAATTTTGCTAAGGACTAAGTGTGGGGTAGCCTAGCTTAACCCGAACTTAGTCGAAGTTAATATTCATTGGCTTAATATTGATCTTGTCTATTTGGGTTGACAGGTAAGATGGCAAGCAGGCAAGAAAAAGGGAAAGGCGCATGAACATCTGGCGCCGGAAGAAAGCGAATCAGACTGGGCACAGTAGTCCCAGCAGCACCAGCGGTTCCACGCGGCCAACGCCGCCAATACGGAACCAGATGGGTGACAGATGAGGGGAAGAAGTGGTACGCAAAGCACAAAGAAAACAAGTACTTCCCCGAGGAACACATCGCACAGGAACCATTGGCACAGAAGTTCCCTAGGATTGTCCACCGGATCGAGGCAACTGGGCTCAACTTCATCTTTGAAGAGCCCAAGGAATGCAACTTGCACCTGATTCGGGAATTCTATGCCAATTGGAACCCGACTCTAAGAATTCACACCATAAAAATCAGAGGCAAATAGTCACATTTGAGCCCCACCACCTCAATGCTATCATAGGAGCGTGGGACACAGACGCCCACGTGCTTCAATAGTTGAACATCACTCCACCGTATGCGGACATCAAACGCACATTGTGTGGGACCCGATCGACAGCTAGATGGAGCAGGCACAAGGAGAGGGGCTACCATCAGAATTTTCCCTATTCACAGATGAACAGGGAAGCCAGAATATGGCTTAAGATTGTCTGTTCCTGCCTAATCTCAGGGGTACATATGACAGATGTAACCCGGGATCATGTATGCCTGGTGTACGCCCTGATGAACAGGATGGAGATCAACGGGGGGGCGGTGATTATCTCCGTCATAAAGAGAGCCCGATTGCATCAGGGGCACAGATACGGATTTGGTGGGCTACTCACCACCTTCCTGAGGGGCATAGATGTCAAGGAGAGAGGCCCTTGACTATATCCCGCAGATGGAGTGGCGGGCTTTAGATGTCACTAAAACTAAGGCACCCAACACCACCCACAGGCCAGTGCTTACACTTGGCGAGCGATATGCTCGTGATGATCAGTATATGGCTCGCATGTATGGGATGCAAATGCTCCAGCTGAGGATAGGCGGGAGGCCGGCAACAGAGGAGGAGCTATGGCAGCTCGAGCTAGACTACCCTTTTGGCGAAAATGCCAGGGCTCTATGCCGAGTGGGGCCAGCATTTGTAGAGCCCACGGATGATGATGTCCCCACAGACGAGGAGACACGTTGGGAGGACTCCGATGTGGAGTCCGATGATGACGACGGGGGTGATTCAGACATGGGAGATGAAGCAGTAGCACCTGATGAAGAAGTGGAGTACTTTGATTGATCAGGGAGTTCCACCACCCGATTTTTGTGGTATTTTAATTTTTGTGAACACTGGGGACAGTGTTCGAGCTATGTGTGGGGTGGGAGTAGTTAGGTGCTAGGTGTGCTGTTATGTATGTATGTTCTAATCTGTTGTTGTGCCCGTGAACAAATTTTTCTGACCCTGTGATTTGTGATTGTAAGTTGTTGTTCTGTATTGCAAATATATGTGAACCTGTTGTGTGTTGCTGAATGTTGCTAGCTGATTTTGTACATATTTTTGTTATCGAATTGATTGATATTTTTGTTAATCGAAATGATCGATATTTTTAAAATTTTTTCAATTCTAGGGTTTCTCGGCGTTTGTTTTCGATTCTTTTACCGAGGATGGTCCCATTGAACCGAAGTCCTAGTTAGTGACCGTTCCCTATGATGGATGGATGACGACCGTCTTAAGGGAAATGTAGTCGTTAGGAGTAGGTTTTTCAGTTATTTTTCAGTTGTTTTTCTTTCTTTTGGGTTGCATCCCAAAAGCTGTAGTTACTTTATGGTTGCGGAATTATGGTTGTGTGTCGTACATGATATTTGAAATGCAAAGGTGAATCGTATGAAAGCATGCAACTTTGTAAATATGTTGAGATACCTAGGCCATAGAGTTCGATTTAGTATGATTGAGGCTTAATGTTTGAATTCCTGTAATTAGCTGATTGAAGAGTCTGTGAATACATCTTGAATTGAGCATGTGCAATAAGTGTGAAGTGAGGTTTTGTTATTCCATGCTATTGTGAAGTGTCTAGAACTTGCCTGGTGTGTGTACAAAACGAAATGAAGGAGGTGTATTGTAGGAAAGGATGTAGGCATTTCTTTGTTTTAACCGAAAGTTTCTATTTTTCATTTATCATACCCGCCTGGATTGTGTACCCTAGTCAGCCCGTTGAGCCTCTAGCCAATTAATTTTTTCTTTCATCAAAAAGTGTAAACTGAGCTTAATCCCTTCTTTTCATTAGCCGTAAGTTTGATCCAAAACTCTTAAGCGCTTAAGAAGAGAAAATCATTTTCCCAAAGTGTCAAAGAGTGAGAATGGTGAAAATAAAAGAAAAGTCGAGTGATGGAGGAAAAGAAAAGGTTGAAGGTGCACTTTTTATAAATAAACTATAATGAAGGTGCATGAATAATCTTTGTTGTTGTGTCAAGTGTGCTTAATAAGATGGGCCAAACTAAAGAAATACTTCAAGAATGGGAGGATGAAGAAAGAAACGATGTTCATGAGTTTGATGGGATGTGTTGAAAAAGCGCTTAAGGATGCTAGTGGCTATTATGGGTTAGCCCAATACTTACTAGTTCCGTAGCTTCCATTACAACCCGTTAAAGTCCTACGTGATCTTACATCACACTTCTTTATATTAGTGGAGTAGTACACTAAAGGCAAGCTTATGGGTCATGACATGATTGCTCGGTGCTTTGGTAGGGGTTAAAAACCGACACGCAAGTGCACATGGTCAAACAAGTAGTAAGTGGCTTAAGTAAGCCAAGTATCGATCCAAGGAGACTCTGGATAAGTGAAAATTTTCTTAAGTATACTATATTCTATCTCACTTCTAAATATGCTGACAACAACGTAACTAACAATTGTAAAGTTTGTTTTATAAATTATATACTAAAACTCCTAACAATTATCTACTTTGAATTTAAACTATGGATATGAGCATGCCAAGGTTAAGAACATGTAATGAACTTGATTATAATCATAAATTGGTTAATCCCTTCTTCCAGTTGCTAGCCAAGAACATTAGCCAAGAGATTAAAACTCTCGTATTTAATCTCACTTAAGAATCATAAACCATCCGTGTACATTTCTGTGATCAAATGCAATTCATGACCTAGCAATACAATTCCGGTTCCTAAATTGACTAATACGGCTTTCAAGTATATTTCTATCAGGAAAGCACATCAAAACTCAATTTTCCCAAATCAAGTTAAGAACAATACCCTATTAATTCACAACTTTCCAATTTCATGCTCTCTCGAGTGAAATCAGACTTTTTAGATGTACATTAATGTCGTCCACACACCAATGCAGTAGAAACAAGAATTAATAGAACAACATGGAAGAAGAATATGAAAAACCATATAATTTAATAATCAAAATTCATCACAAATGTTCATAACCTCAACAAGGAAGAGAATTAGCCACTCATTTGTGGATTAATCATCCTCAAACAAGTGTTAATCATACAAACAATTGAGTTAAAGAAGAAAGAAAGAGAGAAAAAACCCTGAACTTTTCGTCCCTCAACTGCCTGTAACCCACGTCCTTGCTCCACCAAGTCTGAATTATGAAAAATAAGCATAAGTGTTCTATTTATACTAATGGGAATTTTTCCCGGAATAACAAGCAACGTGTCACGGAGTGCATCGCGGAGCACTGCCTCCGTGACACGGTGTGGACGCGGACCCTCACTGGAAATTTGGGGTCCGGGAATAAAGCTTCAACGTGGCACGGCGTGCAACGCGGAGGTTTGCCACCGTGCAACGGAGCTGTCCCGAGGCTCCACTGGAATTTGACTAATTATTCACCCTCTAGGCAGAATGCCTCCGCGATGGTAGCGTGATACGGCTCCATCGCGGAGCCCCTTTAATTGGTGCAGTCCAATGCCTTTTCCGTGATCGAATCCAAGTACAATTCCGATATTGTTCCAACATGCATTTTAGCTCCTCGAAATCACATTTTACCTACAAAACAATGCTAATCATGTTGGTTAGTATAAATTCACATTTTATTACCAATTACATGAAAATGTATACACATTGCACGATAAACAAGGCGAAAATGATACGTTTGAGTATCACTTGGGCATATAAATCTGCCCAAGATCAATGATGCATGTGAATTCTTTTGGGAGAGAGAGCGAAATTGTGTTTATATGCCCCTGCTTGAAATTTTGTGAATTCATATAATCAAAAAGGGAAAAATTCTCTTGTGTTGTGAGGGCACATGCTTGATGAGAGATTAACTTTCGTGTCGTATGTCTTGATCAGCTGATTTGCATGAGTTTTCCAATATCGAGAGTCGACTCTTAAGTCTAGGAGGTCTTGATGTATTGAAGGTCATTGCATTGATATGACCATGCATGTTTTCTTGATGATTTGCTGTATTGAATAATCGGTATGACCGTAACCTAAATTGTCAAACCAAAGTAGCGAGGGTGGGATGTAAATTGCATGAGGTGTAAGATTGTTGTTCGAGGACGAACAAGGATTTAAGTGTGGGGTAAGTGATCTTGGGCAAATTTATATGCCCAAGTGATACTCAAATTTGTCATTTCAGCCTTGTTTATCTATCAATGTTTATACATTCTCATGTAATTGGTAATAAAATGTGAATTTATACTAACCAACATGATTAGCATTGTTTTGCAGGTAAAATGTAATTTTGGGAAGCTAAAATGCATGTTGGAAGATATCAGGGTTGGACTCGGATGCGAGCAAGGGACAAGGCATTGGAAAGCATAAAATAAAGGGGCTCCGAGATGGAGCCGTGTCACGCTGCCATCGTGGAGGCCTTCTGCCTGGATAGGGAATTTTTGCCCAATCTCCAGAGAGGGTACACGATAGGTCCGTGACACGGTAGCATGGCTCCGCGTTGCACGCCGTGCCACGTTGGGCCTTATTCCCTGGACCCCCAGTTTCTAGTAAAGGTCCGCGTCGGTAGCGTGTCACGGAGGCAGTACTCCGCGATGCACTCCGTGACACGTTGCTTGTTATTCCGGGAAAAATTCCCACCAGTATAAATAGAACACTTAGGTTCATTTTTCAATATTCTGACTTGGTGGAGCAAGAACGTGGGTTACAGGCAGTTGAGGGGACGAAATTATCAGGGTTTTTCTCTCTTTCCTTCTCCTTGAATTCAATTGCTTGTATGTTTAACACTCATTTAACGATGTTTAATCCACAAATAAGTGGCTAATTCATCTTCTTGCTGAGGTTAAGAACACTTGTAATGAAATGTGATTATTGATTCTTTGGTTTTTCATCTTTTCTTCCATGGTTGTTCTATTAATTCTTGTTCTTACTGCATTAATGTGTGGCCTACGTTAATACATCTAAAAAGTTCGATTTCACTCAAAAGAGCAAGAAATTGGAAAGTTGTGAATTAATAGGATATGATCTTTTCTTGGTTTAGGAAAATTGAGAATTGATTTACCTTCAGGATAGAAATATACCTGAAAGTCGTATTAGTCAATTTAGGAATCGGTTTTGTATGGCTAGAACATGAATTGCATTTAATCACAGAAATGTAGGTGGATGGTTCATGATTCTTAAGTGGGGTTAAATACGAGAGTTTTAATCCCTTGACAATAATTCTTGACTAACAACCGGAGGAAAAGGCTAACCAAATTATATCGACAATTAATTTCATTACATGTTCGTTTAACCTCAGCATGCTCACATTCATAGTTTAGACTCACATTAGATAATTGTTTAGACTTAGCATAATTATTAGAAATCAAAAATATCAAACTCTTGGTTACACTATTGTCTGCATTGTTAGAATTGAAATATAGTACACTTGAGCAGATTGCACTTCATCCCAGTCCCTGTGGGATCGATACTTGGCTTACTTAAGCCACTTTACTACTTGTTCGACCACGTGCACTTGTGTGTAGTTATATACCCATATAACGCGAACCGAACAGAGTCCGAGGTAGACCCATAATGAATTCCATGTTTACTTCTTCCCACTTCCATGTGGATATGCTGATGTCTTGAGTCATACCTCTTGGTCTCTGGTGCTCCACTTTAACTTGCTGGCAGTTCAAGCACTTGGCTACAAATTCTACAATATCTATTTTCATGATGCTCCACCAGTAGATATCCCGTAAATCATGGTACATTTTAGTAGCACTAGGGTGAATGGAGTATTTTGAATTGTGTGCTTCAGCTAGTATCTGTTGTCACAACTCACCAACATCTGGTACACACAACCTGCCCTGGTAATGGAGCACCCCATCTCCCCCTTGGGAGAAAGCTTCTATTTCTTTTCTGAGAACTACTCCCTTAAGCTTAAGTAAGATGGGGTCCTCATCCTATCTGGACTTGACTTCCACAACCAATGAAGAATATGACCCACTCTGCACTACTACTCCACCCTCAGCTGACTCCACTAATTGTACCCGCAACCGGGCTAGCCAGTGGATATCCCTCACCATTTCGTTCTTGCTCCCTTCAACATGAGCTACGCTCCCCATAGACAATATACTTAGGGCATCATCCACCATATTTGCTTTACTCGGGTGATACAGCATACTCATGTCGTAGTCTTTTAATAGATCTAACCACCTTCTCTGTCAAAGATTTAGGTCCTTCTGACTTAACACATATTGAAGGCTCTTGTGATCCATAAATACATCCACGTGAGCCCCATATAGGTAATGTCTCCATATTTTTAGCGCAAACACCACCGCTGCCAACTCCAAGGCATAAGTTGGGTAGTTTTTCTCATGAACTTTGAGCTGTCTGGAGGCGTTGGTTCTCACCTTGCCCCCACTGCATTAGAACGCATCCGAGTCCAACTCTGGAAGCATCACAATAGAAAACCAACCCATATGTTCCTTCTGGCAGGGTCAAAACTAGAGCGGTAGTGAGTCGAGTCTTCAACTCTTGGAAACTCTTCTCACACTCATTCGACCACTGAAATTTCACTTTCTTCTGAGTTAACTTAGTCAGAGGAGATGCTATAGAGGAGAAACCTTCCATAAATCATCGGTAATAATCAGCTAAGCCCAGGAAACTCTTGATTTTAGTATGAGAGGTAGGTCTGGGCCAATCTTTCACTGCTTCTATCTTGTGAGGATCAACCTGAATTCCTTTGCTTGAGACCGCATGACCTAAGAAAGTCACGGACTTTAGACAGAATTCGCACTTGTTGAACTTGGCGAACAACTAGCGGTCCCTGAGTGTCTGTAATGCTAATCTTAGGTGATTGGCATTCTCTTCCTCATTTCTGGAATATACCAGAATGTCATTGATAAATACAATGACGAACATATCTAGATATGGCTTGAAGACTCTATTCATCAAACTCATGAAGGTTGTTGGGCCATTTGTTAGCCCGAAAGACATCACCATAAACTCGTAGTGACCATATCAAGTTCTGAATGCTATTTTTGATGTCACACTCTCTGACCCTTAGCTGATGATATCCTAACCTAAGATCGATTTTAGAAAAACAACTGGCTCCCTGAAGTTCGTCAAACAGGTCGTCAATTATAGGTAGGGGATACCTATTCTTGACTGTGACTTTGTTCAACTAAAGGTAATCTATGCACATTCGGAGGGTGCCATCTTTCTTATGGACGAATAATACTGGGGCCCCTCAGGGAGAGATGCTGGGTCTGATAAAACCCTTTTCAAGAAAATCCTTTAACTGTTCCTTCAACTCCTTAAGCTCAGATGGAGCCATTTTGTAAGGAGGGATGGACATGGGTTGAGTATCTGAGAGGAGGTCTATACCGACGTCTATTTCCCGTTCAGGGGGGACTCCGAGAAGATCCTTAGAAAATACATTTGGGAACTCACTAACTACTGGAACTGACTGGATAGTTGGGGTCTTAGAGTTAGAATCCTTGACCCAAACTAGATGATAGATAAATCCCTTAGAGATGAGTTTCTAGGCCTTAAGGTAGGAAATAAACCTACCCTTAGGAGCTGAATTGCTGCTCGTCCACTCTAACACAGGTTCATTTGGAAATTGAAACTTGACAACTCTAGTTCTGCAATCAACAGAGGCATAGCAGGAGTGTAGCCAATCCATGCCAAGGATAAGGTCAAAATTGACCATGTCCAACTCTATGAGATCAGCTGGAATAACTTTATTCAGGACTGAGATTGAATAGTTTTTATACACCCGACTGGCTCTAACTGACTCGCCAACTGGGGTGGAGATTGAGAATGATTCTGAGAAGACCTCTAGACTGATACTGAATTGAACTGCTACATAGGGAGTAACGAACGAAAGGGTGGCTCCTAGATCTATAAGGGCATACACATCTAGATGGAAGAGGCGTAACATACCCAAGACTACATCAAGTGAGCTCTCCTGGTCCTAATGAGAAGACAATGCATAAAAATGGTTTTGGCACTAACCATCATTCATACCTAATGCGTTTGCCTACTGAGCTGGTCGGCCTGCTGGAGCTGAGGATGTGGTGGATTCTGCTCTACCCCGTCCTGCTGACGAGCAATCTTTTAGCCGATGACCAAGCTATCCACAACCAAAATAGCCCTCTCGACCCTGAAGACACTCTCCTGGGTGGTTCTTGCCACACTTAGTGCAAGTTGGATATCTGTTGCTGGCATCGTAACTCTGGGACTGAGAGCCGGATGCTCCACCCTTCCAATCCTGGCGGGACCAAATGGTTGGGGCGCTGGCTGAGCTGGGTGCTAGGGCTCTCTGCTGCTATTGCTGCTGCTGCTTCTGTGGTTGGCTACTGCCTCTAGACCTCTCATGGCCTTAATATGACTAGCCAATCCTTGCCCATTTGTTCTTTCGCTCCATATCCTTCAGCTTTTCGGCCTCAATCTGCTAAGCATAGACAATCAAGCTGGAAAGATCCATTTCTTTAATCAACATCGTTGTACTGCACTCCTTGAGGACCAGATTTGACACTCCATTTACAAACATCAACATGCAAGCCCTTGGATCGGCTACCATCTCTAGAGCATACTTAGACAGCCTAGTAAACTCTAGAGCATACTCCTCCATGGTTCTGTTTCCCTGTCACAAATTCATAAATTCTGCTATCTTTGCCTCCCTCAGCTCCCGAGGAAAAAATCTATCCAAGAAAGCTATGTGGAACTCCTCCCACTCTACTAGTCCTGCACCTGTTGGCCGCCCCTCTTTCCATTGGTCATACCAGATCTAGGCTACCCCTTTTAGCTGGTAGGCGTCCAGATCGACATTCTCAGAGGAGCTAACACCCATAATGCGGGTAATCTTCTTGATCTCAATCGACATTCTCAAAGGAGCTAACACCCATAATGTGGGTAATCTTATTAATCTCATCCATGAACTCTCGGGGATCCTCCCCTACTTTGGATCCCTTAAATGATGAAGGGTTCATACGGGTGAAGCCCCGCATCTTCGCAGTTGCTGCAGACCCATTCGTGGCTACCGGAACCACCTGCTGGTTCACCTGGTTGGTGACTATTTGCGCCGGTAGTTGAATGGCCGCCCTGAGGTTGTAGATACCAAATCATTTTGAGGAGCTACCGGGGCTGGTGGGGCAGGTCTGTTGGCGTTACCGGCCCTTCTTCCATTACCGCGTCTGGGAGGCATGGTTCACTGAAATGAAATAGAGCACGAGTTAGAAGGATGTTTCTGGAACTGAACTTTAACGCATGATAAATAATATGAACAAAAGAGAGTTTTCCTAATAACATCTCGTAGCCCCTCGTCATGAGTGTCGCGTTCTTCATACCCATGAAAAGGACTCCACTAGATGCAACTTTTAGACACTCCGAGGATACTCTAAACCTAGTGCTCTGAGACCAAGTTTGTCACACCCCGAGTCTACACCTTGGACGGAACATGGTACTTGAAGTCACGAGTGACCCTATGTTAACCCGTGGTTGATCATACACAGGTATCCTGAGTAAAACAAATATAGAGGAAGCTTTGAAATTATAATATAAAAGCATTTATGAAAATAAAATTGAAGACATAAAGTTTAAATCATCTGAAGTCTGAAACAAATTCTATGTCTGAAAGCCCTCTAACTGATGAGTGGATGGGACAAGTCCCCAGCTAACTCTAAGTCTAGCTAAAAATAATGAACTAACTAAAGAAATCAAATAAGGCCCTCGAGTGATGAGGACTCACACTTCAACTGCTGAGGAGAAGGATCTGAACCGCGGCGACTAACGGTGTTGAGTCTGAGAACCTGCAGTTGTATCATGAAATGATAAAGCATAAAAGTATCCATTAGTACTTTGAATGTACTGAGTAAGTAGGATAAAACATAACTGAATATAATGCCTGAACTGATATGACATGCAATGACCAATAAGTAAACTTAAGTAAACTACTGAAGTAAACTGAGGTGGTCAAAATGACCCTGTCTGATAGTCAAGGCATGTGCTAAGTCTGAGAGTACTGAGTCTGAGATACTGAACTGAACTGAGCCAAACTGATAGAACTAGAACTGAACTGAGCTGCTTATTTTGAAACTGGACTGTACTAACTAGTGGGAGAGTCTATAATCAATATATAACCACGAGAGCTAGACGTGGAGTCCGATGTATACACCCTACCAGTAGGACCCAATATACCTTGCCAATGTATAAAGGCATGAAATGAATGATCACAAAAGTCTAGGGCCAATCAGGACAACCAGTACTGCAACCTACGCTGGCAATGTAGTTTTTGGAACCAGGGTACGCTGGAACCCCGGCTTGCTCGGTGCTAAGTCCTACTCCCACTGGATAACCTAAACTGAACTACTAGGCTGATAGCTTGAAATTGGGGTCCAAGACTAGTCAGAGACATATAACTGAAAGTACCCTGAGAGTCTTGTCGGACCAGATTCTAAAACTGGGTTATAGACTGGTCAGAGTTGCTTATCTGGAAGTGTCGTAACCGTTTGAGAACAAAATGTAAATTGAACTGGGGTCCTGAGGCTAGTCAGAGCTATATATTTATAATATCATGACTGCCTAATGGACCAATAAACTAGATTCTGAGTCTGATTCTGATAACTGGGAGGCGCCACTGCACCTCTAGAAAAGACTGAAGTCAAACTGATAAGCTGACATTTCTGTAAAACTCTAAGTGTTCTGAGTGTTGACTGAGACTCTAAAACTGAATATACCAAGATATTAACTTCTATTCAACTATCTATTCTAACCATTAGTAAATCGAGTAACAATTACCATATCCACATAGCCTTTCTATTTGAGTCTAAATCATGCAAGTTTTACCCGAATTTATGATCCAGATCAAGACTAAGGAAAGCAAACTGAATCAATAGAATTAGAGCATGAATTTCAATTAGAAAATACTCATGTAAACTAAAGAAAATAATAGAATTTAAAGAATTCTTTAATAGCTGAAAATACTATCATACGCATGTAAGAATTTTAGTCATGGTAGTTTAACACTATTGAGGAAGTGGAGAAATTTCACAGTCAAAGAAAATCTCTAAATCATGATCTCTAGAAGTACTATAAAGCTAGGGTTTGTTGGAAACTTTGGGACACAAGGGTGAAAGGATACCCTTGTTAAAAGTCCCACATACCTGGTTGAAGGATTTCTCTAAAGATCTTGAAGCTGTTGCACCTTGGAGAGGAACCCTAGTTCTTGAGCCTTGAGAGAAGAAGGGAGAAGAAGAACTTTACGGTGGTTGTGAGAAAAGTGAGGGGTTAGATGTTACACCCCGTAAATTTTAAATGAATAAATAGCCTAATGGCAGGTTGGTTAAGGGATTTAGAAAAAAAAAAGAGGATAAAAAGTCGCTTTGCATTATTTTCAATAATGCAACCAGAAAACAGAGGGTATAGCCAAGTTAAGGAAAAACCCACGACATTTTTATATATTTCCTTCCGATTATGCTACGAAACGCGGTCTAAACTCCATTTTGGCTTAGATACCGAGGTATAAAGCTGGAGAGAGCAATCCTACGGAGTTGGTTTCGTGAAATTTGGCCGGCGAAATATCGTGCTACCGAGGTAAAGTAAATAGAATTGCTTTAAATTAGTACCAATGTGTTCCTAGCCTTGCAGTGAGCATTTATCCCTTCTGGATTATCGAGAAATAATGAGTTTTCGACCATTTTCCGATAAGTCGAAGTTTGGGATAAATATATATAAAAAGTGATAATTTCTCCCGGATATTAATGTATTTAGTTCTAATAGACATGTATATGAATGTAGTTGGGAGAAACAGTAGAAGTATCGATGAAAAGCACATCGGCCAATCGGATACTCAGAAACGAGGTATGTAAAGCTATTCTTTCGGAAAGCCAGGAAGTACAGTCTATAAAATAAATAGAATAAAGGCTATTAACAGATACCCAGTGTACAGGAACGATTTTAGTACAATTTCCAGCAAGCATGCTAGTATATCATTACGTATCATGTGATAACCAGAATAACGGATAGTCAGATGATTTCAGATAGTAATATGGTATCCGCTAATAGATCAGCATGTTCTTACGTAATACCCAAAATAAAAGTTGTAAAAGTAGTATAATGAATTAGCATGATTACTGATTTTATGTATTACATTATCGAGCTATACCCAGACACAGATAGCACATTTTACGCTACTGAGCTATATCCGGATTGCAGATAGTATGTATTACATTTGTTGAGCTGTATCCGGTAATAGATGACAAATTTTATATTATTGAGATATATCCAGTTATAGATGGCATGTTCTACGTTATTGAGTTATATCCATATATAATTACATCAGTAATCAGATATAAAAATAGCTCCAGACACTGATATAGCTCTAGATACAAATATAGCTCTAGAAACAGATATGGCTCTAGAAACTGATATAGCTTCAGATCACAGATAACAATAATCAGATAAACAGATAAAGGCCAGGTAGCAGTTAGCCCAGCAATCAGATATAGTGTAAAACAGAATATAACATCAGTTGTTTAATACGGACTGGCCTTGAAATAAAAGAAGAGAATATGATTAGTATTTTTCATTTAAGCATGCTTGTTGTGTATGTGTTTTGCATGTTGAAACTTGTTATGGAATGTGGGCATCCTTTAGCATCCTTGCCGCCCCTGGGTTGGTAACTGTGTCGCCCACTGAGCGGGTGGGTAAACGTCACTCCAAGGAGTGGCATGCCGTCCGTAGTAGGACGAAGATGGGATGAAGCTTTCTCCATATTAGGCTGATCAGCATTACAGTATAGTTTACCCTATTGTGCGCATGCGCCCAGGGAACAGGTTTCAGATATAGTTACAGTTACAGATACAGTACAGGAGTCCTCCGGACTCAGACACAGTTATTTATATCGAAGGCCATAGCCCGAGCCGGAGACCCAGGGGGCCGGTAGAGGTGCTCGTAGTCAATAGATGAGTGGAGTGACTTATTTTTGGCTGGTTTTGACCCGGGTATGGGTAAATAGATTGTTCTGTTGGTTGTCAACTTCCGGCTTATGGGGGTCGGTCAGGTATTGTGTGTATTTATATGTATATCTATATGTGCTATTAGATACTGATAGACGGTAGGATGACACGTCGTCAGGTACACCCAGTTTAGTTACAGAACAGGTAAACTCTCCCCAGTTGTCCTCAGCCAGATAGACTCAGCTACTTCCTGCTTATATGTCATGTTATTGTTGTTACCCATTTCAGTTGTATATTTCAGTTTGCTTTACATGCTCAGTACCTTTGGTACTGACGCCCGTGGGGGCGCTGCATTGCTTGCCTACAAGTACACATAGACGAGGAGTCGATCCCTCGTGATCCAGTCAGCAGAGTTATCAGCTCCTATTCTCCGGAGCTAGACAATCGGAGGTTGTTCCTATTTCCTTTTTGATTACAGTTTGGGTAGGTCGGGGCCCTGTCCTGACCATTCTATTATTACTTCCTAGAGGCTTGCAGTCTGATGTTTCCCTGTAGTGGTGGAGCCGGTGGTGTGGGGCCGTGCATGTATATATGTGTTTAGTTGTTGATGTTGGCCGCGTGGGGCCTTCTTCTGGTTATAGTTAGTGACCTTGTCAGTCGCAAATGTGAATAGCAGTTGCTTCGTATTATAGTGTCATCGTTCTAGTTAGTTGTGGTGCATTGCAGGTGGCTATAGGACTAACAGGCCGGGGGCTATATTTACAGCCGCTATATAGCGGTTCGTTTCTTGAAATAGGGCCAGAGTCTAGAAGGCACCAGGTGCCCGTTATACCCCTAAGGTGGGGTGTGAAAAACTTGGTATCAGAGCAGGTCGTGTCTCAGGGTGTCTGCAAGCCGTGCTAAGTAGAGTCTTGTCTATGGGTGTGTTGTGCACCACATACTATAGGCAGGAGGCTGCGAGGCATGATAGGATGGTTACTCTTCCTTCTCATTCAATCGTGCTATAGGGTGGTACAGTATAGGGTTGAGTCCCTAAAACTTATCATATTCTTTGTCTACAGATAAAAAATGGCAGACCAGCGACACCCTGCCCCAGGTAGAAGGTTAGATACAGCAGCAGGAGAATGTACCAGCGGGATGCCTCAGTTTCATTCAGAGTCAGCCCGATATATAGAGGCTTCATCACAGCCCTCTCAGTAGTCCCCCTCTCATCATGATCCATTTGGCACGACACCACCTCCGATAGCTCCTGTACCTACGCCATCAGATCAGGAAGTTTGTAGCGCAGTGGTTATGTTGGCACAAATGATGGCCACACAGCGCCAGTCAGTGCCACCTGTAGCAGAAGAGCCATCAGGTGGGTCTGGCAGTTTGAGGATCAGGGAATTTTTGGCACTGGGTCCCCCACAGTTCACTGGGTCAGATCAGGCAGAGGACCCCCAGGATTTTGTAGACCAGATGCGGAGAATTTTCCAGGTTATGCATGTGACCCCTACAGAATCAGTTGAGCTGGCAGTGTTTTGGTTGCGGGACATAGCTGTATTATGGTACGAGAGTTGGGAAAGGTCTCGAGGGAGAGATGTTGACCCTACGACCTGGTCCAGCTTCTCGGAGGCCTTCCTGGATCATTACATGCCACGGGAGATCCGACAGGCCCGGATGGATCAGTTTTTGCATTTGGAGCAGGGGGCGAGGAGCGTATGAGAATATGCTTTATAGTTTGACTCCTTAGCCCGCTATGCTCCATCCTTTGTGGATACTATGTCATCCAGAGTTCACAGGTTTATTATGGGTCTGAACCCAGAATACATTGAAGCATGCATGACGGCTACGTTATGAGAAGATATGGATATTGCCCGAGTACAGGCCTTTGCCCAGACCATTGAGGGCCTTAGACAGCAGCAACAGGGCAGTAGACAGAAAAATCAGGAACAGCGCCGCAGAGACAGATCAGATGATATGAAGAGGGAGGTTTAGAGAGGACCCAAGCCCCGGTTGTCAGACAGACCCCCTAGACCTCCACCTCCACCACAGCAGCAGCGAGGTAGATTTGTTAATTGAGGGCAGTCAGAGTCTGGTGGCAGTTCTCAAACAGTAGATTCCCCGCAGCAGAGGAGGGGAGAGCAGAGCAGATTCACACCCTCACCCTGCCCTAATTGCAGCCGACCTCACACCGGAGCTTGTAGGTACGGCTCCTCAGGATGTTATATTTGCGGGCAGGAGGGGCATTGGATGAGAGATTGTCCGGCCAGGGGGCAAGAGAGTAGAGATAATCAGGACAGGGGATCCGCATGGCCACGAGCTCCAGCAGCCTCAGCAGGGCATAGGCCCTCAGGTTCAGCAGATAGAGGCTGAGGTAGATCAGGAGCCTCCAGTTCAGGTACGGGCTCAAGCCGTACCTATGCACTACCAGGGATACAGGACTCAGAGGCGTCTCCAGATATGGTAACAGGTATGATGACTATCTGTTCATGCCGTGTTTATGTACTGATTGATCTAGGGTCCACTTTATCCTATATTACCCCATTTGTGGCTCGAAAGTTTAATGTCGCACCAAAGTTATTACAGCAGCCCTTTTCAGTATCCACACCCGTCGGTGACTCTATTATAGCTAGCATAATTTATTGAGGGTGTGCAGTAGAGGTTGCTGATCGTCAGACTACAGTAGATCTGGTAGAGCTAGAAATAATTGATTTCGATGCCATTATGGGTATGGATTGTTTAGTGCCGTGCTATGCCAATGTAGAATGTTGGACCAAGATGGTCCGATTCCACTTTCTAGTGGAGGCAGTGCGAGAGCGGAAAGGCAGCACAACTACGCTAAAAAGTAGGTTTATTTCCTACCTTCAGGCGAGGAAATTGATATCTAAGGGATGTATTTACCACCTAGTCAAGGTTCAGGATGTTTGGGTAGAGTCTCCGACTCTCCAGTCTGTTCCAGTGGTGAACGAATTCCCTGATGTATTTCCAGATGAGCTACCTGGTATTCCCCCAGAAAGGGAAATAGATTTTGCAATTGATTTGCTACCAGGCACTCAGCCCATATCAATTCCTCCATATCGTATGGCACCTGTTGAACTCAGAGAGTTAAAGGAGCAGCTGAAAGATCTGCTAGACAAGGGCTTTATCAGGCCGAGTACTTCACCGTGGGGTGCGCCGGTTCTATTTGTGAGAAAGAAGGATGGCTCGCTCCGCATGTGTATAGATTACCGACAACTAAATAAAGTTACAGTAAAGAATAAGTATCTGCTTCCTAGAATAGATGATTTGTTTGACCAGTTGCAGGGGGCCAGATGTTTATCTAAGATAGACCTAAGGTCCGGACACCACGAGGCCCGAGTTCGTGAGAGGACATTCCAAAGACTGCTTTCAAGACCAGATATGGTCACTTTGAATTTCTAGTCATGTCTTTTGGGATGACGAATGCTCCCGCAGTGTTTATGGACCTGATGAATAGCATATTCAGACCGTATTTGGATCTGTTCGTGATAGTATTTATCAATTATATTCTGGTATATTCTCGTTCAGAGGTAGATCACCAGAACCATTTATGAACAGTACTCCAAATCCTTAGAGACCGTCAGCTGTACGCCAAGTTTTCCAAGTGTGAGTTCTGGCTGAACTTAGTCACCTTTTTGGGGCAAATCGTGTCGAATGCTGGTATACAAGTGGACACATAGAAAATAGAGGCGGTCAAGACATGGCCCAGACCTACCACTTCGACCGAGGTCCGCAGTTTCCTGGGTTTAGCAGGGTATTACCAGAGATTTGTTGAAGGATTCTCCATTATAGCAGCACCTCTAACAAAGCTGACAAAGAAAGCAGTGAAATTTCAGTGGACGGAGGCATGTGAGGAGAGTTTTCAAGAGTGGAAAGACAGATTGACCTCCGCCACATTACTAGCATTGCCAGAGGGAATAGATGGGTATGCGGTGTATTGCGACGCTTTAGGCATTGGACTGGGTTGTGTGTTGATGCAGCATGGAAAGGTAACTGCTTATGCTTCCAGACAGCTGAGGAAGCACGAAAAGAACTATCCGACCCATGACCTGGAACTGGCCGCAGTGATCCACGCTCTGAAAATCTGGAGGCATTATCTGTGTGGCGTTCATGTAGACATTTTTACAAATCATAAAAGCCTGCAGTACATTTTCACACAGAGGGAGTTAAATCTGCGGCAGCGTCGCTGGTTAGAATTGCTGAAAGATTATGACATAAATATTCTCTACCACCCACGGAGAGCTAATGTAGTAGCAGATGCCCTCAGCTGTAAGTCAATGGGGAGTTTAGCATATTTGCGACCCGAGAAGCGGGAATTAGCCAAGGAAATTCATCAGCTAGCTGGTTTAGCCGTTCAAGTAGTAGAAACAGAAAATAACAGAGCGGTGATTCAGAACTCTGCTGTGTCATCGTTACTTACAGAGGTAAAAGAACGACAGTACGAGGACCCTGACTTAGTCCAGCTCAGAGATAGAGTTCAGAAAGGTAAGGAGCCAGATTTCCAAGTGACTGAGGATGAAGTGCTGCGTTGTAAGGGCCACCTATGTGTCCTGAATGTTTCAGGGCTTCGCCAGCAGATCATGCATGAGGTACATTACGCTCTCTATTCCCTCCATCCAGTAGCAACAAAAATGTACCACGACATCAGAGACATCTACTGGTGGCCAGGTATGAAAGCTGAAATAGCTGAATTTGTATCTAGATGTCCTAACTGCCAGCAGGTGAAAGTATAACACCAGAAACCGGGCGGTTTGACGCAGGATATAGCTGTGCCTTTGTGGAAATGGGAAGAGATAAATATGGATTTTGTAATAGGGTTACCCCGTACCAGACGCAGAAACGATTCTATTAATCGTTGACAGATTAACAAAATCAGCCCATTTCCTGCCAGTACGAACCACATTCTCTGCTGAGGATTATGTTGAACTGCATATCAGAGAGATAGTCAGGTTGCACGGTGTTCCGGTGTCTATTATCTCAGATAGAGGAGCACAATTTACAGCAAGATTCTGGCAGTCGTTCCAGAGAGGCCTGGGGACACAGATTAACTTAAGTACAGCCTTTCATCCTCAGACAGACGGGCAAGCAGAACGAACTATCCAAACGCTCGAAGATATGCTACGAGTGTGTGTACTAGATTTTCGGGGTAGCTGGGATGAGCATCTGCCGTTGATTGAATTTGCCTATAATAACAGTTATCATTCAGCTATCTAGATGGTGCCTTTTGCAACATTATACGGGCGGAAATGTAGATCACCCGTTGGCTGGTTTGAAGCGGGGGAGACAACGCTGATTGGGCCGGATATTATTCGTCAGTCAGAAGAGGCGGTGAAGCTTATCATAGAATGCCTACTGACTGCTCAGAGCCGCCAGAAGTCTTATGCAGATATGTGGCGCAGAAATTTAGAATTTGCAGTGGATGACTGGGTATATTTGAAAGTGTCTCCGATGAAAGGGGTGATGAGATTTGGCAAGAAAGGCAAGCTTAGCCCGAGGTTCATTGGGCCATATCAGATTCGGCGAAGAATAGGCCGAGTAGCATACGAATTGAACTTGACCCTAGAATTAGAGTTTGTTCACCCAGTATTCCATGTATCTATGTTGAGGAAGTTCGTAGGAGACCCTTCCATAGTTGTTCCAGTTCAGGATGTCCAGGTCACAGAAGAGTTAGCATATGAAGAGGTTCCAGTAGCTATACTAGATAGACAGATCCGTAGACTGAGAACGAAAGATGTTGCTTCAGTCAAAGTGTTGTGGCACAACAGGAACCGAGAAGAGATGACCTGGGAAGCCGGGGAGGAGATGAAAGCCAGATATCCCCACTTATTCCAGGCATAGACAAACATGAGGTATGTTAGAACTGTTTTTCCCTATGAATGCTTATATTTCATATATGAAAGAAGGCGATTGATTATAGACTGTTATATATGAATATTATTATATCGTGTGGAGTAGCTGTATTGGGCTTTTCTGCTTTTCAGGAATTTTGAGATAGTCCATAATACAGGGGAAACTCTGCCGAAATTTTTCCAAGGATAAGTCAGCCAGTTAAGATTTCTATAAGTCAGAATGTCATTCGAGGACGAATGTTCTTAAGGGGGGAGGATGTTACACCCCGTAAAATTTAAATGAATAAATAGCCTAATGGCATGTTGGTTAAGGGATTTAGAAAAAAAAAGGATAAAAAGTCGGTTTGCATTATTTTCAATAATGCAACCAGAAAACAGAGGGTATAGCCAAGTTAAGGCAAAACCCACGACATTTTTATATATTTCCTTCCAATTACGCTACGAAACGCGGTCTAAACTCCGTTTCGGCTTAGATACCGAGGTATAAAGCTACATAGAGCAATCCTACAGAGTTGGTTTCGTGAAATTTGGCCGGCGAAATGTCGTGCTACCGAGGTAAAGTAAATAGAATTGCTTTAAATTAGTACCAATGTGTTCCTAGCCTTGCAGTGAGCATTTATCCCTTCTGGACTATCGAGAAATAACGAGTTTTTGACCGTTTCCTGATAAGTCGAAGTTTGGGATAAATATATATAAAAAGTGATAATTTCTCCTGGATATTAATGTATTTAGTTCTAATTGACATGTTTATGAATGTAGTTGGGAGAAACAGCAGAAGTATCGACGAAAATCACATCGGCCAGTCAGATACACAGAAATGAGGTATGTAAAGCTATTCTTTCGGCAAGCCAGGAAGTACAGTCTAGAAAATAAATAGAATAAAGGCTATTAACAGATACCCAGTGTACAGGAACGATTTTAGTACAATTTCCAGCGAGCATGCTAGTATATCATTACGTATCATGCGATAATCAGAATAACGAATAGTCAGATGATTTCAGATAGTAATATGGTATCCGCTAATAGCTCAGCATGTTCTTACGTAATACCCAGAATGAAAGTTGTAAAAGCAGTACAACGAATTAGCATGATTACTAATTGTATGTATTACATTATCGAGCTATACCTAGACACAAATAGCACATTTTACGCTACTGAGCTATATCCAGATTACAGATAGTACGTATTACATTTGTTGAGCTGTAGCCGGTAATAGATGGCACATTTTATATTATTGAGATATATCCAGTTATAGATGGCATGTTCTACGTTATTGAGTTATATCTAGATATAATTAGATCAGTAATCAGATATAAAAATAGCTCCAGACACTGATATAGCTCCAGATACAAATATAGCTCTAGAAACAGATATGGCTCTAGAAACTGATATAACTTCAGATCATAAATAACAATAATCAGATAAACAGATAAAGGCCAGGTAGCAGTTAGCCCAGCAATCAGAAACAGTGTAAAACAGAATACAGCATCAGTTGTTTAATACGGACTGGCCTTGATATAAAAGAAGAGAATATGATTAGTATTTTTCATTTGAGCATGCTTGCTGTGTATGTGTTTTGCATGTTGAGACTTGTTATGGCATGTGGGCATCCTTTAGCATCCTCGCCGCCCCTGGGTTGGTAACTGTGTCGCCCACTGAGCGGGTGGGTAAACGTCACTCCAAGGAGTGGCATGCCGTCCGTAGTAGGACGAAGATGGGATGAAGCTTTCCCCATATCAGGCTGATCAACATTACAGTACAGTTTACCCTGTTGTGCGCATGCACCCAGGGAACAGGTTTCAAATACAGTTACAGTTACAGATACAGTACAGGAGTCCTCCAGACTCAGACACAGTTATTTATATCGGAGGCCATAGCCCGAGCCGGAGACCCATTGGGCCGGTAGAGGTGCTCGTAGTCAATAGATGAGTGGAGTGACTTATTTTTTGTTGGTTTTGACCCGGGTAGGGGTAAATAGATTGTTCTGTTGGTTGGCACCTTCCGGCTTATGGGGGTCGGTCAGGTATTATGTGTATTTATATGTATATCTATATGTGCTATTTGATACTGATAGACGGTAGGACGACACATCTTCAGGTACACCCAGTTTAGTTACAGAACAGGTAAACTCTCCCCAGTTATCCTCAGCCAGATAGACTCAGCTACTTCCTGCTTATATGTCATGTTATTGTTGTTACCCATTTCATTTGTATATTTTAGTTTGCTTTACATGCTCAGTACCTGTGGTACTGATGCCCGTAGGGGCGCTGCATTGCTTGCCTGCAGGTACACATAGACGAGGAGTCGATCCCTCGTGATCCAGTCATCAGAGTTATCAGCTCCTATCCTCCGGAGCTAGACAGTCGGAGGTTGTTCCTATTTCCTTTTTTATTACAGTTTGGGTAGGTCGGGGCCCTGTCCCGACCATTCTATTATTACATCCTAGAGGCTTGCAGTCTGATGTTTCCCTATAGTGGTGGAGCCGATCGTGTGGGGCCGTGCATGTATATATGTGTTTAGTTGTTGATGTTGGCCGCTTGGGGCCTTCTTTTGGTTATAGTTAGTGACCTTATCGGTCACAAATGTGAATAGCAGTTGCTTCGGGTTATAGTGTCATCATTCTGGTTAGTTGTGGTGCATTGTAGGTGGCTATAGGCCTAATCGGCCGGGGGCTGTATTTACAGCCGCTATATAGCCGGTTCGTTTCTTGAAATAGAGCCAGAGTCTAGCAGGCACCAGGTGCCCGTCATACCCCAAATGTAGGGTGTGACATTAGAATAGGAAAACTCCTTTAATTCGTCCCAAAAGTAGCCTAAAATGACCTATTTTAAGAGTTATAAGAATAGAAAATTACAAAAATACCCTTGGAAAAAAGTTCTCAAAAATCTATCTATCTGGTGCTACGAGTCATACCAAGGCTCGTGGTGGCTTCCTACGTGTCGTGGTATCCCATTAGTGGCTTATGGGAGACTTTAAAAGATTTCTTAAACCCTGGTACGAGTGCCTGGTACGAGTCGTACCTTCATACCACGAGTCGTACCAAGACTCGTGGTAACAGGGCTGGTCCTGTCCGCCAAACGTGACAGTGCTTTTCTAAACTGGACATAACTTTTTACTCCGAACTCTGATTGATGTAAGGTTGGATGTGTTGGAAAGAAGACTCAAAGAGATTTAATGTTATATGATGGATCACCCAAAAAAGTTCTTATAATAGGAGTTGTGATCGTTTAAAGTTTATCCTTGTAAGAACTTTCACAAAAAACCCGATCGGTAGGAAGACTCTCAACTCAACTTCTTGCTAGAGGTTCCTTATAACCTTAACTTGCATCCAATGCAGTTCCTACACCTAAGAATTGATGTTAACCACTTGATTCCTTAAATTCATCAGCTTCGACTCTATCCACCTACCTAAAACAGTTCCAAACTTAGCCGAAAGTCCGAGGTGTACGGCATCTCAACTCGCGACTGAAATGACAATTCGTACCATCATCTTATGACTCGTAATAAGTCTTTGTAGCTACTGATACTTCCTTAAAAATTCTCTGGAACTCCTATCTATGATCCTTTACTTCGACTCATACCATCCTGATATGGATCGTAGGATCTAATCGTGGTTTTGTTGCCTCTTCCTGCCAAACTCTCTGAATCCTACCACGAAACTTGGTATGACTCGTATTGACTTGGTACGATTCGTGAGAGCCTTCCATGACTTATAAATCAGATTTTGCTAAGCTCTCTGGACACTACAAGTCCTTGGTACAACTCGTACAATCCCACTACAAGTCGTACTGAGGCTTATTTTGATGACACTTTTTTCCACTTTTCTCTATATCATCAACTTAAAATCCAGGGTTTAGTCATAGGGATTTTTGGGGTGTTACAATACCATAGGATAAAAATACTGGGAGTCTACATTCCAAAACTATGTGGTAAGCTAATTCATGAAATCATAAGAACATACTTAATCAAATGGGCTTGCCCAATACTTACACATGCTTGAAATCAACTTGATTCACTTTGAAAACATGAACGTAGACATGGGTATTTCAAAATCATACTTTCTTCATTACATCTTATCATACTTGAACACATATCTCACGGATCTCAACTTTCATGAACTTTCATGGATGGCCATCATACTTTAGAAAAACTTGAAAACATTATTTATAATTTAAAACATTATAAAACCTTCCCATTAGTCATAATTTAACATTTAAAACATGCTTAGATCATACCCATGATAGAACTTAGAAAATTCACACATTGGGTAAAAGCCCCATAAAATCATCAATTAGAACATCACCAATTGAGAGGGAATTGGGCATGGGTGTATACTATTGCACCCATTCATAGCCTTAAATACCTGAAGGGACCTAATTTCACCACTTCCTTGATTACCCAAAGAGAATTGAGGAAGAACTTTGAAGAACTAGGCTTTATCACCTCTCAACCATATAAACTTGCATGCATGAATTAGAATAGGCTTAGAATGACTTAAGCCTTCTTCAAACACTCAATTCTGAGCATACAATAATGTAGTTTAGGCCTGAGGAACTTAGAAATTACGGAAAATCCCTTATTAAATTCGCAGGAACAAACACTCTACCAGTCCCCACGAGGGACTGGACAACTCGTCCTTGGACCACGACTCGTGGACACCTTCCGTGTTCAACATTAGAAACTTGCCTACCTTGGTCACCATGGGGGACACCACGACTCATGGTCTACTCGACGAATTGTTGTGATGACCTGTTAGATGCACTGCCTGCTCTTCCTTCATCCTTCAACCACCTTTGACCACGGGCGACCTAACGGATCGCGGGGCTGACCACGACTAGTGGCTGCATCCATGGTCACCCCAAACTTGAAATTTTCAACCAAGTCCCAACCTATATCCACGAGTTACATAATGACTCGTGGGGTTCCTGACGGGTCACTGGATGACTCGTCCTATGGCCTAGTATAGATATTTATGTTTTTCTCCGTTTCAACTCGCGAGTCTGATCTTAGGGTTTTCAGGGTATTACATTATCTCCCCCTTGGGAACATTTGTCCTCGAATGTTGGAAAACATATTGAAAAGCAGAGAAATGCAATCATCATACTCAAATACTGAACATACATGCTGAAAACTGACGGAGTGACTGACTCTAATTTGAACTACATGACTGAATTGAATTCCCAAATCACACTAACATTCATTGACATGAAAGAAACTGGGGCACATGAGCTGAACATGAAACTGAATAGAGTATTAAGGAGGAAATTGATACCTCAAGCTAATATTGGGCCAGAAGGGAATAGGTGTGAGTATTTAGCTACCATATCTATCTTTGACTTCCCACAAAGCTCCCTCAACAAGCTGATTCCTCCATACAACTTTGACTGAAGCTACTTCTTTGTTTCTTAGCTTATGAACCATAAGATCTAGTATCTCCACCAGAACCTCTTCATAACTAAGGCTGTCTTTCACACCGACACTGTCCATGAGAACAACCAAAGTTGGATCACCCAAACAGAGCCATCTGAATGTTGGAATGGTAGTTTTCTTATAGAAAATTTAATAAGAGGCAAATGATCATCTTAACTACCCTTGAAATCAATCACACACGCTCTCAACATGTCCTTGAGAGTCTGAATAGTCTGCTCCTCCTGACCATCTGTTTGCGAGTGAAATGTTGTGCTAAACTTGACCTGAGTATCAAGTCCCTTTTGAAATGATCTCCAAAACTAGGAGGTAAATGGAGTACCTCGATATAATATGATGGACAATGGCACTCCATGCAACCGAAATAATTCTTGAATATAAAACTTAGCATAATCCTCCACTAAATCGGTGGTTTTGACTAGTGGGAAATGAGCTGCTTTAGTCAACCTGTCCACAACCACCCAGATGGAGTCATACTATCACGACCCGAGTTTACACCCTAGCCGTAACACGAGACAAGGAACCCAGAAAGGCTCCAAGTCAACCTATGGCATAATGATAACATATCACTTAACACTAGAAACAACTATCAACATTAATGAGCAGAAGCTAACTGCAAGAGACTAATGAGGAGTCATAACAACAATTGTAACAATACTTTGATACAATGTTGAATCTATCTAGACAAGTCTGAAAGCCTTCTACTAAACTAATGAGCTGCTGGGACAAGCCCCCAGCTAACTCCTAAAATCTGAAAACTGAAACATAATGAAAATGTAAACATAAATCATGTCCTCGGGAGATGAGGACTCACCACGAGTAGCTGAGAGGGAATGAAGCGTATCTAACCACGAGGCGGAGTTTGGAAACCTGAACCTATATCATGAAACTATATAACACGAAAGGCGTGCAGTGAGTACTTGGAATCTACTGAGCATGCGGGATAACATCAATAATTAAATATACAAATATACAATAAGGAAATAACAAAGTACATTGACATAACTGATTTGACATGCAACAATCCTCTTATGAGTCACACACACACACATATATTTATATATATGAAACTTTCTTTTGGATCTCATGTTTTGAAACATCATCGAACTCATGCATAAGGGTGAAGTTCTAATCATTCAATAAGAGCTGAATCTGAGACTAGTATCACATATTGTACTGGATCACTACTGGTAACTAAAACTGATTCTCATTATATTAAATCTGTTAAAATCAGAAATCTGAATCATACGAAGCTGAATCATGCTGATAACATAACTAAGGGAGTAATTATCTATTATGGAGAGTCCCAGCTAACTAAGGGAGTCATTCTCTACTATGGAGGAATCCTGACTGAGCTAGGGAGCCACTCTCTCCTATGGAGGATCCCGACTGAACTAGGGAGTCACTCTCTGCTATGGAGGATCCTGATTGAACTAGGGAGTCGCTCTCTGCTATGGCGGATCCCGACTAAACTAGGGAGTTACGCTCTTCTATGGAGGATTTCGACTAAACTAGGGAGTCACTCTTTGCTATGGAGGATCCGGACTAAACAAGGGAGACATTCTCGGCTATGGAGAGTCCCTGACTGACTAGAACATGAGGAGTACTGATCTGACATTTTGTATTTGGTCTATGCTATTACAGCAAGTCAGAAACATGATTATACACTGCTTTCATCATACAACATTCATTTCGAAAGGATTGGGATACTTTCTACTAACAACAAGCCCAATGTTCTGAAATATCATTCTCATTCTTTATCATCATAATTCATATCGTCATGGTGCCATATCAATATTTATTCAAAGGTCTTACATTAGTGAGCATCTTGAGTTTCACATCATGCATAATACCTCCACAACATTTAAGTTCCGAATTCATATCATTCGACATATATCATAGAGTCACTCATGGTCCATAGGTCTAATTCGTATCTTAACATGATTACATTGATTCATATATTCTAGATTTACGGAAAGCCATATAATTATATCATAACTTATACATTTACAATGAGATCATGTGAGAAGCATACATTTTCATTTCATAATACCCATTTCAAGATTTACCCCGATTCATGAGAAGGATGCAATAATTAAGCCATTATCGTAGATTTACCTCGTACCCAATCAGTTCCATAGAAAACATAGGGAGAATAAATATTTTACATTCAATTAATCGAGCCCTATGCTCTAATCTCATCTCGACATATTTAGCAAATAGTGCACTCTAACTATTAGGGGATTCTTACATTCTTCACATATTTCATACATGGATGCAGTCATGGATTCAATTGATTGAATAATAATAAAACCTCAATCATCATTCAAGCCCTTTCATGAAGAACATTCTAACATCATACATTTTCACCATCTAGCACATAGTTCAAGACATTCAAATAGATTATAATCACAATTAGCTCATAATTCTAGTGGGTTTTAGAATTCAAGAAAACATTAAAGAAATCACCCATCAATTTAAACCCTAGGTCATGCTTTTCTAGAATAATTGAAATTTTGCTTTTGATAAAACATTTTGGGGCACAAGGATGTAAGAATATCCTTGTTGAAAAACTCGAATACCTGCTTTGAAGAATCTCTCACTTGAACTTAACCTTGTAGTCTTTGAATAATCCCTTGAAGAATCCTCGAACCTTGAGAGAGAGGAGGAAGAAGGGTTTGAGAAGAGTATCTTGAGAGAATGAGATATTATACTAGAAGAAACCCTTAAACGTCCCAAATAATACTCAAAACGACGTAGTTTAAAAGTTAGAAACATAGGATTTTATGAAAACACCCCTAAAATTTCGCAGGAAAAAGGGATCCTGCCAGTCCTAACGAGGGGCTTCATGACTCGTGAGGTAATGGACGAGTCGTGAGTCCAATCCATGAAGTCTACTAGAATTTTCGCCAAATTTCTCCACTTAATGAGTCACTTAACGATTTGTGAGGTGACTTAACGGGTCACTTGACTAGTCATAAAGTCCCCTGAGAAAATGAAGTTTTCCAGCAATTTTGGCCACCTAACGGGTCACTTAATGAGTCGTTCGGTGACTCAACGAGTCACCTAACGAATCGTTCTGTGATGCTGATGCAGTTTCACCAAATTGGTCATAACTTTTTACTCCGAACTCCGATTGACACAAGCTTAGATGAGTTCGAAATAAGACTCAAAGGGATTCAATTTGATATATTGAATCCACAAAAACACTTCATAAAATAGGATCTATAGTCTTGATGACTTGACCCTTGCTAGAACTTGTACAAAAATCCAATCGGTAAAAAAGTTCTCAACTCAAACTTTGTGATAGACGTTCCTTATGACCTTAATTTGCATCCATTGCACTTATAAAACTTGGGAATTTATATTAACATCCTAGTATCCATAGAATTCATTAGGCTCGGACCTATCCATACATCTAGAGCAATTCCAAACTTAGCCCAAAAGTCCAGGGCATTTAAATATCTCAACTCACTAGTTTTGGATCTAGTCTTAGAGACTTTTGGGGTGTTACACATACTGTCAACGAGTAAGAGGAAACCCTATGATAAAGTCCATATTGATCTCCTCCCACTTCCAAGTAGGAATTTTGACATCTTGAAGTACACCTCCTGGTCTCTGGTGCTCAACTTTTACTTGCTGACAATTCGGACACTTAGCCACAAACTCCGCTATGTCCTTCTTCATGCCATTCCACCAATAGACTTCCCATAGGTCACGACACATCTTGGTGGAACATGGATGTATAGTGTATCTAGAACCATGATCCTCATGCAACATCGAATCTCTCAAATCATCAACATCTAGAACACACAACCGACCATAATATTGGAGCACACTATCTCCTCCTTTGGAGAAGACCTCCACTTTTGATTCTGAACAGCTTCCTTTAACTTTACCAAAATAGGATCCTCTTCATATCTAACTTTTACATCAGTCACAAAGGATGATTTTGATCCATTCTTAACAATGACACCACCATTGGTGGAGTCAACCAAACAAACTCCCAACCGTGCAAGCCGATGCACATCCTTCACCAGCTCCTTCCTCCCCTCATCTATATGGGACACACTCTCCATAGAAAGCCTACTAAGAGTGTATGCTACCACATTAGCCTTACCCAGATGGTAAAGGACACTCATGTCATAATCCTTGAGTAGCTTCAACCATCTTGTTTGATGTAGATTTAGATCCTTCTGGGTAAATACATATTGTAGGCTTTTGTGGTCCGTAAACACATCTATATGGACCCCGTATAAATAGTGTCTCCAAATCTTCAAGGAAAATACTACCGCCTCCAATTCGAGATCATGAGTCAGATAATTATTTTTATGAACCTTCAGTTGCCTGGAAGCATATGTTATAACCTTACCATGCTGCATCAATACACAACCAAGGCCGATCCTCGAAGCATCACAATATACCACAAACCCATCGGTACCCTCAGGTAGGGTTTAATACCGGTACTGAGGTGAATCGAGTCTTCAACTCTTGGAAGCTCTTCTCACAAGCCTATAACCATTGAAACTTCACTTCCTTCAGGGTCAATTTGTTCAACGGTGCTACAATAGATGAAAACACCTCAATAAATCTCCGATAATAACTAGATAAACCCAAGAAACTCCTGATATTCGACGGACTCACTGTTCTAGGCTAATTCTTCTCCGCATCTATCTTTTGAGAGTCCACCTGGACACCCTCACTTGAAACCACATGACCCAAAAATGCCACTGAGTTCAACCAAAACTCACATTTACTAAATTTAGCATATAACAGGCGATCCTTGAGAGTCTGTAGCACCACCCTCAAATGAGAGGTATGCTCCTCCTCGCTCTAGGAATATATAAGAATATCATCTATGAACACAATCATGAACATATCCAAATATGGTGTGAACACCCTGTTCATCAAATTCGTAAAACTGCAGGAGCATTCGTTAATTTTAAAGATATAACCACAAACTGGTAATGACCACACCTAGTCCTAAACTGTATTTCGAATATTTCTCTCCCGAACCTTGAGCTGATGGTATCTGGATCTGAGATCTATCTCTGAAAAGCACTTTGCACCCAGAAGCTGGTCAAAGAAATCATCAATCCTAGGATGTCATGGCACAAACATAGGCTGGGATCAAGACATGGGACAAGAAATCGTAAGAGGCTCCAAGTAGATCCATGACATGAACATACATATATCTCAATCATAGATAAGCTAAAGTTCAACATGAGTAACATAGCGGAAGTCTAAACAATCATAACATCTGAATATATTCATGAATCCAAAGCTGAAATACAAACTAAGTTCGAGAAAGTCTCTAATACTGATGAGTTGATGGGATAAGACCCTAACTAACTCAATATAGTCTAAAAACTAAAAAGACGAAATACAACTAATAGGAAGGGCCCTCACAAGGTGAGGACTCATCAATTGATAGTGAGAAGTGCTAACTCCGGGAGTCTGACTAGCAGTAGGACTGAGTCTGGATATCAAAGCCTGAATCATGAAATGATACAACATAAAATATGCGTTTAGTACGTAGAATATACCAAGTATGCAAGGTAAGTAAAACCTCTAAGTAAGTAAAATCATAAATCGTGCATATAATAAAACATAATCAAGATAGATTCTAGAAGTAGGGCTTGCATGCTAATTTTTGAGATCATGATCTGAACATAACTGGACATCATAACTGAATCGAATGACCCAAAGCTAAAAACTCATGATCATAAGTAAAATTTAACATTGGGTTAAACCTTCTGAAAGCATAGTATTATGACTGATGTACATGCATAACTAAAATCATGAGGAACAATGGGAGACTCGTCATATGACCGACATTACCACGATAGATTTTATATGGTCCCGACTATCACACTCAAGTAGGTAGAGTAGTCCAAAGCTTTGCCAGGGCTAAGGACACTAACATGATATCGATATCAAGCTGAAGGACCCTTGGGGGTAGGGGAAGATAACAAGGGAGGTCCCAACTAATATGAGCATACCTATGTTGGCACATAGTTCTAAGGCGTAGGGTTGATTGACCCTCAGCCTACTCATTACTAGAAACTACTCCAAAAAACATGCATATGCTCTCTATTATTTTTTAATGAAGTTGACCATCATCTAGGGATGAACCTGAATAATAACATACATGCATAAATCTTAAATCATAACATGAGGATCCTTGGCTCAAACCATACCAAAAGCTGAACACAATTGAGAGTTTTGACTCCAAAGACCACGTGGTAAGAAAATTCATGAAATCATAAAGACATACTTGATCATATGGGCTTACCCATTACTTATCATGATTGAAATCAACTTCATTTACTTTGAAAATATGAACATAAACATGGGTATTTCGAAATCATACTTTCTTCATAAACATATCATCATGCTTGTACACATACTTCATACATCTCAAGTTTCATGGATTTTCATGGATGGGCATCATAGTTTAGAATGCTTGAAAACATAATTTATAATTTAAAATATTGTAAAACCTTTTGATTACTCATAATTCATCATTTAAAACATGCTTAGATCATACCCATGATTGATACTTAGGAATTCATGCATTGGGTAAAAACCCCATAGAATAAACAATTAGAACATCATGAACTGAGAGGGAATTGGGTATGGGTTTGGACTATTGCACCCATTCACAGCCTTATATACCTGAATTGACCTGATTCTGGCACTTCCTTGATTGCCCAAAGAGATTTGAAGAAGAACTTTGAAAAAACTAGCCTTGATTACCTCTCAAACCTCTAAGCTTGCATGCATGAATTAGGATAGGCTTAGAATGACTTAACCCTTCTTAAAACACTCTATTATGAGCTTAAAATGACATAGTTTAGGCCTTAGGAGCAATGAAATTATAGAAAAGCCCTTAATAAATTGGCAGAGAAAAACAGATTGCCAGTCCCAATGAGGGACTGGATGAGTCATTACCAGTGACCACGACTCATGGTCAGTAGTCATCATGAACACTACCCATTCTTCCTCTAAGGGTCACCACGAGGGATACCATGACTCATGGTGACTAGTCGTTGCCAACACTGCCGAAGTTCTCCAATCTTCACCCAATCTTTGACCATGAACCACCCAACGAATCATGGTGTTGACCACGACTCGTGGTCACACCCGTGGCCAGCTACCAACTCAAAATTTCAACCATGGCCAGATCCCTCCCCACGATTCACTGAATGACTCGTGGTGTTCCTGACGGGTCACTGAATGACTCATTCTGTGACCTGGTGCAGGAAATCCTATTTTCTCCGTTTGAACTCTCGAGTTTAATCTTAGAGTTTTTGGGGTATTACAATATCTTCCCCTTGGGAACATTCATCCTCGAATGTTGAAAATCATATAGAAAAGCATATAAATGTAACCATCATAATCAAATACTGAACATACATGCTAAAAACGGACGGAGTGACTAACTCCGATTTGAACTACATGACTGAACTAAATTCCTGAACCACACATACATCCATTTACATGAAAGAAACTGGGGTACATGAGCTGAACATAAAACTGAATAGAGTACTAAGGAGGAAACTGATACCTCAAGTTAAAACTGAGCCGGAAGGGAATAGATACATGTATTTATCCATCATATCTGCTTCGGCTTCCTACGTAGCTCCCTCAACATGCTGATTCCTCCATAAGACCTTGACCGAAGCTGCTTCTTTGTTTCTTAGCTTATAAACCTGATGATCCAGTATTTCCACTAGAGCCTCTTGATAACTAAGGTTGTCTTTCACACCAACACTGTCTATCGGAACAACTAGAGTTGGATCACCCAAACACTTTTTTAAGAGCAATACATGGAAAACTGGATGGACTGAAGATAATTCTGAGGGCAACTCCAACTCATATACTACCTTACAAACCCGTTTCACAATTCGGTATGGGCCAACATAATGGGGATTGAGTTTCCCTTTTTCAGAACCTCATCACTCCCTTCATAGGAGATACCTTCAGAAACACTCAATCATCAACTTCGAGCTCAAGCTCCCTCCTCCTCACATCCACATAGGACTTTTGTCGACTTTGAGCTATTTTCAACCTATCCCTTATAAGATGAACTTTCTCCATAGCCTCATGGACTGATTTGGACCAATTATCACGGCTTCACCGACTTCAAACCAACAAATAAGTGATCTACATCTCCACCCATAGAGAGCCTCAAATGGAGACATCTGAATGCTAGAATGGTAGTTGTTGTTATATGAAAACTCGATGAGAAGCAAATGATCATCCCAACTACCCTTGAAGTCAATCGCACACGCTCTCAACATATCCTCAAGAGTCTAAATAGTTTGCTCCGCCTAATCATTGGGTGAAATTCTATGCTAAGCTTTACCTGAGTACCGATTCTATTTTTAAATGACTTTTGATAACTTCCAAAATTCACTCTTCTTTACGAAAGTGCATAAATGGTCGTTTCTCAAAACAAATATTCCCGACGGATGTCGGGGTCAAATCCCACCAAGAATTGAGTCGATAATTCGAGAGTTCAAAACTAATTCAAACTAGAATGCATAGTTGTTCAACATTTGAAAAGTAAAATTGGGGGGAAATTGAAGATAAATAACTATCTAACTCTAAACTCAAACTAATTGTGATGAATTCCAATTGAAGTAATCACAAGGGAGAGGCTAGAGGCATTCTATAGATGAGATCACAATGAAATCGGGAATTTCTTCAATGCCTTTGACTTAAAATTAACATAGATAGCAGTGGATAATTCAAATTCTCTTATTTTCCAACCGCGAGAATGCTTATGCCTTGGATTCTTTTGAACTCCAAAGCCAAGTCATGTTATCAACCACAAAAGCTTGAGGAAGGACTAGTTATCCCTAGACTTGCCCTTTAATGGAGTGAAAATTTGGGTCTTAACTATCCCTAGATTAATCCCACAAACTAACACTTCAATTCCTCACCATTACCTTCTCACCCAATTCTCACTTTTCTCTCTCAATCAAAAGCAAGAAAAGTAAAGCACAATTAATGTTTGCAACTATCAATTTTAGTAATTATAACTTGGATGAAGATAATAGATCTATAATTCAATAAGAATCCAAGAGAAATTTATGAAAACCTAATCAAATTAACAAGCCCACCATGAATATCCCTCTAGCTAGCAAATTAGTCAAGCATATTTAAAGATAGAGAGAAGATACCAAGAGGATTTCCCTCACATACGTTGCATAGCTTCACAAATTTGCTTCACAAGCACTTACAACAATGGTGGAATCCCCCCAAAATGGGTTAAAGAAAAAGAAGAAGAAAATTACTATCTAAGTCTACAAATCTCTTGAGAAAAGATTCTACTATATATTCTATGAAGAAGAAGAATTCTAGATGATTGAATTGATGAATGAATGAAATCCCCCTTGGTTGGTGTAGAATGAAGGTTATATATCTGTACTTTCTTGTGTACAACTTTTTCCAAATGTCCTTAGAGATTCTAGATGCTTTTGAGATCTTTTTGGACTCTTTTACCCTTCATTAGATGGCCTCCCCGGTTGGAACTGGCGTTTTGCCGGTGGTAAGTCGTGGAGAGCCAAACTGTGGTTGGTTGAAAATGGTGCCCTCGCGGGGGGGGGGGGGTAGGGGGTAGGGGGGACGGCGGATCAAGGGCATTTAGCCGGTGCCATTCCGCGAAGGGCCCGTCGTTTAGCCAGTCTAGGCAGTACCTTCAGCTTTTCGCCCTTCTAGATTTGCGTTTAGCCAATTCAAAGCACGTCCTTGCACCTCCTTTCGAGATCAAATCTTCCCTTATCTTTGGCTCCTCTCCCTCATATGCTAACTCATAAAATTTCTTCTTAAATTCCATGTGTTTTTCTCGATTTCATGCTTTCTTTACTCACATGAGGTACCTACAAAGAATTCAAGAGAAAAGGCATAAAATCCATATAAATGACTCAAAAACTAAACAAAAACTCATGATTAGGAGACTAATGAGCTGGAAAATTTCCAACTCAACAAACCCCCAAACTTGAACGATTTCTTGTCCTCAAGTAATGCAATTATTTACAGTTAAGCAAATGCACAACATGTTGTACATGAGTTTTTGCATCAAGGGCCAATCAAGATATTCTTTCATAAGACACTCTGGTAGTTGTAAACCAAATCATCAATCCGCAAGGCAACCCAAAACATTATACACCAACTCAAGAAAAACATAAAATACTCAAACCATGTTGCACAAGTTTTAATAGGTAACAACAATTATTAAACATATCTTGCATGCATTCATTTCATTCAAACAAGGGGCATAATTCCTCAAAACAAGTTCACGGAGCATCATAAGGTATTGAAAATTCACATTCAAAGCTTTTCTTAAAGTTCTCTACCCTCTTGCCTTAATCATACCTCACTTTGAAAACAATTTTAAGAATGTACTCCAAAGAAGTGATGCCCCTCACAAGAAGAGAGAATCCACACACTTTTTTTATTAGCATTTCACACAATGGGATTATCAGATAAGACAAATGCACTCACTTTCACAAAGAAATTCAAGTGCATACAAATTGACCCATAGGTTTGCCCTTCATGTATATCACTACTAATGTAGTGTTGCTACACTCAAAATCAATTAGGACTTGTGGGTCATAATGAAGGCTAGGGGTAAGGGTAAGACAAATATTTAGCTTTAGTGACTAGAACCTCCCCAATGTCTTTTGTGAACATTTTTAACATCCCCTCAACTCTTTTCAATCACTCCACCTTATTTCTCCTATTTCATCATCTTTGTCATTTTTGTAACTCACATTTAGCCTTATCAATGCAAGAGATAGCACCTTTTTACTATTCTTTCTCTTTTGATGATTCTAGGTCTTTCAACCCATCGATTCATTCACCTCATCAAAATTTTGGTGCTACCTCACATTGAAGCTCTCACCTACTCTTGCAAACCTCCAAACTTAGGATTTTGCCTCATCTCACATTCATTTCCTTATCGCTCCCTATTTCATGGGCTTCAAGCCCCATTTTTTTGTTATTTTTATCACTAGCAATTAGGGAGGACGGGTGCCAAAGAGAAGGATTAAAAATGATTATTAGGCTTGTAATGCGGTTTCCAAAGAAAGGGTCCAAGGCTCAAAGGTTAGCTATCAAAGATTAATATTCACGGAGGTCATTTGGGTGAAGTGACTAACAAAACAAGGCCTAAGATCATGTGCTAAGTGTAGCCCCATATATAATTTCTCCTTGAATCACACTTAGGGCAAGTTCTAGATAATCATGCATACACAAGAATTAAGCAAAAACCTCACCACACAAGGCATCACAGTCCAAGTAGTTCACACACTTCCTTTGTCACATTAAGAGGATGACTTTAAATGAGCTAGTAACGAATCAACAAGCCAAGCAAGGAATATATAATTCATGATAAGAGCATGCTCATTTTCACATTTAGATACCTCTCTTTTCTTTTCTAAATTCATGAACAATGCCAAACAAGAAATGTTGGTGGTACCTCATCAAACACGTGCACAAAAGAATCTACAAGACTCTAGACTTGACATTTTCCCGTAAGAAAGTCGTCTCTCAATCTATCATTAGGAAATACCAACCCGGTTCAACAATAAAAAGAAAAGACAAAGAAATCACTCCTTGGGAAAGAACAGTAGTATAAAGAAAACCCTTGGAGTTTATTCCAAGATTACTATCTAAAAAGGTGATGCTACTTACAAGTAATGACGATTTTCCCTTAAGAATGACGTCACCCAATCTATCATAGGGCCATATTGTACATTACTTAACAAGTGGGCTACTTACACCTCACCACTAAAAAAATAATGCATTGTACTCGATGCCTAAGGTAGAACAAAATGAGGAATGAATGGGTGAGAGAATTTCCTGATACGGTGGAGGCATCCGTTTTATATGCATTTTCCATGCTCTCCTTTTTCTTTTTCTTCTCTCACTATTTGCCATGTCCCACACTTGTTCCAACCCTGTAAAATCAAAGACAACACAAATGTAAAGTAAAATAAAATAAAAAGAAAAATAAATACAAAATGTAAAAGCACTTAGCTTGCCTCCAAGAAGCGTCTTAGTTAACGTCGTGGCTCGACGACTTCAACTTCACCATTTTTCTCTCCATTTTGAGCATTTGAATCTCACCCTAGCTTCTTATCCGTTCTCCTACTCCACTTGAGGGGTGGTGGTGTAAGCATCAAGGGACCAAGCAATCGATATTGCATCTTGTTTTTCTTGGCCCCTAAAGGAGGGAGGTGCTTTAGCCTTGTTGGCATGGCATACTCTAAGATGAATCCACCTTGATCTTCCTCCTCAACTTCCTCCATTGACTTGGTCTCCTCAGTCTCCATTTTTTCAACCAAGTTCAATGTTGGAAAATGATAAGAGGGTGGTCTAAGTCACTCCCCTTTCAGACATTCTTCTTGCTTGACATCCTCATCTTCAAGTGTACTAGAGTCCTTGAGCATGATTTGTGAATGACATTTTAGTGTCGCTTCTTCAACCTTGATATCTTGAATTTTTACAATGATGGTTGGTTGGCACACATCTATGACTTCTTCAACACTTACCTTGACTCCTTCTTCATCATCATTTTGAGCTTCCTCCCATGAGTCAAGTTGAACTATGCCCCACTATTCACTTCTTCTTGTTATGCTCCTCAATATCTCCTCCGCTTTTTCTTTTAGAGATTTACCGCTCTCTTCTTGAGGAGTTGATGATTCCATGGTCATGGAGGGGTTGACATTCTATTCCGCATTAGACTCTCTCTCCAAAAAGGCTTGGAGCATGGCTTCTATGTGCCCACATATATTTCTCCTTCCTTCACTTGCCATGGCTTCATTCCTTTCAAGCTTAGGAGCATAACTTCTATCATAGTCACTATAGAGAGAAGTGACCCCATTTGGGCATCTATCCCAATGTCTCCCATGACTACCACATAATATGCATCTATACCCATCTCCCTTCTAGGGGCATACTTGCAATCTTGCCAATAGTGTGGTCCTCCAAAATAGGGACATGGGTTATCATAATAAGGGTTGCCACCAACAAACCTCCTTTCATTCCATGATGCCATCATTCAACTACAAACAAACAAAAAAAATCAAATATAAAATAAAAACAAAATGTAAAACCAAAATGCAAAACTAGTTCGAACCAATAAATAATGGCTTATAACAACTCAATTCCCCGACAACGATGCTATTTTTGATAATATCAAAAATACACTCTTCTTTTATGAAAGAGCGTAAATGGTCATTTAGCAAAAAAAATATTTTCGACAAATGTCGGGGTCGAATCCAACAGAGAATTGAGACGATAATTCAATAGTTATAAACTAATTCAAACTAGAACACATAGTTGTTCAACGTTTGAAAAGTAAAATCGCGGGAAATTTGAAGAGAAATAACGATATAATTCTAAAGTAAAACTAATTGGGGGAATTCCAATTGAAGTAATCACAAGGGAGAGGCCAGAGGCATTCTATAGATGAGATCACAATGAAATCGGGAATTTCTTCAATACCTTAGACTTAAAATTAACATAGATGGCAGTGGATAATTCAAATTCTCTTATTTTCCAACCGCGAGAATGCTTATGCCTTGGATTCTTTCGAACTCCAAAGCCAAGTCATGTTATCAACCACAAAAGCTTGAGGAAGGACTAGCTATCCCTGGACTTGCCCTTTAATGGAGTGAAAATTTGGGTCTTAACTATCCCTAGATTAATCCGGCACACTAACACTCCAATTCCTTACTACTACCTTCTCACCCAATTCTCACTTTTCTCTCTCAAGCAAAAGCAGGAAAAGTAAAGCACAATTAATGTTTGCAACCATCAATTTTAGCAATTATAACTTGGATGAAGATAATAGATCTATAATTCAATAAGAATACAAGAGAAATTTATGAAAACCCAATCAAATTAACAAACCCACCATGAATATCCCTCTAGCTAGAAAATTAGTCAAGCATATTTAAAGATAGAGAGAAGATATCAAGAGGATTCCCCTCACATTCATTGCATTAGCTTCACAAATTTGCTTCACAAGCTCTTACAATAATGGTCGAATCCCCCTAAAATGGATTAAAGAAAAAGAAGAATAAAAGTACTATCTAACTATAAAAATCTATGGAGACAAGATTCTACTAAAAATTCTATGAAGAAAATGAATTTTAGATGATTGAATTGATGAATGAATCAAATCCCCCTTGGTTGGTGTACAATGGAGGTTATATATCTGTACTTTCTTGTATACAACTTTTCCAAAATGTACATGGAGCTTCTAGATTCTTTTGAGACCTTTTTGGACCCTTTTACCCTTCATTAGACGGCCTCTCCAGTGAGGAACCGGCATTTCGCTGGTGGCAAGTCATGGAGAGCCAAACTGTGGCGGGTTGAAAATGGTGTTCTGGCAGGGGGGAACCGGCGGTTCAGGGCAGTTTAGCCGGTGCCATTCCATGAAGGGCCGATTGTTTAGCTGGTCTGGGCAGTAGCTTCGGTGTTTCTCTTGCATTTCGCCACTTTATATCCACGTTTAGCCGATTCAAAGAACGTCCTTGCACCTCTTTTTAAGCTCAAATCTTCCCTTATCTTTGGCTTGTCTCCCTGATATGCTAACTCATAAAATTTCCTCTCAAACTCCATGTGTTTTGCTCGATTTCATGCTTTCTTTACTCACATGAGGTACCTATAAAGAATTCAAGAGGAAAGGCATAAAATCCACTTAAATGACTCGAAAACTAAGCAAAAACTCATGATTAGGAGCCTAATGAGTTGGTAAATTTCCAACTCATCAACTTCCAAAACTGGGAGGTAAACTGCGTACCTCTATCTGATATGATGTACAGGTCACTCCATGCAACCAAACTGGCTCCCAAATTTACAACATAGTATAATCCTCCGCTGAATCGGTAGTTTTGACTGGAAGAAAATGAGCTTCCTTAATCAACTTGTCCACAACCGCCCAAATGGAGTCATACTGTCGATGAGTGCGAGGAAACCGTGTGATGAAGTTCGTACTGATTTCCTCCCACTTCCAAGTAGGGATACTAATGTATTGAAGCATACCTCTCAGTCTTTGATGCTCTATTTTAACATGTTGACAATTCGGACACTTAGCTATGAATTCTACAATGTCCTTCTTCGTGCCATTCCACCAAGAGACTTCCCGTAGGTCATGGTACATCTTTCTGGCACATAGATGGATAGAATACTTGAAACCATGAGCCTCGTTCAACATCTGATCTCTCAAATCTTCAACATCTATAACACATAAATGACCCTAATATTGAAGCACACCATCTCCCCCTTTGGAGAAGACCTCCACCTTCTGATTCTGAACCGCTTCCTTTAATTTCACCAAAATAGGATCCTCATCTTGTCTAGCTTTTAAATCAGTCACCAAGGATGATTCCGATCCATTTTGAAAAATAACACTACCATCAATCGAGTCAACCAAACGAACTCCCAACCGTGCACCCCGATGCACATCCTTCACCAGCTCCTTCCTCCTCTCATATACATGGGACACACTCTCTATGGAAAGCCTACTAAGAGCGTTTGCTACCACATTTGCCTTACCCGGATGGTAAAGGACACTCATATCATAATCCTTGGGTAACTCCAACCATCTCCTTTGACGTAGGTTCAGATCCTTTTGGACCCTGTACAAATAATGTCTCCAAATCTTCAAGGAAAATACTACTGCCGCCAATTCAAGTTCATGAGTCGGATAATTCATTTCATGAACCTTTGACTGCCTAGAAGCATATGCTATAACATTACCATGCTGCATCAATACACAACCAAGGCCGATCCTCGAAGTATCACAGTATACCACAAACCCATTGGTACCCTCAGGTAGGGCTAACACCGGTGCTGAGGTGAGTCGAGTCTTCAACTCTTGGAAACTCCTCTCACAAGCCTCCGATGATGGAACTTCACTTTCTTTTGAGTCAATTTGGTCAATGGGGATGAAATAGATGAAAACCCCTCAACAAACCTCTGATAGTAACAAGCTCAACCTAAGAAACTCAAGATATACGAAGGATTCACTAGTCTAGGCCAACTCTTCACCACTTCTATCTTTTGAGAGTATACCTGTACACCCTCACTTGACACCACATGACCTAAAAATGCTACTAAGTTCAACCAAAACTCTAATTTACTGAATTTAGCATACAACTGGCGATCCTTAAGAGTCTGTAGCACCACCCTCAAAGGAGCCGCATGCTCCTCCTCGCTCCAAGAGTATATATTAGGATGTCATCTATGAACACAATCATGAACATATCTAAATATAGCTTGAACACCCTGTTCATCAAATCCATAAAAGCTATAGGAGAATTCATTAGTCCAAAAGACATCCCTACAAACTCATAGTGACCATACTGAGTCTTGAAGGTTGTCTTCGGGATGTCACTCTCTCGAACCCTAAGCTGATGGTATTCTTAATGAGATCTATCTTCAAAATTCACTTAACATCTTGAAGCTGTTCAAACAAATAATTAATCCTGGGAAGAGGATACCTGTTCTTGATGGGAACTTTGTTCAATTGCCGATAATTAATGCACATACAAAGGGAACCATCTTTCTTGCTGAAAAAGAGAACTGGCGCACCCCACGGGGATTTGCTAGGTCTGATGAAACCCTTGTCTAAGGGGTCCTTCAACTGCTCCATCAACTCCTTTAGCTCTGCTGGAGCCATTCTGTTAGGTGGAATAGATATAGGCTGCGTATCGGGAAGAAGGTCAATGCCAAAATCAATCTTCCGCTCAGGAGAAATTCCCGATAGATCATTTGGGAAAACTTATCGATACTCACATACTATTAGTACTGACTTGATAGTCAGGGTATTGAAAATAGCATCCTTAACCCTAACTAGATGGTACACGCAACCCATGAAAATTATCTTTCTGGCCTTGAGATAGGAAATGAAATGACCTACAGGCACTGCTGAACTACCCTTCCACTCTTAGAATGGTTCACCTGGAAATCTAAACTTTACGTCACAGGTTCTACAATTGATTGAGGCATAGCATGAAAATAGCCAATCCATGCCGAGGATAACATCACAATTGATCTTGGCTAACTCTACTAAATCTGCTGAGGTGACTTTCTAAAGGACTATGATAGGTCAATTTCTACTACTCGTCTAGCTATAACTGAATCACCAACTGGAGTAGAGACTGAGAAGGGTTCTGATAAGATTTTGGGACTGACTCTGAAACTACTAGCAACATAGGGTGTCACAAAAGAAAAAGTAGCCGCTAGATCTAAAAATGCATATACATCAAGATGGAATACTCGTAACATACTAGAGACTACATCTAGGAAGACCTCATGCTCCTAATGGGATGTTAGGGCATAAAATCTATTTTGGCGCTATCTTCCACCTATACTAGTAGATTGCCCTTGTTGAACTGGGTATACTGGTGGAGCTGCTGAACTGGAAGCTGGACTCAGCCCCTATCATAACCCTGTCTGGCTACTAGGTAATCCCTAAGCATGTGTCCGGGCTTCTCGCAGTTAAAGCAAGCACCTATACCTACCAAACACTAACCTGTGTGTCTCCGGCCGCATCTGCTACACTCTGCAGGGCTGATCTCTATATGTATGCTACTCTAACATCTCGAGCCTGATGCTCGTCCCCTATGATTGCGCCTAGACCTGAATGGCATACTATTAGTTGAAGGCACTAGTAGTCTGCTATCCCATGTACAAACCTACTCACACGGGCTCTCTAATCCGCCACCATCTCCGGTGCATACTTGGACAGATGAGTGAACGCCAAGGTATACTCTTGAACTATCATCTTTCCTTGCTTTAAATTCACAAACTCAACCGCTTTGATCTCCCTCATCTCCCGAGGGAAGAATCGCTCTAGAAAAGTGGCATGAAATTCATTCCAACTGATAGGGCATATTCCAACTTCCCTACTATCCTTCCACTGCTTGAACCAAATGTGTGCGGCCTCCTTCAATTGGTACGAGGCTAAACTAGCGCACTCCTCCCCAGTGACCCCCATAATCGGGGTGATCTTTAGAATCTCCTCAATGAACTTATGTGGCCAAGTCCACGTTCGATCCAAGGAACTCGGTAGGGTTCATCCTCAGAAAAATCCCTAACTCTCGCTGCCGCCGCATTTCCATTCTGAGGGACATGCACTACCGCCTGCTGATTGACCTGGGCGGTCAAGGCCTGGCTACCATTTGAATGGCTGCCCTAAACTCCGGGTGGGCAACCAACTTCAGTGCATGATCCACGTGGGCTGATGGGGCCTGCTGGTGCCCGTCTCCATTGCCATTCTCATGGACATTCCCATTTTCGTTTCTCCTTCCATTAACTTTGCAGGGAGGCATGATTCTGCAAACGCATATAGCACGAGTTAGGAGGATAGAGAGACATTTCATCGCATGACTTAGATCATGAAAGAAGGAAATATTTCCTAAATGTCTCATAGCCTCTTTGTCATAAGTGTGGCAAGCTTCACACCCATGAAAAAGACTCTACTTAATGTGGCGTTCGGACACCCTAGAACACTTCAAAACCTAATGCTCTGATATCAAGTTTGTTACGCCCCGAACATAGGCCCGGATTGAGACATGGGACAAGAAACCCCAAGAGGCTCCAACTCGATCTATGGCATGAACAAACATCTATCTCAATCATAGATAAGCAGAAGGTCAACATATGTAACAAAGCGGAAGTCTAAAAAATCATAAAATGTGAATACATACATGAATCCAAAGCTAAAATATAAACCAAGTATGAGAAAGCCTCTAATACTGAGAGTTGATGGGACAAGACCTAACTAACTCACTATAGTCTGAAAACTGAAAAGATGAAATACAACTGATAGTAAGGGCCCTCACATGATGAGGACTCACCAACTGATATTGACAAGTGCTAACTCCGGGAGTCTGACTAGCGGTGGGAGTGAATCTGGATATCGGAGCCTGTATCATAAAATGATACAACATAGAGTATTCTACGTGGAATGTTATGCAAGGTAAGTAAAACTGCTAAGTAAGAAAAATCATAAATGATGCATATAATAAAACATAATCAAGATAGATTCTGAGAGTAGGGCTTGCATGCTATTTTCTGAAATCGTGATTTGAACATAACTAAACATCATAACTAAATCGAATGACCCAAAGCTGAAAAATTGATGTTCATAAGTAAAACTGAATATTGGGTCAAACCTGCTGAAAACATAGTATTATGACTGATGTACATGCATAACTTAAATCATGAGGAACAATAGAAGACTTTTCATATAACCAACATCATCACGATGGAGTTTACATGGTCACAACTATCACAGTCAAGTGGCAGAGCCGTCCAAAGCTTTTTCTGGTATAAGGACGCTGCCATGATATCGATATTAAGTTGAACGCCCCTTGGGGGCAGGGGAAGCTCACAAGGAGGTCCCAACTAATCTTAACATACCTACGTTGGCGCATAGTTCTGAAGCATAGGGTTGACTGCCCCTTTGCCTACTCGATGCTAGACACTACTCCCAAAAACATGCATATGCTCTCCATCATTTTTCAAAGAAGCTGACGGTTATCTAGTGACGAAGCTGAATAATAACATACATGCATATATCTGAAATCATAACATGAGGAGTCTTGGCTCAAACTATACCACAAGCTGAACATAATTGGGAGTCTTTACTCCATAACCATGTGGTAAGCTAATTCATGAAATCATAAAAACATACTTGATCATATAGGCCTGTCCATTACTTATCATGCTTGAAATCAACTTGATTCACTTTGAAAACATGAACATTAAAATGGGTATTTCGAAATCATACTTTTTCATAAACATCTCATCTTGCTTGTACACATATTTTATAGATCTCAAGTTTCATGGACTTTCGTGGATGGGCATCATAGTTTAGAAAGCTTGAAAATTTAATTTATAATTTAAAATATTATAACACCTACCCATTAATCATAATTCATCATTTAAAACATGCTTAGATCATACCCATGATTGATACTTAGGAATGTATGCATTGGGTAAAAACCCCATAGAATCATCAATTAGAACTTCATGAATTGAGAGGGAATTGAGAATGGGTGTGGACTATTGCATCCATTCATAGCCTTACATACCTGAATAGACCTGATTTTCACACTTCCTTGATTGCCCAAAGAGAATTGAAGAAATCTGAAGAAACTAGCCTTGATCACCTCTCCAAGCTCTAAGTTTGCATACATGAATTAGGATAGGCTTAGAATGACTTAACCTTTCTTAAAACACTCTATTCTAATCTTAAAATTACGTAGTTTAGGCATTAGGAACAAAGAAATAATGAAAAATTCCTTAATAAATTCGTAGAGAAAAAAAGATTGCCAGTCCCAACGAGGGACTGGACGAGTCGTTACCAGTGACCATAACTCGTGGTTAGCAGTCGTCATGAACACTGCCTATTCTTCCTCTGAGAGTCACCATTAGGGACACCATGACTCGTGGTGTACCCAATGACTCTTGGTGACCAGTCATTGCCAACACTACCGAAGTTCTCCAATCTTCACCCAACCTTTGACCACGGACTACCTAACAAATCGTGGTGTTGACTGTTCGGTGTGTTATATGGGTATATAAAATGACACGCAAGTGCACGTGGTCGAACAAGTAGTAAGTGGCTTTAGTAAGCCAAGTATCGATCCCATAGAGACTTGGATTAAGTGCAATTTGCTCAAGTATACTATAATTTTACTTCTGAAAATGCAGACAACAATGTAACCAAAAAGTTCATAGTTTGGTTTATAAATTTTATACTAAAACTAAGAACAATTATCTACTTTGAATCTGAACTATGAATAAGAGCATGCTGAGGTTAAACGAACATGTAATGAAATTGATTATCATCATAAATTGGTTAATCTTTTCTTCCAGTTGCTAGCCAAGAACATTTGCCAAGAGATTAAAACTCTCGTATTTAATCTCACTTAAGAATCATGAACCATCCTTCTACATTTCTGTTATCAAATGCAATTCATGTCCTAGCTATACAATTCCGGTTCCTAAATTGACTAATACGACTTTCAGGTATATTTCTATCCTGAAAGCTAATCAAAACTCAATTTTCCCAAATCAAGTAAAGAACAATATCCTATTAATTCACAACTTTCCAATTTCGTGCTCTCTCGAGTGAAATCGGACTTTTTAGATGTACATTAATGTAGGCCACAGAATAATGCAGTAAGAACAAGAATTAATAGAACAACATGGAAGAAAAGATGAAAAACCAGATAATCAATGATCAAATTTCATCACAATTGTTCATAACCTCAGCAAGGAAGGGAATTAGCCACTCATTTGTGGATTAATCATCATAAAATGAGTGTAAATCATACAAGCAATTGAATTAAAGAAGAAAGAAAGAGAGAAAAAACCCTGAAATTTTCGTCCCTTAACTGCCTGAAACCCACGTCCTTGCTCCACCAAGTCAGAATTATGAAAAATGAACTTAAGTGTTCTATTTATACTACTGGGAATTTTTCCCGGAATAACAAGCAACGTGTCACAGAGTGCATCGCGGAGCACTGCCTCTGTGACACGCCATGAACGCGGACCCTCACTGGAACTGGGGGTCCAGGAATTCAGGCTCAACATGGCACGACGTGCATCGCGGAGCACTGGCTCCGTGCCTCGGAGCAAACGCTGACCTCCACTGGAATTTGGGTGAATTTTCCCCATCCAGGCAGAATGCCTCCGCGATGGCAGCGTGACACGGCTCCATCGCGGAGCCCCTTTAATTCATGATGTCCAATGCCTTTTTCCCTGCTCGCATTCAAGTCCAACTCCGATATCATCCAACATGCATTTTAGCTTCCCGAAATCACATTTTACCTGCAAAACAATGCTAATCATGTTGGTTGGTATAAATTCACATTTTATTGCCAATTACATGAAAATGTATACACATTGATAGATAAACAAGGCAAAAATGGTACTTTTGAGTATCACTTGGGCATATAAATCTGCCCAAGATCACTTACCCCACACTTAACTCCTTGTTCGTCCTCGAACAACAAACATACAATTCATGCAATTTACATCCCAACCTCGCTACTTTGGTTCGACAATTTAAGCTACGGTAATACCGATTATTCAATACAGCAAATCATCAAGAAACCATGCATGGTCTTATCAATGCACTGACCTTCAATACATTAAGACCTCCTAGACTTTAAGAATCAACTCTCGATACTGGCAAACTCATGCAAATCAGCTAATCAAGATATTCGACACGAAAATCAATCATTCATCAAGCATGTGCCCTCACAACACAAGAGAATCTTCCCCTTTTTGATCATGTGACACACAATCATTCAAGCAGGGGCATGTACACAAAATTTCACTCTCTCTCCCAAATGAATTCACATGCATCATGTCATGACCCATAAGCTTTCCCTTAGTGTATTACTCCACTAATATAAAGAAGTGCGATGTAAGATCACGTAGGACTTTAATGGGTTGTAATGGAAGCTATGGAACTAGTAAATATTGGATAAGCCAATAATAGCCACTAGCATTCTTAAGCGCCTTTTCAACACATCCCATCACTCATGGACATTGTTTCTTTTCTCTTTTTTTTCATCATCCCATTCGTGATGATTTTATTTAGTATGGCCCACTTCATTAAGCACACTTGACACAACAACAAAGGTTATTCATGCACCTTCATTATCGTTTATTTATAGCAAGTGCACCTTCAACCTTTTCTTTTCTCACTCTGCTTTTCTTTTTCTTTTCACCTTTCTCACTCTTTGATACTTTGGGAAGATGATTTTCTCTTCTTAAGCACTTAAGAGTTTTTTATAGACTTTACGGCTAATGAAAAGAAGGAATTAAGCTCAGTTTACACTTTTTGGACAAAAGAAAGAAATAAGAGGCTAAAGGCTCAAAGGGCTGACTAGGGTATACAATCACAGAAAGGGGGGTATGACAAGAAAAGAAAAAAAAATAGAAACTCTCGGTTATAACAAAGAAATGCCTACATCCTTTCCTACAATACACCTCCTTCATTTCGCTTTGCAAACACACCAGGCAAGTTCTAGACACTTCACAATAGCATGGAATATCAACACCTCACTTCACACTTTTTGCACATGCTCGATTCAAGATGTATTCACAGACTCTTCAATCAGCTAATTACATGAATTCAAACATTAAGCCTCAATCACACTGAATCGAATTCTAGAGCCTAGGTATCTCAACATATTTACAAAGTTGCATGCTTTCATATGAATCACCTTTGCATTTTGAATATTATGTTCAACAAGCAACCAAAATTTCGCAACCATAGAGTAACTACAGGTTTCGGGATGCAATCCACCAAAGCAAAATGAAAAATAATTGAAAAAAATAAACTACTCCTAACGACTACATTTCCCTTAAGACGGTCGTCATCCATCCATCATAGGGAACGATCACTAATTATGACTTTGGTTCAATGGGACCATTCTCGGTAAAAGAACCGAAAACAAATGCCGAGAAACCCAAAATTTAAAAGTTGAAAAATTTGCAAAATATCGATCATTTCGATAGAAAAAGAAAAAAATTTATGTACAAAATATTTTAAAGAAATTTTAAAAATATCGATCATTTCGATAAACAAAAATATTTACAGAATCAGCTGGCAACATTCAACAACACACATCAAGTTCACATCAATTTACAAATACAGAACAACACATAAACAATTCACAAATCACAGGGACAAACAACATACACAATAACAGAGGAGAACATACAAACAAAACAGCCCAGCCCAGCACCTAACTACTCCCACCCCACACTTAGTCCGAACACTGTCCCCAATGTTCACAAAAAGTCAAAATAGCACAAATTCGGGTGGTGGAACTCCCTGATCAGTCAAAGTATTCCACTTCTTCGTCGGGTGCTGCTACTTCATCTCTCATGTCCGAGTCGCCTCCATCGTCATCATCGGACTCCACATTGGAGTCCTCCCGACGCGTCTCCTGGTCCGTGGGGACGTCATCATCTGTGGGCTCTAAAATGCTGGCCCCACTCAGCATAGAGCCCTGGCGTTTTCTCCAAACGGATAGTCTAGCTCGAGCTGCCATAGCTCCTCCTCTGTCGCTGGCCTCCCACCTATCCTCAGTTGGAGCATCTGCATCCCATACATCCGAGCCATATACTGGTCATCACGAGCGTGTCGCTCACCAAGTGTAAGCACTGGCCCGTGGGTGGTGTCGGGAGCCTTAGTTTTAGTAACATCTAAGGCCCGCCGCTCCAACTGCGGGATATAATCGAGGGCCTCCTCCTCAACATCGAGGCCCCTGAGAAAGGTGGTGAGTAGTCCACCAAAACCATACCTGTGCCCCTGGTGCAACCGGGCTTTCTTCATGGCGGATATAACAACCGCCCCGACATTGATCTCTAGCCCTTTCATCAGGGCGTACACCAGGCAAACACGATCCCAGGTTACATCAGTCATATGTACCCCCGGGATGAGGCATGAGCAGACTATCTTCGGCCAGATTCGGGCTTCCCTGTTCATCTGTGAATATGGATGAGTCTGGTGGTAGCCCCTTTCTTTGTGCCTGCTCCATCTAGCTGTAGATCAGGCCCCACACAATGTGCGTCTGATGTCAGCATACGGTGGGGTAATGTTCAGTTGTCGGAGGACGTGGGCGTCTGTGTCCCGCGCTCCTATGATGGCATTGAGTTGGTGGGGCTCCAGAGTGACTATCTGCCCTCTGATTTTGATGGTGTGGCTTCTGATTGACGGGTTCCAATTGGCACAGAACTCCCGAACCAAGTGCAAGTTGCATTCCTTGGGCTCCTCACATATGAAATTGAGCCCAACTGCCTCGATCCGGTGAACCATCCTGGGGAACTCCTGTGCCAATGGCTCCCGTGCTATATACTCCTCGGGGAAATATTTGTTCACTTTGTGCTTTGCGTACCACTTTTTCCCCTCGTCCGTCACCCATCTTGTTCCGTATTGGCAGCGCTGGCCGCGTGGAACTGCTGGTGCTGCTGGGACTGCTGTGCCCAGTCTGAGTCTCTTCCTTCCGGTGCCTGAAGTTGACGCACCTTTCCCTTTATCTTGCCGGCTTGCCAGGTCACCTGTCAACCCCAATAAACAAGATCAATGTTAAGCTTACAGATATTAACTTCGGCTAAGGTCGGGTTACGCTAGGATACCCCACACTTAGTCCTTAGCTACAGTTACAACAATACGGCAAGAATATCTTTATTTACACAAAACCAACAACTATACAATCATGCTCAGTGCTTTCAAAAAATTCGACGGTATAACTTCTGTGTACTACTCAAACTTCGTACGACTAATCACAATCACTACCATTGCTAACATTTTAACCCTCGCACTTAGCAAAGAAAAACGAAGAAACAAAAACAACAACAAAAATTTATACACATGAACCTATCCAACTAACCAAATTCGAACAAATTTCAACATTTCCCCCAAACCCAATAATCCGTCGTCTATTAACATCCAAACACTTTGTACATCGACTCATCTCATTCAACACATACACCCCGGCATAAAATTCACGATTTCAACACATTTCCCCCTTCAAATTCAACAGCAAGCCCTTGAATTGATTTTATGAATCAAATTCGAATAAATTATGCAATCGACAAGTTCAAACAATCATAACGACATTCCGAACATTTATCAACAACAAATAACTCGAATTCATGCTACTACATAGGGTGATTTAGCTCACCTCCCATGCTTAATTTCGAAGAAAATCGACAAGAACTTGAGAGGGAATCGGAAAACATACCTTGAAGTTGAAGAATCGAAGAAAACTCGGTGAATTTCTTGCCTAACTCCGTGTCACGTTGATGGGGGATGGTTTTTGGGGGGTTTGGTCGCGGAGGAATTAGAAAATGAGGGAAAAGGGGAGGGTTTCGGGGTTAAAAAGGTAGAAAAATACGCGGGTCACCCGGCGACCCGGTGTGACCCGTCGCGATATACACGGCAACGTGTCACGGAGTGCATCGCGGTGCACTGCCTCCGTAACACGGAGCCATTGCGAAGCATTCTGGAAATTTTAAAATTTTCGGGTTATACCTCAACGTGTCACGGAGGGTAACGCGGAGGTCCTCCTCCGTGACACGGAGCTATCGCCCCAGCTTACTGTTTTCCACTTTTTATTAATTTTTCTTACCTCGACTTTTCCTTCGCGATTCCGTGCACATTTTCCTCCGTTTGACCTGAAAATCATCTCACTATACAAAATTGGTTAGAATTATAGGTTTCACTTTAATTACAAATAAACAAAAACTAAAACGAAAAATTTTGTAATAAATCAAGAAAAAGACAAAGAAAAATCTATTTACACTTTACAAAAAGAAAGAAAAAAAATTTTCACGGGTTGCCTCTCGTGCAGCGCATGGTTTACCGTCGCGGCTCGACGTTATTTAAGCTCAATTGTCCACTAGGGTGATGGATGATTTCTCTCGATCACCGTCCTCCCCCCAGTAGTGCTTACACCTTTCAGGTGGTTTTCCCATTAACTCTCGGGAATCCTTTATCTGCTTGTCATCACCTTGATCAATCACATTTATCACCGAGAGTTCTTCATGCACCATCGGGAGCTTGGGTGCCTTGTACACATCGAACACCTCTACCTTGTCATGTGCTTGCATTGTGAGTTGCCCCGCAGCTACGTCGATTAGTGCTTTCCCGGTTGCCAAAAAGGGACGCCCCAAAATAAATGGGACTTCCGCGTCTGGTTCAAAGTCTAGAACGACAAAATCTACCGGGAAAATGAGGGAGCCAACTTGCACTAGAACGTCCTCAACAATGCCATCCGGCCTAGCTAAGAATAGATCCGCCAACTGCAAGATTACCGTTGTGGGTCTAGGACTCCATAGACCCAACTTTCTGAATACCGAAGACGGCATCAGATTTATGCTTGCTCCCAAGTCACACAATCCACGAGCTCGGATGCTCTGCCCAATAGTAAGCTGGATAGTAAAACTCCCAGGGTCTTTTAGCTTTGTGGGCAGTCTGTTTTGAATCCGGGAAGTGCACTCCTCCGTTAGAGCCACCGTAGCATACTCAGTCAACCGACTTTTGTTGGCCACGATGTCCTTTATGTACTTGGCATATTTAGGCACTCCCTGCAAGACATCAACAAGAGGTAAATTAACATGTACCTGTTGAAGCACCTCCATAAATTTCTTGAAACACGCCTCCTCCTTGTGTTTCTTGAGTCGTTGAGGGAACGGGGGTGGAGGTCTTTCTGATTCAGCTTCTTTGGTGTTCCCCCTTTCAGAACTATGCTCCTTCTCAACTTCTGCTGCTCCTGACTGTTGAGGTGGTCTTTCTGGTTCCACCTCTTTCAGCTGCAAACCACTCCTTCTGCTCACTGCATTTACCTGCTTGGGATTCGGATCCGTGTCGCTTGGCAGTCCTCCTCTAGGCCTTGTATTTTGAGCACTAGCAAATTGCCCAGATTGATACTCAAGAGCCTTGGTAGCTAACTGATTGTTTTTCACTTCGGCTGCCAATTTCACATAGTCAGCCTGCAATTGAGCTTGGTTAGCTATCATGGTCTTGAACATCTCCTCAATGATGGGTGATGGTGGTGGAGGAGGTGCATTGTTGTTTCTGAATTGAGCTTGGTAGTTCTGTTGCCCTCCTTGGTTCCTTTGCACACCCTGACCCGAACTTTGGCCTTGATGGTTGTTGCTACCCCATGAGAAAATAGGATGATTCCTCCAATTTGAATTGTAGCTACTACCATACTGCTGGTGATTTCTTTGTGCATTACCCACAAAGTTTACCGAGTCAGGATTGGCTCCACAACACTCAGCTGAGTGCTCACTGCTTCCACACACTTCACACCACATCTGCTGGACTGCATTAACTGGAGCTGAAGGCTGGTTCAATGTCATGTTGCTGAAGTGGTTGTTCAATTGATTTTGCAAGGCAGCTATCTGTGCAGCGATAGCTGTAAACCCATCCACTTCAAGCACCCCTGCTGCTTTCCTTGTCCCACCTCTTTATGAATCAGCATTCCATTCTGGATTGCCCTGTGAAATCTGGTTCAACAAGGTATACAGCTCCTCATAAGTCTTCTCCAGCGCTTGCCCTCCAGCTGCTGAGTCTAGCAATATTTCTGTATGGGGTTCCAAACCCTCAATAAATGTGTGCACCAACACCTCATTGGACTGATGATGATGAGGACAGTCCCGCAACATGGATTTAAATCTCTCCCAGGCTTGATATAAATTTTCTCCCTCTCTTCGTTTGAAACTTAGAATTTGACTTCTAAGTCTTGCTGTTTTACCAGAGGGAAAAAACCTTATCAAGAACTTCCGTGCAAGATCATCCCACGTAGAAATAGAATTTGGTGGCTCAGCTTTCAACCACCTCTTGGCTTCTCCTAACAATGAGAATGGAAATAATGTAAGCCAGACATAGTCTGGTGACACTCTAGCGGGTATGTAAGTGTCACTTATCTCCAAAAAATTTTGGAGATGCTGATGTGGATCTTCATGAGGGAGACCGGTAAATTGCCCGCTTGTGTGCAACAATTGCACCATATTTTGTTTGAGTTCAAATCTCCCTCCCGGCTCTGGTTTGCGGATACTTGATGTAACATTATTGGCATGTGGGATTGCCACCTCGCGAACCGGCCGTGCTGCTGCTTCTTCGGGCACTAACACTGCCCTTACTACCGGTGGATTCTGTTGTTGCTCCATGATCGTCTGTCTGAGCAACTGCAGCTTTCTTTGTAGAGCTTCTCTTCTCTTACTGTGAAATATTCTTTCAGGCTCTATATAAGATTCCACCAGCTCCTTGTCACTTGCCAGTGTTCACAGCAATTAAGTCTGCAAAATACAGGCTTAGACCAAGTTGTCAACACTTAAGAAAATAAAAATACAGTAAATTAACACTTAAAACAAATTCACCAATTGCCAAGTCCCCGGCAGTGGCGCCAAAAACTTGTTCGGTGTGTTATATGGGTATATAAAATGACACGCAAGTGCACGTGGTCGAACAAGTAGTAAGTGGCTTTAGTAAGCCAAGTATCGATCCCACAGAGACTTGGATTAAGTGCAATTTGCTCAAGTATACTATAATTTTACTTCTGAAAATGCAGACAACAATGTAACCAAAAAGTTGATAGTTTGGTTTATAAATTTTATACTAAAAGTAAGAACAATTATCTACTTTGAATCTGAACTATTAATAAGAGCATGCTGAGGTTAAACGATCATGTAATGAAATTGATTATCATCATAAATTGGTTAATCTTTTCTTCCAGTTGCTAGCCAAGAACATTTGCCAAGAGATTAAAACTCTAGTATTTAATCTCACTTAAGAATCATGAACCATCCGTCTACATTTCTGTGATCAAATGCAATTCATGTCCTAGCTATACAATTCCGGTTCCTAAATTGACTAATATGACTTTCAGGTATATTTCTATCCTGAAAGCTAATCAAAACTCAATTTTCCCAAATCAAGTAAAGAACAATATCCTATTAATTCACAACTTTCCAATTTCGTGCTCTCTCGAGTGAAATCGGACTTTTTAGATGTACATTAATGTAGGCCACACAATAATGTAGTAAGAACAAGAATTAATAGAACAACATGGAAGAAAAGATGAAAAACCAGATAATCAATAATCAAATTTCATCACAATTGTTCATAACCTCAGCAAGGAAGGGAATTAGCCACTCATTTGTGGATTAGTCATCATAAAATGAGTGTAACTCATACAAGCAATTGAATTAAAGAAGAAAGAAAGAGAGAAAAAACCCTGAACTTTTCATCCCTCAACTGCCTGTAACCCACGTCCTTGCTCCACCAAGTCAGAACTATGAAAAATGAACTTAAGTGTTCTATTTATACTACTGGGAATTTTTCCCGAAATAACAAGCAACATGTCACGGAGTGCATCGCGGAGCATTGCCTCCGTGACACGCCATGAACGCGGACCCTCACTGGAACTGGGGGTCCAGGAATTCAGGCTCAACGTGGTACGACGTGCATCGCGGAGCACTGGCTCCGTGCCACGGAGCAAACGCGGACCTCCACTGGAATTTGGGTGAATTTTCCCCATCCAGGCAGAATGCCTCCGCGATGGCAGCGTGACACGGCTCCATCGCGGAGCCCCTTTAATTCATGCTGTCCAATGCCTTTTTCCCTGCTCGCATCCAAGTCCAACTTCGATATCATCCAACATGCATTTTAGCTTCCCGAAATCACATTTTACCTGCAATACAATGCTAATCATGTTGGTTAGTATAAATTCACATTTTATTGCCAATTACATGAAAATGTATACACATTGATAGATAAACAAGGCGCAAATGGTACTTTTGAGTATCACTTGGGCATATAAATCTGCCCAAGATCATTGACCACGACTCATGGTCACACCCATGGCCAGCTCCCAACTCAAAATTTAAACCATGGCCAGACCCCTCCCCACAAGTCACTTAACGACTCTTGGTGTTCCTGACGGGTCACTAGACGACTCGTCCTGTGACCTAGCGCAGGAAATTCTATTTTCTCCGTTTTAACTCTCGGGTTTGATCTTAGGATTTTTGAGGTATTAAATGAGAAGAAGATTCCTGCTCTTGATGGTGACCTTGTTCAATTTCCAATAATCAATACACATCCAAAGGAAAGCATCCTTCTTTTGGACAAAGAGAACTGGTGCACCCCATGGGGTTTTTCTAGGTCTGATGGATCCCTTGTCTAAGAGGTCTTTCAACTGTTCTTTCAACTCCACTATCTCGGCTAGGGCCATTCTATAAGAAGGAATAGATAGAGCCTGGGTACTAGGAAGAAGTCCAATACCAAAATCAATCTCCCGCTCGAGAGGGATTCCCAGTAAATCATCTAGAAACACTTCTGGGTATTCACACACTACGGGAACTGACTAGATATTTGGGGTTTCGGATGTAGCATCCTTAACCCTAACTAGATGGTACACACAACTCTTAGAAATCATCTTTTTGGCCTTAAGGTAGGAAATTAAATGATCTACAGGCACAACTAAACTACCCTTCCACATTAAGACAGGTTCACCTGGAAATCTGAACTCTACTGCACAGGTTCTACAATTGACTGAGGCATAACATGAAAACAACCAATCCATACCGAGGATAACATCATAATTGGTCATGGATAACTCTACTAAATCTACTAAGGTTATTTTATGAAGAACTATGACCAGGCAATTTCTTTACACCCATCTAGCTATAACTAAATCACCAACTGTAGTAGAGAGTGAAAAGTGTTCTGATAAGATTTTGGGACTAAATCTGAAACAACTAGCTACATAGGGCATCACAAAAGATAAATCATCCATTGGATCTAACAATGCATATACATTAAGGTGGAATACTCGTAACATACAAGTGATTACATCTGGGGAGACCTCCTGCTCTTGAAGAGATGCTAGGGCATAAAATCTATTTTGGCACTGTCGACCACCCACACTAGTGGATGCCCCCTGCTGAGCTGGGCATGCTGGTGGAGCTGCTGAACTACAAGCTGGGCCTCGGCCCCTATCATGACCCTGTCTAGATGCTGGACAATCTCTAAGCATATGTTCGATCTTTCCGCACCCAAAACAAGTACCTGTACCTGCCAAATAGTGCCCTATGTGTCTCCAGCCACATCTGCTACACTCTGGAGGGATGATCTCTGTAGGTCTGCTACTCTGACCTCTCGAGGCTAATGCTCATCCCCTTTGATCGCGCTTGGATCTGGATGGAACACTCATAGCTGAAGGTGTTGGGGCTGAAGATCTCTGGTGGGACTGCTAACGGTGCCCACTAGGTCTCTGTTGGGAGAATCTGAAGTTATCAATCCTAGCTCTCTAGGCTTCTCTCTCCCGCTCACTCATCTGTACTGCCTCCATCTACTGGGTGTACAGGACTATCTGAGCAAAGTCAATATCCTGAAGAAGCATCGTAGTCCGGTAATCCCTACCAAGTAGTCTGCTATTCCATGCACGAACCGACTTACTAGGGATCTCTGGTCTTACACCATTTTAGGTGCATACTTGGATAGACGAGTGAACTCCAAGGAATACTCTTAAACTATCATATTCCCTTGGTTTAGATTTACAAACTCAGCTACTTTCATCTCCTACATCTCCCGAGGGAAGAACCGATCCAGAAAAGCAACATAGAACTCATCCCAACTGATATGTCCTGCTCTAACTACCCTACTAACCTTCCATTGCTTGAACCAAATATGTGAAACCCCTTTCAACTGGTATGAGGCTAAATCAGCACACTATTCCCCAATCACCCCCATAATTTGGGTGATCTTAAGAACCTCGTCAATGAACTTATGTGGATCCTCATCCACCTTTTATCCAAGAAACTCTGGAGGGTTCATCTTCAAAAGATCTCTAAATCTTGTCGCCGTCGCATTCCCATTCCAAGGGATATGCGCTACCGCCTGCTGATTGACCTGGGTGGTCAAGGCCTGAGCTAACATCTTAATAACTGCCCTGAACTTCGCGTGGGAAACCAGCTTGAGTACATGCTCCTCATGTGCTGGTGGGGCATGTTGGTGTCCATCTCCATTGCCATTATCATGGCCATTCCCATTTCCGTTTCTCCTTCCATTAACCCTGCGAGGAGGCATGATTCTGCAAACACGTATAGCATGAGTTAGAAGGATAGAGAGACACTTCATCACACGACTTAGATCATGAAAGAAGGGAACATTTCCCAAATGTCCCATAGCCTCTTCGTCATAAGTGTGGCGCGTTTCACACCTATGAAAAAGACTATACTCAACGCGACTTTTAGACACCCTAGGACACTTCAAAACCTAATACTTTGATACTAAGTTTTTCATGACCCGAACATAGGCCCGGATCAAGACACAGGACAAAGAACCCCGAGAGGCTCCACGTCGACCCATGGAATGAACATAACATCTAACTCATCCCAATAAAATGCAAGATCAACATAAATGACAAATCATAAATCCGAACATAACACCTGAGTACATGCATAAGTCTAAAGTTGAGTATAATACATGTACAAAAAGCATCTAATACTGATGAGTTGATAGGACAGGGCCCCAAATAACTTATTATAGTTTGAAAACTAAAAAGATGAAAAAGAACTGATAAGAAGTTCCCTTGCATGATGAGGACTCACCAACTAAGACTAGTAAGTGCTAACTCCGGACGTCTGACTAGCGGCAGGACTGAGTCTAGATATCGAAGCCTGTATCATGAAATGATATATTTGTTATACCCCAGGAGCTCAAAGATCAGGACCGAGAGTTCAAATGGGAAAATTTGAGATTTTTGCACCAGGTCACAGAATGAGTCATTCTGTGACCTGTGAGGATGGACCACGAGTTGTTCGATGACTCATGGTGAGGGGATGGGGCCATGTTTGGAAGATGGAAATTGAATTCACCATGGGCATGACCACGAGTCGTGGTCAGTCCTCACGACTCATGGAGTAAGTCGTGGTCAAGGGGATTGAGTAAAGAAAATTGGGCAGGCAGAGTACTCAACGACTGGTGACCACGAGTCGTGGTCATCCCTGAAGAGTCGTGAAGTGACCCATTACAAGCCCAGGAGAATAGACAAGGCAGTGTACATGACGAGTCGTTGCCTTGGACCACCGGTCGTCAGGTCGTCCGTTAGGACCACCTGGCAGTAATTTCCTGCAAATTTAGTAAGGGCCTTTTCATAATTCCTAAGTTCCTAAAGCCTAAACTACATTATTTAAGGCTCTTTTTAGTGGGTTTTAGGAGGGGAAAACCTATTCTAAGTTATTTCCTTCCATGCATGCAAACTTGAGTGGTTGAGGAGGTAATCTAGAGCAAGTCTTCAAGGTTTTCATTCAAATCCTTCTTGGGAAATCAGAGACGTGGTAGAATCAATCCCTTCCAGGTATGTAGGGTTACGAATGGGTGTTTCTGCTCACACCCATGCCCATTCTCTATTGACTTAGGAAAATCTATTCAAAAACCACATAGGTTTTAATTTAATTATTATGAAATTCGAATGATTTTCTAATGGGCTTTACAATTTATGATCTACTCCATATTTTATGGACTTGGATCAGATTTTACATTTAATCTTACTTATAAAACTAGTGATTTCAATTTCTACTAAAATAAGCCTATTTAAGCATGAACTATGATGAATCAATTTATGATCTTTGGTTCAATTGATGATATTTGCAAGCCCAGCAAGAATTATGATTTAATTATGGGTTTATCTAATTACCCATCATGATTTGATGATTTTCAAGCTATATGTATGATCTTTAAGTATGCATGAAACCTTTGATTCATAAATTACATTTTGGCCGACTCACGGGCCTTTTGTCATGGCTAGTTCACGTATGTACAATTATGTTTCTGATTTTCATGATTTAACTAGCCTATGAATTCATGCATGCTATACTATGAGCACTATATATGTTTTGGGAGTACTATTGAACACCGAGTAGGTTTGGGGCCTAGGTTCTGTCCTAAATTTCAAAAAGTGGGTGCCACCGTAGGTATGTTGGGACCTCCTTTGTGACTGTCCCCGGCTCAAATGTCCCTTTTCATGGTGATCACACTGTCATGGTCCTACCCATGGCAAGGTACAGACACCCTCCCGACTAGGGTTATAAGTAGAGCTTCATGTGCGCTCTTATGAGGTATGTCGGTTAAGAGAGTCTCCCATCGTTCTTCATGATTTATGCATGTCTATGATTATGTATATTGGCTCAATTTATGTTCAATACGACTTTCCTCTCAGGATTATAATTTTGATTGTATTACGAATGCTTTGAAAATCTTGAGCCTTATGATATGTTATGTTGTGGTAGTTATGATATGAACATAATGTCCCACTTTTATGATGTTTTATGAGTTTTTACACCTTTTAAATGTCTGTTTTACTTACCTTGCATAATCGGTACATTCCACGTACTGACTGCATACTTTCTATGTTGTATCGTCTTATGATACAAGTTCCGGCTCTTAGGCTCATCCTCATATCTATATCATATCAGAGTGCACTTCCAGCTTATTGGTGAGTCCTCATGTTCCGAGGGCCATTTGACAGACATTCATGCTATTTTATGTTTTAGTACTTGTCTGGGTTAGTTAGGGGCGTTGTCTCATCAACCAATCATATGTAGTAGAGGCTTTCAGACAGTATGTAGTACTCAGCTTGCGTGTATGTCTAGAGATTTCCTTACGTTACGATATGTTATGATTATGTTTACGTTTCTACTATTCCTTGTGATTAGGCTTCCGCTTATAATAAATGAAGTTAGATGTATACTTATGCCATGGGTCGACTTGGGGCCTCTCGGGGTTTCTTGTACCGTGTTACGACCCGGGTCTATGTTCAGGTCGTGAAAAATATGTTATCAGAGCCATAGGTTTTGAAGTGTCTTAGGGTGTCTGAAAGTCGCGTTAAGTTGAGTCTTTTTCATGGGTGTGAAGCACACCACACCTATGACGAAGAGGCTACGAGACGTTTAGAAAAATCTTTTTATCCCTCTAATTTGTGCTATTCTCGATTGCAAAATCATGGCTCCCAAGAGAGTGAACGGAAGGAGAAATCGAAACGGTGAAGGCCATGAAAATGGCAATGATCATGGCAACAGCAGGATCCACGTGTTCAGGAGCCCCAGGAACTAGAGCCAATTGTCCACACTGAGTTTTGGGCGGCTATCCAGATGTTGGCGTAGGCCTTCACTGCTTAGGTCAACTAGCAGGTTGTTGCGCATTTCCACAGAATGGAAATGCAGCAGCGGCCTTTCTTAGAGACTTCTTGAGGATAAACCCTCCATCATTCCTTGGGTCTAGGGTGGATGAGGATCCACACGATTTCATCGAGGAGATTCTAAAGATCACCTAGGTTATGGGGGTGACCAATGGAAATTGTGTTGATTTGGACTCCTGTCAGCTTAAGGGGGTAGCCCACATATGGTTCAAATAGTGGATATTCTAGGGTAGTGGATGCAGGCCCTATCGGTTGGGAATTGTTCCACACAGCAATTTTGGATCGATTCTTCCCTCATGAGATGAGGGAGCAAAAGGTGCCGAGTTTGTTAACTTAAAGAAAGGTGACATATCAGTTCAGGAGTAAGCATTGGAGTTCACCCATTTATCCAAGTATGCACCGGAGTTGGTGAGGGACCAGAGGGCTCGGGTGAGCCATTTTGTACATGGAGTGGCATACTATCTGGATAATGATGCAGGATTGCCATGTTGCATCGGGTTATAGATTTTCCCCGTATTGTGTTGCATGCTCAGCAGATGGAGTCGGCGTATCGGAGGCAGAGAGAGGTCAAGAGGGCCAGGACCGATAGTTACGGGAATTCTTAGGTTAGATAAGGGGGTGGACAGCGTCAGCAGTCTCAGCATAGGTCTATTGCTCCAACACCATTATCTGCCAGTACGCCATCTAGATTCCGAGGGGATCAGAGGAGCAACGCTCCAGATTTGAGAGACTAGGGTAGCATGCAGATAGAGTGCACTTTTCCATCTTGTGCGAAGTGCGGCAATAATCATCCTGGGAGGTGCCTAGTCGGCTCGGATGCTTGTTTCGGGTGTGACAAACTAGCAAACAGACTCAGGGATTGCCAGATCAGGGGTTGGTGGAGCTCGTATGCCAGCAGCCAGTGTTTCCGCTCCAACAGCACGTCCCCCTCAACAGGGTGCCTCGACTAGTTCAGTCGGTGGTCAGCACCAAAACAGGTTCTATTCTTTAGCACCCCGTCAGGAGCAGGAGGTCTCCCCGAATGTGGTCACTGGTATGTTGGGTGTTTTTCATATTAATGTTTATGCTTTGCTAGATCCGGGTGATAATTTGTCCTTTGTGACTCCCTACATTGCTAGTAGCTTTAGAGTTAGTCCCGACACTCTGTCAGAACCATTGCTGGTTTCTACTCCTATCGGTGATTTGATTGTAGCTAGGCAGGTGTATAGAGGATTCCCGGTCACTATATTGCCTAAAGTCACCTCCACAGACCTTGTAGAGTTAGCCATGACTGACTTTGATATTATTCTTAGCATGGATTGGTTGTATGCGCGTTATGCCTCTGTAAATTGTAGAACCTGTGTGATGGAATTTTGTTTTCCGGGTGAATCCGTTTTGGAGTGGAAGGGTAATTTGGTTGTACCAGCAGGTCGATTTGTTTCATATCTTAAGTCTTGGAAGATGATTTCTAAGGTTTGAATGCATCATCTGGACAGGGTTAAGGATTTTGATTTTGAGAGCCCGACTATCCGGTCAGTTCTGATGGTCCGTGAGTATCCAGAGATCTTCCCCGATCATTTGCTAGGTGTTCCTCCCGAGCGGGAGATTGATTTTGGTATTGAACTTCAACTCGATACGCAGCCTATATCTATCCCTCCTTATAGGATGGCTCCAGTCGAGCTAAAAGAGTTGAAGAATCAATTGAAGGACCTGTTAGATAAGGGCTTTATCAGACCGAGCAAGTCTCTGTGGGGTGCACCAGCGTTATTTTTCCGGAAGAAGGATGGTTTGCTTTGGATATGCATCGACTATCTGCAACTGAACAAGGTCATCATTAAGAATAGATATCCTTTACCCATGATCAATGATCTATTTGATCAGCTTCAGGGTGACAAGTGTATCTCAAAGATAGATCTTAGGTCCAAGTATCATCAGCTCATTGTTCGGGAAGGCGATATCCTGAAGAAAGCCTTTAGGACGCGGTATGGACATTATGAGTTTGTAGTTATATCTTTTGGACTAATAAATTCTCCTGCTACTTTTATGGACCTGATGAACAGGGTGTTCATGCCGTATTTAGACATGTTCGTGATTATGTTCATGGATGATATCCTTATGTACTCTCAGAGCGAGGAGGAGCATGCCGCTCACTTGAGAGTAGTACTTCGGACCCTCAAGGATCATCAGTTGTATGCCAAGTTCAGTAAAATGCGAGTTTTGGTTGAACTCGGTAGCATTTTGGGCCATGTGGTATCGAGTGAGGGCATAAAGGTAGATTATCAGAAAATCGAGGCGGTGAAAAACTGGCTTAGATCGGTGAGTCCTCATATATTCTAAGTTTCTTGGGCCTAGTAGGCTACTACCAGAGATTTGTTTTGGGGTTTTCATCAATTGTTGCACCCTTGAACAAGTTGACTCAGAATGAGGTGAAGTTCCAATGATCGAAGGCTTGTGAGAAGAGCTTCCAATAGTTGAAGGCTCGACTTACTACCGCACAGATATTGACCCTACACGAGGGTATAGATGGTTTTGTGGTGTATTTTGATGCTTCGAGAATCAGACTCACGTTTGTATTGATGCAACGGGGAAGGTGATAGTATACGCCTCGAGATAGTTGAAAGTCCATGAGAAGAATTACTCGACCCACGATCTTGAATTGGTTGTGGTCGTATTCATATTGAAGATATGGAGACATTAATTGTATGGGGTCCATGTGGATGTGCTTACGGACCACAAGAGCTTACAATAAGTGTTCACGCAGAAAGACCTCAATCTTCAGCAAAGGAGGTAGTTGGAGCTACTCAAGGACTATGATATGAGTGCCTTTTACCATCTGGGTAAGGCTAATGTGGTAGAGGATTCACTCAGTAGGCTCTCTATGGAGAGTGTGTCCCGTGTAGATGAGGGAAAGAAGGAGTTGGTGAAAGATGTCATCGACTCGCAAGGTTGGGGGTTAGGTTGGTCAACTCAACCGATGGCGGTGTTGTTTTCCAGAACGGATCAAAATCGTCCTTGGTGACTGATGTGGAAGCTAGACAAGATGAGGATCCAATTTTAGTAAAGCTAAAAGAAGCCATTCGAAGTCAGAAGGTGGAGGTCTTCTCCCAAGGGGGTGATGGTGTGCTTCTGTACCAGGGTCGCCTATGTGTTCCCAATGTCGATGATTTGAGGAGCCTGATATTGGATGAGGCCCATGGATCCAGGTATTCTTTCCATCCAGGTGACACCAAGATGTATCGTGACTTACGAGAAATATATTGGTGCAATGGCATGAAAAAGAATATTGCAAGATTCGTAGCCAGGTGCCTGAACTGTCAGCAAGTAAAGGTTGAGCATCAAAGGCCTGGGGGAGTACTTCAGGACATTAGCATTCCCACTTGTAAGTGGGAAGAGATTAATATGGATTTCATTATAGGCCCACCACGTACTCGTCGACACTATGATTCTATTTGTATGGTGGTAGACAGATTAAACAAGGCTGCACATTTCCTATCGGTGAAAACCACAGACTCAGCAAATGATTATGCCAAGTTGTATATCTGAGAGTTGGTTCGATTACATGGAGTGCCCTTGTCTATTATTTCAGACCGAGGTACTTAGTTTACCTCCCAGTTTGGGCAATTTTTCAGAAGGGTCTTGGAACTCAGGTTAAGCTCAGTACAACCTTTCATTCACAGACGGATGGCCAAGTGAAATGAACAATCTAGTCTCTCGAGGACATGTTGAGATCATGTGCGATGGACTTCAAAGGTAGTTGGGATGATCATTTTTCCCCTGATCGAGTTTGCTTATAATAACAACTATCACTCTAGCATTCAGATGACACCGTTCGAGGCTCTTTAGGGCGGAGTTGTAGGTCGCCCATCGGATGGTTTGAGGTTGGTGAGTCAGCTTTGATAGGACAAGATTTGGTTTATGAGGCTATGGTGAAGGTCCAGTTGATAAGGGACAGGCTGAAAACTGCTCAGAGTCGTCAAAAGTCATATGCTGATGTGAGGAGGAGAGAGTTGGAGTTCGAGGTGGATGATTAGGTATTTTTGAAGGTATCTCGCATGAAGGGAGTCATACGGTTTAGGAAGAAAGGAAAACTCAGTCCCCATTATGTTCGTCCCTACCGGATTATGAGACGGGTTGGTAAGGTAGCGTATGAGTTGGACTTGCCTTAAAAGTTATCTTTCGTGCATCCTATGTTTCACGTATCGCTTTTGAAGAAATGTTTGGGAGATCTCGCACTTGTAGCCCCGTGGATAGCGTTGGAGTAATGGATAGCTTTAGCTATGAGGAAGTTCCAGTTGAAATATTGGATTGTCAGGTTCGGAGGCTGAGGAACAAAGAAGTGGCTTCAGTAAAGGTATTATGGAGAAATCAACATGTGGAGGGAGCTACGTGGGAAGCCGAAGCAGATATGATGGCTAAATATCCTCACTACTTTCGTACCAGCTCAGTTTCATCTTGAGGTATCAGTTTTGCGCTATGACTCTATTTAGTTTTCATGTTTGGTTCATGTGTTCAAGTTTCTTTTATGAGTATGGATGTGTATGTGAAGCATGAGATCAGTTCAGCTATGTGATATGAATTGGAGGTAGTCATTCCATTAATTTTTGGTTTAAATGGTCAGTATTTGAATATGATAATTTCATGTTTATGTTTTCTACTTTGTTTCCTACATTCGAGGATGAATTTTTCCAAGGGGGAGATATTGTTATACCCCGGAAGCTCAAAGATTGGGCTCGGGAGTTCAAATGGGGAATAACTGAGATTTTTGCACCAAGTCACAGAACCATTCATTTTGTGACCTATGAGGATGGACCACGAGTCGTTGGGTAACTCGTGGTTAGGGGCTGGGGCCAAGTTTGAAAGATGGAAATTGAAGTCACCACGGGCATGACCACAAGTCGTGGTCAGTCCTCACACTCATAGAGTCAGCCATGGTCAAGGGGAATGAGTAAAGGAAATTGGGAAGGTAGTGTCCTCAACGACTGGTGACTACGAGTCATGGTCACCTCTAATGAGTCGTAAAGTGACCTGATACGAGCCCAGGTGAATAGACAAGGCAATGTACTTGACGAGCAGGGTGACGAGTCATTGCCCTAGACCATGAGTTGTCAGGTCGTCCGTTAGGACTACCTGGCAGTAATTTCTTGTGAATTCAGTAAGGGCCTTTTCATAATTCCTAAGTTCCTAAAGCCTAAACTACATCATTTAAGGCTCTTTTTAGTGGGTCTTAGGAGGGGAAACCCCATTATTAAGTTATTTCATTCCATGCATGCAAACTTGAGAGGTTAAGGAGCTGATCTAGAGCAAGTCTTCAAGGTTTTCCTTCAAATCCTTCTTGGGCAATCAGAAAAGTGGTAGAATCAACACCCTCCAAGTATGTAGGGTTACGAAAGGGTGTGTTTTTTCACACCCTTGCCCATTCTCTATTGACTTATGAAAATTTATTCAAAAACCACATGGGGTTTTAATTCAATTTTTGTGAAATTTGAATGATTTGCTAACGGGCTTTACAATTTATGATCTACTCCATATTTTATGGATTTGGATCAGATTTTACATTTAATCTTACTTATAAAACTAGTGATTTCGATTTCTTCTAAAATAAGCCTATTTAAGCATGAACTATGATGAATCGATTTATGATCTTCGCTTCAAGATCTTTAATTGATGATATTTACAAGCCCAGCAAGAATTATGATTTAAGTATGGGTTTTTTCAATTACCCATCATGATTTGATGATTTTCAAGCTATATGTATGATCTTTAAGTATGCATGAAACCAATGATTCATAAATTATGTTTTGGCCGACTCACGGTCCTTATTTCATGGCTAGTTCACGTATGTACAATTATGTTTATCATTTTCATGATTTAACATGCCCATTAATTCACTTTTGGGAGTAGTATCGAACATCGAGTAGGTTGGGGGCCAAGGTTCTGCTGGGGATCTCATAAACTACGTGTCACCGTAGGTATGTTGGGACCTCCTTTATGACTGTCCTCGGCCCAAATGGCCCTTTTCGTGGTTATATCACACTTTCATGGTCCTACCCTTAAAAAGGTACGGACACCCTCCCGACTAGGGTTACAAGTTGGGTATTATGTGTGCTCATATAGGGTATGTCGGTTAAGCGAATCTCCCACTGTTCCTCATGATTTATGCATGTATATGATTATGTATATTGGCTCAAGTTATGTTCAATACGGCTTTCCTCTCAGAATTATGATTTCGGTTGTATTACGAATGCTTTGAAAATCTTGAGCCTTATGATTTGTTATGTTGCAATAGTTATTATATGAACATGATGTCCCACTCTTATGATGTTTTATGAGTTTTTACACCTTTTAAATGCCTGTTACTTACCTTGCATAATCGGTACATTCCACGTACTGACCACATACTTTCTATGTTGTATCGTCTTATGATACAAGTTTTGGCTCTCAGGCTCATCCTCATATCTAGATCATATCAGAGTGCACTTTCATTTTATTGGTGAGTCCTCATGTTCCGAGGGTGGTTTGACAGACATTCATGCTATTTTACATTTCAGTACTTGTCCAGGTTAGTTGGGGGTGTTGTCCTATCAACCCATCGTATGTAGTAGAGGCTTTCAGACAGAATGTAGTACTCAGCTTGCGTGTATGTCTAGAGATTTCCTTAAATTACGATATGTTATGATTATGTTAATGTTTTCGCTATGCCTTGTGATTAGTATTCCGCTTATAATGAATGGAGTTAGATGTATGCTTATGCCATGGGTCGACTTAGGGCCTCCCGGGGTTCCTTGTCCTGTGTTACGATCCGGGTGTACATTCGGGTTGTGACAATAGTATAGAGTATTGTTCGGCAGGTTTGCTATGGGTAAAAACCGACACGCAAGTGCACGTGGTCAAACAAGTAATAAAGTGGCTAAGTAAGCCAAGTATCGATCCAAGGAGACTCAGGATAAGTAAAATTGCCTAAGTACACTATATTCTTATCTTACTTCTAATGATGCTAACAACAGCGTAACCATAGTTAAATAAGTTTTTGGTTATAAAATATATATATACTAAAACTATTAACAATTATTTACTGTGAATTTAAACTATGGATATGAGCATACCAAGGTTAAGAACAAGTAATGAATTCGATTATGATAATAATTTGGTTAATCTCTTCTTCATGTTGCTAGCCAAGAACAGTAGCCTAGAAATTAAAACTCTTGTATTTAATTTCACTTTAGAATCATAAACCATCCATCTACATTTCTGTGAACAAATGCAACTTATGACCTAGCAATACAATTCCGGTTCCTAAACTGACTAATACGGCTTTCAAGTAAATTTCTATCAGGAAGGCACATCAAAACCCAATTTTCCCAAATCAAGTTAAGAACAATACCCTATTAATTCACAACTTTCCAATTTCTTGCTCTCTCGAGTGAAATTGGACTTTTTAGATGTACATTAATGTCGGCCACACACTAATGCAGTAAGAACAAGAATTAATAGAACAACATGGAAGAAGAAGAAGAAAACCATATCATTAACAATCAAAATTCATCACCATTGTTCAAAACCTTAGCAAGGAAGAGAATTAGCCACTCATTTGTGGATTGATCATCCTAAAACAAGTGTAAATCATGCATACAATTGATAGAAAGAAGAAAGGAAGAGAACAAATCCCTTAGCTTTTTCGTCCCTCAACTACTTCTAACCCACGTCCTAGCTCCACCAAGTCTGAACTAATTAAAATAAACCTAAGTGTGCTATTTATACTAGTGAGAAATATTTCCCGGAATAAGAAGCAACGTGTCACGGAGGCCATCGCGGAGCACTGCCTCCGTGACACGGCGTGGACGCGGACCTTCACTGGAAATCCTGGGTCCGGTAAATTAGCCTCAACGTGGTGATCTTGGGCAGATTTATATGCCCAAGTGATACTCAAACGTATCATTTTTACCTTGTTTGTTGTGCAATGTGTATATAATATCATGTAATTGGTAATAAAATACGAATTTATACTAACCAACATGATTAGCATTTGTTTTGCAGGAAAATGTGATTTTTAGGAGCTAAAATGCATGTTGGAACTATGTTGGAGTTGGACTTGGATGTGAGCGTGGAAAAGACCCGGGAATGCAGGATTTATAGGGGCTCCGCGATGGCTCCGTGCCACGCTACCATCGCGGTAGCACACTGCCTGAGCAGGAATTAAATTTGCAATTTCCAGTGTGCATGCGCCTCAGCTCCGTGGCACGGATATAGGCCTCCGCGATGGCCTCCATGCCACGTTGAGGTTAAATTACTGGACCTTGGAAATTCCAGTGAGGGTCCGCGTCCACGCCGTGTCACGGAGGCATTGCTTCGTGTTGGCCTCCGTGACACGTTGCTTGTTATTCCGGTAAAAATTTCCCACTAGTATAAATAGAACACTTAGGTTTATTTTAAGGAGTTTTGAGTTGAGAGACTGAGTTCAGAAGTGGAGAGCAGGAACGTGGGTTAGTAGCAGTTGAAGATTGGAAAAGCTAAGGGATTTCTTCTCTTCCTTTCTTCTTTCTATCAATTGTACGTATGATTTACACTCATTTTAGGATGATCAATCCAAGAATGAGTGGCTAATTCTCTTTCTTGCTGAGGTTTTGAACATGTGTAATGAATTCTGATTTTCATTGATATGGTTTATTCTTCTTCTTTAATGTTGTTCTATTAATTCTTGTTCTTTACTGCATTAGTGATTGGCCAACATTAATGTATATCTAAAAAGTCCAATTTCACTCGAGAGAGCAAGAAATTGGAAAGTTGTGAATTAATAGGGTATTGTTCTTAACTTGATTTGGGAAAATTGGGTTTTGATGTGCTTTCCTGATAGAAATATACTTGGAAGCCGTATTAGTCAAATTAGGAACCGGAATTGTAGTGCTAGGTCATAAATTGCATTTGATCACAGAAATGTAGACGGATGGTTTATGATTCTAAAGTGAAATTAAATACGAGAGTTTTAATTTCTAGGTAAATGTTCTTGGCTAGCAACATGAAGAAGAGAATTAACCAAAATTATCATGATTATCAAGTTCATTACTTGTTCTTAACCTTGGCATGTTCATATCCATTGTCTGAATTCAAAAGTAAATAGTTTGTATTAATTGTAGTATATAGTTTAGAAACAAAAATTCAATTACTCTTGGGTACGTTGTTGTTAGCATAATTAGAAGTTAAATAAAAATATAGTAAATTAGGCAATTGTACATATCTTGAGCCTCCTTGGATCGATACTTGGATACTTAGCCACTTTATTACTTGTTTGACCACGTGCACTCGCGTGTCGGTTTTTACCCGTACCCCAAAGCACTGAGCAAGTTTTTGTCGCCGTTGTCAGGGAGGCTAGGCGATTTGTAAAATTGTGTTTAGTGTAAATTTACTGTATTTGTATTTTTATTTTCTTAAGTGGTAACAACTTGGTCTTAGCCTTTATTTTGCATATTTTGTTTCTGTGAACACTGGCAAGGGACAAAGATCTGGTGGAATCTTACTTAGAGCCCAAGCGTGAATTTCATAGCCAACGTAGAGAAGCTCTTCGGAAGAAGCTGCAGTTGCTTCAACAGATTATGATGGAGCAACCAAATCCACCAGTTGTTAGGGCAGTTTTAGTGCCCGATGAAGCAGCAGCAAGGCCGATTCGCGAGGTGGCAATCCCACACGCTAATAATGTCCATTCTAGCATCCGCAAACCAGAGCCTGGAGGGAGGTTTGAATTAAAGCAGAATATGGTGCAACTTTTGCACACAAGCGGGCAATTTACCGGTCTCCCTCACAAAGATCCACAACAACATCTCCAGAACTTTTTGGAGATAAGTGACACTTATATACTCGCTGGAGTGTCACCTGATTATGTTCGGCTCGCCTTATTTCCATTTTCCTTACTTGGTGAAGCCAAGAGGTGGTTAAAAGCTGAACCACCCAACTCTATATCAACGTGGGATGATCTTGCACGGAAGTTTCTTATTAGATTTTTCCCTTCTGGTAAAACAGCCAGGCTTAGGAGTCAAATCCTAAGTTTTAAACAGAGGGAAGGGGAAAATCTATATCAAGCCTGGGAAAGATTCAAATCCATGTTGCGGGACTGTCCTCACCATCATCAGTCCAACGAGGTGTTGGTACACACGTTTATTGAGGGTTTGGAACCCCACACTAAAATTCTGTTAGATTCAGCAGCTGGAGGGCAAGCGCTGGAGAAGACTTATGAGGAGCTGTACACTTTGCTCAACCGAATTTCACAAGGCAATCCAGAATGGAATGCAGATTCTTCAAGAGGTGGAGCAAGGAAAGCAGCGGGAGTGCTTGAAGTGGATGGATTCACAGCTATCGCTGCACAGATAGCTGCTTTGCAAAATCAGTTAAACACTCACTTCAGCAATATCAATTTGAACCAGCCTTCAGCTTCAGTTAATGCAGTTCAACAGATGTGGTGTGAAGTGTGTGGTAGTAGTGAGCATTCAGCTGAATGTTGTGGTGCAAATCCTGATTCTGTTAACTTTGTGGGCAATGCACAGAGAAATCAACAGCAGTTTGGTGGTGGCTACAACTCAAATTGGAGGAACCATCCGAATGTTTCGTGGGGTAGCAACAATCAACAAGGTCAGAGTTCAGGGCAGGGTATGCACAGAAACCAAGGAGGGCAACAAAATTATCAAGCTCAATTCAGAAATCACAATGCCCCTCCTCCACCACCATCACCGACTATTGAGGAGATGTTCAAAACCATGATCGCTAATCAGGCATAATTGCAGGCTGACTATGTCAAATTGGCAGCCGAAGTGAAGAACAATCAATTGGCGACCAAGGCTCTTGAATATCAGTTTGGGCAGTTTGCTAGTGCCCAAAATACTAGACCCAGAGGAGGACTACCTAGCGACACGGATCCAAATCCGAAGCAGGTTAATGCAGTGACCACGAGGAGTGGTTTACAATTAAAGGAGGTGGAACCGGAAAGACCACCTCAAAAGTCAGGAGCAGCAGATGTTGAGGGAGAGCAAAGTTCTGATAAGGGGAAGAGTAAAGAAGCTGAACCAGAAAGGCCTCCACCCCCGTTCCCTCAACGACTTAAGAAACACAAGGAGGAGGCGTGTTTCCAGAAATTCATGGAGGTACTTAAACAGTTACATGTTAACTTACCTCTTGTTGATGTCTTGCAGGGAGTGCCAAAATATGCGAAGTATATTAAAGACTTCGTGGCTAACAAAAGTCGTTTGACTGAGTATGCCACGGTAGCTTTAACGGAGGAATGCACTTCCCGTATTCAGAATAGGTTGCCCACAAAACTGAAAGACCCTGGAAGTTTCACTATCCAGCTGACTATTGGGCAAAGTATCCGAGCGCGTGGATTATGCGACTGGGGGCAAGTATAAATCTGATGCCTTCTTCGGTATTCAGAAAGTTAGGTCTAGGGAGTCCTAGACCTACAACGGTAATCTTGCAGCTAGCAGACAGGTCTTTGGCTAAGCCGGATGGCATTGTTGAGGATGTGTTGGTGCAAGTAGGCTCCCTCATTTTTCCGGTCGATTTTATTGTTCTGGACTTTGAACCAGATGCTGAAGTTCCATTTATTTTGGGACGACCCTTTTTGGCAACCGAAAAAGCATTAATCGATGTAGCTGCGGGTCAACTCACGATGCGAGCACATGACAATGTCGAAGTGTTCGACGTGTACAAGGTACCTAAGCTCCCGACTATTTATAAGGATCTCTCGGTGATCAACGTAATTGATCATGGGAAGGCTAACAGATTGAGTGATTCCCGAGAGTTACTAGGTAGGCCACCGGACAAGGTAGAGCACTACTGGGGGGATGATCATGATCGGGACAAATTGTCCATCTCCCTAGTAGATAAATGAGCTTAAAGGACGTCGAGCCGCGACGGTAAACCAGGTGCTGCACGGGAGGCAACCCGTGAAAAATATTTTCTTTCTTTCTTTTTAGTGTAAATAATTTTTACTTTTCTTTTCTTTTTCTTGACTAGGTTTAGATTTGCATTTTAGTTAGTATCTTTTATTTTTAGTTAGGGAAATCTATTAATTTAACCAATTTTTGTTTAGTGAGGTGATTTTCAGGTATAACGGAGGAAATATACATGGAATCGAGAAAATGAGGCGAGGTATGAAAATTAAATTTATTGGTGAAACAGAGCACTGGCGCGTTGGCGCCGTGTCACGGAGACAATGCTCCGCGTTGGCCTTCGTGACACGTTGAAGGCAAATCTGGATTTTTCAAAATTCCAGTAAGCCAACGCGTTGGCTCCGTGTCACGGAGGAGGGGTTCCGCGTTACCCTCCGTGACACGTTGCCCTTTATCCAGTGCCGGGTCACACCGGGTTTCCGGGTGACCCGCGTGTTTCCTTTAAATAATAACCCCGATTTCGCCCCAAATTCCCCCATTCCCGCTTCCCTCCGCGACCAAACACCCATTTCCCCCTCCCCAAGCAACGTGCCACGTTGATAGGCAAAGAAAAACGTCAAGTTTCTTTGATTCTTCAATTCTAAGATATGTTTTCATCGTCTAACTCAATTTTTTGGCAATTTTTGTCAAATTTGGGCATATAAGGTGAGAAATATCACCCTAGGTAGAAATTGAACATGATATTGAATTATTTTGTGGTTGATTTTTGTTCGGATTGTTGTATTTGGCGTTTGAACTTGTCGATTATGTAAATAATTTGAAATTGATTGTCGAATTGTATTTTAGGGCTTGGGTTGTTGAATTCGACTTGGGCAACTTGATAGTTTGGTGAAATTGATGCCGGGGTGTGTTTATTATTTGAGATAAGTCGTGGTAAATCTTGTATAACTGTTAAAAGACGACTAATTCTCGAATTTTTTGTGGGAAAATGCATAATGTGTGAATTGGTTAGATTGTTAGATTAGCTTGTATATAAAATATTTTTCTAGTTGTTTTTAGTTTGTGGTTGTTTTGTTGCTTGTGCGATGGTTGAATTGCTAGCGATAGTAGGATTGGGAATTCGCTGTATGAAGTCTGAGTAGTACGCTAACCGTTATGTTGTCGAAATTTTGTTACGAACGCACTAAGCAATATGTGTATAGTTGTTTGTGTTTGGGGTTGTAAATAGAGCTATCCTTGCTGAAATTTTGTAAATATTGTTAAGGACTAAGTGTGGGGTAAATTTTGTGTAACCCAACCTTAGCCGAAGCTAACAACTATTTAGCTTAACGTTGTGCTTGTTTGTGTAAATTGACAGGTACAATGGCTAGCAGGCAAGACAAAGGCAAGGGTGCTTCTACCTCAGGCACCGGAAGGAAACGGATGAGACTGGGCACTGCAGTCCCAGCTGCACCCGCTGTTCCGCGCGGCCAACACCGCCGATACGGAACACGATGGGTCACCGATGAAGGGAAGAAATGGTACGCAAAGCATAAGGAGAACAAGTACTTCCCCGAGGAACATATTGCTAGGGAACCACTTGCACAGGAGTTCCCTCGCATTGTACAGAGGATTGAGGCAGCTGGGCTCAGCTTTATTTTTCAGGAGCCCAAGGAGTGCAACCTTCATTTGGTCCGGGAATTTTATGCCAACTCGAACCCGGCCATCAGAAGCCACACTATTAAAATCAGAGGGCAGATTGTCACTCTGGAACCCCAACAGCTGAATGCCATCATTGGAGCGCGGGACACAGACGCCCACGTTCTCCGCTAGCTAAACATCACCCCACCGTACGCCAACATCAGACGTATGTTGTGTGGGGCTCGATCCACAGCCCGATGGAGTAGACACAAGGAGAGGGGTTACCACCAGACTTTGCCCTATTCGCAGATGAACAGGTAGGCCAGAATCTGGTTAAAAATTGTGTGTTCGTGCTTGATCCCGGGAGTTCATATGACAGACGTGACCCGGGATCGTGTCTGCTTGGTGTATGCCCTTATGAAAGGGCTTGAGATTAATGTTGGGGCGGTCATAATATCCGCCATGAAGAGAGCCAGACTTCACCAGGGTCACAGATACGGGTTTGGCGGACTCATCACCACCTTCCTCCGAGGCCTCGACATTGAGGAAGAAGCCTTGGATTACATTCCGCAGCTGGAGCGGAGGGCCCTTGATGTGACAAAGACTAAGGCCCCCGACACTACACACGGACCCGTGCTGACTTTGGGTGAGCGACATGCTCGTGACGATCAGTACATGGCCCGTATGTTCGGCATGCAGATGCTGTAGCTACGGATAGGTGGGAGACCAGCCACCGAGGAGGGGTTATGGTAGATGGAGCTGGACTACCCCTTTGGCGAGAACGCTAGAGTCTTATGTAAGGTGGGGCCAGCCTTTGTGGAGCCGACAGACGATGATGTCCCTACTGATGAGGAGACACGTCGTGAGGACTCTGATGTGGAGTCCGATGACGACGATGGAGCTGATTCAGATATGGGCGATGAGGCTGCAGCACCGGATGAGGAAGTCGAATATTTCAACTGAGCAGGGAGTTCCACCACCCAAATTTTGTGCTTTGTATTTTTGTGAACACTGGGGACAGTGTTCGATTTAACTATGGGGTGGGGAGTAGTTAGGTGCTAGGTCAAGGCTCTAAATTGCTGTATAATTTTTCCTTGCTGTTTATGTATGTTGTGCCTTCCCTGTTGTGAACTGATTTGTGATGTACGTATATATTTGTTTTGTGGCTACTGATGTGTGTTTTTGAAAGTTATGGTTGCAATGGTAAATATTTTGTAAATTTTGTAAATAATTTTTTTTCTCTATCGACATGATCGATATTTTTCAAATTTTTTGCGAAAATATATTGCACTTGTAAATATTTTCTTTCTATCAAAATGATCGATGTGTTGCAAAAAATTTTTCGATTTTTATTTTTTGGGTTTCTCGGAGTTTGTTTTCGGTTCTTTTACCGAGAATAGTCCCATTGAACCTATGTCATAGTTAGTGACCGTTCCCTATGATGGATGGATGACGACCGTCTTAAGGGAAATGTAGTCGGTAGGAGTAGGATTTTTAATTATTGTTTTAGTTTTCTTTGCTGGATTGCATCAATGAACTGTAGTTGCTTATGGTTGCTAAAATTTCATTGCGTGTTGTAATTGATGTTCAAATTGTGAAAATGATTCGTTTGAAAGCATGAAATTCTGTAAATATGTTGAGTTACCTAGGCTATAGAATTTGGTTCATTATGATTGAGGCTTAATCTTGAATTCATGTAATTGACTAATTAAAGAGTCTGTGAATGCATCTTGATTCGAGCATGTGCATGAAGTGTGAAGTGAGGATTTGCTATTCCATGTCATTGTGAATTGTCTAGAACTTGCCTGGTGTGTATACGAAGCGAAATGAAGGAGGTGTAGTGTTGGAAAGGATGTAGGCATTTCTTTGTTTTAACTGATAGTTTCCATTTTTTTCTTGTCAAATTCTACCTTTTTATATGTTGTATACCCTAGTCAGCCCGTTGAGCCTTTAGCCGATTTCTTTCTTTTGACCAAAATTGTATGAACTAAGCTTTATTCCTTCTTTTCATTGGCCTTAAAGTCTAAAAGAAGCTCTTAAGCGCTTACAAAGAACAGAAAATGTTTCCCAAAGAGTTAAAGAGTGAAAAGAGTGAAAAGAAAAAAAAAAGCAAAGTGAGGAAAGAAAAGATGACGTTGAAGAGGCACTTGTTGTAATTAATTGATATTGAGGGTACATGAAAACCCTTTGTTTTGTGTCTAAGTGTGGTTGATGAAATGGGCTGTGTGAAAGTAAACCAGCATGAATGGGAGAAAAAGAGAAAAGAGAGGAACAATGTCCATGAGTCGATGGGAATGAGTTGAAAAGGCGCTTAAGGATGCTAGCGATTATTATTGGCTAATCCAATATATGCATACTAGATCCATAGCCCCGTTACAACCCATTAAAAGTCCTATTTGATCCTACATTGCATTTCTTTATATTAGTGGAGTAATACACTAAGGGCAAGCCTATGGGTCATGACATGATGCATGTGAATTCTTTTGGGAGAGAGAGTGAAATTAATTTTTATATGCCCCTACTTGCATGTTTGTGCGTTGCAGGAACATAAAGGGGAAGTTTCTCTTAAGTTGTGAGGGCACATGCTTGATGAAAGATTGATTTTCGTGTCGGATTTCTTGATTAGTTGATTTGCATGAGTTTGCCGATATCAAGAATCAATTCTTAAAAGTCTAGGAAGCCTTGATGTATTAAGGTCATGGTCTTGTACGACCAAGCATGTTTTCTTGATGATTTGCAAAAATTGAATAATCGGTATGACCGTAGCGTAAATTGTTGCACCATAGTGACGAAAGTTGGGATGTAATTTGCATGAGTTGTGTATGTGTTGTTCGAGGACGAACAAGGATTTAAGTCTGGGGTAAGTGATCTTGGGCAGATTTATATGCCCAAGTGATACTCAAACGTATCATTTTTACCTTGTTTGTTGTGCAATGTGTATATAAAATCATGTAATTGGTAATAAAATGCGAATTTATACTAAAAAACATGATTAGCATTTGTTTTGCAGGAAAATGTGATTTTTAGGAGCTAAAATGCATGTTGGAACTATGTCGGAGTTGGACTTGGATGCGAGCGTGGAAAAGACCCGGGAATGCAGGACTTATAGGGGCTCCGCGATGGCTCCGTGCCACGCTACCATCGCGGTAGCACACTGCCTGAGCAGGAATTAAATTTGCAATTTCCAGTGTGCATGCGCGTCAGCTCCGTGGCACGGAGATAGGCCTCCGTGCCACGTTGAGGTTAAATTACTGGACCCTGGAAATTCCAGTGAGGGTCCACGTCCACGCCGTGTCACGGAGGCATTGCTCCGCGTTGGCCTCCGTGACACGTTACTTGTTATTCCGGGAAAAATTTCCCACTAGTATAAATAGCACACTTAGGTTTATTTTAAGGAGTTTTGAGTTGAGAGACTGAGTTCAGAAGTGGAGAGCAGGAACGTGGGTTAGTAGCTGTTGAAGATTGGAAAAGCTAAGGGATTTCTTCTCTTCCTTTCTTCTTTCTATCAATTGTACGTATGATTTACACTCATTTTAGGATGATCAATCCAAGAATGAGTGGCTAATTCTCTTTCTTGCTGAGGTTTTGAACATGTGTAATGAATTCTGATTTTCATTGATATGGTTTATTCTTCTTCTTTAATGTTGTTCTATTAATTCTTGTTCTTTACTGCATTAGTGATTGGCCAACATTAATGTATATCTAAAAAGTCCAATTTCACTCGAGAGAGCAAGAAATTGGAAAGTTGTGAATTAATAGGGTATTGTTCTTAACTTGATTTGGGAAAATTGGGTTTTGATGTGCTTTCCTGATACAAATATACTTGGAAGTCGTATTAGTCAAATTAGGAATCGGAATTGTAGTGCTAGGTCATAAATTGCATTTGATCACAGAAATGTAGATGGATGGTTTATGATTCTAAAGTGAAATTAAATACGAGAGTTTTAATTTCTAGGTAAATGTTCTTGGCTAGCAACATGAAGAAGAGAATTAACCAAAATTATCATGATTATCAAGTTCCTTACTTGTTCTTAACCTTGGCATGTTCATATCCATTGTCTGAATTCAAAAGTAAATAGTTTGTATTAATTGTAGTATATAGTTTAGAAACAAAAATTCAATTACTCTTGGGTACGTTGTTGTTAGCATAATTAGAAGTTAAATAGAAATATAGTAAATTAGGCAATTGTACATATCTTGAGCCTCCTTGGATTGATACTTGGCTACTTAGTCACTTTATTACTTGTTTGACCACGTGCACTTGCGTGTCGGTTTTTACCCGTACCCCAAAGCACCGAGCACGTGGCACAGAGGCCAACGCGGAGGCCTATCTCCGTGCCACGGAGCTGTCGTGAGGCCATACTGGAATTTTCCATTTAATTTCCTCTCCAGGCAGTGTGCCTCCGCGATGGTAGCGTGGCACGGCTCCATCGCGGAGCACCTATACTTTGTGCATTCCAATGTCTTTTCCATGCTCGCATCCGAGTCCAACTCCGATATTGTTCCAACATGCATTTTAACTCCTAAAGATCATATTTACCTGCAAAACAAATGCTAATCATATTGGTTAGTATAAATTCACATTTTATTACCAACTACATGAGAATATATACACATTGCACAACAAACAAGACGAAAATGATACGTTTGAGTATCACTTGGGCATATAAATCTGCCCAAGATCAAGTATGCGGTCAGTACGTGAAATGTACCTAGTATGCGAGGTAAGTAAAACCGCTAAGTAAGTGAAATCATAAGTCATGCATATAGTAAAACATAATCAAGATAAGATTCTGAGAATAGGGCTTGCATGTTATTTCTGAAATCATGATCTGAACATAACTTAATATCATAACTAAATCAAATGACCCAAAGTTGAAAACTGATGATCATAAGTAAAACTGAACATTGGGTCAAACCTGCTGAAAATATACTATCACGACTGGTGTACATGTATAACTGAAATCATGAGGAACAATGGGAGACTCCTCATATAACTGATATTACCACGATAGAGCTTACGTTTTCCCGACTATCACACTCAAGTGGGAAGATTCATCCAAAGCTTTGTTAGGGCTAAGTATGCTACGATGATATCATTATCAAGCGGAAGGCCCCTTGTGGACAGGGGAAGCTCACAAGGGAGGTCCCAAATAACTTGAACATACCTACATTGGGGCATAGTTCTGAAGCATACGACTGACTGACCCTTAGCCTACTCGGTGCTAGACACTACTCTCAAAAATATTCTCTCCATCATTTTTAACATAGTTGAACCATCATCTAGTGACGAAGCTGACTAATAAGATACATGCATAATCTGAAATTATAGCATGAGGAGCCTTGGCTCAAACCATACCACAAGCTGAAAATAGTCGGAGTCTAGACTCCAAAACCATGTGGTAAGATAATTCTTGAAATCAAAGAACATACTTGATCATATGGGCTTGACCAATACTTAAACATTCTTGAAATAAACTTGATTCACTTTGAAAACATGAACATAGACATGGGTATTTCGAAATCATACTTTCTTCATAGCATATCATCATACTTGAACACATTCTCATAGATCTCAACTTTCACGAACTTTCGTGGATGGGCTTCATACTTTAGAAAAACTTGAAAACATAGTTTATAATTTAAAATATTGTAAAACCTACCAATTAATCTTAATATAAGATTTAAAACATGCTTAGATCATACCCATTATGAAACTTAGAAAATTCACACATTGGGTGAAAAACTCCATAAGATCATCAATTAGAACATCATGAATTGAGAGGGAATTGGGCATGGGTGTAGACTATTGTACCCATTCATAGCCTTACATACCAGAAGGGACCTGATTTCACCACTTCCTTGATTGCCCAAAGAGAATTGAGGAAGAACTTTGAAGAACAAGGCTTGATCAGCTCTCAACCCTCTAAACTTGCATACATGAATTAGAATAGGCTTAGAATGACTCAACCCTTCTTAAAACACTCTATTATGAGCATAAAATGACGCAGTTTAGGCCTTAGGAACTTAGGAAGTATGAAAAAGCTCTTATTAAATTTGCAGGGAAAAACACTTTGCCAGTCACTATGACGGACTGGATGACCCATTGCTTGAACCGTGACTTGTGGTCACCTTTTGTGATCAACACTAGAAACTTGTCTGCCTTCAATGTTGTGTGTATAATTCTTTGGTTATCTTTTCACTTCATATACTTCTATTATGGTTTATCCTTCTATATTACATACATTATTATTCCATATGCACTTACACCCCTTTAGTTGGGGGTGCTGCATTCCTAATAATGTAGACTTTGGTATTCAGTACAATCGAGCAGCATGTTAAGTTCATACATTCAGCTATCTAGTGAGCCCTATTTTCTCTTGAGGCCTACTCATTATTTCAGCTTTCTAATTTACTTATAGGTATATCGGGGGTCTTATTTCGGTAAAATGGTTTATCCATGATATGTTAGAGATTTCATAGATTAGTCGAGTCTAGTATGTTTATTCCTTGTAAATTTGCAAAATCTTAATTTCTAGCTATTGAATATTTCATTTTGGAATTAAACTAAAAAACATATGAATTGCATTTCATTCATCTTAAATTTCAATATACACCATTGCTTCTGAGAAGCTAATCAACTAGCAACTTTTTTTGGCCAAACTCGACAATACCAAGGACCAAGAGACCTATTTCCATGGGTTACAACAACTTCCTCCTATGGCTAGAGGTTTTCTGTTGTTAGAAAAATGACAATTACCTTTGATAAAGTCATGATATGACAAAACTAATTTAGTTTTTTAGTTGATATGCATAGCATTTTTTTAAATATAATGATTTTAATTCCTTGTTTAGGCACCTTTTCTGGGAGATTGATTAACGTCAATCTCGTGATCTCTATGCATGAGTTTTAGATAAAATCTAAAATTCTCCTTAAGAATATTTTGGAGTAATTTAACTCTATAAATCTGAACATCATCACATAAATCGGAACAAAGAAAGTATGTATATCACAAGACTGGTTAAATACCTATCTTTAAATAGTTCATACATTTGGGAAAATATTTCAGAGGACATAAAAAAAGCTGAAAATGTGATCTCCAAGTAGAAGACATGTATAGAGAAAGCAATTTTTTTTGAATAAAAGTTGACAAATAATTGAAGTAAATAAAAACTGATGCCATAAGTTAAATTTGTACACACTAAAAGAATGAAAGCATGATAAGAAATTTTAAGGATAATCTATTACAATTTGTTAACTAAAAAAAAAACTTATCTGTAACACCCCAGAAGTCCCTAAGACTAGACCCCAGATATGGAATATGAACCAGCAGTGAAACTGAAAATTTCCCTCAGGACGACTCTCAGTACAACTTATGGGAGCATGGTACAAGTAGTACCAAGAGTCGTAGCAAGAGGTTCAGATGGGCAGCATGTAAGTGGAACATCTCAACATGAGTCTTAGTATGACCCATGACATGGAGGTACAATTCTTACTAAGACTCGTAGTATGAGTTCAGAGAAATTAGCAGAAAGTGCCAAGGAAACCACGACTAAATCCTACAATCCGTACTGGGTGGTGTGAGTCATAGGGAAGGATCATAGGTAGGAGGTTCACAGAATTTTTAGGGAAGTATCAGTAGTTACAAAGACTTAGTACGAGTCATAATATCATGGTATGAATTATCATTTCAATTCGTGAGTTGAGATATTGTATGCCTCGGACTTTTGGGCTTAGTTTGGAACCCTTCTTGGTAGATGGATAGACTCGAAATCGATGAATTTTATGGAAAAAAAAAGGTATTAATATCAATTCTTATGTGTGATAAGTTTATTGGATGCAAGTTAAGGTCATAAGGGATCTTTATGATAAAGTTGGTTTGAGAGGTTTCCTACCGATTGAGTTTTTCATGAAAGTTCTTACAAGGGTCAACTTTAAATGATTATAAAACTCAATTTACGATATGTTTTTAGATGATCCATCATATCAAATTGAAGCCCTTTCAGTCTTCTTTCCAACGCATCTTACTTGCATCAATTGGAGTTTAGAGTAAAAAGTAATGACCAGTTTAATGAAGCGTTGTTAGGTTTGGCAAACAGGACTAGCCTTGTCACCACGAGTCATGGTACGACTCATGGTATGTAGGTATGGATCGTACTAGGAAATCATACTAGGATTTTATGCAATCTTTTTAGCCTACCAGAAGCCACGAATGGCATACCACGAGTCGTGGTACGACCTGGTACTGAACGAGCAGATTCTTAAGAACTTTTTCCCAGGGGCATTTTGTAATTTTTCATGCTTTTAACTCCTAAACTAAGCCGTTCTGAACATCAAAAAGGATATTTTAGGGTTTTAATTATTCCTAACCCTCATTCTACTCCTAGCACTCCAAATTGAAGATCAAATATTCTCAAGGCAACCTAGGGTTCTTCATCACCTTCTTCCCAATTTTTCTTAGGTCTTTAAGGCAAGTCAAGGAATAAATCAAAACAAGTATGTAGGGCCATGAATGGGGGATTTATTCTACCTACATACCCTGTCCAAGTTGAATTCATGATCGCCACCTCCCATGCCTAATTTTTGAAAATCTAGGACTAACTTAATAGGGATGAATTCTCTCATGTTCTTCATTGAAATCAGTCTCCTTGAAATTCAATTTGTGTTTCTATGATTATGATTATATGTGCCTTATCTAATCCCGCATTAATCTATAAACATCAAGTTTCAAGCATGAATTTATGAACTTCCAGGGTTTGCCCCAAATTGATCAAAAACTATATGATCCTCCTATGATTTCAAGCCTTTTAAAATTCAAGCCATGAATTATGATTTTGATTCATGTTTTCTAATAGAATTCCTCATGAATCTATGATTTACAAGATGTGATTATTTTACCCTATTATGCATGAATTTCACAAAATTCAGGTCTATGTATCATGGCCTATCTTCGGCACTATTTTTAAGTGCTAGCTCACATATTTTTGTATGACCTGAATTGAGACAAGGGACAAGGAACCCCCAGAGGCTCCAAGTCAACCCATGGCATAAACATCACATCTAACTCATCAATAAAAGTGGAAGATCAACCATAATAAACATAGCGAAAGTCCGAATATAACATAACATCAGAATACAAACATGAATCGGAAGTTGAATACAATCTATGTCTGAAAAGCCTCTATTTCTAATGAGTTGATGGGAAAGACCCCAACTAACACTCTAAGTATGAAACTGAAAATGTAAAGATAACTGATAAGGAATAGTCCTCAGGGGATTAGGACTCACCAACTGAGACTGGATGCTAACTCTGGAAAGCTGGCTAGTGACAGGGCTGAGTCTGAAGATCGGAGCCTCTATCATGAAATGATACAACATAGGGTATGCGGTCAGTACATGAAATGTACCGAGTATGCAAGGTAAGTAAAACCAGTAATAATGCATTCCATAAAACATAATCAAGATAAAATTCTGAGAGTAAGGCTTGCATGCTATTTTTTGAAATCATGATCTAAACATAACTGCATATTATAACTGATTCGAATGACCCAAAGCTAAAAACTGATAATCATAAGAAAAACTGAACATTGGATCAAACCTGATTTTATATATATATATCATGAATGATAAACATGCATAACAAAAATCATGAGGAATAATGGGAGACTCGTCATATAACCGACATTACCATGATAGAGCTTACGTGGTCCCAACCATCACATTCAAGTGGGAAGAGCCGTCTAAAGCCTTGTCGGGGCTAAGGACGCTACCATGACATCAATATCAAGCTGAAGGCCCCTTGGGGCATGGGAAAGCTCACAAAGGAGGTCCCAAATAATCTAGTCATACCTACGTTGGCTCGTAGTTCTGAGGTATAGGGTTGACTAACCCGTAGCCTACTCGGTGCTAGACACTACTCCGAAAAACCTACATATGCTCTCCATCATTTTTCGACGAAGCTGACCATCGCCTAGTGATGAAGATGAATAATCATATACATATAAAATCTGAAATCATACATGAGGAGCCTTGGCTCAAACCATACCACAAACTGAATATAATTGGGAGTCTTGACTCCAAAATCATGTGGTAAGCTAATTTGTGAAATCATAAATCATACTTGAACATATGGGATTGCCCAATACCTAAACATGCTTGAAAATACTTGATTCACTTAAAAACATGATCATAGACATGGGTAACTTGAAAACATGCTTTTCTTATAAATATCTCATCATACTTGAACATATATCATAGATCTCAACTTTCATGAACTTTCATAGATGGGCATCATAATTTATAAAACTTGAAAACATGATTTATAATTGAAAGCATTGTAAAACTTTCCCATGAATTATAATTCAACAATAGAAACATGCTTAGATCATATCCATGGTAGAAACTTAGGAAATTCATGCATTGGGTTAAAACCCCCATGGAATCAACATGTAGATTTTTCATGAATTAGAGAGGGATTGGGCATGGATGTGAAAATTTTCACCCATTCATAACCTTATGTACCTAAGAGAATCTGGTTCTACAACTTCTCTGATTGCCCAAGGAATAATTGAGAATGAACCTTGAGAGATTTAGCTTGATAACCCCTCTAGACTTGTAATTTGCACGCATGAATTACGAATAGCTTAGAATGAACTTATCCTTCTTAAAAATCACTATTCAGAGCTTAAAACAACGTAGTTTTTTCCTTAGGATCATAGGAATTACGAAAAAACCCTTAATAAACTCGCAGGGAAAAAAAGCCTGCTAGTGCCAATGAGGGACTGGATGAGTCATCGTCCATGGCGCCACGACTCGTGGCCATAAGTCGTCAAGTACACTGCCAAAACTTCACCTGGGGCTCATCACGGGGAATATAATGAGTCGTTACTGGTGACCACGACTCGTGGTCTCCTCTCGTTGCCCTTACTGCCCAAAATATTCTTTTTTTCAACCAACCTTGACCACGACTGACCTAACGAATTGTGGGGTTGACCATGAATCATGGTCACACTCGTGGTCACCCCGAAACTAAAAATTCCAACTTAAGTCCACCTCCTCACCATGAGTCGTTGTTTTCCTGATGGATCACAGGACAGCTCGTTCTATGACCTGGTGCAGAAATCCTGTTTTTCTGCATTTCAACTCCCGAGTTTGATCTTTGGGCTTTCGAGGTATAACAATATCTCACCCTTGGGAACATCCATCCTCGAATGTTGAAGATCATACAAAAAAGTAGATAAATGCAATCATCATAGTTAAATACTAAACATACATGTTGAAAACTGACAGAACGACTACCTCCAAACTAAACTACATGACTGAACTGAATTCACGCATCATACATACATGATTTGACATGAAAGAAACTGGGACACATGAACTGAACATGGAAACTGAATAGAGTAGTAAGGAAAAAACTGATACCTCAAGCTGAAACTAAGCCGAAAGAGAATAAATGCGGGTATTTAGCCATCATATCTGCTTCGGCTTCCCATGTAGCTCTCTCAACATGATGATTCCTTCATAAAACCTTGACTGAAGCTACTTCTTTGTTCCTTAGCTTACAAACTTCCCGATCCAATATCTCCACCGGAACCTCTTCATAACTAAGTGGTCTTTCACACCGACATTGTCCATCGGAACAAATAGAGCTTGGTCACCCAAACAGTTCATTAAGAGCGATACATGGAAAGTTGGATGGACTGAAGCTAATTGTAATAACCCAAAAATGCCTAAGATTAGATCGGGATCAAAATCGGAAGTTGGTCGAAAATTGGAGAAAATTTCTCAGGATAGATGATATGAAGACTTATGGTTGGACACCACGAGTCGTTGTTAGTAGTCGTGGTAAGGGAGGTCTGAGTGACAGTGGTGACAATAGATGAAGAAATGACTCATTGCTTGGAACAACGAGTCATTGTTTTCAATCATAGGAAGGGTTGGACCTTGGTAGTTAGGGATACCACGGGTCATCCACTGACTAGTGGTGAGAAGTGACGACCTATGGTCACTAATCATTATTTGGTTGCTAGAATTTCCAGTGCATCTAAAAGATCGAGACCATGACTCATTGGAAGTAACCAATGAGTCGTGGTAAGGCTCGCGACAAGGGAAGTTCAGATTTATAAAAGAGCTGATAACGGTCGATCTAACGACTCATCGTTTGAAGCAATGACACATCCTGTTGAGTCATGGAATGAATCCGAAGGAATGAAGTGAAGAAGTGGACACAACGACTGGATATAATGAGTGATGGTTTCATGCAACGACTCGTGGGATCAATCGTTGGATCGCCCAAGGCAATTTTCAAGGTAATTTCATTAAGGGTATTTTCGACCTTCATATGCTCTAGGGCCCTAAACTACATCGTTCTATGTATAATTCTGGGCAAGATAAGATGGGTTAAGTCTCTCTTGCATAATCCATTCTCATGCATGCAAATTAAGAGAATTTTAGAGAGATCAAGCATAGATTCAAGCTTTTTCCAATCAATTCTCCATTGGGCATTCAAGGAACCTTAGAATCTGATCTTACCCAAGTATGTAAATGGGTGTTTTTGTTCACAGTCATGCCCATTCTCTATAAATTTATGAAATCTATCAAAAATCTTAAGGGGTTTTGATTTTGATTTTTGTGAAAATCTAATGATTTACAAATGGGCTATTAGGAATTGTTATTTACCTCATATTCTATGGATTTTGATCAGATTTTACAACTATTTTCGATTATAAATTTATTGTTTTCGATTTCTACTTAATTAAGCCTAATTATACATGATCTATGCTGAATCGATTTATGTTCTACACTTGAATTGTTGATATTTACAAACCCAACAGATCTATGATGTGAAATATGGATTTATTCAAATACCCAACATGATTTGATGATTTACAAGTTATATTCATGATCTTCAAGTATGCATGGGTCTTATGATTTACGAACTATTGATGATGAAAAGCATGTTTTCAAGTTACTCATGTTTATAAGCATATTTTCGAATGAATTGAGTATTGTAAAGCATGGTAACGTATTGGGCAATGCCCACATGTTGAAGAAGGATTTATGGTTTATGAAAAGGATCTCATGATTTATCGATTTATGATGTTGGCCGACTAAAGGGCCTTTGATTCTTGGCTAATCATGTTTTAATGTGGATCAATGAATGATGAATGTTTATATTAGTCATGAATCTTAATGAATGATGTTATTGATTTACGTATGAGCCTAATATGCATATTTTTGGGAGTTGTGTCTAGCATCGAGCAACCCGATGTTCAAAGGACTATGCTGATATCTTATAACCACGTGCCACCATGGGTTTATAATGATACATTACAATGATAATGATCCCTTCTTTCGTGATATCACATAATGCATGTCCCTCGCCTTGCAAGCCAGAGGCGACTCTGTCCACTTGAGTGAGATAGTTGGGCATCATGAAAGGCTCTATCGTGATTGTGTCAGTTTTGATGAGTCCTCCCATTGTTCCACATGTTTTATGCATTGTTATGTTATGATACTAGCTCACGTGATGATTTGATAAAGTTTCTCTTATGATTATGATAATGAATGGTTTATGAATTATTTGAAAACCTTGAGCCTTATGTTATGTTACAATGTTTATGATATGAGCATGATTTCCCACTCTTATGATGTTTTATGAGTTTCATGTATTTTAAATGTCCGTTTTACTTACCTTGCGTACTCGGTACATTCCATGTACTTATCGCATACTTTCTATGTTGTATCGTTTCATGATACAGGATCGGCTCTCAGGCTCATCCTCATCCTTAGTCCATTCTAGAGTTCTCTTTCAGCTTCGTTGGTGAGTCCTCATGTTTCGAGGGCCGTTCAAATAAGCATGTATGATGTTTTATGTTTCAGTATTTGGCTGAGTTAGTTGGGGGTATTGTCCCATCAACCCATCTTGCATGTTAGAGGCTTTTAAACAACATGTAGTACTCAGCTTATATGTATGTCTAGTGATTCCCTGTGATAAGATATGCCATGTTACATTTGCGTTTATGCCATGTCTTATGTTCAGTCTTCCACTTAAAGTGAATAAAGTAGATATATTCTTATGCCATGGGTCGACTTAGGGCCTTTCGGGGTTTCTCCTCCTGTGTTACCATCTTGGTCTACTTTCGGGTCATGAAAAACTTGTATCATAGCCATAGGTTTTGAAGTGTCCTTGAGTGTATGAAAGCCACGTTAAGTAGAGTCTTTTTCATGGGTGTGAAGTGCACCACACTTATGAAGAAGAGGATACGAGACATTTAGGAAATGTTCCCTTCTTTCATGATCCATGTCGTGCGATAAAAAGTCTTTTATCCTTCTAATTCGTGCTATTCGCGATTGTAGAATCATGTCACTTAGAAGAATGAACAGAAGAAGAAATGGAAACGGTGAAGGCCACGTAGATGGCAATGGTCTTGGGCATCAGCAAGCCCCACCTGTTCGGGAGTCCCATACAGCAGAGCCAGTTTCCCACGTGGAGTTTCAGGCGGCTATCCAGATGTTGATGCAGGCCTTGACCACCCAAGTCAACCAGCAAGTTGTTGCGCATATCCCACAGAATAGCAATGCGGCAGCGGCCTGGATTAGAGATTTCTTGAGTATGAACCCTTTAGAGTTCCTTGGGTCCAAAGTGGATGAGGACCCGCATGAGTTTATTAACGAGATTATGAAGATCACCTAGGTTATAGGGGTGAATGGGGTTGAATGTGCAGAGTTGGCCTCGTATCAACTTAAAGGGGTCGCGCATATCTAGTTCAAGCAATGGAGAGGCACTAGGGCCACCAGAGCAGGGCCAGTTACTTAGGAGGAGTTTCACATGGAATTCTTAGATTGGTTCTTCCCTCGGGATATGAGGGAGTTAAAGGTAGTAGAATTTGTGAATTTAAAGCAAGGGAGGATGACGGTATAGGAGTATGCTTTCAAGTTCACTTTCTTTTCAAGATAGGCCCCAGAGTTAGTTGTTGATCAGAGGGCGCGGGTGAGCCGATTCATTCATGGTGTGGCGGTTATTTGGACAAAGACTGCAGGACTACCATGCTTTATCAGGATATAGACTTTCCTTGTATAGTGTTGTAAGCCCAGCAGATGGAGGCGGCTAAGGCGAGGGAAACGGAGGCAAAGAGGGCTCAGATAAATAGCCATGGGTTTACTCATCAGAGATTCAACGGTGGTCACTGCCCTCAGTTTCAATAGAGGTCACTAGTTCCAGCACCATAATCATCTAGTGTTCCATCCAGACTCAAGGGTGATAAGAAGAGTAGCGCTTTAGGATTGAGGGACCAGAGGGGAAGACAAGTGGAGCGTACCTCCCCGGCCTGTGTAAAGTGCGGAAAGAGTCATGCTGGAAAGTGTTTACTCGCCTCAGATATTTGCTATGGGTGTGGTAGGTCCGGCCATATGTGCCGAGCGTGTCCATTTGCTAGATAGGATAGTGATAGAGGTCGTGCGTAAACCACTAGAATAATAGTGTCTCCATCACGTTCAGCTCTGCAGGGAGCATCTTCTAATGGGGGTAGCGGAGAATGCCAAAACATATTCTATGCCCTCGCCCTACATCAGGAGCAGGAGACTTCACCAGATATGGTCATTGGTATGTTACGAGTTTTCCATATTGATGTTTATGCTTTTCTATATCTGGGGGCTACCTTGTCGGTTGTGAATCCTTATATTTCTAGTAGCTTTGGAGTTAGTCCTGAGACTCTGTCAGAACCATTTTCAGTTTCTACTCTTTTTGGTAATTCGGTTGTAGCTAGGCAGGTGTATAGAGGATGCCTAGTCACTATATTGCATAAAGTCACCTCCGCCGACCTTGTAGAGTTATCCATGACTGACTTTGACATTATTCTTGGCATGGACTGGTTGTATGCGTGTTATGCTTCTATTAATTGTAGAACCTGTCAGTGGAATTCCATTTTCTGGGTGAGTCAGTCTTGGAGTGGAAGGGTAGCTTGGTTGTACTAGCAAGTCGATTTATTTCATATCTTAAGGCCAGAAAGATGATTTCTAATAGTTGCATGTATCATCTAGTTAGGGTTAAGGATGTTGAGTCCAAGACCCTGACTATTCAGTCAATTCCGGTGGTGCATGAGTATCTAGAGGTTTTTCTCGATGATTTACCAAGTGTTCCTACCAAGAGGGAAATTGATTTTGGTGTTGACCTTCTACCTGACATGCAGCCCATATCTCTCCTTATAGGATGGCTCCATCCGAGCTAAAGGAATTGAAAGATCAGTTGAAGGACCTGCTAGATAAGGGATTCATTAGACCAAGCAAGTCCTCATGGGGTGCACCAGTCTTATTTGTTCGAAAGAAGGATGGTTCATTTCAGATGTGCATTGATTATCTACAATTGAACAAAGTCACCGTTAAAAATAGGTATCCTTTAACCGGGATAGATGACTTATTTGGCCAGCTTTTGGGTTCAAAGTGTTTCTCAAAGATAGATCTTAGGTCTCAATATCATCAGCTCAGGGTTCGGGAGTGTGATATCCCAAAAACATCCTTCAGGACGCGGTATATTCATTATGAGTTTGTAATTATGTCTTTTGGACTAACAAATGCTCCTGCAGCTTTTATGAACCTGATGAACAGGGTGTTCAAGCTGTACCTGGACATGTTCGTGATCGTATTCATTGACGACATCCTTATATACTCTCGGATCAAGGAGGAGCATGCCGTTCATTTGAGAATAATGCTTCAGACCCTTAAAGATCACAAGTTGTATGCCAAGTTCAGCAAGTGCGAGTTTTGGTTAAACTTAGTAGCATTTTTGGGTCACGTGGTGTCAATCGAAGGAATAAAGGTAGATTCTCAGAAAATTGAGGCGGTGAACAATTGGCCTAGACTGGTGAATCCTTCGGATATTCGGACCTTCTTGGGCCTAGCAGGCTATTACTAGAGATTTGTTGAGGGTTTTTCATCAATTGTAGCACCTTTGACCAAGTTGACTCAAAAGAAGGTGAAGGTGAAGTTCTAATGGTCGGAGGCTTGTGAGAAGAGTTCCAAGAGTTGAAGACTCGACTTACTACCGCACCGGTATTGACCCTACCCAAGGGTATGAATAGTTTTGTGGTGCATTGTGATGCTTCAAGAATCAGACTCGGGTGTGTATTGATGCTGCGAGGGAAAGTAATAGCATATGCCTCTAGACAGTTAAAGATCCATGAGAAGAATTACCCGACCCATGATCTAGAGTTGGCTGCGGTGGTATTCGAAATGAAGATATGGTGACATTACTTGTATGGGGTCCATGTGGATGTATTTAAGGACCACAAGAGCTTACATTATGTGTTCACACAGAAGGACCTCAATGTATGGCAAAGGAGGTGGTTAAAGCTACTCAAAGACTATGATATGAGTGTTCTTTACCATTCAGGTAAGGCTAATGTGGTGGTGGGTGCACTTAGTAGGCTCTCGATGGAGAGTGTGTCCCATGTGGATGAAGGAAAGAACGAGCTAGTGAAGGATGTGCATTGTCTTGCTAGGTTAGAAGTTAGGTTGGTTGACTCCACCAATGGCAGTGTTATTCAAAGTAGATCCAAGTCGTCCCTAGTGATGGATGTGAAATCTATACAAGATGAGGACCCGATTTTGGTAAAGTTGAAGGAAGCCGTTTGAAGTTAGAAGGTGGAGGTCTTCTCCCAAAGGGGAGATGGTGTGCTTCGATATAAGGGTCGTTGTAATGCCCCAAAAACTCAAAATCTAATTCCGAGACTTAAATCATGAAATCGGGAAAAGCTGCAGAAAAGCTTCAGGACGACCCATCTAGCGAGTTGTTAAGTGACCTCACGACTCATTAGGTAAACCGTGAGAAGGAGGTTTAATAACTTAAAGAGGGGAGACAATGTACCCAACGAGGGACATCACAAGTCGTGGTCACCGACCACGACCCGTTAAGTCACTCATGGTCAGGCCTGAGTTGGGAATATAGCTAGTTGACCAGTGTACTTGAAGAGTGGGTGCAACGAGTCGTCATCTGTGCCAATGACTCATTAGGTGACTTGTTACTGGACTTAGAATTAAATCTCTAGAATGAGATAGTATAGTCCACGACTGGTGACCACGACTCGTTAGGTCCCTCGTGATGACCTATTGAGGATCCTAGGCAATGTACCTGACAGGAGTGACCACGAGTCATGGTCAGTCACCACGACCTGTTGGGTCACTCGTTAGAGCCACCTGACAGTTTTTCCCAGCGAATTTCTAGGGGCTATTTAGTAATTTCCTATTCTCCTAAGCTTTAAACCACGTCATTTTGGACGTAAAACCAGACTTATTAGGGTGTTTAGATGGTTCCTCCCCTCATTCTCATATTTATTCTCAGGAAACTTATCGAAAGTTCTCTCAAGAAACTCTCAAGGAAGCCAGGGTTGTTCTCCATTGCAGCAGTTCAAGTCCTCTTCTCCTAGAGAATTTTTGTCAAGTATGTGGGAATTCAACAAGGGAATTGTCCTTCCCTTGTGTCCCCCAAAATATTCCAATAATGTCCCTATCTGTTTAGCCCTGAGATTTGAGTATGCAAAGATTTTTATGTTGATTCTCGTTAATTTCAATTGGGTTATTATTCATGTTTATTACTCATATGATTTTCATTAATTCATAAGTAAATAGTTGTTATTATGGCCAAGATGATTTATAGCCCTAAATTTTCTAGTAAAGATTATTGCGTATTAAATTCCATCTATTTTGCAAAGTATGTTTTTGGGCTGAATATCCTAGAAATTCTTATTTTATATATATGTGAGAAATTTTTTCCTTAATGAGAATGATTTTTACCCTTGTTGGATGAAATATCATCATATTATCAAATTTCCGTGTTGTTGGAATGAGTTGAGTTCTCTATTAGCTGCTAGTAGTTTAGACCAGTAAGAACGTAGAATCTCTTCAGAATCATTCAGAAAATTGTAAACTGATCAGTTTGACTACAGTCTTTTCCCGAGGTGTCAGTGGTGCCTCTCAAATATCAGAACTAGACTCAGATTATAGTTATTTGGTCCATTAGGCAGTCATGACATTTTAGATTTATAGCTCTGACCAGCCCCATGACCCCAGTTCAGTTTACAGTTTGTTCTTAGACAGTTATGACGCTTCCAGATAAGCAGCTCTAACTAGTCTAGAACCCAGTATCAGAATCTGGTCCGATAAGACTCTCATGGTACTTTCAGTTATATGTACCTGACTAGTCTTGGACCCCAGCTTCGAGCTATCATCCTAGCAGTTCAGTATAGGTTTCCAGTGGGAGTAGGACTTAGCACTGAGCGGTTCAAGGTTCTAGCGCACCCAGGTTCCCAAAACTACATTGCCAGCGTAGGTTATATTATCACTTGGACTGATTGGCCCCAGACTTTTGTAACCATCCAGTTCATGCCTTTATACCCTGGCAAGGTATATTGGGTCCTATCGGTAGGGTGTATACATCGGACTCCACGTCTAGCTCACGTGGTTATATATCGGTTATAGACTCTCCCACTAGTCAGTTAGTCCACTCTCAGATTTCTCAGTCCAGATTAGTTCTGTGTAGTATCTCAGACTCGGTCTTTCAGATTTAGGGCATGTTTTTGGCCATCAGCTAGGTTCATTATTGACCATATCAGTATAATCTAGTTGTATCAGCTTTCAGTATTTTCAGTCGATCATTTCATGTCACTTCAGTTCAGTTACTAGTTCTTTCATGTTATTTACATCTCTCACGTACTTAGTACATTCAAAGTACTGACGCATACTTTTATGTTGTATCATTTTATGATACAACTGTAGGTTCCCAGATTCAGCAGTGATAGTCATCAAGTTTCAGCTCCTCATCATCCTTATTTGGAAGTGTGAGTCCTCGTCATTCGAGGGACTTATATTTTACTTTCTACTAGTCAGATAAAACTTAATTTTAGATTTAGAGTTAGCTGGGTGCTTGTCCCAGTAGCTCATCATTTAGAAGGCTTTCATACCTATAGATGTTCAGATTGCATGTTTTAAGTTTTAATTTAAATTTTCATAAAAATGCCTTAATGTTATTACTTTAAATTTCCATTGTGTTTGTTTTACCCTGAATTCTAGTGAATGATAGACAAGGGGTCGGCTTGGGGTCACTTGTAGCTTCCAGTACCGTGTTACGTCTAGGGTGTAGGCTCGGGGCATGACAGTCACCTATGAATTCCAGAGCTTGATGATTTGAGGAGCCGGATATTGCATGAGGCCCATGGATCTAGGTATTCCATCTATCCGGGTGCCACCAAGATGTATCATGATTTACGAGGAATCTATTGGTGGGATGACATGAAGAAAGATATTGCGGAATTCGTAGCCAGGTGCCTGAACTGTCAGCAAGTAAAAGTTGAGCATCTAAGGCCGGGAGGAGTACTTGAGGATATAAGCATTCCTACTTGGAAGTGGGTAGAAATTAACATGGATTTCACAACAGGGCTACCTCGTACTCGTCGTCAATATGATTTCATTTGGGTTGTGGTAGACAGGTTAGCCAAGGCTGCATATTTTCTACTGGTGAAAACCATATACTCAGTGGAGAATTACGCCAAGCTATATATCTGGGAGTTGGTTCGATTGCATGGAGTTCCCTTTTCCGTTATTTCAGACCGAGGTACTTAATTTACCTCCCAGTTTTGGCGTTCTTTTTCAGAAAGGGCTTGGGACTCAGATTAAGCTTAGCACGGCATTTCATCTGCAAACGGATGGTCAAGAGAAACGGACAATCCAGACTCTTGAAGACCTGTTGAGAACATGTGTGATGGACTTCAAAGGTAGTTGGGATTCACTTGCCACTGATCGAGTATGCTTATAATAATAGCTATCACTCCAGCATTCAGATGGCACCGTTCGAGGCTCTTTATGGGAGGAGGTATAGATCTCCCATTGGATGGTTTGAGGTTGGCTAGACAACTATGATAGGGTCATATTCAGTTCATGAGGCTATGGTGAAGGTACAGTTGATAAGGGATAGGCTAAAAACCGCTCAGAGTTGTCAAAAGTCCTATGCTGATGTGAGGAGGAGAGAGTCAGAGTTCGAGGTGGACGATTGGGTATTTCTGAAGGTGTCTCCCATGAATTGGAGTAATTCAGTTTGGGAAGAAAGGAGAACTCAGCCCCCACTATGTTGGTCCCTACCGGATTATGAGAAGAGTTGGTAAGGTGGCATATGAGTTGGAACTTCCCTCAGAGTTATCTTTCATACATCATGTGTTCCTTGTATCGCTTTTGAAGAAATGTTTGGGAGATCCATCTCTAGTAGTACCGGTAGACCGCGTTGGTGTAAAAGATAGCCTTAGCTATGAGAAGGTTCCGGTGGAAATATTAGATCGTCAGGTTCGGAAGATAAGGAACAAGGAAGTAGCTTCAACTAATGTATTATGGAGAAATCAGCGTGTGGAAGGAGCTATGTGGGAAACCGAATCGGATATGGTGGACAAATACCCAAACTTATTCTCTATCGACTCAGTTCTGACTTGAGGTATTAATTTTTCCCTATTACTCTATTTAGTTTTCATGTTCAAATCATGTGTTCAAGTTTATTTTATGTATATGGATGTGTATGTGAAGCATGAAATCAATTCAGCTATGTGATATGAATCGGAGGTAGTCATTCCGTTAGTTTTCAATTTAAATAATTAGTATTTAGGTGTAAGGATTGCACGCCTTTAATTTTTTCTTGTTTCCAACATTCGAGGATGAATGTTCCCAAGGGGTAGATATTGTAATACTCCGAAAATGCCTAAGATTGGACCCGGGATCAAAATGGGAAGTTGGCTGAAAACTAGAGAAAATTTCTCTGGACGGATGATACACCATGAGTTGTTGTTAGCAGTCGTGGTAAGGGAGGTCTGGGTGACAGTGGTGACAACGGACGAAGCAATGACTCGTTGCATGGAAAAACGAGGCATTGTTTGCAATCATAGGAACGGTTGGACCTTGGCAGTTGGGGATACCACGGGTCATCCAACGACTGGTGGTGAGAAGTGACGACCCATGTTCACCAGTCATTGTTTGTTTGCTAGAATTTCTAGTTCATGTAATGGATCGAGACCATGACTCGTTAGAAGTAACCACGAGTCGTGGTAAGGCTCGTGTCTAGGGAAGTTCAAATTTGTAAAGGAGCTGACAATGATTGATTTAACGACCCATCGTTTGAAGCAACGAATCGTCCTGTCAAGTCATGGAAGGAATCCAAAGTCATGAAGTGAAGCAGTGCACCCAACGACTAGATACCACGAGTCGTGGTTTCATGCAACGACTCGTGGGATCAATCATTGGATCGCCCAGGGAAGTTTTCAGGGAAATTTCATTAAGGGTATTTTTGACCTTCCTATGTTCTAGGGCCCTAAACTTCGTCGTTTTATCTATTTTTCTGTGCAAGATAAAATAGGTTAAGTCCCTCTTTCATAAGTCATTCCCATGCATTAAGAGAATTTTAGAGAGATCAAACATAGATTCAAGCTTTTCCCTATCAATTCTCTATTATGCATTCAAGGAACCTTAGAATCTGATCTTACCCAGGTATGTAGGGTTATGAATGGGTGTTTTAGTTCACACCCATATCCATTCTCTATCAATTTATGAAAATCTATCAAAAATCTCAAAGGGTTTTGCATTCAATATTTGTGAAAGTCTAATGATTTACTAATGGGCTATTAGGAATTTGTGATTTACATCGTATTCCATGGATTTTGATCATCTTTGTAGCTATTTTTTATTATGAATTTATTATTTTAAATTTCTACTCAATTAAGCCTAATTATGCATGATCTATGATGAATCGATTTATGATCTACACTTCAACTGTTGATATTTACAAATCCAGCATGATCTATGATGTGAAATATGGATTTATTCAAATACCCAACATGATTTGATGATTTAAAAGTTATATCATGATCTTCAAGTATGCATGGGTCTTATGATTTACGAACTATTGATGATGAAAACCATGTTTTCAAGTTACCCATGTTTATAAGAACATTTTCAAATGAATTGATTATTGTAAAGCATGGTAAATTATTAGGCAATTCCCACATGTTGAAGAATGATTTACGGTTTATGAAACAGATCTCATGATTTATCGATTTATGATGTTGGTCGACTAAAGTGCCTTTGATTCTTTGCTAATCATGTTTTAATGGGGATCAATGAATGATGAATGTTTATTTTATCCATAAATCTTAATGAATGATGTTATTGATTTATGTATGAGCCTAATATGCATATTTTTGGGAGCCGTGTCTAGTACCGAGCAACCCAACGTTCAAAGGACTACACCGGTGTCTCATAACCACGTGCCACCGTGGGTTTATAATGATACATTACAATGATAATGATCCCCTCTTTCGTAATATCACATAATGCACGTCCTTCGCCTGGCAAACCAGGGGCGACTCTGACCACTTGAGTGAGATAGTTGGGGTATCATGAAAGGCTCTACCATGATTGTGTCGGTTATGACGAGTCCTCCCATTATTTCATATGTTTTATGCATTGTTATGTTATGATATTGGTTCAAGTGATAATTTGATAAAGTTTCTCTTATGATTTTTATAATGAACGATTTATAAATGATTTGAAAACCTTGAGCCTTACGTTATGTTACGATGTTTATGATATGAGCATGATGTCCCACTCTTATGATGTTTTATGAGTTTTCATGTAATTTTAAATGTTTGTTTTACTTACTTTGCATACTCAATACATTCCACGTACTGATCATATACTTTTTATGTTGTATCGTTTCATGATACAGGACTCGGCTCTCAGGCTCATCCTCATCCTTAGTCCATCCCAGAGTTTGCTTTCAGCTTTGTTGGTGCGTCCTCATGTTTCGAGGGCCATTTGAATAAACATGTATGATGTTCTATATTTCATTATTTGGCTGAGTTAGTTGGGTGTATTGTCCCATCAACCCATCTTGCATGTTAGAGGCTTTTAGACAGTGTGTAGTACTCAACTTATGTGTATGTCTAGTGATTCCGTGTGATATGATATGCTATGTTATGTTTTGCATTTCCGCCATGTCTTATGTTCAGTATTCCACTTAAAGTGAATGAAGTAGATGTATGCTTATTCCATGTATTGACTTGGAGCCTTTCGGGGTTCCTCGTCCCGTGTTATGATCTGGGTCTATGTTTGGGTCGCGACACTAATTCCGAGGGCAACTCCAAGTTATATGCTACGTAGCCAACCCGTTTCACAATCCGGTACGGGCCAACATAACGGGGATTGAGTTTTCCTTTCTTTCCGAATCTCATCACTCCCTTCTTGGAAGATACCTTCAAAAACACTCAATCATCGACTTTAAACTCAAGTTCTCTCCTTCTCACATCCGTATAGGACTTTTGGCGACTCTGAGCTATTTTTAACCTATCTCGTATGAGCTAAACTTTCTCCATAGCCTCATGGACTGAATCTGGTCCTATCATTGCAGCTTTACCAACTTCAAACCATCCAATAGGCAATCTACATCTTCACCCATAGAGAGCCTCAAACGGAGCCATCTGAATGCTAAAATGGTAGTTGTTGTTATACACAAACTCAATGAGAGGCAAATGATCATCCCAACTACCTTTGAAGTCAATCACACATGTTCTCAACATGTCCTTGAGAGTATGAATTGTTCGCTCCGCCTGACCATTGGTTTGAAGATGAATCATTGTGGTAAGCTTGACCTGAGTACCAAGTCCCTTTTGAAACGATCTCCAAAATTGGGAGGTAAATGAGTACCTCTATCTAATATTACGGACAATGGCACTCCATGCAACTGAACTGACTCCCGAATGTACAACTTAGCATAATCCTCCGCTGAATCGGTAGTTTTAACTGGTAGGAAATGAGCTGCTTTGGTCAACCTGCCCACAACCACCCAAATGGAGTCATACTGCCGACAAGTGCAAGGCAACCCTATGATGAAGCCCATATTAATTTCCTCCCACTTTCAAGTTGGAATACTGATGTCTTGTAACACACCTCCCCGTCTTTGATTCTCTACTTTCCCGTATTGACAGTTCGGACATTTAGCCACAAATTCTACAATGTCCTTATTTATGCCATTCCACCAATAGACTTCCTGTAGGTTACGATACATCTTTGTGGCACCTGGATATATAGAGTATCTGGAACCATGAGCCTCGTGCAACATCCAATTTCTCAAATCATCAACATCCGCAACACACAAATGACCCTAGATTCTGAACGGCTTCCTTCAGATTTACCAAAATAGGATCCCCGTCTTGTCTCTCTTTTACATCAGTCACCAAGGATGATTCTAATCCATTCTGAACAATAATACCGCCATCAATCGAGTCAACCAAATGAACTCCCAACCATGCAAGTCGATGCACATCCTTCACCAGCTCCTTTCTCCCCTCATCTACATGGGACACACTCTCCATAGAGAGTCTACTAAGTGCATCTGCTACTACATTATCCTTACGTGGATGGTAAAGGACGCTCATATCGTAATCCTTGAGTACCTCCAACCATCTCCTTTGGTTCAGATTTAGATCCTTTTGGGTAAACACATACTGTAGGCTTTTGTGGTTAGTAAATAAATCCATATGGACCCTGTGCAAGTAGTGTCTCCAAATCATCAAGGCAAATACTATCGCCGCCAATTCCAGATCATGAGTCGGGTAATTCTATTCATGAACCTTCAGCTTCCTGGAAGAATATGCTTTAACCTTACCATGCTGCATCAAAACGTAACCAAGGCCGATCCTCGAAGCATCATAATATACCACAAACCCATTGATACCCTCGGTTAGGGTTAACACTAGTGCTGAGGTGAGTCGAGTCTTCAACTCTTGGAAGCTCTTCTCACAAGCCTCCGACCATTGGAACTTCACCTTCTTCTATGTCAATTTGGTCAATGAGGCTACAGTGGATGAAAAAACCTCAACAAAATTTCTGATAATACCCAGGTAAACCCAAGAAACTCCTGATATCCAAAGGATTCACCCGTCTGGGACAATTCTTTACTGCCTCTCTTTTTTGGGATCTACCTGTACGCCCTCACTTGACATGACATGACCCAAAAATGCATTGACCCAAAAAATGCCACTGAGTTTAAAAAAAACTCACATTTGCTGAACTTAGCATACAACTGACGATCCTTCAAAGTTTGTAACACCATCCTAAAGTGAGCGGCATGCTCCTCCTAACTCGGAGAGTATATAAGGATGTCATCTATGAACACAATCACAAACATATCCAAGTATGTCTTGAACACCTTGTTCATCAAATCCATAAAATACATAACTACAAACTCATAATGACACATACTGCATCCTGAAGGCTCTCTTCGAGATGTGACTCTCCTGAACCTTGAGCTGATGGTATCCAGATCTGAGGTCTATCTTCGAAGAGCACTTAGCACCCTGAAGCTGGTCAAACAAATCATCAATTCTGGGGAGTGGATACCTGTTCTTGATGGTAAATTTCTTCAATTATCGAAAATCAATACACATACGAAGAGGACCATCTTTCTTTTGGACAAAAGGAACTGGTGCACCCCATGGGGATTTTCTCGGTCTGATGAAACCCTTATCTAGAAGGTCCTTCAACTCCTTTAGCTCGGATGGAGCCATTCTATTGGGAGGAATAGATATAGGCTGCGTATTGAAAGAAGTTCATTACCAAAATTAATTTCCTTCTCGGGAGGGATTCTCGGTAGATCATCGGGGAACACTTCTGGATACTCACATACTACTGGAACTGACTAGATAGTCGGGGTCTCAAATGTAGCATCCTTAACCCTAACTTGATGGTACACGCAACCCTTAGAGATCATCTTTCTGACCTTAAGGTAGGAAATGAAATGACCTACAGGCACAGCTGAACTACCCTTCCATTCTAAGGCTGGCTCACCCAGAAATTGGAACTCTACCGCATAGTTTGTATAATTAACTGAGGCATAGCATGCAAATAGCGAATCCATGTCAAGGATAACATCAATTTCAGTCATGGCTAACTCTACTAGATCTACTGAGGTGATTTTCTGAAGAAATGTGATAGGGAAATTTCTATACACCCGTCGAGCTATAATTGAATCACTGACCGTAGTAGAGAATGAGAAGGGTTCTGATAGGATTTCAGGACTGACTCCAAAGCTACTAGAAACATAGGGCATCACAAAGGACATGTCTCCCATACACATCAAGGTGGAAAACTCGTAACATACCAGTGACTATATCTGGGGAGATCTCCTTCTCCTGGCGGGATGCTAAGGTATAAAATCTGTTCTAGCACTGTCCTCCACCCGCACTAGTAGATGTGCTCTCCTTAGAAGGGCGTGTTGGTGGAGTTGCTGAATTGGAAGCTGGGCCTTGGCCCCTATCATGGCCCTATCTAGTTGCTGGGGAATCTCTATGCATATGTCCAGGCTTCCCACACCCGAAGCAAGCACCTGTACCCTCCAAACACTGACTTGTGTATCTACAGCCACACCTGTCGCAAACTGGGATACTGGAATTTGTGGGCCTGCTGCTCTAGCCTCTAAAGCCTGATGCTCTTCCTCTCTAGTCGTTCCGAGATCTGGATGGCACACTCATATCTGACGACACCGAGGCTGACGATCTCTGGTGAGACTACTGACAGTGTCCACCACCTAGTCTCTACTGAGAGAACTCATAACTGTCAGTCCTGGCCTTCTTGGCCTCTTTCTCTCATGTGCACTGGCTCGATCTGTTGGGCATAAAAGACTATCCAAGTAAAATTCATATCCCTATGAAGCATGGAGGTCCTGCAATCTTTCTCTAGGTAGTCCGCCCCTCCATGTACAAACCTGCACATTCGAGCTCTCTGATCAACCACTAACTCTGGTGTGTTCTAGGAAAAATGAGTAAACTCTAAGGCATATTCCTGCACTGTCATATTCCCTTGTCTTAGATTCATAAATTCAGCTGCTTTAATCTCCCTTATCTCACGAGGAAATAACCTCTCCAACCAATAAGGCCTGCTCTCATTGCCCTACTATCCTTCCACTACTTAAACCAGTTGTGTGCAACCTCCTTCAACTGATATGAGGCTAAGTCGGCACACTCCTCTTCGGTCACCTCCATGACCTGGGTCATCTTTAGAATCTCATCGATAAATTCATGTGGATCCTCGTCCACCTTTAACCCAAGGAATTTTGGAGGGTTCATCCTTAGGAAATGTTTGACTCGTGCTGCCTCTGCATTCCTGTTCTAAGGGATATGCGCTACCACCTGTTGATTGACCTAGGCAGTCAAGGCCTGTGCTAGCATCTGAATGGCTACCCAGAATTCAGCATGGGCAACCGGCTCTAGTGCATGATTCTCATGAGCTGGTGGGGCCTGTTGGTGCCCGTACCCATTGCCATCCTCGTGGCCATTTCCATTTCATTTCTTCTGTCGTTAACTCTATGGGGAGGAATGATTCTACAAATGCGTATAGCACAAGTTAGAAAAATAGAGAGATATTTCATCGCACGACCTAGATCATGAAAGAAGGGAACATTTCCTAAATGTCTCGTAGCCTCTTCATCATAAGTGTAGTGTGCTTCACACCCATGAGAAAGACTCTACTTAACACGACTTTCAGACACCATAGGACACTTTAAAACCTATTGCTCTGATACCAAGTTTGTTCCAATCCAAACATAGGCTCAGATTGAGACATAGGACAAAGAATTCCGAGAGGCTCCAAGTCGACCCATGGCATGAACATAATATCTAAATTAATCAATAAAAGAGGAAGATCAATAATAATAAACATAGTGGAACTCTGAACATAACATAAAATCAAAATAAAAAAAATGAATCTGAAGTTGAATATAATCTATGTCTGAAAAGCCTCTATTTCTGATGAGTTGATGGAAAAAGACCCCAACTAACTCTCTAAGTCTGAAACTAAAAATGTAAAGATAACTAATAAGGAATAGTCTTCGGGAGATGAGGACTCACCAACTGAGATTGGATGCTAACTCTGGAAATCTGGCTAGTGATGGGCTAAGTCTAAAGATCGACGCCTATATCATGAATGGTACAACATTGAGTATGCGGTCAGTACATGGAATATACCGAGTATGCAAGGTAAGTAAAACCGCTTAAGTAAGTAAAATCAATATTAATGCATTTCATAAAACATAATCAAGATAAGATTCTGAGAGTAAGGCTTGCATGTTATTTTCTTAAATCATGATCTGAACATAACTGCATATCATAACTGATTCGAATGGTCCAAAGCTAAAAACTGATAATCATAAGAAAAATTGAACATTGGGTCAAACCTGCTTAAAATATATACATATATATATATATATATATATATATATATCATGAATTATAAACATGCATAATTGAAATCATGAGGAACAATGGAAGACTCGTCATATAACCGACATTACCATGATAGAGCTTACGTGATCCCGACTATCACACTCAAGTGGGCAGAGCCGTCCAAAGCCTTGCTAGGGCTAAGGACGCTACCATAATATCTATATCAAAAGCTGAAGGCCCTTTGGGGCAGGAGAAAGCTCACATAGGAGGTCCCAAATAATCTGATCATACCTATGTTGGCTTGTAGTTCTAAGGCATAAGGTTGATTGACCCTTAGCTTACTCGGTGTTAGACACTACTCCCAAAAACATTCATATGCTCTCCATCGTTTTTCAACGAAGATGACCATCATCTAGGGACGAAGCTGAATAATTATATACATATAAAATCTGAAATCATACATAAGGAGCCTTGGCTCAGACCATACCACAAGCTGAACATAATTGGGAGTCTTGAAAAATTATGTGGTTAAGCTAATTCGTGAAATCATAAATCACACTTGAACATATGGGCTTGCCCAATACTTAAACATGCTTGAAAATACTTGATTAACTTGCAAACATGATCATGGACATGGGTAACTGGAAAACATGTTTTTCTCATAAATATCTCATACTTGAACATACATCATAGATCTCAACTGTCATGAACTTTCATGGATGGACATCATAATTTATAAAACTTGAAAACATGATTTAAAATAGAAAAAATTGTAAAATTTTCCAATAAATCATAATTCAACAATAGAAACATGCTTAGATCATACCCATGGTAGAAACTTAGGAAATTCAGGCATTAGGTTATAATTCCATGAAATCAACATGTTGATTTTTCATGAATTGGAGAGGGATTTGGCATGGATGTAAACAATTTCACCCATTCATAACCTTACATACCTAAGAGAATCTGATTCTACAACTTCTCTGATTGCCGAAGGAATATTTGAGAAAGAACCTTGAGAGATTGTGCTTGATCACCCCTTTAGACTTTTAAACTTGCATGCATGAATTAGGAATAGCTTAGAATGAACTTACCCTTCTTAAAACTCACTATTCAGAGCTTAAAACAATGTAGTTTAGGCCTTAGGATCATTAGAATTATGGAAAAGCCCTTAATAAACTCGCAGGGAAAAATAGGCTACCAGTCCCTACGAGAGACTGGACGAGTCGTCATCCATGGCCACGACTTATGGCCACAAGTTGTCAAGTAAACTACCAAAACTTCACCTGGGGCTCTGCACGGGGAACATAATGGGTTGTTAGTGGTGACCACGACTCATGGTTACCTCTCGTTGCCCTTATTTCCCCAAATTCTCCTTTCTTCAACTAACCTTGACCATGGCTGACCTAACGAATCATGGGGTTGACCACGACTCGTGGTCACACCGAACCTGAAAATTCCAACTTAAGTCCAACTCCTCACTACGAGTCACTCAATGACTCGTGGTCTTCCTGATGGGTCACAGGATGACTCGTTCTGTGACCTGATGCAGAAATCCTATTTTTCTCCAATTTAACTCCTTGGTCGATCTTAGGGATTTCGGGGTATAACATTATGAATTTTATGATATAAACTATCCATAGAAACCCATGTTTCATGATTATGATATGAGTACTATATATGTTTTGGGAGTAGTATTTAGCACCGAGTAGGCTAGGGTTCCAACGTTTCTAGGTCTCAAAATTATGTGCCAATGTAACCATGATGAGGTCCTCCACGAGAGTATCTCCCACGCCCGAATAGGACACCCATGAGTGATATCACGCCTTTTTCATGGTTCTACCCTTTGCATGGTATGAACACCCTCCCAAATAGGGGTTTACAAGTCGAGCTCCATGTATGCTCACGTGGGGTATGCCGATTATAAGAATCTTCCATTGTTCCTTAATTTCTATATATTATTATGTTCATTCCTAATGATGTTAGGACTTACGGTATTTTGTCTCAAAAGATGTTGTATGAGAGTTATTTGTGAAAACAGTCACAATCTGTTTTATGTTATAGTTTTGGAAGCTTTGAGCCCTCATGTTCAATTTATAATCAACATCATATGTTTTATAGTATCTTACACTCATGATCTCTTTATTTTGGTTTTACTAGCATGTTCTACTTACCTTACATATTCAGTACATTCAAAATATTGATCGCATGCTTATGTCATATCATCTCATGATATGGGTTCGCATACCCAGACTCAGCCCCAACTTTAGTACCTCTCCCCCTTTGATTCAATCCAATCTCTGCCTTGGTGAGTCCTCATCATCCGACGATGACATCTTTGCTTATGTTGTTTTATGACTTTGATGTTTCAAATAGTAGCACAGCTAGTTGAGGGTTTTGTTCCTTCAGCTCATCGTATGTTAGAGGCTTTTCAGACTTGTTATTTTAGACTTCAGCCCTGTGACTTGTTGACTTAATTTTGGTTCCATTATGATACATAGAATTCTTTCTTTATTTGTTCCTTGATTTACTTCTACTGATTTATATGCTTTTAATCATTCTATGTATATATCATGGGTTAGCTTGGGTTCATTCACGGTTCCAGATCCTGTGTTACGACTAGGGTATAGACTCGGGTTATGACATTGTCTTTAATGCTAGAAAAACTTACATCCTATAACAGTTCATGATGTGGATGTAGGTATTGAAGTAGGCACTCAGTGGCGGATTCAATCCCTCAAGGAGCTGCATTCTTGCACCGCTAAATCTCCCTTTGTATTGCTTGAGCTGCCTCCAACTGGTGTAATGTTCTTGCATCTTGGCTTTTGCAACTTTGTAGGCTTCTTAATATTTTATTTCAACAGGTTTCAGACGCTCTTCTTTATGTTCGATATGTGATATCTCTATCTTTAGATCTTCTATTTTCCTCCTCAAAGTTTCATTTTCTGTTTGGACTTTTTTCGAAATCCTCAAGTACGAATGATAACCTCTTTAACTTCTTTTTTCTCTAATTGTAGCATTTCTTCAATATTGTGAAAGACGACATGGTTTATTCTCTATCTTTTTCTTGCAAATTGCAGTAACAAGAAATATATTATGAGATGTCTCTGAACCAAAGCTGGTTTTTATAGTTGATGTGAGGTGTTTTACAAGATAATATTTGGAAATATTATAAATAACATTCTATATATATTGATTTATATTAGATATGATCAGAAGTCAAAATTAGACCAAATCTATCCATCTTAAGAACCTACCAAAACTATAAACTTATTAAGAAAATCAACATCATAAAATAGGTAAATAAATTATTATTATTATTATCAATTGAATTTGTTCCTGTTGAAAAATAAACTTGCTCACATTATTTAATATGTTTACATTATATTTAATTTAGCTCGTGAACTAGTAGATTAATGTATTAGGAGATACATGAATTGGTGAAAATTCTAGATTAGTCTAGTGAGTTCTTATTCATGTATGTGCAGGATGTGAAGTGTGAAATTATTAATAGTGATACATGTATTCTATACTAGATACATGAATGAATTCACCTATAAATAGTCATGTTATTTGTGTTGTCTTGCTCCTCCAAATTTTCAACATTGTCCGGTCAAGTTTAATTATCTTAAAATGGTTTTGTAATCTCTATATACATTAATATGATAATATGTCATATTAAATTTAGTTCTAATTAATTAATGATAATTTTTTTCTAGAACCAAAAACACAACTAGCAAGCCATACATAAACTTATAAGAACTGCACTCCTTAAAAGATTCTTTTAAGATGCTCTCTTCACTTTCCTCTTAACTCATGTTGGCATAGGATGGTTGAACCATATGCCAAAACCACCATGGTCAAGGGACTAAGTTGTGACTTGAAATCCTAAGAAGAATGACAAGAAGGATGAAAATGATGAACAAGTCGCATGGGTTAACCTATTTGTTGGGAATAGAATTGCTAGTAACGCATCATCCCTATCCTACATCCCACCTTAGGTAGTTAATGGACATCCTATGCTACAATGGAAGAATATGAGATCCAAAAGGAGAAACAAAAGTAAAAATATGCCCTAATTGCATGTGTCATTGGATAAACCCCAGGAAATAAATATATGGAAAGGTATATTGCTGATACTTGGTTGAATATTACATTGTGAAATTTCATAAATTGACTGATATTTTATCCAGAACCTTATGCTATAGGGGGCAGACCTATAATTCTCAAACCTCCGTGGCGTCCCTTTTTGGGTCAAATTTCCTAGGCTTCTTCTAAGTTGCTGGAGCGGAAGTACTTTAAGTAGAATTGCTAGTCTACTTGGCACATCACTCTATGTTGATGAGTCGAAAACAAAGCAGACCAGGACTACCAATTATATCTTTTAACATTGTGACTTAGAGTTGATATTTATATTCCACAAGACCACGATATTGTATCTTTAAGTTAATTGTTTGCATATGAATGAAACAGATTCCCTAACGTGTTTCAATTAAGCATTTAAATGCAGTAAGTAAGAACTGAGTAATTTTTTATGTTGAAAATAGTTGGCTCAAAAGGTGAAAAACCACGACCTATACCTCCACAAGATTTTTTCTAGCTTCACTAACTCAATGAGCCTCTTCAACAACAGATTACAAATCCTGTAACCCAAAGGAATTATAAACTCTAATTTCTAGCTACTCACACTCCTCCCTGTTCGGCTGTTTCGGTTGGTATTATATATTATAAACCGACACGCAAGTGCACGTGGTCAAACAAGTAATAAAGTGGCTAAGTAAGCCAAGTATCGATCCAAGGAGGCTCAGGATATGTAAAATTTGCCTAAGTATACTATATTCTTATCTTACTTCTAATTATGCTAACAACAACGTAACCAACAGTTAAATGAGTTTTTGTTTATAAAATATATACTAAAACTATTATCAATTATTTACTGTGAATTTAAACTATGGATATGAGCATGCCAAGGTTAAGAACAAGTAATGAATTCGATTATAATAATAATTCGGTTAATCTCTTCTTCATGTTGCTAGCCAAGAACAGTAGCCTAGAAATTAAAACTCTCGTATTTAATTTCACTTAAGAATCATAAACCATTCGTCTACATTTCTATGATCAAATGCAATTTACGACCTAGCAACACAATTCCGGTTCCTAAATTGACTAATACGGCTTTCAAGTATATTTCTATCAGGAAAGCACATCAAAACCCAATTTTCCCAAATCAAGTTAAGAACAATACCCTATTAATTCACAACTTTCCAATTTCTTGCTCTCTCGAGTGAAATTGGACTTTTTAGATGTACATTAATGTCGGCCAAGCACTAATGCAGTAAGAACAAGAATTAATAAGACAACATGAAAGAAGAAGAAGAAAACCATATCATTTACAATCAAAATTCACTACACATGTTCAAAACCTTAGCAAGGAAGAGAATTAGCCACTCATTTGTGGATTGATCATTCTAAAACAAGTGTAAATCATACATACAATTGATTGAAAGAAGAAAGGAAGAGAAGAAATCCCTTAGCTTTTTCGTCCCTCAACTGCTGCTAACCCACGTTCTAGCTCCACCAAGTCTGAACTAATTAAAATAAACCTAAGTGTGCTATTTATACTAGAGGGAAATTTTTTCCGGAATAACCAGCAACGTGTCACGGAGGTCAACGCGGAGCACTGCCTCCATGACACGGCGTGGACGCGGACCTTCACTGGAAATCCAGGGTCCGGTAAAATAGCCTCAACGTGGCACGGAGGCCAATGCGGAGGCCTATCTCCGTGCCACGGAGCTGTCGTGAGGCCTCACTGGAATTTGCCATTTAATTTCCTCTCCAGGCAGTGTGCCTCCGCGATGGTAGCGTGGCACGACTCCATCGCGGAGCCCCTATAAATTGTGCATTCCAATGTCTTTTCCACGCTCGTATCCAGGTCCAACTCCGATATAGTTCCAACATGCATTTTAGCTCCTAAAAATCATATTTTCCTGCAAAACAAATGCTAATCATGTTGGTTAGTATAAATTCACATTTTATTACCAATTACATGAGAATATATACATATTGCACACAAACAAGGCGAAAATAATACGTTTGAGTATCACTTGGGCATATAAATCTGCCCAAGATCACTTACCCCACACTTAAATCCTTGTTCGTCCTCGAACAACACATACACAACTCATGCAAATTACATCCCAACCTTCGTCACTATGGTGCGACCATTTACGGTACGGTCATACCGATTATTCAATTTTTGCAAATCATCACGAAAACATGTTTGGTCTTACAATACAATGACCTTTAATACATCAAGACTTCCTAGACTTTAAGAATTGATTCTTGATATCGGCAAACTCATGCAAATCAGCTAATCAAGAAATCCGACACGAAAATCAATCTTTCATCAAGCATGTGCCCTCACAACTTAAGAGAAGCTTCCCCTTTTATGTTCATGCAACACACAAACATTCAAGTAGGGGCATATAAAAATTAATTTCACTCTCTCCCAAAAGAATTCACATGCATCATGTCATGACCCATAGGCTTGCCCTTAGTGTATTACTCCACTAATATAAAGAAATGCAATGTAGGATCACGTAGGACTTTAATGGGTTGTAATGGAAGCTATGGAACTAGTATGTATATTGGATTAGCCACTAATAGTTGCTAGCATCCTTAAGCGCCTTTTCGCACATTCCCATCAACTCATGGATAACTTTTCTTCTTTTTTTTCTCTTTTCCTCTCATTCATACTGGTTTACTTTCATACAGCCCATTTCATCAAACACACTTGACACCAAACAAAGGGTTTTCATGTACCCTCCTGATCATTTCATTATAACAAGTGCCTCTTCAACCTCATCTTTTCTTTCCTCACTCTGCTCTTCTTTTTCTTTTCACTCTTCTCACTCCTTGACACTTTGGGAAAAATTTTCTTTTCTTTGTAAGCGCTTAAGAGTTTTGTATAGACTTTAAGGCTAATGAAAAGAAGGAATAAAGCTTAGTTTATACAATTTTGGACAAAAGAAAGAAAGAATTGGCTAAAGGCTCAACGGGCTGACTAGGGTATACAACATATAAAAAGGTAGAGTTTGACAAGAAAAAAATTGGAAACTATCGGTTAAAAACAAAGAAATGCCTACATCCTTTCCAACACTACACCTCCTTCATTTCGTTTTGTATACTGCAAGTTCTAGACAATTCACAATGGCATGGAATAACAATACCTCACTTCATACTTCATGCACATGCTCGAATCAAGATGCATTCACAGACTCTCTAATTAGCCAATCACATGAATTCAAAATTAAGCCTCAATCATACTGAATCAAATTCTGCAGCCTAGGTACTCAACATATTTACCAACTTGCATGCTTTTGAACGAATCCTTTTCACATTTTGAACATCAGTTACACACGCAACGAAATTTTTGCAACCATAAAGCAACTACAGTTCATTGATGCCATCCACCAAAGAAAAATTAAGAACAAATTAAAATCCTACTCCTACCGACTACATTTCCCTTAAGACGGTCGTCATCCATCCATCATAGGGAACAGTCACTAACTATGACATCGGTTCAATGGGACTATTCTCGTTAAAAGAACCGAAAACAAACTCCGAGAAACCCAAACAAAATAAAAACCGAAAATTTTTGCAATACATCGATCATTTCGATAGAAAGAAAATCTTTACAAGTGCAAAATATTTTCGCGAAAATTTTTGAAAAATATCGATCATCTCAATAGAAAAAAAAATATTTACAAAATATTTACACTGGCAACCATAACTTTTCATAACACACATTATTAACCACACAAACAAATATATACACATACAACACAAATCAGTTCACCACAGGGAAAACACAAACATACATACAAACCAAGGAAAAAGCATACAGCAGATTAGAGCCTAAGTCCCATCACCTAGCTACTCCCCACCCCACACTTAAATCGAACACTGTCCCCAGCGTTCACAAAAATTACAAAACAAAATTTCGGGTGGTGGAACTCCCTAATCAGTCGAAATATTTGACTTCTTCATCTGGTGCTGCTGCCTCGTCCCCCATGTCTGAGTCAGCTCCATCATCGTCATCGAACTCCACATCAGAGTCCTCCCCACGTGTCTCCTCATCAGTAGGGACATCGTCATCAGTCGGCTCCACGAAGGCTGGTCCCACTCGGCATAAGGCTTTGGCATTCTCGCCAAATGGGTAATCCAGCTCCAGTTGCCATAATTCTTCCTCGGTGGCAGGTCTCCCACCAATCCGTAGCTGAAGCATCTGCATGCCGAACATACGTGCCATGTACTGATCGTCACGAGCATGTCGCTCTCCCAAAGTCAGCACTGGCCTGTGTGTGGTGTCGGGGACCCTAGTTTTTGTCACATCGAGGGCCCTCCGCTCCAACTGCGGAATGTAATCCAAGGCTTCTTCCTCAACATCGAGGCCTCGGAGGAAGGTGGTGATGAGTCCGCCAAACCCGTATCTGTGGCCCTGGTGTAGTCTGGCTCTCTTCATGGCGGATATAATTACCGCCCCAACATTAATCTTAAGCCCTTTCATAAGGGCAAACACCAAGCAGACACGGTCCCTGGTCACATCCGTCATATGAACTCCCAGGATCAAGCACGAACATACAATTTTCATCCATATTCTGGCCTCCCTGTTCATCTGCGAAAAATGCAGAGTCTGGTGGTAACCCCTCTCCTTATGTATACTCCATCGGGCTGTGGATCGAGCCCCACACAACATACGTCTGATGTCGGCGTATGGTGGGGTGATGTTTAGCTGGCGAAGAACGTGGGCGTCTGTGTCCCGCGCTCCAACGATGGCATTAAATTGCTGGGGTTCCAGAGTGACAATCTGCCCTCTGATTTTTATTGTGTGGCTTCTGATGGCCGGGTTCCAATTTGCGTAGAACTCCCGGACCAAATGTAGGTTGCACTCCTTGGGCTCCTGAAATATAAAGCTGAGCCCAGCTGCTTCAATCCTCTGCACAATACGGGGGAACTCCTGTGCTAGTGGTTCCCGTGCAATATGTTCCTCCGGGAAGTACTTGCTTTCCTTATGCTTAGCATACCACTTCTTCCCTTCCTCGGTTACCCACCTTGTTCCGTATTGGCGGCGTTGGCCGCGTGGAACAGCTAGTGCAGCTAGGACTGCAGTGCCCAATCTCATTCGCTTTCTCCCGGTGCCAGAAGTAGAAGCACCCTTGCCCTTATCCTGTCTACTAGCCATTGTACCTGTCAATATAAATTAACAAGCACAAAGTTAAGCTATAAAGATGTTAACTTAAGCTAAGGTCGGGTTACACAACGTTTACCCCACACTTAGGCCTTAGCTACTTTTACAAAACTACGGCAAGGATAACTCTATTTACACCAAAGACAACAAGTATACATTTTATGCTTAGTGCGTTCACAAAAAAATTTCGACAGCATAACAGTTAGTGTACTACTCAGACTTTATACAGCTAATCCCAATCCTACTATCGCTAACAATTCAATCATCGCACAAGCAATAAAAACAAAAACTAAAAACAATGACAAAAACATTCTATATACAAACGAATCCAAATAATCAAACCAATTTACACAATTTTCGCACTTTCCCAAAAATTCGAGAATTCGTCATCTTTTAACATTCATACAATATTTACAACGACTTATCTCAATTTACAAACACACCCCGGCATCTAATTTATCGAATTATCAAGTCAACCAAGTCAAATTCAACAACCCATGCCCTAGAATACAATTCTACAATCAAATTTGAATTATTTACATAATCGATAAGTTCAAATGCTAATTATAACAATCCGAACATATATCCATCACAAATAACTCAACATCATGTTAAATTGCTACTTAGGGTGATATATCTCACCTCACATGCGCAAAGTCGACTAAAATCGCCAAAAATTTGAGAGAAACGAGGAAAACATACCTTTGAATTGAAGAACCAAAGAAACTTGACGTATTCCTTGCCTAATAGCGTGGCACGTTGGTTGGGGAGGGGGATTTGGGTGTTTTGGTCGCGGAGAGTAGAAGAAATGGGGAAAATTGGGCAAAATTGGGGTTAATTTAAAGAAAAACACGCGGGTCACCCGGCAACCCGGTGTGACCCGACACCAAATATAAGGCAACGTGTCACGGAGGGTAACGCGGAGCCCCTCCTCCGTGACACGGAGCCAACGCGATGGCTCTCTGGAAATTTTAAAAATCCGAATTTTGCCTTCAACGTGTCACGGAGGGTAACGCGGAGCCCTCCCTCCGTGACACGGAGCCAACGCCCCAGTGCACTGTTTCTTCAATAAAATTATTTTTTCATACCTTGCCTTATTTTTCCCGCTTCCATGCATATTTTTCTCCGTTTGACCTGAAAATCACTTCACTAAACGAAATTGGTTAGATTAATAGATTTCCCTAACTAAAATGAAAAAAAATACTAACTAAAACAAAAAATTTGTACGAAATCAAGAAAAATAGAAATAAAATAAAAATACAAATTAATTACACTCTACTAAAAGAAGAAAAGTAGAATATTTTTCTTTTCACGGGTTGCCTCCCGTGCAGCGCCTGGTTTACCGTCGCGGCTCGACGTCCATTATGCTCAATTATCTACTAGGGTGAGGGACGATTTTTCACGATCCTTGTCCTCCCTCTAGTAGTGCTTACATCTCTGCCCATTTACCAAGAACGTAGCACTTCTATCTTCTTGCCACAGTTCTACCGCCCCGTGAGGGGTCATTCTTACCACTTCAAATGGTCCAGACCATTTAGACCTCAGCTTACCAGGAAACAATTTTAATCTTGAATTAAAAAGCAAAACTTGCTGTCCCGGTTCGAAAATGCGGTGCACCACATGCTTATCATGCCATCTTTTGGTTCTTTCCTTGTAGTACTTCGCACTCTCATAGGCATGCCAGCGAAACTCATCAAGTTCGCTAAGCTGCATCAGTCTCTTTTTGCCTACCAGCTCTGAGTCCATATTTAACTTTCTGACAGCCCAGTAAGCTCGGTGCTCAAGTTCTACCGGGAGATGACATGCTTTGCCGTAAACCAATCGGTATGGTGAAGTTCCAATCGGTGTCTTATAAGCAGTTCGGTAGGCCCACAACGCATCATCGAGTTTGCTAGACCAATCATTCCGTTGCGTGTTCACCGTTTTCTGAAGAATCTTCTTCACCTCCCTATTTGACACCTCTACTTGCCCACTAGTTTGTGGGTGATATGTTGTTGCCACTTTATGGCGCACCCCATACTTGGCTAGTAATTTCTTGAAACTTGCATTGACAAAATGAGCTCCTCCGTCACTGATAATTGCTCGGGGTGTCCCAAACCTTGTGAGGATGTGTTTTTTCACAAACTTCGTTACTACCTTGTTGTCATTTCTGGGGCAAGCTATTGCTTCCACCCATTTAGATACATAATCTACAGCCACCAAGATGTAACGATTTCCAAATGACGGTGGGAATGGACCCATGAATCAATGCCCCATACATCAAAGGGCTCAACTTCCAGTATGTTCTGCAAAGGCATCTCTTGTCTTCTGCCAATCGATCCTGTCCGCTGACATCTATCACACATTTTGACATACGCCATAGAGTCTTTGAACAGTGTTGGCCAAAAGAAACCTGACTGAAGAACCTTGTGTGCTGTTCTCTCACCTCCGTGATGCCCTCCATACAACGAAGAATGGCAGCCCCTTAACACTTCTGCTATCTGACTCTCTGGGATGCATCTTCTCATCACCTGGTCTGGTCCCTGCTTGAACAAATATGGCTCATCCCATACATAATGCCGGCTGTCATGCCTCAGTTTCCTTCTTTGCTGGTCTGTTATTTCAGGTGGGTAAACTCCGCTCACTAGCAAGTTGACTATGTCAGCATACCAGGGAACTTCAGCTTCCCCCACTGCCAAGAGTTGCTCATCTGGGAAGTCTTCATTTATGTCATCACTTTCCATCACATGCGACTGACTTTCCAATCGTGATAGGTGATCTGCTACTTGGTTCTCACTCCCCTTTCTGTCTCTAATCTCAAGGTCAAACTCCTATAACAATAAGATCCATCTAATCAATCTGGGCTTAGCATCCTTCTTGTTGAATAGGTATCGAATAGCTGCATGATCAGTGTACACCACAACTTTCGAACCCACCAAATAGGACCTGAATTTATCAAATGCAAAGACCAGAGCTAGCATTTCCTTTTCTGTGACTGTGTAATTGCTCTGAGTCGTATTCAGTGTCTTGCTTGCATAATAAATAGAATGAAAAACTCTATTTTTTCTTTGTCCCAATACGGCTCCCACAGCCACATCACTGGCATCACACATCAGCTCAAATGGTTGTTCCCAATCAGGAGAAGTAAGTATAGGTGCTTCTATCAATTTCTGCTTCAACTTTTCAAATGCTATAACACATTCATCGTTCAACTCAAACTTTACCTCCTTTTCTAGCAGTCTGCATAGTGGTCTAGAAATGTTGGAAAAGTTTTTGATGAACCGTCTGTAGAATCCTGCATGCCCCAGAAAGCTGCGTACACCTTTCACTGACACTGGTGGTGGCAATTTTTGAATGACCTCAATCTTAGCACGATCGACTTCCAACCCCTTTTTAGACACTTTGTGGCACAGGACAATCCCCTCCTTCACTAAGAAGTGGCATTTCTCCCAGTTTAACACAAGGTTGGATTCTTCACATCGAGCCAGCACCCTGTCAAGATTCTGCAAACAAGTAGCAAACGAATTACCGAAAACAGAAAAATCATCCATAAATACCTCAACAAAATCCTCAACCATGTCATGGAAAATAGCCATCATGCATCGCTGGAATGTGGCGGGTGCGTTGCATAACCCAAACGGCATCCGCCTGAAAGCATATGTCCCATAAGGACAGGTGAAAGTCGTCTTCTCTTGATCCTCAGGAGCTATGGCTATTTGGTTATAGCCTGAGTACCCATCAAGAAAGCAATAATACTCCTGTCCTGCCAACCTATCAAGTATTTGATCAATAAAAAGGATGGGGTAATGATCTTTCCTCGTGGCTTCATTTAGCTTTCTGTAGTCCATACAAATCCGCCAGCCTGTGACAGTTCGAGTAGGGATCAACTCATTTTTTTCGTTGGTGATTACAGTCATACCCCCTTTCTTAGGAACACATTGAACGGGGCTGACCCACTCACTGTCTGAAATTGGATAGACCACACCTGCATCAAGCCACTTGATTATTTCTTTCCTTACCACCTCCTTCATTGCTGGATTAAGTCTCCGTTGAGGCTGAACGGTTGGTTTGGCTCCTGTCTCCATGAATATCCTATGTGTGCAGAAGGCTGGATTGATACCCTGAATGGCAGACATTTGCCAACCCATTGCTTTCTTCCTCTTTTTGAGAACACCCAATGCTACCTTTTCTTGTGCCTCCGTTAAGTCTGTAGAGATGATAACTAGTAACGTCTCTCCCTCCCCCAAAAATATATATTTTAGATGGGGAGGCAATTCTTTCAGCTCCAATGTCGGTGCCTCCTCAACAGACGGTTTCGGCAACGGCTCTAGGGATCTCATCAATGACTGAAATTCCTGTCTCCTCGGATGATTAGGTGCTCCATTCAACAATTGGACCATTCCACAAGCTTCTCTATCCCCAAAATGATCAGAATACGTCAACGCTCTTTCCAATGGGTCTTGAGATTCAACAACCTGCCTAATTTCTCCATGTTCAACCACACTAATTTCTGACAGCTCCTCATTTATAGCTGGCAGCTTCATGGCTTTTAACACGTCAAATACCTCTACCTTGTCATGTGCTCGCATTGTAAGTTGACCCGCAGCTACGTCAATTAATGCTTTTCCGGTTGCTAAAAAGGGTCGTCCCAACATAAATGGGACTTCAGCATCTGGTTCAAAGTCCAGAACAATAAAATCGACCGGAAAAATGAGGGAGCCCACTTGAACTAACACATCCTCAACAATGCCATCCGGCTTAGCTAAGGACCTGTCCGCTAGCTGCAAGATTACCGTTGTAGGTCTAGGACTCCCTAGACCTAACTTTCTGAATACCGAAGAAGGCATCAGATTTATAGTTGCCCCCAAGTCGCATAATCCACGAGCTCGGATACTTTGCCCAATAGTCAGCTGGATAGTAAAACTTCCAGGGTCTTTCAGTTTCGTGGGCAATCTATTCTAAATCCGGGAAGTGCATTCCTCCGTTAAAGCCACCGTGGCATACTCAGTCAAGCGACTTTTGTTAGCCATGATGTCTTTAATATATTTTGCATATTTGGGCACTCCCTGCAAGACATCAACAAGAGGTAAATTAACATGTACCTGTTTAAGCACCTCCATAAATTTCTTGAAACACGCCTCCTCCTTGTGTTTCTTGAGTCGTTGAGGGAACGGGGGTGGAGGTCTTTTTGCTTCTGCTTCTTTGGTCTTCCCCCTATCAGAACTTTGTTCCTCCTCAACTTCTGCTGCTCCTGACTTTTGAGGCGGTCTTTCCGGTTCCACCTCCTTCAACTGTAAGCCACTCCTTGTGGTCACTGCATTTACCTGCTTCGGATTAGGATCCATGTCGCTAGGTAGTCCTCCTCTGGGTCTTGTATTTTGGGCACTAGCAAATTGCCCAAACTGATATTCAAGAGCCTTGGTCGCCAACTGATTGTTCTTCACTTCGGCTGCCAATTTAACATAGTCAGCCTGCAATTGTGCCTGATTAACGATCATGGTTTTGAACATCTCCTCAATGGTCGGTGATGGTGGTGGAGGAGGGGCATTGTGATTTCTGAATTGAGCTTGAAAGTTTTGTTGCCCTCCTTGATTTCTCTGCATACCCTGACCAGAACTTTGGCCTTGCTGGTTGTTGCTTCCCCACGAAAAATTCGGATGGTTCCTCCAATTCGAGTTGTAGCCACTACCAAACCGCTGCTGATTTCTCTGTGCATTGCCCACAAAGTTAACAGAATCAGGATTTGCACCACAGCACTCAGCTGAATGCTCACTACTACCACACACTTCACACCACATCTGTTGAACTGCATTGACTGAAACTGAATGCTGGTTCAAATTCATATTGCTGAAGTGATTGTTTAACTGATTTTGCAAAGCGGCTATCTGTGCAGCGATAGCTGTAAATCCATCCACTTCAAGCACTCCCGCTGCTTTCCTTGCTCCACCTCGAGATGAATCTGCATTCCATTCTAGATTGCCTTGTGAAATTCGGTTGAGCAAAGTGTACAGCTCCTCGTAAGTCTTTTCCAGCGCTTGCCCTCCAGCTGCTGAATCTAACAGAATTTTAGTGTGGGGTTCCAAACCCTCAATAAATGTGTGTACCAACACCTCATTGGACTGATGATGATGAGGACAGTCCCGCAACATGGATTTAAATCTTTCCCAGGCTTGATATAGATTTTCTCCCTCCCTCTGTTTAAAACTTAGAATTTGACTTCTAAGTCTGGTTGTTTTACCAGAAGGGAAAAATCTAATCAAAAACTTCCGTGCAAGATCATCCCACGTTGATATAGAATTGGGTGGCTCAGCTTTTAACCACCTCTTGGCTTCACCAAGTAAGGAAAACGGAAATAAGGTGAGCCGAACATAATCAGGTGACACTCCAGCGGGTATATAAGTGTCACGTATCTCCAAAAAGTTTTGGAGATGTTGTTGTGGATCTTCATGAGGGAGACCGGTAAATTGCCCGCTTGTGTGCAAGAGTTGCACCATATTCTGCTTTAATTCAAACCTCCCTCCAGGCTCTGGTTTGCGGATGCTAGAATGTACATTGTTAGCGTGTGGGATTGCCACCTCGTGAACCGACCTTGCTGCTGCTTCATCGGGCACTAACACTGCCCTTATAACTGGTGGATTTTGTTGCTCCATAATAGACTGTCTGAGCAACTACAGCTTCTTTTGTAGAGCTTCTCTACGTTGACTATGAAATTCACGTTCAGGCTCTATGTAAGATTCCACCAGCTCTTTGTCCCTTGCCAGTGTTCACAGAAATCAAGTCTGCAAAATACAGGCTAAGACCAAGTTGTTAACACTTAAGAAAATAAAAATAAAAATACAGTAAATTTACACTAAACACAATTTCACAAATTTGCCTAGCCTCCCCGGCAACGGCGCCAAAAACTTGTTCGGCTGTTTCGGTTGGTATTATATATTATAAACCGACACGCAAGTGCACGTGGTCAAACAAGTAATAAAGTGGCTAAGTATGCCAAGTATCGATCCAAGGAGGCTCAGGATATGTAAAATTTGCCTAAGTATACTATATTCTTATCTTACTTCTAATTATGCTAACAACAACGTAACCAACAGTTAAATGAGTTTTTGTTTATAAAATATATACTAAAACTATTAACAATTATTTACTGTGAATTTAAACTATGGATATGAGCATGCCAAGGTTAAGAACAAGTAATGAATTCGATTATAATAATAATTCGGTTAATCTCTTCTTCATGTTGCTAGCCAAGAACAGTAGCCTAGAAATTAAAACTCTCGTATTTAATTTCACTTAAGAATCATAAACCATTTGTCTACATTTCTGTGATCAAATGCAATTTACGACCTAGCAATACAATTCCGGTTCCTAAATTGACTAATACGGCTTTCAAGTATATTTCTATCAGGAAAGCACATCAAAACCCAATTTTCCCAAATCAAGTTAAGAACAATACCCTATTAATTCACAACTTTCCGATTTCTTGCTCTCTCGAGTGAAATTGGACTTTTTAGATGTGCATTAATGTCGACCAAGCACTAATGCAGTAAGAACAAGAATTAATAGAACAACATGAAAGAAGAAAAAGAAAACCATATCATTTACAATCAAAATTCACTACACATGTTCAAAACCTTACAAGGAAGAGAATTAGCCACTCATTTGTGGATTGATCATCCTAAAACAAGTGTAAATCATACATACAATTGATTGAAAGAAGAAAGGAAGAGAAGAAATCCCTTAGCTTTTTCGTCCCTCAACTGCTGCTAACCCACGTCCTAGCTACACCAAGTCTGAACTAATTAAAATAAACCTAAGTGTGCTATTTATACTAGAGGGAAATTTTTTCCGGAATAACCAGCAACGTGTCACGGAGGTCAACGCGGAGCAATGCCTCCGTGACACCGCATAGACGCGGACCTTCACTGGAAATCCAGGGTCCGGTAAAATAGCCTCAACGTGGCACGGAGGCCAACGCGGAGGCCTATCTCCGTGCCACGGAGCTGTCGCGAAGCCTCACTGGAATTTGCCATTTAATTTCCTCTCCAGGCAGTGTGCCTCCGCGATGGTAGCGTGGCACGGCTCCATCGCGGAGCCCCTATAAATTGTGCATTCCAATGTCTTTTCCACGCTCGTATCCAGGTCCAACTTCGATATAGTTCCAACATGCATTTTAGCTCCTAAAAATCATATTTTCCTGCAAAACAAATGCTAATCATCTTGGTTAGTATAAATTCACATTTTATTACCAATTACATGAGAATATATACATATTGCACACAAACAAGGCGAAAATAATACGTTTGAGTATCACTTGGGCATATAAATCTGCCCAAGATCACTCCCAAGGAATGTGTTCCTAATACCTTCTAGTATACTCAACTTGAAAGCTCAATGTTCTTGATTCGTTTTATAACTTACTGATTTAAGATTACATCAAATTACAACTCAATGAATAAATACGAGTACAAGAATGCTAAACTCTTTTCCTGGCTCTGTACTTAGGACCTGGTTCTTCAATGTGTTCCTTCACTCTTTATGTGTCACTCCCGATGTTAATTTGCAAATCGGCTTTTCTCTCTGTAAGTGCACACGTATTCTAAGTAAATATGCTTCTATTTAAGCACAACTCCTCAAAGAGTTCTTCTTCACTTCAAACTACTCATCAACTCAAACACTTCTCGACTTAGAGTTCTACTTCAAGTGAGACTCCTTCAAGTCAAACTTCTTGCTTTTAATATTTTAGTCGAACTCCAACACTTCAATTCAACATATGTACAGCTCTTTAGAGAGTTGTTCTTCACTTCGAACTGCCCATCAAATCAAACTCTTCTTGACTTAGAGTTCTACTTCAAGTGAGACTCCTTCTTCAAGTCAAACTCTTTGCTTCTTTAGTGTTGTAGTAGAACTCCAACACTTCAATTCAGAATATGTTTAGTTCCTTGAGTTTTTGTACGCAGCTTTATTATCTATTCCTTGATTCTTGCACACTTGTCTTTATTTCATTTCCTTGAGACGGTGTACCATTCAAACAACATGACTTACCTATTCCATCAATATTTTGTCAATCATCAAAACTACATAGAACCCAAAAAGTTCCCCATTTTTGATGATGACAAGCTTCTTGTCCTTGTGCGATCAACTACCTTTACATGTAGGTATTAAGATGTAAAACACTTGATTGAAACAAGTTAGTCAATGGATTATAAATATTTCACAACATATATATTCCTTCCCCTTTCGACATCATCGAAAAATTATTTCATTATTCATAAAGATTAGCTGAATGTTAGCAATGTAATACTCATGGCCACTGGGGAAATCACAAATACCATCATAAAAGTTATCAAAGTTTCTCAAACATTTATCTACGGATATTAGCCATCCAAGAAAAACACATCAATGTAAAGAGAAACATATTGTCATAAACAAATATGAAGACCATCACACTCTATGCAATTTCATTACAATCAATGTCATGACAACCGAAAAGATAACAAAGAGATAATTGCAAAGGAATGCCTAAACTAGTGACAATCTAAAGAAAGCAGACACTTGGAGGGACCAAATTCATAGGACTAATGAGAATGGATTTTTCTTTTTCAGCAGTTGACTCAACTCCAAAATATGGAGCATCCTCCTCTCTATCACATTTCGATGAACCAAGTTATAGAACCTGTTTCATGCCTTCACTAATACTTTTTAAACTAATATCTTCCTTGTTAGATATTTATCGTTTATCCCAAAGATTGTACCCAAAGGGTGAACTAGGTTCAGTCTCGGGACCACCCAAACTTTCCCCCTCACTTGTTGCATCTTCCTTCAACACTTTTATTTTCAAGAGCACTCTCTGAACTCTTCCCCATAACACTTTTTTTCATAAGAACTAAGTCCAATCACTAGATATTTCTTGAGTACTACTAGTTCTTTCCCCCTATTACCATAAAGTTCCAAGATTCATTCAAAAAATGAAACAAAATTTTATAGAGAGCTACCTTTGAGTCAAACACACTTTGATCAAGTGAGATTCTGGGTCACTAGAGTCCAATAGATTCAAGCTTTGTGGCATTTATGAAAGCTCACTGATCTTCACTTTATTTTTTTGAGTGAATCCATCCTCAAATTTCAAGAAAATTGAGTCTAAATAAAAATGGAATTCTTGATGAAGTGGGATTATGGTGACTGAAGTGCGAATATGTAAGGCAATGAAGTAGTAACTGGATGAAAGCTGAAGAACTGAAATAATCATATAGAAAGGTACAAGCTTAACTTGAACAATCTCTCTATTTGTAGTACTTAATTAACAACGTACACATATACATACAAACAAAAACCTAACCGGGCCACCATAAGCTTGGAAGGTTCAACCCATACAAGAATAACCTACCTGGGCCCCTATAAGCCTTGGCAGGTACACGCAATATATGTTCTAGTATTTGATTACCGACGATCGCAGTATACTATAACTCAAAATGGCCCTCACAGCCTTGATTTAATAGAATTCACTATAGCCCTCACGGGCTTACTTTAGTAAAACTCGCTATGGCCCTCGGGCCTCAGTATAACAGAACTCAATATGGCTCTCGCGGCCTCAATATAAAAGAACTCAATATGGCCCTCGCGGCCTCAATATACAGAACTCAATATGGCACTCGCGACCTCAATACAATAGAACTCAGTATGGAGCTCGCGGCCTTAATATACAGAACTTAATATACTACAGAAGCTAATCACAATAGATATTCCTTTGAATCTCTTACTAGGACTCAACTGTATTACAATCCTAAAGAAGCTAACTTGCTGAAGGGATTTGCCTTAACATACCTCGAGTGTCATTTCCTCAGTAAATAGTGAGTTTCAACTGGTATTCAATAGCCCTTCCTAGCTAGAATCGTTTTACTGAGAGAATGAGACTAGTTTCAGTACTAAATTCGGAAGAAACAATAACTGATAATACTAATATCGACTATACTTTAACTTAACAAAACATGGCAAAAGACATATAATTTCCTGAGAATTCAGTAGGGAGAAATACTTATTTGAAGCCTATGATCACATAGAAACTAGTTTGAAGCAATTTTGACAACTTTTTCTTGGTGGAGTTACGATTCGCCGGGCGAATTTCACGAAAATAACTCCACAGCAATTCTCCCTACGGGCTTGAGATTTAATACCCAAGGTTAATTTGAATTTGGACGGCATATCGTAGTGTAAACGGACGAAAAATTATTGTTCATTCGTACTCTCTCTTCTCTGGCCGAAGATATATATATATATATCTAATGAAATAATGAAAGAAACTTAATATATATAACATTTGGGCGGTGGAAAGGGAGTTCGTGGCACGGACCCCATCTCGCCAAAACACGGGCATGCCATGGAGCCCAACGCGCCAGGGAGGGGTCCGTGACATGTTGCCCCTCTGGCAGCCTGCTCCGGCCTTCTCCCGTGCAACCTTGATTATGTGCTCAATCGGCCTTTCCTCGGGCCCTTTCTCACATGCGTCGTACTCTAAAACTCTTGACTAACGTACGAATAGGCCAACTACATGTAAGGAACTTACGGGGTGTAACAACATAGTCCCTCAGACTTTTGTCAACTAGGGTGGTTTCCTGAGGGGCCGATACGACCAATTGTAAGTCGAAAGAAACTATACGGTTGCTGGCAATAGGTAGTTCACCTAGAAAGCTACCGCCCGATTCACTAGGCAACCCTAGTACCACTGACTCAAAGGTAAGGCCATTCTATCAAGACTCTAGTCATGTAGACATCAAATAGGAAGTTATATTGCCAAACTATGCCCTATGCCACCTAACTTTACAAAGTACACTAAAAGCTAACCACAGAACTCTTTAGCCTCAGTATGGAAGCAAAACAATACTAGTCTCTCTAAACGGTGAATAACTGAACAGGGAATCTCTTTGTCGCTTCTAGTGATAGTCAAAACTGAATAAAATCTTTCCAAACAAGGGATACTATGTTACAACCTCAATTCACCTATTAACAGCTAACCACAACATGTACAATCATAAGCTACTATAACACTACAAATCGTATTAACTATATAATGAGAATAACTTGTCAAAAGATGTTAGCCTTCACATACCTCAATCGTCGAATTCAACATAATCAATCCAGCTGCGATCAAGAACTTGAAGATCCTCCATATTCTAGCTCTTACACCAAGGGAACAAAGCTATTACAATACAAGAGTTAGGCCAGCAATTCATATCCCACAAACATAACGAGAATATATCAAAACGAGTTCAACTCGACGAAATCTTACGAATTCTTGTAGATTAGAAAGGTAGAAATACTTACTTATCACTTGTAGATATTTAGGACTTGATTATAAGTGATTTCTACAACTTCTACTCGGCTGGACTCCGTATAAAGGGACAAATTCAAAGATTCAACTCCCTAGATATGTTCTTCGTAGGTCTAGGAATCATTACCCAAGAAGAATTGGCGATTAAATATGATTTACTTGTGTAATTTCACTTCACTTTGGTGAAATTTATGTGAAGAAGTCGCCTAGGCTGAGGGTGCTCTTTTGAAATATTTAAAATGAACTATATCTCACACTTTAAAACATATGGCGGCAACAGGGGTCCACGGCATGCCCCTCATAACACTGGGATAGAGGCACGACGCGACGCCCAGTGTGCCAGGGAGGGGTGTGTGATGCGGCACGCAGTGGCCTACCTCTATCCCCCACTTCTCGCTCGAGTTCTCCACCTTCGGGTCTTCTTCCACATGTTCCATGCTCTAGGAACTCTCAACACGCAAACGTACATGTAGGCTAGATGAAAAAAACTTACGGGGTGTAACAACTTCAACTCCTTCCACCTTTTTAATAGGTATGATTAGTCTGTTGTGATTCGATCCCATAGCTCGTAATCCTTATCTTGAATAAAATTTTCCATATGAGCTATCCACCAGTTGAAGTGCGAGCCATTAAAAAGAGGAGGTCTTGTTGATGATTGTCCTTCACTATGTCTGATTGATGGTGTAGAATCATCATGATCTTATCTTAGGTGTTAGGCTTTAACAAGATAACCCTCTCTGATACCAATTGATATTCCACATGGCCACGATATTGTATCTTTAAGTTAACTGTTTGCCTATGAATGAAATAGGTTCCCTAATGTGTTTCAACTAAGCAGTCAAACCAGTAACTAAAGAACACAAAATACACCCGGCTCATGCACAACTCAAACATATGCCCGGATCGAGACACGGGACAAAGAACACCGAGAGGCTCCAAGTTGAATAATGCGGAAGTCTAACATACATAATAGCGAAAGTCTGAAAATCTGATACATTGAATATCTGAATACATAACAGTGATCTAAAACATAAAATGTACTATGTCTAATAAGCCTCTACATACTGACGAGTTGATGGGAAAAAAACCCAACTAACTCACTAGAAACTAAAAATACTAAATACAAGCTGAAAAAGGGTCCTCGAAGGATGAGGATCACCAACCTTGGCTGAGAGATGCTAACTCTGAGGATCGGCTAATGGGGGGACTGAACCTGAATGTCGAGCCTGCATCATGAAACGATACATCATAGAGTATACATTCAGTACTTGGAATTTTCTGAGTATGCAAGGTAAGTAAAAATGGATAGTTAAAATATATAAGAGTGCATAAGAGTAGGACAACATGATCATGAAGTAAATATCATAATGTAAACATAAGGGCTCAAGGTTTTCAAACCATTCATAATTTAAATTATAAATCATAATCATAAGAGAAACTTTATAAAGCATAACATGAGCCAAATTAATATAAATATAATCATTCATAAGTCATGAGGAACAATGGGAGGACTCTCTTAACCAACACTATCATGATAGAGCTCACATGATGACCCATTATTTCACCCAAGTGGTCAAGAACGTCCCAGGCTTGCCAGGCAAGGGACGTGAAGTATGGTGATATCACAAGGATCCAATAATAAATGTATATACCTATGGTGGAACTTAATTCTGAGACCAAGGGGTTTACCTAAACGCCAGGTCTAGTCACTACTAGACACTACTTCCAAAAACATGCACATGAGGGCTAGTATAGTATTGTGAAATCATTCATGAAGTTCATGGCCAAATAAATAATAACATTCTTGATCCCACTTGAAGTACATGATTAGCCATGAATAAGGGCCCATGATGTAATGCCCCGGAAGCTTAAAATCAATATTCGAGACTTAATTCAGAAAATCTGGAAAACTACAGAAAAGTTGCAGAACGACCAACCTGACGGGTTGTTAAGGGACCCAACGACTTGTCAGGTCAGTTGTGAGAATGATTCCAAGAATATGTTTCAGTGTTCCTAACAGACGACCCCACGAGTCGTTGTCAGACCACACGACTCGTTAAGTCGCCCGTTGCCAAGCCAGAGTTTTAGAATTTGAGAAGTAGATAGTGTACTTGACGGGTGGTCACCACGGGTCATCGTCAGTAGGAACGACTCGTTGAGTGACCCATAACCATCCTTGTATTAATTTCCCAGGGGTTGAGAGAGTGTGCTTGACGATTGGTGACCACGAGTCGTGTCCAGCGACCACGACTCGTTAAGTCAATCGTGGTCACCCGCTGGAGTTTCCAGGCAGTGTACCTTATGGGCATGACCACGAGTCATTTGCAGACACCACGACTCGTTAGGTCACCCGTTAGGAGCACCTGACAGTTTTTCCCAGCGAATTTCTGGGGACTATTTAGTAAATTCCTATTCTCCAAAGCATTAAACCACGTCGTTTAAGCACCAGTTTCAGACGTTTTAGTGGGGGTAATGGGTTCTTTTCCTCATTCCCAATTCAAACTTCCCAGAAACAGAACGCAGAGTTCCTCTCAGAGAATTTCAGAGCTTCAAACTAGGGCATATCCTTCTTCTTCAATTCTCCAGCAATTCCTCTAGGCGATCAGGTATGTGGGGTTTTAGCAAGGGGGTTGTTCTTTTCTTGTGCCCCCAAGATCCTCCTCAGTTTCTTATAGTAATTCTAAGCCCTGAGTTTTCGAGTATGAGAAATCTTCACGTTTATTTTTGTTAAATTCACTTAGAATGGTGTTCATATTTGTTGTTGATATAATCTTCATCAATTCCTCATCAATTTGTTAGTATTATTACAGAAGTGAATATGAGCCCTAATCTTTGAGTAAAGGTTCTTGCTCATTAAATTTTCTTTAGTGAAAGAAGAATGCTTTGGGATGAATTCTTAGATTTTTTGTTTCTATTTTCATGTGTTGGGTAAATATCCTATGAATGAGAATGATTTTTACACTGTTGGATGAAACTCCCAACTTCAAGAAATTTGCATTTTAGTATGAATTTGTCCGTGTTGACGGCATGAATGATCTCTCTATTAGCTGCTTACAAATTTAGTTAGTTAGAATATATAACTCTATCAGTCTAGTCTCAGTCAAAACCATATTAGTCTAGCTTCAGTCAGATTTTAGCAACCTTTGTATTGTCCAGAAAATGTCAACTGATAAGTTTGACTCCCGTTTATTTTTGAGGTGTCAGTGGTGCCTCCCAGTTTTTCATACTTAGATTCATATTTCAGTTAATTGGTCCATTAGGCAGTCATGAATTCAGTTATAGCTCTGATCAACCCCAGGTTCCCAGTTTAGTTATCAGTTGTTCTGTAGACGGTTATGACGCTTATAGATAAGCAGCTCTGACCGGTCTTGGAACCCAGTTTCAGAATCTGGTCTGATAAGACTCTCAGGGTACATGCAGTTATTCGTCCCTGACTAGTCTTGGACCTCAGTTTCGAGCTATCAGCTTAGTAGTTCAGTTTAGGTTTTCCAGTGGGAGTAGAACTTAGCACCGAGTGGGCCGGGGTTCCAGAGTACCCAGGTTCCCAAAACTACGTTTCCAACGTAGGTTTTTAGTATTATTTGGCCTGACTGGCCCCAGAAATTTTTTGATCACCTAGTTCATGCCTTTATACCCTGGCAAGGTATATTGGGTCCTACCAGTAGGGTGTATACATCGGACTCCACATCTAGCTCACGTGGTTAGATGTCGGTTATAGACTCTCCCACTAGTCATTCCAGGTTAGTGTCAAATTAAGCAGCTCAGTTCAGTACAGTATCCTAGATTCAGTGTTTCAGACTTAGGGCATGTGCATGACCATCAGACAGGGTCGTCTTGATCATTTCAGATTATATTAGCAGTCCAGTTCAGTTTACTTGTTGGTCCTGACGTGTCATTTCAGTTCAGACATTATATTTAATATGTCTCTCCCACTTACTCAGTACATTCAAAGTACTGACACATGCTTTTCATTCTGTATCGTTTCATGATACAGCTGCAGGTTCTCAGGTTCAGCACAGATAGTTACTTCAGTTTTAGAGCATTCCATTCCAGCAGATCAGAGTGTGAGTCCTCCTAATTCGAGGGCTTGTTTATTTATTTCAGTTGGTTCTGTTTAGACTTAGAGTTAGCTGGGGGTTTGTTTCAGCAACTCCTCAGTTAGATGTCTTTCAGACAAATATGGCTTTCAGTGTATTCAGTGTATTTAAAGGTTTGAACCTTTACTTTCAGATTCGTTCTTCTTAAATACTTTATGCTATTACTTTTAAGTTCTGTTGTGCATGTTTACTCAAAATGTTAGTGTATGATAGCCTAGGGGTTGACTTGGGGCCACTTGTGCCTTCAAGTACCGTGTTACGTCTAGAGTGTAGGCTTGGGGCGTGACACATGAGTTGGCCAAGAGTCATAAATTCATAAATCATGAAAATCATGCATAATTGTAAAAATTTATATAGTTGATATTCATAAATCCATGAAGAGTACTTGAAGATAAATCATAACATGAATCCTAAATCATAACTTAGACTTAGTAAGATCAAAAATCATAATAGAATCATAAGTTGACTTTTCATGAAATTTGTATAATTGGGCATACTTTTCAAAAGTTTGAAATAATAATTTAATAATCAAAATGAGTGTAATATTCCCATAGATCTTAAAACATACTTTAGAACATGATAAAATTGGACCCATAGGGATATCGTAGAGAATTTCATAAAATTAGGTTAAAAACCTAGAAGTTCTTAAAATCATACTTGAAACTTGAAATTCATAGATTCATGAGGGATTTGATAAGGGACAAGCATTCATAATCATAGGAAGATAAATTGAATCATGAGAAAATTGATTTCATGGAAGAACATGAAAGAATTCACCCACAAGAAGCTAAATCCTAAAATTCCAAAAGTTAGGGCATGGGATGTGAGAATCATGAATAACTTGAGGAGGGCGTGAAGGTGGAAGAAACCCTTCACTCATAGCCCTACATACCTGGGTTGATGATCCCTTGACTTTCCTTGAAGAGACCAAGAAAATTTGAAGAGGTTGAAGAAGAACCCTAGTTCCTTTCTTGAGAGAAAATCCAACTATCGATCTTTTGGAGAGGGTGAGGATTTAAGCTATGTTAATCCCTTTAATATGACCTTAAGGAAGCCTAAAACGATGTCATTTGGGAGTTAGAAGCATATGAGTTTACCAAAATACCCCAAAACTGCCAGAAAAAGACCTGGAACTAGCAGTTCCAACGACCAATAGGACGAGTCGTTGGTTGCTAGGACGACCCGTTCTGAGGTTCATTGTTTGCCTGCTTCTGCTTCGCTAAACTGCTCAAAATGTTTTACTCCAAACTCCGATTGATGCAAGGTCAGATGCATTAGAAATAAGACTCCAAGGGCTTTATTTTGAGGTACTAAATCACCCAAAAACATTTGTAAAATGGGAGCTATGGTCGTTTGAAATTGGCCCTTGTAAGAACTTATATGAAAACTCAATCGGTAAGAAGGTTCTCAACTAAACTTTGTACTAGAGGCTACTTATGACCTTAATTTCCATCCGATGCACTTCTAATTCTTAAGGATTGATGTTAACAACTTTTATCCATAAATTCATGGGCTCGAGTCTATCCATATACCTAGAATGGTTCCAAACTTAGCCTAAAATTTTCAACAAACTGGCTGAACCAACAACCCTTGCAATGGGCCGTGGTATCAAACAATGAACCATTGGTCCTTCCATTGGTTTCCCCATTCTTCCTTAAAAGTTATATAAATATGAAACAAAGACCACCTCCAATGACCCGTTGAACACTACAACGAACCGTACTGAGATTCGTTCTTTGGTTTTGGTACTATTTTCTATTGTTTTCTATTGTAAGCCTCGGGTCTGACCTAAGGAACTTTTTGGGGTTTTACAATATATCCCGCATTGGGAAAATTCATCCTCTAATATGGGTTAAGCATAATGAAGAATTGGGGAAAGAACTGCAATCCGAAATACTGAACATCTGACGCTGAAAACTGACGGAGTGACTGACTCCGGATTGATACACATGATTGAACTGAATTCAGGAAACATACATACATGCTAAGACATGAATGGAACTATTATGCACGAACTTGACATAAAACTGAATAGAGTTTTAAGGATAAAATTTATACCTCCATCTGGAACTGAGCTGGTAGGAAAGATGCGGGTATTTAGCCATCATATCTGCTTCGGCTTCTCACTTAGCTCCCTCAACAAGCTAATTCATCCACAAAACTTTCTATGACGTTGTTTCCTTGTTCCCCAGCTTACAAACCTAATGATCAAGGATCTCAACTGGTACCTTCTCATACCATAGGTAAGGTTGTCCTTCACCCCAATGTCCTCTACTAGAACCACTAAAGACGGATCTCCGATGTATTTCTTTAACAAGGAAATATGAAACATCGGATGCACCGAAGCTAACTCTGCTGGTAGCTTCAACACATAGGTTCCCTTGCCAACACGTCTCACAAGCCTATATGGCCCAAGATACTGGGTACTAAGCTTTCCCTTCTTTCTGAACCTCAAAGAATCAAGAAATCTCTACTTGCCTCAAAACGAAGCTCCAGCATAAAATTATGAATTTTCCCATCCATAATCGTTTAGAATGATGAAAATATTGTCAAATACATATTATACATAAGAAAATAAAATCATGCATACCCATATTGATATACTTCTATCCTGGGCCCAAAAATTCAATCCAAAAGTCAGCCCCGAGCTCGCAAGGGCAAAATTGGAATTTTATTTTAAAATCATGTTATCCATAACATAAAGAACTCAAATATGAAATTTCATCTAAAACAGAGCTCAAATCAACTTTGAATTCATCAAACTATGGTTTCTTAACTTTAGACTCAAAATCCACAATTTTCTCCAATAAATTCATGGATAAAAATGAAAACCAACTGAAAAAATCATGGAGAAACACCATTGAAGAAATCATGGAGAAATACCTGATAAGGATTAGATTCTTACCCCCTCGTTAGATAGAAAAGAATGCCGCAAAAATCACTCAATTTTGAGCTCTAGAACTCCAGATATACCCAAAATAACCAATAAACACAGTCTATGCAAAACTACACCGTTCAGGTATTTTATAGGGTTGTGCCAGCACTGCACCAACAATTTTAATTTTCACTAAATGGCCATAACTTCATCATAAGAACTCAAAATGTGACGATTCTTTTTCCTATAATTCCCAAATAATGATAAATACCTACTCATTCAATAAAAACTCTATTTGGTGCTCGTTTTCCCATTCAGACATCATTTTTCCTCGTTCAAGAACTATTTCATCTTTTGCAATAAAAACTCGATCTTGACTTATGAAAATTGCACCAAACTTTTTAGGTAACTCATATAATTCATGCTAAGAATTCTGAAAGTCTCAAAATAATTTTTCGATCTCCAATACTAAAACAAACCTTTGAGTTGTCATATTTTATGCTTAAAAATCATGCTAAAACCACAAAATGTTCAAATCCATCCAAGACTCATCCGGAATCCTTCGAACATAAACCAAATATGCAATTCAATCGTAAAACACATTCCGAACCTATTGAAATCATCAAATCACCGATATAAGGTTGTTTTTGATCAAAAGTTGACCATGGTCAAATTTAGCTTCCATAAAGCTCATAAATGAAACTAAAGGTTCAAATCACTCCCGAACACCTCGGGATCCATGCAAACTGCCCAACTAAGTCATAGATCACCATCCAAAACTAACAGAGCTTTCAAAATCCAAATTCGAGCTTGTTAACCTAAAATGTTGACTTTGGTCATACTTCTCAAACTTTCAACCATCCAAAAATCGAAAATCTCATCTAATCTTCATTGGATCATCTCGAGAATAGTTTCATCCATCTCCGCAAGTTATAAATAATAAAATAAATATATGTAAAGGTTCAACCCTAGAAATGGATCAACAATCACAAAATTACAATGTGGGTTGTTACACTTCCAAGCTTGGCTAATAACTGCGCTTCCTGAACTTCTAAATACCCGACACCTAAGGCAGTGATAGGTAGTTATCCTGAATGTACACATTTTAACCATCATTTCCATCATGGGGGAACATTCATAGGGCTGAGATTAAGGAAATTATGAGCACAAATCATTAAGGAGATCTAAGCTGAGCACACACCTGTCATGGCACAATCTTATGAGTCGGACATCTTGAGAAACACTAGTTAACATACATAGTGAGTTTATGACATGAGGTCAAGACTTAGAAATTCACAGAGTAAGACTGGGATCTCTATTTGAAGCGGTCTTTTAGAATCCCGAGGGTCTATACATAAGATTGGATAGAGCACAACTTTAACTGAGCATAAGAGAAATCATCTGAATCTACAAAAATTGGCATTCCCTAGCTATTAATGTTGAGACTCCTCCATTAGGACACTCAAAATCTGATTCGACTCATAGACTTATCATCTCCCCCTTATCTTAAAGCCGTCATTCTAAGGTTCCTAGATCTTTCTTAGGGTTGGGCTAAACCACTAACTCATAACTTTCCATTCGGTTTGAAGGCTATCACCAAAGCTTCATACATATAACCATTCCATACCTCCACAAAATAAATCTCATACTATAATGCAAGAAGAGATCTTGTACCTTATACAGTAGTTCTTTGGACTATCAACATGTAAGGTTCGATATGAAAACTTATAACATACTTGTGGCTACATCTGAGGTTGGCTGGCACCTGCACTAGGTAACCTACTCTTCTGAGATAGGCGATCCAGCGGAGCAGCTGATCTAGCGTTGGAACATAGGCTCTACCCTTTCCCTGCTTAACAGATGAGTAATCTCTGAGCATGTTTCTGGGCTTACCACACCCAAAACAAGCATTCCTACCAATCAAACATTTCTCTGGGTGATTCCTACCACACTTTTGGCAAGCTGGCCAACTAGATGGGGCTGCTGAAGGGGTGATAGGGGCACGGCCTCTCTGACCATCCTGCTTGGCTGAAGGGCAATCTCTGAGTTTATGATTGGGCCAGCCACAATAGTAGAAAACATATGAACCCACCAAGAACCTTCCTAAGTGGTTCTTTCTGCAGCGCCTGCAAACTAGATAAGTAATCTCCCTCACCCTAAACTTATTTCCCCAAACCTAAGCTAAAGTCCTCTAATGAGGTAGAGAGTGACTCCCACTACTTGAGCCTTGCTGGTAACTCTCCAAGTCTTCCGTCCTGGGCCTTTTGTTTTTTTTTTTGCTCCCCTCTTGAACTCTCCATCAATAATCAAACCATCAAAATTAGACAGACTCCTCCTTGTGAAGTCTTAAACCCTAGTAGTTGTCACCTCTCCGATAGGGTTCACTTATGCGATAGTCTACTGGTTAGGCTGGGTGGTAATGGCTTGTATCAACACTCTGAAGCGACCCCAAGTTTTGTATCCATAACTTACCCGAACATGGGATCCATTGGAGTTGGTGGGGCTGGCTGACTCCCGTTGTTTCTTTTAGGAGACATGTTTTTGTACATGCGTATAACACGAGTTAGAGGAATGGAGAGAGTTGAACTCATAGAATGAGGTAGAATCATGAGAGAAAGGAAATTTCCTAAAATGTCTCGTAGCCTCTTCATCATAAGTGTGGCATGCTTCACACCTATCAAAAAGACTCTACTTAACATGTCTTTCACACACCCTAGGACACTTCAAAAGCTAATGCTATGATACCAAGTTTGTCACGACCCGAACATAGGCCCAGATCGAGACACGGGATAAAGAACCCCGAGAACCTCTAAGTCGACCCATGGCATGAACATGACATCTAATACTCAACATAATAATGTGGAATTCCAATATACATAATAGTGGAGACCTGAAAATATGGTACATCGAATATCTTAATACATAAAAGCGATCTATAACTGAAAACCTACTATGTTTTATAAGCCACTACATACTGACGAGTTGATAGGACAAGACCCCAACTAACTCAATAGAAACTAAAAATACTAAATACAAGCTGAAAAAGGGTCCTCGAAGGATGAGCCAACCCTGGCTGAGAGATGCTAACTCTGAGGTCCTGGCTAACGGCAAACTTCAACCTAAATGTCCAAACCTGTATCATAAAACGATACAACATAGAGTATGTGGTCAGTACTTGAAATGTACTGAGTATGAAAGGTAAGTAAAAATGGATAGTTAAAATTCATAAGAGTGCATAAGAGTAGGACAACTTGATCATGAAGTAAATATAATATTGTAAACATAAGGGCTAAAGGTTTTCAAACCATTCATAATTTCAATCATATAAATCATAGTCATAAGAGAAACTTTATAAAGAATTGCTTGAGCCAAAGTAACATAAACATAACCATGCCATAAGTCATGAGGAACAATGGGGGGACTCGTCTTAACCGATACCATCATGATAGAGCTTACATGATGTCCCATTATTTTTCCCAAGTCATCAGGATTGTCCCAGTCTTGCCAGAAGAGGGACGTGCGGTATGGTGATATCACAGGGATCCAATAATAAATGTATATATCTATGGTGGCACGTAGTTCTGAGACCAAGGGGTTTACCTGAACACTGGGTGTACTCGGTACTAGACTCTGCTCCCAAAAACATGCATATGAGAGCTCATGTAGTAATCGTGAAATCATTAATGAAGTTCATGGTCAAATAAATAATAACATTCTTGATCCCACTTGAAATACATGATTAGCCATGAATAAGGGCCCATGAGTTGGCCAAGAGTCATAAATCTATAAATCATGAAAATCATGCATACTAGTAAAAATTTATATACTTGATATTCATAAATCCATGAGGAGCATTTGAAGAGAAATCAAAACATGAATCATAAAACATAATTTGCACATAGTAAGATCAAAAATCATAATAGAATCATAACTTGACTTTTTATTAAATTTGTATAATTGGGCATACTTTTCAAAAGTTTGAAATCATAATTTAATAATAAAAATGAGTGTACAATCTGCCCATAGATCTTAATACATACTTTAGAACATGATAAAATTGGACCCATAGGCATATTGTAGAGAATTTCATGAAATTGTAAGTTCTTAACATCATACTTGAAATTCATAGATTCATGAGGGATTTGATAAGGGAAAAGCATTCATAATCATAGGAACATAAATTGAATCATGAGAAAACTGATTTCATGGAAGAACATGAATGAATTCACCCACAATAAGCTAAAACCTAAAATTCCATAAGTTAGGGCATGAGAAGTGAGAATCATGAATATAACATGAAGAGGGCATAAAGGTGGAAGAAACCCTTCACTAATAGCCCTACAGACCTAGGTAGATGATCCCTTAACTTTCCTTGAAGATTCAAAGAAGATTTGAAGAGGTTGAAGAATTACCCTAGCTCCTTTCTTGAGAGAAAATCCAACAATCGATCTTTTGGACAGGGTCAGGACTTGGGCTAGGTTAATCCCTTTAATCTAACCTTATGGAAGCCCAAAATGACGTCATTTAGGAGTTAGAAGCATAGGAGTTTATCAAAATACCCCCAAACTTCCAGAAAAAGACCTGGAACTGGCAGTTCCAACAACCAACATGATGGGTCATTAGTTTCTAGGACGGCCCATTCTGAGGTTCATTGTTTGGTTGTTGCTGCTTCGCTAAGCTACTCATAACTTTTTACTCCAGACTCCGATTGATGCAAAGTCGAATGCGTTGGAAAGAAGACTCCAAGGAATTCAATTTGAGGTCTTAATCACCCAAATACATTTTGTAAAATGGGAGTTATGGTCGTTTGAAATTGAACCTTGTAAGAACTTATATGAAAACATTATCGATAAGAAGGCTTTCAACTCAACTTTATACTTGAGGCTCCTTATGAGCTTAATTTGCATCCAATTCACTTCTTATACTTAAGGATTGATCTTAAAAACTTGTTTCCATAAAATCATCGGGCTCAGATCTATCCATATACCTAGAATGGTTCCAAACATAGCTTGAAATTTTCAACAAACTGGCAGAACCAACGACCCCTACAATGGGTCGTGGCACCAAACAACAGAGTGTTGGTCCATCCATTGGTTTCCCCATTCTTCCTTGGAAATTTTTTGAATATACAACAACTACCACGTCCAACGACCCATTGGACCCTACAACAAATGGTACTGAGGTTCATTGTTTGGTTTTGGTACTATTTTATTTTTTTCTATTGTAAGCCTCTACTTTGACCTAAGAAACTTTTTGGGGTGTTACATCTCAAAAGGTGAAAAAATCACAACCTGTACCTCCATAGGATTTTCTCCAACTTCACTAACTCAATGAGCCTCTTCAACAACAGATTACATCTCTTGTAACCCAAAGGAATTATAAACTCTGATTCCTAACTACTGACACTCCTCCCTAGGAATGTGTTCCCAACACCTTCTAGTATACTCAACTTGAAAACTAAATGTTCTTGATTCAGTTTATAAATTACTAAATTAAGATTACATCAAATTACAATTTAATGAATAACTCCTAGTACAAGAATGCTAAACTCTTAGCCTGGCTCTGTACTTAGCACTTGGTTCATCAATATGTTCCTTCACTCTTTGGGTGTCACTCCCGAAGTTAATTTGCCAATCAGCTTTTCTCTTTGTAAGTGCACACTGTATTCTGAGTAACTATGCTTCTATTTAAGAACAACTCTTCAAAGAGTTATTCTTCACTTCAAACTACTCATCAACTCAAACTCTTCTTGACTTAGAGTTCTATTTCAAGTGAGACTCCTTCTTAAAGTCAAACTTCTTGCTTTTAATCTTATAGTCGAACTCCAACACTTCAATGCAGCATATGTACAACTCTTCAGAGAGTCGTTCTTCACTTCGAACTGCTCATCAAATCAAACTCTTCTTGACTCAAAGTTCTACTTCAAGTGAGACTCCTTCGCCAAGTCAAACTCTTTGTTTCTTTAGTGTTGTAGTAGAATGCCAGCACTTCAATTCAGCATATGTTTATTTTCTTGAGTTTTTATGACGCAACTTTATTATCCACTTGTTGTTTCTTGCACACTTGTCTTTATTTCATTTTTATTATGTTGCAAACTCATCTTCTTGAGACAGTGTACCATTGAAACAACTTGACTTACTTGTTCCATCAATATTTGGTCAATCATCAAAATTGCGTAGAACCTAATAGATATTAATCTTTGTTAGATCTATTTATATCCATGCCATTAAAAATGGCCTAGTTTTACCTTTTTTGGCTGACATAAGTGAAAAAAAATAATTTTAATTTCATTTTTTTATTTTTATTAAAATAAAATCAATATAGGGATACATTAAATCTTTCTCGCAAAGTAACAGGTATATTTGACTCACTATTATAGTCAAAAATAGAAGAAGAACCATATTATATATATCAATGAAAGTATCCACCTTAAGAAAACAATAATTATTTTGTTCATAAATCTGTCATTGATCATTAAATTAAGAAAAAAAAAGTTTACACATTTGAATAACTTAATCTAGGGTAGTTACGTTGGTCTTTTTCCCCAGGTATGAGAATTTCAGAGAGATTCTTCCAATAACATTCTTTTTCTGATAATGTCATGATCGGAAGATTTAATGGAATATCAGAAATTTTGGGCCAATACACACCCTGTTACTTTCAGTGGAAGGAGTTCGAGTTGCAAAATCATTCTTCAAAGTCCATCAACTTGAAAGAATGGAGGTTACTGTGGATTGTGAGATTTCAGCGCCGGTAGTCATCGATGGAAGAAAGATAATAAAAGAAGCACCACTAACAATTGAAGAAGTAAGAGCAAATGAATGATCAGGAGACTTAGTCACCATGGAGAAAAGTATGCAGAAAACAGAGAAGAAGGATGATAGAAGCCTAGAGCAAGAAGGTAGAAGAGAAAGATGCATCATATTTAAGGAACTATACTAAACTAAAATAAAGCATCAAGAGAAAATTCAAATAGTTAGGTGATTAACTGTTGCAGATTCATTTCATAGACAGTGACATCTGTTACTCTTTTACCAATCAATGTCCTTTACTCTTCTTTCAATGTAAGCTAATACAAAATAATTTTCAATCATTGAACTCTAAGAATTCACTCCTATAAAAGGAACTAGACATGCATAATGAAGGACACAACGAGTACAAATAAAAGCTCTTATTAACTATATAAAATCTTGTTTTTAATCAATATAGTGATCACGGGCAAAAATAGCATGCCCGAGATACGCTTTATGACTTAAATTAGTCTTGTTTATCTAAGTTATTGTATACATTTTCATGTAATTTTATATGAAGTGAAGATATGTGCTAACCAACATGATTAGCCTTTGTTTTGTAGGTTTTAATGACTTTTGAGTAACTAATCCATGAGTTGGTGAAGTAGAGGCTTGGAAACGGAATTAACACGCGAACGTCGGCAAAGAGGAGGCACAAAACAGCCCACCTGCACGTCGGCAATGTGCCACAGCAGGCAGGCTGATCACAACAGCCCACCTGCACGTTGGCAACGTGCCACGGCAGGTTGGCTGCGCGATCAAGAGGTGCCAACCTGCCGTGGTACGTTGCCAACGTGCAGGTGGGCTGTTGTGATCAGCCTGCCTGCCGTGGCCAAGTTCGGGTGATTTCCAGAGAGCTTCCGCGTTCGTAGCGTGTCACGGAGGCAGTGCTCCGCGATGCACTCCGTGACACGTTTCTTGTTATTCCGGGAAAAAGTCCCACTACTATAAATAGCACACTTAGGTTCATTTTTCATAATTCAGACTTGGTGGAGCAAGGACGTGGGTTACAGGTAGTTGAGGGACGAAAAGTTCAGGGTTTTTTCTCTCTTTCTTTCTTCTTTAACTCAATTGCTTGTATGATTAACACTCATTTTATGATGATTAATCCACAAATGAGTGGCTAATTCCCTTCCTTGCTGAGGTTATGAACAATTGTGATGAAATTTGATTATTGATTATCTGGTTTTTCATCTTTTTCTTCCATGTTGTTCTATTAATTCTTGTTCTTACTGCATTGGTGTGTGGCCTACATTAATGTACATCTAAAAAGGCCGATTTCACTCGCGAGAGCACGGAATTGGAAAGTTGTGAATTAATAGGATATTCTTCTTTACTTGATTTGGGAAAATTGAGTTTTGATATGCATTCAGGATAGAAATATACCTGAAAGTCGTATTAGTCAATTTAGGAACCGGAATCGTATGGCTAGAACATGAATTGCATTTGATCACAGAAATGTAGACGGATGGTTCATGATTCTTAAGTGAGATTAAATACGAGAGTTTTAATCTCTTGGCAAATGTTCTTGGATAGCAACAGGAAGAAAAGATTAACCAATTTATGACGATAATCAGTTTCATTACATGTTCGTTTAACCTTAGCATGCTCTATTCCATAGTTCAGATTCAAAGTAGATAATTGTTCTTAGTTTTAGTATAAAATTTATAAAACAAATTATTAACTTTTTGGTTACGTTGTTGTCAGCATCTTTAGAAGTAAAAATTATAGTATACTTGAGCAAATTGCACTTAACCCAAGTCTCTGTGGGATCGATACTTGGCTTACTAAAGTCACTTACTACTTGTTCGACCACGTGCACTTGCGTGTTGTTTTATATACCCATATAACACACCGAACAAGTTTTTGGCGTTGTTGCCGGGGACTTGGCAATTGGTGAATTTGTTTTAAGTGTTAATTTACTATGTTTTTTTTCTTAAGTGCTTACAACTTGGTCTTAGTGTTTGTTTTAATTCTTTTTCATTTTCTTTTTTTTCTTTTTTCGGATACCCTTATTGACATGACATCGTGGGATACAAATGGTTTAAATGGTGGATACTTATATTTTGGCGAATCTTGTCTGAATTGCGAAGGACACCACTTGTGGCAACACTGTAACACGTGCAATATATGTGGTGGTCGAGATGGCCATTGGGGTGGCTGTCCCAATGCATATTCCCCTCCCCCAAGCCCCTACTATGATCCTTCTGTTGTTTTTGCTGAATATAGGCATGCTAAAAATGAGGACTCGGGACGCCAAGTTCAAATAGAAGACATGCTGAAACAACTCCTGGAGCAATCAGAAGCAATGAAGGAGGCGATGGCAGTATTGAGAATTCAGCAAGAAGAGAATGCAGACGCTCTAGAAAGGATGAGCATCAAATTCACGGAGATGATTGCTGAGGCTGAAGCTTGTGATAAATTGCAGGTAACAGTTTTAGCCGATATTCAAGAGGAACTACAAGAGGAAGACAAGGGTGAATTTTTGGATGAAGCCCAACAATTAGAATCTCTTGAGTGTCCCTGTGATGGGCTCACACTTATGGAAAATCCATTCATGGAAGAAGAGATAGAGTATCCCCCAGTTGACATTAATGGACAAATAGATGTCGATGCTGAGAAGGTGTATACAAGTAAGGAGGTCAAGCACAATGTAGTTTCAGAGTGGAGGTTTATTGGACCTCACTCGAAGCATTTTTCGACATTAAGTTTGGTTGACAACCGAGAAATAGAGTCTTCCAAGTTTGTAGAGGAATGTCTAGAGGAGGACCAAGCCCCGTATATTTTGGAATTCGCTAACTCGGAGAGACAAAATGACTTCGCTTACTTAAGGACCAATAAATGCAAATGGCAACATCTACTGCTTGGTCCTTACAATTTTTCACCACCACCCCTGGAGCATAAGAGGAAATTAGAGAAAAAATTAGGGGTGAGATTCATATCCTCAAGGTGGAGGAAAAAGCGGTGAAACTTGATACGTCGTGCCGCGACGAAAAATTAGGCGCTGCTTGGGAGGCGACCCAAGGGTACCATGGGTACCATTTTAATTTCTTGCATTTAAGTTGATTTTATTTATTTTTCATCTTGTGTTGTTTTGGTGGAAAGTTAAGCACAGATGGAGGGGAAGTCTGAGTACGCGTGGAGGAGGAAGCTAACAAGCATGGAAGAGAAAAAGTGTGGGGTCGGACACCCACTTGTGCAAAGTTGAAGAAAGGCATGTTGTTAGCTAGGCCTAAAGGCCTCAGGGAGTATTTCTCATCCTTTAATTGTTATTTTGATGCTATGAGGACATAGCATGATTTAAGTGTGGGGTGAGGGAAATTTCTGGAAAATTTCAAAAAAAAATTTGTGCTTAACGAGTGTTTGGTGGATGTAATGCTTGTGTGCAATTTGTGAAAAAATTGAAAATTCGTTGGGAGTCAAGCATGAATTCATCACCCGTTGGCTTTTCTTTTCGGTTCTTTTCCGACGGGGGGTATTTGAACCGAAGAATAAAAAATTTCTTTTTTCTGTCTTTCCTTTGTCTGTATATAGTGTTTTTAGTCATAGTTAGGGACTTTTTCCGACGATGGATGGATGACGACCGTCTTGAGGAAAAATTAGTTGGTAGTTGTTGGGTTTTTGAAACCATAACTAATTGGTGCTTGATGTTCTTTTTATGTGCTATACATGGTTGTAAGATGCAAGTATGTTCAGTGTAAAGCATGCAAGTGTATAACTGTGTTTGAGACACTTAGGCTCTTGAATTTGACTCAATATGATTGAAGCTTAATCTGAATTCTCGTGATTAGCTGAGTAAGAGTCTACTGAATATGTCTTGATTTGAGCATGTGCCATGAGTGTAAGGTTTTTGAGTATTCTGTGTTATTATGAAATGTCTAGAACTTGCCTGGTGTGTATATAAAACGAAATGAAGGATGTGAATTGTAGGAGATGATTTAGGCATTTCTTTGAATGAACCAAACTTTTATCCCTCATTATACCTACCTTGAAAAATTAATCCTAGTTAACCCCATTGAGCCTTGAGCCTATTCTTTGACAGCTGCAACATAAGCTTAATCCTTTTTCTTTCATTAGCCTTGAAATTGAACCAAAACTCCTAAGCGCTTGAAGGAAAAATCCGAAAGAGTAAAGGAGTGAGAAGAATGAAAAAGAAGGGAAAGTAGCAATTGTAAGAGTTGAGAAAGGTCGAGGGTGTACTTGTTTGAATATGGGTGAGTATTAGTAGGGAGTAAGAAAATAAATAAATGAAAAGTTACTTATAGAACTCCTTACTAATAAGCTAAAAGTGCCTGAAGAAAGGGGGGAACAAAAGATGAAAAAGAAAGATGAAAAGAGAAAAAGGTGAAGTGAGGGAAGGGAAGTTTGTAATGAAGGCGTGATGTATTATAAGTGCTTAGGAAAGATAGTCACTATTACTGATCATAATAGTACCTACCCGCACCTGAGTTACATTACAACCTAAAAAGTCCTACTTGATCTTACATTCATACATCCTTAAATTAGTGGAATAAAACACTAAGGGCAAGCTTATGGGTCATTACATGATGCATGTGAATTCTTTGTGAGAGTGAGTGTAATTCTATGCATGTACCTACACAGGTTGTGATATAAAAATTGTTTTTGCGTGTGAAATTGGGTAACTCTCTTTCCGTGAGGGGCACATGTTGAATGAAGGATATAATTCATGTGGAATTTTTTAATCAGTTGATTTGCATGAGTTTGCTAAGATTGAGAGTCGATTCTTGAGGTTAAGAGGTATTAACATCATTGTATTTCATTTATGTGATTAAATTGTGCATGCTCTATTTGTAGCTTGTTATCTTACGTAATCATTATAGCCGTAACTTGAAATATCTTGCTAAATTAGTTATGTGGGAGTCTCCATATGCATGATATGTAAAAGGTTGTTTGAGGACGAACAAGGCTTTAAGTGTGGGGTTGTGATCACGGGCAAAAATACCATGCCCGAGATATGCTTTATGACTTAAATTAGTCTTGTTTATCTAAGTTATTGTATACATTTTCATGTAATTTTATATGAAGTGAAGATATGTGCTAACCAACATGATTAGCCTTTGTTTTGTAGGTTTTGATGACTTTTCAGTAACTAATCCATGAGTTGGTGAAGTAGAGGCTTGGAAACGGAATTAACACGCGAACGTCGGCAAAGAGGAGGCACAAAACAGCCCACCTGCGCGTCGGCAACGTGCCACGGCAGGCAGGCTGATCACAACAGCCCACCTGCACGTTGGCAACGTGCCACGGCAGGTTGGCTGTGCGACCAAGAGGTGCCAACGCGCTGCCCAAGCAGTGTGACACGCTGCCAACGCGGCAGGGTGCTGCCGGGGCCAAGTTCGGGTGATTTCCAGAGAGCTTCCGCGTCCGTAGCGTGTTACAGAGGCAGTGCTCCGCGATGCACTCCGTGACACATTGCTTGTTATTCCGGGAAAAAGTCCCACTACTATAAATAGCACACTTAGGTTCATTTTTCATAATTCAGACTTGGTGGAGCAAGGACGTGGGTTACAGGTAGTTGAGGGACGAAAAGTTCAGGGTTTTTTCTCTCTTTCTTTCTTCTTTAACTCAATTACTTGTATGATTAACACTAGTTTTATGATGATTAATCCACAAATGAGTGGCTAATTCCCTTCCTTGCTGAGGTTATGAACAATTGTGATGAAATTTGATTATTGATTATCTGGTTTTTCATCTTTTTCTTCCATGTTGTTCTATTAATTCTTTTTCTTACTGCATTGGTGTGTGGCCTACATTAATGTACATCTAAAAAGTCCAATTTCACTCGCGAGAGCACGGAATTGGAAAGTTGTGAATTAATAGGATATTGTTCTTTACTTGATTTGGGAAAATTGAGTTTTGATGTGCATTCAGGATAGAAATATACCTGAAAGTCGTATTAGTCAATTTAGGAACCGGAATCGTATGGCTAGAACATGAATTGCATTTGATCACAGAAATGTAGACGGATGGTTCATGATTCTTAAGTGAGATTAAATACGAGAGTTTTAATCTCTTGGCAAATGTTATTGGCTAGCAACAGGAAGAAAAGATTAACCAATTTATGATGATAATTATTTTCATTTCATTTTCGTTTAACCTTAGCATGCTCTATTCCATAGTTCAGATTCAAAGTAGATAATTGTTCTTAGTTTAAGTATAAAATTTATAAAACAAATTATTAACTTTTTGGTTACGTTGTTGTCAGCATCTTTAGAAGTAAAAATATAGTATACTTGAGCAAATTGCACTTAACCCAAGTCTCTGTGGGATCGATACTTGGCTTACTAAAGCCACTTACTACTTGTTCGACCACATGCACTTGTGTGTTGTTTTATATACCCATATAACACACCGAACATATAGAAAGCAAATTCATTCTTATATACAAAAGTATTATTACTCTACTATCAAGGAGTGAATTCATATTCATTTCCAACAAAGGATATCACCGAGTCTAAGATTCTCAAGCTTATCTGTAGTTATACTTAATCTGAATTGTTGTTGAATTTTTCATTTTACTGTATTTCATTATTTGTAGGGTAAACAGTTAGTTTAGGACGACAAGTGCCTCAAAGAAATGATGATTTTTCCCATGTTGGGATTCCCTTGTTGGGATTATATAATTTTTATCATGCTATTATATACAAATATAATTAACTCATAGAACAATTGTGGTTAGTTGCTCCGTTTATCGGGCTTTGATCAGACGTCATGTAGTACACATGGGGACTTATTGAGCATGTATTCAGTAATGAGAATCTCCCACTAAAAAGCTAAAGGTCTTCTTGTAATGATACAAGTATTTACATTTACTTTAGTATATAAACTTGAGTCATTTAAATTATGTTACTTAAAGATTTCTTGATGCCAAAGATTTACTTATATTTCCTATAAGGGACTAAATCATGATGAAAGATGAATATGTCTGGGTCAGCTTTATGATATAAATCCTTTAAATTCCGTCCATGTTGTGTGTATAATTCTTTGGTTATCCTTTCACTTCATATACTTCTATTATGTTTTATTCTATCATATTACGTACAGTATTATTCCATATGTACTTACACCCCTTTAGCTGAGGGTGCTGCATTTTTAATAATGTAGACTCGGGTATTCAAGACAATTGAGCAGCACGTTAAGTTCATACATTCAACTATCTGGTGAGTCTCCCATTTTCTCTTGAGGCCTACTCACTATTTCAGCTTTCTAATTTACTTACAGGTAAATCGAGGGACTTATTCCTGTAAAATGGTTTATTCATGATATGTTAGAGATTTCATAGATTAGTCCAGTCTAGTATGTTCTTTCCTAATGTAAATTTGCAAAATCTTAATTTCTAGCTATTGAATATTTCATTTTTGAACTAAACTAAAAAACTTATAAATGACATTTCTTTCATCTTAAATTTCAATATACACCATTGCTTCTGAGAGGTTAATCAACTAGCAATTTTTTTTTGGCCAAACTTGGCAATAGTAAGGAAAAAAGAGTTCTATTTCCACAGGTTACAACAACTTCCTCCTATGCTAGAGGTTTTTTGTTATTATACAAATGACAATTACCTTTGACAAGGTCATGATATGACAAAACTAATTTAGTTTGTTAGTCGATATGCATAGCATTTTCTATAACATCCCGTATAATTTAAGCGGTAATCTAATATATTCAAGGTATGACCAAGGGTGCTTAGCACCACAGAAAGGATGTGTTATAAGGTATTCATACCACTCAATTATCATACATTTATATTTGAAGTCAAGAAATTTGTAAAACAAAAATCGGCAAAGTTATCGCAAGTTACTTTTGGAAGTCCTTTAAAATTAGTGTTATGTATCATGGAGATTTTCTCCCAATATATAAAGAGTTATAGGGCCTACAATATATCAAATTAAAGGTTTATGAGTCTAGTTTTCAACTCATAAAATAGTTCACCTCTACGACTTCAGAAGAGAGAGATATTCGTATTTTCGTGAGACTACGCAAGTAGGCACGTCGAGGTGGGCTCCATGTCGGTGGGAGTATATCTATACGACTTGGATGTGATTTTTTTCATTCCAAACAGTTCAAATAAATTCATATCATCTTCTCCATGTTTACTCTAGGGTTCCAAGGATCAAGATAGGTGATTCCACCATCCAAACTCCCCCTAAATCAAGGTAAAAACTGGGGTTGTCGTGAGGAACAACTAGCACGTGTTTGTTTCGTTGATTTCAGCTTTGTTTGAGAGGTTTTTGAAAGGGAAGATTGTTGAGGAGGCTTATTATGAGTTGTTTTCTCTTGTAAATTATATTATAAGGGTTCCTAACCCTCCCTCCATCGCTATTTCGAAGGTTATATGCTATATATTGAAACGGCTAGTGATGTTGGAAATTCTATCCGTTTGTCGCGTTGTGGACTGTTTAGGTGGCTGTGATGATGTAAAACATGTTAATTATTGTGCTGAAGTATATAATTGAAGGATAGTTGAGAATAGTCGAGCTATTGAATCACTTAAGAGGTATGTTAAGGAAAAACCTTTTTCGGCAAGTTTCCTTCGTCGTTTAGTTGATATGACTTGTCCTTATTCGCCATAGTACTCGAAGCCATAGTAGTTGTTGATTGAGTTGGCTGATATAATTATAGATATGCATTTATTTGAGCTTCCCTTTTCAAAAGTGGTATTATTTAGATGCTTCCATATGTTAAAAGCGACGTGAAAATCTCCTCGTCTAAATCGTCGTCGCTTGGTTAGCTATTGATAGTTCGTTGTTTTGCCAATGCCTTTAGGGATTTGTGATTAGCTTCTTAGTACTTCAAGTTGATATTGGCAGATTATTACTATTTTGGTATAGAAAATATGTGATTGTAACACCTATATCTACATAGCTCGCCTACGTGCCTTTGGCGTATCTTAACGCCCATAAAGCTAAAGAACGAGAGTTGTAGTTTTACCATTGGGTAAATGGAATCAGGGCTGCCTATTGAGCTGTGGTGGTGAGCTTATAGGTGTTCCACCTCTTTATTAGAGACCTTATACTTCGATGTAACATACAGATCATCGTGCAGGTCGCTTAGAAAGCCACCTTGCTTGCCGATAGATTAGAAGATTGTTTGATGCCTTCATTGTCTATCTTGTCATTTGTTAGTGTTGGGGCCTATCTCTTTAGCCTATACATGTACAAGTGCCCATTTACAAGTTTTCTATAAAGGCTATTTACAAGAATACCTTGCCTAGGGGGCTATACTTTGCTTATAAAAGCTGTAAAATGTCTAGAAGGACCATATTTATGTCCACAAAGCTATATTGAAGTCTACTCACTTATGGACTTCCTTTATGCTTAAGTTGGCATTACTGAATTTCATTAGATCCTTGTGCACTCGGGATGTAGTTACAGGATCCAAAAAGGCTCAGATACAGTTATAGGAGCCTAGAAGTCTCAAGAGACAGACACAATAGCCAAGTGTGCTCAAGATTCAGTTACAGCTTGCCTACGGGGCTACAGTGTTACAAATAGGGACATGTAGATTGAGTTGTACCTTCCCGGGCTTATGGCGCTCAAGTAGATTATTGTTTGTTGTTTGTAACTGCCAGGCTTATGGGGGCTAGGTTAGGTTCTTGTTTGATTATTGCATGTTTAGTTTCCTGTGTAATTTAATAATATCTTTCAGGTTATTCTCTTATTCTTATAATTGCTTACATTCCATTCTTACTATAAGTGTAGTTCCAGCTTATTGTTATTGCCTTACATACTCGGTGCATTTTTGTACTAACACTCAAGATTGGGAGCGCTACAGTCTTGTCTGTAGTTCTGATGACAGGTTCAGGGACCTCCTCAGTAACAGTTAACATTCAGCACATTGGTCAGCTTCTCTCTTTCAGAGTTGCCATACTTTGGAGATTTTCCTATCTTTTGCTATATAGTTCTTTTTGGGTAGGTCGGGGCCCTGTCCTAGCCAAGTATTTACTTCTTATAGGGTTACAGACTGTCACGACCCGAGCTGGGACCTCGGATCGAGATACAGGATCTAGAACCACGAATGACTCTAAGCTAACTATAACACCCCGGATGTTTCTAAGATCAGATTCTTGGCTTAAGGAAAGAAATTAGACTAAAAAGGGAAGTGTTGTGCAGAACGAGTCGGGGAATGACTCATTACGAGGCCTAACGGATCGTGGTCAGCCCCGTGGGAAAACAGTTTTGAGGTATGGTTAAGTTAGGTGATGATGAAAGACCTAACGAGTCGTCTTGCCTGGCGAACATCAATTAACCAATCACTAATCAAGCTATTATAAGACTCTAACCGATTAACAAATTGACTAACAAACTTCTAATAAACTTCTAACTAACCAACTAAGCATAACTAACACTGATACTAAAGATACTGCTCTGCATGTTCGGCTGATTGTGGGTATATAAAACGACACGCAAGTGCACGAACAAGTAGTAAGTGGCTTTAGTAAGCCAAGTATCGATCCCACAGAGACTTGGAGTAAGTGCAATTTGCTCAAGTGTACTATATTTTACTTCTAAAAATGCAGACAACAGTGTAACCAAAAAGTTGATAGTTTGTTTTATAAATTTTATACTAAAACTAAGAACAATTATCTACTTTGAATCTGAACTATGAATGAAAGCATGCTGAGGTTAAACGAACATGTAATGAAATTGATTATCATCATAATTTGGTTAATCTTTTCCTCCTGTTGCTAGTCAAGAACATTTGCCAAGAGATTAAAACTCTCGTATTTAACCTCACTTAAGAACCATGAACCATCCGTCTACATTTCTGTGATCAAATGCAATTCATGTCCTAGCCATACAATTCCGGTTCCTAAATTGACTAATATGACTTTCAGGTATATTTCTATCCTGAAAGCAAATCAAGACTCAATTTTCCCAAACCAAGTAATGAACATATCCTATTAATTCACAACTTTCCAATTTCTTGCTCTCTCGAGTGAAACCGGACTTTTTAGATGTACATTAATGTAGGCCACACACTAATGCAGTAAGAACAAGAATTAATAGAACAACAAGGAAGAAAAGATGAAAAACCAAAGAATCAATGATCAAATTTCATTACAATTGTTCACAATCTCAGCAAGGAGAGGAATTAGCCACTCATTTGTGGATTAAACATCATAAAATGAGTGTTAATTATACAAGCAATTGAATTCAAGAAGAAAGAAAGAGAGAAAAAACCCTGATATTTTCGTCCCTCAACTGCCTGTAACCCACGTCCTTGCTCCACCAAGTCAGAATATTAAAAAATGAACCTAAGTGTTCTATTTATACTGCTGAGAATTTTTCCCGGAATAACGAGCAACGTGTCATGGAGTGCATCGCGGAGCACTGCCTCCGTGACACGCTACGAACGCGGACCCTCACTGAAACTGGGGGTCCGGGAATTTAGGCTCAACGTGGCACGGCGTGCATCGCGGAGCACTGGCTCTGTGCCACGGAGCAAACGCGGACCCTCTCTGAAATTTGGGCGAATTTTCCCCATCCAGGCAGAATGCCTCCGCGATGGCAGCGTGACACGGCTCCATCGCGGAGCCCCTTTAATTCATGCTGTCCAATGCCTTTTCCCTTACTCGCATCCAAGTCCAACTCCGATATCATCCAACATGCATTTTAGCTTCCCGAAATCACATTTTACCTGCAAAGCAATGCTAATCATGTTGGTTAGTATAAATTCACATTTTATTACCAATTACATGAGAATGTATACACATTGGTAGATAAACAAGGCGAAAATGGTACTTTTGAGTATCACTTGGGCATATAAATTTGCCCAAGATCACTTACCCCACACTTAAATCCTTGTTCGTCCTCGAACAACAAACATACAATTCATGCAATTTACATCCCAACCTCGCTACTTCGGTTCGACAATTTAAGCTACGGTCATACCGATTATTCAATACAGCAAATCATCAAGAAAACATGCATGGTCTTATCAATGCAATGACCTTCAATACATTAAGACCTCCTAGACTTTAAGAATCAACTCTCGATATCGGCAAACTCATGCAAATCAGCTGATCAAGATATCCGACACGAAAATTAATCTTTCACCAAGCATGTGCCCTCACAACACAAGAGAGTCTTCCCCTTTTTGCTCATATGACTCACAAACATTCAAACAGGGGCCTGTACACACAATTTCACTCTCTCTCCCAAAAGAATTCACATGCATCATGTCATGACCCATAAGCTTGCCCTTAGTGTATTACTCCACTAATATAAAGAAGTGCGATGTAAGATCACATAGGACTTTAACGGGTTGTAATGGAAGCTACGGAACTAGTAAATATTGGATTAGCCAATAATAGCCACTAGCATCCCTAAGCGCCTTTTCAACACATCCCATCAACTCATGGACATTGTTTCCTCTTTTTTTTTTCATCATCCCATTCTTGATGATTTTCTTTAGTATGGCCCATTGCATTAAGCACACTTGACACAACAACAAAGATTATTCATGCACCTTCATTATCGTTTCTTTATAGCAAGTGCACCTTCAACCTTTTCTTTTCTTCTATCACTTTGCTTTTTCTTTTTCTTTTCACCATTCTCACTCTTTGACACTTTGGGAAAATGATTTTCTCTTCTTAAGCGCTTAAGAGTTTTGTATAGACTTTACGGCTAATGAAAAGAAGGAATTAAGCTCGGTTTACACTTTTTGGACAAAAGAAAGAAATAATCGGCTAAAGGCTCAACGGGCTGACTAGGGTATACAATCACAGAAAGGGGGGTATGACAAGGAAAAAAAATAGAAACTCTCGGTTAAAACAAAGAAATGCCTACATCCTTTCCTACAATACACCTCCTTCATTTCGCTTTGTACACACACCAGGCAAGTTCTAGACACTTCACAATAACATGGAATGTCAACACCTCACTTCACACTTTTTTTCACATGCTCGATTCAAGATGTATTCACAGACTCTTCAATCATCTAATTACATGAATTCAAAATTAAGCCTCAATCACACTGAATCGAATTCTACAGCCTAGGTATCTCAACATATTTACAAAGTTGCATGCTTTCATACGAATCACCTTTGCATTTTGAATATCATGTACAACACGCAACCAAAATTTCGCAACCATAGAGTAACTACAGGTTTCGGGATGCAATCCACCAAAGAAAAAATATGAAAAATTTGAAAAAAAAACTACTCCTAATGACTACATTTCCCTTAAGACGGTCGTCATCCATCCATCATAGGGAACGGTCACTAACTATGACTTCGGTTCAATGAGACTATTCTCGATAAAAGAACCAAAAACAAACGCCGAGAAACCCAAAATTAGAAAAATGTCAAAAATATCGATCATTTCGATAGAAAAATTATTTACAAAATATTTTGAAAATTTTAAAAATATCGATCATTTCGATAACAAAAATATGTACAGAATCAGAATCAGCTAACAACATTCAGCAACACACATCAATTTAACAAATATTTACAAATACGAAACAACTTGAAAATTCACACTCACAGGGACAAACAACATACACGATAACAGAAGAGAGCATACATACAAAACAACCCAGCCCAGCACCTAACTACTCCCACCCCACACTTAGCCCGAACACTCTCCCCAGTGTTCACAAAAATTCAAATAGCACAAATTCGGGTGGTGGAACTCCCTGATCAGTCAAAGTATTCCACTTCTTCGTCGGGTGCTGCTGCTTCATCTCCCATATCCGAGTCGCCTCCGTTGTCATCATCGGACTCCACATCGGAGTCCTCCCGACGTGTCTCCTCATCTGTGGGGACATCATCGTCTGTGGGCTCTACAAATGCTGGCCCTACTCGGCATAGAGCCCTGGCATTTTCACCAAAAGGGTAGTCTAGCTTGAGCTGCCATAGCTCCTCCTCTGTCGCCGGCCTCCCACCTATCCTTAGCTGGAGCATTTGCATCCCATACATCTGAGCCATATACTGGTCGTCACGAGCATGTCGCTCGCCAAGTGTAAGCACTGGCCCGTGGGTGGTGTCGGGAGCCTTAGTTTTAGTAACGTCTAAGGCCCGCCGCTCCAACTGCGGGATATAGTCCAGGGCCTCCTCCTCGACATCTAGGCCCCTGAGAAAGGTGGTGAGTAGTCCACCAAAACCATACCTGTGCCCCTGGTGCAATCGGGCTCTCTTCATGGCAGATATAATAACCGCCCTGAAATTGATCTCCAGTCCTTTCATCAGGGCGTACACCAGGCATACACGATCCCGAGTTACATCAGTCATATGTACCCCCGGGATGAGGCATGAGCAGACTATCTTCATCCAGATTCGGGCTTCCCTGTTCATCTGTGAATAGGGCCACGTCTGGTGGTAGCCCCTCTCTTTGTGTCTGCTCCATCTAGCTGTTGATCGGGTCCCACACAGTGTGCGTCTGATGTCCGCATACGGTGGGGTAATGTTCAGCTGTCGGAGGACGTGGGCGTCTGTGTCCCGCGCTCCTATGATGGCATTGAGGTGCTGGGGCTCCAGAGTGACTATTTGCCCTCTGATCTTGATGGTGTGACTCCTGATCGTCGGGTTCCAATTGGCATAGAACTCCTGAACCAAGTGCAGATTGCATTCCTTGGGCTCTTCGAAGATGAACTTGAGCCCAGCTGCCTCAATCCGGTGGACCATTCTAGGGAACTCCTGTGCCAATGGTTCCTGTGCTATATGCTCCTCGGGGAAATATTTGTTTTCTTTGTGCTTGGCGTACCAATTTTTCCCCTCATCGGTCACCCATCTCATTCCGTATTGGCGGCGCTGGCCGCGTGGAACTGCTGGTGTAGCTAGGACTGCTGTGCCCAGTCTAAATCGTTTCCTTCCGGCGCCTGAAGTTGACGCACCTTTTCCTTTATCTTGCCGGCTTGCCATTTTACCTGTCAACCCAAGTAAACAAGATCAATGTTAAGCTAACGGATATTAACTTCGGCTAAGGTCGGGTTACGCTAGGTAATCCACACTTAGTCCTTAGCTACAGTTACAACACTACGGCAAGATTATCTTTATTTACACACAATAGACAACTATACAATCATGCTTAGTGCGTTCAAAAGAAAATTCGACGGTATAACTTCTGCGTACTACTCAAACTTCATACAACTAATCACAATCACTACCATCGCTAACATTTTAACCCTCGCACTTAGCAAAGAAAAACAAAGAAACAAAAACAACAACAAAAATTTATCTACATGAACCTATACAACCAACCAATTCTTCCAAATTACAACATTTCCCCCAACCCGAGAATCCGTCGTTCTATTAACATCCTAACAATTTGTACATCGACTCATCTCATTCAACATGTACATCCCAGCATAAAATTCACAATTTCAACACACTTTCAACTTCAAATTCAACAACAAGCCCTAGAATTGAGATTATCAATCAAATTCGAATAAGTTATGCAATCGACAAGTTCAAATAATCATAACGACATTTCAAACATTCATCAACAACAATTAACTCGAATTCATGATTAATTACTACGTAGGGCAATTTAGCTCACCTCCCATGCTCAAAATCGAAGAAAATCGACAAGAATTTGAGATCAATCGAATCACTGTTCGCGACCCAGGATTCTATTTTATCATCAATCCAATCCCCGTTCACGTTTTTTCTTTTTCTTATCAATGAATAGATCTCTTTACTTGTATGACTTAGATGTCTCGTATTTCTCGAAAAAGTGATTCGATTGATGGGATTTGGTATGAGATTGATGATCTCGATGAGATTGATATTTCAATCTTTCTTCTTAGAACGTATTGATTTGACTAAGGAATCGAAAAACATACCTTGACCTTGAAGAATCGAAGAAAACTCAGTGAATTTCTTGCCTTACTCCGTGTCACGTTGATGGGGGATGGGTTTTGGGGGGTTTGGTCGCGGAGGGATTAGAAAATGAGGGAAAAGGGAAGGGTTTCGGGGTTAAAAAGTAAGAAAATCGCGCGGGTCACCCGGCGACCCGGTGTGATCCGTCGCAATATACAAGGCAACGTGTCACGGAGTGCATCGCGGTGCACTGCCTCCGTGACACGGAGCCATCGCCAGACCATTCTGGAAATTTTTAAAATTTTTGGGTTATACCTCAACGTGTCACAGAGGGTAATGCGGAGGTCCTCCTCTGTGACACGGAGCTATCGCCCCAGCTCACTGTTTTCACTTTTTATTAATTTTTCATACCTTAACTTTTCCTTCGCGATTCCGTGCGTATTTTTCTCCGTTTGACCTGAAATTCATCTCACTATACAAAATTGGTTAGAATTATAGGTTTCACTCTAAATACAAATAAAGCAAAAACTAAAACAATTTTTTTTGTAGTAAATCAAGAAAAAGAAAAAGAAAAATCTATTTACACTTTACAAAATGAAAGAAAAATTTTTTCACGGGTTGCCTCCCGTGCAGCGCCTGGTTTACCGTCGCGGCACGACATATCAAGTTTCACCGCTTTTTCCTCCACCTTGAGGATATGAATCTCACCCCTAATTTCTTCTCTAATTTCCTCTTATGCTCCAGGGGTGGTGGTGAAAAATTGTAAGGACCAAGCAGTAGATGTTGCCTTTTGAACTTATTAGCCCATAAGTAAGCAAAGTCATTTTGTCTCTCCGAGTTAGCAAATTTCAAAATATACGGGGCTTGGTCCTCCTCTAGACATTTCTCTATAAGCTTGGAAGACTCTATTTCTATGTTTTCAACCAAACTTAATGTCGAAAAATGCTTCGAGTGTGGCCCAATAAACCTCAACTCTAAAAATGCATTGTGCTTGATCTCCTTACTTGTATACACCTTCTCAGCATCGACATCTATCTCTCCATTAATGTCAACTGGGGGATACTCTATCTCTTCTTCCATGAATGGATTTTCCATAAGTGTGAGCCCATCACAGGGACACTCAAGAGATTCTAATTGTTGGGCTTCATCCAAAAATTCACCCTTGTCTTCCTCTTGTAGTTCCTCTTGAATATCGGCTAAAACTGTCACCTGCAATTTATCACAAGCTTCAGCCTCAGCAATTATCTCCGTGAGTTTGACGCTCATCCTTTCTAGAGCCTCTGCATTCTCTTGTTGCTGAATTCTCAATACTGCCATCGCCTCCTTCATTGCTTCTGATTGCTCCGGGAGTTGTTTCAGCATGTCTTCTATTTGAGCTTGGCGTCCCCAGTCCTCATTTTCAGCATGCCTATATTCAGCAAAAACAACAGAAGGATCATAGTAGGGGCTTGGGGGAGGGGAATATGCATTCGGACAGCCATCCCAATGGCCATCTTGACCACCACATATATTGCACGTGTTACAGTGTTGCCACGAGTGGTATCCTCCGCAATTCAGACAAGATTCGCTAAAATATGAGTATCCACCATTTATACCATTTGTATTCCACGATGTCATGTCAATAAGGGTATCCAAAAAAGAAAAAAAGAAAATAAAAAATAATTAAAACAAACACTAAGAACAAGTTGTCAGCACTAAGAAAAAAAATATAGTAAATTTACACTTAAGAAAAATTCACCAATTGCCAGTCCCCGGCAACGGAGCCAAAAACTTGTTCGGCTGATTGTGGGTATATAAAATGACACGCAAGTGTACGTGGTCGAACAAGTAGTAAGTGGATTTATTAAGCCAAGTATCGATCCCACAGAGACTTGGAGTAAGTGCAATTTGCTCAAGTGTACTATATTTTACTTCTAAAAATGCAGACAACAGTGTAACCAAAAAGTTGATAGTTTGTTTTATAAATTTTATACTAAAACTAAGAACAATTATCTACTTTGAATCTGAACTATGAATGAAAGCATGCTGAGGTTAAACGAACATGTAATGAAATTGATTACCATCATAATTTGGTTAATCTTTTCCTCCTGTTGCTAGTCAAGAACATTTGCCAAGAGATTAAAACACTCGTATTTAACCTCACTTAAGAACCACGAACCATTCGTCTACATTTCTGTGATCAAATGCAATTCATGTCCTAGCCATACAATTCCGGTTCCTAAATTGACTAATACGACTTTCAGGTATATTTCTATCCTGAAAGCAAATCAAGACTCAATTTTCCCAAACCAAGTAATGAACATATCCTATTAATTCACAACTTTCCAATTTCTTGCTCTCTCGAGTGAAACCGGACTTTTTAGATGTACATTAATGTAGGCCACACACTAATGCAGTAAGAACAAGAATTAATAGAACAACAAGGAAGAAAAGATGAAAAACCAAAGAATCAATGATCAAATTTCATTACAATTGTTCACAACCTCAGCAAGGAGAGGAATTAGCCACTCATTTGTGGATTAAACATCATAAAATGAGTGTTAATTATACAAGCAATTGAATTCAAGAAGAAAGAAAGAGAGAAAAAACCCTGATATTTTCGTCCCTCAACTGCCTGTAACCCACGTCCTTGCTCCACCAAGTCAGAATATTAAAAAATGAACCTAAGTGTTCTATTTATACTGCTGAGAATTTTTCCCGGAATAACGAGCAACGTGTCATGGAGTGCATCGCGGAGCACTGCCTCCGTGACACGCTACGAACGCGGACCCTCACTGGAACTGGGGGTCCGGGAATTTAGGCTCAACGTGGCACGGCGTGCATCGCGGAGCACTGGCTCTGTGCCACGGAGCAAACGCGGACCCTCTCTGAAATTTGGGCGAATTTTCCCCATCCAGGCAGAATGCCTCCGCGATGGCAGCGTGACACGGCTCCATCGCGGAGCCCCTTTAATTCATGCTGTCCAATGCCTTTTCCCTTGCTCGCATCCAAGTCCAACTCCGATATCATCCAACATGCATTTTAGCTTCCCGAAATCACATTTTACCTGCAAAGCAATGCTAATCATGTTGGTTAGTATAAATTCACATTTTATTACCAATTACATGAGAATGTATACACATTGGTAGATAAACAAGGCGAAAATGGTACTTTTGAGTATCACTTGGGCATATAAATTTGCCCAAGATCACTTACCCCACACTTAAATCCTTGTTCGTCCTCGAACAACAAACATACAATTCATGCAATTTACATCCCAACCTCGCTACTTCGGTTCGACAATTTAAGCTACGGTCATACCGATTATTCAATACAGCAAATCATCAAGAAAACATGCATGGTCTTATCAATGCAATGACCTTCAATACATTAAGACCTCCTAGACTTTAAGAATCAACTCTCGATATCGGCAAACTCATGCAAATCAGCTGATCAAGATATCCGACACGAAAATTAATCTTTCACCAAGCATGTGCCCTCACAACACAAGAGAGTCTTCCCCTTTTTGCTCATATGACTCACAAACATTCAAACAGGGGCCTGTACACACAATTTCACTCTCTCTCCCAAAAGAATTCACATGCATCATGTCATGACCCATAAGCTTGCCCTTAGTGTATTACTCCACTAATATAAAGAAGTGCGATGTAAGATCACGTAGGACTTTAACGGGTTGTAATGGAAGCTACGGAACTAGTAAATATTGGATTAGCCAATAATAGCCACTAGCATCCTTAAGCGCCTTTTCAACACATCCCATCAACTCATGGACATTGTTTCCTCTTTTTTTTTCATCATCCCATTCTTGATGATTTTCTTTAGTATGGCCCATTGCATTAAGCACACTTGACACAACAACAAAGATTATTCATGCACCTTCATTATCGTTTCTTTATAGCAAGTGCACCTTCAACCTTTTCTTTTCTTCTATCACTTTGCTTTTTCTTTTTCTTTGCACCATTCTCACTCTTTGACACTTTGGGAAAATGATTTTCTCTTCTTAAGCGCTTAAGAGTTTTGTATAGACTTTACGGCTAATGAAAAGAAGGAATTAAGCTCGGTTTACACTCTTTGGACAAAAGAAAGAAATAATCGGCTAAAGGCTCAACGGGCTGACTAGGGTATACAATCACATAAAGGGGGGTATGACAAGGAAAAAAAATAGAAACTCTCGGTTAAAACAAAGAAATGCCTACATCCTTTCCTACAATACACCTCCTTCATTTCGCTTTGTACACACACCAGGCAAGTTCTAGACACTTCACAATAACATGGAATGTCAACACCTCACTTCACACTTTTTTTCACATGCTCGATTCAAGATGTATTCACAGACTCTTCAATCATCTAATTACATGAATTCAAAATTAAGCCTCAATCACACTGAATCGAATTCTACAGCCTAGGTATCTCAACATATTTACAAAGTTGCATGCTTTCATACGAATCACCTTTGCATTTTAAATATCATGTACAACACGCAACCAAAATTTCGCAACCATAGAGTAACTACAGGTTTCGGGATGCAATCCACCAAAGAAAAAATATGAAAAATTTGAAAAAAAAACTACTCCTAACGACTACATTTTCCTTAAGACGGTCGTTATCCATCCATCATAGGGAACGGTCACTAACTATGACTTCGGTTCAATTGGACTATTCTCGATAAAAGAACCAAAAACAAACGCCGAGAAACCCAAAATTAGAAAAATGTCAAAAATATCGATCATTTCGATAGAAAAATTATTTACAAAATATTTTGAAAATTTTAAAAATATTGATCATTTCGATAACAAAAATATGTACAGAATCAGAATCAGCTAACAACATTCAGCAACACACATCAATTTAACAAATATTTACAAATACGAAACAACTTGAAAATTCACACTCACAGGGACAAACAACATACACGATAACAGAAGAGAGCATACATACAAAACAACCCAGCCCAGCACCTAACTACTCCCACCCCACACTTAGCCCGAACACTCTCCTCAGTGTTCACAAAAATTCAAATAGCACAAATTTGGGTGGTGGAACTCCCTGATCAGTCAAAGTATTCCACTTCTTCGTCGGGTGCTGCTGCTTCATCTACCATATCCGAGTCTCCTCCGTCATCATCATCGGACTCCACATCGGAGTCCTCCCGACGTGTCTCCTCGTCTGTGGGGACATCATCGTCTGTGGGCTCTACAAATGCTGGCCCTACTCGGCATAGAGCCCTGGCATTTTCGCCAAAAGGGTAGTCTAGCTCGAGCTGCCATAGCTCCTCCTCTGTCGCCGGCCTCCCACCTATCCTTAGCTGGAGCATTTGCATCCCATACATCCGAGCCATATACTGGTCGTCACGAGCATGTCGCTCGCCAAGTGTAAGCACTGGCCCGTGGGTGGTGTCGGGAGCCTTAGTTTTAGTAACGTCTAAGGCCCGCCGCTCCAACTGCGGTATATAGTCCAGGGCCTCCTCCTCGACATCTAGGCCCCTGAGAAAGGTGGTGAGTAGTCCACCAAAACCATACCTGTGCCCCTGGTGCAATCGGGCTCTCTTCATGGCAGATATAATAACCGCCCGGACATTGATCTCCAGCCCTTTCATCAGGGCGTACACCAGGCATACACGATCCCGAGTTACATCAGTCATATGTACCCCCGGGATAAGGCATGAGCAGACTATCTTCATCCTGATTCGGGCTTCCCTGTTCATCTGTGAATAGGGCAACATCTGGTGGTAGCCCCTCTCTTTGTGTCTGCTCCATCTAGCTGTTGATCGGGTCCCACACGGTGTGCGTCTGATGTCCGCATACGGTGGGGTAATGTTCAGCTGTCGGAGGACGTGGGCGTCTGTGTCCCGCGCTCCTATGATGGCATTGAGGTGTTGGGGCTCCAGAGTGACTATTTGCCCTCTGATCTTGATGGTGTGACTCCTGATCATCGGGTTCCAATTAGCATAGAACTCCTAAACCAAGTGCAGATTGCATTCCTTGGGCTCTTCGAAGATGAACTTGAGCCCAGCTACCTCAATCCGGTGGACCATTCTAGGGAACTCCTGTGCCAATGGTTCCTGTGCTATATGCTCCTCAGGGAAATATTTGTTTTCTTTGTGCTTGGCGTACCAATTTTTCCCCTCATCGGTCACCCATCTCATTCCGTATTGGCGGCGCTGGCCGCGTGGAACTGCTGGTGCAGCTAGGACTGCTGTGCCCAGTCTGATTCGTTTCCTTCCGGTGCCTGAAGTTGACGCACCTTTTCCTTTATCTTGCCGGCTTGCCATTTTACCTGTCAACCCAAGTAAACAAGATCAATGTTAAGCTAACGGATATTAACTTCGGCTAAGGTCGGGTTACGCTAGGTAACCCACACTTAGTCCTTAGCTACAGTTACAACACTACGACAAGATTATCTTTATTTACACACAATAGACAACTATACAATCATGCTTAGTGCGTTCAAAAGAAAATTCGACGGTATAACTTCTGCGTACTACTCAGACTTCATACAACTAATCACAATCACTACCATCGCTAACATTTTAACCCTCGCACTTAGCAAAGAGAAACAAAGAAACAAAAACAACAACAAAAATTTATCTACATGAACCTATACAACCAACCAATTCTTCCAAATTACAACATTTCCCCCAACCCGAGAATCCGTCGTTCTATTAACATCCTAACAATTTGTACATCGACTCATCTCATTCAACATGTACATCCCGGCATAAAATTCACAATTTCAACACACTTTCAACTTCAAATTCAACAACAATCCCTAGAATTGAGATTATCAATCAAATTCGAATAAGTTATGCAATCGACATGTTCAAATAATCATAACGACATTTCGAACATTCATCAACAACAATTAACTCGAATTCATGATTAATTACTACGTTGGGCAATTTAGCTCACCTCCCATGCTTAAAATCGAAGAAAATCGACAAGAATTTGAGATCAATCGAATCACTGTTCGCGACCCAGGATTCTATTTTATCATCAATCCAATCCCCGTTCACGTTTTTTCTTTTTCTTTTCAATGAATAGATCTCTTTACTTGTATGACTTAGATGTCTCATATTTCTCGAAAAAGTGATTCGATTGATGGGATTTGGTATGAGATTGATGATCTCGATGAGATTGATATTCCAATCTTTCTTCTTAGAACGTATTGATTTGACTAAGGAATCAAAAAACATACCTTGACCTTGAAGAATCGAAGAAAACTCAGTGAATTTCTTGCCTTACTCCGTGTCACGTTGATGGGGGATGGGTTTTGGGGGGTTTGGTCGTGGAGGGATTAGAAAATGAGGGAAAAGGGAAGGGTTTCGGGGTTAAAAAGTAAGAAAATCGCGCGGGTCACCCGGCAACCCGGTGTGACCCGTCGCGATATACAAGGCAACGTGTCACGGAGTGCATCGCGGTGCACTGCCTCCATGACACGGAGCCATCGCGAGACCATTCTAGAAATTTTTAAAATTTTTGGGTTATACCTCAACGTGTCACGGAGGGTAATGCGGAGGTCCTCCTCCGTGACACGGAGCTATCGCCCCAGCTCACTGTTTTCCACTTTTTATTAATTTTTCATACCTTAACTTTTCCTTCGCGATTCCGTGCGTATTTTTCTCCGTTTGACCTGAAATTCATCTCACTATACAAAATTGGTTAGAATTATAGGTTTCACTCTAAATACAAATAAAGCAAAAACTAAAACAAATTTTTTTGTAGTAAATCAAGAAAAAGAAAAAGAAAAATCTATTTACACTTTACAAAATGAAAGAAAAAATTTTTCACGGGTTGCCTCCCGTGCAGCGCCTGGTTTACCGTCGCGGCACGACATATCAAGTTTCACCGCTTTTTCCTCCACCTTGAGGATATGAATCTCACCCCTAATTTCTTCTCTAATTTCCTCTTATGCTCCAGGGGTGGTGGTGAAAAATTGTAAGGACCAAGCAGTAGATGTTGCCTTTTGAACTTATTAGCCCATAAGTAAGCAAAGTCATTTTGTCTCTCCGAGTTAGCAAATTTCAAAATATACGGGGCTTGGTCCTCCTCTAGACATTTCTCTATAAGCTTGGAAGACTCTATTTCTATGTTTTCAACCAAACTTAATGTCGAAAAATGCTTCGAGTGTGGTCCAATAAACCTCAACTCTAAAAATGCATTGTGCTTGATCTCCTTACTTGTATACACCTTCTCAGCATCGACATCTATCTCTCCATTAATGTCAACTGGGGGATACTCTATCTCTTCTTCCATGAATGGATTTTCCATAAGTGTGAGCCCATCACAGGGACACTCAAGAGATTCTAATTGTTGGGCTTCATCCAAAAATTCACCCTTGTCTTCCTCTTGTAGTTCCTCTTGAATATCGGCTAAAACTGTCACCTGCAATTTATCACAAGCTTCAGCCTCAGCAATTATCTCCGTGAGTTTGACGCTCATCCTTTCTAGAGCCTCTGCATTCTCTTGTTGCTGAATTCTCAATACTGCCATCGCCTCCTTCATTGCTTCTGATTGCTCCAGGAGTTGTTTCAGCATGTCTTCTAATTGAGCTTGGCGTCCCCAGTCCTCATTTTCAGCATGCCTATATTCAGCAAAAACAACAGAAGGATCATAGTAGGGGCTTGGGGGAGGGGAATATTCATTCGGACAGCCATCCCAATGGCCATCTTGACCACCACATATATTGCACGTGTTACAGTGTTTCCACGAGTGGTATCCTCCGCAATTCAGACAAGATTCGCTAAAATATGAGTATCCACCATTTATACCATTTGTATTCCACGATGTCATGTCAATAAGGGTATCCAAAAAAGAAAAAAAGAAAATGAAAAATAATTAAAACAAACACTAAGAACAAGTTGTCAGCACTAAGAAAAAAAATATAGTAAATTTACACTTAAGAAAAATTCACAAATTGCCAGTCCCCGGCAACGGAGCCAAAAACTTGTTCGGCTGATTATGGGTATATAAAATGATACGCAAGTGTACGTGGTCGAACAAGTAGTAAGTGGCTTTAGTAAGCCAAGTATCGATCCCACAGAGACTTGGAGTAAGTGCAATTTGCTCAAGTGTACTATATTTTACTTCTAAAAATGCAGACAACAGTGTAACCAAAAAGTTGATAGTTTGTTTTATAAATTTTATACTAAAACTAAGAACAATTATCTACTTTGAATCTGAACTATGAATGAAAGCATGCTGAGGTTAAACGAACATGTAATGAAATTGATTATCATCATAATTTGGTTAATCTTTTCCTCCTGTTGCTAGTCAAGAACATTTGCCAAGAGATTAAAACTCTCGTATTTAACCTCACTTAAGAACCATGAACCATCCGTCTACATTTCTGTGATCAAATGCAATTCATGTCCTAGCCATACAATTCCGGTTCCTAAATTGACTAATATGACTTTCAGGTATATTTCTATCCTGAAAGCAAATCAAGACTCAATTTTTCCAAACCAAGTAATGAACATATCCTATTAATTCACAACTTTCCAATTTCTTGCTCTCTCGAGTGAAACCGGACTTTTTAAATGTACATTAATGTAGGCCACACACTAATGCAGTAAGAACAAGAATTAATAGAACAACAAGGAAGAAAAGATGAAAAACCAAAGAATCAATGATCAAATTTCATTACAATTGTTCACAACCTCAGCAAGGAGAGGAATTAGCCACTCATTTGTGGATTAAACATCATAAAATGAGTGTTAATTATACAAGCAATTGAATTCAAGAAGAAAGAAAGAGAGAAAAAACACTGATATTTTAGTCTCTCAACTGCCTGTAACCCACGTCCTTGCTCGACCAAGTCAGAATATTAAAAAATGAACCTAAGTGTTCTAGTTATACTGCTGAGAATTTTTCCCGGAATAACGAGCAACGTGTCACGGAGTGCATCGCGGAGCACTACCTTCGTGACACGCTACGAACGCGGACCCTCACTGGAACTGGGGGTCCGGGAATTTAGGCTCAACATGGCATGGCGTGCATCTCGGAGCACTGGCTCCGTGCCACGGAGCAAACGCGGACCCTCTCTGAAATTTGGGCGAATTTTCCCCGTCCGGGCAGAATGCCTCCGCGATGGCAGCGTGACATGGCTCCATCGCGGAGCCCCTTTAATTCATGTTGTCCAATGCCTTTTCCCTTGTTCGCATCCAAGTCCAACTCCGATATCATCCAACATGCATTTTAGCTTCCCGAAATCACAGTTTACCTGCAAAACAATGCTAATCATGTTGGTTAGTATAAATTCACATTTTATTACCAATTACATGAGAACGTATACACATTGGTAGATAAACAAGGCGAAAATGGTAGTTTTGAGTATCACTTGGGCAAATAAATTTGCCCAAGATCACATGTGTCAAGGCATTGCTGCGCAAGTAGTTAATTCCTCAACACCTCCCCTCAAGCCAGGTGTTATGAAAATGTTCTTCAATCCTAGCTTAGACACCAGATATAAATGTTGAGCCACACCAAGTCCTTTAGTAAGGATGCCTGCCTGTTGTTCACCAGTGGAGATATAAGCCAAATCTACCAAATCTTGTTACACCTTTTTTCCTAATGAAATGACAATCTATGTCGATATGTTTAGTCCGTTCATGAAACACAAGATCTTTGGTAATCTGTGTGGCAGACTTGCTGTCACAAAACAAACAGACATGCAAGGTAATAGATACCTATAGTTCCTTAAGCAGACTAAAGACCCAAACAACTTCAGCCATAGTGGACGCCAAACTTCTACACTCAGCTTCAATTGAGCTGCAAGAAACAGTAGATTGCTTTTTGGATTTTCAAGAAAGAAAAAAATCACCAAACTTGAGAAGATATCCAGTGACTGACTTTCTTGTGTTGGGAAAAGAAGCCCAGTCAACATCATAATAAGCTGTTAGAGTTAGCACAATAGAGGCAGACACTCGGGCTAGGAGATTGTCAACATATTTGATGACCCTGACTACTGCATCTATGTGAGAGACTTTTGGTGAATGCATTAATTGACTAAGATACTGAACAAAAATAGCAATATCAAGTCTAGTGTTAGTCAAATATAATAGTCTTCCTATTAGTATATGATATTCTCCGGGATCAAGCAATAGATGATCAGTGGTAATGCCAGCATTCTGATCAAACTGCATAGAAGTGAGCTTCTAATTAGTCTCCAAGAGTGCGTTGGCTGGCCTAGCACCAATCAATCCTATGTCAGAAATGAGGTCAAGAGAATATTTCCACTGATGCATCAAGATGCCTTCCTTGCTTTTGGAAAATTCAATTCCAAGAAAATTTATCAGGTGTCGTAGATCCTTGATTTAGAAACAAAGTTAAAGGTTGTTCTTGATTTCCTAGATTAATTTTGTATCATTCACAGTGATCATAAGATCATCATTATTCCCAATGACTACTTGCACAGCAGTATCTTGACGCATATAGAATAGTACCTTGAGTATCAGTGTTAATTATGCGCAATTGGTTAGTTATAAGTTTGTTAGTCGTCAATTAGAATGTCATAACAGCTTGATAGCGATTGTAACATTCCCGGACTGTCATGCCCCGAGTTTACACCCTGGACGGAACACGGTACTTGGAGTCACAAGTGACCCCAAGTCAACGCCTGGTTTATCATACACTGGCATCTTAAGTAACATATAAATACATACAGCGGAAGTTTAAAGCAAAAATATAAATACTTGTAGGAAATAAACCGGTACATAATATTTGAAAATATTAGAACAAAGCTACAAGCCTGAAAAACCAATCTGAGTCTGAAAAACAAATCTACGTCTGAAAGCCACTATGACTGATGAGCTGCTGGGACAAGCCCCCAGCTAACTCCAAATCTAAATAAAGAGGAATAAAAGTACAACTGAAGCAATAAATCTCCGTCCTCAAAGGATGAGGACTCACCAACTGGAATAGCTGATATCCTCGGTGAACGGTTGGCTAATGGGGCTAAGACTGAGATCCTACAGCTATATCATAAAATGATACAACATAAAAGTATGCGTCAGTACTTTGAATGTACTGAGTAAGTGAGAGGAATATAACACAATGGGATAAATAAAAGAAAATGCTGAACTGAAAAGACATGCAAAGACCAACTAAAGCTACTGAACTGAATAACTGAACTACTGAGGTGGTCTAGAAGACCCTGTCTGATGGTCAAAGCATGTTCTAAGTCTGGAATACTGATCTGAACTGAATTTAAACTGGACTGAACTGATTAGTGGCAGAGTCTATAATCGACATATAACCACGTGAGCTAGATATGGAGTCTGATGTATACTCCCCATCGGTAGGATCCAATATACCTTGCCAGGGTATAAAGGCATGAACTGGGTGATCACAAGAGTCTGGGGCCGATCAGGCCAATAAATACTGTAACCTACAGTGGCAATGTAGTTTTGGGAACCGGGGTGCGTTGGAACCCTAATTTTCTCGGTGCTAGTCCTACTCTCACTGGATTATCCTACATTGAATACTAAGCAGATAGCTCGAAACTGGGGCCCAAGCCTAGTCAAGGATACATATCTGAAAGCACCCCAAGAGTCTTATCTGATCAGATTCTAAAACTGGGTTCTAAGATTGGTCAAAGTTGCTTATTTGGAAGCGTCGTAACCGTCTACAAAACCAAACTAAAATCTGAAACTGGGGTCCTAAGGCTAGTTAGAACTATATACCTAAAGTGTCATAACCGCCTAGTGGACCAATCAAACTAAATTCTGAATCTAATTCTGATAACTGGGAGGTACTACTAACACTGTCACGACCCGAACATAGGGCCAGATCAGGACACGGGATAAGGAGCCCCGAGAGACTCCAAGTCGACCCATGGCATAGACATTCGTCTAACTTCATGTCACTTAAGGCGGAATACTGAACATACGATATAGCGAGAACATAAACGTAACATAACTAGCATGATAAGCGGAACGTACTAAAGATACGTATCAGTTGAGTACTATAATTTGTCTGAAAGCCTCTATCATACTAGACGAGTTGATGGGACAACATCCCCAACTAACCCAGCAAAAACTGAAACAAAAGAAATATCACTGTCTGAACATATGGCCCTCGGAACATGAGGACTCACCTAAAGGGCTGATACCTAACTCTGAAAGGGACTACTGACGGGGATGAGCCTGAGAGCCGGGTCATGTATCATGAAATGATACAACATAAAAAGTATGCGGTCAGTACGTGGAAGGTACCGAGTATGCAAGGTAAGTAAAATGAACATTTAAAAATATATAAAAGCTCATAAATGATCATAAGAGTAGGACAACATGCTCATAACATAAATAGCATATGATAACATAAGGCTCAAGGTTTTCAAAACATTCATAATTCAGTTGTAATCATAATCATAAGAGAAAAACTTTACTGAACATGTCTTTAGCCAATATACATAATCATAAACATGCATAAATCAAGAGGAACAATGGGAGATTCTCATAACTTACATACCCCATACGAGCACACATGGGGCCCGACCTGTAACCCTAGTCGGGAGGGTGTTCGCACCTTGCCAAGAGTAGAACCATGAAAGGCGTGATATCAACATGAAAAGGGCCCATAAGGGAAAGGGGACAATCACAAGGGAGGTCCCATCACGTCCTACAGTGGCACGTAGTTTTGAGATTTTGGGTAGAACCTAGGCCTCGAACCTACCCAATGTTAAATACTACTCCCAAAACATATATAGTGCTCATATTATAATATGCATGAGATTCATGGGCTAGTTAAATCATGATAATATAAACATGCTTGTAAATACGTGAACTAGCCATGAGGGTAAGGCCCGTGGGTCGGCCAAAAATATAATTCGTAAATCATGGGATTCATGCATACTTGTAGATCATACACATACTTTTTAAATCATCAAATGATAATGGGTATTTGAATAAATACATATTTCAAATTATAAATCATGATCGGTTTATGAATATCAATAATTGAAGTAAAGATCATAACTCGAGTCACCATAGAACATGCTTAATTGGGCTTAATTTAATAGAAATTGAAATCAATAATTTTATAATTAAAATAGTTGTAGAATCTGATCATAATTCAGAAAATATAATATAAATCACAAAAGAAAATAACCCATTGATAGATAATTAGAATTTCAAGAAAATAACCCATTGATAGATAATTAGAATTTCCACAAGATTTGAGTTAAAACCCCATAAGATTTTTTATCAAACTTCATGAATTAGGAAAGATTGGGTATGGGTGTGAACGAAAACACCCATTCATAAACCTACATATCTGGGTAAGATCAATTCTCACCACTCCTTGAAAGCCCAAAAGGGAAATTGATGAAGAACACCTTGAAGACTAGCTTGATCACCTCTAAACTTTTCTAACTTTGCATGCTTGAGAATGAATAGGTTAGAAGGGATTAACCTATCCTAATACACTCAAAAAATAACTTAAAATGGACATAGTTTAGGACCTTAGAGTGTAGGAATGATGAAAATACCCTTAATGAAAAATCCTAAAAAATCTGCACTGGGTGAACTAACGGGTGTACCAACGAGTCGTTGGAGGATACCACGACTCGTTGTATTTGTTCGTCATCTGCACTGCCAAATCACTGATCTCAAATTCAACCCACGACTCTACAGGACAAGTTGTCCTTTCATCCAATGGGTCATTGATTAGATTGAGGCTTCCCCCTGCAGATCATATACTTCTCCTCACAACGAACCACATCACGACTCGTTACTTCATCCAACAAGTCGTGGTTGCCTTCCGTTAGGTCCACTGAAAATATTGACATCTCATGCAACGACTCATGACCACGACTTGTTACACCTCACAACGGGTCGTGGGATGACCTGTTACATCTCCTAATGCTGAGTCCAGTAAAAATCATGATTACAAATGACTACTCGTTGTTCCTAACAACGAGTCATCGCATCACTCGTTGTTTCCACTTTCACCAGACCTACACTTCCCACGACTGCTTTCAACGGGTCGTTAGTTGGACCAATGATCTGTTGGGTCGTCTGTCCTACAACATTTTTCTCAGTTTCCATCCTACTTCCATTTTTGATCCCGGATCTAATCTTAGGCACTTTGAGGGTATTACAGACACCTCGGGAAATTCTGTAGTCAAACTAATTAGCTGACATTTTCTGACTGACACTGAGAATTCTATAATTCTTATTAAAACTGAATTGACAATATTCTGATTAAGATTCAATGCTACTACAACAGGGGAGTTCCCAACACGGATAAAATCAATCTAAAATTTGATGTCCAAGCACTAATGCAAATTCCAGATTTTTTTCTAGTTCAGGGAATAGGGATAAATTTCACTTCACAAGATTTAACATTATTTCAATCAAAAACTGATGGAAAATATCTAATATTAACATGGTATAATATTTCACATGATTTAGACGAAGTATGACTAGCAATTTCATGACATTCAGTAATTTCAGGGCTACCACTGATAGAGAGAAATAGGGAGAAATTTGGGGACACAAGGGAAAAACTATTCCCCTATTGAATTTCCGCATACCTGGTGAAAAATCTCGAAGAATTCCTTGAGGAATTGAGGAGAAAAGATTATCCTAGCTCTTGATCTGAAAAACTCTAAGAGAGGTCCTACGATCTGTTTTCTGAAGGTCTGAGTGGGGAATGAGTAAAGAAATCGTTTAATCCCACTAATAAGTCTGAAAGTATGCTTAAAATGACGTAGTTTAAAGTTTAGGAAGGTAGGAAATTACTGAAAGACCCTTGAAAACTCGCAGGGAAAAACTGCTTATCAGTCCTCACAGGTGACCTAACGGGTCGTGGTTGGTGACCACGAATCGTGGTCACCTTTCGTGAGGTGCACTGACTTAAACACCTAGGAGTCCCCACAGGTGACACCACGACTCGTGGTGTCCCAAACGAATCATGATGTGGACCCGTTGGGTACACTGTCGACCTCCTCTACTTCTTGACCCAGTCCTGACCACGAGTCACCTAACGGGTCGTGGCATGAACTACGACTCGTGGTGACAAATCGTTAAGTGCACTTCCCAACTCCTTCACGACCTTAAATTTATCCTAGACCACGGGTCATATCATGACTCGTGGTGTTGACCACGACTCGTGATGACCCCAGTGGTCACCCCTTTCTCCAAAAATTTCATCAAGCCCACTGCCCGCACCACGAGTCACTTAACGACTCGTGGTCACTCCCCACGGGTCATAGAATGACTCGTTCTGTAACCTGATGCAGATTTTTCAATTTTCTTTAACTTAAGTCCCGGGTCTAGTCTTTGAGTTTTCGGGGCATTATAATATCTCCCCCTTGGGAACATTCATCCTTAAATATTGGAAAACACACAGGAAAACAGAGATTGACAATCTTTATACCCAAATTCTGATCATGAAAACTGAAAGCTGGCAGAATGACTATCTCTGAACTGAATCACAAGTCTGAACCGAATTCACTAATCATGCACATGTTCATTTAAATGAAAGAAATTGAAACATACGAACTAAAAGCAGTTTTGGGAAGGGAGTTGATACCTTGAACTGAAATTGAGTCGGAAGAAAACAAATGGGGGTATCTGGCCATCAGATCTTCTTTAGCCTCCCATGTAGATCCCTCAACATGCTGTTTTCTTTATAAGACCTTAACTGAAGCTACCTCCTTGTTCCTCAGCTTACAAACCTGACGGTCAAGGATCTGGACTGGGTCCTCCTCATATGAGAGACTATCTTTTACTTCCACACTGTCTAATGGCACAATTGAAGTTGGATCACCAATGCATTTCTTCAATAGTGACACATGGAATACTGGGTGCACAGAAGCCAACTTAAAGGTAATTCCAGCTCATAGGCTACTTTGCTAATTTGCCTCAGAATTCTGTAGGGTCCCACATATCTCAGATTGAGCTTTCCCTTCTTCCTAAATCTTATCACCCCTTTCATGGGTGAAATTTTCAGATAGACCTAGTCATCCACAACGAACTCCAACTCTCTTCTCCTCACATCAACATAAGATTTCTAAGGGCTCTGAACTGTTTTCAATCTTTCTCTGATGAGTTGTACCTTCTGCATAACTTCATGAATCGAGTCTGTCCCAATTATAGTAGATTCACTAACCTCAAACCATCCAATAGGAGACATGCACCTTTTACCACACAATGCCTCAAATGGGGCCATCTGGATTCTGGAGTGATAACTGTTGTCGTATGTAAACTCGATAAGAGGAAACTGGTCATCCCAACTTCCCTTGAAATCGGTCGCGCATGCTCTCAGCATGTCTTCTAGAGTCTAAATAGTCCCCTCCGCTTGCCCATCTGTCTGCAGGTGAAACGGTGTGCTGAGCTTAACCTAGATACCATGTCCCTTCTAAAAAGACTTTCAGAAATGCGAGGTGAACTGGGTACCTCTGTCTGAAATAATGGATAATGGAACCCTATGAAGTCTGACCAACTCTCGGATATAAAGCCTAGCATAGTCCTCAACTGAATCTGTAGTTTTAACTGGGAGGAAATATGCTGACTTAGTCATCTGGTCTACTACTACCCGATAGAATCATATTGTCGACGAGTTCGAGGTAGACCCGTAATAAAGTCCATATTTACTTATTCCCACTTCCACGTGGGTATGTGATATCCTGGGTCATACCTCCCAGTTTTTGGTGCTCTTCCTTGACTTGTTGGCAGTTTGAGCACTCAGCTACGAATTTCGCGATGTCTCTCTTCATGTCGTTCCACCATTAAATATCCCGCAAATCGCGGTACATTTTAGTAGCACCAGGGTTGATAGACTACCTTGTACTGTGTGCTTCAGCCAATATCTGCTGTCTCAAATCACCAATGTCTGGTACACACAATCTGCCCTAGTAACGGAGCACACAATCTCCCCCTTTGGAGAAAGCCTCAACCTCTTTCCTGAGAACTGCTTCCCTGAGTTTAATTAAAATGGGATCTTTATCCTGTTTGGACTTAACTTCAACAACTAAAGAGGAATCTGACCCACTTTGCATAACCACTCCACCCTCAGCTGTGTCAACCAACTGCACCCCTAACCGCGCTAGTTTGTGAATTTCCTTCCCCAATTCCTTTTTGCCTTCCTCAACCTGAGCCACGCTACCCCATAGACACTCTGCTTGGGGAATCAGCCACCACATTGGCTTTGCCCGGGGTGATACGACACACTCATGTCATAATCCTTCAGGAGCTCTAACCATCTTCTCTGACGGAGATTTAGGTCCTTCTGACTGAATACATATTGAAGACTCTTGTGATCAGGGAAAACATCAACGTGAGCCCCGTATAGGTAATGTCTCCATATATTCAACACGAACACCACCGCCGCCAACTCCAAGTCACGAGTAGGATAATTCTACTCATGAACTTTGAGCTGTCTGGAGGGGTAGGCTATCACCTTGCCTTGCTGCATCAGAACGCAATCGAGTCCAAATTTGAAAGCGTCGCAATATACTACAAACCCATCTGATCCTTCCGATAGGGTCAATATTAGAGTGGTAGTGAGTCGAGTTTTTAATTCCTGGAAAATCTTCTCACACACATATAACCACTGAAATTTCACCTTCTTCTGAGTCAGTCTAGTCAGAGGAGATGTTATAGAAGAAAAGCCTTCCACAAAGCGTCGGTAATAAGCAGCCAAACCAAGAAACTTCTGATTTCAGTTGGGGAGGTGGGTCTGGGCCAGTCTTTCACTGTTGCTATCTTTTGAGGATCAACCTGAATACCCTCACCCGAGATCACATAACCTAGGAAAGTCACGGACTTCAACCAGAATTCATACTTGTTGAACTTGGCGAACAACTGGCGGTCTCTGAGTGTCTGAAGCACTATCCTTAGGTGATTAGCATGCTCTTCCTCATTTCTAGAGTATGCTAGAATGTCGTCGATAAATACAATGATGAACATATCTAGATACTACTTGAAGACTCTGTTCATCAGGTTCATAAAGGCTGCAGAGGCATTTGTTAGTCCGAAGGACATAACCACAAACTCAAAGTGACCATACCAAGTCTTGAAAGCTGTTTTCAGTATGTCACACTCTCTGTCTCTTAGCTGATAATACCCCGACCTGAGATCTATTTTGGAGAAACATCTGGCTCCCTGAAGTTGGTCAAATAGGTCGTCAATTCTAGGCAGGGGATACCTGTTCTAGACTGTGACATTATTCAACTGATGGTAATCGATGCACATTCTGAGGGTACCGTCTTTCTTTCGCACGAATAACACTGGAGCACCGCAGGGAGAGATGTTGAGTCTGATAAAACCCTTATCAAGAAGATCTTTTAGCTGCCCTTTCAACTTCTTAAGTTCAGTCGGAGCCATTCTATAAGAAGGGATGGAGATAGGCTGAGTATCTGGAATAAGGTCTATGCCGAAGTCAATTTCCTGTTCAGGAGGAACTCCAGGAAGATCTTTGGGGAACACATCTGGAAATTCACTGACAACAGGGACTGACTGGATAGTTGGGGTCTCAGAGTCGGAATCCTTGACCCGAACTAGATGGTAAATACATCCCTCAGAAATAAGCTTCCTGGCCTTAAGGTAGGAAATAAACCTACCCTTTGGCGTTGAACTACTACCTAACCATTCTAGAGCTGGCTCATTAGGGAACTGAAACCTAACAACCCTAGTTCTACAGTCGACTGAGGCATAACCGGAGTGTAACCAGTCCATGCGAAGGATGAGGTTGAAGTCAACCATGTCTAACTCTACAAGGTTAGCTAGAATGACTTTATTAAAGATTGAGATTGGGCAGTTTCTATACACCCGGCTGGCTCTAACTGACTCGCCAACTGGGGTGGAGACCGAGAAGGGTTCTGAGAGGACTTCTGGACTAATATCAAACTGTACAGCTACATAGGGAGTCACAAATGATAGTGCGGCCCCTGGTCAAGCAGGGAATATACATCTAGATGGAAAAGACGTAACATACCCGTGACCACATCCGGTGAGTTCTCCTGACCCTAACGAGATGATAATGCATAAAATGGTTTTGGCATTGACCACCCTCCATACCTGATGTGTTAGCCTGCTGAGCTGGTCGGCCTGCTAGAGATACTGAGGTAGTGGATTGTGATATCCCCTGTCCTGCTGATGCACATTCCTTTAAGCCAATGTCGAAGCTATCCACAACCAAAACAACCCTCTCGACCCTGAAGACACTCTCCTGGGTGGTTCTTGCCGCACTTGGGTCAAGCTGGATACCTGTTACTGGCATTGTAACTCTGATACTGAGAGCCAAATGCTCCACCCCTCTAATCCTGGCGGGACCGAAAGGTAGGGGCGTTGGATGAGCTGGGTGTTGGAGCCCTCTGCTGCTGTGGGTGGATGCTACCGCCAGATCTATGGTGGCCATAATCTGATTGGCCAGTCCTTTCCCGCTTGTTCTTTCGCTCCATGTCCCTTAGTTTTCCGGCCTCAATCTGCTAGGCATAGACAATCAGGCTGGAGAGGTCGATATCTTTGATCAGCATCGCTGTCTTGCACTCTTTGAGGACCAGGTTCGACACCCCATTAACAAATTTTAGAGGTTGTCAATAAAGAACCCAACTAGAGGCTGGGGTCGATCCCACATGGAATATGAAAGAGCTAGATTACAGCCGGTAAGTGAACTTGTGAGGTAGTTACTTCAAAATTTGGGGGTTCTAAAGAAAATCAATGATAAAAACAATTATCAAGAATTTGGTTTTGAATCAATATTAAAGGATAACTGGGGTTTATGCTCCCCATGGGTTCATAACTGCTTTGGATATACACTCGTGATCATCACCAATACTTACTTATAAAACTGATAACTTAGGTTCATTCAAAAGACCGACCAGTCCCTATTGAATGACTATACTAAATTACTCGACAAAGTCTCATGAGCGGTTTCAAACTATCCGTTATCACTAAGTTCTATATTTAACTATCCTGCGACTACAGATCAAGTTAATACAATGATCATCGAGATTAAGGCTCCGTTGTAATTCTCTTTTCCTAATCTCTACCTCTTAGACCTAAGCAAGTAAAGAATACGGGCATGTCCTAACGTTTCGCACCGTTAAGAAATATTTAAGCATGAAGAGAATACAATATAAGTGTTTTTATTAGTTTTAGAATCACTTTGTGCAACCCTAGCTTGTTAATCCACCATGGTTCCCACAACCCTAGCTATAGAGGTTTTAGCCTCTCTTAGTTGTAAGGTTGTGAATTGCATTCATGATTAAAAACATAAATCAATACTTACAATTATGAATGAGAAAAACACTTCCTTTGATTAATCAACAAATTCTTGAAGAACAAATAGCAAGAAGAAATCAAGAAAAGATTGATTACAAGTCAAATCAACTCAATTCTCTCTTTCTCTCATAAAAATCTCTTCTGGTTGAAATCTCCTGAAAAATAAACATAAAACATATTTATACAGACACAAGAATACTTTTTCTAGGCTAACAGGGTGAATTTCCATATCTGGTTCCACCCACGTCACGAGTCAACCTACAATCCGTAGCACAATCCTACAACCCGTAGCATCCTTTCGTACATTGCATGACTAGCTGGTTTTGGCTAAGTGTTGGATCCTGTCACAACTCGTACCTCCATGTTACGATCTGTACTGAGCTCCCGTGGTTTGACTTTGACACTTTGAAATATTTTTGAAGTTCATCACGATCGCCATGGTACGACTCATACCTTCATTCTTCGGTTCGTACTTCCTTTCCGTAGCAGGAGTCAGCTTCTTATGTAAATCTTTTGAATCTTTTCATGACTTCATCGCCACGAATCGTACAAGATTGGTACGACTCGTACTGAGACTCATATACTGTATCTCTTCAAAATTAGCCTTCTGTAACTTTTCACGGCCACCAGTACTACTCATAGGACCTTCCTACGGCTCGTACTATGGACTGCAATTTGAGCCTATTTTGCACACTTCAGGCTTTCTTTTGCATTTTTTAGCTCCGACACCAATTTATCCTATAACCAAAGGAAAAGTGCCTTATATCCACATAAATACACCTAAGTCCATGTTATTTTCTTAGTTTTGAGCGTCGAAAGTGCTGTAAATTCACAGAACATCAACATCCTCAACTTAAGACTTTTACATGTCCTCAGGCAAAGAAAAGAAAAAACTAAACACGACGCTCAACTAGAAAATAGACTTAAGATACTACAGCCAATACTCAAACAAAACTTGCACTTTCTATACAAACTCTGCTGACCCTTTCTCATGGAACAACATCAGCTAATGCATTACAAGCAACCTCAAAACATCATAAACAGGGATCAAGACATGTTATCTAGCTATAAATAGGCAATCAAGTCATCACCAATGTTTTTCACACAAACCAATGGTAAAAGCAAACATAATCCATGTACCCTCACACAAATGAAGTCCCCACTCAGATATGAAATGTCAAGCATAGCATGGGACTAAACAAGTAAGGAGCTCACTCTCACAATTATGTTACAAGTATTATGTGTCAGATACCATAGGCTTTCCCTTATTTTCTCTATTTGGTTTATCATATGGTCGATTTAGGATCACTACAGGACTCGGTATGGCTTGTAATGTAGGCTTAGGGCTGGACATGGATGGAAGATTTTATAAGTGACTATCCCTTCCTTGGAACTACATACATTGACTACACCATTCACCTATTTCACCCTTTATTCTTTCATTCCCTTTTCTTCCCTTTTCACCACTTTTCATACACATTTGTATGGGTTTGGGTGAGTTTTTAACTTTTTTTTTAGCATTTTCATTTTCTTTTGAGTTTTCTTTTTCAAGATTCTCTGCATTTTCATCTCTTTTCTTTTCATCTCACCACACCTCATTTTTCACCATTTCTTTTCTCTTTTCTTTTCCTTTCTTTCGTTTCCACCATTTATGCACCCCTACACTAGCCACCCTCAACTTAAGAATTTTGCTTATGTTGAGGTTCACAATATCCAAGGAAGGACTAGGGACAAAACAGGTTCATTGTAAACAAATGGGTACGGTTAATTGGTAAATCAAAGAAACATGGTCTATTAAGGCTTAAACTTGGGATCAAGGGATTCATGCAACTTTGGTAGGATAATATAGGCTATAAGTGAGCTAAACAAAAATGTCCTATGATCATATCCTATAACCTACCATCCTCAGCCTATGCAAAGACCAACCAGGCAAGTTCTAGATCTTTAACACAATATCGAACTGAATACTATACCTCACTCACACATGGTACATGAACTATTTTCACCGCACCTGTCTGGTTTATACATGGATTAACAAGACTACTCATCTTAATAAACTAAATGACATCAAAAGATCCACAGAAATCATGCATGTTGTCACAAATACATAGCTAATGCATCAAAAAAATTTTGAACAGGGTCAATTTTTTAAAATCAAATCTAGTGCATTTTGATTGGCTGATTACTCCTAAATTACTTTCTAATTAAACAAAAAAAATCACAAACTAAAATAAAAATTCTACACATGTCGGTTCTACTAGATAGCATGCCTTAGGAAAAAGAAACACGACAAGAAAACCCTCAGATGATTTAAAAAATCACAAATACATCCCCTCCCCTTTTTGAAAAGTAATCTTCATCCCCGAAGCATAAACTATAAGAACATAGGAAAGAGAACGTACCTGTGGCACACTAGGTGCTCCTGTCATCTTGCGAAGGTGGCACCTACGCTGTAATAGTGGCGCTAGCGGTGGCCGGCGCGCTCAATGGTGTGTCAATAGGAGGAGTGGTCCCCCTAGTAATCGTGGCTGCTTTGACGGCCTCTTTAACTATCAGGGCTGAATATGGCTCAACTGAAGGGTCACGACCATTGGCAAGCTCGGGCTGAGCTATGGTGGAGCTACCTGCTCCTCCATCTCTCTCATGCAGCTCAGATATATGTGTGTCATGAGTCCACATGCTCTCTGCTCTATCCCTCTTGCGCTTAGTACTCTCCTTCTTCCTCCTTAGACTGGGAGCTTGAGCGGATGTGGCAGTGGCTGCTTCGGCTTGGGCCTTTGCTTTTGCCCTAGTGGTTCTGGTTCCATCAATGTCGGAGGTGTCGACTTGATACTCTTCAATAGAACTCCGACTTAGTTGCTTCATCAATTAATGTCCTTCAGGCTGTTGATTTGTCTGCTTTACGTTTGTATTTCATTGTACCAGTAGAGAAAGAAGTTCGCATTCCATTTTTTAAAAAGGAGAATTAGGCAGGGGATTTTTAGATTCTCATCACGGTTCATCACTCCGGGTCGTACCATGAAGGTACGACTCGTGAGAAGTCCCAGAATTGTAGCAAATATTTAGTACGACTCGCAGGTACAACTCGTACCACAAAGGTACGATCCATACCTTGAGTCGTCTGATGAAGCCCCTGCACTAGTATTTCTCTGGATTTTTCCATGACTCATGGTATGACCCGTAGGTCGATTCCACGAGCCGTAGGAAAGGCCTTTTAGAAACCTTATTCAATTTGGTGGTACGAGTGCTCAGTACGACTCGTAGTAGCAACCTACGATCCGTACTGTGCCTCATACCACTTTCAAACCTTAGTCTATTTTCTTTTCTCAGTTTGCAAGGGTTCTCTTTTCACATTTTTTGGTACTCAGATTTCCCCAGGTCTAGGAACATCATTAACTCAAAAACCCATGCTCAATCCTCCCCTTTTTGACCTATTACCCGTAACTCTTTGTGAGTGTTTCAAGACTTAAGTTCATCAAAGTTTTAGCCTATCTCCAGTCGAAAACCATTTCATAACACCCTGATCATCGTCTTTCTTTTCAAAATTATTTTTTTGAGCATAATGACTGACTCAGAGGGGTTTTGGCACCATCACTTTTAGTGTATGAGTGTTTAACAATATTTAATGCAATATATTAACTTAATGGATGCTTCTTCAACTAGAAATTGATGTATAGAGTTTGTAAGAACTTGGGTTGAGCAAAAACTTGCTCGATTCTTTGATGATTATGAGTTACGGGTGTGGGGGAGGTGAGCTCAAGTCGTGCTTTGACTGCTATTAGCGTGGGAGAAGGGTCGGTTCCTGTTTATGGGGTTTAAATAGGTTAGGGAAAATTTTAAAAGAATCTGGGTCAAGTCGGGTATTATTGCTATTTTTTACCCTTCACGACTCGTACCACGAGTCATAGAAAGTACCTACGACTCATCCCTTTGACTCGTGAGTGACCCTATTGAAGAAAACTTACAGGGCGACCTACTAATAGATCCTACGACTCATACAACTGAGGTACAATCCGTAGGATGAATCGTAGGTCGAAGCTTGGAGTCATTTTTTCTCTAATCCTCACCACAACTACTGCTACAGCTCGTAGGATCCCATCACGAGTCATACTGAGAGCCATAGCAGCTGATGTTTCAGCCTCCTGTTTTTAATTTCCCTGCACACTAAGCACACATTAGTTCAATAACTTGGGTTGCCTCCCAAGAAGCGCTTGATTTAATGTCGCGACACGACGTAGGTAACCTGGTTACTCAGACTTCACCAAACCCCCACTTAGGTTGCCTCTCAAGAAGCGCCTGATTTAACATCACGGCACGACGCAAATCTCTTGACTACTCAAAATTCGTCAAGTGCATACTCATCCTCTAGTACTGAGATTACACTAAATTCCTTGGGTTGCTTCATTGTCCTGCAGATGTTGAAAATAACCTCTTCCTGGTTTAATCTAAACTTCAGTAGACTAGCTTCCACATCTACTAGAGCCCTCCCAGTTGCAAGGAATGGTCACCCCAAAATGATGGGGACCTCATAATCAACCTCGTAATACAAAATCACGAAGTCTGCTGGAAATATAAATTTGTCTACCTTGACAAGCACATCGACTAGGATTCCCACTGGCTTTTTAACCGTTCTGTCGGCCATCAGTAGACGCTTGTTGGTCGGTGTGGGGGCTCATAATCCCAATTTCTTGAATACTACCAAGGGAATCAAATTAATGCCAGCTACCAGATCACAAAGTGCCCTTACGAACTCGACATTGCCAATCGTACATGGTATAGTGAAGGCACCAGGGTCTTCCTTTTTCTGAGCTAGGACCCTTATAGCTATGGCACTACAGTGATGTATATTTTCAATAGGCTCATAGCTCACAAATCTCTTCTTAGTCACCAGGTCCTTCATAAGCTTTGCATATCCTGGCATCTGCTCTAATGATTCAACCAATGGTATGTTCACAGATAGTTGCTTAAGCATTGAAAAGAATTTCTGAAACTTACCATCCTCCGCCTTTTTATTCATCCTTTGAGGGAATGGTGGCGGTGGTCATGGGATAAATTTATGCACTTGGGTTTCTCCTTGATCAATGTCAGGTTCCTTCTCACCTCTCGGAGCCTCTTGCAACTCACCATTCTCTATCTCAGCACTCGTATCATCTTCCTTAATTATGCTCTATTTCATCCACTCAACTTCAACTGGAAACGAGGGGTCAACTGTGATTTTACCACTCCTAGTCATCACTGCCATGCAATGTGCATCGTTCTTTGGATTTTGGAAAGTGTTGCTAGGTAGTGTACCCTTTTGTCTAGGGTTCATTAATGCTGATAGTTGCCAAAGTTGATGTTCGATCTGCTTGATGGAGGTAGCATGAAATTCCACTTTCTGACCCATACTTGACAAGTCACTTAGGATTTCCTTCAGTTGATCATCAGTGGACCTCATCTTCTTCAACATCTCAACCATCATGCTTTCCAACTTTGATTTCCCAGCCTCCCCTTCTCATGCGTTGGGAGGCAGATAGACTCTAGCCCGGTCATTGCGGTATCCATCATTTCATCTGTAACCTCCTTCATGCTCACAACCTCAGCTCTTATCTCTGAACCTATTTCTGTTGTAGTTGTCTCGATACTGGTTCCGACCTTGATTTTAAGACCTTGGCGCCAATTGTCTTGTCTAGATGCTTGGGCGTTGTTTCGAAAACCCGCCACTTGGTTATCCAGGAAGTTTCCCTCTTCCTTAGGATCAGAGTGATCAGCTCCTTGCTCCCTTCCTTGAGTTCCCACTACATTTACCTCTTTGGATCCATCTCCCATAATATGCTTTGTCAGCAAGTCCAATGATGTGCGCATATGAGCCAACTCCTGGTCTCATTCTTTCTCTTTTCTTCGTTGGTCTGCAGTCAAACCAATAGCATATGTGCCTGCCACTGCATCAGCCTCCCTCCTATGCCAGGCCCTATTTGTCTTACTCACCCTATCAAGAATAGTGGTAGCTTTCTCCCAGGTGTGACTCATCAATGCTCCTCCGGCCACCGTGTCTGCTATAACTTTGGTGCTATTATTTAGAGACCTGTAAAAAATTTCTGACAAACTGTCATCTGGGATTTTATGGTTAGGGTACTTTGTCAACTTCTTTTTGAATCTCAACCAACTTTCATGAAGTGCCTTAGTCTTAACTTGTCAAAACTTATAGATCTCATCCTTTAGTTGCAACATCCTGGATGGGGGAAAGAATCTCTCCAAAAAGGCCTGTTTGAGCTCCCTCCAGTTGGTTATAGAGTTGTTGGGCAACTCCGATAACCATAAAGTGTCTTCCCCTGATAGAGAAAAGGGAGGAGTCTGAGCCGTATGGCATCCTGGCTTACTCCGGGCAACCTGTACGCCTTGCATATTCCTATGAAGTTCATTAAGTGTAGGTTGGTCTCATCCACTACGTGACCACTGAACACCCCTTTCATGTTTAACAATTGAATCATAGTGCTTGTAATGTCAAATTTGGCCCCAGCGAGCAATGGTGGTGTCACGATTGCTCAAATCGACCCAACTTCATCGACATCTGGGTCCTCACCATCGAAGAACTGAGGGGAAAATCTATGAGCTCTGTGCCCCTCCCATGTCAACCAGCATTTACTACCTCTTCTCTGTCATCTTCCGCATGCTGTAGTGCATCTTGCTGAGCTAGCTCGGCTTGCCTCGCTTCTTCAACTATGCGGGCTTCTCTTTACTCGTGGTTCTCCATTCTGTGTAGTGCTCTTTCGATTTTAGGATTTAGTGGAACAAGGGGATCTCCTCTACTCAAGTGCTTGGCTTTAACCAGAGAACAACCTGTGGATAAAAAACACAAAAATAAACGTAATTAAGAAAATAACTATCAAAAAGTCAAATACAAGCAAATAACCTAGTCTTAGCTGTATTCCCCGGCAACGGCGCCACTTTTTGATAATGCTCAAACCACACCTCTTACTGAAGTATGAAGTGGACGTTGTCAATAAAGAACCCAACTGAGGTTGGGGTCGATCCCATAAGGAATATGAAAGAGCTAGATTACAGCCGTTAAGTGAACTTGTGAGATAGTTACTTCAAAATTTTGGGGTTCTAAAGAAAATCAATGATAAAAACAATTATCAAGAATACGATTTTGAATCAATATTAAAGGATAACTAGGGTTTGTGTTCCCCATGGGTTCATAACTGTTTTAGGTATACACTCATGATCATCACCAATACTTACTTATAGAACTGATAACTTAGGTTCATTCAAACGACTGACCAGTCCGTATTGAATGACTATACTCAATTACTCGACCAAGTCTCATGAGTAGTTTCAAACTATTTGTTTTACCACTAAATTCCAAATTTAACTATCCTGCAACCACAGCTCAAGTTAATACAATGATCATCAAGATCAAGGCTCCGTTGTAATTCTCTTTTCCTAATCTCTACCTCTTAGACCTAAGCAAGTAAAGAATTCGGGCATGTCCTAATGTTTCTCACCGTTAAGAAGCGTTTAAGCATGAAGATAATACAATATAAGTGTTTGTATTGGTTTTAGAATCACTTTGTGCAACCCTAGCTTTTTAATCTACCATAGTTCCCACAACCCTAGCTTTGGAGGTTTTAGCCTCTCATAGTTGTAAGGTTGTGAATTGCATTCATGATTAAAAATATAAATCAATACTTACAATTATGAATGAGAAAAACACTTCCTTAAATTAATCAGCAAAATCTTGAAAAACAAATAGCAAGAAGAATTCAAGAAAAGATTGATCACAAGTCAAATCAACTCAATTCTCTCTTTCTCTCATAAAAATCTCTTCTCGTCAAAATCTCCTGAAAAATAAACTTAAAACATATTTATACAGATACAAGAATCCTTTTCCTAGGTTAACAGGGTGAATTTCCATATCTGGTTCCGCCAACATCACGAGTCAACCTACGATCCGTAGCACGATCCTACAACCCGTAGCATCCTTCCGTACATTGCATGACTAGCTATATTTTGGCTAAGTGTTGGATCCTGGTACGACTCATATCTCCATCTTACGATCCATATTGAGCTCCTGTGGTTTGACTCTGAGACTTTGAAATATTTCTGAAGTTCATCACGACCACCATGGTATGACTCGTACCTTCATTCCACGGTTCGTACTTACTTTCTGTAGCAGGAGTCAGCTTCTTATGCAAATCTTCTTAATCCTTTCACGACTTCATCACCACGACTCGTACTGAGACTCGTATATTGCATCTCTTCAACATTAGCCTTCTGCAACTTTTCACGGCCACCAGTACGACTCGTAGGACCTTCCTAATGCTCGTACTGTGGACTGCAATTTGAGCCTATTTTGTACACTTCAGGCTTTCTTTTGCATTTTTTATCTCCAACACCAATTTATCCTGTAACCAAAGGAAAAGTGCCTTATATCCACATAAATACACCTAAGTCCATGCTATATTCTTAGTTTTGAGCGTTGAAAATCCTGAAAATTCACAACACATCATGGTCAAAGCATGTTCTAGTTCTGGAATACTGATCTGAAACTGGACTGAACTGACTAGTGGGAGAGTCTATAACCGACATATAACCACGTGAGCTAGACGTAGAGTCCGATGTATACACCCCATCGGTAGGACCCAATATACCTTTCCAGGGTATAAAGGCATGAACGAGGTGATCACAAGAGTCTGGGGCCAATCAGGCCAATAAATACTGTAACCTACGGTGGTAACGTAGTTCTGGGAACCTGGGCGCGCTAGAACCCTAGTCCGCTCGGTGCTAAGTCCTACTCCTACTAGATAATCCTAGACTGAATACTAAGTTGATAGCTAGAAACTGGATCCCAAGACTAGTCAGGGATACATGTCTGAAAGCACCCCGAGAGTCTTATCAGACCATATTCTGAAACTGGGTTTTAAGATTGGTCAGAGCTGCTTATCTGGAAGCGTCGTAACCGTTTACAGAACCAAACTAAAATTTGAAACTGGGGTCCTAAGGCTAGTCAGATCTATATATCTAAAGTGTCATGACTGCTTAGTGGACCAATAAAGCTGAATTCTGAATTTGATTCTGATAACTGGGAGGTACTATTGACACTTCGAGAAATTCTGTAGTCAAACAGATCAGCTGACATTTTCTGACTGACACTGAGAATTCTATCATTCTTACTAAAACTGAATTGACAATATTCTAATTGAGATTCAATGCTACTAACAACACAGAAGTTCCCAACACGGATAAAATCAATCTAAAATTCGATATCCAAGCACAATGCAAATTCCAAATTTTTTTCTAGTTCAAGGAATAGGGCTAAATTTCACTTCATGATATTTAACATCATTTCAATCACAAACTAATGGAAAATATCTAATATTAACATGGTATAATATTTCACATGATTTAGACGAAGTGTGACTAGCAACTTCTTGACATTAAGTAATTTCAGGGCTACAACTGATAGAGAGAAATAGGGAGGAATTTGGGGACACAGGGGAAGAACTCTTCCCCTGTTGATTCCCACATACCTGATGAAAAAGCCTGAAGAATTCCTTGAGGAATTGAGGAGAAAGGAGTGCCCTAGCTCTTGCTCTGAAAAACTCTAAGAGAGGTCCTACGATCTGGTTTTTGAAGTTCTGAGTGGGGAATTAGGAAAGAAACCGTTTAATCCCACTAATAAGTCTAAAAGTATGCTTAAAATGACGTAGTTTAAAGTTTAGGAGGGTAGAAAATTACTGAAAGACCCTTGAAAACTCGCAGGGAAAAACTGTTTGTCAGTCCTCACGGGTGACCTAACGAGTCGTGGTTGGTGACCATGACTCGTGGTCACCTCTCATGAGGTGTATTGCCTTAAACACCTAGGAGTCCCCACGGGTGACACCACGACTCGTGGTGTCCCAAACGAGTCATGGTGTGGACCCGTTGGGTGCACTATCAACCTCCTCTACTTCTTGACCCAATCTTGACCACGAGTCACCTAACAGGTCGTGTCATGGACCACGACTCGTGGTGATAAATCGTTAAGTGCACTACCCAACTCCTTCCCGGCCTTGAATTTATCCTACATCATGGGTCATATCACAACTCGTGGTGTTGACCACCACTAGTGATAACTCCCCTGGTCACCCCTTTCTCCAAAAATTTCATCAAGCTCATTGGCCTTACCACGAGTCACTTAATGACTCGTGGTCACTCCCCGCGGGTCACAGAACGACTCGTTCTGTGACCTAATGCAGATTTTTTAGTTTTCACTAATTTAAGTTTCGGGTCTAGTCTCTGAGTTTCCGGAGCATTACATGGCCATATTATTTGCCCTGGACTTTTCTTTATATTTGAAATTTGGTGGATATCCTATCAGTTGATTGCATTTTTTTACATGCCCTGTTTTTCCACGATAATTACACTTCATCGTCTTATAGAAATCATATGTTGTATGTTCTTTCGTGTGGAGAAAATCACAAACAGAATTCTAGACTCTCTTCTTGTGACTAGTGTTCCCAATGTTTCTAGCATTAAAGAAGACAGTTGAACCCTGTCCTTCATGAGCAACATAGTTACTTCTTGCAACCACTTTTTGACTCTCATCCTATGCAATCAATACATATTGTTGGTTGACATTAGGCATCTTTGATTTCATGAAAATTTGGCTGCAAGCTTGACTATAATCATTATTCAACCCTATTATAAACTACAACGGTCTCTGGTATTGAAGTTGAGCAATGTACTCCCTCGATTTTTCACAATTGCATGAAGGGGGAGGTATCATGGAGTCATATTCATCTTATAGATCCTTAAGCCTCGAATAGTACACTAATACTGAATATGTCCCCTGTGTTAAGGTGAATATATCCTCACGAAGTGCATATAATCCCGATCCATAATTCAGTTAAATCTCTCCTCTTGCTCATTCCAAACTAGGTGTGCATTTGATCAAAACAAAATTCCACTCAAGAGGTCGCGACTCACATTTTCAATTTACCATGAAATAATAATTGCATTGCACCTATCTCAGAGATATCCTAATGCAGATCTAGAGGTTTCTCCGGTAATAGATCCATCTGTGAACCCTAACTTGTTCCTCCCAAGCAATGCAATTCTTATTGCTAGACTCCACAACATGTAGTTTCCCATACCTAAACTATGTATTCCAAGTGACGTCGATCCTAGTCCATCCAATGATGCAAATACAGAGAATGATTGTAATCAATTACAATTGCATTATCAGTAGCAGATCGCTGATTGATATCACCATTAACTGCCATAGTTGACATTTAATCCTAGAATATGTGCTTCGTTGATGTGTTCTCTCGATCTCCTCCAATTCGTGAAGACAGATCCCTAAATCAACTCTGGTTGCTCTAATAACATGTCAACAATATAATTTGTAACCACTACAAATAAGTGCAACATTAAGAAAGAAATTAACACAATCACTAATCAAGTTGTATAATGAGCAGTTATATATAGTTGGTTACATCAATTAACACAATCACAAATCAAGTTGTTCTAACCGACTAACAAACTTCTAACTAACCAATTGAGCACAGTTAACACTGGTACTCAAGGTACTACTCTGCGTGCGTCAAGATACAACTGCGCAACTAGTCAATTCCTCAACAAGTATTACTGACTATCATGTTAAAGGTGTTGTTGTTTGCATACACTAAGTTGAGAGGGGCTTTGTTGTCTTTCAAAATCAAAAAAATAAAAAAATAAAAAGGAGAGACATGTGAGTTGTTAAATACAATAAAGAAACTATAAGGATTCTCCTTACTAGGATTTAAGAGAAATGCTCATATTCTATTTTGGTTAGTCAATAGTACTCCATTATGGTACAACCACATAAGTTTTCATTTTCCTCCATCTTCATAAGCAAGTATTCTATCATGTCTTTCTCCTACTAGATCACCCTTGAGAAGTAAGCTTGGGTTGATGTTGGAAAAAGCTATGCAAGTTTAAATTTGAATCTTTGCATTATATGCGCTTTGCTTCCACTTGAACAACTAAGTTTATGCGTCTAGTTGCCTATATTTGCAGTGAGAAATTTAAGATACAATTTACTATTTGGATGAAATATTTGAGAACTATAAAACTTGTCTTGAATGGAATATAACGATTTTCTTTATCAGGGGAAATGTTAAATTTTTTCCTTTTTGTTCGTCAATTTGATGGTACAAGGATATAAGTTTCCATTTTCCTTCATCTTTGCAAGCAAGTATCCTGTCATGTTTTTTCTCTGCTTGTCATAATGACAAAGCTAGGAAGTTGAGTAAAGGAATTCAAAAAGATATAAAAGTTTCACTCCTAAGAAATGAACCTATGCTAAGGGGATTTAATAGTTCACACATTTACATAAAAATATTATTTTATCTTTCTTACATATAGTTTTGCAGCAAAAGTGATTCAATTGAACTTCCTTAACCAAAGTTGGCTATCTCGTTGCCTCCCGACAACTTTGAAAAGTAAGCTTGGGTTAAGATCAGTACAAGCTATTTAAGTTTAAAAGTAGAATCCTTGCATATATTGAGGGTCATTTGGTTTGCAAACAAGTTTTACCAGAATTATAATGCGGCAATTATAATACCATGATCAAATAATGATGAAATAATTTAGTGCATATACATTTCATTGTTAGATGTTTAATTTATTAGGTTAAAAATGATATGTATACAACGTATAATATAAATTTATGTGTTTGGCTTAAATTAAATAAACTTGGATAAAATTTTATTTCAATTTTAATCTTGAATTTCTTAAATGACTTTGGGAAAAAGGTTTTGGAGAAGGGCAATATGTCATTTTGTATTTTGTCTTGGGATTAGTAATTTCAGGATAATTATCCTAACATGTAGTGTGGTATAAATATAAGGGAAAAACATAAATACACAATATAAGAGTCAATATTATAAAATATAGCAAGAGTTTTAGTTTTTTTAAAATATAGTAATAGATCTTTTGCAATACCTGACAAAATATGGTAAAAGATCAAAAAACCATAAAAAATCCCTTAATTCATGGTAGAAACGTTTCAAATCTTTTCTTCCTATAAATTTCTTCCAAATTGTTTCTATTCAATGATTATCACATATAGTGTTCTCTCTCTACTTTTATTTTTTAAACGGTTAAGAAGCGATTTTCTACTACTGGTTCTCTAAGATAATATAATCTTGATAAAAGAAAAAAGTAGCAGTTTTTTTTTGTTTTTGAGTATGGACGATGGTAGGGTTCTATCACGATCCAAGTTCACACCGTGGACGTGACACAATATTTAGGACCACAAGTTACCCCAAGCAAACCCATGGTAAAGCATACTACTACTAAGACTGATCTGATGAAAATAATCATAGTAAAGCGGAAGCTGACAAAGAAATAAGCTAGCACTAAAAAATAATACAATCTAAATTAAAATTTGTAACCCAAACTGAAACTATAAGTATTGTCTGAAAGCCTTCTAAGATAAACTGATGAGTTGCTAGGACAAACCCTCAGCTAACTCTAATGTTTGAAACTAAATAAAGAAATACAATAGAACATAGAACTCCGGCCTTCGGTAGATGAGGACTCGCCACTGAAGCTGCTGGAAATCACCGAGTGACTAGCTGTGGTGCAAAAGGTGGGTGCCCGTGCCTATATCATAAAATAATATATAATATAAAAATATGTGATTATTACTTTGAATATACTGAGTATGTGAGCTGAAACTGAAGCATACATATACTGAGCAATAGTAAACTACACTATAATATTGAAAAATCGACTGAAAGCTGAAGAACTAGAATGAACTTAAAGTCATAACTAAACTGGACTGGATTGTACTGTGCTATGGGAGAACTATAACCGACATGTAACCATGTGAGCTAATGTATACCCCCATCGGAGAAGTCCCATTATACCTTACTAGGGTATAGTGGCTAAACTGAGTGATCATTGTCTAGAGCCCATTCGGGCTAATAACCTATGGTGGCACGTAGTTCTGGGAACCTGGGTGCGTTGAACCCCACCTCGCTCGGTGCTAAGTACTACTCCCACTGGAAATCCTAAACGTATCTAACTGTGCTAATAGCCTGAAACTGATGTCCTAAGACTAAGTCAGAACTACTTATCTGGAAGTGTTCTGAGAGTCTAAGGACCTGAAAGAAACTGTATTAAGGACTTGAAAGAAACTATGTTCTAGGACTCGTCAGAGCTACTTTAACTGAAGGTGTCATAACGGTCTAAAGAACTGACAAGTTGATAAAGTGATACTACTGAGTTTACTGAGTTTCTCAAAGGACTGGTACAAGTCAAACTAATCAGCTGATATTTCTGGAGAATATTGAGTATATTCATAGTCTTAAAAACAATGACTTTACATCAAATCATACAAGCTGGGGATCATGTTTAAACAATATTCCATGGAAAATATAGCTTTCTAGACCAGCTTTCAAGTTGTGAAAAGAGCAACCTAAGAATCGTATTAACGCTAGGGATAGAAATCATACTATGAAATTTAACACAACATTCATAAAGATCATAAACTAGGATAATAGAACTAACTAACAACTGGAATTTAAAAGCATTTATAATTTATCTAAAAAGCCCTAGTTCATAACCCTTTCAGGGCTAGTATAGAAAAGGATTTCTAAGAATAGTTTTGGAACAAGTGGATGAAAAAATTTCCTTATTGATACCTGTAGAAGAATCCCTTGAAGAAGCTCTTGAAAATCTAGATAAGAAACGAAACCCTTGCTCTTGCTGGAAAAATACCCTGTGTTCTTACATTCTTTCTCTAAGAGATTCTGTGAGAAATAAGAGAGACAAATTGACTAAATCTCCTTAACCCCTGATAATTTACCCTAAAGAGACATAGATTAGGCATTAAAATAAGAAAAAGTTACAAAAATGCCCCTGGAGGAGAGTTTGGAAAACTACCCGTCGGGATCCAACGGGTCATATTGTTGACACCCAATTTTGACCTACCTTCGCCTTAATATGCTGTTTATATATGTATATATTTATTTACTTATTTTTACGCAAAAATTCGATTTACTTTTGTATTTATAAAATAATTTATCATAATATTGTAAAAATTATTTAAAGTTACATATATATTACTCATATTAATTTTAATTTTTTGATATTAAACAATTATGTCGTATATAATATATTTCGTATTAATATGCGCCCTTATTTTGAAATATAGTCTTTGCTCAATAAACTATTTACCTAATTTTACTAAATTTTACAAATTTATTTGACTAATAATATTACTCGAATTTATAAATTATTTATGCTAATAATATGATTTTTATAATATTTGATAACTTGATTTTATATTTTAGTCATTAAATTATTCATAAATATAATGATTTAATTATATGATATTTACATAAGTATACTTAAATTTAGAATTTATTTTATTAATAATAATTTTATATGATTTTTCTATAATTTAAACTATTTTTTATTATCTATTTATTAAATTATCTACAAGTGTAGTATATTTATTAATTTAACAGCAGCTAAATTCAATTTCATTCAATTTATTTAAATTATAGTCATTTTCTATGCAATTCATCCAATTTATTTCAAATCTGGCCACTTCCTATTCAATTTATGTCAATTTTAGCCACTTTTGATCAATTTTGGCTAACTATTTAAATTCAATTCTAGCCAATTCAATTTCAATTTAAACCTATCCATTGATCCTACCCGCGACCCATGGATACTACCCATAACCGACCCATCTTTATAACTTTTAATCCTAGTCGTTCATCTAATCTAATCTAACGGCCTAAATTTAACTCTACCTAACTTCCATTAATATTCCCATTACCCCCAAAACCCTAATCTATCTTTCATTTTTCCCCCTCTCTCTCCATGCAGCCGCCGTCTCCCCTCTCCTCAATCCCTCTCCTATCTCCGACTACTACCACCGGAAAAACACCATAACCAACACCATGGTTCTCTCCCTTTCTTCGCAGACACCGGCCATCACCCGATTTCCCCGTCTCCACCTTCCTCCTCACCCAAAACAACAACCAAACATACCCAACCGGTCACCTCTCTCTCTACCTCTTCTCCCCTCCGTCGCCCATCACCAACGCCAGCACCACTGTCCACCGACGACCACCGTCGGCTCCCTGTTCTCTCCTTTCTCCCCTTCGTCCCGCCGGACCTCTCTCCGCTCATCATTTTCCCCATTAGTTCCAGCCAATGTTGGCCGGAGAAGAACTGGACTACCGCAGCAGAAGCGACACCACCTCCATAATTTCCGGCAAGCGGCCTTCCCTCTTCCTCTTTCTTTTCCGATCTGCCAGCCGCCGGAACACCAAGCTCACGTTTTCCAGGCAGAACACAACCAGAAAACCACCAAACTGCCCGCTTCTCATCTTCTCCATCAAAAATACGGCGCAACCGGCCTCCCCTCTTCCATTTTTTCGCGCACCTCATCTCCCTCATCGACGTCCTTTCGGACGACATCAAACCATCGCCAGACGAAAAACAACCAAAACAACTGCCAAACACCATAGCAGCCGCCCGACTTCCCTCCGCCTCCGCTGAACAACCGGTGTCGTTTCTCTCTTGCTCTCTTTTTTATTTTTCTGCTCCTTCTCCTCTTTGTCTCACAGGTTGTCTCTCCATGATTAATTATTTCCCCCATTTATTCACAATATCTTTTATGATAGATTTCCTAGATCTAGCATCTGTGTAAAGTTACCGTTTACTTTCTCGGTTAAATATTTTTTCTTACTAGTTCAAGTTCATAGTATGCAAAAGCCCTAATGTGTTAGGAAACATATAGTTGATGTCTTTTCCTTGACATGATATTATACGTAATAGATCTAAATGACTTCAATTTTGATTTTAACATAAGCCGTAATGGTCTCTAACGATTTTGATATTCTTTTTTTGATGTTTTAATAATATCCACAATAACTCCACCGCTATTGTATCAGCCTCGTTTGTTGAATTGTTTGGATAGATTTGATTTGGTGTCGAATGAAGTAATGTTGACAGTTTTATGTTTAAACAATGTTGCCTAACTCATATTGTATGAACACAAACTGCCTTTCCTTCACTTCTATGTGTATTTCTGTTCAAAATTTGAATACTTACCAGACTATAAGTTTTTCTCTTGTAATTGATTTCTTTTTCTGATTTGCTTTGGGATAGCTGTTGTATATGTTTGTCTATGGAGATCTTTGATTAGTCTTACGCTTAAGTTATTTCATAAGATGATGATAAGGAAATGGTTGTTTCTCTTCTTCCTTTGATCAATTTATTGCTTGTCTGAATTTGATAATTTCAAACTTTCTCTATTATAAGGAATGAAATAGCAAGTCTATTTGGTAAAATGTAATTGATGCTAAATTACGTGATTTGACCACTAAATTAAAGTCTTTCCTTTGCATTCTTTTGATAATTGAATGATTTTCGGTATTTGGCCATTATGGTAAAATTTCTATATATGGTGGTTTCATATTTTGAATATAACTGTATATTCTTTAATATATATGAAAATTTGGGGACTTTACTCGTTTTCCTTCCCTGTTTAGTTTTGGGACTGATTTACTATTATGATTACTGTGATTTGATAAAATTACTTTTATAATTTTTATATATGAATAAATTAGGATAACTTAGTATGCATTTAATTATTTCTTCAAAGCATAATTGGTTATAGCTCATTTGGCAAGATTATTATGAGCATTTGTTTGTTGGCTGATTTTTGTTTTTCCTTTCTTTAATTGATTTATTAATTATGGTAAAGTAGGTTTATTTTTATATCTTGATATGAATTAAGGTAAATATCCCTTGATTGCTTCTATTGAATATTTCCTTTCCCCTTTATTCCTTAATTTATCTACATTCAGCTACTATAAATTTGTACCTCTTATTTGAAAGAAGGGGAAGAACTTCACCTATTCTAATTACTATACTCGAACCTCACGTGGTTCTTTAACAATCTTTGTTTTCTCTTCCCTATAACATTAGAGGTTACAGTTGTGTTACCAATATTCATCCAGACTCAACATGCTTTTCACCGACACAACTTGGCCCTCTCTAGCCGCATAATATTGAATATGTCTCTCCGTCTTTCTCTATTGATACATTCTCATTGCTTTGCATAGCCTTGTTGAGTTTCATGCTCTTTTATATTAAGTCGATACCTCTTAACCGGTTAGTATACCTAATTTTGTGAAATATTAATTATCGATATAACTTGATATTTAATTTTTAAATTGCTCTCTCTCTCTCTCATCATGATTATGTTTTTAATATGTTCTTTAGCATCATTTATTAAGCTCGTCTGAAATAAATAGGTTATGATCATATACATAAGATTGTTATTGTTTGTCTATTATGGTATTTAACCTTTAAGCAGGTATCTTCTGAATTTATTCTTGATTCATTGAAGAGTTGCCGAAACGGGAGGGCATACGGGAGTTTTTAATTAATCTAACGTTATGTGTGCTCTCGGTTGTATTATTTATTTATTCCTTTATTTTTATCAGCTTGTAATAAGTGTAATAAACTCTCATAATAGTGGAAAGGGGCCTATGGGGGGTGAGGGTCTTATATTTACTGCTTTCTTGACTATCAGTTTCACCTAGAAAGCATGCCTATAGGATTAAAAGCACATAAAGATCATGCCTACAGGTCTTAAATAATTCAAGTTTAAGTAGGCGTTCATGTTTAATATTTTAGTAACCTTGCCCTCAAAAACAATACAAGTACAATTATTTTTCTAGAATAATTATTTTTCTAGAAACCATGGCCGTAGAAATTAAATAATATTTGTAACGCAGACATCATCACTCCTAGAAATCATGTTCGTAGGAATTAAAACAATCTGTTCCAAAGTATGTCTTGTGTTTTAATTTTGGGTAAAACTAGTCTATAATAATTATTTGCAATACGTGTTAGTACTTCTAATCCATTCGCCACTAATTATCATGTATAAATATTCTGCATGTAGGCGTAAAAATTGGTTAATAAGGGGTTGAAGCAAGCTTGTTCGATAGTTAATTATGATCATTATTCCCGCCACGTTGTTAGCCACTAAGTCACTTTTTTTTAGAGTCCCATTTATCTTTCATAATTTAGTTTGATATTTGAATAAAAATCATGTGCATGAGTGTTAAACCTATGTTGCTCTGAGGCAGTTAAACTTGAATTTGTTTAAACAAAATATCTTGTTTACTTTATGTGCTATATATTCAAATTTGACTCTTATTGCATTAGGAAATATGATCGCAAGATAGAGGCTTAATTGAAACCTTTGTATGTTAAGTGTTTCGATTACTATTTGCTAATTGTTTGGCGTTAATCACCTTTTCAAGCCTTAAGAATTTTAGATCCAAAATCCAAATTTAGCTATCCAATGCCCCTTGGACTTTAATATTGGGACGGGTAGGCAAATATTAGGACGATAGTTTTATCACCTAGAAACGCTTTAAGTTAACAATTAAATTAATTAGGCGGGTAGTAGGAAATGATAGTCTGTGCCCGCTGAATAATATGAGCAACCTAAATAGGCTGCGAAATATTATTTAAGACGCATGGGGTGATCCCATTAGGTTAAAATGTGGTAGAACTACGTTTGGCCTGATTCCCTTAAGGGATACGTAGGCGCCTCTTTGAGGTTCGGCCCCATAATTAAAATAATTATTTATTTTGTTATAATATTATGTGTATTGTGTCCCATTTTATTGTTTGCCTTTATTTTACTTGCTTTGTTTGCCATAACTTTTGTACCTATTGTTAAACAAAAATAAAATAAAGTTAAATTATCTTTAGATTTTATTTTGTCTTCTCTGTTGTCATTAATCATTTACTTTAATTATTATAATACAAGTTAAAATCAATTTTATTTGCTCACTTAGTAACTTCCCCATTTAATGAATCCGGCCGGGAACCACATTTGTGGACCTCGAAAGGTGCCTAACACCTTCCTTTCGAGGTGATTAAAGCCCTTGCCTGACTCTGGTGACCTAAGTAATAAAATAAAGCTTAGTTTAGAACGGTGGCCTAACGCACCTTAATCATTAGGTGGCGACTCTTCTATTTTCAACCCTTAAGAGTTGTCACATGTTGGGTCCCGCTATTCTGCGAGGGAAAAATGGGGCGCGACACATATAACAAGTCGTTGGTTGTGACCAAGACTCGTTCGGACCAGTCGTTGGTCCTGGGCCTTGAGAATCCCAGCTACTGGAACTGAACAACGGACGGGAACAATGATCCTTTTGATGAACCAACGAGTCGTTGGTTCCACTCGTTTTCACTAGGGAGATTTTGAACATATTCTAAAAACACAATGACTCATTAGTTGACACAATGGGTCGTTGTCATTGATCGTCGTCACTACTGGAAATCCTAAGTGCTTTTCTGGGCTTGAAAATGAATAGGGAACAATGACTCGATAGAAGGGATAACGAGTCGTTGTTTCCACTTTAAGAGAATTCTATCCTTACTGGAATCCTTCAAACGACTCCCTACAATGAGTCGTTTAAACTAAAAATGACTCGTTGGATGGCTCATTGTTTGAAAGAAGATTTTGATCACATTTAAGGGTTGATAGGACAGGCAATACAACGAATCGTTGTTGCCAACGATGGATCATTGTATCACCCGTTGAATATGAGGATTGAAAACTGTAGGCTGACAACAACTCACATAACAGGTTGTCATTACTAAGAACGACTCGTTGGTTGAGTTGTTCTGAGGCAACAAAAAATTGCTAGTTCATTCTAAGTCTAGATTTGGTTTAAGAAACTTTCGGGATGTTACAGGTTCATTCTATTTTGATTCAACACGAAAGTAGATGGGACGTAACAGGTATTTTTTTAAAAAAAATATACACAGATTAAACTGCTTGCTTGAATAATTTTTAGCCAAAAGAAGTTCATGAATAAACAATCGTGATTTCGTATCAGTATTAGCGTATAAATAAATGTGTTCTGATTGGTGACAATTGAATTAGAAGATGATTCAACCATAAATTATTTTATCGATAATTGATAATATTTTCTTATATATTTTGGTGTTTTATTTTTGGTGTTAATTTGTATAAACTTACAAATAAGTTCCATTCCTTGGTATGAATTGTATTGTATAAAATTGATTTTATGTTTGCTTTTTCAAGCATATAATTTGGTGTTCCAGGCATATAATTCCATTCCTTTGATTAACTTGGTGTTTTGGGCATATAGTTTTTGTTGTAAATTGAATCTAAATGTCGTGTACAAATATTGGTATAATGCTTGGTGTTAGTTTAATTACTTTGTAAATGTTTGAGTTATTTTTGCAAATAGTTGGATATACTTCTTTCACAACCTATTTTAAAACGGGTAGTGTCATGACCCAATTAGCCGTGATTGGAACCCACGTTAATCTCACCCGATGGGCGAACCAACGATTCCCAACATTACCCCAAAATTGATCATTTATAAGAAAACTTTACTAAAATAAATGAACTAAATTAGTTATTAAGAGCAACCGATTTCAAAACAAACTTCACTACGAATCCCAAGACCTGATTGTCATTGCACCAGACGTCTTCTTACAACTTTACAAAATGCTACGTCTAAAGCATAAAGAAAAGAAAATCAAATATCTGGAAAAAGAAGACATCCTTGAGGGGAGAGTGGTATTTCCTCCTTGGTCAGCTCATCTCTCAAACTCCGTTGCTGCTTTATAGGTGAGGACATGAGGAACTTTCTGGATCAAGTTCTACACTCAGAAAAGAACTACAGGCGTAGGGTCAGTAGAAAATACGGTACTGGTAGGCATCATCGTTCGACCCCAAATAATAACACATATATACAGTAATAACAATACAAGACCAATCTTAAAAATAAAAAGAACATACCCAACGTTTTCAAACACACTAGCTCTACTCAAGCAACAGCCGACCTGCTAACTGGATTAGGCCGTTCGCTGCAGCAGTCACTTGACCGCTACAGCGGTCTCGCCACAGCGGAAAAGATTTCTACTGCAGCGGTACTGCCTTAGACAGTAGCTCGACTATGCTGCACTTTCCCAGTTCTTCAGCTCATCAGGTTCATCATTCACATATTCCACCAATATCTCTCAGATAAGCACACTCAAGAACAACAATTAACATCATTAAGTATCACTCACTAGTTCAACAGGAAATACAGCAAAATCCACTCGTCATGTTCCGATATTGTGACAAGTCACACTTAGAACTAAAAACATGTTATTAATATCCAAATCTCATAACATAACCGTAACTGACACAACCTCTTAGCACATTTTTCAAACACTTCGTTTGCATATAAGGACAATACCACATAAGTAACATGCATAACATGAAAACCAAAGATGACATGATAAGCAAATGCCTCTACCATCTCACCATAAACACTCAACCACACAATCAATGTACACACATGTCAGAAGGTCTTATTTCTACTCTTCCAGTTATGACCTGTAGGGGACTCTAGAAATTCATGTACCATACCAGCATGGTACCCGCTCCCACTCATATGCTCATTCGGATGCTCCCCTTGGACACGAGCCACTCAATAATAATATTTGCTCGATCGGATACTCCCTTCAGGCTCGAGCCTCTCATTTCAGGAAATAGTTAATATTCAAGCCATTCTCATCCTTTAATCGCAACAAGGTGCATTACATAATCGAAACCATATATATATATATACCTATCAATTCATTGGAGTCTACTCTCCATATATATATATATATATATATATATATATATATATACCTATCAATTCATTGGAGTCTACTCTCCATTCCCTCACTTGCTCAAATACAACAATAAGTTCACATGATAGATTCATAACACGTTGTCCATTACATACTTCCACATAATCTCAACAACAGATTATATTCATCTTATATCAACATGATAATTTTCATTTATTCACATAAAAATGCTCATAACAAGAAATGTCCGAAGACCAATCAAATATAGTCATTGTATAAGAATACAAGCTATTACACAGGGTCTGATCATATAACCATAACCTACCTCAATTTCGGATACAAATAGTCAATTACTCCACCGGAGCCTTTTCCTTTCTCATAGCCTCAGAATGCTTGTAATCTACAACAAACAAAGAGTAATTCATTACTCCCTTGTCGAAATAAGGATTTTACAAGATCAAACCCTCCCCTTCAGGGCACTTTCAAAAGTGAACTCCAATTCTACTAAGTTCTAGGTCCCAATTCTAGCATAATCCTTATTCTCAACAAAAATCTCAGGAGAGTGCTCAATACTCCTAATTATCAAGTCTAAACACACCATAATCTTCCCATATTTCAGCCTTAGTCTAACTATCTAGGGTCTTGTCCCTCCCAAAACCATTAAAGGTCTATAAGGATCTAGAAACAACATTACTCATGTAGAGATAAACAATAAAAAAATCTTACCTTGGTGAAGGTTTTCACTATTCTGGAGGGTTTTCCCATTCTTTAGACCTCTTGATCATGATTTTGAGAATAATGGGGTAAAACCCCATAATTTCCACTTAAAACCTACTTTTTGATTTCCGTTATCCGATGTTGCGGCCATAGTGTCGCTGCAGTGATTCCATCGGTTACATCCCAAATTCGCTACGGTGGAACACCGACCGTCACCACAGTTTTACTGCAACATAAATCCATTCGTTGTAGTAGTCTCCCGAACCACTAACTACCCAAAATTCACCAGTTTCATACTTAGAAAAATTTCACAGCCCTTTCTATTTCTTCCCTAGCCAGTTCCAGTGATCTGGGATCTTAACCATCCCGTAACGATGTCCGGATCGTTACATCAGATGCCAATTAAAACACCGTTCGTCCCCGAACAGTCTATACAAAAAAAAGGGAAAAGTACTTATCGGATTCCACAAACAGCTTGGGATACTTGACCCGTATATCAGCCTTTGCCTCCCAACTGGCTTCGTCAACCGAATGATTCTTCCATTGGACCTTTACTTTCGAAATCTCCTTGGACCTCAGCTTTCGAACCTCTCTGGCCAATATCGCTACAGGCTCCTCCTCAAAGGACTGATTCTCATCCAGTAACACAGAGTCCCACTTGATCTCCATGGTACTTTTTCAGCATAAACACATGAAATGTCAGATGCACTCCAGACAATCCTGGTGGCAATGCTAGCTCATAAGCCACTTCTCCCACATGCCGGAGTATTTCAAATGGCCCAATATACCTCGGGCTGAGCTTCCCCTGCTTTTCAAACCTCATCACCACCTTCATAGGGGACACCTTGAGCAGTACTTGCTCCCCTTCCATGAATCCAAGTCCCTTACTTTCTTGTCTGCGTACTGCTTCTGCCTACTCTAAGTAGCTACCAGGTGGTCCTAAATCATTCGAACCTTTTCCAAGGACTCCTTTAACAAATCAGTCCCCCAAGGCCTCACCTCAAACGCATAAAACCACCCTATCAAAGACCTGTACTTTCTCTTGTACAAAGCTTCAAATAGAGCCATGCCAATGCTCGAGTGATAGCTACTATTACAGGTGAACTTTATCAAGGGCAAGAATTTATCCCAATGGACCTCGAAGACTATCACATATGCCTGGAGCATGTCCTCCAATACCTGGATAGTCCGTTCCAACTGTCCGTCTATCTGAGGATGAAAGGTTGTTCTCAATTCCAACCTCGTACCCAACTCGGCTTGCAAGGTCCTCCAAAAATGGGAAGTGAACTGAGTTCCCCTGTCTGATAAAGTTGAAACAGGCACCCCATGCAACCGAATTACCTCCTTCACGTATAGCTTGGCTAGTCTCTCAGCGTTGTAAGTCACCTAGACCAACAAGAAATGAGCAGAATTGGTCAATTTGTCCACTATGACCCAAAATGAGTCAAACTTTTCCAAAGTCTTAGGAAGACCAACCACGAAGTCCATAGTATCCTCTCCTATTTCCACTTGGGGATAGGCATTCGCTGAAGCACTCCTCCATGCTTTTGGTGCTTGTACTTCACCTACTGACAATTCAAACACTAAGCAACATAGTCCACAATGTCCCTTTTCATCTTGCCCTAACAGTAGTGTTGTTTTAGATCATGGTACATCTTGGTGACTCTGGGGAGGATGGAGTACCTCGAGTTGTGAGCTTCTACCAAGAGAGTTTTGATTAGCTCATCAACTCAGGAACACACACACACCCCTTTATTCTCAAAACCCCTTCATCATCTAATGTTGCTTCCTTAGCTTCCTCCCGCAGAACTTTATCCCTGATCTTACCCAGCTTTTTATCTTCAAACTGTCTAGTTTTGATTTCCTCTAGCAGTGAGGATTTAGCCTCCAGGTTGGCTAGTATTCCATTGGTCTGGGTTAGCGATAACCTCACCAAGATATTTTCCAAAGTCTGGACTTTTCGGCCATCAGCCGCTGAGTAGCTTCCAAGCAAGCTAAACTGCCCATGCTCACTATCTTCCTACTCAACGCGTCTGCCACAACATTAGCCTTTCCTAGATGGTGCAAGATGGAGATAGCATAATCCTTAAGTAGCTCCATCCATCTCCTCTGCCTCAAATTGAGATCTTTCTGGGAGAAAACATACTGTAAGATGTGATGATCCATGAACACCTCACATCGAGCTCCATACAGATAGTGCCTCTAAATATTCAAGGCAAACACCACCGCTGCTAACTCTAAATCGTGCATGGGGTAATTCTTTTCATGCACCTTCAACTGTCTCGAGGCATAAGCAATAACCTGTCCTTCCTGCATTAACACAGCACCCAACACCAGACTGTGAGGCATCACAATAAACAACAAAATTCTTTACTTTCCACCAGGATAGCTGTTCTGGTTAGCAGAGTATTGAGTTTCTGAAAACTTGCTTCACATTCCTCTACCCACAGGAAAGGTACATCCTTTTGCATCAACTTGGTCAATGCAGAAGTGATGGAGGTGAATCCCTTTACGAACCGATGGTAGTAACTGACCAGCCTCACAAAACTCTGGATTTTCATCGTATTAGTTGGCCTCGCTCAGTTTCTGACCACCTCCACCTTCTGTGGATCAACTCGGATTCCCTCATTAGAAACCACATGCCCTAGAAAGGACACTGATTCCAACCAAAACTCACAATTGATGAACTTAGCATACAACTGCTTCTCATTCAATAGTCTCAGCATAATCCTTATATGATTTTCATGTTCCTACTTGGTCTTAGAATACACCAAGATATCATCAATAAACACAATAACAAAGGAATCCAAGTAAGGTTTGAAAATGTCGTTCATCAGGCTCATGAACGCAATCGGGGCATTAGTGAGTCAGAATGACATAACTAGAAACTCGTAATGCCCATACCTGGTCCAAAAGGCTATTTTGGGAATGTCTTTAGCCCCAATTTTCAAAATTGGTGATAACTGGATCTCAAATCAATCTTTGAAACCACAGCTGCCCATGTAACTAGTCAAACAGATCATCTATTCGAGGAAGAGGGTACTTGTTCTGAATAGTTACCATGTTCAACTGGCAATAGTCGATGCACATCCGCATACTACCATCCTTCTTCTTTACAAACAAAACCGGGGAACCACACGGCGACACACTCGGTCTGATGAATCTTCTACTAAGAAACTCCTGCAACTGCTCCTTGAATTCTCTCAACTCAGGAGGTGCCTTCGGTATGGAGGAATAGAAATGGGTCAGGTACCTGGTTCCAAGTTTATACAGAAATCTATGTCACTGGAAAATCTGCCGGGAACACCTCTAGGAACTTACAAACAACCGGGATCGACACTATGTAAGGACCCTCTGAACTAGTGTCCCGAATATGTGCCAGATATGCTGAACACGCTCTATCAACTTAAGGGTACAAATATAAGAAATAAGTTTCTTAAGAGCAGGGCTACAATTCCCTTTCAACTCCAACCTAGACGACTTTGGACCTGATATAGTGATGATTTTAGCATAGCAATCTAGAATGGCATGGTGAGGGGACAACCAGCTCATTCCCAAAATTATATCAAAATCAACCATGTCCAAGATCACTAAGTCTACCAGAGTGTCAAATTCCATAAAATCTACAATGCAATGAAGAACAACCTTATCCACTAACACAGAATCCCCAACAGGAGTAGAGTAGACACACGGATAGGAGTATTAAGCACATCATACACAAGATCCATACCCAAAGCAAAATAAGCAGACACATAAGAAAATGTAGAGCTCGGGTCAAACAATTCAATAGCCCTTTTTTCACAGACGAAGATAGTACCTGTAATATATAGCATCTTAAGCCTCTACCTCGGGCCTACCAGAAAAAGCATAAAAGTGGGCCTGGTTATCAGTCTAAGAACTACCCAGGTTGGGATGTTCCACCCTTCTACCTGCCTGGGTGCCACCCTTACCCATCTGAGAACGTCCTCTACCCTGCTGATCTAATAGCTGGCGAACCACCTCATTCCAGCTGTGGACGGTCTTAACTGAATGCACTACCTCCTCTCCCGACAGGGGCCGAAGCTCGAAGAGTTGGGTGAGTAACAATCTACCCTGCCTGTCCGAACCTGGGGAACCATCTTAGGATGTGGCCATATTCACCACACTCATAACAACCTTCTCAATAATTGGTCTCTGAGCTAAAACAGAGGAAACAGGGTGAGCTACAAAATCAGAACGAACCATCTATGTACTCTCAAATACACCTGACATTCGCAGAGCTGTCCCAGGAGGACCTCCAACTGACACCTGCATGGCGGACTAAATGGGGAATCCAGAGAAACCAGGTGGTGCCGGAACCTTAGCATAAGGACCACCGAAAGAACCCACTCTCCGAGCCTTCTCTCGGCATTTATTTCATAACCCTCCTGCCTCACCCCTTCAACCGACTTCACATACTCTACCACATCCTAGAAGGTCTTACTTAAGGAGACCATTTGTATATATGATACGTGGAGACCCACATTCAGGACCTTAATAAACAGCATGATCCTCTCCACCTCCGTAGACAATTAGGGTACAGCATACCTGGACAATGAATGAAATCGATCCTCGTATGCTACAATAGATGAGTTTCCTTGCTCAATGGTGGTGAACTCATCCCATATCTTGTCCCTCAGAGTGCAGAGAACATATTTCTCTAGAAACATGGAGTAGAACTGGGTCCAAGTCAACCAGGGTGACCCCACTGGTCTGTACTCCACAAAAGTTCTCCACCAGAGCTTAGCATCCCCCATCAATTGAAAGGTCACAACTCCACTTTGTACTTCTCTACTGCCCCTATCTTGTGGAGCCATTCATGGCAGTCGATGATAAGATCATAGACGTTCTATGACTCTATGCCATAGAAATTGGGAGGCTTCATCTTGGTGAACCTACAAAATAAGTCATGCTCCTCCCCTGTCATCACTGGTCCTGCTACCAGCCTCGAAAACATAACAACCTCAGACATGTCATCAATCCACGGAGCCACAACAGTTGCATGTTGTATCCCCGAATGCTGCCCTACTGGAGTTGTTGGCTCTGCCCTAGTTCCCACAAGGCCACTCAAAAGGTTGATAACCTGATCTAGAACCTCAGAGGATTCTGGCGAGATAGGAGCTTCTCCCTGTGTTGGGACCTCGACCTCAACAGCCACTCGTTCCTGCATTGCTGGTGACACGGGAGATGCAAACCTCTCCCTAACTAGAGAAGGAGCATGAGTCCCTCCTCTAGTCGCAGTGGGTCTCTAGCCATGACCTCTTCCCCTTCCTCTACTGCGAACTGTGGTTGCCACTACTGGCTCGGGTGTTCCGTCTCTGTTGCCGTTGGCACGTGTTCTCACCATCTGGGAAAGAAAGAAGAGAAAGTTGTTAGATACCAATTTGGATCTCTAGATACCAATTTAAATCAAGTAATTGCATGAGAGGAAAGAAGAAAGGAGTTTTCCTAAAGTCTTGTAGCCTCTCAAAGATAAGTTATGGACATCTTTGCACCGATCCACGAGACTCTACTAGACCCATCTTAGTGCAATGAGATCAACGAACCTAGAGCTCTGATATCAACTTCTTCACAATCCAATTGGCCATTATTGGCACCTACGCTAATCCCCCCTGTGGGCGAACCAATGATTTCCAATATTACCCCAAAATTAATCATTCATAAGAAAACTTTGACCAAAATAAACGAACTAAATTAGTTATCAAAAGCAACCGATTTCAAAACAAACTTCACAACAAATCCCAAGACCTGATTTTAATTGCACCAGACGTCTTCTTACAACATTACGAAATGCTACGTCTAAAGCATAAAGAAAACAAAAAAATCAAACGTATGGAAAAAGAAAGACATCCTCGAGGGGAGAGTGGTATTTCCTCTTTGGTCAGCTCACCTCTCAAACTCATCTGCTACTTTATAGGTGAAGACATGAGGAACTTCCTTGATCAAGTTCTGCACTCAGAAAAGAAATGCAGGCGTAGAGTCAATAGAAAATACAGTACTGGTAGGCATCATCAACTGACCTCAAATAATAACACATATACACAACAATAACAATACAAGACCAATCTTCAACACAAAAAGAACATACTGAACGTTTTTAGGCACACTAGCTCTACTCAGGGAACAACCGGCCTGCTCACTAGATTAGGCCGTTCACTGCAGTGGTCACTTGGCCGCTACAGCAGTCTCGCCACAACGTAAAAGGGTTCTGCTGCAGTTATACTGCCTTAGGAAGTAGCTCGACTATGTTGTACTTTCCCAGTTCTTCAACTCATCAAGTTCATTATTCACATATTCCACCAGTATCTCTCAGATAAGCACACTCAAGAATAACTTAACATCATCAAGTATCACTCACGAGTTCAACAGGAAATACAGCAAAATTCACTCATCATGTTCCGACATTGTGACAAGTCACACTTAGAACTAAAGAAATGTTCTTTAATATCCAAATCACATAACATAAGCGTAGCTGACACAACCTCTTAGCACATTTTTCAAACACTTCATTTGCATATAAGGACAACACCACATAAGTAACATGCATAATATGAAAACCAAAGATGACACGACGGGCACAAGTCTCCGCCATCTCACCGTAAACACTCAACCACACAATCAGTGTATATACACGCTAGAGGGTCTTATTTCTGCCGATCCAGTCATGACCTATAGGAAACTCTAGAAATCCATGTATCATACCGGCATGGTACCCGCTCCCACTCATATGCTCGTCCGGATGCTCCCCTCGGACACGAGCCACTCAATAATAATATTCGTTCACCCGGACACTCCCCTCAGGCTCGTGCCTTTCATTTCAAGAAACAATTAATATTCAATCCATTCTCATCCTTTAATCACAACAAGGTGCATTACATAATCGAAGCCATATATATATAATTATCAATTCATCAGAGTCTACGCTCCATTCCCTCACTTGCTCAAATAAAATAGTAAGTTCACATGACAGATTCATAACACGAAGTCCATTACACATTTCCACATGATCTCAACAACAAATTATATTCATCTCATATCAACATGATAATTTCTATTTATTCACATAAAAATGCTCATAACAAGAAATGTCTGAAAACCAATCAATATAGTCATTACATAAGCATACCGCTGTTACGCAGGGTCTAACCCTATAACCATAACCTACCTCGATTTCGGACACAAAGAGTCAATTACTCCACCGGAGCCTTGCCCTTTCTCATAGCCTCGAAATGCTCGTAATCTACAACAAACAAAGAATAATTCATTACTCCCTCTTCGAAATAAGGGTTTTAGAAGATCAAACATTCCTCTTCAAGGCACTTTCGAAAGTGAACCCCAATTCTACTAAGTTATAGGTCCTAATTCTAGCATAATCCTTGTTATCAACAAAAATCTTAGAAAAGTGATCAATACTCCTAATTATCAAGTCTAAACACACCATAAGTTTCCCATATTTCAGCCCTAGTCTAACTATCTAGGGTCTTGTCCCTCCCAAAATTCAACCATTAAAGGTCTATAAGGATTCTAGCAACAACATTACTCATGTAGAATAAACAATCAAAAAATCTTACCTTGATGAAGAGTTTCATTGCTTTGGACGGTTTTCCCGTTCTTTAGACCTCTTGATCGTGATTTTGAGAATAATGGGGTAAAACCCTGTAATTTTCACTTAAAATTCACTTTCTGATTCCCGTCGTCTGCTGCAGCGATCACATGTCCGCTGCAGCGGCCATAGTGTCGTTGCGGCGGTTTCAGTGATTACATCCCAAATTTGCTATAGCGGAACACCAACTATCACCACAGTCTCGCTGCAGTGTAAATCCCTCTGCTGCAGCGGTCCCCCAAACCAGTAGCCACCCAAAATTCACCAGTTTCACACTTAGAAGAATTTCACAACTCTTTCTATTCCTTCCCTATCAAGTTCCAGTGTTCTAGCCCTTAACCATCCCGAAACGACGTCTGGATCGTTACATGTAGCTACGTCAGTTTTCAATCAAAGGGATACTATATGATGCAAGAACTAGTCACGTCGAATTGATTGAAACAATTGCTTCATAACTAAGAGTAGATACAATATTTCTATATTTGGAGATTAAATACCTTATAAGCGATAAAAACCCACCTATGAGCATATATAACGATAGGGTGTCCATGTATATTGAGATTAAAAAAAAGGGAACACATATTTCTTCTATAAGTATCCTTTATGTATCTCGTTGAAGGACAAATTTATGGATGCAATAGTGTTGGAAAAATTAGTGGTCATTTCTTTATGAGATGGTAGATACAATCATCATATTCAAATAACTCAATTCGATTGATTGGCATAACACCTGATAGAGATGTTGAGGTTGTTGAAGATGAAGGAATTAAAATAATAAGTAATCCTCAAAACGTACTTGTTGAAGTTAAATAGGTTTACAAGAATAAGAAAACTCTTAAGGAGGTGACGAAACGCTATGTCTTTTTCAAATAATTTTACTTCATTGTTAAATGTTCGTGTGTAGACAGGTATGAGGTAATATTCTAAATTAAAATGCATTTGATTGTATTATATTTGTGTGAATAATATCTATTGATTAGTGTTCAGAATATTCATATTTGTAAATCCACAACTACTATATTATTTGTCATGTAGACAATTGTTTATGATTCTTGAACTCTTCATCACTGAAAGATACTGAACTTTTTAAGATCAGAAAATTCTGTAATAAACACACATGCTCGTATCACTGTCGTATATGCAATCTTGGATAGTGAAGAAAAAGACAATCAATATGTTAAGAGATGATCCAACTGAATCTTACAGTAACATTCCATCCTGCTTATACATTTTGGATAAGACATATCTCGCCTCTGTTTTAAGTTTGAAAGAAAATGGAAGATAATCATTCTTTGTATGCATTTATTGCATTAGATGTTTGTATCCCAGGATGGGAGTATTGTAGGCCTATAGTTGTGTTTGATGACACACATTTAAAATGTATGTATAAAGGGACCATGCTGATAGCAAGTACATTAGATCCAGGAGGTATTATTATTAATTAATTTTCAATATTCGTTATATGATCTATGTATAACTTGTTTATGAAATCAGATAGTATATTTCCACTTGAATAAGCGGTAGTGGATTCAGAAAATGATGCATCTTGGATGTCATGACCCGAACATAGGCCCGGATAGAGACGCGAGACAAGGAATCCCAAGAGGCTTGAAGTTGACCCATGGCATGAACATAGTAGCTAAGATCATACAACAAGCGGAAGTGAAATAATAAAACATTCTTAAGCGGAAGTCTGCATACTTATCAATCTAAAACAGAATCAACACTGACAAGCTAATCTTTTACATAATGTCTGAAAAGCCTCTAACATAACTGATGAGCTGATGGGACAACATCCCCAACTAGCTCGATAAAAGTCTGAAACTGAAATAACTTATAAATGGGTAACTGAATTTCCTCGAAGGATGAGGACTCACCAACACTGGATAAAACAGGTCTGAGGGGAAAGCAGGACTACTGATGCGGCTGAGACTAATCCATCAGACTTGTATCATGAAATGATATAGCATAGAATATGCGGTCAGTACTTGGAATGTACTGAGTATGCAAGGTAAGTAAAAACGAATAATTAAAATACATAAGAGTTCACAAGAGTAGGAAAACATGATCATAAAGTAAATATCATAATGTAAACATAAGGGCTCAAGGTTTTCAAACCATTCATAATCCAATCATAATCATAGTCATAAGAGAAACTTTATAAAACATAACTTGAGCCAAAGTAAAATAAACATAACCACGCATAAATCGTGAGGAACAATAGGAGAACTCGTCTTAACTGACACCATCATGATAGAGCTTACATGATGCTCCAACTTTTTGCTCAAGTGGGCAGAGCCGTCCCAGGCTTGCCAGGCAATGGACGTGCATGATGTGATACCACAGGGGACCCATAAATATATGTATATACCTACGGTGACACGTAGTTATGAGACCATCGAGTTTACCTAAATGCTGAGTCTACTCGATGCTAGACACTGCTCCCAAAAATATGCACATGAGGCTCATATCGTAATCATAAATCATTCATGAAGTTCATAGCCAAATAAATCATAACATACTTGATCATACTTTAAATACATAATTAGTCATGAATAAGGGCCCATGAGTTGGCCAAGAGTCATAAATTCATAAATCATGAGTAACATGCATACTTGTGAAAATACAAATACTTGATATTCATAAATCCATGAAGAGTACTTGAAAAGAAATCATAACATGAATCATAAATTATAATTTTGACTTAGTAAGATCAAAATCATAATAGAGTCATAACTTGACTTTTCATGAAACTTGCATAATTGTGCATAATTTAATCAAAACATGAAACTATGAATTAATAATCAAAATAGGTATAAAATCTACCCATAAATCTCAAAACATAATTTGATACATGAAGGGAATTGACCCATAGATAGATCATAGAGAATTTCACAAAAATTAGAATTAAACCCCATAAGATCATGAACTTGAATCTAGATTTTGAATTCATGAAATTGAGAATAATTTTGAGCATGAGAGTGAAAGGAACTCTCATTCATAGCCCTACATACCTGGGTAAATCCGATTTGCACTCCCATTTGGAATCCCAAAGGAATTGGAGAAAGAACTGGGGAATTTCTCAAGCTAGATCTCTAAGGAAGAACTCTAAACTTGCATGCATGGAATGGTAAGACTTAGAATAGGTTAAGCACCCTTAAAACCCTTCTAACTGAGCTTAAAATGACGTAGTTTACGACTTTAGAGCTTAGGAATTATGAAAATACCCTTAATAAAAAATTTAGAAATTTAACACTGTCATGACCACGACCAATACCATGAGCTGTCCTTTAATACCACGACTCGTGGTATCTATCCGTTACTTCCTTCCAGCATTTCTTCAGTTCTCAGGTCCTGTGACGACAACTCCATAGAACGAGTTGTTACCTGATACAACGACCCGTTGTGTCCTCTCTTCGTCACCACTGACTCCACATGCAAAATTTCTAAAACTTTCACCACGAGTTAACCAATGACTCATACTTCCAATCTACGGGTCGTTGGTCCTATCTGTTACCTCTGTGAAACTTTCGCTACACCTCCCCACGAGTACTTACCATGACTTGTGGCTCCTCACAATGAGTCGTACCACGACTCGTGCCATCCAACCCTGGTATCATAGAGACAAACAACGATCTCAACCCACGACCCTTTACATCATCCAATGGGTCATCCCTAGACCCGTTACCACTGAGTCTCCTACTGTAGAATCTGACCAGGGGTGGTTTTCATGGGTCGTTACACCTTCCAACGACTCGTACCATGAGTCGCTCTGAGTAAAATCTCAGATTTTCTACTGCTTCTCATTTCAAATTCCTGAATCTAGTCTTAGGCACTTACGGGGTATTACATTGGACATGATTTTTTGAGTGCTTCAGGGAAGCTTTTGGTGATAGAGAGAGTATGTATATTGAATCGGACCGATATGATAGCATACAAAATGCTACTAGAATTGTGTATCCCGAAAGGCCACATTATGCTTGTATTTGACATTTATGGAACAATATAATTAAGAACACACAAAGAACCTTAAGCAGCTAAGGAAATTATTCTTTGGTATGGCTAAAGCATACACTCTTCAAGAGTTTGAGGAACTAATGAGAAGGATGCAATAGACAAAGACTTATGCTTGAGCACAAGAATAAATATATACTTAGATTATATACATTTAAGAATAAATATATATATTTAGATCATTCAACCAAACACCAACTATCACAAATTTAATCTATATAATCTATATTGTTTATGGTGAAATTTTGTGATAAACGTTAAGTCTTTAATTCACTAAGAATGAAATGCAGAAAAAAAAATAAAAATAATCGTATATGTAAAAATATATTATGTTTATATATAAAAAAAATCAATTTATATACTGTTTTCGTTCAACCAAACACAACCAACTATTACAAATTTAATATATATATATATATATATATATATATATATATATATATATATATATATAAAATCTAAGGGCATCTCCAACATTACACTATTTAATCACTATTTTTTACACCAAAATATTGAAAATTAACTCCAACCCATTACATTATTTTTACATAAAAAAATATCCCTTTTATATTTTTCTCTTTCTTCTATATTATATTATTTTTTATTTAGATTTTATTTTTTATTTTATAAAACAAATCCTTCCTTCCTTCCTTTCTTTCTTTTCTTTTTACATATTCATCTTATATAATTCGTATCCGTTTCTTATATAACTATTTAATATAAATTATTTTATATCATAAATTTTTAAAAAATATAAATTATAAGTAAATATTATATATTATACATATTAATAGATAATTCAAATAAAAGCAAAAATGAAGAGAAAAATCAGTGAAGGTTTTTCATCTTTTATAAAAATGGTCAAATCAGAAAACAACCGGCTTGAGTTGTTGGCATAGTCAAGTGCAAGCAGGCAGCGAGATATAGAGATAAAAGATAAAATTTTGAAACTAAAAGAATTTAAAGAAGAAGATAAAATTCTATTGTCAAATTTAGATTCTATTGATGATCCAAATATTCGTGATTTTATTCGATAAGAATAAAAATGAATAATGAATAAAAGAAGTCAACAATTTTAATAACCACAACCACAACAATCCTCGGCCTCTATACACTCACTATTTTAATGATATTGGTGGATCTGAAATCGACCTACCAGAGTTCTAAATTATTATTATAATTTTTAAAATTATTATGTTATTTAATGTATTTTTAGTTTTAATCTATGTCGGATGCTACTTTATTAAATATTTATTTTTATGTTATTTAATGAACAATGTATTATTTATTAACAACATATTATATTTTATATTTGCACTTTTTATTTTTGTGATGGTTATATTTTTTAATATAATTATAACTTATAATAAAATTAACTTACAATTTTATTTAAAATAATATATACCCAAAATTAGTTATCACTTTATTTTATTTGGTGTATTTTTTAAAAATTTTTTGAATTATATATATATAAAATTAAACCATTATTGTTCCCCTTTTTTTTATTCGGTGTACATTTACATCTCCATTTTCTTTTTTTAAAAAAACTATTCAATTATACAATAATTTTATACTATTTGTTTACTTATTTAATTGTAAACAATATGTATTAATTTACAACAAATTAAATATTCAATAATGAATAATTCATGTATTGTAATCTCTACATAATTAAACCCTACAATATAACTAATACTTGCATAACTAATACTTACATAACTAATACATGAATAACTAAAACTTGCATAACTAATCTCTGCATAAAATATAGCATAGATTCCTTCATAACTAATTCATATACTATTAATATCTACATAACTCTAACCTGTAACCAAACGGCCCCTAAGTATATATTTATTTTTTCTATGGTGAAAATTTGTGGTAAACATTAAGTCTTTATTTTAGTAGGAATAAAATGCAGAAAAAAATAAAAACTGATCATAGACATAACAGTAAAAAAATGTTAATATTGAAAAAACCATTTATATATCGCAGAAAAACTTATACTTAATATATATGCTAAACATGTGTCGTTGCAACCTATTGTTATAATATTAGGAATATCATTTGATATACACCTTAGTATTGTTGCTTATTATTGAAAATAAACACCCATTCAATATAACAATAAGATTAAAAACAATTGGATAAATTTTGTATGCACTTGATGTATGGGATAAACTATACTGTAAGCAAACTGAAAAAATTATATAATAATAAAAAAGATCAGTACTTAAAACGAGCTCACAAAAACGTATAAACTTGAAAAATATTAATTATTTTTGAAAATAACAAGTTACCATTATGAAAAATTGACAAAAATAAAACATAAACACAGTTCAATACATCAAGTCTGTAATCGAAATACAGACCTATATATAGAAACTAATAAAACAGGAAAATAGAGGAAGTAAAATAGATGAACCTTCGAAAAGTTTGATGAAGAGTGGATTTAAGAAAGTAATTTTATGAAGCAAAAAGGGTGCAATAGTGGATTTGAAGTGAAAGAGAAAGTTGATTTGACAGGGGACAAAGAAGCGTGCTTTAGGTGATAATCAATGTTTTCTCATAAAAGATATCCCATTTAAATAAAATAGTTCAAAAGTAACACACAGATCCCGAAAAAAAAATCATAATAAAATTTAACTAATGTGATATATTTTGCAATATAATACTATATTATGTAAATATTAAAAAGTACATATATATTTTATAAATTTGAGTCTTATTTATTCATGTGGTGTGATTTTTCCTAAAGATAATACCATAATTGTTATATAATCAATAACAAAATTAAAATTTTTTGCTAGACACTAGTTGAAATAATTTTATATTTTAGCTCGAAATTAAAATTCGACTTTATCCTTGTAACGAAATAATCCCTCAATTCTTATTGAACTTGGACTCTAACTTGAACATCTAACTAAATAGAAGTCTTTAAGTTCTTTCGTAAGCCACACGGCACAAATCAGCTGGGATGGGGGCATAAAAAAAATAGAATAACTAAACAAACCAAAACCAAAAAGGAGAAAAATTCATTCTGCACTAGAAAACAGTTAAAATGCTTGTTTCCATTTTCTTGTTTTTTTTTTTTTGGGGGGGGGGGGGGGAAGGAGGGGGGGGCGAGGGAGAAAGTTTTCAAGCATGTTTTTGTGACGCACTATATTTAAAACTGAAATTTTCTATTAAGTTTAAACTTGTCTTTGATTATTGTTAGCTTTTCAACTGTTTAGGTCTAGATATTTTACAAGACCACAAATTTTGATTTTCCTCCCGTACTAGATAAGCTAATGGGTGACAAGAATAAGGCTGGAGCTCTATTTGTGACCCAATTTTTCTATGTAAAGAAAGAAGAAAACCAAAAGACTTCAAATGAAGCTTGAATTTAGAAAGTTCGATCGTCGTGTGAATCATCATGTTTTTTTTTTTTTTTCAAGAGAAGATGAAGTGATCGATGCAAAAGCCAAACTTGTGCCAAATCCTCTTTGACATTTGGTTTTCCTTTACTTTTGATTATTTGATCTTGATTCGAATTTTGTCTATAAAACATGCATGGGAACTAATTAACCAACTTTATTTCTAAAACACTTAATCAAAGACAAAATAAAATGCGAATTAAGCAAACGTGGCTTATTATAAGCCTTGGATTTTGTAAAGCACATTGTTTAGTAACGCATTGGCAGTGGAATAAAAAGAAGATAAAATGATCGACGATAAATCAGATGACAAAAAAAATGATAAAAAATATTTGATGGTATAGGTTTGGTCAATTGACCTACATATGAAAATACTAATATAAAAGATATTTTAAGAGTATTGAGAGAATAAATCTCCCCCCTAAATAAAACTCTCTATATTGTGGTTTGTGTATGTTATTGTGTTGCGTATGAGAAGAAGAAATCTTCTATTTGTACAAGTTTAAATCTTCTCCTCCAAGAAAAAATATATTTATGGTAAAATCTTTTTCCACGAAAAAAATTTATCTACCAAAAAAACTCTTTTAAAATAAAACACAATTATAATATAAAATTCAACTAATATAAAAATTCAGAATAAATTCTAACGATCTTTCTCCAGAAAATTATTTAATAGGACTATAGGATTACTACATATATATTTCACGCCTCCAAATTTGATTTCACATTCTTTAATTTTGTATCATAAATAATAATAATAATAATATATTGCACCCCTTAACTTACAACTTTCGTGGCTAAAACCTCCCTGAAGAGCCACGTGCGTGTGTAGTAGGAAAAAAAATGAAAAAGAAAAGGTAAAAAATGCCTAAAACATATTTAAAATAGTTTTAAAATATTATTCTTCCACTTATTAATGCAAATGTGCTCTTTCTTTTAACCTATTCATTTAAAAATTCCCTTAATATAGCAAAGATGAGCTAAAAATACCTTCCTCCCACTTATTGAATCAAATTTATCTCAAAGTTAGAGATTTTTTAATATAGTATCTCTATAATTTAATATTATTCACATAATTAATATTACTTTTTATTTATTTTTTTTGAAAACTAGAAATCTTTATTATTTTAAAAAAAAATTGCAAATTATTTTTTAATAGAAAAAAGTTAAAAAATAAAATTGACCATAATTAGTTTAACGTTTGGATGAAGAAATATGACTATTCTTTTTATCGGAACAAAAAAAATTTATATAAATCATCTAATGTTATATTCAATATATTTAATATATATTCTAATTTATTCATATTATATTACTAGTATATTGATATTATTAGTTTGTATATGCATAAAATGTTTGAATTTTCATTAATTTCATCTCAGTTGTGGGGTTTTTGGCTTTTGCGGTTCATAAAATTGATCCCTTAATTATAGTTTAATTTAATTTTTAAACTTATTTTCATTAAATAGATAATCTGCTAAAAGTGTATTAAAAAATCTGCTAGTTTTAAGAAAAATGAAAAGTGATATAATTATGTGAATAATATTCAAGAATTGAGGTACTGTTATGAAATAATAAAGGAAGAACAAGAATATTATAGAGAAAGAGAGAAAGAGAGAAATTCTTATTTCTCTTGATGGAATGAAATACAATGAAGGAGAACCCCTCTATTTATAGGGATAATTCCTCCTAACTTTTCTCCAAAAGATAGACTTTCACTATCATATAAGCACATGTATCCACTACAATACAAATACCTTTATAGACATTCACTATAATACAAATACATTTACAACACTCCCCCTTGAATGTCTATTTGATAGATAATGTGCCTCGTTAAAATCTTACTAGAAAAAACCCAGTGAAAAAAATCTAGTGAAGGAAAAAGAGTACACATATCTAATAATACGTATTGGTAGTTGCCTCATTAAAAACCTTACAAGAAAAATCCATTGGGACAAAACCTCGTAAGGAAAAAAGAGTACAACACGTATTAACTCCCCCTGATGAGAATATCTTGAATTTTTGCATCCGATCTTGTGCACCGTCATCTTGAAAGTTTCAGTTGGTAAAGACTTGGTGAATAAATCAGCAACATTGTCACTTGAACGAATCTGTTGCATGTTGATATCACCATTCTTTTGGAGCTCATGTGTATAGAAGAACTTTGGCGAGATGTGCTTCGTTCTATCTCCTTTATGAATCCTCCCTTTAGTTTTACTATGCATGTTGCATTATCTTCATATAAAATTGTGGGTACTTTGTCACATTTCAAATCACATTTTTCTCTATGAGATGTATCATTGACCTCAACCACACACATTCTTGGCTTGCTTCATGAATAGCTATTCTCAGCATGATTTGATGAAGTAGCTACGAGAGACTACTTTGTAGATCTCCAAGATATGGCAGTACCTCCACATATGAACACGTAGCCAGTTTGAGATCGAGCTTTGTGTGGGTCAGTTACATACCCAGCATCAGAATAACCAACAAGATCGGAACTGCAATTGTTAGAATAATATAAGCTCATATCGGTATTCTCTTTTAGATACCGCATTATGTGTTTGATCTCATTCCAATATCTCATAGTAGGAGCAAAACTATATCTTACTAACAAATTAACCGAAAAGGCTATATCAGGTCTTGTAGTATTAGTAAGATACATTAATGCACCAATTGCACTAAGATATGGTACTTCAGGACCAAGAATTTCCTCGTTCTTTTAAATCCTTCAAGGATTTTCACGTATCCTTTAGTCTATTTAGACATGAAAATAATTTCATTATGAGCATATCAAGTTTTTCATGTATTGCCAGACTTATGAGTAACCTCAAAATAATTGCATCCATCACAGGAGGACCTCTCCATATAATAATGTCAGGATTTGCGAAAAATCTTTATGCCACAAGAATCCATTTAATCCCACTGGCATTATACTTGAATTGCATATTTTTATTTGGCCAATCATTTATCTGTCCATATGTTTTGACAGATTTGAATTCAAGATCCTCGTCAATATATAATATTGAGTGCTACATTATATCAAAGGTATTGTCGACGATTATTTTGATATCAGTTCCAATGCGACACAACTTATTGAGATCTCTTCATTTTTCATCATTTTCAAATACCTGAACATTTGCCAAGGTTTTATGAAGTGTTATGTCGTGGTGCTTTCTTAAAGCACTTGCCTCATCATTACGACCATCTTAATCATTTGCTCCCCTCCTTCTTCAAGGAGTTTTATATTTGGAACCATTTGGTCTATCACGTTTCAGGCGTCACATAGATCCTGTCCTTCAAGAACCTTTCATTGGAGCATTTGCAACTGAATTATAAAATAGGGTCAGCAAATATATCTGGCAATTGATTTGCAATATTTTGCAAGTGAATTATCTCTTGAACTTTAAGTTCACTTTTTTTTCGAGGACCACACCCAATTTTCAGCTGCTAATCACTTCTCCCCCTAATGTTAAGAAAATTAACATTTACCCCCCAAGCTCATTTGGGATCTATCTTTATGCGTTGTGATGGAGCAATAGAATCATATACCACACATTTAAATTTTTAGATGGAATTATTTGGTTCCTGACCCTGAACCAATTGTGATAGGAGAACTTTGTTGGCTTGATGCATTCAAGTGTTGCTATATGTTAAATAAATATATCTCATACCAAATTTTATTTGCGATTTTTGTTCTCATAACCAATGCTTATCTATAATTGGAGGCATATAATTTTTTGCTAAACCAACTTAGATATGAACCAACATTATCAACATGTTTTTATAATTTAGAACCGTGCTCTTAATTTAACAATTCGAGAAAAGAACCTTGCAAGAACCAATTTCAAGTTGATATCAAAGCACATGTGACCATACCATAGATTCATCTACGGTTCGCATGGCAGGTGAACGAGCCCGTATTCACCTTTTTATAAGTTTCAAAATTTCAGGAAATATAATTTCAATCTTAGCTGATATAGTGATTATTGTATCACAAGACAAGAAACACAAGAGAATTCTTGAAGAATCATTTATTTCTTCAATATATAATCACGTGAATTCTCAATTAATTTTGCTTCACATTTCTGGGATGGCCAACCGGTTATGTCAACTTATCTTTATTTCAGTAAACTTCTAGTTTACTTCCGTATGTGATTTTGTCATCATACTCATATTTATGTATTACAAACAAAAGAAAACGGTGGGTACTCTTTTACATAAATATTTTTAACCCGCTTCAATTGTAGTAATATGAAGATATTAGATCTTCCCATAATTTATAGTCTCAATTTTTTTCAATGTCTTTGAAACTTATAAGTTTTCTTTTGAGAATTACTATAACAATTTCATTCCTTCGGGTAGTAACACATTAGCTCTTCCGGAGCTCTCAATTAATTTTGTGTACTACCACATATTCCATCATATCAACATCACTAACAGTTTCTCCACATAGTTTCAACTTAGAAACAATTTTGAATGTTGAAGAGTTGTAGTCATGAATAGACTTATAGTCTTGTTGGATCCAATCATATCGTCTCTTTGGGTGGATGACCATCTTCAGGTGGTCATACCTTTCTTTTAGGCTATTCCACAAAACAAGTGGATCCTTAATCGTGAGATATTCAATTTTCAGAATTTCGTCAATATGATGACGCAAGAATATCATAGCCTTAGCACGATCTTGGTTTGATGCTTTATTTTCACTTTTGATGGTGTCTCCAAGACCCATTGCATCCATATGAATTTCAGCATCCAACACCCATGAAAGGTAGTTCTTGCCCGAACTTTGAAGGGAAACAAAATCAAGTTTCATAAGATTAGCCATATTAAAAAGAGAGAGAAAAATAATACCTTGGCCAAACTTTGAGATGGTTGAGTCGTAGAGAAACAATATCACCAAATGAATATCATTCCTGTGGTTAAGTAATACATCTTTCGAAAAGAAATTTTAATTTTTCTTACCTCAGATCTTTCAGAGTGAGTGCTCAAGGCAGAGACTCGTGCTGATAACGTGTTATGAAATAATAAAGGAAGAACAAGAATATTGTAGATAAAGAGAGAAGGAGAGTTCTTATTTCTCTTGATGGGATGAAATACAATGAAGGAGAATCCCTCTATTTATAGGGATAATTCCTCCTAACTTTTCTCCAAAAGATAGACTTTCACTATAATATAAATACATGTATCCACCACAATACAAATATCTTTATATACATTCACTATAATACAAATATATTTATAATAGATACTATATAAAAAATCTGTAATTTGAGGGTAAATTTAATTCAATGAGTGGAAGTAAGACGTTTTCAACTAATTTTATTATATTCAATAGGTAGAAAGAGCGGAAAAATTTGATCAAATAGATAGAAAGAGTGGAAAAATTTGATCCAATAGATAAAAAAAACAGCAAAATTTGATTCAATAATTGAAATGGGGATATTTTAAAACTATTTCTAATACGTTAGAGGCACCTTTAATTCTTTTTCATAGGAAAACAATAAAGCCCATGGAAAATGAAAAATATACATAGAACTCATTTAAATATATATATATATATATATATATATATATATATATATATATATATATATATATATATATATATATATATATATAAACATATTTGTATTATAGTGAATGTCTATAAAGGTATTTGTATTGTAGTGGATACATGTGTTTATATTATAGTGAAAGTCTATCTTTTGGAGAAAAGTTAGGACGAATTATCCCTATAAATAAAGGGGTTCTCCTTCATTGTATTTCATCCCATCAAGAGAAATAAAAACTTCTCCCCTTCTCTCTTTCTCTATATTATTCTTGTTCTTTCTTTATTATTTCATAACACGTTATCATCATGAGTCTCTGCCTTGAGCAGTCACTTTGAAAGATCTGAGATAAGAAAGATTAAAATTTCTTTTTCGAAAGATGTATTACTTAACCACATGAATGATATTCCTTTAGTGATATTGTTGCTCCACGAATCTACCGTCTCAAAATTTGAAGGCCGAGGTATTATTTTTCTCTTTCTTTTAATATGACTAACCTTACGAAACTTGATTTCGTTGCCCTTCAAAGTTTGGGCAAGAACTACCTTTCATGGGTGTTTGATGCTGAAATCCATATGGATGCAATGGTTCTTGGAGACACAATCAAAAGTGAAAATAAAGCATCAAATTAAAATCGTGCTAAGGCTATGATATTCTTGCGTCATCATCTTGACGAAATTCTTAAAATTGAATATCTCACAATTAAGGATCCACTTGTTTTGTGGAATAGCCTAAAAGAAAGGTATGACTACCTGAAGATGGTCATCCACCCAAAGGCACGATATGATTGTATCCATCAAGACTATAAGTTTGTTCATGAGTATAGATCATCAACATTCAAAATTGTTTCTAAGTTGAAACTATGTGGAGAAACTATTAATGATGTTGATATGATGAAATATGTGGTAGTACAAAAATTAATTGAGAGCTCTGGAAGAGCTAATGTGTTACTATTGTAGTAAGTCTCAAAAGGGAACTTATAAGTTTCAAAAATATTGAAAAAAAAAAGAAAAAAAAATTGAGACTATAAATTATGAGAAGATCTAATATCTTCATGCTACTACAATTGAAGCGGGTTATAAATATTTATGTAAAAGATTACCCGTCGTTTTCTTTTATTTGTAGTACATAAATATGAGTATGTGACAAAATCACATACGAAAGTAAACTAGAAGTTTACTGAAATAAAGATAAGTTGGCGTAACTGGTTGGTCATCCCGCTTCAAATGTGATGCAAAAATAATTGAGAATTCACGTGGCTATATGTTGAAGAAATAAAAGATTCTTCAAGAATTCTCTTGTGTTGCTTGTTCTCGTGATATGATGATCTTGATCAGCTAAGATTGAAATTATATTCTCTGAAATTTTGGAACTTATAAAAAGGTGAATATGGGCCCCATTCACCTACCATGTGAACCGTTTGCTAATAGATGCATCTATGGAATGGTCACATGTGTTTTGATATCAACTAGCAATTGATTTTTGTAAGGTTGTTGCTCGAATTATTAAATTAAGAGCATAGTTCCAAATTATAAAATCATGTTGATAATGCTGATTCATATCTATGTTGGTTTAGCAAAAATTTTATGCCTCCAATTATAGCTAAATCATTGGTTATGAGAATCAAACTCCCATATAAAATTTGGTATGAGATATGTTTATTTAACATATAGCAACACTTGAATGCATTAAGCCAACAAGGTTCCCCTATCACAATTGGTTCAGGGTCAGGAACCAAATAATTCCATCTGAAAATTTGAATCTGCGAAATATGATTCAATTGCTCCACCACAACGCACAAATATGGGTCCCCAAATGAGCTTGGGAGTAAATGTTAGTTTTTCTAATATTAGGGGGAGAAGTGATTAGAAGCTGAAAATTGAGTGTGAGATGAATTATCTAGATTCTCGGGAAAAAAAAGTGAACTTAAAGTTCAATAGATAATTCACTTGCAAAATATTTCAAATCAATTGCCAGATATATTTGCTAAATATATTTTATAATTCAATTGCAAATGCTCCAATAAAAGGTCCTTGAAGGACAGGGTCTATGAGACGCCTGAAGCGTGATAGACCAAACGGTTCCAAATATAGAACTCCTTGAAGAAGGAGAGGAGCAAATGATTAAGATGGTCATAATGATGAGGCAAGTGCTTTAAGAAAGCACCACGACATAACACTTCATAAAACCTTGGCAAAGGTTCAGGTACCTGAAAATGACAAAAAATGAAGAGATCTCAATAAGTTATGTCGTATTGGAACTGATATCAAAATGATCGTCGAAGATACCTTTAATATAATGTAGCCTAAGTATTATAAATATTGACGAGGATTTTGAATTCAAATCTGTCAAAAAGTATGGACAGATAAATGATTGACCAATTAAAAATACGCAATTCAAGTATAATGCCAGTGGATATAAATGAATTCTTGTGGCATAAAGATTTTTCATAAATTCTGACATTATTATATGGAGAGGTCCTCTTGTAGTGGATTCAATTATTTTGAGGTTCCTCATAAATCTGGTAATATAAGAAAAACTTGATATGCGCATAATGAAATTATTTTCATGTCTAGAGAGACTGAAGGATATATGAAAATCCTTGAAGGATTTAAAAGAACGAGGAAATTCTTGGTCCTGAAGATATAGTCTGCTCCTACTAGGAGACATTGCAATGGGATCAAACACATAATGTGGTATCTAAAAGGGAATACCGATATGAGCTTATATTATTCTAACAATTGCAGTCCCGATCTTGTTGGTTATGCTGATGCTGGGTATTTATCTGACCCACACAAAGCTCGATCTCAAACTGGCTACGTGTTCATATGTGGAGGTATTTCCATATCTTGGAGATCTAAAAAGCAGTCTCTCATAGTTACTTCATCAAATCATGCTGAGATAATAGCTATTCATGAAGCAAGCCGAGAATGTGTGTGGTTAAGGTCCATGATACATCTTATTAGAGAAAAATATGGTTTGAAATGTGACAAAGTACCCACAATTTTGTATGAAGATAATGCAGCATGCATAGCACAACTAAAGGGAGGATTCTTAAAAGGAGATAGAACGAAGCACATCTTGCCAAAGTTTTTCTACATACATGAACTCCAAAAGAATGGTTATATCAATGTGCAACAGATTCGTTCAAGTGACATTGTGGCTGATTTATTCACCAAATCTCTACCAACTGCAACTTTCAAGAAGATGGTGCAAAAGATCAGGATACAAAGATTCAAGGATGTTATCATTAGGGGGAGTTAATACGCGTTGTACTCTTTTTTCCTTACGAGGTTTTGTCCCACTGGGTTTTCCTTGTAAGATTTTTAATCAGGCAGTCAAAATAAGTATTATTAGATATGTGTACTCTTTTTCCTTCATTAGATTTTTTTCACTGGATTTTTTCTAGTAAGATTTTAGCGAGGCACATTATCTATCAAATAGACATTCAAGGGGGAGTGTTATAAACATATTTGTATTATAGTGAATGTCTATAAAGGTATTTATATTGTAGTGGATACATGTGTTTATATTATAGTGAAAGTCTATCTTTTGGAGAAAAGTTAGGAGAAATTATCCCTATAAATAGAGGGGTTTTCCTTCATTGTATTTCATGCCATCAAGGAAAATAAAAACTTCTCCCCTTCTCTCTTTCTCTATAATATTCTTGTTCTTTCTTTATTATTTCATAACACACACACACACACACACACATATATATAGACCTAATTTTTCTCAACTTTCTCGTTTTTTTCTCTCTAGTAATAACAAGTTAACAACCGGCCTTTTCTCTCTGTTAAATTTCAAAATGGTTTTCTTATTAAAATAATTTATAGTCATATAAATATTTATAATTTATTTTAAATAGTAAATTTTAAATTAATTTTCCTCCCTTAAATCATATTATTATATAAGTGGGAAACCCCTAGGTTGAAAGTTAGATTACCATTTTCCCCATTCACTAAATTAAAATTTAATTAATACATAATTAAATATTAATATTTTATCATATCATATCATATTTATATATTTATTACTATATAAGTGGGAAACCAACAAATGAAAAGTTAAAATAAGTAAATAATAATAAATAAATAATAATAATGATAATGATAATAAATAAATACAAATAATAAATAAACAATAATAATAATTAATAACTAACTAACTAACTAACTAAATAATAATAATAATACTAATAATCATATATTATACTAATTAAAAGTGGAAAGCCCTTATTTTAAAAATTGAATTATCATTTTTCCCCGGTAGTAAATTAAAATATAATAAAATATCTAATTAAATAGTAATATTTTACCATGTAATATATATATATATATATATATATATATATATATATATATATATATATATATATATATATATAATATTATACTAATTAAAAATGGAAAGCTCTTATCTTAAAAATTGGATTACCATCCCCCCCTCCCCCCCTATATATATATATATATATATATATATATATATATATATATATATATATGGATAAAGCCATTCATTTAACCGAACAAATGAGGAGGATTGTTTCATCTGCCAGTAATTATTGTAGGTTACACTTCTATATTTTTTTAATTATTATTCATATACTTCCTTTTCACCTTGCAATTATATTTCTTCTAAGCTTCTACCGGTAACAATAGTATTTATACATAATCCTCTAATGAAGATCTGTACCATTAAACAGACTCAATGTAAAAAATATGTCATTGTGTCGTGATCATATTCTACACCTTATAATAAGTAATATGAAGTTGTTTCATTCTTCTTTCTTCTTTTTGATAGTTTTTCAAATACTTTTTGATTTTTTGTTATTGTTGGTATTTTGGATTTGTATGAAATGTCCATAAACTTGATAGAAACAGCTTCAAACCTGCAGATTAAATTTACTCTTGGCTCGTGACTTATATTTATGCCCATCATGGTAACTTGTATTTTATATAATTCTTTCACTTTTTTGTATAAGTATTGAAATATTTTTTTTTGTTTTCATTTTATTTAGGTAATCTTGTCACGCTTTATACTTAATCATCATCAAAGGATAATTAACAAACTAAGATAACCAAAACGCCAGTTCAATCATTTTGAATTTACACTTATCGCAACTCTATATTTAATTATTTAATGTAAATATACACGTGCAAATCACGTGTCCAGAAACTAATTTCATATACATGGAGAGGAACAATATCATATAAATTGAATGGACCGAATTCTCTGGCAAATTTTAATAACCATCTGCAACTTGTAAATGAAACGTCACTGCAAAGTTCTTCACACACATCCCTTTGATGCTTCAACAACCAAATAATTAAAGCTCTTTTAAAATCTAAGTTAGTCGTACTTATTGTCAAGGAGCTAGGGAAGAAACAATTAACAAATGAACAAGTTCCATTCTCAATATATATTGTTCTCATACATTGTGAAGTTCAAATCAATACAAAATAAGATAATAATAATGAGGATATATCACACTTCAATTAAGAACTGAACTCGTGGCCCAAGCAAATCTTAAACCTCCCTCCGCATCTACACAAGAATCTTAAAATTTATTTGAGTTGTTTAATAAAGAAGTTAGATCAAATCATCAACCATCGACTAATGAGAAGTGTTAAATTACTAAATTTCCTTGAAACATTTTTTTTTGTTTTTCTGTTTGATATGCGATATCAGTATTGAAACTCGATTAATTCGGATTCACACTACAAAAGCCCATTTGAGGATAGCATTCCTTATCGAGATTTTTTCACATACAGAACTCAATATCGAGACCTTTGATCAAGGGAAGAGCAACCTATTCACTCCACCACATCTTTTGATGGTTTTAAAATACTCATATATAGATATGGTGTTTCTTTAAGTAAAAAAACATTTTATGACACTTGTCGCGTATATCTGAGAAAGAAGTGGTGCTAGTGGATTTTATTAGTTCCGGATGTAACAAATTATGATGTGTGCAAAAGGATGTCCAGCAAAAACAAAACATCAATTATATGTACTACACTATGGTAAAATTTGGAGTATATAATTTTGAACCACATATCCCTTGTACAAAATAGTTTTGTGGCTCCAAACTGTTGTCCACTGTGCTGCTGTGTTTTTCAAATGGCGTTCGCCCACTTTCATTTATTAACACGTTTTAAAGTACCAAGAAGAAAATGACTCTTTTTTTCTGTTTACAGCATTGCTTCTTTTATTTTGGCTTTCATTTGCTTTGCTAAATTTTATTATGAAAAATCTCTTACTTAAGAGAGTAAGAAATCAAGATCTATTCTCATAGGATTTATCACAAAAATTTAACTAAGTACGCGTATTTTTAAATTATAACTCAATATTTAAAAAGACTATAAATTTAATATCTTTCGCCCCTACGATCAACCTAATTATAGACCCTTTCAAGTCTAACCCTCTAATCTACAAAACTAAACAAAAACTCCAATAATGAACGTCTATTACAATACTTCTAAAAAGAAAATAAGTTATAATTAAATATCAAAATCAATTAAAGAACTAAGCAGCAGAAATAAATTTTTCAATTGATCAGTTTGAAACTCAAAATAGCTTCTCCGAGTGACTGTTATTTGTTAAGAGTAAACTCTATGATTGTGAAAATAGTGTGAGTCTCAATAACAACAATATGATCTTTTATTTGAAAATAGGGTTGCCGAATTCTTCTATACTTTGGTTTACAAAATCAAACCTAGTTTGGTTAAGAAATTCAATTCTACTAATTGTACTTAATATTCTTATTTGTTTCAGTTTCCACATATTTTCTTCTATTTTCAAATCTCTTTTCTTTTATGCAAGTGTAATAATATTTTCATATTGATCTCGAATTTCTTTCTCTATGCGTTTAACCCATAATTCACATTCTTCAAGGAATCTCCCTTATATTTAGAATCAGCTTCGCAACTTTTGATCAATAGTCATTCAAGGACTTGATTCTTTTAATGTCTACATAATGTTTCAACAGTTCTATTAAGTTTCATAACTAATATCTCCAAAGAATCTGCTTCTTTCTGTAATTATTTATCAATCATCAAAATTAACTTTTATCATGAGACTTGTATCTCAGCAAATACCGATTATATAATATAAGTAAACACGATTTTTATTATATATTAACTTAAAATAATTTTTATAAAGTTTATAAATTTTAAATTTTAAATTTATTTGAAGAGGACGTACCCCGATAACATAACATAGTAAAGTTCAGCAACAACTTGCTTCAGGGCTTCAACGAAACACCAGCTTGGTCCCAATTAGATGTTCTATTCTACTAACTCCCCTTCCACTAGATAAAAAAGTTCTTGACACGTTTTAAATACCATGAATATATTCCAAGTTCTTTTGTTATCATCCATTCATCATCTGTCCAACTTTGTTTTGTCTTCTATAACGCAGAAGTAAACACGACTAAATTAAATGTTTCTCAATAAGTATTTAATAATTTCAACATTTTTTCTAGCCCCCCTTTATTTTGGCTGTGAAAATCATTCAACCCCCCCCCCCCCCCTTTTTTTTTAAATTTTACTAGTGCCATTGCAATGGATAATTATACTAAAAAATTGGTATTAAAGGATTCTGAAAAGTATTGTCCGAACAACTTCAACTATGCAGTTATTATATTATATATACTCACTTAATAGTAATTCTTTTTTTTTTTTATATGTCAACAACAAATAATATAAATATAAATTTGAGGAACATCGATTATATTTGCAAACATTTACGTCTTAAAGTATAAATGATAAAATTTTTTGGTATTCTTGTGTTAAAGAAAAGAGTCAAACCCTATAAATAAGTTATTTAAAAAATAATATTAATTGTTATAATGTTAAGGACTATTGGTTTTCTTCCGTTAAAGACAATAGTAGCAAAATAAGATTTTTTTTAAATTTTTTTTTGATTAAATAAATACGTTATTAATGGTAAAAACTTTTGGTATTCTTGTGTTAAATGAAAGAGCCAAACCAGTTAATAAGTTATTTAAAAAATAAAATTTATTTATTATTTAAAGGGTATATTAGTCATTTAATATTTGAAGGGTATTTTCGTAATTCAACTTTTAACTTGGGGGCTTCCCACTTATATAATAATATGATTTATAAGTAAGTATTTAGCCATGAAAATTTTAAATATAATTACCTTATAACCTGTTTTTATTTTTTTAATTTCACTTTTGCACTTTTGGACAGCTATTTATTTTTAAATTTTTCCCCAATCTTTTTGTTTTTATAGAAACAACTCCATTTATTTCTTGTTCAGCTAAAATTCAAAATATTAATAAGTCAAACCTCATTCTGTTTCAATATTTACAGATTCTGTATTTACAAACTACAAATAAGATCTCAAAAATTTAGTCTTATTTCCTGTTTATTGTTATTAATTTATTATTTCTAAATTTTATTCATGTTTACCCTTAAAAAAGGATACTATTGAATTTGTATGAGATCAAGGACATACATCTCAATATAATTCGTTAGATCCAACTATAAGCGATTTAAGTACTGTTCATGTATATGCCTTAAAGTATTAAACGAGAACAATAAAGATGATAAAGAAAGCAAAATAAACTTGAAGAACTTCGATAGTGTTTGTTTGTGATGGATCTGCTGACATAAAAAACGAAGCTCGTCTTAGATCTTAGATTGTTTCTGTGAATAAAGACTGTGAAATAAAGACTTGATGAAATCTAGAAAGCTTGGAGCGCAAGAAATAATGTATTGCTTTTTTGTATGTTCAGAATCTGATACATTTACAATTGTGCTAAAACTTTTCTTTATATCCAACAAAGGTAATGCATAAACAAATGAAAAGGCTCCACGCGAGCCCTAAAGTACCTTCCTTAATGAATGCATTCCACGTGAAAATATCGTTAATAGTGCCAGCTAGTATTACTCTATAGTTTACTGGATTCTGGAATATCTTTCCTTTTTGTTCCATATGCCACGTTATTGGGACACAGATACTTCGCCATCATCGAGCCATGAGTTCTCACCCTTTTACGGATGACGATTATCATGTGACCTCAGAAACATGTTGAGGCCCCAAAGACTAGCCATTTCACTGAACTAGTTTCCTCGAGCATCTTTTGCAATGCCACGTATTTTACCCTTTGTCATTCCATGTGTATAAGTCACTTTTTACCCAATAAATATAGTCTCTCTGGTTTCTAGACGTTATGTCAGTCATATTCAAAAAGCAGTATTTTCCTTTAGATACCTTGTTGAGAAACTTGGACTCGAGAATCCTTCGAAAATGTGAAGAGATGTTGGTTCCACTGCATTAAATGCGTTTTTCACTTGTGGCGCAACTATTGATTTGAGAACGACTCGTCGCTCAAGACAACTATAGCTCCTTCCCTTTCACCTATAAATTATGACTCGTCGCTCAAGACAACTATAGCTCCTTCCCTTTCACCTATAAATTATGACTTTCACATTCATTCGGGCTTTTCACATTTTTTTCAAAAACTCTCTATTTTTCTTTTAGTTCTTCACTATTTTCTCTAGATTCCTTTGATTCTTTACCTTTTCAAACTTTGTACCTTGCTTCTTTCCTTCCCATTGGTCATACTTCATTATGTCTTTTTCTTCTTCTTATAGTTTTAGTAGATCTTCACTTCTCGGGGACAACCCAAAGAAAGGAAAAATGAGTGACAACATTCCTTCCTAGATAGTGTTGACACCATTATTCCTAGAGCTTCTATTTTAAAAAGCAGCCCACGACTACACGTCTTTGATAAGTGAGTTCAATATCTCAACTGTTCGAATTGATTGTGCATGGCCGAGGGACAAGTTCTAGGTGCATTCCCCTAAGAATTTGAAAGTATTAACTTCTCAAAACTTAGTTATTCATTTGTGTCTACTTACCCATTTATTCCGGGCTTTGGTTATCTTGTGATCGATGAGGTAGTCATCTTATTTTTTCAAACCTTCGAGTTATGCCTAGATCAACTCGGGAAAATGTTTGGAGGGATGTAGCATGTTTTTAGGTCTTAGATTTCGAATCTGGCTGTCATGCCCACCTTGGGAGGCATGACTGGCACCTAGCGCCATACTGGAATCGGATTGACTTGGCTAGGCTTATGCACTTCTGGTGCATGCCTGCAACTAATTCAAGAAAACAACGTGGAATATCTCGGCTGTAAATACAGTCTCCGGCCGACAAGGCCATATAGCCACTTGTAAATGAAAACAGCTAACCAACAACAAGCAATACAAGGGAATCCTAGCCGATAAGACCACCATGCTGTCTAGTTATAGCTGAAATGAAAATCAGGCAACTATAACTATACTATAGCCGATAAGGCCACTATCTAACAGCTAAACAAAGCCCCACACGGCCATCACACGAAATAAAATATATATAGGCCCCACACGGCTAACAACAAACTAACCACAGGGAAACTGTAAATCTGTAAGCCTCTAGAAGTGGAATAATGGTTGAGACAGGGCCCCGACCTACCCATATACTGTACAATCAAAAGAGAAAACCTTCTGAATAATTAGCTCCGGAGGAGGGGAGCTAATTGTACTGCTTACTCTGGTTGAAAGCTAAGAAGGACCTGATCCATGTTTATCCGCACCTGTAGGCAAGTAATGCAGCGCCCCAAGGATGGGCGTTAGTACAATATGTACCGAATATGTAAGGTAGTTGGCAGGGGGATGCCACGCGCTGGCCATAGCGCCAAAAGACCCCCCGTATCGCGCCTCCCTTTGCGCTAGTGGCCTGGTGCGCCGTGCTGGCTGGTGCTCTGCCGGCTGGCGCATCGCGCTGGCCCTTCGTGGCCTAGCCTCGCTTGATCCCGCTTCCGAGGCTTTTCTACACGCGTTGTTCTCTCTTTATTCATCACGAATCCACGTATAAGCTTATTAATCGTTAAATTTTATGGGGTGTAACATCCTCCCCCTCTTAGGAACATTTGTCCACGAATGTCATTCTTAAACTTAAAGGAGTTAACTCTCTTAACCAAGATTTAGAAAAATTTCGGCAGTCTCCTTTGTGATATGGACTATTCGGAAACCTGAAACATAGAAAAGTCCAGCATAGATGCCTCGCAGGACACTACAACTACCATTACACAATAATAAGGGATAGTTAAGTAACAGTACTGATAACAAGCAGTAAAATAACAACTGAACAACAACCTCACCTTAACTGCATAATCTGGATCTATCCTAAAACATGTGAGGATATTTAAATTTCATATCATCCTCAGCTTCCTAGCTCATCTCTTCTTTATACTTGTTCCTCCATAATACTTTAATAGAGACGACATCTTTTGTTCTCAACCTGCGAACCTGCCGATCTAAGATGGCTACTGAAACCTCTTCGTAGGATAACTCCTCAGTAACCTGGACGTCCTCAACTGGCACGACTCATGATGGATCCCCTATACACTTCCGCAGCATTGACACATGAAAGACTGGGTGAACAAATTCTGCCTCTGGAGGTAAGTCTAACTCATAAGCCACTTGGCCTATTCTCCGGAGGATCCGATATGGCCCAATAAACCTAGGGCTAATATTTTCCTTTTTACCAAACCTCATTACACCCTTCATTGGCGAAACTTTCAAAAACACCTGATCACCAACACTGAATTCCAAGTCTCTATGCCAAACATCAGAGTAGAATTTCTAACGACTCTGAGTTGTCAACAAACGTTCTCTGATAAGCTTTACTTTCTCCTTTGATTGGTGGATCATGTCAGGTCCTACTAATTCTGACTCCCCTACTTCAAACCACCCGATAGGGGATTTGCATTTTTTCCCATATAAGGCTTCATAAGGCACCATTTGGATTGCCGAATGGTAACTATTGTTGTAAGAAATTTCGATAAGGGGTAAATGCTCATCCCAACTGCCCCCGAAGTCTAACTCACACGCCCACAACATATCCACAAGCTCTGAATTGTACGTTCTGCCTACCCATCTATTTGAGGATGAAAGGCTGTACTTAGATTGACCTGTGTTCCCAAGCCTTTCTGAAACAACTGCCAGAATCTAGTTGTGAATTGTGCCCCCTATTAGAAATGATAGAAGTTGGGACACCATGTAATCGAACTATTTCTCTGATATACAATTCAACATAGTCCTCGGTTGAGAAGGTGGTCCTGACTGGTAGGAAATGAGACGATTTCATCAACCTATAACAATCACCTAAATATAATAGAATCTGTGCCTGGTACGGGGTAACCCTATCACAAAATCCCTGTTGATTGCTTCCTATTTCCACATAGGTACCACTATCTCTTGTGTCAATCCATCGGGTTTTTGATGCTCAGCTTTTACTTGCTGACAGTTAGGGCATTGTGCTACAAATTCTTCTACACCCTTTTTCATTCCCGGCCACTAGTAAACCTCTTTTATTTCAAGATAGGGAACAATGTACCTCTGCCATGATCTGCTGGTGAAGTCCTGCCACATCTGGAACGCAGAGGCGACCCCTAAATCTCAACACCCCATCCTTGGTTACCTCAAAAGCTGATACTTTACCTCGCTGAACTTTATCTCTGAGCTGTACTAAGTTAGGATCTTCATAATGCCGGTCTTTTACCTCTACAAGCAGGGATGATACTGCGGTATTCTGAATTACTTCCCCACTGACTCCCGAGTCTTCTATTCGGATGGATAAACTGGCTAACTATTGAAATTCTCGGGTCAGCTCCCGCTGTTCGGGCCTCAAATATGCCAAATTTCCCATAGATCTACGACTAAGGGCATCTTCTATGATATTTGCCTTCCCAGGATGATATAGAATGTTCATGATCTTGGGCAAATTTATATGCCCAAGTGATACTCAAAAGTACCATTTTAGCCTTGTTTATCTATCAATGTGTATACATTCTCATGTAATCGGTAATAAAATGTGAATTTATACTAACCAACATGATTAGCATTGTTTTGCAGGTAAAAGGTAATTTCGGGAAGCTAAAATGCATGTTGGATGATATCGGGATTGGACTTGGATGCGAGCAAAGGATAAAGCATTGGACAACATAAATTAAAGGGGCTCCGCGATGGAGCCGTGTCACGCTGCCATCGCGGAGGCCTTCTGCCTGGATAGGGAAATTTCGCCCAAATTCCAGTGGAGGTCCGCGTTTTCTTTGTGGCACGGTGGCATGGCTCCGCGTTGCACGCCGTGCCACGTTGAGCTTTAATTCCTGGACCCCCAGTTCTAGTGAGGGTCCGCGTCCGTAGCGTGTCACGGAGGCAGTGCTCCGCGATGCACTCCGTGACACGTTGCTTGTTATTCCGGGAAAAATTTCCACCAGTATAAATAGAACACTTAGGATCATTTTTCAATATTCTGACTTGATGGAGCAAGGACGTGGGTTACAGGCAGTTGAGGGACGAAAATATCAGGGTTTTTTCTCTCTTTCTATCTTCTTTAATTCAATTGCTTGTATGATTAACACTCATTTTAAGATGTTTAATCCACAAATGAGTGGCTAATTCCTCTTCTTGCTGAGGTTATGAACAATTGTGATGAAATTTGATCATTGATTCTTTGGTTTTTCATCTTTTCTTCCATGTTGTTTTATTAATTCTTGTTCTTACTGCGTTAATGTGTGGCCTACGTTAATGTACATCTAAAAAGTCCGGGTTCACTCGAGAGAGCAAGAAATTGGAAAGTTGTGAATTAATAGGATATGTTCTTTACGTGGTTTGGGAAAATTGAGTTTTGATTTGCTTTCAGGATAGAAATATACCTGAAAGTCGTATTAGTCAATTTAGGAACCGGAATTGTATGGCTAGAACATGAATTGCATTTGATCACAGAAATGTAGACGGATGGTTCATGATTCTTAAGTGAGGTTAAATACGAGAGTTTTAATCTCTTGGCAATTGTTCTTGGCTAGCAACTGGAGGAAAAGATTAACCAAAGTATGATGACAAGTAATTTCATTACATGTTCGTTTAACCTCAGCATGCTCTCATTCATAGTTCAGATTCAAAGTAGATAATTGTTTTAGCTTTAGTATAAAAAATTATAAAACAAACTATCAAACTTTTGGTTACACTGTTGTCTGCATTTTTAGAAGTAAAATATAGTACACTTGAGCAAATTGCACTTCATCCAAGTCTCTATGGGATCGATACTTGGCTTACCAAAGCCACTTACTACTTGTTCGACCACGTGCACTTGCGTGTGTTTTATACCCCACAAATCACGCCGAACAAGTTTTTGGCGCCGTTGCCGGGGACTTGGCAATTGGTGAATTTGTTTTAAGTGTTAATTTACTGTATTTTTATTTTCTTAGTGTTGACAACTTGGTCTTAGCTTGTATTTTGCAGACTTAATTGCTGTTGAATGCTGGCAAGAGACAAGGAGCTGGTGGAATCGTATATAGAGCCAGAAAGGATATTTCACAGTAAACGAAGAGAAGCTCTACAAAGAAAGCTGCAGTTGCTTAGACAGATGATCATGGAGCAACAACAAAATCCACCGGTAGTACGGGCAGTGTTAGTGCCCGAAGAAGCAGCAGCTCGGCCGGTTCGCGAGGTGGCAATCCCACATGCCAATAATGTTACATCTAGTATCCGCAAACCTGAGCCAGGAGGGAGATTTGAACATAAACAGAATATGGTGCAGTTGCTGCACACTAGCGGGCAGTTTACCGGTCTCCCTCATGAAGATCCACAACAGCATCTCCAAAATTTTTTGGAGATAAGTGACACTTACATCCCCGTTGGAGTGTCATCAGATTATGTCCGGCTTACATTGTTCCCATTCTCATTATTGGGAGAACCCAAGAGGTGGTTGAAAGCTGAGCCACCCAATTCTATTTCTACGTGGGATGATCTTGCGCGGAAGTTTTTGATACGGTTTTTTGACTCTGGTAAAACAGCAAGACTTAGAAGTCAAATTCTAAGTTTCAAACAGAGAGAGGGAGAAAATTTATATCAGGCTTGGGAGAGATTTAAATCCATGTTGCGGGATTGTCCTCCTCATCATCAGTCCAATGATGTGCTGGTGCACACATTTATAGAGGGTTTGGAGCCCCACACCAAAATATTGCTAGACTCAACAGCTGGAGGGCAAGCACTGGAGAAAACGTATGAGGAGCTGTATACCTTGTTGAACCGTATTTCGCAGGGCAATCCAGAATGGAATGCTGATTCATCAAGAGGTGGGACAAGGAAAGCAGCAGGAGTGCTAGAAGTGGATGGGTTTACAGCTATTGTTGCACAGATAGCTGCATTGCAAAATCAACTTAACACCCACTTCAGCAACATGACATTGAACCAGCCTCAAGCCCCAGTTAATGCAGTACAGCAAATGTGGTGTGAATTGTGTGGAAGCAGTGAGGACTCAGCTGAGTGTTGTGGAGCCAATCCTGACTCGGTAAACTTTGTGGGTAATGCACAAAGGAACCACCAGCAGTATGGTAGTAGCTACAACTCCAATTGGAGGAATCACCCTAATTTCTCATGGGGTAGCAACAACCATCAGGGCCAAAGTTCGGGTCAGGGTGTGCAAAGGAACCAAGGAGGGCAGCAAAATTATCAAGAACAACTCAAAAACAACAATGCACCTCCTCCACCACCATTACCCAACATTGAGGAGATGTTCAAGACCATGATAGCTATCCAAGCTCAATTGCAGGCTGACTATGTGAAATTGGCAGCCGAAGTGAAAAACAACCAGTTAGCTACCAAGGCACTTGAATATCAATTTGGGCAATTTGCTAGTGCCCAAAACACAAGGCCTAGAGGAGGACTGCCGAGCGACACAGATCCCAATCCCAAGCAGGTAAATGCAGTGACCACAAGGAGTGGTTTGCAGCTGGAAGAGGTGGAACCAGAAAGACCACCTCAACAGTCGGGAGCAGCTGAAGTTGAGAGGGAGCACAGTACTGAAAGGGGGAAGACTAAGGAAGCTGAATCAGAAAGACCTCCACCCCCGTTCCCTCAACGACTAAAGAAACACAAGGAGGAGGCGTGTTTCAAGAAATTTATGGAGGTGCTGAAACAGGTATATATTAACTTACCTCTTGTTGATGTCTTGCAGGGAGTGCCGAAATATGCTAAGTATATAAAGGAAATCGTGGCAAATAAAAGTCGGTTGACTGAGTATGCTACGGTGGCTCTAACGGAGGAGTGCACTTCCCGGATCCAAAATAGACTGCCCACAAAGCTAAAAGACCCTGGGAGTTTTACTATCCAGATTACTATTGGGCAGAGCATCCGAGCTCGTGTATTGTGTGATTTGGGAGCGAGCATAAATTTGATGCCGTCTTCGGTATTCTGAAAGTTGGGCCTAGGGAGTCCTAGACCCACAACGGTAATCTTGTAGTTGGCGGATCGATCCTTAGCAAGACCGGATGGCATTGTTGAGGACATTCTGGTGCAAGTTGGCTCCCTAATTTTCCCGGTGGATTTTGTCGTGCTGGATTTTGAACCAGACGCGGAAGTCCCATTTATTTTGGGACGTCCTTTCTTGGCAACCGGGAAAGCACTAATTGACGTAGCTGCGGGGCAGCTAACAATGCGAGCACATGACAAGGTGGAGGTGTTCGATGTGTACAAGGCACCCAAGCTCCCGATCGTGCATGAAGAACTCTCGGTGATCAATGTGATTGATCAAGGTGATGATAAGCAAATGAAGGATTCACGGGAGTTAATGGGAAAACCACCGGAAAGGTGTAAGCACTACTGGGGGGAGGACGGTGATCGAGAGAAATCGTCCATCACCCTAGAGGAATTGAGCTTAACGACGTTGATCCGCGACGGTAAACCAGGCGCTGCACGGGAGGCAACTCGTGAAATTTTTTTTTCTTTTATTTTGTAAAGTGTAAATAGATTTTTCTTTTCTTTTTCTTTTTCTTGATTTACTACAAAATTTTTTCGTTTTAGTTTTTGTTTTATTTGAATTTAGAGTGAAACTTATAATTCTAACCAATTTTGTATAGTGAGATGAATTTCAGGTCAAACGGAGAAAAATATGCATGGAATAGCGAAGGAAAAATCGAGGTATGAAAAATTAATAAAAAGTGGCAAACAGTGAGCTGAGGCGACAGCTCCGTGTCACGGAGGTGGACCTCCGTGTTACCTCCGTGACACGTTGAGGTAGAATCCGGAAATTTTAAAAATTTCCAGAACAGTCTCGCGATGGCTCCGTGTCACGGAGGCAGTGCACCGCGATGCACTCCGTGACACGTTGCCTTGTATATCGTGACGGCTCATACCGGGTCGCCGGGTGACCCGCGCGATTTCCTTACTTTTTAACCCCGAAAACCCTCCCTTTTCCCTCATTTTTTAATCTCTCCGTGACCAAACCCCCCAAAACCCATCCCCTATCAACGTGACACGGAGTAAGGCAAGAAATTCAACAAGTTTTCTTCGATTCTTCAAAGTCAAGGTATGTTTTTCGATTTCTTCTCAAATTCTTGTTGATTTTTTTCGATAGTGAGAATGGGAGGTGAGCTAAATTGCCCTACGTAGTAATTAATCATGAATTCGAGTTAATTGTTGTTGATGAGTGTTCGTAATGTCGTTATGATTGCTTGAACTTGTCAATTGCATAAATTAATCGAATTTGATTGATAATATCAATTCTAGGGCTTGTATGTTGAATTTGAAGTTGAAAATGTATTGAAATTGTGAATTTTATGCCGGGATGTAAATGTTGAATAAGATGAGTCGATGTACAAATTGTTAGGATGTTAATAGAACGACGGATTCTTGGGTTAAGGGAAAGTTGAAATTTGTAAGAATTGGTTGGTTGTATAGGTTCGAGTAGATAAATTTTTGTTGTTGTTTTTGTTTCTTTGATTTTCTTTGCTAAGTGTGATGGGTAAGATGTTAGCGATGGTAGTGATTGTGATTGGATGTACGAAGTCTGAGTAGTACGCAAAAGATATACCGTCGAATTTTTCGAACGCACTAAGCATGATTGTAGAGTTGATTATTGTGTGTAGATAAAGATAATCTTGCCGTATTGTTGTAACTGTAGCTAAGGACTAAGTGTGGGGTAACCTAGCGTAACCCGACCTTAGCCGAAGTTAATATCCGTTAGCTTAACATTGATCTTGTTTACTTGGGTTGACAGGTAAAATGGCAAGCCGGCAAGATAAAGGAAAAGGCGCATCAACTTCGGGCGCCGGAAGGAAGCGAATCAGACTGGGCACAGCAGTCCCAGTAGCACCAGCAGTTCCACGCGGCCAACGCCGCCAATACGGAACGAGATGGGTGACTGGTGAGGGGAAAAAGTGGTACGCAAAGCACAAAGAAAACAAATATTTCCCGAGGAGCATATAACACGGGAACCATTGGCACAGGAGTTCCCTAGGATGGTCCACTGGATTGAGGCAGCTGGGCTCAATTTCATATTTGAGGAGCCCAAGGAATGCAATTTGCACCTGGTTCGGGAGTTTTATGCCAATTGGAACCCGACGATCAGAAGTCACACCATCAAGATCAGAGGGCAAATAGTCACACTTGAGCTCCACCACCTCAATGCCATTATAGGAGCGCGGGACACAGACGCCCACGTACTCCGACAACTGAACATTACCCCACCATATGCGGACATTAGACGCACATTGTGTGGGACCCGATCGACAGCTAGATGGAGCAGACACAAAGAGAGGGGCTACCACCAGACTCTGCCATATTCACAGATGAACAGGGAAGCCCAAATCTGGCTGAAGATAGTCTGCTCATGCCTAATCCCGGGGGTACATATGACAGATGTAACCCGGGATCGTGTATGCCTGGTGTACGCCCTGATAAAAGGGCTGGAGATCAACGTGGGGGCGGTAATTATCTCCGCCATGAAGAGAGCCCGGTTGCACCAGGGGCACAGGTATGGCTTTGGTGGACTACTCACCACCTTCCTCAGGGGCCTAGATGTCGAGGAGGAGGCCCTTAACTATATCCCGCAGATGGAGCGGCGGGCCTTAGATGTTACTAAAACTAAGGCTCCCGACACCACCCACGGGCCAGTGCTTACACTTGGCGAGCGACATGCTCGTGATGACCAGTATATGGCTCGGATGTATGGGATGCAGATGCTCCAGCTGAGGATAGGTGGGAGGCCGGCGACAGAGGAGGAGCTATGGCAGCTCGGGCTAGACTACCCCTTCGGTGAAAACGCCAGGGCTCTATGCCGAGTGGGGCCAGCATTTGTAGAGCCCACAGATGATGATGTCCCCACAGAAGAGGAGACATGTCAGGAGGACTCCGATGTGGAGTCCGATGATGACGACGGAGGCGACTCGGACATGGGAGATGAAGCAGCAGCACCCGACGAAGAAGTGGAATACTTTGACTGATCAGGGAGTTCCACCACCCGATTTTGTGCTATTTTAATTTTTGTGAACACTGGGGACAGTGTTCGAACTAAGTGTGGGGTGGGAGTAGTTAGGTGCTGGGTTGGGCTGTTTTGTATGTATGCTCTATTTTGTTGTCGTGTATGTGAAAATTTGTTTGTCCCTGTGAGTTGTGAATTTGTTGTTCTGTTTGTAAGGTTATGTGAATTGATGTGTGTTGCTGAATGTTGCTAGCTGATTCTGATTCTGTACATATTTTCGTTATCGAAATGATCGATAAATTTTTTTAAATTGTACATATTTTTCTATCGAAATGATCGATATTTTCAACATTTTTTTTACTTCTTGGGTTTCTCGGCATTTGTTTTTGGTTCTTTTACCGAGATTAGTCCCATTGAACCGAAGTCATAGTAGTGACCGTTCCCTATGATGGATGGATGACGACCGTCTTAAGGAAAATGTAGTCGTTAGGAGTAGATTTTTTCAATTATTTTTCAGTTTTTTTCTTTGGTGGGTTGCATCCCAAAACCTGTAGTTACTGGATGGTTGCAAAATTCTGGTTGCGTGTTGTACATGATATTTAAAATGCAAAGGTGATTCATATGAAAGCATGCAACTTTGTAAATATGTTGAGATACCTAGGCCGTAGAGTTTGATTCAGTGTGATTGAGGCTTAATGTTTGAATTCCTGTAATTAGCTGATTGAAGAGTGTGTGAATACATCTTAAATTGAGCATGTGCAAAAAGTGTGAAGTGAGGTGTTGATATTCCATGCTATTGTGAAGTGTCTAGAACTTGCCTGGTGTGTGTACAAAACAAAATGAAGGAGGTGTATTATAAGAAAGGATGTAGGCATTTCATTGTTTTAACCGAGAGTTTCTATTTTTCCTTGTTGTACCCACCTTGATTGTATACCCTAGTCAGATCGTTGAGCCTTTAGCCGATTATTTTTTTTCTTTTGTCATAAAGTGTAAACCGAGCTTAATTCCTTCTTTTCATTAGCCGTAAAGTCTATACAAAACTCTTAAGCGCTTAAGAAGAGAAAATCATTTTCCCGAAGTGTCAAGGAGTGATAATGATGAAAAGAAAAAGAAAAGCAGAGTGATAGAAGAAAAGAAAAGGTTGAAGGTGCACTTGCTATAAATAAACGATAATGAAGGTGCATGAATAATCTTTGTTGTTGTGTCAAGTGTGCTTAATACGATGGGTCATACTAAAGAAAATCATCAAGAATGGGATGATGAAAAAAAGAAACAATGTCCATGAGTGGATGGGATGTGTTGAAAAGGCGCTTAAGGATGCTAGTGGCTATTATTGGCTAACCTAATATTTACTAGTTCCGTAGCTTCCATTACAACCCGTTAAAGTCCTGCGTGATGTTACATCGCACTTCTTTATATTAGTGGAGTAATACACTAAGGGCAAGCTTATGGGTCATGACATGATGCATGTGAATTCTTTTGGGAGAGAGAGCGAAATTGTTTTTACATGCCCCTGCTTGAATTCTTGTGAGTCATATGAGCAAAAAGGGGAAGATTCTCTTGTGTTGTGAGGGCACATGCTTGATGAAAGATTAATTTTCGTGTCAGATATCTTGATCAGTTGATTTGCATGAGTTTGCCAATATCGAGAGTCGATTCTTAAAGTCTAGGAGGTCTTAATGTATTGAAGGTTATTGTATTGATAAGACCATGCATGTTTTCTTGATGATTTGCTGTATTGAATAATCGGTATGACCGTAGCCTAATTTGTCGAACCAAAGTAGTGAGGTTGGGATGTAAATTGCATGAAGTGTAGGATTGTTGTTCGAGGACGAACAAGGATTTAAGTGTGGGGTAAGTGATCTTGGGCAAATTTATATGCCCAAGTGATACTCAAAAGTACCATTTTAGCCTTGTTTATCTATCAATGTGTATACATTCTCATGTAATCGGTAATAAAATGTGAATTTATACTAACCAACATGATTACCATTGTTTTGCAGGTAAAAGGTAATTTTGGGAAGCTAAAATGCATGTTGGATGATATCGGGATTGGACTTGGATGCGAGCAAGGGATAAAGCATTGGACAACATGAATTAAAGGGGCTCCGCGATGGAGCCGTGTCACGCTGCCATCGCGGAGGCCTTCTGCCTGGATAGGGAAATTTCGCCCAAATTCCAGTGGAGGTCCGCGTTTTCTCCGTGGCACGGTGGCATGGCTCCGCGTTGCACACCGTGCCACGTTGAGCTTTAATTCCTGGACCCCCAGTTCCAGTGAGGGTCCGCGTCCGTAGCGTGTCACGGAGGCAGTGCTCCGCGATGCACTCCGTGACACGTTGCTTGTTATTCCAGGAAAAATTTCCACCAGTATAAATAGAACACTTAGGTTCATTTTTCAATATTCTGACTTGGTGGAGCAAGGACGTGGGTTACAGGCAGTTGATGGACGAAAATATCAGGGTTTTTTCTCTTTTTCTTTCTTCTTTAATTCAATTGCTTGTATGATTAACACTCATTTTAAGATGTTTAATCCATAAATGAGTGGTTAATTCCTCTTCTTGCTGAGGTTATGAACAATTGTGATGAAATTTGATCATTGATTCTTTGGTTTTTCATCTTTTCTTCCATGTTGTTCTATTAATTCTTGTTCTTACTGCGTTAATGTGTGGCCTACGTTAATGTACATCTAAAAAGTCTGGTTTCACTCGAAAGAGCAAGAAATTGTTGTGAATTAATAGGATATGTTCTTTACTTGGTTTGGGAAAATTGTGTTTTGATTTGCTTTCAGGATAGAAATATACTTGAAAGTCGTATTAGTCAATTTAGGAACCGGAATTGTATGGCTAGAACATGAATTGCATTTGATCACAGAAATGTAGACGGATGGTTCATGATTCTTAAGTGAGGTTAAATACGAGAGTTTTAATCTCTTGGCAATTGTTCTTGGCTAGCAACTGGAGGAAAAGATTAACCAAAGTATGATGACAAGTAATTTCATCACATGTTCATTTAACCTCAGCATGCTCTCATTCATAGTTCAGATTCAAAGTAGATAATTGTTTTAGCTTTAGTATAAAAAATTATAAAACAAACTATCAAACTTTTGGTTACACTGTTGTCTGCATTTTTAGAAGTAAAATATAGTACACTTGAGCAAATTGCACTTCATCCAAGTCTCTGTGGGATCGATACTTGGCTTACCAAAGCCACTTACTACTTGTTCGACCACGTGCACTTGCGTGTCGTTTTATACCCCACATATCACGCCGAACCGTTCACATCGTAGTCCTTCAACAATTCTAACCAGCGACACTACCGTATATTCAACTCTTTTTGTGTAAAGATGTATTGGGCTCTTATGATCAGTAAAAATGTCTACATGCACCCCATACAAGTAATGTCTCCAGATTTTTAAGGCATGAACTACTGCTGCTAATTCTAGGTCGTGAGTGGGATAGTTCTTTTCATGCTTCCTCAACTACATTGAAGCATAAGAAATTACCTTACCATGTTGCATTACAACACACCCTAACCCGACGGCCGAAGCATCATAGTACATTACATAACCCTCTGAACCTTCTGGCAAAGCTAGTACGAGCACTGATGTCAATCTATTTTTCAACTCCTGGAAACTCTGTTCACACACTTCAGTCCAGTGAAATTTAACTGCTTTCTGGGTTAACTTAGTCAAAGGCGCTGATAAAGTAGAAAACCCCTCTACAAATCTTATGCGATACCCAGCTAACCCCAGGAAACTGCATACCTCAGTTTGAGTTGTAGGTCTAGGCCATGTCTTTACTGCCTCAATCTTATGTAAATCTACCTGAATACCAGTATCCGACAAAATATGACCCAAAAAGGCTACCGAATTCAGGCAGAATTCATATTTAAAATTTTTTGCATACAACTGACGATCCCTGAGAATCTGGAGCACTGTTCGCAAGAGATCTCGGTGTTCTACTTCTGAGTGGGAATACACCAGAATGTCATCAATGAATACTATCACAAACAAATCCAGATACGGTCTGAAGATGCTATTCATCAGATCCATGAATACTGCAGGAGCATTCGTCGACTCGAAGGACATGACTAGGAATTCAAAATGGCCATACCTGATCTTGAAAGCCATTTTTGGGATATCTCTCTCCTGAACCCATACCAGGTGATACCTAGATGTTAAGTCGATCTTATAGAAATACTTTGCCCCTTATAGCTGATCAAACAAGTCATCTATCCTGGGAAACGGGTATTTATTCTTGATGGTAGCCTTATTTAACTACCGGTAATCTATACAAATGCGGAGGCAACCATCTTTCTTTCTTACAAATAGAACTGGCATACCCCACGGTGAAGTACTCGACCTGATAAAGCCCATATCTAGTAGATCTTTCAGTTTTTCTTTCAACTCTCTGAGCTCCTTAGGAGTCATTCGGTACGGAGGGATGGATATAGGCTGAGTACTGGGTAATAGGTCGATAGCGAAATCAATTTCCCATTCTGGGGGAATATTAGGAAGTTCATCCGGGAATACATCTGAAAATCTATTGATTACGGGAATGGACTGAAGAGTTGGGGATTTTGCTTGGACATCCTGAACCTTGACAATATGATAAATGCAACCCTTTGCTATCAACTTTCTCTCTCGAAGATAGGATGTAAACCTACCTTTTGGCCTGGCTACATTGCCTCTCCACTCTCGCACTACCTCCGCTGGAAAGTGAAACCAGACAGTCTTAGTCTAACATTCTACTTTGGCGTAAGATGGTGCTAGCCAATCCATACCCATAATTGCATCAAAATCAATCATTTCTAGTTCTACTAAATCTGCCGAAGTTTGGCAACCAACAACCTCTACTGTGCAACCCCGGTAGATCTTTTTAGCTATAATAGAATCACCAACGGGGATGGAAACTAAAAAAGGTGGCGTTATACCGAACTCTCAGGCCACTAATGGTGTAACATAAGATAGAGTGGAACCTGGGTCTATCAAAACATACACAAAATGAGAATAAATGTCCAGCATACCTGTCACAACATCCAGCGACGACTCTGACTCCTGTTGCCCCGGTAAAGCATAAGTACGATCTGGACCAGTTTCTGAACTCGATGCTCCTAACCTGCTTTGGCCTCTGTCGACTAGAGCTGAGGGCCTACGCCCTACTGGAGATGCTGAGGCACATGACCCTGTTGAAGATCTATCCTGTCAGTCCCGATCATTATGATCCCTAGCTGGACAGTCTCTCATCATGTGACCCTCTTGTCCATAGGTGTAACAAGCAGTAGAACCATACCTACATTCCCCAAGATGACGTTGACTGCAGATAGGGTAAGGTGGCACGATGTATCTACTCTGCTTTGACCCTCTTTGCTGCTGCGAACTCGATGGCTGTGAGCTATCGTTAGGTCCTGATTTCCCCTGACGGCCTAGTATACCACCCTATAGATGCATGGAGTTGGGGATCTAGGTGGTCTACCTGATAGTTGTGGCCTAGGCCTGCCCTGAAACTCTGCCTGAGTATCACTAGGTCTAGCCCTGTGATGCTGCTCCTGATTTACCCTCTCTATCTCCCCCTACTGTTGCCTAAACCCCTCAATACTCTGAGCAAATGCCTGAATACAGGCAATATCCATGTCCTCCTGCAAAGTATCTATAACACAAGTCTCCACGTACTTTGGAAGCAGCCCCATGATAAATCGGTGCATCCTGGCTGGCATAGTGTCTACAAAAGCTGGTGCATATCGGGCCAAGGAGTCAAATCTCATATCTTACGCCCAAACACTCATCGAACCCTACTCCATATGTAGAAACTGATCTACCCGGGCCTGTCAGATTTCTCATGGCAAATAGTGGTTCAAGAAGGCCTTTGAAAAGTTGGACCAAGTCGGAGGGGGAACATCTCTACCTTGGGACTTCTCCTACTCTCGTACCATAACACTCCTATGTCCCGCAACCGAAATATTGCTAACTCAACCGACTCCATAGGCGTGGCATGCATTACCCTGAAGATCCACTACAGTTGGTCCAAGAAGTATTGTGGGTCCTCATCTCGGTCTGTACCTGTGAATTGTGGGGGAATCAGCGCGAGAAACTCTCGGACCCTCGAACTACCAGGTCCTCCCGAAGATTTAGCAACCACGGGTGCCACTCGCTGACACTGCACAACCATCATCTCAGCTAACATGAAGACAATACACCTGGCCTCCTGGTTTGAGGGTATCAGTATAGGAACAACTGGAGGTGGTGCCAACACATCTTCCGCTCTGGAAGGCTCCTAGCATGGAGGCGAGTGCTAGGGAGACCGAGATGAAGTCTCCCTGTTGCCCTCAGATCGGGCTGGCTCTGATTGGGGCACCCTGCTAGTGCCTCCTCCTGCTGTGACGTCCAGCTTCCTGCCAGTCGTGGTTTGTCACGTGTTCGACATTTGTCTGTAGACAAGCAGGATATAGTAAGCTTAGAGACTCAACCCTATACAACACAACTCTATGGCACGACTGGAAGATAAAGAAGAGTAACTACCCTAACATGCCTCGCAGCCTCCTGTCTATAGAATGTGGTGTACAACACATCCATAGGCAAGACTCTACTTGACATGGCATGCAGACTCCCTGAGATACAACCTGCTCTGATACCAAGTTTTTCACGCTCCACCTTGGGAGGCATGATCGACACCTAGCGCCATACTTGAATCTGACTAACCTGGCTAGGCTTATGCACGTATGGTGCGTGCCTGCAACTCAATTCAAGAAAACAACGAGCTATATCTCGGCTGTAAATACAGCCTCCGACTGACAAGGCCATATAGCCACCTGTAAACGCAAACAACTAACCAATAACAAACAATAAAAGGGAATCCTATATGGGCCGACAAGATCACCATGCTGTCTAATTATAACTGAAATGAAAATCAGGCAACTATAGCTATACTATAGCCGAAAAGGCCACAATATAATAGCTAAACAATGCCCCACACGATCATCACACGAAATAAAACATATATAGGCCCTACATAGCCAACAACAAACTAACCAAAAGGAAACTGTAAATCTGCAAGCCTCTAGAAGTGGAATAATGGTCGACATAGGGCCCTGACCTAACTATATACTGTACAATCAAAAGAGAAAACCTTCTGACTAATCAGCTCCGGATGAGGGGAGCTAACTGTACTGCTGACTCTGGTTGAAAGCTAAGAAGGTACTGATCCGTGTCTATCCGCACCTACAGGCAAATAATGCAGTGCCTCAAGGATGGGCATCAGTACAATATGTACTGAATATGTAAGGAAGTAATGGAAAATAGCTGAATAAACTTGGAATGAAACTGAAAGTAACTGAGTAGAAGGGATAGGGACATAACGAATAACTTAACCTCCTGCTGTCTAATCTATCAGTAAATAGTGCGAACAAGAACCTTACCTGGCCCCCATAAGCTGGATGGTACAAACAACACAGAATAACCCACTCAAGGCCCCCATAAGCCTTGGCGAGCACACTTCAATCCACATACCCCTAACAAGGTCAAACTGAGCTAACTATTCACTATAGCCAACCTACCGATCCCTTGGGTCTGCAAATGAACCCACTCGGCCCCTGAACTGTAGCTGTATCTGAGTCTTGTGGACTCTTGATATCTGCAACCCTGGCACCAGGCTCGATGGGGGTATGATACCGATACGGCATAAAACTGGTAGTCCAGCCATGAAATGAACTTTATAAGGCCCTTAGGCCTCATCCTCGTCCCTTGGGACGACATATCGCTCCTTTGAGAGATGTCATATTGCCCCTGACGAGCAACGATACAACTAGTTGATAACATCTAAAATATATTCTTAATTCAAAGAATATACACGGTCGAAGCATCAAAACAAGTAACCCGACGAGTGTCGGGGTCCAATCCCACGAGGACTAGGGAATGATAAATTCAAGCGTCGATTGAGAAATTGATATTAGCTTGCACCATATAGATTTAATATAAAAACAAGGAAAATGGGGGGGGGAGGGGTTAAACTTGGCAGAGAATTACACAAATTGATTTAGTGAACTAAAAGTAACAAGATCAGCTAAGTTATTAACAATAGTGTGAAATACTAGAGGTGCAGTGTAGATGAAATACTAACTAGATCAGGATAGGCCAGGTCATCTCATAAGTTCAACAAGTGTAAATAATCTTGGGAAGTAGGTAGCCTCAGCTTCTCAGCCTATTGACTACCCCTTGCTAGAGTTTTCTCAAAAAATAGCTGCAATTTAGCTCAACCAAATTGATTTGGATCAACAACTTCACTATTCCTCACTATTAGCTGCCAATTAGGAAGGAGGAAGTAATTTCAGCTATTTCTAGCTTAAGTTTACCATCTCTTGTCCATACCCACTACTATATTCCCTTCCAATACTTAATTATTCTCTCCCAAGCAATAATCAAGCAAGTATAGATAGACCCATATCATCATCAATGGATCTTCATTAATAGATTGAAGGGAATCTAATAGATTTACACTTAATTGAACATTATACAGATGACTCTAGCAATATCTAATCCAATTAAGTATTCATCATCAAACACCTATATTTAATGATTTTAGCTACTCATAGTTAAGAAATTCACAAACACATTAGCATCATTGAATTCAATAATAAGAGTAGATAAATCAAATACACAATTATCCTCAAACTACAACTGAAACTTTATAATCCCAAAGAAGAAAATAGAGCAGAGTATTTCCTACAAGTTTCAATCAAAATCCTTTTCTCAGCCGAAAGATCGTCTTCAACTAAAAGTGGAAATAGTGATGTGATGTGTACATGGATTTTCTCTCTGTCTCTCTATATCTATATCTTCTTTTTTTTTTTCTCCTCTTTTTCTTCTCTGTGCAGAGTACTTCTTTTTCTATTCATACTCTGAAAGGTAGGGTACTTTTCCTCACTTTTTCAGTAATGGACAATTATACCCTTAATAGTATCGTTCTGAAACCAGCGAAGGTACCGGTGGTTCGCTGATGAAATTCATGAACCTTCGGGTATCTGCTCACTCATTTCTAGTGAACTTCGGTGGTCCACTAGGGTTTCGCTAATGCCAATCTGTGAACCACCGGATCTTCAATGCCAATTCCAAAATTTCTAAGTGTCATTTGGCGACTAAACCAGCGTCTCGCCGCTTGTGATTCATGAACTGCCGATGGCATTTATCCTTTGAGGCAGTGACCTTCAACTTTTAGTTGGCGTTTCGCCGGTTAACATTTGCGCCTTGCCGCTTATGCTCATTTCCTCCTTTTTTCTCCATTTTTGCTTTTTTCTTCAAAATTAGGCATCTACACACAATAAAAGCAAAAAGGGCATAAAACCCAAATAATCAACTCGGGAACTATACAAAACTCAAGTTTTAGAGTTTAATGAGTTGGTAAAAATTTGATCATGGAAGAATATGATAATTCACGATATTGAATTATAAGAGATTCAAATTGATGTCTCCATGGAAAAATTAAATGTGAAGAAAGGGTTTTCATTTTTTCATTTGTTCGAAGTTTGTAAATGAATGATAATGATCAAACTCCCCCCCTTTTGTTTTTCCTTTTGATCGACATGTACATACAAATGAAATAACAAAAATTGGATATCTTATTTAGCTCACCCAATAAATGTCAAAAAATTGCTTTAAAAAAATTATTCTGGGTGGTCATTGAACCCCCGTAAAGTATGAGTTTTACTGCAAATATGGCCATAGTATAGGCACCATTTTGCCATTTTTCCTTTATTTTATAATGGAAAATTCATCACAATTATGACTAACAATAAAGACAACAAGCAGTTCAACATCTGTTAAGGCAATAATAGTTTGCCCCTGAAAAATGATCAAGTGCCACATGATTTAGATGGAGAGCTTTTAGCTAGGAGCCAAACACCACATGGGAAATGAGATTAAACTTCAGCTTGTACTGGAGGGGATAACTATCGGATTGCAAGGAGCCAAACTCCCAACGACTTGGATGATAATGAGAATGATGGTTATTGAAATAGTGCATGTTTGGAAGAAATAGTGCATGTTTGGAAGAAATAGTGACGATTTTGATGTCTTAGTAGGACGAAATAATGAGGCACCCTTCATGAAAAGAGTGGACCATGGTTCATCTCCAATAAGTAGTAGCATAATTTTTGAAAAACAAAAAATTTGGGTGCCCTAGCTCCTTCGTATACAATATCGGTCCAAGGGTTCCCATTTATCACCCAAAGTGCTTCAGTAACAGAGAGCTGGTTTGAGGATGGCAAGGTCGGTGGTTCTTAGAGTGATTTGGGAAATTAAGGGATGCTGATAGATTCTTTTGGGTCTGAGTTTATGAAGTATGTGAAGGTGATTCATTCTCGAGTCGATTAGATCTCATGGTCACACCGACTCTCAAAGAACCAGATTTGAAGAAATAGCTGAGTGTCACACTAGCATTGATTCTAAAAAGATTTGTAATGCTAGATATTCCCAATTATGACAAAACCACAAACCCACAGGAGCACATAACGACATACGCAACTATTGATAAGAGGAATGAGTTGGCCCTAGATGAAACTGAGTTTGTCTTAGTAAATAAGTTGGAGAAATGTAGACCAAAAGAAGCTTGACATGATATTCTCTTTTACTAGAACATTGCATTGCTACTTGTGTAATACTTGTAGATACCTTTATCTGTCACCACTCGAGTCTACACCCTGGATGCAACACAGTACTTAGAGTCACAAGTGAACCCAAGCTAATCCATGGCATAGCATAGTACTGTAATACTAGAAATCTAAATAGAAAACTGAGCGGAAGCTAATGAAGTATAAAACAGTCTTTATTAGAAAGGATAAAATCTGGTAAATATTGAAGTTTTAAACAAAACTAATAATAACAAACTAAAATTGATACTACGCTGTCTGAAAGACTCTACTAACTGATGAGTTGATGGGACAAACCCCCAGCTAACTCTCAGTCTGGAAAATTGAACTAGTACTACTAAAATAGAAAGAACAACTTTGGTCCTTAGAAGATGAGGATTCACCTATAAAACACTACTGAATATCACCAGTGAAGCTAACTGGGATGTTGAGGCTAGTTTCCTGAGCCTATAACATAAAATGATATAGCATAGAATGTATGAGTCAGTACTTAAAATGCATTGAGTATGTGAGATATCAAATAAAACATAAAAGTGTTGATAATACATAAACTGGGCTGATATGACATGCAATAACCTTGCCTGAATCAAGAATACTGGAAGAGTCTGAAAATATGAGAAAATACTATAAGAACTGATAATATGAAATTAAATCCCTAAAAATATCTGAAATATGTAAGACTGGACCATGAACTATGACTATATTGTACTATGGGAGTGCTTGTAAACCGACATATAACCACGTGAGCTAGATGTCGAGTTTGATGTTTGCTCCCTATTGATAGGGCCCACCGTACCTTGCCAGGGTATACTGACTGGACTGTATGATCACTAATTGTAAAATCCATTCTGTTTAAATCCTACAAGTGGCATGTAGTTTTGGAAATGTGGGTGCGCTGAACCCTGGCCTGCTCAGTGCTAAGTATTACTCCCAACTTATGACACAAAATAGATGTATATATATAAAAATACTAAACTGTACTGAAACTTGAAATAGTGTCCTAAGGCTAGGTCAGAACTACTTATCTGAAAGTGTTTGTGAGCCTGAAGGACCTAATAACTGAGGGTAATGAATATACTAATAAACTGATAATATTACTATTACTGAGTATAGTGAAAACGATTGAGATATTGTAAAGAAGCATTTCACAGTTTCATGAGAAAATCAAGGCAAAATACCATGTGAACATACTGTAGTATTGAAGTTATTAACATGAATATATATATATTTTCTGAACATGATAGTCTAACATCATAGAAAGGTAAGGTAATTCAACAATTAGAAGGAAAGCCCTAGGTCATGATTTCTAGAATTTCAAGGCTAGAGTTACTAAAATCTTGGGACACAAGGGTGAAAAGAGATCCTTGTGGAAATCCCACATACCTGAAGGAGAATTCCCAGAGACAACACTTGAAATCTTGAGAAGAGAGTTGAAGCACTAGTTCTTGCCTTGAAATGGCTGTCTGATTTCTTACGGTGAAGTTCTTAGAGTGTGAAGGAAGAATGAGGGAGGAATGTCAACTAGTACCTCTAAATTCCCCCTAGAATACCCCAATGCAATGTAGTTTAGAAATTAAAATAGTAGGAAGTTACAAAAATGCCCCTAGAGAAAATGTCTAAAAACTGCCGTCAAGATCCAACGGGTCACATAATGATTCATTGGTCTTGACCATGACTTGTTGGGACCAGTCATTGGTCCTGGGTTTGAAATTCTACCTTCTAGACGTCAACCCACCACTGGAAAGGATGACTCGTTAGAGGACCTGACGGGTCGTTGAGTCCAGTCATTGTCACTAAAACCATTTTGAAAAATCTCTGAACCTCTCCCAATGGACAGACAAAATGAGGCGTTAGAAGATTACAAGGGGTCTTTTTTTCACCCATGGTCACTAGAGGAATTTTGAGTACTTTTCGGATTTCATCTAACGGCTCATTGGGACAAACCTTTACTTCCTCCAATGACTCGTCACTTGGCTCATTGGTTCAGGAAATGATTTAACAAGTTTATGATCCCAACAAATGACTAGGTATGACAACTCATTACAAGAAATAATGAGTCATTATATTACTCGTTAGTTCTTGCGGGAAAATTTGCAGAAGAAAACAATGACTCTTCTGACGGGTCGTTGGTTCTGACAATGATTTGTTTGCCGAGTCATTCTGAGGTAAAATTTTCTGGTTCCCTGTTGGTTTTTCATTTCAAATCTAAGGTTTATTCTTAGGGACTTTTGGGGTGTTACAATATCTCCCCCTTATGAACATTCATCCTCGAACGAAGACTAAGTAAGCTGGAAGGATAGGGAAAAAGTTTCAATCCCGAACTGAAAACTATAAACTGAATACTAAAGGAGTGACTGACTCCAAAGTGAGATGGACATAATAACTGAATTTATGTAAAAAGATTGCATACTAAGACATGAGTAGAACTAATGAGCATGAAACTGACATGAACTGATTAGAGTACTGGGGAAGAATTTAGTACCTAATGCTGAATCTGAGCTGGAAGGGAAAAAGTGAAGGTATCTAGCTATTATATTTGCTTCGGCTTCCCATGTATCTCCCTCAACTAGCTGATTTCTCCATAAGACTTTTACTGATATGACCTTCTTGTTCCTCAACTTACGAACCTGACGGTCCAAAATCTGAACTGGAACCTCTTCATAAGAGACTATCCCTTATACAACCACTCTCTAAAGGCATAATTGAGGTCAGATCACCTATGCAATTCTTTAATAGAGACACATGAAAGACTGGATGCACCGATTCTATCTCAGCAGGTAGATCCAACTCATAGGCCATATTTCCAATACGCCCTAGAATTCTATAAGGACCAACATAGAAAGGTGAGTTTCCCTTTCTTTCCGACCTCATGACTCCTTTTATAGGTGAAATTTGTAGATATACCCAATCATCCACAACTATCATACCCTACTTTGGGTGGCATGACTGGTACCTACTGCTACACTAGGATCTGGGCTAACCTGGCTAGGCATAGGCAACTTTGATCCCTACCAGCAACTAAAAATCAAGAAAGCAAACTGCTATATTTCGAATGTAAATACAGCCTCGGGCCAATAATGCCACACAACACCTATAAAGGAAGACAACTAACCCAACCATCATAATAAAAAAATAGATCCTATACGGGCCAACAAGACCACCATGTTGTCTAGTTATAATAGGAATGAAAACAAGCAGCTATACTAGGCCCCACACAGCCAACACACAAAAATAAAACATACATGGGCCCCATATGTCCAACAACAACCAGCTAACTGAATACTTTAGTCTGCAAGCCTCTAAGAGTGAATATATTGATCGGGACAGGCCCCGTCCTACCTAAATGCTATACAAATAAAAGACAGTTAACCTCTACAACCTGGAAACTCAGAAAGAAAGGAGCTGGCCGATCTGCTGACTTTGGATAGCTGCTAGGGGATCCCAAAACCTGTCTGTCTAAACTTGTAGGCAAGTATATAGCGCCCCATAGTTGGGCGTCAGTACAATATGTACCAAATATGTAGGGCAGTAACAAAAGCTGATTTGAAGCTTATAAAGACTGAAAATAAGTAGCAAGAAGGGGCAGGAGATAACCTATAAGATTTCTTATCCATAACCTGCATCTAGTAAATCACTACACGTAAGAGCTAAAACTGTACGACTATACATTTATAAGCTATAGCTAACAGTCAAGTATACAAACAAGAACCTAACCAGGCTCCCATAAGCATGGAAGGTACAAACAATATAGTAATAACCTACCTGGGCCATAAGCCTCGGCAGGTGCCAATCAGTCTATATACCCTTATTGGTATCCCTTAGGTCCTGCAAATAACTATAACTGTATCTGAGCCATTTGGGCTCTTGTAACTAAATATGAGCCGTCCGGGCTCCTATAACTGAATATAAGCCGTCTGAGCTCTTGTAGCTGTGTCTAAGCCATCTAGGCTTCTGTAATCATGTTTGAGCCATCTGGGCTCTTTTAGTCATGTCTGAGTCATCTAGGCTCCGATAACTGAATATGAGCCGTCTGGGCTCCTGTAACTGAATGTGAGTCGTCTGGGCTCCTGTAATTGAATATGAGCCGTCTGGTAACTGAATATGAGCCGTCTGGGCTCCTGTAACTAAATATGAGTTGTCTAGGATCCTGTAACTGAATATGAGTCGTCTGGGATCCTGTAACTGAATATGAGTCGTCTCTGTAACTGAATATGAGCTGTCTGGGCTCCTTTGGCATAACGTGACCACTACTCTTACTCACCCCTGAATTGGTCTATATAGTTGTCAACAGACAGAGTCTGTGTACCTACACCTGGCCAGAGGGTCCTGGCAGTGATCACAACCTCTGCCGACTTAGACGGAAAAGGTTGAGGTTCGGGTGACCAAAGCAATAGTTTGAAGGTCATGCTGAGGCAAGGATAACTCATAAGATGTCTGTAAGGTCGTAGGTAACCAACTATTTAGTTCCTCCACTGAGAACAACTATGGTGTTGTTATTTATCGGACATGCTTCTAAGAAGCCAACCCTAACTCTCCACAAGCAGCTTACCATAACTCCTAGCCTAGAAGTAACACCATGGTACTATGGTATGAGTCCCTCTAGACTTCAACCTAGTCTATTCAGATTTCCTATGGCTTCCCTGGGCATTTCGTCGCCTCGTAGGCAGGTTTATCTGGAACTAGCCACCCGGGCAACCTGTACGTAGGCATCTATAAGAGTAGGCTAGGGCGTTGGCCCCGTATCTAACTACTAATGAAGTTCCCTCCTTAGGGTATCCACTAATATATTAGACTTGGAACAACTGGGACGGTGTCCTGAGTGACCTATACGGAAAGCACTAAGTCGATTGAAACTAACAGTCATTGACAGTATCCAACTACATGGTAGGCTGACCTTCAATTCACTAGGCAATCCTGGTGCCGCTGACTCTAGGGTAAGACTATCCTATTCAAATTCTAGACCTGGAGGAATCAAGGTACGCCAACGGCCTCTAGGCAAGCTTTATTGACAAGACAGGTGTTAAATTGAAAGTTATATCGCTCGGCTGTGCCCTATGCTGTCCAACTTACCAACTCAGGCCCCAACAACTATCGACAAAATTTAGAGGCCTTGGCATTATAGAAAAACATCAAACTTTTCAACCCTCCCCTATCTTGTTAATTCAAAATCACTGTGCTTAGTCAAAGCATCCTGTCATGACACAAAAGGATCAAAGAATGACATCACATTATCAACAAACAACCAAGCATGTACACTAATGACACTTACCCGGACAACTAGCAGCTAACAATGCACCCCTTGTGCCCTCACTACAAAGAAGTCCCATAATTCACAAATATCCATATAATTCAAGACTGCAACTGAGTCAAAAGCACTCACTCTCACGAAGAAGTTCAGATAGTGTGCATACAAAATCATAGGCTTGCCTTTATTTTCCATGCCTCAGTTTTTTGGACAGTTGGATTTGGATCACCATAGACTTTCTTAGGCTTGTAATGTAGGCTTGGGGACATGTATGGTAGATATGGGTAAAATGAATCAACCCTCCTTGGCACTACACTATTTTTGGTTCCATTTATAACTTTTCTCTTTTTCCTCCTTTTTCCTCCATTATTCATTTTTCAATTCGTGAATTGTGGTTTTCACTTTAATTTCCTCTTTTTCTCTCTTTTTTTCAAACTGCTGCATTTTTCTTTTTTCTTTTCTTTTTTCAGTTTTCAACCACACCATACTAGTTTCCTTTTTTTATAACTAGCTTCTTCTTTTCATACCCAATAATTTCTTATACACTCCTATAATAACCACCCTCAACTTAGGCGATTTTCCTGAGTTAAGGTTCACAATGTCCAAGGAGGGACCAGAGCCAAAGAAGATTCATTATATAAAAAGTGCGAAGGTGAATGGGCTAGTCAAAGAAAAGGTGTAACTAGACTTAAAATTCGGGATCAGAGGAAATTATTATCTCATTTGGTAAGTCATTTAGGCTAAAAGTGGACTAGTTCAAAAATGGCCCATGATTATTTTCTAACCAACTATTATATAACTTTATAATGACTAACTAGGCAAGTTCTGGATTTCAAACGCAAAGTCGAACTTAGCAAGCACCTCACACACACACGACATAGGTTTGCACTATTAACTACCAATTTTCGGTTCATGCACAATCAAGAAATGATTATCACGTTCATACTACTAATGCCATGTAAAGATCCTTAATAGTCATGATATTTACACCAAGCACACAACAAACAAAATTTTTTAGGAGGGGTGTCCTACATTAAACATTTCCAAACATTTCAAAACAGTTCAGAAGTTGCCAATTTATTCGACTACACTGAGTTTTCCTATTTTTCTTCTAACTAAACGCATAAAAAACAAAACACACATAACAAAAAATCCTAAACATGCAGTTCTATTAGATAGAAATGCCCAAGGAAAACGACAACAACAAGAAAATCCCTCAGATTAAAAAATCAAGTTCACCCCCACCCCCATAAAAAAAACTATGCATCGCCCTTGATGCATCAGAATAAGAGTATAGTACAAGGGACGAGGACATACCAATGGTGTCCTAGATGCCTGTATCAGTATGATTAATGGGATGTGTAGATGCACCTCTAGACTTCTCTTCGGTGGCACCAGTGATAATCGGTGCACTCAATGGAACTAATAGAGCTTGTAGATTCTCCGCAAGCTCTAGAAGCCTCAGCCTTTGCCCTTTGTCGGGCCTCCTCTCTAGACATCCTCAAGGCAGTCTCCATGTCACACTTCTCTCTTCTGCTCTCTCAGTAGAGTCCCATCCTCGTCCTCAATCTCTCCACTCCGAGCCCTCTTGCCCTTTGCCTCCATCATAGGATGCTCGGTGAGGAAATCAAACACAGGTGGCAACTCCTACTCCTTATCCCCTCAATTACTGGGATCACAGGCGGTGTTATCATTGAGATATGCCGTGCTGACAACTCTCTTAGATCTACTCATAGGAACTTGACCTCAACACACCACCAAGTGAGCTCTGGCACTTGTATCACTGTGAGGTGCTCATCCATCTGCCTCTCAAATGCATCTAAGCACCCATTCCAAGTCTTAGCTATTGAATCCAGCTCATTTTTCACCTATGGCTTGACCTGCACCATTATACCTGTAGCACAGTGTTAGCTTTTTGCCTCTCATCCCTAGCTAGTCGCCTAGCCATGTCAGCAATGAAATTCTATGGGATAGTAATTAGGACAGTTGATGAAGGGTGAGGAGATGACGCTAATGATTTTATCTCTGGTGCAGTAAATGATGAAGCTAGTGTATCAGCGGTCGTGTCTGCAGTTGTAGTAGTGGTGTTCTTGGGCACAACACCTGCATCCTAAGAAGCAGTCACATCCGCCTCCAATTTCATAAGATCGTGGGTCTTAATTTGCGAATACCTCCTCAACATATTTGCAAGGATGGTTGTATTGGATAATATCGCCATCTGACTTTTGGCCTTAAACAATGGGTTTGTATCATCCCTAACCGATCTATGATCCTCAATACTTCCACAAACTAATCAATACCGGGCAACTATGGCACCCCATACTCCTGGCATAGCTTAGCCACCAAGTATGGGAATGGAATGCCAGTGCTATGAAGTATGCCTCTATCCTGAATCTTCTTAACAATATATCTCGGGAAGCTGATCTCATAGCTCTCCATAATATTAGCAGGTTTTGCTGCACAATCTGGGGACACCATATTATCATTACAGGTTAGCCCCAGTCAATGCCTCACCAGTGACCACCAATACTTTGCCTTGAAATTTAGAGTCGTCTTTTTGATTAGCGACTCTTACCCTCTCAACCATTAAACCTCTGTCCCGTTTGCAGCTATAATCCATGCTAGCTATGTTTAGTTGCATCTTTTTACTCAATTTTTTGATCTTAATCTTCTTCAACTCACCCTGCCGATAGTTAAGTTCGGTTGTGTTTGTCGAGGGCTCAAAATATGCACCATACAAGATGCGCGAGATGGTGCATTTCAGAAATATCCACTTGGGTACCCCAAACCACAACACTGGCAATGTTGGCTTCTTCCTCCAATCTTGGCCTTCAGGAACCCGATTCTTCAATGTGGCTGCATATGCTGTATAAAATTCTTGGACCATCACCGGACTCTATTTGCCTGAAGGTTCACTCATCCAGCTGAACCTGTATCTGTCAAACAAGGACTTAATCTCTGGCAAATCCTTAATCCTATCATTAACAAGTCTAGGCTCCTCATAGATACTCCTTTGCGGGTTGCCTCTATCATTTTAAGCTATATCGCAGTTATAAATCATCCTCTTGCTTGGAATTATCCATCTCTATACTGGCCTTTCAGTCTGTTCTCTGCTAATTGAGTGTGGGGAAGGTGGAGATGCGTCCGAGGTCTCAGTATCCATATTAGCAGCACTAGACTCACACCCCCCTCTTCCCCTTCTTTGTTAGATAGGGTAGTTGCAATTGGAGCTAGAGACTCGAGCTGGTTGTAGAGATGCTTTGATTTTTGGTCTGAATCCTAGTTGAGAGGCACTCCAATTGTTTTTTCTTGATGGGTAATTCCTCTACTGAGCCACTCGACTCCTTGGAGATTCTTTGTTCATCCACCAACCAATGAGTCGTGGGCTTTTCCTTTTCTACCCAATTCTTCTTTGAGGGTGTTTTACTCTTCCATGCATTTCCCATTGGCAACATTGTACCTGTGGAAGTAACGTTATATCCATAATATCAAAATAACAAGACAAGAAAATTTTCTGTTATTTGTAAGAACGAGTGACTTGACGAGTCGTTACATGTGGTAACAATTCGTTATATCATCCGTTAAGTAAAATTTTGAAATCTGCCATTTTATCCCTACTCAGGATGAGTGATTTGATGAGTCATTACATATGGTAACAACTCATTATTTAATTCATTAAGTTATGCTCTGCAACTTGTTTCCTTATCCACACTCAAAATGAGCTAACCAACGAGCCATTAAGTATCCCTATGACTTATTAAGTGACTCATTCTTAAGGGTTCTATGATTTGATATTTCTGGGATAGTGAGAAAGACTCACTTGATAACTTGTTAAGTGCTCTATGTGTCATTAAGTGAGGCGTCATCACTATTCTGAGAAAGTTCTTCCAATTGTTAATTTTGACAACCATGGGTTACTTAGACTTCACCCTTGCACAATTATTTTAGTCTAGTTTGTTGGGAGTTGGGCGAGCAAAACAATCCGAGCTTCATTTCCAAAGAAATTATGGATCGTAATGCCTACTGACTCAATGGGTATGGGATGCCTAAGCTAACATTTTCACAATACAGGTCAAAACACAATTCCACAAGTTCAATATATTATTGTGCACAAAATTATTCCACCCAATCTATTTAGTTCATGACATGATTGTTTAATCAACTTAGGGTTCTAACAAAAGTCAAATACAAATTCAAATTAGCCCATGGTGAGAATCAACCTCTCTTCCTGAAGCATATAGAGAAATTATTACTCACTTTGAGTTGGAATTAAATGATGGAGAATATGATAAGTTGAGTGCACACAAAAACTTTTGATTGCGGTAGTGATGGTTGAGAAGAAGGGTTTTGATTTCGTGAGTTTTGGTACTGATTGTTCGGCTATGTGGAACAACTACAACACGCAAGTACACGTGGTCGAACAAGTAATAAAGTGGCTCAAGTAAGCCAAGTATCGATCCCACAGGGACTGGGCTAGGGTAACAATTTACTCAAGTGTCACTATACTTTAACTCTAAAAATGAAGACAACAGTGCAAAGAAGAGTTTGATATATTTTGATTTCTAATTTTATCCTAAGTCTACAAAGATTATATAATTTGAGTCTGAACTATGAATGTGAGCATGCTGAGGTTAAACGAACATGTAAGGAAATAAATTATCGATATAATTTGGTTAACTTTTCCTCCGGTTGCTAGTCAAGAACTATTGCCAATGGATTAAAACTCTCGTATTTAACCCAACTTAAGAATCATGAACAGTCCACCTACATTTCTGTGATTAAATGAAATTCATGTTCTAGCCATACAAAATCGGTTCCTTAATTGCCTAATACAACCTACAGGTATATTTCTATCCTGAAGGTAAATCAATTCTCAATTTTCCCAAACCAAGAAAAGATCATATCCTATTGATTCACAACTTTCCAATTTCTTGCTCTCTCGAGTGAAACCGGACTTTTTAGATGTACATTAATATAGGCCACACATTAATGCAGTAAGAACAAGAATCAATAGAACAACCATGGAAGAAAAGATGAAAAACCAACTTAATCAACAATCACATTTCATTACAATTGTTCTTAACCTCAGCAAGAAGAGGAATTAGCCACTCATTCGTGGATTAAACATCGTTAAATGAGTGTTAAGCATACAAGCAATTGAATTAAATAAGAAGGAGATAGAGAAAAACCCTGAGAATTTCGTCCCCTCAACTGCCTGTAACCCACGTTCTTGCTCCACCAAGTTAGAATTATTAAAAATGAACCTAAGTGTTCTATTTATAGTAGTGGGAATTTTTTCCGGAATAACAAGCAACGTGTCACGGAGTGCATCGCAGAGCACTGCCTCCGTGACACGCCACAGACGCGGAGGCTCACTGGAAATAGACTGTCCAGGTAATAAAGCCCAACATGGCACGGCGTGCAACGCGGGGCTAGGCCAACGTGCCACGGCCCCAACGCGCACCCACACTGGAATTTGGCCAAAAATTCCCTACCCAGGCAGAAGGCCTCCGCGATGGCAGCGTGACACGGCTCCATCGCGGAGCCCCTTTAATTTGTGCCATCCAATGCTATGTCCTTTGCTAACATCCGAGTCCAACCCCGATCTCTCCCAACACGCATTTTAGCTTCCCAAAATTACATTTCACCTGCAAAACAACGCTAATCATGTTGGTTAGTATAAATTCACATTTTATTATAAATCACATGAGAATGTATAAACATTGATAGATAAACAAGGCTAAAATGACACATTTAGGTATCACTTGGGCATATAAATTTGCCCAAGATCACTGATGAGTTGAGATTTTAGGAATGATTTTCGTGAAATAGAGTTTCGATTATGGAGGGATTGAGTGAGGTGTGTTTGAATGTTAAAAATGGGAACAAGTGTTGGGTTGTTTAAGGAGCAAAGAGAACATTAATAGAAATAAATCGCGGGTCGTGTCGGGTGTAAAATTTTTTTAGATTTGACTACGACTGACCACGACCCTAACCAATGAGCCACTGGAACAAGCCACGAATTGTTATATGGCCAATTAAGTTATATGAATAGAAAACTTACCTGAGACTTGACAAGTCCAGGCAACGACTCATCATGTGTCATGACAGCTCGTGCCCTGACTCGTTAGTCAATTTTTAATTTTGCAATTTTCCGCTTTAGTGGTATGACTGGGAGTCATGAGTCATTAAGTATGATAATGACTTATTTTGTAAGTAATAACTCCTATTTCCTTAGTCCAAGCACACCTGCACACTTCAACAAACATGGATACTATACTAAAATTACAATTACAGCTTGGGTTGGCTCCCAAGTAGTGCTTGATTTAACGTCGCGGCACGATGTGGGTATCTTAATTACTCAGAATTCACAAAGGTACCGCCGCAGGTTGCCTCCCATGAAGAGCTTAATTTTACTTCTCGGCATGAATTGGGTCCTTGGGTTACTCAGACTTCACCCAAGACCCAAAGGTCAACTAGCTTGATTTCCTCCTTTGTTCCCAAATATGCCTTCACTCGATGACCATTTACCTTGAACTATTTACCTTCTGGTTCTCAAGTTCAATTTCATATGGGAACACCTGTACCACTTGAAATGGACCCAACCACTTAGAATTTAACTTGCCAAGAAACAAGCAGTCTCGAATTGAACAGCAAGACCAAATCCCCCAGATTAAACTCTCTCTGCTCTATCTTCCAGTTGCGATACATATTCATCCTCTATTTGTAAAGAGCTAAACTCTCATAGGATTTCAGTTGAAATTCATCTAACTTATTCAACTGATCAAGCCTCAAGTTCGCAACATCATCCCAACTCAAATTCAGCTTCTTGAGTGCCCACATGGCCTTGTGCTAAAGTTCGACAGGTAAATAACATGATTTTCCAAATACAAGCTGATAGGGAGACACACTTATAGGATTCATAAAGGTAGTCCAGTACTCCAATAAGGCATCATCTAACTTCCTAGACCAATCCGTTCTGTTTGCATTCACAATCTTCGCAAGGATTGTCTTTATTTGACAATTAGAGACCTTGACTTTCCCACTAGATTGCGGATGATAAGGTGTTGCCACCCTATACTTCACACCATACTCCTCAAGCAGAGTCCGAAACAACCGATTGCAAAAATTTTAACCCCCATCACTAATGGGCTTCAAGAATGCTATGACACTCTTGCCTTCATTATTAGGATGCGCAACTGCCTCCTCCCACTTTGTAATACCCCAAAAATGCCTAAGATTAGACTTGAGATCAAAATGGGAAGTTGGCTGAAAATTGGAGAAAATTTCTCAAGACGGATGAAATGACGACTCGTGGTTGGACACAACGAGTCATTGTTAGCAGTCATAGTAAGGGAGGTATGGGTGGCAGTGGTGACTATGGAAGAAGCAATGACTCATTGCTTGGAACAATGAGCCGTTGTTTGCAATCGTCGGAAGGGCTGGACCTTGGCAGTTGGGGATACCACGGGTCATCCAACGACTCGTGGTGAGAAGTGACAACCCGTGGTTACCAGTCGTAGTTTGGTTGCCAGATTTTTCCCAGTGGAAACAATAGATCGAGACCATGACTTGTTGTAAGTAACCACGAGTTGTGGTAAGGCTCGTGGCAAGGGAAGTTCAGATTTGTAAAGGAGCTAACAACGATTGATCTAATGACCCATCGTTTGAAGCAACGACTCATCCCGTCGAGTCGTAGAAGGAATCCTAAGGCATGAAATGAAGCAGCGGACCCAACGACTGGATACCACGAGCCGTGGTTTCTTGCATGACTCGTTGGATCAGTTGTTGGTTTGTCCAAGACAGTTTTTCAGGGAAATTTTGTTAAGGGTATTTTCGACCTATGTATTCTCTAAGGCCCTAAACTACGTCATTTTATATATTTTTCTGGGCATGATAAGATAGGTTAATCCCCTCTTGCATAAGCCATTCCCATGCATGCAAATTAAGAGAATTTTAGAGAGATCAAGCATAGTTTCAAGCTTTTCCCTATCAATTCTCTATTGGGCATTCAAGGAACTCTAGAATATGATCTTACCCAGGTATATAGGGTTATGAATCGGTGTTTTCGTTCACACCCATGCCCATTATCTATTAATTCATGAAAATCCATCAAAAATCTCATGGGGTTTTAATTCAAATCTTGTAGAATTTTAATGATTTACCAATGGATTGTTTTAAATTTTGATTTAAATTATATTTTATGAGTTTTTATATGGTTTTAAAACTACTCTCAATTATAAAATTATTGATTTCAATTTCTACTAAATCAAGCCTATTTAAGCATGATCTATGATGAATCGATTATGATCTTCTCTTCAATTGATGATATTTACAAGCCCAATATGATTTATGACTTTAAATATGATTTTATCCAATTACTCATCATGATTTGATGATTTACGAGTTATATGTATGATCTACAAGTATGCGTGGAACCTATGATTCATGAATTATGTTTTGGCCGACTCACGGGCCTTATGTCATGGCTAGTTCACGTATTTACAAGAGTGTTTATGATTATCATGATTTAAATAGCCCATGAATTCATGTATGTTATACAATGAGCACTATATATGTTTTGCGAGTAGTATCGAACACCGAGTAGGTTCAGGGCCTAGGTTCTGCTCCAGATCTCATAAACTATGTGCCACCGTAGGTATGTTGGGACCTCCTTTGTGCCTCTGCCTGGCCCAATTGACCCTTTTCATGGTGATATCACACTTTCATGATTCTACCTTTGGCAAAGTACGGACACCCTCTCGACTAGGGTTACAAGTCGGGCTTCATGTATGCTCATATGGGGTATGTCGGTTAAGAGAATCTCCCACTATTCCTCATGATTTATGCATGTTATGATTATGTATTTTGGCTCAAGTCATGTTAAATAAAGCTTTTCTCTTATGATCACGAGTACGATTGTATTACGAATCTCGTAAAAACCTTGAGCCTTACGTTATGCTACGATATTTACGATATGAGAATAATGTCCTACTCTTATGATCACTTATGAGTTTTATATATATTCTAAATGCTCATTTTACTCACCCCACATACTCAGTACATTCCATGTACTGAGCGCATACTTTCTATGATGTATTGTTTCATGATACAGGACCCGACTCTCAGGCTCATCCTCATCCTTAGACCATCTCAGAGTTCACTTTCATCTTTGTTGGTGAGTCCTCATGTTCTGAGGGCCGTTTGACTAGACCTTTATGTTATTTTATGTTTCAGTATTTGGCAGGGTTAGTTTGGGGTGTTGTCCCATTAACCCTTCTTATGCAGTAGAGGCTTTCAGACAGTATGTAGTACTCAACTTATGTATATGTCCAATGGCTCCGAATGTTATGATATGTTATGTTAGGTTTATGTTTCCGCTATGCCTTATGTTTAGTCTTCCGCTTAAAGTGAGTGAAGTTAAATGTATGCTTATGCCATGGGTCAACTCGAACCTCTCGGGGTTCCTCGTTCCGTGTTACGATCCGGGTGTACTTTCGGCTCGTGACAGACTTTGACACATAATCAACAACTACAAGTATATACTTCACCCATTCGAGCTCACAAATGGACCCATGATGCCAATAGCCCAAACATCAAAGGCCTCAATCACTAGAATGGGGGTTAGTGGGAGTTCATGCCTTCTTGATATTCCTCCTTACCTTTGGCATGCATCATATGCTTTTGCATAATCATGAGAATTTTGGTGAATGATTGGCCAATAGTACCTACATTGCAGAATCTTCTAAGCCATGCAGATGCCACTATGATAACCCCCAACATGGGATGAGTGACAAGCCTCCAATATGCTCATCATTTCAACCTTAGGTACACATCTTCGAATTACTCCATCAGCACAAATGCAAAACATGTATGGATCATCCCATAAAATTTTTCACATTCAACATAAACTTTCTACACTTGTGAACGGACAAATCTATAGGTACCACATTACTTACCAAATAATTTGAAAAGTCAGTGAGCCATAAAATCAGATCCTGTGACATAGCCAAAACTTGTTCGTCTAGAAATGTATCATCAAAATCACCCACATCTTTCAACACTGCATCTTCTCAAGTTTAGACAAGGGATTAGCCACTTGATTTTCGGTCCCTTTTCAGTGTTTCACCTCGAACTCGAACTCTTGAAATAGAAGTACCCATATAATTAGCCGTGGCTTTGCATCTTTCTTTGACATCAACTATTTCATAGTTGTATGGTCTATATGAACAATAACTTTAGTTCCAAGCAAATAAGTCCGAAACTTCTCAAAAACCAAAACAACTGCCAGTAACTCTTGCTCAGTCACGGTATAATTTTTCTGGACTGCATTTAGTGTCTTGCAAGCATAGTAAATCGAATGAAATATCTTTTCTCACTTTTGGCCCAAGAAAACACCTATGGCCACTTCGCTAGAATCTCACATGACCTCGAATGGTAAGGACCACTTCAACGCAACTAAGATGGGAGCCGTAGTCATCCTCTCTTTCAAACATTCAAAGGCTTTTAGGCATGCCTCATCGAAAACAAACTTCACCTCCTTCTCAAGTAATTTGCACAAGGGGTGTTCCATTTTCGAGAAGTCCTTGATGAATCTCTAATAAAACCCTATATGTCCCAAAAAGCTTCGGATACCTTTCATCAAAATTGGGGGTGGTAAGCTAGCAATTACCTCAATATTTTCCTTGTCCACCTCAATACCTTCACCTGAAATCTTGTGGCCTAGCTTAATACCCTCCTTGACCATAAAATGACTCTTCTTCCAAGTTGGTCTCTTCATATATTTGCAGCACCTTACTCAGATGAGTCAAACAATCATCGAAGGAGTCATCAACAATAGAAAAATCATCCATAAAAACTTCTATGGTGTCCTCCACCATGTCAGATAATATTGACATCATGCAACACTGAAATGTTGTAGGTGCATTACACAACCCAAATGACATCCTCGTAGAGGCAAAAGTTCTATAAGGGCAAGTAAAGGTGGTTTTCTCTTGGTCTTCTGGGGCTATGAAGATCTGATTGTAACTCGAGTAAGCCATCAAGAAAGCAAAAAAAACCTCTACCTGCAAGATGATCTAGCATCTGATCCATGAATGACATAGGGAAATGGTCTTTTTGTGTCCAATGGTTTAGCTTCCTGTAGTCTATGCATACTCTCCAACCTGTAATTTGCCTTATTGGGATGAGTTTATTATTAGCATTGGGAACCATAATGATTCCACCTTTCTTTGGCACATATTGGACAAGGCTTATCTATTTATTGTCTGCAATAGGGTACACCATGCCAATATCCAACCATTTGATGATCTCCTTCTTAACAACGTCTTACATAGGTGGATTCAACCTATGCTGATGCTTAGTACTAGGAATACAATCTGACTCGAGCTAGATTTTATGAGTGGAAATACCCGGTGGAATACCAATAACTTCTGCAATGGACTATCCAATGGCTCTTGTACTTCTTTAGAACTTAAACTAGAGCATCCACTTGCCATTTAACAAAATTTACTACTACAATAACTGACAACGTATTTCCAGCTCATAATAATACATACCAAAGGTGAGATGGAAAAGTTTTGAGCTCCAAAACTAGAGGCTCCTCAATAGATGGCTTGGCTGGTGGAGTTGCACGATTCTTCAAATCGAGATCTATATTCTTCGAAGCGTAAGTGTACGGACCCACACGTGTAAGTGCACTAACAATCTCATTGTACCAATCTATTTCATCAGCATTGCAATTCAAGATCACCGCAGTTAGTGCCTCAATACTCGATCTTTCCTCAATAGGCAATAGTGGAGACTCTACATCGACAACATCAATAATTGAGATCACACACATGTCACTAGGCTGCTTCATTGACCGACATTCATTAAAAATCACTTCTTCATTATTTAATCATAATTTTAATTGTCCAATTTCCATGTCTACTAATGCATGTTTGGTGGTAAAGGAATGGTCTCCCCTAGATAATGGGGACCTCAAAGTCTACCTCACAGTCTAGAATGACAAAATCAATTGGAAAAATGAATGACTCAACTTTTACCAATACATCATAAAGGATACCCACAAGATTTTTTACTGTGTGATCTACCATAAGAAGCCACATTGTAGTTGGCTTAGGTACTCCCAAGCCCAATTGTTTGAACACTGGTAGCGGCATGAGATTAATACTAGCACCAGATCATATAATCCTTAGCAAAATTGAAGGCTCCAATGCTTTAAGATATGGTGAATGCTCCAGGATCTTCCTTTTTCTGCATAAGGGGTTGAGGTGCTATTGCACTACAATGGTGCAAATTATCCACAGTCTCAAGCTCATAGTCCTTTTTTTCATAACAAAATCCTTCATAAACTTGCGTATCCAGGCATCTTCTTAAGTGCCTCAACTAAAAGGATGTTCAAAGATAATTGCTTTAGCATCGAAATAAAGTTGTGATACTTTCCTTCCTCAGCCCTCTTCTTCAATATTTGTTGGAAAAGTGGAGGAGGTCTTGGAATCGGAGTCAACTTCTATGGGACCTCCCTCTCCTTCCCCTTTCTGGACACCTTCTCCTATTCAGTACTAGGAGTCATCTTTTCAGCTACATTCTCAACCACAAGCTGTTCCTCAGACTCAACAACATTTTTGTCATCAATCAACTCAGGCTCAACAATCTCATCAATAATAATCAGCACATGAGGGTCAACTTCATCTTTCCACTTCTAGTAGTTACAGCCATACAATGGCTATTATTTTTCAAATTTTGTTCTATATTACTAGAAAGTGTGCCTTTCAGCCTCTAATTAAGTGAAACTGACATCTAACCAATTTATTGCTCAATTTGCTGATAGAAAAACCATGCGACTCAACCTTTTGGTTTATCCTAAAAAGATCCACATGAAGATCCTTCAAGTGATGTAATACCCCGAAAGCCCTAAGATCAAACTTGGGAGTGAAACAAAGAAAAAGTAAAAATTCTGCACCAAGTCATAGAATGAGTCGTTCTGTGACCCGTGGAAAGACCACGAGTCGTGAGGTGACTCGTGATGAGGTAATAGACTTGAGTTGAAAAATTATTGATGGGGTCACCATAGGCATGACCACAAGTCGTGGTCAGACACCACGATTAGTTGGGTGAATCATGGTCAGCAGGTAATTAATGATTTGAGGTTTGAGGCATTAGAGATAATGATTGGTGACCATGAGTCGTTGTCACCGGCAATGATTCATATGATGTTTCGTTATGAGTTCCAGGTGAAACCTCGGCAGTGTCCCAACGATTGATGTAATGACCCGTGGTTGGGGGCAACGACTCGTTACGTCCCTCGTGGGGACTCACAAGCAGTTGTTTTCTGTGAAGTTATTAAGGGTGTTTTAGTCATTCCTAAGTCCTAGGGTCCTAAACTACATCGTTTGAGGCTCTAAATGTAGTGTTTTAAGAGGGGAAAATCTATCCTAAGCTCATTCACATCCATGCATGCATATTGAAGGGGTTTAGGAGGTGATCAAGTTAGAGTTCTTCAAGTTTTCCTTCAATCTTCCATTGGGCTTTCAAGGAGTGATAAAATCTGATCTTCCCCGGGTATGTAGGGTTATAAATGGGTGAATCCATGCACACCTATGCCCAATCTATCTTTAAATCATAGAAATTCCTATATTGATTCTATGGGATTTTAACCCAATGCATGAAATTTCTAATTCTCTACATGAGTATGAACTAAATGAGTTTTTATTATTGAATTATGAATTATGGGCAAGGTTTACATTGTTTTCCACAAAATCACATTTCAAGTTTTATAAATTCAAATGCCCATTTATGAGAAGTTCATAAAAGTTGAGATTTATGAAGAATGTCCATGTATGATGAAGTATTAATGATTAGAAGAATGTTTTCAAGTTACCCATGATTATAATCATGGTTTCAAGTGAATTGAGTATTTTCAAGCATATTAAAGTATTGGACAATACCCACATGTTCAAGAATGATTTATGATTTATAATATGGATTTCATGATTGATCGATTTATGACATTGACCAATTTATGGGCCCTAGATTCATGTATAAGCATGTATGTAAATGGGGATCAATGATGTTAATGTTTATTTGGCCATGAATCTCATGGATGATGTTTATGATTTACATATGAGCCTAATGTGCATGTTTTTGGGAGCAATGTCTTGCACCGAGTAGCTCGGTGTTCAAAGGACTACGTCGGTGTCTCATAACTACGTATCACCGTAGGTTCATGGTTATACATTACAATGTTAATGGATCCCCTCTTTTGTGATATCACATAATGCACGTCCCTTGCCTAGCAAGCTTGGCACGACTCTTCTCACTTAAGTAAGATAGTTGGGGCATTATATAAGGATCTACCATGATGGCATCGGTTATGACGAGTCCTCCCATTGTTCTGTATGTTTTTATGCATTGTTATGTTTATGTTGCTTTGGCTCAAGTTATGATTTATAAAGTTTTCTCTTAGGACTATGATAATTAATGAATTACGAATGTTTTGACAATCTTGAGCCTTATGTTACATTATGAAATTTATGTTATGAGCATGTTTTCCTACTCTTATGAGTTTTATGTATGTGAAATGTCCGTTTTACTTACCTTGCATACTCGGTACATTCCACGTACTAACTGCATACTCAATATTGTATTGTTTTATGATATAGGCTCCAGTATTTAGACCCAGCATTGTTGTTAGCTCATTCCCGGAGTTAGCATCCAGTTCATTGGTGAGTCCTCATCCCCCAAGGACCAGTTGATACCAGTTATCTCTTTATGTTTAGTTTTCTAGACTTGTCGGGTTAGTTGGGGGTGTTGTCCCATCAATCCATCAGATATATTAGAGGCTTTCAGACCACGTGTAGTATTCAGCTGTCATGTATGTAGTGCGTTTCACTTTCTATGTTATTTTATGAATATGCTTCCGCTATGTTATCTTGTTGAGTAATTCCACTTTACTGGATTGAGATAGATGTATGTTCATGCCATGGGTCGACTTGGTGTTTCTCGAGGCTCCTTGACCCGTGTTGCGATCTGAGCCCATGTTTGGGTCGTGACAATCCTTGGGTGTCTGAAAGCCTTGTTGAGTAGAGTCCTTTTCATGGGTGTGAAGTGCACCACACTTATGAAGAAGAGCCTACGAGTCGTTTAGGAAATGTTCCCTTCTTTCATGATCTATGTCATGCGTTAAAATGCCTCTTTGTCCTTCTAACTTGTGCTATTCACGGTTGCAGAATCATGGCTCTACACAGAGTTAACAGTAGGAGGAATGGGAATGGAAACGACCATGAGGATGGAACGGAGACGAGCACCAATAAGCCCCACCAGTCTAAGAGCACCATGCACCTGAGATGGCTGCCCATGCTGAATTCCGGGTAGCTATTCAGATGCTAGCACAGGCCTTGACCACTCAGGTCAACCAGTAGGCAGTAACACATATTCTGCAAAATAGAATGAGGATGAACCCGACAGAGTTTCTTGGTTTCAAGGTGGACGAGGATCCACATGAGTTTTTTGACGAGATGGTGAAGATCACCCTGGTCATAGGGGTGAATGGAGTTAAGTGTGCTAAGTTGGCCTCATATCAGTTGAAAGGGGTCGCACACATCTGGTTTCAATAGTGGAAAGATAGTAGGGCCGCTAGAGTAGGCCCTGTCACTTGGGAGGAGTTCCATGTTTCTTTCCAAGATCGGTTCTTCCCTCATGACATGAGGGAGTCGAAGGAAACCGAGTTCGTGAATCTTAAGAAGGGGAAAATAACGGTACAGGAGTATGCCCTTGAGTTCACTCGCTTATCAAAGTACACTGTAGAGTTAGTGGTGGATCAAAGGGCGCGAGTGAGCAGGTTTGTTCATGGGGTGGCGAACTATTTAGAAAAGGATTGCAGGACCGCTATGCTCCACCAGGATATGAATTTCCCTCGGATAGTCTTTTACGCCCATCAAATGGAAGTGACGTATATGAGGGAGAGAGAGGGAAAAAGGACCCGAATCTACAACTATGGGTTCACTCAGTAGAGATCTAGCGGTGGTCACCACCGTCAGATTCAGTAGAGGTCACTAGCTCCAGCACCATCATCAACCAATGATCCATCCAGACCCAAGGGTTATTAGAGGAGTAGGGCTTCAGGTTCGATAGACCAGAGGGGCATGCAGGTAGAGCGCACCTTTTCGGCCTACGGGAAGTGTGGCAAGAGTCATGCAGGGGAGTGCTTTCTCGGCTTAGATATCTGTTATGGGTGTGGAAGATCCGGCCACATGCGCCGAGCATGTTCATTTACTAGATAGGATGATGATAGAGGCTGTGCACAAACTACCAGGTTAGAAGCAACTCTAGCACGCTCAGCTCTACAGGGGGCATCCACTAGTGGGGGTGGCGGACAGCGCCAAAATAGATTCTATGCCCTCGCCTCACGTCAGGAGTAGGAGACTTTATCGGATGTGGTTACTGGTATGTTACGAGTGTTTCACCTTGATGTTTATGCTTTGTTAGATCCAGGGGCTACCTTGTATTTTGTGACACCTTATATTGCTAGTAGCTTTGGAGTCAGTCCTGAAATTATGTCAGAACCATTCTCATTCTCTACTCCCGTTGGTGATTTAGTCATAGCTAGGCAGATGTATAGAAGTTGCCCGGTCACAATATTACAGAAGGTGACCTCCGTAGACCTAGTAGATTTAGCCATGACTGACTTTGATATCATTCTTGGCATGGATTGGTTGTATGCATGTTATGCTTCTGTTAATTGTAGAACCCGTACGATGGAGTTCCACTTTCCGGGTGAGTTAGTCTTAGAGTGGAAGGGTAGTTTGGCCGTGCCTATAGGTCATTATTTTCCTATCTTAAGGCTAGGAAGATGATTGCTAAGGGTTGTGAATACCATCTATTTAGGGTTAAGGATGTTGAGTCCGAGACCCCGACTATCCAGTCAGTTCCAGTGGTATGTGAGTATCCAGAAGTGTTCCCTGATGATTTACTAGGTATTCATCCCAAGAGGAAAATCAATTTTGGTATTAACCTTCTTCATGATACACAACCCATATCTATTCCTCCCTACAGAATGGTCCCAGCCGAGCTAAAAGAGTTGAAGGAACAGTTGAAGGATCATTTGGATTAGGGTTTCATTAGACCAAGAAAATCCCCGTGGGGTGCACCAGTTCTCTTTGTCCGAAATAAAGATGGTTCTCCTAGTATGTGTATTAATTATCGGCAATTGAACAAAGTCACCATCAAGAATAGGTATCCTCTACCCAGGATTGATGATTTATTTGACCAACTTCAAGGTGCCAAGTGTTTTTCGAAGATAGATCTCAGATTCGGGTATCGTCAGCTCAGATTCTGAGAGGGCAACATCTTGAAGACAGCCTTTAAGATGCGGTATGGTCATTATGAGTTTGTAGTTATGTCTTTTGAACTAATGAATGCTCCTGCAACTTTTATGGACTTGATGAACAATATGTTCAAGCCATACCTGGCTATGTTCACGATTGTGTTTATTGATGACATCCTGATATACTCTCAGGCAAGGAGGAGCATGCCGCTCATTTGATGGTGCTGTTACAGACTCTGAAGGATTGCCAGCTATATGCTAAATTCAACAAGTGCTAGTTTTGGTTGAAATTAGTGGTGTTTATGGGCGATGTGGTATCAAATGAGGGCATAAAAGTGGACTCTCAGAAAATAGAAGCGGTGAATAATTGGGGTAGACTAGTGATTCCTTCAGATATATGGAGCTTTTTGGGCTTAACTAGTTACTATCGGAGAATTGTTGAAGGTTTCTCATACATTGCAGCACCCTTAACCAAATTGACCCCAAAAAGGTGAAATTCCAATGGTCAGAGGCTTGTGAGAAGAGCTTCAAAGAGCTGAAGGCTCGACTTACCTCAACACCGATGTTAACTCTACTCGAGGGTACTGATGGATTCGTGGTGTATTTTGATGCTTCAAGTATCGGACTTGGGTGTGTATTGATACAACACAAAAGAGTTATAGCATATTCCTCCAGACAACTGAAAGTTCATGAGAAGAATTACCCGACCCATGATCTTGAATTGGTCGCGGTGGTATTTGCCTTGAAGATATGGAGACACTATTTGTACGGGGTTCACATGGATGTGTTTATGGACCATAAGAGTTTACAATATGTGTTTACCCAAAAGGATCTCAATCTTCAACAGAGGAGGTGGTTAGAGCTACTTAAGGACTACGATATGAGTGTGCTTTACCATTTGGGCAAGGCTAATGTAGTAGCGGATGCACTTAGTAGACTCTCCATGGAAAGTATGTCCCATGTGGATGAGGGAAAGAAGGAGCTGGTGAAAGACGTGCATCGACTTACAAGGTTGGGAGTTCATTTAGTTGATTCGACCGATGGGGGTGTTATTATTCAGGACGGATCAGAATCATCTTTGGTGATTGATGTAAAAGCTAAACAAGATGAGCACCCTATTTTGGTAAAGGTAAAGGAAGCTGTTCAAAATCATAAGGTAGAGGTCTTATCCAAAGGGGGAGATGGTGTGCTTCGATACCAGGTCGCTTATGCATTCTGGATATCGATGGTTTAAGAAATCGAATGTTGCATGAGGCTCATGGATCTAGGTATTCAATCCATCCAGGTGCCACCAAGATGTACGATGACTTACGAGAAGTCTATTGGTGGAATGGCATGAAGAAGGACATTGCAGAATTTGTAGCTAAGTGCCCAAACTACCAGCAAGTAAAGGTTGAGCATCAGAGACCCGATGATGTGCTTCAAGATATTAGCATTCCTACTTTGAAGTGGGAAGAGATCAATACGAACTTCATAATAGGTTTGCCTCACACTCGTCGATGATATGACTTTATTTGGGTTGTTGTAGATAGGTTAACCAAAGCTGCTCATTTTCTATCGGTCAAAACCATGGATTCGACAGAGGATTATGCAAACTATACATCCGAGAGCTAGTTCAGTTGCATGGAGTGCCCTTGTCCATCATATCAAACAGAGGTACCTAATTTACCTCTCAGTTCTAGAGGTTGTTTCAAAAAGGACTTGGTACTCAGGTTAAGCTCAGCACAACATTTCACCCGCAAATGGATGGTCAGGAGGAGCGGAAAATTTAGACTCTAGAAGACATGTTGAGAGCATGCGTGATTGACTTCAAGGGTAGTTGGGATGATCATTTTCCTCTTATTGAGTTTGCATACAATAACAACTACCATTCCAGTATTCAGATGGCTTCGTTTGAGGCTCTCTATGGGCGGAGATGTAGATCGCCTATTGGCTGGTTCGAAGTTGGTGAAGCTGCGATGATAGGACCAGATTCAATCCATAAGGCTATGGAGAAGGTTCATATGATATGGGACAGGTTGAAAACGACTCAAAGTCGCCAAAAGTCCTATGCCGACGTGAGGAGGAGAGAACTCGAGTTCGAAGTGGATGATTGGGTGTTTCTAAAGGTGTCTCCTATGAAGGGAGTGATGCAGTTTGGAAAGAAAGGAAAACTCAACCCTTGTTATGTTAGGCCCTATCGAATTGTGAAACGGGTTGGCAAGGTGGAATATGAATTGGAGTTGCCCTCAGAATTAGCTTCCGTGCATCCTGTTTTCCATATATCACTCTAGTGTTCCGGTGGACAGTATTGGTTTGAAAGACAACTTTAAGTTATGAGGAGGTTCCAGTGGAAATACCGGATCGTCAGGTCTGAAGGCTAAGGAACAAGGAAGTAACTTCAGTTAAAGTTTTATGGAGGAATCAGCATGTTGAGGGAGCTATATGGGAAGCCGAAGCAGACATGATGGCTAGATACCCACATTTATTCCCTACCAGCTCAATTTTAACTTGAGGTATCAGTTTTTTCCCTAAAACTCTATTTTGTTTTTCATGTTCAGATCTTGTGCCCTAGTTTCTTACATGTATCTAGATGTGTATATGATTCATAAATTCAGTTTACCCATGTAGTTTGAATTGGAGTTAGTCATTCTGTCAGTTTTCAGCTTAAATGATCAATATTTGAGTATGATGATTGCATTTCTCTATTTCTGAATGTTTTTCAACATTCAAGGACGAATGTTCCTAAGGAGGAGAAATTGTAATACCCCGGAAGCCCTAAGATTAGACCCGAGGGTAAAGTGGATAAAAACTGAAAATTCTGCACCAGGTCACAGAACGAGTAATTCTGTGACCCGTAGGGAAGACCACGAGTCGTGGGTGAGTCATGGTGAAGTACTGGACTTGAGTTGAAAAATTATTGATGGGGTCACCACGGGCATGACCATGAGTCGTGGTCAGACCCCATGATTCGTTGGGTGAATTGTGGTCAGCAGGTAACTAATGGTTTGAGGTTTGAAGCAGTGGTAATAACGAGTGGTGACCACGAGTCGTGGTCACCGACAATGATTCATATGATGGTCCATTATGAGTTCCAGGTGAAACCTCGGCAGTGTACCCAATGATCGATGTAACGAACCATGGTTGGTGGCAACTACTCGTTTGGTCCCTCATGGGGACTGACGAGCAGTTGTTTTATGTGAAGTTATTAAGAGTGTTTTTGTCATTCGTAAGTCCTAGGGTCCTAAACTACGTCTTTTAAGGCTCGAAATGCAGTGTTTTAAGAGGGGAAAATCTATCCTAAGCTCATTCACATCCATGCATGCATATTGAAGGGGTTTAGGAGGTGATCAAGTTAGAGTTCTTCAAGTTTTCCTTCAATCTTCTATTGGGCTTTCAAGGAGTGATAAAATCTGATCTTCCCCGGGTATGTAAGGTTATGAATGGGTGAATCCGTGCACACCCATGCCCAATCTATCTTTAAATCATAGAAATTCCTATGTTGATTCTATGGGATTTTAACCCAATCCATGAAATCTCTAATTCTCTACATGATTATAATCTAAATGAGTTTTTATTATTGAATTATGAATTATGGGCAAGTTTTACGTTGTTTTCAACAAAATCATGTTTCAAGTTTTATAAATTCAAATGCACATTTATGAGAAGTTCATAAAAGTTGAGATTTATGAAGAATGTCCATGTATGATGAATTATTAATGATGATAAGCATGTTTTCAAGTTACCCACAATTATAATCATGATTTCATGTGAATTGAGTATTTTCAAGCATATTAAAGTATTGGGCAATGTCCACATGTTCAAGAATGATTTATGACTTATGATATATATTTCATAATTGATCGATTTATGATGTTGGTCGATATATAGGCCCTTGATTCATGGATAAGAATGTATGTAAATAGGGATCAATGATGTTAATATTTATTTAGCCATGAATCTCATGGATGATGTTTATAATTTACATATGAGCCTAATGTGTATGTTTTTGGGAGCAGTGTCTAGCCTGAGTAGCCCGATGTTCAAAGAACTACGCCGGTGTATTATAACTACGTGTCACCGTAGTTTCATGTTGATACCTCACAATGTTAATGGATCCCCTCTTTTGTGATATGACATAATGCACGTCCTTTGCCTGGCAAGCCTGGGATGACTCTGCCCACTTGAGTGAGATAGTTGGGGCATCATGTAAGACTCTACCATGATGGTGTCAGTTATGACGAGTCCTCCCATTGTTCTGCATGTTTTTATGCATTGTTATGTTTATGTTGCTTTGGCTCAAGTTATGATTTATAAAGTTTTCTCTTATGACTATGATAGTTAATGGATTACGAATGTTTTGAAAACCTTAAGCCTTATGTAACATTATGAAATTTATGTTATGAGCATGTTATCCTACTCTTATGAGTTTTATATACGTTAAATGTCCGTTATACTTACCTTGCATACTTGATACATTCCACGTATTGACCGCATACTCTATGCTATATCATTTTATGATACAGGCTCTGATCTTCAGACCCAGCACCATCATTAGCTCATTCCCGGAGTTAGCATCCAGTTCATTAGTGAGTCCTCATCCCCCAAGGACCAGTTGATATCAGTTATCTCTTTATGTTCAGTTTTCTAGACTTGTCGAGTTAGGTGGGGGTGTTGTCCAATCACCCCATCAGATATGTTGGAGGCTTTCAGACCATGTGTTGTATTCAGCTGTCATGTATGAAGTGCATTTCGCTTTCCATGTTATGTTATGAATATTCTTCTGCTATGTTATCATGTTGAGTAATTCCACTTTACTGGATTGTGATAGATGTATGTTCATGCCATGGGTCGACTTGGAGTCTCTCAGGGCTCCTTGTCTTGTGTTGTGATCCGGGCCCACGTTCGAGTCATGAGAAGTGACCTTCATTAGCCTCCACCTATTTTAACACTTTGACTAACTTGTCTTCCATCCTCAAACTGCTAGATTCTGCTTCTCGGTTACCTGGATGTACATACAAACCATTTATATCATTCTTATAACCATCTTGCTTCTCCGAGTCACCTTCTCTGTTGCCTCTGCTTGTATCTCAGTATTCACCCCGTTATAATTGTTATCTCTTAATAGTTTCAACCTTGATTCCCTCGACCTTGGGGCCAAGAGTATTTATTAGACCCTTAGGCATTGGTCCAGAAACCCGCTCCTTGATCATTCAAATAATTCGCTTCCTCATCTGACTCAGTATATCTTAAGAACCAACTTCATTAACTTTTTCAGTTCCACCCCCCAAGAAATGCTTTGTAAGGGGACTCACTGTAGTTTTGATCTCAGTTATATCTTGATCTCTTTTATCATCTTTCCTTCGCTACTCTGTAGACATACCCACAACATAAATGCCAGCAGGAACTTTAGCTTCTCGTGTGTGCCATGATCGGGTTAGTTTTAGTAATCCTATCAAGCGTCTCCGCTACCTTTTTATATATGTGACTTATAAACATTCCTCCAGAAATATTGTCGGCCACAACTTTGGCGTTAGCTCCAACAATGTGTCATTGGGTATCCTGTGATTAGGAACTTATTTCAGCTTCTCATTGAATGTCAACCATGTCTCATGCAATGCTTCATAACTCAACTGCCTGAAGTTATAGATCTCATCTTTCAACTGCAATATTCTAGATGGTGGAAACAACCTTTCCAAGAATTCCCTTTTTATTTCCCTCCATGTAGTGATTGACTCATTTGGATTTTTAGCCAACAAAACCATTGCCTTCACTTGCTAGTGAAAATGGAAATAACCTTAGTATGATTGCATCCTAATTCACACCGGGTTACTTATAAGCCTTGCAAATTTCCACAAAGTTTGTGAAGTGGGTATGTGCATCATCAGTAACATGTCTACAAAAATTCCCTTCATATTTAGCAGTTCTATCATCACGCTGGTTATATAAAAATTTTCCACAGCAGGCAATGAAGGAGGAACTGTGGCACCAGTTTCTCTAGCCTCATTAATATCAACATCATCCTCATTAACAAAATACCGGTGTCACTACAGCTTCGGACCCCATTCCTTCTGGATCACTCATTAGCTGCAACTTGGTGTTGCTTTTTAGCAAGCCTAGCTGCCTCACTTTCTTGTGCCAAAACTTGTTCTTCAGCCAGCATCTGGGCTGTTGCTTCTTTCACGATTTCTCGACCATAGACATCGACCATTTTCTTCTTGTTTCTAAAAGTTCTTTTAAGTTCGCGATTGATTGGAACCAGGGTTTGCCTTGCTATGAGTATTGGGTATGCACGAACTACAAAAAAACAAAAGCAAATTAAATTTGTAAACAAGGACTAAAAGTAATGCAAACACAATTTAAACTAATCCTAAACTGTATTCCTAGCAATGACGCCATAATTTGATGTCACCCAATTACACCTCTTAGTGAGATATAAAGAGGTCACTATTCAAATATAGAATCCAATAGGGTTGGGGTCAAATCCCATGAGAAATATAGCGAGAACCTCATTTAATGTGGTTACTATTAGTTTTAGTCATTTTATATCCAAAAAGGGGGAAGTTTGTAATAGATAATGTTTAAACAATGAGTAACCAAAACTAGAATATTAGTTAATGTAAGTTGAATTCGGTAAGTGAATTAACTAGGATTGTGCTCCCCATGATTTCATAACATCCTAAGAATTTTGTACTAGTAATCTATCTTGGTATTTAGTGATGAGTTGGTAATTTACCAACTTATTTGGCTCTTAAGCATAAGTTATTGCTTTGTTTTATCACAATTTAGATAGCTTTTATGCCTTTTCCCCTCTTTTGTGCAAGCATTTAGGTGAAAGAAAGAAGATGAAGGAATTGAATTAAAAGAAATTAGCTAGAAGAAAAACATGGACATGCGTGCCATAAGACTGCCTTTGTGTATAGTAGGTGCCACACAGGAAGATCTAAAAATTTGTTGGAACCAGACAAGTGTTCCACAGATTGGTATCTGTGGAGAACAAGTGTTAATGTAGACGGTTTAGAAGGACCACTGCTTGTGCATGAAGAGGCATCTGCGAGCTGCACATTGGCACCTGCGTTAATGTAAGTGACCCTATAACACCCCAAAAGTCCCTATGACCAGACCCGAGGACTGAAATGGAGAAACCAGAAAAATAGGTCACAGAAAAAAGTCATTGTATGACTCCTCAGGTGACCCAACAAGTCATTGTTTGACCTGTTAAGTGGGAAGAATTCTGTGTTTAAGAGAGTCTCTACGACTGGTTAAGTGACCCATTAAGTGACACGACAAATCGTCAAGTGAGGCATCAAGAGAAGATAAAAAAATGGAAAAAATTAGCCAGTGTCCACAGATCAAGTGTCGACCCGTCAAGTCTCCTAACGGGTCATGGAGTCACTCGTACGGTCTTGTAGAGTCATTTTTCCAGTTGGGTTTTTAAGGGTGTTTTCATAATTCCTAAGTTCCTATCTCCTAAAGTAAGTCGTTTTAAGCCTCCTAAAGAGTGTTTTTTAAGTTTTTTAATCATCCTGAACCCTCAATCTACTCCTAACACCCCTAAGTGAAGATCAAATTCCCTCAAGAGAAGCTAAGGTTTCATTATCTTCTTCATCTCAATTCCCTTTGGGTCTCCAATCAAGTTGAGGATTCATCAAGCCCAGGTATGTAGGATTATGAATGGAAAAAATTCTTCCACCCTCATACCCTTTTCAAGCTAAATTTCATGATCTCTACTTCTCAAGTTCTAAATTGTGAAATTCTAGGATGTAACCCAATTCCATGCAATTTTCCATGATATCTCTATGGATTCAATTCTCTCATGTTCCAATTGAGGATTTGTGATTATTAGGGAAGATTTGTCTCGCAAATTTTTTACTAATTCATGATTTCAAGTTTATGGTGATTTTGCCTATTATGCATGATTTATGAATTTCAAGCTTATGAGCCCATGATTTCTAGTTTGATGAATTATCAAAGTATGTATGGATTTTTACGAATTCTTAAACGTATGATTCTATGGTTTCAAATTTATGAAGCCTTATTCATGTATGATTTCATGATTTGGGAAATCCCATGTAAAGTCAAGTATGTTTCACCATGATTTTTAGCCAAGACTTACAAGATACATTTTACAGAGATGTTGGAGTCAAGACTCCCAAGAAACAAATTTAAGCTATGTTTTCAAACAATGATTATGAGCAATATGCATGTTTTGAGAGTAGTGTGAAGCACCAAGTAGGGTAGGGATTCCGAGGACCATGGTTTAATAACTACGAGTCACCATAGGTATGTATTCATATTTAGGACCTCTCAATAGAGTGTCTCCCAGCTCGAGGGTACATCAGTGATATCACACCTTAATCAGTCTTTGCCCTGGAAAGGCTTAGGACGACTCTGCCCACTTGAGCGAGATAGTTGGGGCATCATGTAAGCTCTACCATGATGGTGTCGGTCGACAAATCCTCCCATTGTTCCTCATATTTTAAGTTACTCATTTTTATGTCTTATGATATTATGTTTTATAGCATAATTGACCCATTAATCAGTTTGAGTTTTCACTTATGATTTCAAGTATGGTACACTGTATGATTTCTATTTCTATACCTTGGGTCATTATGTTAAGCTTATTATGAATATCTCATGATTATGATTACTTCAAGAACATGGCTTTTAGCATATTGTCCTTACTCTCATGCCCTATCTTATTATATTCACGATTTTAGACTATCATTTTTACTAGCATGTTTTGCTTTCTCTATATACTCAGTACATTCAAAGTACTGACCACATACTCTATGCTATATCATCTTATAATATAGATTCTGGTGACCAGTCTTAATCCCGACATTAGCTCGCTCCATCTTTAGTCCAGTGCTATCCCAGTTTTGGTGAGTCCTCATGATCCTAGGACGACAATTTTGGTTCATATCTCTTTTGCTTATGTCTTTCAGGTTTAGGCTTATTGAGCAACCTGGGGGTGTTGTCCCATCAACTCATCTTACATTTAGAGGCTTTCAGACAGTTATGTACTTGATGGTTCAACATTGTTGACTCGTATATACACTTATGCACTTATGTTATGCATACTTCCTCACATGTTCAGTTTTAGTTTATTTCTGCTTATCCATGTTTATGATTCTTTTCTACTTTAGATATGTTCTTATTCATGATATTTTTGTTCCATGGGTTAGCTTGAGCATTCGTGGTTCTAGGTCCAGTGTCTCCATCCGTGATCCATGCTCGGGTGATAAACTTAGTATCAGAGCAAAGATTTAGGTATGTCCTAGGGTGTCTGAAAGCCACGTTAGGTAGATTCTTTTCCATAGGTGTGAAGCGTGCCATACTTATGGGGGTGAGGCTATGGAACATTTTTGGAAACTTCGCTTCTTTCATGATCTATATTGTGCAATGAAGTATCTCTATCTACTCCTCTAACTCATGCTATACATGTTTACAAAAATATGCCTCCCCACTGAGTTAATAAAAAAAGAAACGACAATGGAAATTGCCATGTCAATGGAAATAGAAATGGGCATCAGCCCGCCCCACCAAGTCCAGCTAATCCCTTGCCGGAGCAGGTGACTTATGCTGAGTTTAGGGATGCATTTCAAATATTAGCACAGGCCATGACAACCCACGTCAACCAACAAGTTGTTGCTCATGTTCATCAAAATAGGAATACGGCGGTAGCCAGGGTGCGAGACTTCATCAGGATGAACCCACCTAGGTTTTGTGGGTCAAAAATGGATGAGGGACCACAGGAGTTTATTGAGGAGATTCAGAGGATTACCCAGGTTATGGGTGTTTCAGGAGAGGAAAATTCAGACTTGGCCTCCTATCAGCTTTAGGGTGTTGCTTATATGTGGTTCCAACAGTGGAAGGAGAGCTGGGAGTTGGTACAGTCCCTGTTGGTTGGCATGAGGTTGTTACGACTTTGTTGAACAGATTCTTCCCCTGAGAGTTGAGGGAAGAAAAGAAAGCCGAGTTCGTCAATCTAAAGCAGAATGATATGAATCTTCAAGAGTATGCCCTCAAGTTTACCTAGTTGTCCAAGTATGCACCAGAGATGGTTGTCAATCTGAGGGCTTGTATAAGCAAGTTTGTAAAAGGGGTCGCAAATTCATTGGTCAAAGAGTGTAAGACCGCTATGTTGATTAGTGACATAGACATCTCCTGATTTATGCCCAGCAGATAGAGGTAGAACAAATGAAGGAGAAGGGGAGAGAGGCCAAGAGGGCCAGGACATACATTTCTAGCAGTGGTTCAGGAGGAGGGCATCATCCCCAGTCTCATCAGAGGTCATCAGCTCCAGTCCTATCATCAGCTGCTGTTCCATCCAGACCCCAGGATGATCAGAGGGGCCTAGTGTCAGGCTCAAGGGGTTAGGGAAGCATGAAGGGAGAGCGCACTTTCCAAGATTGAAGGAAGTGTAGTAGGAAGTACCCCGTAGAGTGTTTGGTTGTCTTAGATGTCTGCTTCGGGAGTTGGAAGCCCGAACATATGCTTAGAGATTGTCCTTCAGCTAGATAGGGTAACGGTAGAGGTCGTGCTCTAGTCACTACTTTAGTAGCTCTAGCAACTCGCTCATCTTAGTAGGGTGCCTCCTCTAGTATAGGTGGGGGACAACTCTAGAATAGGTTCTACACACTTTCATCTCATCAAGAGCAAGAGTGCTCATCCAATGTGGTCACTAGTATGTTACAATAATTCCATCTTAAAGTTTATTCATTGGGAGATCCACGGGCTACATTATCCTTTGTGACTCCTTATGTTACTGTTAGTCTTGGTTTCAATGCCAAAATCCTATCAAAACCCTTCCTAGTCTCTATTCTTGTCGATGAGTCAATTTTAGCTCGATCGGTATACATAAACTGCCCTATCGTGATTCTTCAAAAAGTTACCTCAACTGACTTAGTGGATTTATACATAACCTATTTCAATGTTACATTTGGTATGGATTGGTTACATGCTTTCTATGCTTTGGACAATTGTAGAACCCATATGATAGAGTTCCGTTTTCCGAGTGAACCAGTCCTAGAGTGGAAGGTAGTTCAATTGTGCCTGTAGGTCGCTTTCTTTCCTATCTAAAGGCTAGAAAGATGATCTCCAAAGGTTGTGTGTAGCATATAGTTCAGGTCAAGGATTCTAGGTCCGAGGAGCCGACTCTTCAATCAGTTCTTATAGTATTTGAGTATTCGGAGGTGTTCCAGATGATCTATCAAGAGTCCCTACCGAGCGGGAGATTTAATTTTGTATTGACCTTCTCCCCGATACGCATCCCATCTCTATTCCTCCTTATAGAGTGGCTACAACCAAGGTAAAGGAGTTGAAAGAGTAGTTGAAGGAATTTTTAGATAAGGGTTTCATAAGGCCTAGTAAGTCCACATAGGGTGCTCTCGTTCTCTTTGTTCAGAAGAAGGATGACTCTCTTAGGATGTGCATTGATTATCGATAGTTGAACAACGTCACCATCAAGAATAAGTATCCCCTCCTTAAGATTAATGACTTGTTTGACCAGCTTCAGGGTGCTATATGCCTTTCAAAGATATACCTTAGATTCGGCTATCATCAGCTCAGAGTTAGGGAGAGTGACATATCGAAGAAAACTTTCACGACTTGGTATCGTCACTACGAGTTTGTGGTTATTTCTTTTGGACTAACGAATACTCCTGTAGCTTTTATGGACTTGATGAATAGGGCGTTCAAACTGTATTAGGATTTGTTCATGATTGTCTTAATATATGATACCCTCATATAATCTCAGAGCGAGGAGGAGCATGCCACTCATTTGAGGATTATGTTGCAGACTCTCAAGGATCATTAGCTGTTTGCTAAATTCAACAAGTGTGAGTTTTGGTTGAATTCGGTAGCATTCTTGGTTCATGTGGTGTCTAGTGAGGGTATGCAGGAGAAAGGGAATCTTACTCCCCGATATGTTGGTCGTTAGAGAATTTTGAGGCGACTTGTCAAGGTGGCATATGAATTGGAGCAACTAGCGGAGTTTGCTTCGGTGCATCCAATTTTCCATGTGTCTCTGCTGAAAAAGTGCATTGGTGATCCAGCTTTAGTTGTTCCGGAAGAAAGCATTGGGGTGAAGGATAGCCTTACTTATGAAGAGGTTCCGGTTGAGATCCTTGATCATCAGGTTCGAAAGTTGAGGAAAAACAAAATAGCTTCAGTGAAGGTTTTATGGAGAAATCAGCTTGTTGTGGAAGTTACATAGGAAGAAGAAGCAGATATGATGGCTAAATACCCCCATCTTTTCCCTTCCGGCTTAGTTCCAACATAAGGTACCAATTTCCTCCTTAGTACTCTATAGTTTCATGTCAAGTTCATGTCTCTAAGTTCCTTTCATGTCATAGCATGCATGTATGTTTTATGAATTTAGTCAGTCATGTAAATCAGTCCGGAGTCAGTCACTCCATCAGTTTTTAGATATGGTTGTTCAGAATTGGGATTGCAATTCTTTCCCTATCTTTTCAGTATGCTTAATCTATATTGGAGGACGAATGTTCCTAAAGGGGAGATAATGTAACACCCCAAAAGTCCCTAAGAACAGACCCAAGGATTGAAATAGAGAAAATAGGAAAACCCACACTAGGTCACAAAATGAGTCATCGTGTGACTCGTCAAGTGACCCGATGGGTCGTTGTTTGACCCGTTAAGTGGAAGCATGGGTGAAAAGCTGAGTTTCAGAGAATCTCAACAAATGGTTAAGTGACCTATTAAGTGACACGATGAATCATCAAGTGAGGCATTTTGAAAAGATCAGAAAAATTGGCCAGTGGCAACGGATCAAGCGACGACCCCTCAAGTTTCCTAACGGGTCGTCGGGTCACTCGTTGGGTTCGGCAGGGTCATTTTTTCAAGTCAGGGTTTTAAGGGTATTTTCATAATTTTTAAATTTCTATATCCTAAACTAAGTCATTTTAAGCCTCCTAAAGGGTGTTATTAAGGGTTTTAATCATCCTAAACCTTCATTGTACTCTTAACACCCCTATGTGAAGATCAAATCCCCTCAAGAGAAGATAGGGTTTCATCATCATCTTCATCTCAAGCCCCTTTGGGTCTCCAATCAAGTTGAGGATTCTTCAAGCCCAGATATGTAGGGTTATAAATGAGGGAATATCTTCCACCCTTATGCCCTTTTCAAGATAAATTCCATGATCTCTACTTTTTAAGATCTAAATTTTGAAATTCTAGGGTTTAACCCAATTCCATGCAATTATCCATGATATCTCTATAGGTTCAATTCTCTAATGTTCCAATTGATGATATATGGTTATTAGGGCAGAGTTGACTCTCAAATTTCTTACTAATTCATGATTTCAAGTTTATGGTGATTTTGCCCTATTATGCATGGTTTATGAATTTCAAGCTTATGAGCGCATGATTTCTAGTATGATGAATTGTCAAAGTATGCATGAATGTTTACGAATTCTTAAATGTATGATTCTATGATTTTGAATTTGTGAAGCCTTATTCAATTATGTATGATTTGGGAAAGCTCATGTAAAGTCAGGTATGTTTCACCATGATTTTTGGCCAAGGCTTACAAGATCAGTTTTACAGAGATGTTGGAGTTAATACACCCAAGAAATAGATTTAAGCTATGTTTTGAAACTATGATTATGAGCAATATGCATGTTTTTGGAGTAGTGTCTAGCACCGAGTAGGCCAGGGATTCCGAGGACCCAAGTCTCATAACTATGCGCCACCGTAGATATATATTCATATTTTGGACCTCCTAAGAGAGTGCTTCCCGCACCCGAGGGCACATCAGTGATATCACACCTTAATCATTCTTTACTTAGGACGACTCTTCTCACTTGAGCAAAAATGTTGGGGCATCATGTAAGCTCTGTCATGATGGTGTCAGTTATGACGAAGCCTCCCATTATTCCTCATGTTTTAATTTACTCATGTTCATGTCTTATGATATTGTGTTTTATAACATATTTGACCCATTCATCAGTTAATGAGTTTTCATTTAGGATTTCAAGTATGGCACACTATATGATTTCTATTTCTAAACCTTTGGGTCGTTATGTTCAGCTTTTGATGAATATCTCATGATTATGATTACATCAAGAATATGGCTTTTAGCATGCTGTCGTTACTCTGATGCTCTATCTTGTTTATGTTCATGATTTCAAACTATCATTTTTACTAGCATGTTTTGCTTTCTCTACATACTCAGTATATTCAAAGTACTGGCCACATACTCTATGTTATATCATCTTATAATATAGGTTCTGGTGACCAGTCTCAATCCCGACATTAGCTCGCTCCATCTTTAGTCCAGTGCTATCCCAGTTTTGGTGAGTCCTCATGATCCTAGGACGACAATTTTGGTTCATGTCTCTTTTGCTTATGTCTTTCAGGTTCAAGCTTAGCGAGCTAGTTGGGGGTGTTGTCCTATCAACTCATCTTATGTGTTGAGGCTTTCAGAAAGTTATGTACTAGATGGTTTAGCATTGTTGACTGCTGTATACGCTTATGCTCTTATGTTATGCAGACTTCCATGCATGTTGAGTTATAGTTTCGTTCTGCTTATCCATGTTTATGATTCTTTTCCGCTTTAGTTATGCTCTTATTCATGATATGTATGTGCCATGTGTTAGCTTAGAGCCGTTCATGGTTGTAGGATCCATGTCTCGATCCGAGGTCCACGCTTGGATCATGATAGACCCATGTCACTTTCAAGGGGCAAAATCATCCAGAAGGGCAAACATGTACTTGAGAAAATTTCAAGGGCATTTTTGGATAGCTATGCAAGAAATTTATAGGGGAATTTTACCCCATTTATAGAGAGATCACATTAAAGAAGAGAGAGAGTACAACATAGAGAATACTATAGAGAGTGATAGAGATAGTACATTTTCTGATCTTCTTCATTCTCTTTGGGAAAAACACCATTATTGAAGTCCCAAAAGTTGAAAGTTGATTTTATTTACTGATAATGAATGGAATTGAGAAATTTTTTCTTGATATAATTTCTCTTTCTTTAATTATGAGCAGCTAATTCCCTTCTAGGGGTGTGTGTGGATTATGGGAGTTTACATCTTAGTGGGTATTGATTAATTGATCTTAGATTTGAGTAGAAAGCATGGATCTATTGATTTTTTCAAGTTATAATTAGATAAATAATGGTTGCAATTATTAATTGAGATCTCTAGCTTTGTTTTTTCTTGAAAAAGGAAAGTGAAGTTGGGTAAGACTTTAATAGTGAGGAATCAATGTTTGATCTATGGGTTGGAGCTAGTGATAGTCTAAACCCAATTCAAACTCCATTAAAGGGTTAGAGCTAGAAATAGTCTAAACCCTTTCTCAAGAATTGTTTGGTTGTGTAGTAGATTTTGGCTTGGGGGTTTGCAAAAACCCAAAGTAGACACACACTTTTGGTTAGAAACTTAGTGTGTAGCCCAAATCCAAGGCTATCCATGCACTAACTAAATCTAATGCTTTTAGCTAATACCTATCAAATCGATGCCCCATCAAATGCACGCCCCTAGTCTTTCATCTTACTAGCAACAATCATTTCTCTGCTTGCTTTGGTTTAAGTTTACATTTGAAGCTGTTCAACCTATTCCCCTAAATTTTATTTTATTATTTAGATATGATGCATGCTTGTGTGAATTAATGTATGACATTTGGTGAATCTAACATATCCTTGTGGATTCGACCCCAACTCTTTGTTGGGTTACTTATTTTGCGATGATCGTAGCCCCTCCATAATGGGAGAGTTGTATGGAATGTTATAAAAAAGATGCCATTGCTGGGGATTGGCTTTTTATTTCCATTTGTTGTTTATTGATTCATATTCGTGTTTCACCTTCTTTTCTTTTATGTTGTTTTGTTGTTTTTGTTGACTAAATAGGATAAAGATGAGACACATTTGTGATGTTGGTAGCGTGAACGGTTTTATAGATGTGGAGGATGAGTCGGTGGCTCATGATGTGGTTGGTGCTATTCGCCTACTTCCAACCCTAGGGAATCTAGTGTTTCATGTTACTATACCATGCTTCATCTTATTCAGATGAAAGGATTGTTTGGTGGTCTTGCGAGTGAGGATGTCAACTGGCACCTTTAGAAATTTCATTAAAATCTGCCAGCCATACAACATTTCAAACATCAGCCAAGAGTCCATTCTGTTGAGGTTGTTACCATTCTCTCTCACAAGGGATGCTACAACTTGGTTGAAGGAGCTATCTCCTTGGCCTATCACATCATGGAATTAGTTGATTGAAGAATTCCTTGATTGGTTCTTCCTACCCCCTAGGATGCTACAACTCCATTATGAGATCACGAACTTTTGGCAACTCTCAGGAAAACCAATACACGATGTGTGGCTAATATTCAAAAAGAAAGTGGCCATATATCGAAACCACGGGCTGCTGGATGAAGTGATTTTACAAAGTTTCTACTGGTCATTTGATTAAACTAACAAGTTTTTGGCGAACAATCTAGTGGGTGGTTCAATCATGGATCAAACCTTTGGACTTGCAAAGGCCCTTTCGAATAGAATGACCAAAACAAACCGAGCATGGAATATAAGGGATACCGAAGTGCCCTAAATTGCACCTTCAAACAAAATAATGAGTAAGATGAGAAGAAAGGATGAAGAGAGGGATGAGACCTTGGAAAAATAATGTCTCAAATGGAGTTGCTTGGTAAGCATATGATGGGTTCTGAAACCAAAAGTGTAAATGCTATTGGAGCCCAAGGGACCAACTCCTTTGAGACTGATGCTCCACATGCAAGATTTGATTAAGAGTGTTAATATATGACAAGGAAAAAATGTGTTCTCATCCAGGGTACCAAGGTGCAAACCAAGACCATTGGCGTCCTCATGATAGGAATCAGGATTGGAGAGATCTTGATGCCCAATAGAGAGATAGGGATGGTCAATGGAGAGACCATGAGTGTGAGAGAGAGGGTGATAGGTACAATCACCGAATCTTAAATAGAGAGATAGGGATGGTCAATGGAGAGACCATGAGTGTGAGAGAGAGGGTGATAGGTACAATCACCGAATCTTAAATACATATATACCTCCTCCAAAGGCTGATGTGGCTCTGATGCAAAGAATTGTTAGTGATCCCGAATACTCAAAAATTAAAGAAATGTTGGCTCTAGTGTTAAAAAGAGTTGAATTGACCGATAACAAAGTGAAAAAGTAGAAGGGTGAGGTATCAAACGTTGCTCAAACTATGAGCTCTCACTAAGCATCAATAAAGTACCTTGAGGTAAAAATGAACCATCTGTCCACTAAAATGAACTCTCGGACGAAGGGCACGCTTCCTAGTGACACTCTTCTAAACCCAAAGAGTGATGGCCATTGCATGGAAATTCTCACTTGGAGAGTAAGGTCAATGAGGTTTTTGACAAGAAAAAGAATAATGAGAAGTTGAAGGATGGGGTGCCAAGTGCACCTACGGTAGTTGATGATGAGAAGTTGGTGAAGGATGAAGTGTAAATACCCCTTCACAAGATGTGATTCATGATGAAGAAGGCAAGGAGGAGTAATTGACAGGGGCCTGATGCTTAAATATCTACCTCCTTATCCCCAAAGAATAACTTAAAAGGAGGAGAATCAGTTCAAGAAGTTCGTTGACTTATTCAACAAATTGGCTGTGAGTATCCCCCTGGTGGATGCATTATTGCAAATGCTCGGATATGCTAAATTTGTAAAGGAGTTTTTGAATAAGAAGAAGGTAATCAATATGGGCGTAGTGGAGGTGTCACATCATTGCAGCATAGTTATGGCTAGCAATTTAGCTTCAAAAAGAACATATCTAGGGGCTTTCATAATTTTATGCACCATTGGGGTGTATGTTTAATAAGGCCTTATGCGGCCTAGGAGAAAGATCAACTTGATGTCCCTTGTGATTTTTAAGAAGCTAGGCTTCGGAGATCCTAGACCTACTCCGATGAGGTTGCTTATGGAAGATAGATCTATAAAACGGTTGGAGGGGATACTTCTTGATGTGTCGGTTAAAGTTGATAAATTTATCCTCCCAGTGGATTTTGTGGTGCTGGATTGTAATGTGTACCTCAAGGCGCCGATCATCTTAGGGCGCCTATTCTTAGCCACCAGACGGGTATTAGTGGATGTTGAGTTAGGAGAAATCAAGTTCTGGGTTGGAAATGGTGAGTTCACATTCAATGTATGCAAAACGATGAAACCCTCAGATGATTGTAGAGTTATTTCAATGATTGATGCGTGGGATGAGTTGGTGGAGGTCCCTTACGAGGAGGTCGAATCTCTGGACCCTTGTTGACCATTGAAGTTATATTGTCGAGCCGCGATGTTAAATCAAAAGCTTCTTGGGAGGCAACCCAAGTGTTTTTTAATTTCTTTTTACTTCACTTCTTTGTTGTTTTTAATTGTTGCATGGATGCAAGAAGTTAGAATGAGGAAAAAAGTTGAAGAGGCCAGGGCAAGGCACATACACTGGACCTGCAAAACGTAAGTCCTACTCTGCAGCATGCAGGTATAGCGCAGGCCATGTCCAGAATACTTGAAAGAAAAATTTTCATAAATGATGTACTTGTGCCTCATCTACGAAACACAGATATGGACCTGCAACACGTACGTGCAACGTAGGTCCAAAGTAGTGCACTGGCAGATCTGAGCCTCACCTGTGCTTCACATGCGTGTCGCAGATCCCAACTTGTGGCCGCATGTGACGTATGAAGAATTTAAAAGGTTTTGACCAATCCTACCCAGTATTTGAACTGCGACCCTTCGCTTTCCATAACCTCAATATCACCAATGTTTCAATCATTTTCTCTCCATTTTTCACTCCCCACAACTTTTCCATTTACTCTCCATCATATATATAACTTTCTATATTCCACCACTCTCAATCTAACGTTTTCCCTCTTCTCTCATCACCAAACCCCGCCGCACCACCACGGAAGAGCTTGTCGGAGACCACCACAAATTTTCACTCACCCATGTATTCTCATTCTATTTTGGTATGCTCCTTTACTTAAATTTTCATTTTTATGTGATTAAGGAGTGTTGTAGGACAAGCATGGTAGTCTGCATTTTCCCATTTTCCCGTTCCCCCATTTGTGCTTTATGTGTTGTCTTGAATTCAAATTTTTAGGTATATGTGGGTTGATATGAACTTGAAAATGTATGGGAAATTCTTGCTTCATTTGATGTTATATGTTAGGATGATGCATTATACCATGGAATTGTGTTGAGGGTGATGTCTGAGTAACCCACTTAATTATGATGATCGATTTGGCCTTATGATAGATTGGGTAATGTCATTCTAAAGGGAAAATCATTATTTCTTCAAGTTATGTTGGTAATGTTTATGGGTTTCAATTGGTATTCTATTATGTTTGGTGATTTTGATGAAGATTAATCATATATTGTGAGAATTTTGGCTGGTTGTAAGTGATAATGATGATGTGGTAATAGTATGATTGGTAACTCGATGTTTCCCAATGACAAATGGGGTAACGTCCTTCTTAAGGGAAGTCGTTGAGTAGTTTTTAGATGTCAACTGGATGTTGATATTATTAGTTTGTCTTTCAGGGAAGTCTGAGTACTTGTTAGAATTTGAATTTCTTGAATATGGCTTAAATTTGGGTTGGAAACTTGTGAACTAAAGGTTAAGGCGCTGCCACGCACATACATCCCGCAAATATTGCTCTGCAGAACTCAGGTCTACTGTAGGTGAAGGTAATAAGTAACAGGCTAGTAGTCGTCCACGGACAATAATCGATGGAGTCGATCATGCAACCTTTCTAGGGAAGTGGTGATATCTTTAACAATTTTCCATGGTTGATAGGAAGGGTCATCCTTTGGCTATGGTCCTTCAACTATCCCGTGGAAAACCAAAACATGTTTGAACCTTATCTAAAGGTAGTCAAATAGCCCATTTCAAATCCAAGGTGTTATAATATCCCCTGTTGGGATCATTCGTCCTAGAATGAAGACTGAAATTGAACTGTTAGAGAAAGAACAATTGATTCTGAAGCCAATTTATGAGGTCTAAATTACTAACATAATAGATGATTTTTCTGAGAGTAGAACTCGATTGAATTCATGGAACATGCTTGCATACAAGAATTTTATGAACATATGGTAGGATAAGAACTGATAAGAATACTACAAGGGAAACTGTTGCCTCAACTTGGTGTTGAAATAGGAGAGAAGAGATGAGGGTACATGGTTATCGTGTCTTCTTTGTCTTACCAAGTAGTGTTATACCCCGGGAGCTCAAAGATTGAACCAGAAGTTGAAACAGGGAAAAAGTGGGAATTTTTGTTGCAGCCTCAGGACGAGTCATCTCACGACTCATGAGGACAGCCCACGAGTCGTCAGGTGACCGTGGGGAAGGAAATATAGTTAGGAAAAGGAAAGTTGGGCAGTGTACCTGACGGGAGTCCCCACGAGTCGTTGTCAGCCTTAATGATTCGTGGGGTGAGTCATTGACAGGCTTGGAGTTCAGAGTTTGAAAATGAGACAATGTACTTAACGAGTGGTGACCACGACTACGAGCCCAGGAGAAAAAATAAGGCAGTGCACTTGATGATCGACATAAAGATTCGTACCCTCTAGCAACGAGTCGTCAGGTCGTCTTTTAGGACCACCTGGTAATCCTTTCCTGCGAAATTAGTAAGGACCTTTTCGTAATTCCTAAATCCATGAAGCCTAAACTACGTCGTCTAAGGCTCATTTTAGTATGTTTTAGGAGGGGAAAACCTATTCTAAGTTATTTCCTTCCATGGATGAAAACTTGAGAGTTTGAGGAGGTGATCTAGAGCTAGTTCCAAGGTTTCCATCCAAATTTTATTTTGGGCAATCAGAGAAGTGGTGGAATGAATCCTTCCAGGTATGTCGAGTTATAAGTGGGTGTGTTCTTCCACACCCATGCCCAATTTCTATCTAAGTATTGAGAATTTCCTATGATCAAGTTATGGGGTTTTTACTCAAATGCATGAATCTTCAATGTCTACACATGGGTATGATTAAATTGTGTTTCCATGATTGAAGTATGAAGCATGGGCAGATTTTAAATTATTTTCAATCGAAAATTATATTTTATAGTTTTTATGAAATTTAAGGCCCATTGATAAGACGTTCCTAAAAGAAGAGATTTGTGATGAATGTACGATGATGATGAGATATGATGATGAAAAGTATGTTTCAAAGCTACCCATGATTATGATATTGTTTTTAAAAACATTTTAGAAGTTCCAAGCATGATAAAGTTTTGAGCAAGGCCCTTATGTCAAGTATGAATGATGTATTGTCTCTAAAGTAAGCTTACCACATGGTTTTGGAGCAAGGACTCCCCATTTATCTTTGAGCTTGTGGTATGTTTTGAATTATAGCTTCTCATATGCATGATTTCATATGTGAGATGTACTTCATTATTGAGCTTTGTCAATAGACAATGTTGAGCTTCGTTATAAAATGATGTAGAACATATGCATGTTTTTGGGAGAAGATTCTAGCACCAAGTGAGCTAAGGGTCGATCACCCTATACCCCAGAACTACGCGCCGACATAGGTTGATACTGTTATATGACTTGGGACCTCCCTTGTGAGCTTCCTCTTGCTTGAATAGGCCCTCAGTTTGATATCGATATCATGATAGCGTCTTTAGCCATGGAAAGATTTTGGACGGCTCTTCCCACTTGAGTGTAATAGTCGGGACCACGTAAGCTCTATCGTGGTATGTCAGTTAAAAGACGAGTCTCCCATTGTTCCTCATGATTTCAAAAATGCATATTCATTACTTATAAGATTTATGTAAATGCATGTTCTAAATCAGGGTTTGATTCAACGCTCATCTTTTACTTATAATGTCAGAATTTAGCTTTGAGTCAATCAATTCAGTTATGAGGCATGTTGTATCGTGTAATGAAGAAGTCAAGATTTCAGAAAAAAATCATGCAAGTCCTATTTTCAGTTTTCTGATGTTATATTTTATTTGATGCATTGTCTTTAAATGATTTTACTTACATTAGCGGTTTTACTTACCTAGCATACTCGGTATATTCCACGTACTAACCACATAGTTTTATGTTGTATCATTTCATGATACAGGACTCGACCCTGAGCTTCAACCCCGCTCTTAACCAGCCTATCGGAGTTAGCGTTGCTTATTTGGTGAATCCTTATCTTTCGAGGACTAGACTATCCATCTTTTCTTTATGTATTTCAGTTTCAGTATTATTGAGTTAGTTGGGGTCTTGTCCCATGAACTCATCATGATTAGAGGCTATTCAAACATATGTATGTATTCAGCTTCGGATTTTATATTTTGATGTTATATTCAAGTTAGACTTCAGCTATGATTGTATTGATGGTTATTTAGTTCTTGATTGAGTTAGATGGATGCTTATGCCATGGGTCAACTTAGGGTCTCTCGGGGCTCCTTGTCCCATGTCGTGATCCAGGCCTCCGTTCAGGCCGTGACAAACTTGGTATCAGAGCAATAGGTTTGAAGTGTCCTAGAGTATTTGAAAGCCGCGTTAAGTAGAGTCTTTTTCATAGGTGTGAAGCGCCCACACTTATGATGAAAAGGATACGAGACGTCTAGGAAATGTTCCCTTCTTTCATGATCTATGTCGTGCGATGAAAAGTCTTTCGATCCTTCTAATTCGTGCTATTCGCAATTGCAGAATCATGGCTCCTCAAAGAACGAACGGAAGGAGAAATGGATATGGTGAAGGCCACGAGGATGGCAATGTTCATGGGCATCAGCCAACCCCACCAGTTCAGGATCCCCAGGAATTGGAGCCAGAAGCCCATGCTAAGTTCCAGGACGCTATATAGATTCTTGCGTAGGCCTTGACCGCTCAGGTCAATTAGCAGACTGTTGCACATGTTTCGAAAAATGGCAACACAACAGCGGCTCGAGTCAGAGACTTCTTGCGGATGAACCCGCCGAAGTTCCTTGGGTCCAAGGTAGATGAGGACCCACATGAGTTCGTGGATGAGATTATCAAGATCACCCAATTCATGGGGGTGAATGGGGTTGAGTGCTCCGAGTTGGCCTGTTATTAGCTAAAATGGGTCGCGCACATCTGGTTTCGCCAATGGAAGGATAGCAAGGTTGCAGGAGTAGGTTCAGTCACTTGGGAAGAGTTCCATATTGCATTTCTAGACCGGTTCTTCCCTTAGGAGATGAGGGAGCTGAAGATAGCTGAGTTGGTGAATTTGAAGCAAGGAAGAATGACTGTACAAGAGTTCACTTGCCTATCGAAATATGCCCCTGAGTTGGTAACCGATTAGAGGATGCGGGTGAGTAGATTCGTCCATGGAGTAGCAGGCTATTTGGACAAGGATTGTAGGACCGCTATGCTCCATCAGGACATATATTTCCCATGGATATTGTTGTACGCCTAGTAGATGGAGGTGGCGCAATCGAGGGAGAGGGGGACCAAGAGGGCCAGGACCAAGGACCACAGATTCTCTAAGCAGAGGTCTGGAGTTGGGCACCGATAGCAGACCCACCAGAGATCATCAGCCCCAGCATCTTCAGCATTGAGTGTGCCATCCAGGCCATACATGATCAGAGGGGACGGGCATCAGGCTCGAGGGGTCATAGTAGTAGACCTGCAGATTCTAGCATCCCAGATTGACGCAGATGTGGTCAAGGGCACACAAGCCAGTGTTTCGTAGGTTCAGGTGCTTGTTTCGGGTGTAGACAGCCCAGACATATGCTTAGAGATTGTCCAGCTGTGAGATAGGATCAGGTTGGGGGCCGAGGCCCATCTTCTAGCTCACGATCCCCTCCCATACGCTCAACACATCAGGGGGAATCTATTAGCACAGCTGGCGGTCAGCGCCAGAACAGATTCTACGCTTTAGCGTCCTGTCAAGAGTAGGAGGTATCCCCAGATGTGGTCACTGGTATGTTGCGAGTTTTCCATATTGATGTTTATACTTTGCTAGATCCGGGGGCTACCTTATCTTTTATGACACCTTATGTGGCCAGTAGCTTCAGAGTCAGTCCCAAAGTCTTGTCAGAACCCTTCTCAGTTTCCACTCTAGTAGGTGACTCAGTTATAACTAGAGGGTGTATAGAGGTTGCCCAGTCTCAATCCTTCAGAAGGTCACCTCAATAGATTTGATAGAGTTAGCCATGATCAACTTTAATGTTATTCTCAGCATGAATTGGCTATTTGCATGCTATGCTTCAGTAAATTGTAGAACCCCAGCAGTAGAGTTCAGATTTCCGGGTGAGCCAATCTTAGAATGGAAGGGTAGTTCAGTTGTGCCTGTAGGTCACTTCATTTCCTACCTTAAGGCTAAGAAGATGATTTCTAAGGGTTGCATGTACCATCTAGTTAGGTTAAGGATGTCGAGTCCTAGACCCCGACTATTCAGTGAGTTCCAGTAGTATGTGAGTATCCAGAGGTCTTTCCTAATGATTTGCCAGGTGTTCCTCCTGAGTAGGAGAATGATTTCAGTATTGACCTTCTTCCCGACACGTAGCCTATATCTATTCCTCCCTACAGGATGGCTCCAGCCGAGCTAAAAGAGTTAAAAGAGAAGTTGAAGGACTTGTTAGATAAGGGTTTTGTTAGACTGAGCAAGTCCCCATGGGGTGCACCATTTCTCTTTGTCCGAAAGAAGGATGGTTCTCTTCGCATGTGTATTAACTATCGACAATTGAACAAAGTCACTGTCAAGAACCGATATCCTTTACCCGGGTTGATGATTTGTTTGACCAACTTCAGGGTGCCAAGTGTTTCTCAAAAATAGATCTTAGGTCCGGGTATCATCAACTCAGAATTCGGGAGAGTGATATTCCGAAGACAGCCTTCAAGATGTGGTATGGCCATATGAGTTTGTGGTTACGTCTTTTAGACTAATGAATGCTCCTGCAGCTTTCATGGACTTGATGAACAAGGTGTTTAAGTGATATCTGGATATGTTCGTGATTATGTTCATTGATGACATCCTTACATACTCTCGGAGAAAGGAGGAGCATGCCACTCACTTGAGAGTAGTACTTCAGACTCTCAAGGGTCGCCAATTGTATGCCAAGTTCAGCAAGTGTGAGTTTTGGTTGGACTCCTAAACATTTTTGGGCCATGTTTTATCGAGTGAGGGCATAACGGTAGATTCTCAGAAAATTGAAATGGTGAAGAATTGGCCTAGACCGGTGAATCCTTCAGATATTCAGAGTTTATTGGGTTTAGCTGGTTACTCTCAGAGGTTGGTTGAGGGTTTCTCATCTATGGCAGCACCGTTGACCAAGTTAACTCAGAAGAAGGTGAAATTCCAATGGTCGGAGGCCTGCGAGAAGAGCTTCCAAGAGTTGAAGACTCGACTCACTTTAGCACCGGTGTTGACCCTACCCGAGGGTACCAATGGATTCGTGGTGTATTGTGATGCTTCAAGGATCGGACTTGGGTGTGTGTTGATGCGGCATGGGAAAGTGATAGCATATGCCTCAAGACAGTTAAAAGTCTATGAGAAGAATTACCCGACTCATAAACTTGAATTGGCCGCAGAGGTATTCTCCCTGAAGATATGGCGGTATTATTTATATGGGGTCCACGTGGATGTATTCACGGATCATAAGAGTTTACAATATGTATTCACGTAGAAGGATCTCAACGGCAAAGGAGGTGGTTGGAGCTACTCAAGGACTATGATATGAGTGTCCTTTACCATCCAGGTAAGGCTAATGTAGTAGCGGACGCACTTAGTAGGCTCTCTATGGAGAGTGTGTCCCATGTGGATGAAGGAAAGAAAGAGTTGGTGAAAGATATACATCGACTCGCTAGGTTGGGAGTTAGGTTGGTTGACTCAACTGATGGTGTTGTTGTTGTCTAGAATGGGTACGAATCATCCTTGGTGACTGATGTGAAAGCTAGACAAGATGAGGATCTAGTTTTGGTAAAGCTGAAAGAAGCCATTCGATATCAGAAGGTGGAGGTCTTCTCCCAAGGGGGAGATGGTATGCTGCGGTACCAGGGTCGCCTATGTGTTCCAGATGTTGATGATTTGAGTAGTCGGATGTTGCATGAGGCTCATGGATCTAGATATTCTATCCATCTGGGTGCCACCAAGATGTATCATGACTTGCGGGAATTGGTGGAACAACATGAAGAGGGATATTGCAAAATTCATAGCCAAGTGCCCGAACTGTCAACAAGTAAAGGTTGAGCACCAAAGGTGGGAGGAGTACTTCAGTACATCAGCATTCCTACTTGGAAGTGGGTAGAAATCAACATGGATCTCATAACAGGCATACCTCATACGCGCTGACAATATGATTCTATATGGATGGTGGTAGACAGGCTGACTAAAGCTGCTCATTTTCTACCGGTCAAAACCACGGACTCAGCGGAGGATTATGCCAAGCTATATATTCGAGAGTTGGTTCGATTGCATGGAGTGCCCTTGTTTATCATTTCAGTCCGGGGTAGCCAATTTACCTCTTAGTTTTGGCGATCTTTTCAAAAAGGGCTTGGGACTCAGGTTAAGCTCAGCACAGGCTTTCATCCGCAAACGAATGGCCAAGCGGAGCGAACAATCCAGACTCTCGAGGACATGTTGAGATCATGTGTGATGGAATTCAAAGGTAGTTGGGATGATCACTTGCCTCTGATCGAGTTTGCTTACAATAAAGGCTATCACTCTAGCCTCTAGATGGCACCGTTCGAGGCTCTCTATGGGCTGAGATGTAGATCGCCCATCGGATGGTTTAAGGTTGGTGAGGCAACTATGATAGGTCCAGATTCAGTTCATGAGGCTATGGTGAATGTTCAGTTGATAAGGGACAGGCTGAAAACCGCTCAAAGTCGTCAAAAGTCATATGCTGATGCGAGGAGGAGAGAGTTGGAGTTTGAGGTGGACGATTGGGTATTTCTGAAGGTATCTCCCATGAAGGGAGTCATGCAATTTGGGAAGAAAGGAAAATTCAGTCCCCATTATGTTGGTCCCTACTGGATTATGAGAAGAGTTGGTAAGGTAGCGTATGAGTTGGACTTTCCCTCAAATCTATCTTCCATGCACCTGTGTTCCATGTGTCGCTTTTGAAGAAATGATTGGGAGATCCAGCTCTAGTAGTCTCGATGGACAGCGTTGGTGTAAAGGATATCCTTAGCTATGAGGAAGTTCCAGTTGAAATATTGGATCGTCAGGTTCGGAGGTTGAGGAACAAGGAAGTAGCTTCAGTAAAGGTGTTATGGAGAAATCAACATATTGAGGGAGCTACGTGGGAAGCCGAAGCAGATATGATGGCTAAATATCCTCACCTATTCCCTACCGGCTCAGTTTTAGTTTGATGTATTAGTTGTTTCCCTAATACTCTATCTAGTTTCATGTTCAGTTCTTGTGCGCAAGTTTGTTTTATGTTATGGTAAATGTGTGTGATTTGCGAATTCTGCTCAGGTATATATTTTGAATCGGAGGTAGTCATTCCATCAGTTTTTGGTTTAAAAGATCAGTATTTGATAATGATAATTGCATATCTTTGATTTTCTGTATGCTTTCCAATATTCGAGGATGAATGTTCCCAAGGGGGAGATATTGTTATAACCCGGGAGCTCAAAGATCGGACTCGGGAGTTGAAAGGGGGAAAAAGTGGGAATTTTTATTGCATCCTCATGATAAGTCGTGTGACGACTCGTGAGGATAGCCCACGAGTTTTTAGGTGACTTGTGGGGAAGGAAACATATTTGGGAAAAGGAAAGCTGGGCAGTGTAACTGACGAGAGTCCCCATGAGTCATTTTCAGCCTTAACGATTCGTGCGGTAGTCATTGGCAGGCTTGGAGTCCAAAGTTCGGAAATGAGATAGTGTACTTAACGACTGGTGACCACGAATTGTGGTCACCAATAATGAGCCGTGAATTGACCCGTTACGAGTCCAGGAGAACAAGTAAGGCAGTGTACTTGACGATTGATATAATGAGTCATGCCTTCTAGCAACGAGTTGTCAGGTCCGTTAGGACCATCTGACAGTCCTTTCCTGCAAAATTAGTAAGGGCCTTTTCATATGTCCTAAATCCCTAAAGCCTAAACTACATCATCTGAGGCTTGTTTTAGTGGGTTTTAGGAGGGGAAAACCTATTCTAAGTTATTTCCTTCCATGAATGCAAACTTAAGAGGTTGAGGAGGTGATCTAGAGCTAGTTCCAAGGATTCCATCCAAATTTCATCTTGGGCAATCAGAGAAGTGGTGGAATCAATCCCTTCCAGGTATGTAAGGTTATGAGTGGGTGTTTCCTTCCACATCCATTCCCAATTTCTATCTAAGTATGAGAATTTCCTATGATCAAGTTATGAGGTTTTTACTCAAATGCATGAATCTTCAATTTCTATACATGGGTATGATTAAATTGTGTTTCCATGATTGAAATATGAAGCATGGGCAGATTTTAAATCATTTTCAAAAGAAACTTGTGTTTTCTAGTTTTTATGAAATTTAAGGTCCATTGATAAGAAGTTCCTAAAAAAAAGAGATTTGTGATGAATGTATGATGATGATGTGATATGATGATGAAAAGTATGTTCCAAAGATACCATGATTATGATATTATCTTCAAAAAGATTTGAGAAGTTCCAAGCATGATAAAGTATTGGGCAAGGCCCTTATGTCAAGTATGTATGATGTATTGTCTCTAGAATAAGCTTACCACATGATTTTGGAGAAAGGACTCCCCATTTATCTTTGAGCTTGTGGTATGTTTTGAATTATAGCTTCTCATATACATGATTTCATGTTTGAGATGTACTTCATTATTGAGCTTTGTCAATAGACAATTTTGAGCTTCATTATAAAAAGATGTAGAGCATATGCATGTTCTTGGGAGAAGAGTCTAGCATCGAGCGGGCTATGGGTCAATCACTCTATGCCCCAGAACTACATGCCAACATAGGTTGATACTGTTATATGACTTGGTACCTCCCTTGTGAGCTTCCCCTTGCCCAAATGGGCCCTCAACTTGATATCGATATTATGGTAGCGTCCTTAGCCCTGGCAAGGTTTTGGATGGCTCTTCCCACTTGAGTGTAATAGTCAGAACCGCGTAAGCTCTATCGTGGTATGTCGGTTAAAAGACGAGTCTCCCATTGTTCCTCATGATTTCAGAAATGCATATTCATTACTTATGAAATTTATGTAAATGCATGTTCTAAAGTAGGGTTGACTCAATATTCAGCTTTTACTTATAATGTCATAATTTAACTTTGAGTCAATTGATTCAGTTATGAGGAATGTTATATCGTGTTATGAAGAAGTCATGATTTCAGAAAGAATGCATGCAAGTCCTACTTTTAGTTTTCTGATGTTATGTTTTATTTGATGCACTGTCTTTAAATAATTTACTTACATTAGCGGTTTTACTTACCTTGCATACTCGGTACATTCTACGAACTTACCACATATTGCTATGCTGTATCGTTTCATGATACATGACCCCGCCCTCAGCTTCATCCCTCTCTTCTCTAGCCTACCGGAGTTAGCATTTCTTTTTTCGTGAGTCCTCATCTTCCGAGGACTAGACTATCCATCTTTTCTTTATGTATTCAGTTTCAGTATTGTTGAGTTAGTTGGGTCTTGTCCCGTCAACTCGTCATGATTAGAGGATGTTCAGACATATGCGTGTATTCAGCTTCGAATATTATATTATGATGTTATACTCAAGTTAGACTTCCGCTATGATTGTATTGATGGTTATTCAGTTATTGATTGAGTTAGATGGATGCTTATGCCATGGGTCGACTTGGGGTCTCTCGAGGCTCCTTGTCCTGTGTCGCAATCCGGGCCTCCATTCTGATCGTGACAATAGCTCCCTCAATCAATTGGTTCCTTCATAAAACTTTCACATGAGCGACTTCCTTGTTTCTCAGCTTACAAACTTGACGGTCAAGAATCTCAATTGGAGCTTCTTTATAAGAAAGGCTATATTTTACACCAACCGCCCCTAAAGGTACAACTAAAGCTGGATCGCCAATGCACTTCTTTAACAAGGACACATGGATGACTGGGTGTACTAATGCTAACTCTGTAGGCAACTACAACTCATAGGCCACCTTACCAATGCGCCTCAGATTCCTGTAAGGACCAACATACCGGGGACAAAGTTTTCCCTTCTTACCAAACTTCATCACCCCTTTCATGGGTTAAACCTTCAGAAATACCCAATCATCGATTGCAAACTCAAGTTCCCTCCTTCTCACATTTGCATAAGATTTCTGATGAATCTGAGCAATTTTCAACCTCTCTAATTATCTGGAATTTCTCCATAGCTTCACGAACTGAATCTAGTACTATCGATGTAGCCTTACCTACCTCAAACCACTCAATCGAGAATCTACATCTCCACCCGTAAAGTGCCTCAAAAGGGGTCATCTGAATACTAGAATAGAAATTATTATTGTAAGCAAACTCTATGAGAGGTAAGTGATCATCTCAATTATCTTTGAAGTATATCATTCAAGCTCTCAATATATCCTCTAAAGTCTGAATGGTCTGTTCTGCCTGACCATGCATCTGTGGGTGAAAATCTGAAATTTACTTAGGTATCGAGACCCTTCTGTAAAGACTTCTAGAACTGAGACGTGAATTGAGTACCCCTATTTGAGATAATGGACAAAGGGAACCCCATGCAGCCTGACTAACTCCCGAATGTAAGGTTTAGCATAGTCCTCCACTAAATTGGTAGTCTTGACTGGCAAGAAATGGGTACTTAGTTTTCCGGTTCACTACCACCCATATAGAATCATGTTGTCGACATGTTTGAGGTAACCCTGTTATGAAGTCAATATTTATCACTTCCCACATCCAAGTGGGAATACAAATATCTTGAGTCATACCTTCTGAACTCTAATGCAGATGTGAATACAAATATCTTGAGTCATACCTTCCGAACTCTAATGCTCTGACTTAACCTGTTGGCAATTCGGGCACTTCGCCACGATTACACAACATCTCTTTTCATAGGCTCCACCAGTAGACTTCCTGTAGATCACAAAACATCTTGGTGGAACCTAGATGAATAGAATATTGAGAGTTGTGAGCCTCTCCTAACATCCTCTGTCTCAAGTCATCCACATTCGGAACACACAATCGGGCTTGGTATCAGAGCACACCATCTTTCCCTTAGGAGAAGACTCCACTTTCTGATTGTTGATAACTTCCTTCAACTTTAGATGAATAGGATCATCATCCTATCTTTCCTTAACTTCCACAACTAAATAAGACTCTAAACCATTCTAAACAATGACACCACCATCTACTGAGTCCCCAAGGTGAACCTCTAACTGAGAAAACCTGTGAATATCTCTAACCAATGCCTTCTTTCCCTCTTCAGCATGAGCCACACCACCTACGGACAACCTGCTAATGGAATTAACTATGAAATTGGCTTTACCCGGATGATAAAGGACACTCATATCATAATCCTTGAGAAGTTCAAGCCATATTCTCTATCCAAGATTCAAATCTTTCTAAGTAAACACATAATAAAGGCTCTTATGGTCAGTGAAAACATCAACATGGACACCATAGAAATAGTGTCTCCAAATCTTCAAGGGAAAAACTATCATTGCTAGCTCAAGATCATGGGTCGGGTAATTCTTTTCATGAACTTTAAGCTATCTAGAAGCATCGACGATGACCTTACCGTACTATATCAACATACAACCAAGGCCTACTCTGGAGGCATCACAGTAGGTCACAAAGCCATCTGTACCCTCTAGTTGAGTCAAAATAGGAGCAGAAGTGAGCCAAGTCTTTAACTCTTGAAAAAATCTCTTCTCACAAGCATCACACCACTTCAACTTGATCTTCTTCTAAGTCACCGAGTTAATAGGGAAGAAATAGATGAAAACCATTCTACGAACATTCTATAATATCCAGCTAAACCCAAAAAACTTCTAATGTCAGATGGAATGATGAGTCAAGGCCAATTCTTCATGACTTATGTATTTTGATAGTCTACTTGAATTCCCTCACTAACACCACATGTCCAAGAAATACAACTGAATTCAGCCAAAACTCACACTTGCTGAACTCTACAAACAACTAGTAGTTCTTAAGAGTTTGTAGCACAACTCTTAAATAACTAGCATGCCCCCTCGCTCTGAGAGTAGATTAGGATGTCATCTATGAAGACAATGACGAACAAATCCAAGTATTGCTTGAATACCCTATTTATCAAATCCATAAAAGCTTCAAGAGCTTTTTTTAGTCCAAAAGACATAACTTAAAATTCGTTGTGACCATACCAAGTTCTAAAGGCTATTTTCAAAATGTCACAGTCTCTAACTCTAAGATGATGGTAGCCAGATCTGAGGTCTATTTTGGAGAATCAAATAGCACCCTAAAGCTGATCGAACAAGTCATCAATCCTGGGAATGGAATACTTATTCTTGATTGTGACTTTGTTCAAGTGATGATAATCTATGCACATTCAAAGAGAACTATCTTTCTTTCACAGAAAAAGGACTGGAGCACCCCATGCAAAAGTACTAGGCCTGATGAAATCCTTATCTAGGAGGTCTTTTAATTGTTCTTTTAACTCCTTAAGCTCAGTTTGAGCCACTTTATAAGGAGGAATGGATATCGGTTGCGTATCTATAAGAAGGTCTATCCCAAAGTCAAACTCTCACTTGGGAGGGAATCCAAGTAGATCCTCTGGGAACACTTCTTGAAATTCCTAAATGATTGGGATTGATTGAATTGTTGGTATTTCGAACTTAGAATACCTCATCCGAACTAAGTGATATATGAAACCCTTGGAAATTATCTTTCTATCCTTAAGGTATGAGACAAAATGACGTACATGCATTGTGGAACTACCTTTCCATTCTAAGACAGGTTCACTTGAGAATTGGAATTCTACTATTTTGGTTCTACAGTTGACTGAAGCATAATAGGAATGTAACCAATCCATGTCAAGGATGACATTGAATTCAGCTATATCTAACTCTACCAAATAAATTGTGGTGATTTTCTAACAAATTGAAACTAGGAAATCTCTGTATACTCTCCTTGATATAACTGGCTCACCGACAAGAGTAGAGACTGAAAAGGGTTCTGAGAGGCATTCGAGACTGATACTGAAATTTACCACAACGTATGAAGTCACGAAGGATAATGTGGCCCATATATCTAACAACATATAAAGATCAATATTAAAGACCCATAACATAGCCATGACTACATATGGTGAGTTCTCATAATCTTGGAGTGATGAGAGCATATAGAAGCAGTTTTGACACTAATCACCACCTACACTAAACGAGGTACCTTACTGGGATGGGCAAACTACGAGAGCTGCTGAGGAGGTGGCTTGGGTACGACCATTGATATTGCCCTACTTGACTAATGGATATTCTCAAAGTCTATGACTGGGCTTACCACACCCAAAGCAACCATCCTTACCGATCGAACACTTTCTGGGGTGGTTCCTCCCATACTTCTTGCAAGTTGGGAAGGTATGACCTCCATACTTGTCACATTGAGACCTAGAGCCTAGTGCTCTACCCCTTTGATCACCTCTGGATCTGGGAGATGGAACACTAGCTGATGAAGGTGATGGAGCTGATGACCTCTGCTAGAACTGTGAGCGATTCCCACCGCCTGAATTTTGTTGAGAAGGTGCAAAGTTGCCAGTTCTGGCCCTTTTATTTTCCTTTTCTCTTTCCTTCAACATCTATTCCTCAATTTGCTGAGTATATATCATAACTCGGGAGATATCCATATCTAACATACTAGTCCTGCACTGCTTGACCACCAAATCTGAGACACTTGAAATGAACTTACTGATTTAATCCCTTGGCTTCGCAATCATCTCTGGATCATACCTAGATAGCTGAGTAAACTTAAGAGCATACTTCTTAACTAACAAAGAATTCTACTTTAAGTTGATGAAGTCTTCAAAATTTGTCTCCCTCAATTCACAAAGAAAAAATCTATCCAGAAAGGATGTCATGAATTTATCCCAGTCAACTGGAGCTGTATCTTATCGACGACTTCCCTTTCATTGCTTAAATCACAGGTGTGCTACTCCTTTCAACTAATAGGATGCCTAATCTTCACTTTTAGCCCTAGTGATACCCATAATTCGAGTGATTTTTTTGAACCTCCTCGATGAAATCTTATGGATCCTCATCCACCTTCAAACTATGAAACTCAAGCGAGTTCATTCTAGTAAAGTCTCACACCCTAGAAGCTTCCACATTTTCGTTAAGATTCGTAGGAGTGACTGCCTTCTGGTTGAACTAAATGGTTGTGGCCTGTGCCAACATCTGGAAAGTAGCCTTGAATTCCGCAATTAAGACTTGATCATTCATGGGCTCTGCGGGCGCTGGTGGTACTGGCAGGTTTCCGTTCCTTTGTTTGTTAGCTCTTCTGAGAGGCATTTTCTATAAATGCGTATATCTTGAATTTGAAGGATAAATAGAGTGGGACTCTATCACATGATATTGAACATAAAATAAGGAAAGTTTTCCTAAGAACATTTCATAGACTCTTCCTCGTAAGTGTGGTGCACTTTGCACCCATGAAAAAGACTCTGCTTAACCTGGCTTTCAGTCACTCTAGGACACTTTAAACCTGATGCTCTGATACCAAGTTTTTCATAACTAAAGTTTACACCCTGAAAGCAATATGATACTTAGAACCACAAATGGTCCCATGCTAACCCATGATACTAGCATGACACGAATCATATACTAAAATAATTGAGCGGAAGCTAAAATGATACATAAACACTTAACAGAATAAGTTTGGAAATCAAAGGAAATGTTTAATCCCAAAATAATGTAAGATCTGACCAAGATTAAATATCTATCTATGTCTAAAAAACCTATAGAACTAATGAGCTAAAGATACAAGTCCTAAACTAGTTCTAAATACTAAAACTAAAGTGAAATGATATATCTAAACTCTCGTCCTTGGATGATGAGGACTCACCAATAGTAAAGCTGAACAGGTACTAGAGCGTGTCTAACCGCGGGGCTAGTCTAAACACCTAAACCTATATCATAAGATGATATAGCATAAGAAGTATGTGGTTAGTACTTTGAATGTACTGAGTATGCGAGATATTTAAAACAAGAGTGAAATAGGGAACCATATTTATAACTGAAATCATGTTTAGTAATTAAAATATATGGAATAGACATAAATTAATATCTGGTGACCCAATAGTGAAACATACATGTAACACCTCAGAAGCTCAAAATTAATATCCGGGTCTTAAATTAGAAAATCTAGAAAACTGCAGAAATATTGCAGAACGACCCACCTAACGAGTCGTTAAGCGACCCAACGACTCGTTAGGTCAACCGTGATAAGGAGGTCTAAGAATAGATAGTGTTCCTAACGGACGACCTTACAAGTCGTTGTCAGGTCCCACGACCCGTTAGGTCACTCGTGGTCAGACCTGAGTTGAGAAAATATTGTATTGTCCAGTGTACTTGATGAATGGGGGAAACGAGTTGTGGTTCCCAGTAATGACTCGTATGTCCCCCGTTACTAGCCCCAGCTAATTTTAGCCAGTGTACTTGACGGGCGTGACCACTAGTCGTGGTCAGTCACCACGACCCATTAGGGTCACCTGACAATTTTTCCCAGTGATTTCCTGAGGGCTACTTAGTAATTTCCTAGCCTCTCGTTTTAGCATTAATTTTAGATGTTTTAGTGGGGGTAACGGGTTCTCTTCCTCATTCCCCACTCAAAACCTCCAGAAACAAAACGTAGAGTTCTCTCTTAGAGTATTTCAGAGCAAGAGCTAGGGCAGATCTTTCCTCTTTTATTCTCAAGTGATTTCTCTAGGTTTCTTCGTCAGGTATGTGGGAATTCAATAAGGGAATTGTCCTTCCCTTGTGTCCCCCAATTTCCTCCCATATTTTCCCTATCAGTTTAACCCTGAGATTTTCAAATAAGGAGAGAATTTTATATTGGTTTCCGTTAATTTCAATCGGGTTATTATCCATGTTTATTATTCATATGATTTCCATCAATTTGTAGCTAAATTGTTGTTGTTCTAGCCAAGATGATTTACAGCCCTAAACTTTTAAGTATGGATTATTGCATATGAAATTTCGTCTATTTTTGCAAAGTATATTGTGGGATGATTTTCCTAGAAATTTCTATTGTAAATATTTTTTGAGTAATTATTCTACTAATGAGTATGATTTAGCCCTACTAGATGAGATTCCATTAATTCTTGAAACTTCGCTATATTATGAAATTGTCCGTGTTTTCAGAATGAATGAGCTCTCTATTAGCTGCTTAGTAGTCTAGTCAGTTAGAACACAAAACTTTCTCTTTTAGAACTATTCAAAAAGTTTCAACTGATCAGTTTGACTTCAGTCTTCTTCCGAGGTGTCGGTGGTGCCTCTCAGTAATCAGATTCAGACTCAGATTATAGTTATTTGGTCCATTAGGCAGTCATGACATTCTAGTTATGCAGCTCTAACCATCCCCAAGACCCCAATTCAGTTATAAATTGTTCTTAAATGGTTATGATGCTTTCAGATAAGCAGCTCTAACCAGTCTATAACCTAGTTTCAGCATCTGGTGTGATAAGACTCTCAGGGTACTTTCAGTTATATGCTCCTGACTAGTCTTGGACCCCAATTTCGAGCTATTTGCCTAGTAGTTCAATTTAGGTGTTCCAGTGGGAGTAGGACTTAGCACCGAGTGGACCAGGGTACCAACGCACCCAGGTTCCCAGAACTACATTGCCAAAGTAGGATTTCAGATATAGATTATTGGCCTCATTTGGCCCCAGACTTTTATGATGACCCAATTCATGCCTTTAACCCTAGCAAGGTATATTGGGTCCTACTAGTGGAGTGTATACATTGGACTCCACGTCTAGCTCACGTGGTTATATGTCGGTTACAGACTCTCTCACTAGTTAGTCCATTCCAGTTTTAGAATAAGAATCTAAGTCTAGTTTCAGATCTATTAGTTCAGTTCAGTTCATTGTAGTATTTTAGATTCAGTATTACAGATTTAGGGCATGTCTTTGACCACTACAAGGGTCATTTTGACCATCTTAGATACTTTAGATTATTTTAGTTTAGATAATTAGTTGGTCATTGAATGTCTTTCCAGTTTAGTCATTTACATCTATCAATATATTCCTCTCACATACACAGTACATTCAAAGTACTGACACATATTTTTATGTTGTATTGTTTCATGATACAGTTGCAGGTTCCCAGATTCAGCATCGTTAGCTGTTGCGATTCAGATCCTCTTTCGCTGCAGCCGAAGTGTAAGTCCTCATCATTCGAGGGCCTTGATTTAATTTCTTTCAGTTTATTTATTGTTTTAGTTAGACTTAGAGTTAGCTGGGGGCTTGTCCCAGCAACTCCTCAGTAGATGACTTTCAGACCAGACTTGATTTTCAGAGTTATTTCCTTTGTGTTTTAAATTCTCTATTTTCAGTCTTTACATTTTCTTAAAATACCTTGATGTGATTATTTTAAATTTCCGTTGTGCATGATTACTTAGAATACTAGTGGATGATAGACTAGGGGTTGACTTGAGGTCACTTGTGGCATCAAGTTCCGTGTTTCGTCTAGGGTGTAGGCTTGGGGCGTGATAATACATATAGAGTTGAACAAATTTGTAGGTCATGAAGTAAATTTTTAACTACTAACATAGGTCATGTACAAATACTACTGAAAATATGTCTGTGGGAGGTTCTCATAATCGACATATGCCATGTGAGTACCATAGAGTCCAACCTGTATCCTAGTTGGGTGGGTGTTCTATACCTTGCCAAATGTAAGAACCATGATTGGAGTGAATTCATTCATAACCCCCTTCGGGGGAAGGGAGACTATCTCAACTGGTGAGGACCCTCCTTATCCAACTATGGCATATATTGTGGGACTTGGCTTATTTGAGCCCACAACTGTTTGGTGCTAGGTAATACTACCAAAACTGTATACATGTGCCCATAATCGTAACTGAGGTCTAATAAGTTTGCATGGACTAGTTAAAGTTATATTGTTTACTATAATATCTAAAGTAGTGAACTAGCCATACAAGATGTACAGATTCTGAAGTCATGAGATCATAATACAATGAATCATTCTAAAAATATTCTCAAATTTAGTAAATCATACTGCATTTTAAGTAAATAGTTAAAGAAGATTTTTCTAAAAATGCAACCCATATATAGCTGCAAATTCATGTGGAAATTATGAGGAAGACATAGTATGTGAAAATTCATAACTTTTGCATAAATAGATTTTTGCCCTAAAATCATGAATATGTACAATAGTAATTGAAAACATAAATTTAAAACTTAGGTTTTGGCATAAGAGTGAAAGTAATCCCTTATTGATAATCTCACATACCTGGACTGACGTATTTTTACTAATTCCTTGATAATCCAAAGGTTGGAGAAGAAGAACCATAACTTTTCTTAAGAGCCTAAGAGCATACTATTCTCTAGATACTTCAATATTATGCGAGGGGGTGGAGGTTAGTTGACTAAAAACCCTTAACTTTCCTCTAAGAAAGACTATAAAATGATGTAGTAGAGAATGAAAACAGAAGAAGTTGTGAAAATACCCTTGGAGAAACCAATCTGAAATTCTGGAGTTACGTTCCTATGAATCATACCATGGGCCGTGCTTTGGATCATCCAGAACAAGGAGGAAAAACTATAAAGCTTTGATGACTAGGTCGACGACTTGTCCTTGTAGCGATAAATCACCAACTGTTCCATCCTTTTATGGGGAAATGAACTGGTAACTTTCAATGGCCAGATCGATGGTCCATCCTTATGGATGACAAATCATTGATTGTATTGTACCTTTTCCTTAAGTTTTTATGAACTCTCTAGAATTATGTTATGGGTGGTGATGCTACTAAGGTAATTATTGATGACGATGGTGTTATATAGTTGTGGAGTTTTTGTATTCGCGAGAGAAACCAAAATTAGTGTTTCTCAATTTTGGTAAACCTTTTATCCTTTTCAAATAACGGTTTCCTCCCAGCAGTAGGTGCTGGAAGGGGCACCCGGAGGAATTCCATATGGGCATGAGTATATGCTACAGGTTTGGGCTCTAACATCGCTTCTAGAGGCACCGCCCTACCACAGAACAAAGAGTTAAGGGTCATGCAGCCAAATCCCACAATACTGCCCCCACCACTGAAGCTACTCCACAAGGCACTAGAGCCCCGTTAGGACGAGGGATGATCTGAGGAAGTGGACAGAACTGCCTATATTCCCTACCCTTTTATTAGGACCAAGAGGCGTCTCCATATGTTCCTACAAGTATGATCACAGTATTCACTCTTAATGTATATGCTCTTATGGATCCTGGATCAGCGTTATCATATGTGACGCCTTATATTGCTCAGAGGTTTGGGTTGGATCCTAACCAACTTCATGAACTCTTCTTAGTATCCACTGTAATTGTTAAGTCAATAGTTGTAGAGTGAGTATATAGAAATTGCATAGTCACATTATACCACAGAGATACTAGAGCTGGCCTTGTTGAATTGAAAATTGCCAACTTCGACATCATCATGGGTATGGAATGATTGTCATTATATTATGCTATATTAAATTATCACACCAAGGTGATTTCATTTCAGTTCCCTAATAAGAGGACACTAGAATGAAGGCTAATGTTGTAGTGCCAAAAAGTAGGTTTATTTCCAATCTTAAGGCAAGAAAACTGATTTCCTAAGGGTTTTTATATCACCTAGTCAGGGAAAGGGGCGCTGATACCGTGGCACCAAGTTTTTAGTCAATGCCAATTAATAGTAAATTCCCAGAGGTGTTCCTAGATAAGCTTTCGAGAATGCCTCTCGAGAGGGAGATTGATTTTAGGATTGATGTTATTCTCAACACGAAGCCTATTTCTATTTTCCCGTATAGGATGACCTGAGCAGAATTGAAGAAGTTAAAGGAACATTTGAAGTTCCTTTTCAATAAAGGATTTATTCAATCGAGCACCTAACCGTAAGGTGCATCAGTCTTATTTATCGAAAAAAGGATGGGTCCTTGCCGATGAGTATTGATTATCATAGTTGAGTAAGGTCACTATAAAAAACAGGTACCTGTTCCTATGATTGATGACTTATTTGTTCAATCTCAAGGAGTCAAAAGTTCCACCAAATTTGACCTTAGATCAGGGTATCACTACTTAAGGGTCAGGGAAGAAGATATCTTGAAAATGATATTCAGGACTTGATATGGACAGTATGAGTTTCTTGTTAAGTCCTTCCAATTGATAAATGCACCAACAACTTTTTTTGGATCTTATGAACAAAGTGTTCAAGTCGTACCTCAGCCTATTTGTTATTGTATTTATTAATGACATCTTGGTGAATTCAAGAAATGGGGGAGAATATGTAGATCACCTCAAGATACTATTGCAGACACTTAGGAATTGCCAATTGTATGCTAATTTGTCCAAGTAGGAGTTTTGGCTGGAATCAATAACTTTCCTAGACCACATGATGTCAGGTGAGGGCATCAAGGTAGATCCTCAGAATATTGAGGCAATGAAGGACTGGCCGAGACCCATAACACCTACAGAGATTAGTTTTTTCTTGGGTTTAATAGGTTACCACCAGAGGCTTGTGGAGGAGTTCTCCTCAATATCTGTTCCATTGACCAAATTAACTTACAAGAAGACCAAGTTTCACTATTCAAAGGCTTGTGAGAGGAGTTTTTAGGAATTGAATAGGAACTTAACTATAGCTTTAGTGTTGAATTTACCAAAAGGAACCGATAGGTTTGTATTGTATTGTGATGCTTCAGGCACGGCCTCGGGTGTGTGTTATTTCACAAAAGGGAAGGTAATAGCATATTCTTCTAGAAAGCTAAAAGTTCATGAGAGGAATTACCTGACGCATCATGATGCTCCATGGAGAGTTTGGCTCATGTTGGAGGTAGAAGATAAACTTGGCTAGAGATATTCATAAATGGCCAAGCCTAAGGATACACTTAGTAGGCTCTTAAGATGGCGGTGCAATGGTTCTAAATCTAGCAGAATCTTCTTCAGTCGTAGAAGTAAAAGGGAAGTAGCATGACAATCACACCTTGAACCAATTAAACAAGGAGATTCACAAGCACCAAACTATGGATTTCAAGTAAGGGGAGATGTTACATTAAGGTTCCATGACAAGTTGTGTGTCCCAAACATGGATGGGATCCAAGAGAGAATTATGGTAGAGGCACATAGTCCTAGATACTCTATCCACCTAGGTGCTATCAAAATGTATCATGCCTTGAAGGAGATCTATTGGTGGTTGGATATGAAAAAGAATATTGTTGATTGTATGGCTATGCGTCCAAATTGCTAGCAGGTAATGGAAGAACATCAAAGGTTGAGATGAGTAGCACAAAACATAGAACTTCCAATGTGGAAGTGGGAGATGATTAATATAGACTTTGTGACCAATCTACCTCGCTAATTTTAGAAGCACGATTCAATTTGAGTGATTGTGGACTAGCTCACTAAGTCAGCACATTTCCTAACTGTCAAGATGATGGATTCAACAGAGGCCTATACCAGGTTATACATCGGGGAGATTGTTTGACAACATGGGACCTAGTGTCCATTATTTTTGATAGAGGTGCTCAATTTGCTACTCACTTTTGGAAGTCCTTTCAGAGAAGTTTGGATACTCACATTGATCTGAGTACAACTTTCCACCCACAGATAGATGGCTAGGCTGAAGACACTATTCAGATGCTCAAAGACATGTTGAGGGCATGAGTTCTTGATTTTAAAGGCAATTGGAATGACCATTTACCATTTATTGAGTTCGCGTTCAATAATAGCTACCATGTCAGCATCAAGATAGCCCCCTACCTTATATGGGAGAGATGTAGATCACCAATTGGCTAGTTTGAAGTTTGAGAGAAAAATTTCTTGGGCCTGACATGTATTATCAAGCAGTAAAGAAAGTTAAGTTGATTTAGGAGTGAATGAGAGCTACTCAAAGTTCCCATAAATCATGTGCAGATGTGTTGCATAGACTTAGAGTTTGCTGTTGATGATTGTGTGTTCTTGGAGATTGCACCTTTAAAAGGCTTTATGCGGTTTGAGAGAAAAGAGAAGATCAGTATGAGGTATATTGGTCCTTATAGGACCGTGTAGAGAGTTGAGTTAATGGCTTATAAATTAGAGCTACCCACAGAGTTAGTGTCACACCTCGAGACTACACTCTGGACGTAACACGGTACTTGAAGTCATAAGTGATCCAAAGTCAACCCCTAGTCTATCATACACTAGTATTATGAGTAAAACAATATATAAATAGTGGAAGCTTTGAAATAACAACATAAGAGCATTTGAGAAAATAAATAAGAAGAAAACATTAAAATTTAATACATTTGAAGTCTGAAATTAACTCTGTGTCTGAAAGCCTACTAACTTATGAGTTGATGGGACAAGCCCCCAGATAATTATAAATATAAGTAAAAATAATAAATCAACTGAAAGGAAATGGAATAAGGCCCTCGAATGATGAGGACTCACACTTCAACTGCGCCAGGGGAGGATCTGGATCGCAATGGCTAACGATGCTGAGTCTGAGAACCTGCAGTTGTATCATGAATTGATGAAGCATAAAAATATGTGTCAGTACTTTGAATGTACTGAGTAAGTGGGAGAAAACATATCTGAATATAAAGTCTGAACTTAAACGACACACAATGACCAACAGGTAAGCTGAACTGAACTACTGATGTAAACTGAAATGGTCAGGGTGACCATGTCTGATGGTCAAAGACATGCCCTAAGTCTGAAATATTGAGTTTGAGAGGCCACACTGAACTGATCTGAATTGAACTGAACTATCAAAAACTAAGGTTGAATTGAACTAACTAATGGGAGAGTCTCTAACAGACATATAACCACGTGAGCTAGACGTGGAGTCCGATGTATACACCCCACCAGTAGGACCCAATATACCTTGCTAGGGTATAAATGCATGAACTGGGTGATCACAAAAAAAATCTGGGGCCAATCAGGCCAAGTAATACTGTAACCTACGTTGGCGACGTAGTTTTGGGAACCTGGGTGCACCGGAACTTCGGCCCTCTCGGTGCTAAGTCCTACTCCCACTGGAAAATCTAAACTGAATTACTAGGCTGATAGCTCAAAACTGGGGTCCAAGACTAGTCAGGGGCATATAACTAAAAGTACTCTAAGAGCCTTATTGGACCAGATTCTGAAACTGAGTTCTAGACTGGTCAGAGCTGCTTATATGGAAGTGTCGTAACCATCTAAGAACAACTGTAAACTAAACTAGGGTCCTGGGGCTGGTCAGAGCTATATATATATATATATATATATATATATATATATATATATATATATATATATATATATATATATATATATATATATATATAAAAGTCATGACCGCCTAATGGACCAATAAACTAGATTTTGAGTCTGATTCTAATGACAAGGAGGCACCACTGACACCTCGGGGAAAAGACTGAAGTCAAACTGATCAGTTGACACATTCTGAATAATGCTGAAGAGGTTCTACGTTCTAACTGAACTACTAAGCAGCTAATAGAGAACACAACTCATTCCAACAACACGGGAAATTTATAATATGACGAAATTTCAAGAATTTAAAGAGATTTCATCCAACAAGGGTAAAATCATTCTCCTCAATGGAATAGTTACTCACACATATATATAATAAGAATTACTGGGATATTCAGGCCAAAACATACTTTGCAAAATAGACAGAATAAAATATGCAATAATCTTTACTCGTAAATCATCTTGGAAAGAACAATAATTTACTTATGAATTGATGAATATCATATGAGTAATAAACATGGATGATAAACTAATTGAAATTAATGAAACCCAACATGAAAATTTATTCATATTCGAAGATCTAAGGGTTAAACTGATAAGAAATTTATGGGAGTATTTTGGGGGACACAAAGGAAGGAAAATTCCCTTGTTGAATTCCTATATACTTGGTTAAGAATTCCCTAAAGAAGAAGACCTGAACTACTACGATGAAGGAAGAACCCTAAGCCTGCTTGAGAGTTTCTTGAGAGAAATTTCGATAAATTTCTGAGAGTTACATGAGAATGAGGGGAGGAACCGTTCAAACCCTCTAATAAGTCTGAATTTAGGTCCAAAATGATGTAGTTTAGAGCTTAGGGGACTAGGAAATTGCTAAATATCCCTTAGAAAATCACTGGGAAAAACTTCCAGGTGTCCCTAATGGGTGACCTAACGAGTCGTGGTGACTGACCAGGACTCGTGGTCACTCTCATCGAGTACACTGCCCAGGTTCCTTAGTTGGTCACCACGAGGGACCTAATGAGTCGTGGTCACCAGTTGTGGACCACACTGTCTCACCTGAAGATTCAATACTAGGCTTGGTAACGAGTCAATTAACGAGTCATTTCCACTGATGACGACTCGTGGTGACACTCATTGCTACACTACCTATGAACTGACTAAGGTTAGTAACGGGGGACATGACGAGTCATTTCAGGTGACCACGACTCATTGTTCCCACCCATCAAGTACATAGCTTCTCATTTTACAATACTTACTGCTCCTTATGACTGACATAACAAGTTGTTGTGTCTCCTAACGAGTTATTAGATGGGTCGTTCTGTAGCTTTTCCAGATTTTCCAGATTTAAGTTTCAGAATTAGATTTTGAGTTTCCGGGGCATTACAATATCTCCCCCTTGTAAACATTCATCCTCAAATGTTAGAAAACACACGGGAAAGCAGAGAACAACAATCAAAGTTCCTGATACTATTCATTTAACTCCAAAACTAACAGAACGACTACCTCCGTTTCAAAATACATAACTGGAGTGAATTCTGTTTTCACACATACATTCAAAAATGTAAAAGAGACTTGAACACCTGAACTGAGTCATGAAAACTAAATTGAGTTTTAAGGTCAAAACTAACATCTCAAGTTGTGCTAGAGCTGGTAGGGAACAAATGCAGGTATTTGGCCATCATATCTACTTCGGCCTCCCACGTAGCTCCCTCAACCTGCTGATTTCTCTATAAAACCTTGATTGAAGCTATCTCCTTGTTTCTTAGCTTACGAACCCGACGGTCTAGTATCTGGACTGGTACTTCCTCATATGATAGACTATCTTTTATTCCTACACTGTCCAATGGCACCACTGAGGTTGGATCTCTAATGCACCTGTTCAAAAGTGACACATGGAAAAATGGGTGTACAACTGCTAGTTCTGAAGGTAACTCCAGATCATAGGCTACATTGCCGATACGCCTTAACATTCTATAAGGTCCCACATATCCGGACTGAGCTTTCCTTTCTTGCCAAACCTCATCACCCCTTTCATGGGAGAAATTTTCAGGTATACCTAATTATCAACTGCAAACTCCAAGTCACTTCTCCGCACATTGGTGTAAGATTTTTGATGGCTCTGAGCTATTTTCAACCTTTCTCGGATGAGATGAAATTTATACATTGCCTCATGTACTAAATATGGCCCTATCAGGGTAGCTTCACCAACCTCGAACCATCCTATAGGCGATTTACACCTTCTCCCATATAATGCTTCAAATGGGGCCATCTAAATGCTAGAGTGGTAACTATTGTTGTATGCAAACTCAATCAGAGGCAAATGGACATCCCAATTCCCCTTAAAATCGATTGCACATGCTCTCAGCATATCTTCTAGAGCCTGAATAGTCCGCTCAGGTTGCCCATCGGTCTCCAGGTGGAAAGCTGTGCTGAGATTGTCCTAAGCGCCTAATCCCTTTTAAAAGGATTTCCAAAAGTGTGAGCTGAACTGAGTTCCTCTATCTGAAATGATAGATAAAGGTAGCCCATGGAGATCGACTAACTCTCGAATGTAAAGTCTGGCATAATCCTCTGCTGAGTCTATGCTTTTGACTGTGAGGAAGTGAGTTGACTTAGTCATCCGGTCTACTACTACCCAGATCGAGTCATGCTGCCGACGAATCTGGGGTAGACCTGTAATGAAGTCCATATTTACTTCTTCTAACTTCCATGTGGGTATACTAATATCTTGACTCATGCCTTCGGGTCTCTGTTGTTCTACCTTAACCTGTTGGCAGTTCGGGCACTAAGCTACAAATTCAGCGATATCTCTTTTCATGCTATTCCACCAGTAAGATGCTGTAAATCACAGTACATCTTAGTAGCACTAAGGTTAATTGAGTATATCGAGCTGTGTGCCTTGGCCAGTATCTGCTGCCTCAACTCACCAATATCCGGTACACACAACTTGCCCTGGTAACGGAGCACCCCATCTCCCCTTTAGGAGAAAGCTTCTTTTCTTTTCTGAGGACTGCTCCCTTAAGCAAAAGTAAGATGGGATCCTCATCCTTTCTGGATTTGACTTCAACTTCCAGAGATGAATCTGACCTGCTTTGCATTACCACACCACCTTCAGCTGAATCCACCAACTGCACCCCTAACCGGGCTAGTCTGTGAACTTCTTTCACTAACTCCCTCTTTCCTTCCTCAATGTGAGCAACACTTCCCATAGACCGTCTGCTTAGGGCGTCAGCCACCACATTGGCTTTACCCGGGTGGTACAGGACATTCATGACATAGTCCTTTAACAGCTCTAACCACCGTCTCTTACGCAGGTTTAGGTCCTTCTGGCTGAACACATACTGAAGGCTCTTATGATCTGTGAATACATCCACGTGAGCCCCACAAAGGTAATGTCTCCAAATTTTTAGCGTGAATACCACCACTGCCAACTCCAAGTCATGAGTTGGATAATTCTTCTCATGAACTTTGAGCTGTCTAGAGGCATAGGCTATCACTTTGCCCCGCTGCATTAGAACGCAACCAAGTCCCACTCTAGAAGCATCACAATAAACAACCAACCCATCTGATCCTTCCAGCAAGGTTAAAACTGGAGCAGTAGTGAGTTGAGTCTTCAACTCCTGAAAACTCTTCTCACACTCATCCGACCAGTGAAATTTGACCTTCTGATGAGTTAACTTAGTCAAAGGAGATGTTATAGAGGAGAAACCTTCCACAAACCATCGGTAATAACCTGCCAAACCCAAGAAACTCCTGATTTCAGTAGGAGAGGTAGGTTTGGGCCAATCTTTCACGGCTGCTATGTTGTGATGGTCTACTTGTATTCCTTCACCTGAGACCACATGACCTAAGAAGGTCATGAACTTTAACCAGAATTTGCACTTACTGAACTTGGCGAACAACTGGCGGTCCCTGAGGGTCTATAATGCTATCCTTAGGTAATTGGCATGCTCTTCCTTATTTCTAGAGTACACCAGAATATCGTTGATAAATACAATGACGAACATATCCAGGTACTTCTTGAAGACCCTATTTATTAAATTCATAAAGGCTATTGGGACGTTTGTTAACCCGAAGGACATCACCGCAAACTCGTAGTGACCATACCCAGTCCTGAATGCTGTTTTCGGTATATCACTCTCTCTAACCCTTAACTGATGGTAGCCTGACCTGAGATTGATTTTTCAGAAATAATTGGCTCCCTGAAGTTGGTCAAACAGGTCATCGATTCTAGGTAGGGGATATTTATTCTTGACGGTGACTTTGTTCAGATGACGGTAATCTATGCACATTCTGAGGGTACCGTCTTTCTTATGCACGAATAACACTGTAGCACCCCAGGGAGAGATGCTAGGTCTGATAAAACCTTTATCAAGAAGATCCTTTAACTTCTCCTTTAGCTCTTAAGCTTAGTTGGAGCCATTCTATAAGGAGGGATGGAGATGGGTTGAGTATCTGGAAGGAGATCTATCTCGATATCTATTTCCCGTTCAAGGGGAACTGCAGGAGGATCTTCAGGAAAAACATCTGGGAACTCGCTGACCACGGAAATTGACTGAATAGTTGGGGTCTCAGAGTTGGAATCCTTGACCCAAACTAGATGATAAATACATCCTTTAGAGATGAGTTTTTGGGCCTTAAGGTAGGAAATAAACCTACCCTTAGGCGTTGAACTACTCCCCATCCATTCTAACACTGGTTTGTTTGGAAACTGGAACTTGACAACTCTAGTTCTGCAATTAACTGAGGCATAGCAGGAGTTTAACAATCCATGCCAAGGATAAAGTCAAAATTGACCATGTCTAACACTATAAGGTCAGTTGGGATGACTTTATTCAGGACTGAGACTGGGCTGTTTCTATACACCCGGCTGGCTCTAACTAACTCGCCAACTGGGGTGAAGACTAAGAATGATTCTGAGAGGACCTCTGTACTGATATTGAACTGGACTGCTATGTAGGGAGTCACGAATGAAAGAGTGTCTCCTGGATCTAAGATGGAATACACATCCAGATGAAAGAGATGTAACATACCCGTGACTACATCAGGTGATCTCTTATGATCCTGACCGAAAGACAGAGCATAAAAACAATTTTGACGCTGACCTCATCCATACCTGCTGTGTTAGCCTGCTGCAGCTGATGATGTGGTGGATTATGATCTCCCTCACCTGGCTGGGGAACTCCCTGAGCCGATGTTCGAGCTGTCCACAACCAAAATAGTCCTCTTGACCAAGAAGGCACTCTCCCGGGTGGTTCCTACCACACTTGGGACAAGTTGGATACTAGTTCCCGGTACTGTGGGCCTGAGACTGAGCGCCAGATGACCCACCCCTTCGATCCTGGCTGGACCGGAAGGTTGGAGCACTGGCTTAACTGGGTGTTGGGGCTCTCTATTGTTGTTGCTACTACTACGGTGGGCGGCTACAATGCTAGACCTCTGATTGCCGAAATCTGATTGGCCAGTCCTTGACCGTTTGTTTTTTTGCTCCATATCCTTAAGCTTTTCAGCCTTAATCTGCTGGGCATAGACAATCAAGATGGAGAGGTCCATATCCTTAATCAACATCTCTATCCTGCACTCCTTAAGGACCAGATTTGACACTCCATTCACAAACTTCAACATGCGAGCCCTTGGCTCGGCTACCATCTCTGGAGCGTAGTTAGATAGCCTAGTAAACTCCAGAGCATACTCCTCCATGGTCCTATTTCCCTGTTGCAAATTCAAAAATTCTTCCATCCTTGCCTCCCTCAGCTCCCGAGGGAAAAATCTATCCAAGAAAGCTGTGTGGAATTCTTCCCGCTCCATTGGTCCTGCTCTGGCCGGCCGCCCCTCTTTCCACTACTCATGCCATACCTGAGCTACCCCTTCGAGCTGGTAGGCAGCCAGATTAGCATCTCCGAGGAGCTGACACCCCCAATACGGGTAATCTTCCTGATCTCATCCACGAACTCCTAGGGATCCTCCCCCACCTTAGATCCATGAAAAGATGGAGGGTTTATGCGGGTGAAGTCCCGCACCCTAGAGATATAAAACAAGCTTACTTACTAATAAAGCGGCAAGAAGCACCTTCTTTCTCAAAGTCAACTTTCTCCCCTTTTACTAGTAGTTGAGTGCTCATTGTTGTTCGGATCTTGATCGGATCCGAGCTTCCCAAGCTCTATGCTGTTGGGGAACTCTGCAAGGGTCTTACCACCCTCTTTATTTACTATATTTGAGTCTTTGGAGTACTTTAGGATTATATTCCGCGCCGAGAATTTGTGCTTGTGGGCCGGGGTGAATATTGCAGACCAGCGGATCTGGTGGTCGACAATCGTTCGGACGCAGCTGCTGCAAACCCGTTGGTGTTCATTGGCACCACCTGTCGGTTCACCTGGTTGGTAACTGTTTGAGCCCGCAGTTGAATGGCCGCCCTAAATTTGGCGATAGACACCGAATCATCTTGAGGAGTTGTTGGGGTTGGTGGGTCAAGTCCGTTGACATTATTGGCCCTTCTTCCATTACCGCGTCTGAGAGGCATGGTTCACTGAAACGTAATAGAGCACGAATTAGAAGGGCATTTTTGGAATTGAACTTTAACGCACGATACAGAGTATGAACAAAAGAGAATTTTCCTAATAACACCACGTAGCCTCCTTTTCATAAGTGTGGCACGCTTCACACCCATGAAAAGGACTCTACTTGATGTGGCTTTCAGACAGTTCCAAGGATACTCTAAACCTAGGGCTTCGATACCAAGTTTGTCACGCCTCGAGAATACACCGTGGACGTAACACGGTACTTGAAGTCACAAGTGACCCCAAGTAAACCCCTAGTCTAGCATACACTGGTATTCTGAGTAAAATAATATATAAATAGCGGAAGCTTTGAAATAACAGCATAAGAGCATTTGAGAAAATAAACTAGAAGAAAACATTAAAATTTAATACATTTGAAGTCTGAAATTAACTCTGTGTGTGAAAGCCTTCTAACTTATGAGTTGCTGGGACAAGCCCCCAGGTAGCTCTAAGTCTAACTAAAAATAATAACTCAGGTGAAAAAAAGTAAAGCAAGGCCCTCGAATGATGAAGACTCACTCTTCGGCTGCAGCGGAGGAGGATCTGAATCGCAACGGCTAACAATCCTGAGTCCGGGAACCTGCAACTGTATCATGAAATGATACAACATAAAAGTATGTGTCAGTACTTTGAATGTACTGAGTAAGTGGGACAAAAGATATCTGAATATAAAGTGTAAACTAAAATGACACGCAATGTCCAACAGGTAAGCTGAACTGAACTACTGATGTAAACTGAAATGGTCAAGGTGACCCTGTCTGATCGTAAAAGACATGACCTAAGTCTGAAACACTGAATCTGAGAGGCCACACTGAACTGATCTGAAATGAACTCAGCTATCAAAAACTAAGGCTGAACTCAACTGACCAGTGGGAGAGTCTCTAACCAACATATAACCACGTGAGCTAGACATGGAGTCCGATGTATACGCTGTTCGGGTGTTTGCTATATGGTTAAAAACCGACACGCAAGTGCACGTGGTCAAACAAGTAGTAAGTGGCTTAAGTAAGCCAAGTATCGAACCAAGGAGACTCTGGATAAGTAAAAATTGCTCAAGAATATTATATTCTATCTTACTTCTACATATGCTGACAACAAAGTAACCAAAAGTTAATTAATTTGTTTATAAATTATATACTAAAACTAATAACAAATATCTACTTTGAATTGAAACTATGGATATGAGCATGCCAAGGTTAAGAACATGTAATGAACTTGATTATAATCATAATTTGGTTAATCTTCACTTCCAGTTGCTAGCCAAGAACATTAGCCAAGAGATTAAAACTCTCGTATTTAATCTCACTTAAGAATCATAAACCATCCGTCTACATTTCTGTGATCAAATGCAATTTATGCCCTAGCAATACAATTCCAGTTCCTAAATTGACTAATACGGCTTTCAAGTATATTTCTATCAGGAAAGCACATCAAAACTCAATTTTCCCAAATCAAGTTAAGAACAATACCCTATTAATTCACAACTTTCCAATTTCGTGCTATCTCGAGTGAAATCGGACTTTTTAGATGTACATTAATGTCGGCCACACACCAATGCAGTAGAAACAAGAATTAATAGAACAACATGGAAGGAGAAGATGAAAAACCATATAATTCAATAATTAAAATTCATCACCATTGTTCATAACCTCAGCAAGGAAGAGAATTAGCCGCTCATTTGTGGATTAATCATCCTAAAACAAGTGTTAATCATACAAACAATTGATTGAAAGGAGAAAGAAAGAGAGAAAAACCCTGAGCTTTTTCGTCCCTCAACTGCCTGTAACCCACGTCCTTGCTCCACCAAGTCTGAATTAATTAAAAATAAGCTTAAGTGTTCTATTTATACTAGTGGGAATTTTTCCCGGAATAACAAGCAACGTGTCACGGAGTGCATCACGGAGCACTGCCTCCGTGACACGGCGTGGACGCTGACCCTTTCTGGAAATTTAGGGTCCAGGAATAAAGCTTCAACGTGGCACGACGTGCAACGCGGAGGCTTGCCTCCGTGCCACGGAGCTGTCGCGAGGCTCCACTGGAAATTGACAAATTATTCACCCTCCATGCAGAATGCCTCCGCGATGGTAGCGTGGCACGGCTCCATCGCGGAGCCCCTTTAATTGGTGCAGTCCACTACCTTTTTCGTGGTCGAATCCAAGTCCAACTCCGATATTGTTCCAACATGCATTTTAGCTCCTCGAAATCACATTTTACCTACAAAACAGTGCTAATCATGTTGGTTAGTATAAATTCACATTTTATTACCAATTACATGAAAATGTATACACATTGCACAATAAACAAGGCGAAAATGATACGTTTGAGTATCACTTGGGCATATAAATCTGCCCAAGATCACTTACCCCACACTTAAATCCTTCTTCGTCCTCGAACAACAAATACACAATTCATGCAAATTACATCCCAACCTTCGCCACTATGGTGTGACAATTTACGCTACGGTCATACCGATCATTCAATATTGAAAATCATCAAGAAAACATGCATGGTCTCACAATGCAATGACCTTTAATACATTAAGACTTCCTAGACTTTAAGAATCGACCCTCGATATCGGCAAACTCATGCAAATTAGCTAATCAAGATATCCGACACGAAAATCAATCTTTCATCAAGCTTGTGCCCTCACAACTCAAGAGAATCTTCCCCTTTTTGTTCATGTGATACACAAACATTCAAGTAGGGGCATGTAATAATTAATTTCACTCTCTCTCCCAAAAGGATTCACATGCATCATGTCATGACCCATAGGCTTGCCCTTAGTGTATTACTCCACTAATATAAAGAAATGCAATGTAAGATCACGTAGGACTTTAATGGGTTGTAATGGAAGCTATGGAACTAGTACATATTGGATTAGCCAATAATAACCACTAGCATCATTAAGCGCCTTTTCAACACATCCCCATCAACGTATGGACATTGTTTCTCTCTTTTCTTTTTTCCATCATCCCATTCATGATGATTTACTTTCGTCTGGCCCATTTCATCACGCACACTTGACACAAAAACAAAGGTTTTTCATGCACCTTCATTATCATTTAATTATAACAAGTGCACCCTCCACCTTTTCTTTTCTTTCCTCACTCTGCTTTTCTTTTTCTTTTAACCATTCTCACTCTTTGAGACTTCGGGAATTTTTTTTTTTGTTCTTCTTAAGCGCTTAAGAGTTTTGTATAGACTTTACGGCTAATGAAAAGAAAGAATTAAGCTTAGTTTATACATTTTTAGACAAAAGAAAGAAATAATCGGCTAAAGGCTCAACGGGCTGACTAGAGTATACAATCACATAAAAAGGTAGAGTATGACAAGAAAAAATAGAAACTCTCGGTTAAGACAAAGAAATGCCTACATCCTTTCCAACACTACACCTCCTTCATTTAGTTTTGTACACACACCAGGCAAGTTCTAGACACTTCACAATAGCATGGAATAACAATACCTCACTTCACACTTTATGCACATGCTCGATTCAAGATGCATTCACAGACTCTTTAGTTAGCCAATTACATGAATTCAAAATTAAGCCTAATCACACCGAATCGAATTCTACAGCCTAGGTATCTCAACATATTTACAAAATTGCATGCTTTCATACGAATCACTTTTACATTTTGAATATCAGTTACAACACGCAACCAACATTTCACAACCATATAGTAACTACAGGTTCCGTGATGCAATCCACCCAAGAAACAAAACTGAGAATAAATTGAAATCACTACTCCTACCGACTACATTTCCCTTAAGACGGTCGTCATCCATCCATCATAGGGAACGGTCACTAACTATGACTTCGGTTCAATGGGACTATTCTCGGTAAAAGAACCGAAAACAAACTCCGAGAAACCCAAAAATAAAAATAAAAATTGAAAAATTTTGCAAACATCGATCATTTCGATGGAAAAATATTTACAAAAATTTTTAATATGTACAAAATATTTTCGCAAAATTTTAAAAATATCCATCATTTCGATAGAGGAAAAAAATTAAATGAAGAAAATATTTACAAAATTTTTTACAGACTTAGCTGGCAACCACAACATTTCACAACACACATCAATTACCACAAATATGTACAAATACAGAGCAGTTTGCACTTTGCACTTCACAAACACAGGGCAACATAAACATACAAAACAAACAGAGGAAAAACATACAAGCAAACCAGCCCAGCCCCAGCACCTAACTACTCCCCACCCCACACTTAAATCGAACACTGTCCCCAGTGTTCACAAAAATTAAAAAATCACAAAATTGGGTGGTGGAACTCCCTGATCAGTCAAAATATTCGACTTCTTCATCAGGTGCGGCTGCCTCATCGCCCATGTCCGAGTCACCCCATCGTCATCGGACTCCATATCGGAGTCCTCCCGACGTGTCTCCTCGTCCATGGGGACATCATCGTTAGTGGGCTGTACAAAGGCTGGCCCCACTCGGCATAGAGCCCTGGCATTTTCGCCAAATGGGTAATCCAGCTCGAGCTGCCATAACTCCTCCTCCGTGGCTGGTCTCCCACCATTCCGAAGCTGGAGCATTTGCATTCCGAACATCCGTGCCATGTACTGGTCGTCACGAGCATGTCGCTCACCAAGCGTCAGCACTGGCCCGTGTGTGGTGTCGGGGGCCTTAGTTTTGGTCACGTCAAGGGCCCTCCTCTCCAACTGCGGGATGTAATCCAAAGCCTCTTCCTCAGCATCGAGGCCCCGGAGAAAGGTGGTGATAAGTCCCCCGAACCCATACCTGTGGCCCTGGTGTAGTCGGGCTCTCTTCATGGCAGATATGATGACCGCCCCAACATTAATCTCCAGCCCTTTCATCAGGGCGTACACCAGGCAGACACGGTCCCGGGTCACATCAGTCATGTGCACCCCCGTGATTAGGCACGAACAGACTATCTTCAGCCAGATTCTGGCCTCCCTGTTCATTTGAGAATACGGAAGAGTCTGGTGGTAACCCCTCTCCTTATGTCTGCTCCATCTGGCTGTGGATCGATCCCCATACAGTGTGCGTCTGATATCGGCATATGGTGGGGTGATGTTCAGCTAGCGGAGAACGTGGGCGTCTGTGTCCCGCGCTCTGATGATGGCATTTAGCTGCTGGGGTTCCAGAGTGACAATCTGCCCTCTGATCTTGATTGTGTGGCTTCAGATTGCCGGGTTCCAATTTGCATAGAACTCCCGGACTAGATGTAGGTTGCATTCCTTGGGCTCCTGAAATATGAAGCTGAGCCCAGCTGCCTCGATCCTTTGCACTATGCAGGGGAACTCCTGTGCTAGTGGTTCCCGTGCAATATGCTCCTCGGGGAAGTACTTATTCTCCTTGTGTTTGGCATACCACTTCTTCCCTTCATCGGTTACCCACCTCGTTCCGTATTGGCGGCGCTGGCCGCGTGGAACAGCTGGTACAGTTGGGACAGCTGTGCCCAGTCTAAGTCTTTTTCTCCCGGTTCCTGAAGTAGATGCACCCTTACCCTTATCTTGCCTACTTGCCATTGTACCTGTAAACACAAATAAGCAAGCACAATGTCAAGCTAAATGAATATTAACTTCGGCTAAGGTCGGGTTAAGTTAAGTTTACCCCACACTTAGTCCTTAGCTACGGTTACGATACTACGGCAAGAATAACTTTATTTACACCAAAATAAATGGGACTTCCGCGTCTGGTTCAAAATCCAGAACAATAAAATCTACCGGGAAAATGAGGGATCCCACTTGCACAAGCACATCCTCAACAATGCCATCCGGCCTAGCTAAGGATCTTTCTGCCAACTGCAAGATTACGGTTGTAGGTCTAGGACTCCCTAGACCCAACTTTCTGAATACCGAAGATGGCATCAGATTTATGCTTGCCCCCAAGTCACACAATCCACGAGCTCGGATACTCTGCCCAATAGTAAGCTGGATAGTAAAACTTCCAGGGTCTTTTAGCTTTGTAGGCAGTCTATTTTGGATCCGGGAAGTGCATTCCTCCTTCAAAGCCACCGTGGCATACTCGGTCAAACGACTTTTGTTGGCCACGATGTCTTTAATATATTTGACATACTTAGGCACTCCCTGCAAGACATCAACAAGAGGTAAGTTAAAATGTACCTGTTTAAGCACCACCATGAACTTCTTGAAACACGCCTCCTCTTTGTGTTTCTTGAGTCATTGAGGGAACGGGGGTGGAGGTCTTTCTAATTCTGCTTCTTTGGTCTTCCCCCTATCCGAAGTTTGTTCCCCCTCAACTTTTGCTGCTCCTGACTTTTGAGGTGGTCTTTCTGGTTCCACCTCCATCAGCTGCAAACCACTCCTTGTGGTCACTGCATTTACCTGCTTCGGATTAGGATCCATGTCGCTAGGCAGTCCTCCTCTGGGCCTTGTGTTTTGGGCACTAGCAAATTGTCCAAATTAATACTCAAGAGCCTTGGTCGCTAACTGATTATTTTTCACTTCGGCTGACAATTTAACATAGTCAGCCTGCAATTGTGCCTGATTAGCAATCATGGTCTTGAACATCTCCTCAATGCTAGGTGATGGTGGTGGAGGAGGGGCATTGTGATTTCTGAATTGAGATTGGTAGTTCTGTTGCCCTCCTTGATTCCTTTACATACCCTGACCCGAACTTTGGCCTTGTTGGTTGTTGCTACCCCATGAAAAATTTGGATGGTTCCTCCAATTTGAGTTGTAGCCACTACCAAACTCCTGCTGATTTCTTTGTGCATTGCCCACAAAGTTAACAGAATCAGGATTTGCTCCACAGCACTCAGCTGAGTGCTCACTGCTTCCACACACTTCACACCACATTTGCTGGACCGCATTGACTGAAGCTGAAGGCTGGTTCAAGTTCATGTTGCTGAAGTGGTTGTTCAACTGATTCTGTAAGGCAGCTATCTGTGCAGCGATAGCTGTAAATCCATCCACTTCAAGCACTCCTGCTGCTTTCCTTGCTCCACCTCGTGATGAATCAGCATTTCATTCTAGATTGCCTTGTGAAATCCGGTTAAGCAAAGTGTACAGCTCCTCATAAGTCTTTTCCAGCGCTTGCCCTCCAGCTGCTGAGTCTAACAAAATTTTAGTATGGGGTTCCAAACCCTCAATAAATGTGTGTACCACCACCTCATTGGACTGATGATGATGAGGACAGTCCCGTAACATGGATTTAAATCTTTCCCAGGCTTGATATAAATTTTCTCCCTCCCTCTATTTGAAACTTAGAATTTGACTTCTAAGTCTGGCTGTTTTACCAGAGGGAAAAATTCTTATCAAAAACTTTCGTGCTAGATCATCCCACGTTGAGATAGAATTTGGTGGCTCAGCTTTTAACCACCTCTTGGCTATACCAAGTAATGAGAACGGAAATAGTGTGAGCCGAACATAATCAGGTGACACTCCAGCGGGTATATAAGTGTCACTTATCTCCAAAAAGTTTTGGAGATGTTGTTGTGGGTCTTCATGAGGGAGACCGGTAAATTGCCCGCTTGTGTGCAACAGTTGCACCATATTCTGCTTGAGTTCAAATCTCCCTCCAGGCTCTGGTTTGCGGATACTTGAATGTACATTGTTGGCATGTGGGATTGCCACCTCGCGAACCGGCCTTGCTGCTGCTTCTTCGGGCACTAACACTGCCCTCACAACCATTGGATTTTGTTGCTCCATAATAGTCTGTCTGAGCAACTGCAACTTCTTTTGTAGAGCTTCTCTGCGTTTACTATGAAATATACGTTCAGGCTCTATATAAGATTCCACCAGCTCTTTGTCTCTTGCCAGTGTTCACAGAAATCAAGTCTGCAAAATACAGGCTAAGACCAAGTTGTCAACACTTAAGAAAATAAAATAAAAATACAGTAAATTTACACTTAATACAATTTCACCAATTGCCTAGTCTCCCCGGCAACGGCGCCAAAAACTTGTTCGGGTGTTTGCTATATGGTTAAAAACCGACACGCAAGTGCACATGGTCAAACAAGTAGTAAGTGGCTTAAGTAAGCCAAGTATCGAACCAAGGAGACTCTGGATAAGTAAAAATTGCTCAAGTATACTATATTCTATCTTACTTCTATATATGCTGACAACAAAGTAACCAAAAGTTAATTAATTTGTTTATAAATTATATACTAAAACTATTAACAAATATCTACTTTGAATTGAAACGATGGATATGAGCATGCCAAGGTTAAGAACATGTAATGAACTTGATTATAATCATAATTTGGTTAATCTTCTCTTCCAGTTGCTAGCCAAGAACATTAGCCAAGAGATTAAAACTCTCGTATTTAATCTCACTTAAGAATCATAAACCATCCGTCTACATTTTTGTGATCAAATGCAATTTATGACCTAGCAATATAATTCTGGTTCCTAAATTGACTAATACGGCTTTCAAGTATATTTCTATTAGGAAAGCACATCAAAACTCAATTTTCCCAAATCAAGTTAAGAACAATACCCTATTAATTCACAACTTTCCAATTTCGTGCTCTCTCGAGTGAAATCGGACTTTTTAGATGTACATTAATGTCGGCCACACACCAATGCAGTAGAAACAAGAATTAATATAACAACATGGAAGGAGAAGATGAAAAACCATATAATTCAATAATCAAAATTCATCACCATTGTTCATAACCTCATCAAGGAAGAGAATTAGCCACTCATTTATGGATTAATCATCCTAAAACAAGTGTTAATCATACAAACAATTGATTGAAAGAAGAAAGAAAGAGAGAAAAACCCTGAGCTTTTTCGTCCCTCAACTGCTTGTAACCCACGTCCTTGCTCCACCAAGTCTGAATTAATTAAAAATAAGCCTAAGTGTTCTATTTATACTAGTGGAAATTTTTCCCGGAATAACAAGCAACGTGTCACGGAGTGCATCGCGGAGCATTGCCTCCGTGACACGGCGTGGACGCGGACCCTTTCTGGAAATTTAGGGTCCAGGAATAAAGCTTCAATGTGGCACGGTGTGCAACGCGGAGGCTTGCCTCCGTGACACGGAGCTGTCGCGAGGCTCCACTGGAAATTGACAAATTATTCACCCTCCAGGCAGAATGCCTCCGCGATGGTAGCGTGGCACGGCTCCATCGCGGAGCCCCTTTAATTGGTGCAGTCCACTGCCTTTTTCGTGCTCGAATCCAAGTCCAACTCTGATATTGTTCCAACATGCATTTTAGCTCCTCGAAATCACATTTTACCTACAAAACAATGCTAATCATGTTGGTTAGTATAAATTCACATTTTATTACCAATTACATGAAAATGTATACACATTGCACAATAAACAAGGCGAAAATGATATGTTTGAGTATCACTTGGGCATATAAATCTGCCCAAGATCATACACCCCACCAGTAGGACTCAATATACCTTGCCAGGGTATAAAGGCATGAACTGGGTGATCACAAAAAAAAATATGGGGCCAATCAGGCCAAGTAATACTGTAACCTACATTGGAAACGTAGTTCTGGAAACCTGGGTGCACTGGAACTCCGGCCCTCTCGGTGCTAAGTCCTACTCCCACTGGAAAATCTAAACTAAACTACTAGGTTGATAGCTCAAAATTGGGGTCCAAGACTATTCAGGGGCATATAACTGAAAGTACTTTGAGAACCTTATCGGACCAGATTATGAAACTGAGTTCTAGACTGGTCAGTGCGTCTTATATAGAAGTGTTGTAACCGTCTAAGAACAACTGTAAACTAAACTGGGGTCCTGGGGCTGGTCAGAGCTATATATATATATATATATATATATATATATATATATATAAGTCATGACCACCTAATGGACCAATAAACTAGATTCTGAGTCTGATTCCGAAGACTAGGAGGCACCACTGACATCTCAGGGAAAAGACTAACGTCAAACTGATCAGTTGACACTTTCTGAATAATGCTGAAGAGGTTCTACATTCTAACTGAACTAAACTACTAAGCAGCTAATAGAGAACACAACTCATTCCAACAACACGGGAAATTTATAATATGACGAAATTTCAAGAATTTAAAGGGATTTCATCCAACAAGGGTAAAATCATTCTCCTCAATGGAATAATTACTCTCTCTCTCTCTCTCACACACACACACATACACACACACACACACACACACACACACATATATATATATAATAAGAATTATTGTGATATTCAGGCCAAAACATACTTTGCAAAATAGATGGAATAAAATATGCAATAATCTTTACTCGCAAATTTAGGACTGTAAATCATCTTGGAAAGAACAACAATTTACTTATGAATTGATGAAGATCATACGAGTAATAAACATGGATGATAACCTAATTGAAATTAATGAAACCCAGCATGAAAATTTATTCGTATTCGAAGAACTCAGGGCTAAAGTGATAGGGAATTTATGGGAGGGTTTTGGGCGATACAAGGGAAGGAAAATTCCCTTATTGAATTTTCACATACCTGGCTAAGAATTCCCTGAAGAAGAAGGCCTGAACTACTGCGATGAAGAAAGAACCCTAAGCCTACTAGAGAGTTTCTTGAGAGAACTTTCGTTAAATTTCTGAGAGTAACGTGAGAATGAAGGGAGGAACCATCCAAACCCTCTAACAAGTCTGAATTTAGGTCAAAAATGACGTTGTTTAGAGCTTAGGGGAATAGGCACCACGACTCATGGTCACTCCCTTGTAGTACCCTTCCCAGGTTCCTCAGTAGGTTACCATGAGGGACCTAACAATTCGTGGTCATTGACCATGACTCGTGGTCACCAGTTGTGGACCACACTGTCTCACTTGAAGATTTAATACTATGCTTGGTAAAGAGTCACTTAACGAGTCGTTTTCATTGATAATGACTCGTGGTGACACTCGTTAGGTACACTTTAGATGAACTGACTAAGGTTAGTAACAGGGGTCATGAAGAGTCATTTCAGGTGACCACGACTCATTGTCCCCACCTGTCAATACACTGCTTCTCATTTTACAATACTTACTCCTCCTTCTCACGGCTGACATAACGAGTCGTTGTGTCTCCTAACGAGTCATTAGGTGTGTCATCCTGTAGCTTTTCTGAAGCTTTTTCAGATTTCCAGATTTAAGTCCCGGAATTAGGTTTTGAGTTTCTGTGCATTACAGTTAGCCTCTGTGCATTCCATGTTCCGTTTGTCCATGTTTTAAAACTACATGAGATACCCATCCGTAGTCGTTCCTATTGAGAATATAGGTGATCAAGGGGACCTAACTTATGAAGAAGTTCCAGTGGCTATTCTTGATCGAAAAGCTCACAAGTTGATGACTAAAGAGATTGCTTCATGAAAGTGTTAAGGAGAAGTCAAGATGTCGAGAACGCTATATAGGAAGCCAAAGATGATATGAAAGCAAAATATCCCCAGTTGTTCCTTGAGTAGGGGAAAAAGGCCCTAGATCCAAACCTCACTCTATGATTCCCTGATTTAATGTATTATGATTTCTCCCATATTTTATAAGACTCATTCTTCATGCCACGTCCTCCGTGATTCAATAAAATCTTGCAACCCTTTATGAATTAATGACTCATGCTATGCCCTTCATATTGAACAGAATCATTCCATGTACACCCATGCTAGAATTATGTTTTATTCATAACTTGTGCCTAAAAATCTCTTACTCTATATAATTCAATAAATCCTTTCATTTTTGCCTCGGTGTCTAACAATAATTTTGTTCTATCAGTGGAGGGGAGTTCAAGGGAGTAAGAAAGAGGCAGTAGTTAAAGTTTTTAGCTGATTGTTGTGTTCTGATGTGTCAACAGTTTGCAGCACATCTGTACTTTATTTTATAAAGTTTTGCATGCCTTTAAGTATTAATTTAAGTCAAAACTAACCTTATTATGCTATGTTTTAGGAACTCAATTACAATAAGGAAAGGAGGAATTAAAGTCACCAAGTCTGCCAAAAATAAGAGCAAAGGATGGACGGTCTGTACTTCCAATAATAAAGAAATGCCCTGGTGATCCAGAAACCACTCCCGGGTGATTGGAAACCGATGAGGCAAAGGGCGGACCATCTTTCCAAAAGAAGACTACCATTCAAAAGACAAATCAAAGGCTAAACAGACGTCAGGAGTCAAGGGACGACACGAAGGATGGACCTTCTTTCTAGAAAATGGTCTATAAATCAGAAGATGGATGGAGGCCAGGAAGAACACATATTCAACTGACGGATAAAAGGACGACCCATCTTTTCAAAAGATGGTTACACCCTGCACACCCGGAACCCTATAAATTTAAATAAATAGGGTTTTAGAAACTTAGTATAAATAGTATTTTTCATTCTTTTTTAGATAGTGAAGTAGAGATAGATATGATGTAGAGAGTTCCCAATAGGTATTTCTAGATAGAAAAGTAGATCAACTTTGTAATTAAAGATTGAAGATCAAGTTATCAATTCAAGTTTTTTTCTTTTATTTTTGATTTCATTGGTAAGAATGTTCAGTTACTTGCTTTCTTCTTCTCCTCTTGTTATGGATAAGTAGACCCAGATCTAGGGTTGTGAAGCCTAATAATCTCAAATGGGTAAACTTTATTGTGGGCTTAAGAATATTTGATTGATTTAGGGTTTATAAAGTGTGATTGGTGATGAAAGTCATTTAATCCTGCTCAATTACCTTTATTGTGCTTGAAAGAGACAATTTAGATTGGGTTAGCATCAATCAACAATAACTCAAGGATTTAATCCTTGTTTAATGGATTCACCTAGATATAGGATAAATCCAATTTGCAAAATACAATCGGGTAGAAGGGAGTTCTCTTTAATTTGACAATATTGATGTAGATTGATACCATTGGTGTTATTGCAAGACATCCACTGGTTGCTAAGTGATTGCTTGCATATTCATCAAAAGCCACTACAACATTTTAGCCCTAAGGCCACACTAAATCTAGACAAAACTTGGAAAGTCTTGCCTAAAACATTTTTGGGTACGCTTTTAAAGTGTATCCTTAGTTTTTAGCTTTTGGCCACGATAATATTGGCAACGCTTGTAAGTGTGCTCTTTAGTGGTGTAGGCTATGTTTTTCAAGTTTGTTATATCATAATATAATTGGCAATACTTATTTACACATATGACTATAATTTTAAAGTGTGCTATTTTATAATTCTAAAAAACAACACTTTACAAGTATTACCTTATGTTTCCTAAAATTTCACTAAAATATTGTATTCCCTCCATCATATTTAGCACTAAAATAATGTATTCCCTCCAATTTAACACTAAATATTTAACTCTCCCTCCAATTTTTCATTGGCCAAAAAAAGTAATAAAAAATTAGAACTCTAAACTCGTTTAAACCAGAACACCAGTGAAGCAACCTAGTTCATTTTATCCGAATTTAGTCACCGGATGTTTCAAAAACCTAAGGCGGGCGAATAACTTCTTCTCGTGGTTTTTTCACATCAATGCTACTACTATCTCTGCCCACTCCTCTAATATCATCCACATACTCCCTCTAGGGTTTGACCACGATGCAACCGCCGACAAGTTCTATAGTTCCACCACCCATGGTGGCACAATTATAGTACCAATAGTAGTGGATGTCTCAGTAGCCACAATACAGGTTCTGCCACAGTAGTCCAGTTATTACTACTAGCAACCACCGCAGCAGCAACAATCTCAGTACACGACGTCTGCTCAGCCAACAAACACTGATGAGATCCGGACGCTTTGGATTGGAGATCTACAATTTTGGATGGATGAATAGTACCTCTATAACTGCTTTATACAAATTGGAGGTATTCTTATGTGTACTAATAGTTCATGAAATACAATTTTGTATTATTTTGTTTTTTAGAGTATACAGGTATAAGGACTGATTTATGATGCAAGTTTTATATGTTTTTAATGATTCTATTAGACATTCAAATTAGTTTATCATATTGAGTAATTGTGCTTCAATCTGAACTAGCGGGCAGACTATATGAATCCTTTGTATATGTTTAGGATTCCTCATAGTTAGACTATTTTTACTCTGACATCTACTTATGGTGATGCTTCTCTGACATCAGCTATGCTTTTTACTTAGGAAGATTTAGTTACTCATGTAGCTTATATCAGAAAATATAACCAACTAAAAGCTATGGAAAGGACATATGCGTGTTTTAGATATGGTTGCTAAGTATTTAATGTGAAAAACTAAGTCTTTAGAGGGGGAAAATTGGTTTATTTTTTGAGAATTATTGTGTTTTCTATGGTCATATGCATTCAATTGATTTCCATCGAGTGTTTTGTATGTTTATTTAAAGAAAGTGAATACTTTCCCATTGGTGTTTATATGCACAACCTGTAACACTTCAAAGAAAGGAGTTTATATGCAGTAACTTATATTACGTTTTTGGTGAAAAGCAATCAACGTTAATACAAGTGTAGAGAATTTTCTGAGTAGGCTAGTATATTGATTCTGGGGTGCATGTATATGTGTTACAGGAAAACTATTGAGCTTTCAGTTATTATTTAGTATCCTTGATTCCATAATTGATGGGCATACTTACTGCTATCGGCCTGTGGGGACTCCCCTGAGAATTGAGGGGTGAATCTTACCAAAATTTGTTTTGGTGAATATCTTGCCACTAAATTTTGGAGTTTGAGTATCCGGATATACAACTTGTGCTGCAAATTTATGCTCGAGTTCGAAATGGATACTTTTACGTGCATGCATTTAAGCGTATGCATAATTTCCTCTCTTTTTTTTGTGGTGTGTGTTCCTATAGATAGGTGCTATTTTTCATCAATGTTGATAATATCAATGTAGTTGTTGCCCCAAATTCAATTTACAGGTTTTGCTAATGACTCCTTTTATTTAATCTATCTTTTTAAGCCTTCCAGCCTGTTGTTTAGTTATTTATTAACAAACTTAATAACTTTTTCAACTGTGGAGGTTGATGTTCTTTTTGAAAGAAAATAGGTCATCTTTCATGTGTTCTTTTAATGATCTAACTTATTGCTTTTTTTGGTTTAATTTACTTTAAAGTTAGGGGCTAATTTTATATAATTAGTCGAGAATAATCTGATTGTTAGTCTTTTGTTATATGATAACTATATGATCAACATTAACTCATCATCTCATGGATAATTATTTTATGACGTTGATAAAGATGCACATCACATTAATGCTCTACCATATTATCACTACCTCTTTTTAGACATTTTTATATTTTGTATAGAATAAATTAATACTTCGAATGTATCCTTCCTATCCAGTTTATAATGTGAATTTTGAGTTCGAGCGTATGCGTAAACACCCACAAATATTAAGTTAGTGAATATGGATTCTAACTTCACTAGCTTCTCTGTTGTGACAATTGGTGCATAATTTATGTTCCAACAACTGCCTAAAGTGTATGTCTACCCCAATCGACCCACTCAGCTACACATAGTATTTAATTTCCATAAGCTTTCTCTAATTATACTATGCACCAATTCTCTTCCTAGAGAGTAGAGGATATGCAGATTGGTCCTGCAGCTAACAAGAAGAATGTTGGTGGTCAGATGCAAGGTATATCATACGGTCATGTTGTAATGTTCTCGAGTAATTAGGAAATAATGCATGTATCTAGCCCGTAGTTTAATACTTGTGTTATTTCGAGAGTTTGAAATCTTGAATTTAGTGTTAATTTGTCATAAAGAGCTCAAGGTTTGAATTTAGATAGCTTGAGATGCTATTAGTTTATTTTAGGGATCACAAATTATCTATTTTCGTCTCAATTATTTAGCTTGAGGATGCTATTAGTTTATTTTAGGGATTATGAGTTATCTGTTTTGGTTCACTTAGCCAAACAATGCTTTTATGTTTTTCTTTCCTTCGGTTATACTCCTTGATTTTTGAAGAGAAGTACCAGCTTATGATGTCATTTTCTTCAAGCACTAAAAACTTCTCTCTGAAATATTAAAACTTCAATTGTCTCGAAGAAGGGTAAATGGGAGGCAGGCTCAGGTATTAACCTGTTTGAGGCTATAATGGTAAGACCGTATATGTATACAACTACTTATCAATATTGATGGGAACTTGAAGTAGCGTAGCCATTCGGACATGAACATTCCATCTCAGATAATGTACAACAACAGCTTGTACGGTGTGTTCTTTCCTATTTAACTAATTTAAAGATTCAAATTCAATCCTACTTATGTTCAAGCATCTTTTCCATGGTGCAGGAAGTCATACATGTTTGCAACGAGCAAACTACACTACAATTAGAGGTTGGTCTCTTATGATCGCCTAATTTGAGGAAATTGAACAAACTTGCTCTCTCATATGTTTTTTCATGTTTCTGTTAAAAAAATTTATACATGAGTTGGAAGAATGCTAGAATAACCTAAACTGTTCTTTAGAGAAAAATGAAAAATCAGCAGGTTAATGACCCTTTTTAACACCCTACTTTGGTAACACTATCTGTTGTCTTGTTCAACTGAGCTTCTAATGTAATGCCACGGAAACTCAAAGACTAGATCCGGGACTTAAATTAGAAAATCTGGGAATCTATAGAATTTCCTCAGAATGACTCACCTAACGAGTCGTTATGATACCTAATGACCCGTTAGGTCACTCGTGGTCAAACCTGGGTCAAATGTTAATGTATGAGATAGTGTACCCCACGAGTCCTTACCACAACTCGTTATGTGTGATCACAAGTCTTGGTGTCACCCGTGGGGATCTTTAGGGCATTTTGGCAGTGTGGTCCACGACAGGTGACCATGAGTCGTGGTCGCACACCAAGACTTATTAGGTCCCTTGTAGTGACTATCAAGAACTTCTTGGAAGTGTACTCAACGAGTATGACCACGAGTCGTGGTCACTGACCATGACTTGTTAGGTCACCCTTTAGGACCACCTGACATATTTTCCCTGCGATTTTCTAAGGGTTGTTTAGTAATTTCCTACTCTTTTAAACTTTAAACTACGTCATTTAATACGTAATTTCAGAACTATTAGTGGGAATGAATGGCCTCTCCCTTTATTCCCCATGTTCATTCTTAGAAAAGTCATCGAAGAGTCTCTCAAGAACTCTCAAGCAAGCTTAGGGTTTTCCTCCATTGCAGCAGTTCGAGTTTTTTTCTCAGGGGAAATTTTAGTCATGTATATGGGTAATTCAACAAGGGAATTGTTCTTCCCTTGTGTCCCCCAAAACCCTCTTATAGTTCCTCTATCAGTCTTAACCCTGAGCTTTCAAATACAAAGAGATTACATGTTGTTTTTAAATTTCACATAGAATGATATCCTAGATTATTGTTGATATGATCTCCATCAGTTCTTCAAAAAATTGTTGATGTTCCTGCAAAAGTGAATTTAAGTTCTGAACTTTTGAATGAAACATATTTACGTATTAAATTTCGTCTTGTTTGTGAAGTGTTATTTGGGCTGATTTCCTAGTATTTATTATTATCGAGATGTTGATTAATTACTCCCTTGATAAGAATGATTTTATCCATAGCACGAATAAGAGAGCTATAGCACTGCTTGTCGGATGAGATTTCCTTAATTCTCGAAATTTTTGCCATATTATGGAATTCCCGTGTTGTTGGGATGAGTTGAGTTCTCTGTTAGCTATTTAGTAGTTCAGTTCAGTTAGAACATAGAATCTCTCCGAAACTATACAAAATTTGTCAACTGATCAGTTTGACTTCAGTCTTTTCCTGAAGTTTTAGTGGTGCCTCCCAGTTATTAGAATCAGATTCAAAATCCAGTTTATTGGTCCATTAGGTGGTCATGACTTTTTAGATATATAGCTCTGACTAGCCTCAGGACCCCAATTCAGATTACAATTTGTTCTTAGTTGGTTACGACGCTTCTAGATAAGAAGCTCTAACCAGTCTAGGACCCAGTTTCAGAATTTGGTCTGATGAGACTCTCAGGGTAATTTCAGTTATATCCCTGACTAGTCTTGGACTCCAGTTTTGAGCTATCAGCTTAGTAATTCAATCTAGGTTTTCCTGTGGGAGTAGGACTTAGCACCGAGCGGGCTGGGGTTCCAGCACACCCAGGTTCCCAAAACTACATTGCCAGCGTAGGTTACAGTATTATTTGTCCTGATTTTCCCCAAACTCTTGTGATCACCCAGTTCATGCCTTTAACCCCTGGTAAGGTATATTGGGTCCTACCAGTGGGGTGTATACATCGGATTCCACGTCTATCTCACATGGTTATATGTCGGTTACAGACTCTCCCACTAGTCAACTCAGATCAGTCTTAGATTATCAGTTCAGTTCAATTCATATCAGCTCAATTTGGTATCTCAGAATCAGTAATTCAGACTTAGGGCATGTCTTTGACCATCAGACAGGGTCTTCTTGACCATCTCAACTTACTTCAGTTGTTTTAATTAAGTATATTAGTTGGTTATTGCATGTCATTTCAGTTTAGTCAGTTATATCCATCATCTTGTTTTCTCTCACTTACTCAGTACATTCAAAGTACTGACGCATACTTTTATGATGTATCATTTCATGATATATCTGCAAGTGCTCGACTCAGCGTCATTAGTCGCTACAGTTCAGATTCTTCTTACCAGCAGATGTGTGAGTCCTCATCTTTTGAGGACGTTATTTCATTTATTTCAGTTTCCTTTATTATTATTTCAGTTAGTCTTAGAGTTAGTTGGGATCATGTCCCAGCAACTCCTCAGTTAGATGGCTTTCAGACACAGACGTGGTTTCAGTTTACTAGCATTGCTTAGGTGTTTTAAACCATGTGATTCAGAATTTATTTCATGAATGTCTTTTTTTAATGCTTCCTCTATTATGTTTACTCAGAATTCTAGTGTATCACAGATCAGGGGGTGACTTGGGGTCACTTGTGGATTCAAGTACCATGTTCCATCCAGGGTATAGGCTCGGGACGTGACAAACTTGGTATCAGAGCCCTAGGTTTAGAGTATCCTCGGAATGTCTGAAAGCCGAATCGATTAAAATCCTCTTCATGGGTGTGAAGCGCGCCACACTTATGATGGGGAGGCTACAAGATGTTATTAGTAAAACTCTCATTTGTTCATACTATTTATCATGCATTAAAGTTCAAACCCAGAAACATCCTTCAAACTCATGCTCTGTTTCGTTTTAGTGAACCATGCCTCCTAGACGCGATAACGAAAGAAGGGTCGGTAACGCCAACAGACCTGCCCCACTAGCCCCGACAGCCCCTTAAGATGATTCGGTATCTACCGCTGAGTTCAGGGAGGCCATTCAGCTACTGGCTCAAACAGTCACCAACCAGGTGAACCAGCAGGTGGTCCCGATGAACACCAACAGGTCTGCAGCAGCTGCTAGGGTGCGGGACTTTACCCGTATGAACCCTTCATCTTTTTAGGGATCCAAAGTAGGGGAGGATCCCCAAGAGTTAATGGATGAGATCAAGAAGATTACCCACATTATGGGTGTCAGCTCCTCTGAGAGTGCTGATATGGTTGCCTACCAGCTAAAAAGGGTAGCTCCGGTTTGGTATGAATAGTGGAAAATGGGGCGGCCAGCGGGAGCAGGAGGAGTTCCACAACTATATCTTCAAGAATGCAGGCAACCAAATAAATAATATTTTGAGAGTTTGAGTTTACTAATTAATAAGAATCTAAGACAAAATTATAAAGTGAGTCTGAACAATAGTAATGAGCAAGCTAAGGTTAAAACGAACATGCAGGGAATTAATTTATCAATACAATTCAGTTAATCTTTCCTTCGGTTGCTAGTCAAGAATTATTGCCTATGGATTGGAACTTTTGACTCCTATCCAACTTAAGAATCATGAGCCTTAATCTACATTACTGTGATAAAAGAATTTCATGTTCTAGCAATACATTCCCGATTCCTTAATTGACTAATAAGACTTTCAGATATATTTCTATTCTGAATGTAAATCAATTCTCAATTTTCCAAACTAAGAAGAGATCATATCCTACCAATTCACATCTTTCCAATTTCTTTCCTTTTCAAAATTAAAATTGGATTTTTTAGATATACATTAACATTGGCCAAACATTAATGCAGTAAGAACAAGAATTGATAGAACAACCATTGAAGAAAAGACGAAAACTGAAATGATTAACAATTACATTCCACTACATTGTTCTTAACCTTAGCAAGAAGTGAATTTAGCCACTCATTTGTGGATTACACATCATCAAATAAGTAGAATTTATACAAACAATTGAGATAAAAGAGAAAGAGATAGAGAAGAACCCTAGAATTTTCGTCCCCTCAACTGCCTGTAACCCACGTTCTTGCTCAACCAAGTCAGAATGTTTAGAATAAAACCTAAGTGTGCTATTTATACTGTTGAGAATTTTTCCTGGAATAACAAGCAACGTGGCACAGAGTGTATCGCGGAGCACTCCCTCCGTGCCACGGAGGTATCATGGACCCTCACTAGAATTCGGCTCCTCAGTAATTTCACCTTAGCGTGCCATGGCCTGCATCGCAGAGCCTGGCCAACGTGCCACAGTGCTATCGCGCACCTACACTGGAAATTGGTGTCCCAGGTAATTGTACTCAACGTGACACGGAGTGCATCGCGTGCACTACCTCCGTGTCACGGAGGTAACGCGAACCTCCACTGGAAATTGCCAAATTTAATTCACCCGAGGTAGAATACCTCCGCGATGGCAGCGTGACACGGCTCCATTGCGGAGCCCTTATTTTTGCTGCTCTTCCTTGTCCTTTTCCACTCCTTATTTCCAAGTCCATTCCCGATTTTACCAACATGTATCTTAGCTTCCCAAAATTCCATTTTGCCTACAAAACAACACTAATCATGTTGGTTAGTATAAATTCACATTTAACTAAAAATCACATGAGAATGTACACATTAACGATAGACAAACAAGTCGAAATGAAGCATTTGAGTATCACTTGGGCATGCAATTCTGCCCAAGATCACTTACCCCACACTTAAAACCTTGTTCGTCCTCGAACAATATTCTCACATCTCATGCAATTGACACTCACGCATAGCTACTTTGGCTCAACAATTCAAGCTACGGCTATACCGATTATTTAATATAGCAAATCATCAAGAAAACATGCATGGTCTCATTAATACAATGAAGTACATCACATTAAGATCTCTTAAGCTCAAGAATCAATTCTCGATCTTGGCAAACTCGTGCAAATCAACTGATCAAGACATCCGACACGAAATTAATCTCTCGTCAAGTATGTGCCCTCACAACACAAAGAATTACCCCATTGCCGTCATATGATTTCCAAAGCACTACATGTAGGGTATATGAATATGATTTCGCTCTCTCTCCCAAAGAATTCACATGCATCATGTCATGAACCATAGGCTTGCCTCTAGTGTATTACTCCACTAATATAAGGACGAGTGATGTAAGATCACGTAGGACTTAACGGGTTGTAATGTAAGCTAAGGAACTAGCAAATACTGGGCTAACCAATAATAGCAACTAGCTTCCTTAAGCGCTTTTCAATACATCCCACCATCATTACGGCCATTTTTTTTCTTCCTTCATCCTCCCATTCTTGAAGAAATTTTTTCTTTGTTTTTGTTCCCATTTCTTTAATCACACTCGACTTACTAGCAAAGATTAGTTATACATCTTTTTTTTATTTAATTTCAGCAAGTGCACCTTTGACCTTTTCTTTAACTTTCACCACTTCTTCTTTTCCTTCCTTTTCACAATTCTCACTCCTTTTTACTGTGGGAATTTTTTTTTCTTGAGCACTTAAGAGTTTTGGATCAAATTCACGGCTAATGAAAACAAGGGATTAAGCTCGGGTTGTACCTCTTCAAATAAAAGAAAAAAATAGGCTAAAGGCTCAAAGGGGCTAACTAGGATGTACATTCAAGGTAGGTATGATAATGGAGAAACTTTCGGTTTATTCAAAGAAATGCCTACATCCTTTCCTGCAATACACATCCTTCATTTCATTTAGTACACACACCAGGAAAGTTCTAGACACTTCACAATAGCATGGAATAATCGAAACCTCACCTCACACTCATTGCACATGCTCAACTCAAGACATATTCACAGACTCTTCAACCAACTAATTACAAGAATTCACTATTAAGCCTCAATCACATCGAATCGAACTCTATGGCCTAGTTATCTTAACATGTTTACACATTTGCATGCTTTCATATGAATCACCTTTGCATCTTAATATCATGTACAACACGTAATAAGAATTCCGAACCATAAAGTAACGACACGTTTGGGACACAAACAAAAGAAAGAAAAGAAAGAAAAAAACTACTCCTATCGACTACATTTCCCTTAAGATGGTCGTCATCCATCCATCATAGGGAACGGTCACTATCTACGACTTCAGTTCAATGGGACTATTCTCGGTAAAAGCATCAAAAACAAAGGCCGAGAAACCCAACATAAAAGAAATTCAACAAAAACTTTAAAAATTTCGATAATTTCGATAGAAAACAAAAATATTTACACAACAACCAACCAACAACAGCTCAACATGGCACACAATAGCTTAACATTCATTACAACACTAATTTAATTACAGAACACACAACACATAGTCACAAGGTCATATTTTTCACAGGCACAACAACAAAACATAAACATAAACATAAACATAAACAAAAATAAAGCAGCACCTAACTACTCCCACCACACACTTAAACCGAACACTATCCCCAGTGTTCACATAATTTCAACATATCACAAAGGTAGGTGGTGAAACTCCCTGATCAATCGAAGTATTCAACTTCTTCATCAGGTGTCATTGCCTCGTCTCCCATATCAGAATCGCCCCCGCTGTCCTCATCTGACTCATTATCTAAGTCCTCCCTGCGTGTCTCCTCATCGGTGGGGACATCATCATCTATGGGCTCCACAAACATTGGCCCCACTTTGCATAGAGCTCGGGCATTCTCGCTGAATGGGTAATCCAGCTTGAGCTGCCACAGCTCATCCTCTGTTGCAGGCCTCCCGCCAATGTGCAGCTGCAACATCTGCACCCCGTACATGCGGGCCATATACTGGTCATCCCGATCATGTCGTTGGCTAATGTAAGCACCGACCCATGAGTAGTGTCAGGTACCTTGGTTTTGGTGACATCCAAGGCACGCCTGTCAATTTATGGGATGTAATCCAGGGCCTCCTCCTCGATATCATGGCCCCTTAGGAACGTGGTGAGCAAACCACCAAACCCGTACCTGTGCCCCTGATGTAGTCGGGCTCTCTTCATGGCGGAGATGATCACCGCCCCAACATTGATCTCCAGCCCCTTCATCAGGGCATACACCAAGCACACTCGATCCCGGGTGACATATGTCATGTGTACCCTCGGGATCAAGCATGACCACACAATTTTCACCTAGATCCTGGCTTCCCTGTTCATCTGCGAGTAGGCAACGTCTGGTGGCAGCCTCTCTCCTTGTGCCTGCTCCCCCTTGTTGTCGAACGGGCTCCACATAGAGTGCGTCTGATGTCCGCATAAGGTGGAGTGATGTTCAGCTGCCGAAGGACATGGGCGTCTGTGTCCCGCGCCCCCAATATAGCATTCAAGTGATGAAGCTCAAAAGTGACAACCTGCCCCCTAATTTTGACGGTGTGACTGTGGAGGGTCGGGTTCCAGTTGGCATAAAACTCCCGAATGTGATGGATATTGCACTCCCTAGGCTCTTCAAAGATGAAGTTAAGCCCAGCGGTGTCAATCCGGTGTAAAATCCGTGGGAATTCCTGTGCCAGCGGTTCCCGTGCTATATGCTCTTCCGGGAAGTATTTGGTTTCTTTGTGTTTTTCATACCATTTCTTCCCTTCATCAGTCACCCATCGGGTTTTGTATTGTCGGCGTTGGCCTCTCGGAACCGTTGGTGCTGCTAGAACTGTTGTTCCCAATCTTATCCTTTTCTTACCCTTATCTTGTCTGCCTGACATTGTTCCTGCACATTTAAACATATAATCCCAATGTTATTCAAATCATAACTAGCTACAACTAAGGTTGGGTTTAATTAGGTCACCCCACACTTAGTCTTTAGCGGCAATCAAAACAATTTGACAAGACATTCACGCTTTCCCAATATTCAACATGCTACCATGCTTAGTGCATTCATATAAGTCGATGGAACAATTACTATGTACTACTCAGACATCGTACAATGAATAAAAATATCGCCATCAATTCCATTACATCATCATAGCACTTAGCCAAAATTTTGTTCTCAACCACCTATGCAATTCACCAATTTCATTCTCCCGAAAATCCCTTGTCTACTTAGCATATTCAACATTAATCACAACATAATTCAATTCACCCAACTTGCACAACCCAATTTGTTCAACATTTCAAATAATTTTAGTCTTCTTCCTATTCAATTTCCAACCCTAGCTACCAATTTCGCAAAAATTCAATAACACATGCATTTATCGAGTTCATTTACTCACAACGATACTATGAACATCAATCAATCATAAATTAAATGAATTCAAGCTTAATTCTCACTTAGGGCAAGGTTCAATCACTACACATGTTCAAGAATCAAAAATTCAAGCAAAAATAAGGTAAAGTTTAAGAACATACCTTTAATCCGCTGAAATTGAAGAAAACTCAAAGAAACTTGATGCCTAGGTCCGTGTCACGTTGGGGGAGGAGGGAATTTGGGGTGTTGGTCGCGGAGGGAATGGAAAATAATGAAAGAAATGAGGGAAATAAGGGTTTTAAAAGTGTTTTTCGCGCAGGTTACCGGGCGACCCGGTGTGACCCGACGCGAAATAACACTCAACGTTTCACAGAGGGTAACGCGGAGCACTCCCTCCTTGACACGAAGCCATCGCGCCAGTGTTCTGGATTTTGTAAAAAAATCCGGAACACTCTTCAATGTGTCACGGAGGGTAACGCAGAGCACCTCCTCCATGACACGGAGCCATCGCGTAGGCTCACTGTAATGCGTTAATTTTTATTTTTCTCACCTCGATTTTTTCCTTTGCGTTTCTTTGCATTTTTGCCTCCGTTCCACCTGAAAATCACTTCAGCACAAGAAATTGGTTAGAATTCATAGGTTGCAACACAAAACAAAATTTTTATTTATATAATTTTTTTTCTTTTTCTTTTCTTTTTCCCTTTTTTTTGTTTTTTTTTTCAAATAGTTCTACTCATCTATTACAACAATTTCACGGGTTACCTCCCGTCCAGCGCCTGGTTTACCGTCGCGGCTCGACGTCATTCATTGCTCAATTATCCTCTAGAGTGATGGACGTCTTCTCTCAAATAATGTCTTCACCCCAATAATGCTTACATCGCTGCCCATTTACTAAGAACATTGCACTTCTATCTTCTTGCCACAACTCCACTGCCCTGTGCGGGGTCATTCTTACCACCTCAAACGGCCCTAACCATTTAGACCGCAATTCTCTTGGAAACAGCCTCAATCTTGAATTGAATAGCAATACTTTCTGCCCCAGCTCAAAGATCCGATGCACCATATGCTTATCGTGCCACCTCTTTGTTTTCTCTTTGTAGCACTTGGCACTTTCATAAGCATGCCAACGAAACTCATCAAGTTCGCTGAGTTGCGTCAGTCTCTTCTTACCAGCTAGCTCTAGATCCATGTTAAATTTCCTCACGGCCGAGAAATCTCGGTGTTCTAGCTCCACAGGCAGATGACACGCCTTTCCATAGACCAATCTGTACGGAGAAGTCCAAATTGGTGTCTTGTACGCAGTTCTATAAGCCCACAACGCATCGTCGAGTTTGCTGCCAATCACTACGTTGTGCATTCACTGTTTTCTATAGAATCTGCTTTACTTCTCTATTCGACACCTCCACTTGCCCACTAGTTTGGGGATGATATGTTGTTGCTACCTTGTGGCGCACTTCATGCTTAGTTAGCAAATTCTTGAAACTTGCATTTACAAAATGAGCCCCTCCATCACTGATAATGGCTAGGGGTGTCCTGAACCTGGTGAAAATGTGCTTTTTCACAAATTTTATTACCACCTTGTTGTCATTCCTGGGGCAAGTTTTTGCTTCAACCCACTTTGATACATAATCAACAGCTACCAAGATGTAACGATTACCAAATGACGGTGGGAACGGGCCCATGAAATCTATACCCCGTACATCAAAGATCTCCACTTCTAATATCTGCTGCAGCGGCATTTCTTGCCTTTTACCAATTGTGCCTGTTCTTTGACATCTATCACACATTTTTACGTATGCTATAGAGTCTCTAAACAGTGTAGGCCAAAAGAAACCTGATTGTAGCACCTTGTGCACTGTCCGCTCGCCTCCGTGGTGCCCTCCAACAATGAAGAGTGACAACTCCTCAACACTTCTACAATCTGGCTCTCCGGAATGCATCTTCTCATCACCTAATCCGGTCCCTGCTTAAACAAGTATGACTCATCCCAAATATAATACCTGCAATCATGCCTCAACTTCTTTCTCTGTTGAGCCGTAGCCTCCGGTGGATAGACTCCACTCACTAGCAAATTCACAATGTCTGCGTACCATGGGATTTCAGCTTCCTTTATTTCCAAGAGATGCTCATCCAGGAACTCTTCTTTGATGCTGTCACCTTCCTTCACATGCGACTGGCTTTCCAATCGCGATAGGTGATCTGCCACTTGATTCTCGCTCCCCTTTCTGTCCCGAATCTCTAGGTCAAACTCTTGTAACAACAAGATCCATCTAATTAGCCTGGGCTTTGCATCCTTCTTATTAAACAAATACCGAATCACTGCATGATTGGTATACACCACTACTCTAGAACCCACCAAGTAGGACCTGGATTTATCAAATGCGAACACCAATGCTAGCATCTCCTTTTCTGTGACTGTATAATTGACTTGGGTAGCGTCCAGTGTTTTGCTTGCATAATGAATAGAATGAAAAATTCTATTCCTCCGCGGCCCCAATACAGCTCCCACAGCTACATCGCTTGCATCACACATTAGTTCAAACGGTTGTTCCCAATCCGGAGAAATGAGGATAGGTGCTTCTATCAACTTCTGTTTCAACTCCTCGAATGCTTTGACACAATCCTCATCAAACTTGAACTTTACCTCTTTTTCTAGCAACCTGCATACTGGTCTATAAATTTAAGAGAAGTTCTTGATGAACCGTCTATAGAACCCTACATGTTCGAGAAAACTGCGAACACCCTTCACTGACACAGGTGGTGGTAGCTTTTCAATAACCTCGATCTTTGCACGATCGACTTCCAACCCCTTGCAAGACACTTTATGGCCAAGGACGATACCCTCCTTGACTAAGAAATGACATTTCTCCCAGTTGAGTACAAGGTTGGATTCTTCACAATGAGCTAGCACCCTGTCAAGATTCTGCAAACAAGTAGCAAATGAATTACCGAAAATAGAAAAATCATCCACAAATACCTCGATGAAATCTTCCACCATATCATGGAAGATCACTATCATGCATCTCTGGAATGTGGCGGGTGCATTTCATAAACCAAATGGCATCCGCCTGAAAGCATATGTCCCATAAGGACATGTGAAAGTAGTCTTCTCCTGGTCCTCCGGTGCTATGGCTATCTGGTTATAACCAGAATAGCCATCAAGGAAACAATAATATTCTTGACCAGCCAATCCGTCCAATATCTGATCAATAAACAGGATAGGATAGTGATCTTTCCTTGTGGCCTCATTGAGCTTTCTGTAGTCCATGCAAATCTGCTAGCCTGTGACTGTGCGTGTAGAGATCAGCTCATTTTTCTCATTAGTGACCATGGTCATCCCTCCTTTATTTGGGACACACTGAACGGGGCTGACCCATTCGCTGTCTGAAATACAATAGACCACACCTGCATCAAGCCATTTAATCACTTCCTTCCTAACCACATCCTTCATCATCGGATTCAACCTCCGCTGATGTTGTACAGTTGGCTTTGCTCCTTCCTCCATGAAAATTTTGTGTGTGCAAAAAGCTGAATTGATACCCCGAATGTCTGACATTTGCCAGCCCATTGCTTTCTTCCTCCTCTTGAGAACTACCAATGCATCCTTTACTTGTGCCTCCGTCAATTCTGAGGAGATGATGACTGGCAAGGTGTCATCTTCCCCCAAAAAGACATATTTCAAATGTGGAGGCAATGTTTTCAACTCCAGTTTTGGTGCTTCCTCAATAGATGGTTTTGGTAATGGCTCCAGGGACCTCATCAATGGCTGAAAGTCTTGCTTCCTGAGATACCATTTTGATTCATTCAATATTTGCACCATCTCATAAGTATCTCTGTCTCTGAAATGATCGGAGCTCATCAACGCTCTCTCCAATGGATCTCGAGAATCAACAATCTGAAGAATTTCTTCTTGGTTTAGCACATTGATTGCTAAAAGCTCCTCTTAGATGGTCGGAAGCTTCATGTCCTTATACACATCAAATACCTCCACTTTGTCATGCGCTCGCATGGTTAGTTGGCATGTAGCTACATCAATCAAAGCTCTCCCGGTTGCCAAGAAAGGACGCCCGAAAATAAATGGGACTTCCGCATCCGACTCAAAATCTAAGACAATAAAATCCACCAGGAAGATGAGGGAGCCCACTTGCACCAGCACATCCTCCACAATGCCATCTGGTCTGGCCAAAGAAAGGTCTGCTAGCTGCAAGATCACTGTAGTTGGTCTAGGACTGCCCAGCCCCAACTTCTTAAACACCGATATTGGCATCAAGTTTATGCTCGCTCCCAATTCACATAATCCGCAAGCTCGGATACTTTGCCCGATTGTGATCTGAATTGTAAAGCTCCCAGGGTCCTTGAGCTTTGTTGGCAACCTGTTCTGAAGCCGGGAAGTGCACTCCTCTGTAAGCGCCACCGTAGCATACTCCGTCAATCTGCTTTTGTTGGCTACAATGTCCTTGATATACTTTGCATATTTAGGCACTCCCTGCAAAACATCAACCAAAAGTAAATTAATGTGTACCTGTTTAAGCACCTCCATGAACTTTCTAAAACAAGCTTCCTCCTTGTGTTTCTTTAATCTTTGAGGGAACAGGGGTGGTGGTCTTTCTGCTTCAGCTGCCTTCTCCTTCCCCCTCTCATCATCATGCTCCCTATCTTTTTCCACTGCTCCTGATTGCTGAGGTGGTCTTTCTGGTTCCACCTCCTTGAGTTGTAAACCACTCCTTGTGGTCACTGCATTAACCTGCTTGGGATTCCGGTCAGTGTCACTGGGTAGTCCTCCTCTGGGCCTAGTGTTTTGAGCTCCAACTAGTTGTCCAAACTGGTACTCCAACGCCTTTGTAGCTAACCGGTTGTTTTTTAAGTCTGACGCTAATTTCACATAATCAGCCTGCATTTGAGCTTGGTTAGCTATCATTGTTTTAAACATTTCCTCAATGTTTTTGGTTGGTGGAGGAGGTGCATTGTTTCCTCTGTATTGAGACTGATAATTCTGCTGCCCCCCTTGATTTCTCTGCGCACCCTGATTCGAACTCTGCCCTTGATGGTTGTTACTACCCCAAGAGAAATTCGGATGATTCCTCCAATTTGAGTTGTAATTATTGCCATACTGCTGGTGATTATTTCTCTGGACGTTCCCAACAAAGTTCACTGAATCAGGATTTGCACCACAACACTCAGCTGAGTGTTCATTACTACTGCATACTTCACACCAAACCTGTTGCACTACATTAACTGGGGCTTGTGGTTGATTCAAGCTCATATTGTTGAAGTGGGTGTTGAGTTGATTTTGCAATGCAGCTATCTGTGCAGCGATAGCTATAAAACCATCCACCTCAAAGACTCCTGTCGCTTTCCTTGTTCCTCCTCTTGAAGAGTCTGCATTCCACTCTGGATTTCCCTGCAAAATACGATTTAACAAAGTATACAGCTCCACAAAAGTCTTTTCTAATGCTTGTCCCCCAACTGCTCAGTCTAGCAAAATTTTTGTGTGGAGTTCCAAACCCTCTATGAAAGTATGCACCAGCACATCATTGGACTGGTGATGGTAAGGACAATCCCTTAACAATGATTTGAACCTTTCCCAAGCTTGATACAGATTCTCCCCCTCTCTTTGTTTAAAACTTAGAATCTGACTTCTAAGTCTTGCTGTTTTCCCAGATGGAAAGAATCTTATCAAACATTTTCTTGCAAGATCATCCCAAGGGTGATAGAGTTAGGTGGTTCAGCTTTCAACCACCTCTTTGCTTCCCCCAATAATGAAAATTGGAATAATGTAAGTCTTACGTAATCGGATGATACTCCAGCTGGGATGTAAGTGTCACTTATCTCCAAAAAAGTTTTGGAGATGTTGTGGATCTTCATGAGGGAGACTTGTGAATTGCCCGCTGGTGTGCAACAATTGCACCATGTTCTATTTAAGCTCAAACCTCCCTCCTGGCTCAGGTCTGCGAATACTAGATGTAACATTGTTAGCATGTGGGAATGCCACTTCGCGAACCGGCCTAGCTGCCATTTCCTCAGGCACTAACACTGCCCTCACAAATTGTGGATTCTGTTGTTGCTCCAGGATTGTCTGTCTTAGAAACTGTAGCTTTTTCTCTAGAGCTTCCCTTCTTTGATGATGAAATTGTCTTTCCGGCTCTATATATGAATCCACCAACTCCTTGTCTCTTGCCAGCGTTCAGAAGAATTCAATATCTGCAAGAGAAAGGCTAAGATCAAGTTGTCAGCACTTATATAGAAATTGTAAACTAACACTAAGAAAATAATTTTACCAATTGCCAGTCCTCGGCAACGGCACCAAGAACTTGTTCGGTGCTATGGTGACTACACGCAAGTGCACGTGGTCGAACAAGTAGTAAAATGGCTTAAGTAAAGCCAAGCATCGATTCCACAGGGACTAAGCTACGCTACTAATTAACTTAAGTGTTAATGAACTATATCTTTAAGAATGCAGACAACCAAATAAATAATATTTTGAGAGTTTGAGTTTACTAATAAATAAGAATCTAAGGCAAAATTATAAAGTGAGTATGAACAATAGTAATGAGCAAGATGAGGTTAAAACGAACATGCAGGGAATTAATTTATAAATACAATTCAATTAATCTTTCCTTCGGTTGCTAGTCAAGAATTATTGCCTATGGGTTGAAACTTTCGACTCCTATCCAACTTAAGAATCATGAGCCTTAATCTACATTTTTGTGATAAAAGAATTTCATGTTCTAGCAATACATTCCCGATTCCTTAATTGACTAATAAGACTTTCAGATATATTTATATTCTGAATGTAAATTAATTCTCAATTTTCCAAACTAAGAAGAGATCATATCCTACCAATTTACATCTTTCCAATTTCTTTCCGTTTCAAAATCAAAATTGGATTTTTTAGATATGCATTAACATTGGCCAAACATTAATGCAGTAAGAACAAGAATTGATAGAACAACCATTGAAGAAAAGATGAAAACTGAAATGATTAACAATTACATTCCACTACAATTGTTCTTAACCTCAGCAAGAAGTGAATTTAGCCACTCATTTGTGGATTACACATCATCAAATAAGTAGAATTCATACAAACAATTGAGATAAAAGAGAAAGAGATAGAGAAGAACCCTAGAATTTTCGTCCCCTCAACTGCCTGTAATCCATGTTCTTGCTCAACCAAGTTAGAATGTTTAGATTAAAACCTAAGTGTGCTATTTATACTGTTGAGAATTTTTCCCAGAATAACAAACAACGTGGCACGGAGTGTATCACGGAGCACTCCCTCCGTGCCACGGAGGTATCACGGACCCTCACTGGAACTCGGCTCCTCAGCAATTTCACCTCAGCATGCCACGGCCTGCATCGCGGAGCCTGGCTAACGTGCCACGGTGCTATCGCACACCTACACTGGAAATTGGTGTCCCAGGTAATTGTACTCAACGTGACACGGAGTGCATCGTGTAGCACTGCCTCCGTGTCACGGAGGTAACGCGAACCTCCATTGGAAATTGCCAAATTTAATTCACCCGAGGAAGAATACTTCCGCGATGGAAGCGTGATTCGCGGAGCCCTTATTTTTGCTGCTCTTCCTTGTCCTTTTCCACTCCTTATTTCCAAGTCCATTCCCGATTTTACTATTACACCCCGTAAAATTCCCAACACATAGATGGTCTATTCGTGTGTTGGTTAAGAGTATTTGAAAGCCATACATGCTAGAAAAAGCCCGGGAAAAGACCGGACAAGAAACCTGTCGAACCATAGCGAAAGGAGCCGGGGCAGAGCCCCTCCGCGATGGCAACGTGTCATGGAGGTGGAGCCTCCGCGTTGGCTCTGTGACACGTTGGCCCTGTCCAGGCCCAAGTATATAAGCCTCCAACTTCGGTTTTTAATTTCATTTTCATCATATAATTTCCAGAACTCGTGAGAAAACAGAGAGGGTGCGAAACCACTATTAAATTATCGCTCGATTACGCTGTCAAACGCGGTCGAAACTCAAATTAACTCCAGATACCGATGTATTTAGCAGCAAGGAGCATTCCAACAAATTTAGTTTCATGAAATTCGGCTGGCGAATCATCGTGCTATAGAACTAAGGTAAGTGGAATTGCTCCAAACTAGTGTCAATATACTCCTAGCCCTGAAATGAGTATTTCTCCCTTCTGGACTTTCGAGAAATAGCAAGTTTTTGACCGTCTTTCGATAAGCCAAAGTTTAGGCTATAAATATATCAAAAGTGACATTTTCTTTCAGAATATTGGTGTATTTAGTTCTAATTGACATATATGTAAATGCAGTTGGGAGAAATAGCTGGAATACTGACCGAGCTTCGTCCGGTAGTCAGATAAACTGAGGTTAAGATATGTAAAGCCAGTTTCTTCGGCAAGTTAGTAGTTTTAGCCTTGTATAGCACAATAAACTTCGTAGTAGAATTCCCGGAGTTGAATAGTGAGTATTGTGCAAGTTCAGTAAATCTGGTTTGCGTTGTTATATCGTACTCAGTCCGAAAGTTAGTAAAGCATGCGCCAAAATGGCAAGTTAGCATTCCAGACTCAGCATAGCCCAGTATGTGATTAGCAAGCATGTTTGTAGAATAATATGATAGATATTCAGAATAAGAGTTAGTAAGTAAAATCAAACAGTCAGATAGTATCTTGGCTACAGATTAGCCATACAGACAGATGATATCTTGGCTACAGTATAGCCATACAGTTAGATAGTATCTCGTCTACAGATTATCCATGCAGTTAGATAAAGATCCCAGATTTGGTATAAAGCAGTATGAGAATTAGTATAATACAGAAAGAGATCAGAATAAGAAATCAGAATTCAGATAGTATTTTTTTCAATTTAAACATGCTTGCTATATATGTGCTTATTGTTTGGTGAGACTTGGTTGTGTCGTGAGGGCACCCTTTTGAGCGTCCTCGCCGCCCCTGGGTTGGTAACTATGTCGCCCACTGAGCGGGTGGGTTTGCGTCACTCCAAGGAGTGGCATGCCGTCCCCAGTTTAGACGAAGATGGGATGAAGCTTTCCCCATATCAGGCTGATCAGCATTACAGTACAGATAGCCCTGTTGTGCGCAAGCGCCCACGGAACAGATTCAGATATAGTTACAGTTACAGATACAGTACAGGAGTCCTCCGGACTCAGACACGGTTATTTATATCGGAGTCTATGGTCTGAGCCGGAGACCCAGGGGGCCGGCAGAGGTGCTCGTAGTTAGCAGATGAGTGGAGTGACTTATTTTTGGCTTGTTTTGACCCGGGTAGGGGTATATAGATTATTTGCTTGCTTGGCGTCATCCGGCTTATGGGGGTTGGTATTGTCTCTTATTTTCTATATATATATATATATGTATTTATGTGCAATATATTTGTTAATAGACAGCAGGCCGGCGCGTCTACAGGTATGCTCCTGCCCTATCACAGCATAGAAAGTCTGATTCAGTTCGTATCAGTTCTTACAAATTCAGTTATCTCCTGCTATACATAATTGCTAGTTATGTTATTTGTAATCAGTTGTATCCAGTTTCTTTGCATACTCGGTACCTGTGGTACTGACGCCCGTTTGGGGCGTTGCATTACTTGCCTGCAGGTGCTCACAGACGAGGAGCCGATCCCTCGTAATCCTAGCCAGCGCAGAGTCATCAGCTCCTGTCATCCGAAGCTTGATATTCAGAGGTGTATTTCATTTTCTTTTGTTGTATAGTACGGGTAGGTTGGGGCCCTGTCCCAACCATCTTATCAGTATTCCTAGAGGCTTACAGATTGTATATATTCATCTCCCTATGGTTAGTTGTTCCAGTCGTGTGAGGCCGTGCGTTTTGTTTAGCTGTTTAGCATTGTTGATTATGTTGGCCGTGTGGGGCCATAGTCTGATAGTAGTGGTGACCTTGCCGGTCATGTAGTTATTCAGTATTCAATTGTTGAGTTACAGATAACAAGACAGCATGGTGGCCTTGTCGGCCCGCATAGGTTTCCCCCTTTGTAAGTATGTTTCTAGTAAGCTGGAGTTTTAAACAGGTGGCTATAGGCCTAGTCGGCTGGAGGCTGTGTTTACAGCCGTTATATAGCCCGTTGTTTCCAGAAATCTGACTTAGAGCTAGCTAGGCACCAGATGTGCTTAGGCTCAACAGCTAGCAGTCTAGGTCCTACTAGGGCACCAGGTGCCATTCATACCCCCCAAGGCGGGGCGTGACAAACTTGGTATCAGAGCAGGTCGTGTCCCAGGGAGTCTGCAAGCCGTGCTAAGTAGAGTCTTGTCTATGGATGTGTTGTGCACCACATACTATAGGCAGGTGGCTGCGAGGCATGATAGGATGGTTACTCTTCTTTCTCAATCAGTCGTGCTATAGAGCGGTATAGTATAGGGTTGGGTCCCTAAAACTTATCATATTCTTTGTCTACAGATAAGAATGGCAGACCAGCGTCACCCTGCCACCGACAGAAGATTAGACACAGCAGTAGGAGAAGGCACCAGCAGGATGCCTCAATTCCATTCAGAGTCAGCCCGATCTGAGGGCGATATAGAGGCTTCATCATAGCCCTCTCAGCAGTCCCCCTCACATCAGGAGTCGTTGGGCACGACACCGCCTACGATAGCTCCTGTACCTTCGCCATTAGACCAGGAAGTTCGGAGCGTAGTGGTTATGATGCGACAAATAATGGCCACACAGCGCCAGTCAGTGCCACCTATAGCAGCAGAGCCTTCAGGTGGGTCAGGTAGTTCTAGGGTTAGGGAGTTTTTGGCACTAGGTCCCCCACAGTTCACTGGGTCAGATCAAGCAGAGGACCCCCAGGATTTCCTAGATCAAATGCAGAGAATTTTCTGGGTTATGCATGTGACCCCTACAGAATTAGTTGAGCTGGCAGTGTTTCGGTTGCAGGACATAGCTGTATTATGGTACGAGAGTTGGGAAAGGTCTCAAGGGAGAGATGTCACCCCTCCGACCTGGTCCAGCTTCTCGGAGGCTTTCCTGGACCGTTATTTTCCACGGGAGATCCGGCAGGCCCGGATGGATCAGTTTTTTGCATTTGGAGCAGGGGGCGAGGAGTGTACGAGAATATGCTCTACAGTTTGACTCCCTAGCCCGCTATTCTCCAGCTTTTGTGGACACTATGCCATCCAGAGTCCACCGGTTCATTATGGGTCTGAACCCGAAGTATATTGAAGCTTGCGTGACGACTACGTTACGAGAAGATATGGATATTGCCCGAGTACAGGCCTTTGCCCAGACCATTGAGGGCCTTAGACAATAGCAACAGGGCAGTAGACAGACAAATCAGGAACGGCGTCGCAGAGACAGATCAAATGGAATGCAGAGGGAGGTTCAAAGAGGACCCAGGCCCCGATTTTCAGACAGACCTCCTAGACCCCCACCTCCACCACAGCAGCAGCAGTGAGGTAGATTTGCTCGTCGAGGGCAGTCAGAGTCTGGTGGCAGTTCTCAAATAGTTGATTCCTCGTAGCAGAGAAGGGGGGAGCAGAGCAGATTTACACCCCCACCCTATCCTAATTGCGGCCGACCTCACATCGGAGCTTGTAGATATGGCTCCTCGGGGTGTTATATTTGCGGGCAGGAGGGGCACCGCATGAGAGATTGTCCGGCCAGGGGACAAGAGAGCAGAGATAGTCAGGACAGGGGATCCGCAGGGCCACTAGTTCTAGCAGCCTCAGCAACGCGTAGGCCCTCAGGTTCAGCAGGTAGAGGCCGAGGTAGATCAGGAGCCTCCAGATCAGGTACGGGCTCAAGCCATACCTATGCATTACCAGGGAGACAGGACTCATAGGCATCTCCAGATGTGGTAACTGGTATGATGACTATTTGCTCATACCCTGTTTATGTATTGATTGATCCAGGTTCCACTCTGTCATATATTACCCCATTTGTGGCTCGAAAGTTTAATGTCGCACTAGAGTTATTACAACAGCCCTTTTCAGTATCTACACCCGTCAGTGACTCCATTATAGCTAGTAGAATTTATCGAGGGTGTACAGTAGAGGTTGCTGATCGCCATACTACAGTAGATCTGGTAGAGTTAGAAATGATTGATTTCGATGCCATTATGGGTATGGATTGGTTGGTGCCATGCTATGCTAACATAGAATGTTGGACCAAGACGGTCCGATTCCACTTTCTAGGAGAGGCAGTGCGAGAGTGGAAAGGCAACACAACTACTCCAAAAGGTAGGTTTATTTCCTACCTTCAGGCGAGGAAATTGATAACTAAGGGATGTATCTACCACCTAGTCAGGGTTCAGGATGTTCGGGTAGAATCCCCGACACTTCAGTCTATTCCAGTGGTGAATGAATTCCCTGATGTATTTCCAGACGAGTTACCTGGTATTCCCCCAGAAAAGGGAGGTAGATTTTGCAATTGATTTTCTACCAGGTACTCAGCCTATATCAATTCCTCCGTATCGCATGGCGCCTGCTGAACTCAGAGAATTAAAGGAGCAGCTGAAGGACCTGCTAGATAAGGGTTTTATCAGGCTGAGTACTTCACCGTGGGGTGCGCCAGTTCTATTCGTGAGAAAGAAGGATGGCTCGCTCCGCATGTGTATAGATTACCGGCAGCTGAATAAAGTTACAGTAAAGAATAAGTATCCGCTTCCCAAAATAGATGATTTGTTTGATCAGTTACAGGGGGTCAGATATTTCTCCAAGATTGACTTGCGGTCCGAATATCATCAGGTTCGAGTTCGTGAAAGAGACATTCCCAAATCAGCTTTCAGGACCCGATATGGACAATTTGAATTTCTAGTTATGTCCTTTGGGTTGACGAATGCCCCAGCAGTATTTATGGACCTGATGAATAGCATTTTTAGACCATACCTGGACCTGTTCGTGATAGTGTTTATTGATGATATTCTGGTGTATTCTCGCTCTGAAGTAGGTCACCAGGCTCATTTACGAACAGTGCTCCAGATTCTCAGAGACGATCAATTATATGCTAAGTTATCTAAGTGTGAATTCTGGCTGAACTCAGTAGCCTTCTTGGGGCATATTGTGTCGGATGCTGGTATACAGGTTGACACGCAGAAGATCGCAGCAGTTAAAACCTGGCCTAGGCCTACCACTCCGACCGAAGTCCGCAGTTTTCTGGGGTTAGCGGGATATTACAAGAGATTTGTTGAGGGATTCTCTACTATAGCGGCACCTCTGACCAAACTGACGCAGAAAGTAGCAAAGTTTCAGTGGACAGAGGCATGTGAGCAGAGCTTCCAGGAGTTAAAAGACAGATAAACCTCTGCCCCAGTGTTAGCATTGCCGGAGGGTACAGAAGGTTATTCAGTATATTGCGACGCATCAAGCATTGGGTTGGGTTGTGTGTTGATGCAGCATGGTAAGGTGATTGCGTACGCTTCCAGACAACTGAGGAAACATGAAAAGAATTACCCTACCCACGACCTAGAGTTAGCCGCAGTGATCCACGCCTTAAAGATATGGAGACATTACTTGTATGACATCCATGTGGATATTTTCACAGATCATAAGAGCCTACAGTATATCCTCACCCAGAGGGAGTTGAATCTGTGACAGCGTCGCTGGTTGGAGCTATTAAAAGATTATGATGTGGATATTCTGTATCATCCGGGAAAAGCCAACGTAGTAGCAGATGCTCTCAGCCATAAATCCATGGGAAGTTTGGCATCTTTGCAGCCGGAGCAATGGGAGTTGGTCAGGGAGATACATCAATTAGCCAGCCTAGCCGTTCGTATAGCAGACACAGAGGACAACAGAGCGGTAATTCAGAACACCGCCATGTCATCATTAGTTGTCGAAGTAAAAGAACGACAGTATGAGGATCCTGACCTGATCCATCTCAAAGACAGAATCCAGCAGGGTAAAGCGCCAGATTTTCAGATAACTGAGGAAGAAGTGTTGTTATGTAAAGGCTGCCTCTGTGTTCCAGATGTTTCAGGGCTCCGCCGGCAGATTATGAATGAGGTACATCACGCCCGTTATTCTCTTCACCCCGGTGCGACGAAAATGTACCATGATATCAAGGAGAATTATTGGTGGCCAGGAATGTAAAGAGAAATTGCCGAATTTGTAGCCCAGTGTCCTAACTGCCAACAGGTAAAAGCGGAACACCAGAAACCAGGCAGGTTAACTCAGGACATAGCTGTGCCTCTATGGAAATGGGAAGCAGTGAATATGGATTTTGTAGCTGGATTACCCCGTACCAGACATAGACACGATTCTATTTGGGTAATAGTTGACAGGCTGACAAAATCAGCTCATTTCCTGCCAGTGAAAGCTACCTTCTCGGCCGAGTATTATGCCGAATTATATATCAGAGAAATAGTTAGATTACATGGTGTTCTAGTATCTATTATCACTGACAGAGGAGCACAATTTACAGCTAGATTTTGGCAGTCGTTCCAGAGGGGTCTGGGAATGCAGATTAATTTGAGCACAGCATTCCACCCTCAGACAGATGGACAGGCTGAGCGCACTATTCAGACGCTCGAGGACATGCTACGAGCGTGTGTATTTTGGAGGTAGCTCGGACGAGCATTTTCCGTTAATTGAATTTGCTTATAATAATAGCTATCACTCAGCCATCCATATGGCACCCTTTGAAGCATTGTATGGGAGAAAATGCAGATCGCCGGTTGGCTTGTTTGAAGTGGGAGAATCAGCGTTGATTGGCCAGACATCATTCAACAGTTAGAGGAGAAGGTAAAGCTTATCAGAGAACGCCTACTGACTGCACAGAGCCGCCAGAAATCATATGCTGATGTGCGACGCAGAGACCTAGAATTTGATGTGAATGACTGGGTATTTCTGAAAGTATCTCCGATGAAAGGGGTGATGAGATTCGGCAAGAAAGGTAAGCTCATTCCGAGATTTGTTGGGCCTTATCAGATTCGTTGAAGGATAGGCCGAGTAGCATATGAGTTGAACTTGCCTCCAGAATTGGAATCCGTTCATCCAGTCTTTCATGTATCTATGCTGAGGAAATGCATAGGAGACCCACCCAGAGCAGTCCCAGTCCAGGATATCCAGGTTACGGAAGAGCTGGCCTATGAATAGGTTCCAGTAGCCATCTTAGACAGACAGATTCGTAGATTGAGAACTAAAGATATTGCGTCTGTCAAGGTATTGTGGCGTAACAGGAACTGAAAGGAGATGACTTGGGAGGTGGAGGAAGATATGAAGACGATATACCCTCATTTATTTCAAGCCTAGTCAGGCGACAGGTATGTTAGTATTATTATCTTATGCAGTGCCTTATAGTATACATATAAATGAGAAGGTCTATTTTAATCTGCCATTTAAATACTATAGTATTGTGTGGAGTACCTGTATGTGACTTTTTTGCATTTCAGGTTTTTGGGATAGTCCATATTACATGGGAAACTCTGCCAAAATTTTTCTAGAAACAAGTTGAGTAAGTTGAGAAGTCCTCTAGATAGAAGTTTACATTCGAGGACGAATGTTCTTAAGGGGGGAGAATGTTACACCCCGTAAAATTCCCAACACATAGATGGTCTATTCGTGTGTTGGTTAAGAGTATTTGAAAGCCATACATGCTAGAAAAAGGCCCGGGAAAAGACCGGACAAGAAACCTGTCGAACCATTGCGGAAGGAGCTGGGGCAGAGCCCCTCCGCGATGGCAACGTGTCACGGAGATGGAGCCTCCACATTGGCTCCGTGACACGTTGGCCCTGTCCAGGCCCAAGTATATAAGCCTCCAACTTCGGTTTTTAATTTCATTTTCATCATATAATTTCCATAACTCGTGAGAAAACAGAGAGGGTGCGAAACTACAATTAAATTATTGCTCGATTACGCTGTCAAACGCGGTCCAAACTCAAATTAACTCCAGATACCAATGTATTTAGCAGCAAGGAGCATTCCTACGGATTCAGTTTCATGAAATTCGGTCGGCGAATTGTCATGCTACCGAACTAAGGTAAGTGGAATTGCTCTAAACTAGTGCCAATATACTCCTAGCCCTGAAGTGAGTATTTCTCCTTTCTGGACTTTCAAGAAATAGCAAGTTTTTGACCGTCTTTCGATAAGCCAAATTTTAGGCTATAAATATATCGAAAGTGACGTTTTCTTTTAGAATATTGGTGTATTTAGTTCTAATTGACATATACGTAAATGTAGTTGGGAGAAATAGCTGGAATACTAACCGAGCTTCGTCCGTTAGTCGAACAAATCGAGGTTAAGGTATGTAAAGCCAGTTTCTTCGGCAAGTTAGTAGTTTTAGCCTTGTATAGCACAGTAAACTCCGTAGTAGAATTCTCGGAGTTGAATAGTGAGTATTGTGCAAGTTCAGTAAATCTGGTTTGCGTTGTTATATCGTACTCAGTCTGAAAGTTAGTAAAGCATGCGCCAAAATGGCAAGTTAGCATTCCATACTCAGTATAGCCAAGTAAGTGATTAGCAAGCATGTTTCTAGAATAATATGACAGATATTCAGAATAAGAGTTAGTAAAGTAAAATCAAACAGTCAGATAGTATCTTGGCTACAGATTAGCCATACAGACAGATGATATCTTGGCTATAGTATATCCATACAGTTAGATAGTATCTCAGCTACAGATTAGCCATGCAGTTAGATAAAGATCCCAGATTTGGTATAAAGTAGTATGAGAATCAGTGTAATACAGAAAGAGATCAGAATAAGAAATCAGAATTCAGACAGTATTTTTTCAGTTTAAACATGCTTGCTATATATTTGCTTATTATTTGTTGAGACTTGGTTGTGTCGTGAGGGCACCCTTTTGAGCATCCTCACCGCCCCTGGGTTGGTAACTTTGTCGCCCACTGAGCGGGTGGGTTTGCATCACTCCAAGGAGTGGCATGCCCCGTCCCTAGTTTGGACAAAGATGGGATGAAGCTTTCCCCATATTAGGCTGATCAGCATTACAGTACAAATAGCCCTGTTGTGCGCAAGCACCCAGGGAAAAGATTCAGATATAGTTACAGTTACAGATACAATACAAGAGTCCTCCGGACTCAGACACAGTTATTTATATCGAAGGCTATGGCCCGAGCCGGAGACCCAGGGGGCCGGCAGAGGTGCTCGTAGTTAGCAGATGAGTGGAGTGACTTATTTTTGGCTGGTTTTGACCTGGGTAGGGGTATATAGATTGTTTGCTTGCTTGGCACCATCCGGCTTGTGGGGGTTGGTATTGACTCTTGTTTGCTATATATATATATATATGTATTTATGTGCTATATATTAGTTAATAGACAGTAGGCTGTCGCGTCTACAGGTACGCTCCTACCCTATCATAGCACAGAAAGTCTGATTCAGTTCATATCAGTTCTCACAGATTCAGTTATCTCCTGCTATACATAATTTCTAGTTATGTTATTTGTAATCAGTTGTATCCAGTTGCTTTGCTTACTCAGTACCAGTGGTACTGACGCCCGTTTGGGGCGCTACATTACTTGCCTACAGGTGCTCACAGACAAGGAGCTGATCCCTCGTAATCCTAGCCAGCGCAGAGTCATCAGCTCCTGTCATCCGGAGCTTGATATTCAGAGGTGTATTTCATTTTCTTTTTTTGTATAGTACGGGTAGGTCGGGGCCCTATCCCGACCATCTTATCAGTATTCCTAGAGGCTTGCAGATTGTATATATTCATCTCTCTGTGGTTAGTTGTGTCGGTCGTGTGAGGTCATGCATTTTGTTTAGCTGTTTAGCATTGTTGATTATGTTGGCCGTGTGGGGCCATAGTCTGATAGTAGTGGTGACCTTGCCGGTCACATAGTTATTCAGTATTCAATTGTTGAATTACAGATAACTAGACAGCATGGTGGCCTTGTCGGCCCGCATAGGTTTCCCCCTTTGTAAGTATGTTTCTGGTTAGCTGGAGTTTTATACAGGTGGCTATAGGCCCAGTGGGCCGGAGGCTGTGTTTACAGCCGTTATATAGCCTGTTGTTTCCAAAAATCTGTGTTAGAGCTAGCCAGGCACCAGATGTGCTTAGGTTCACCAACTAGCAGTCTAGGTCCTACTAAGGCACCAGGTGCCAGTCATACCCCCAAGGTGGGGTGTGACATTTACCAACATGTATCTTAGCTTTCCAAAATTCCATTTTACCTGCAAAACAACACTAATCATGTTGGTTAGTATAAATTCACATTTAACTTCAAATCGCATGAGAATGTACACATTAATGATAGACAAACAAGTCAAAATGAATCATTTGAGTATCACTTGGGCATGCAATTTTTCCCAAGATCAGAGCTCGCCTCACGTAGTCATGGGTATGTTATGTCTCTTTCATCTGGACATGTATTCCCTCCTAGATCCAGGAGCCACTCTTTAATTCATGACTCGCTACATAACAGTTCAGTTCGATATCAATCCAGAGGTCCTCTCAGAACCATTCTCACTCTCCAACCCAGTTGGCGAGTCAGTTAGAGCTAGCCGAGTGTATAGAAACTGCCCAGTCTCAGTCCTAAATAAAGTCATTCCAACTGACCTCTTAGAGTTAGATATGGTCGATTTTGACCTTATCCTCGGCATGGATTGGCTACATTTGGATTATGCCTCAGTTGACTACAGAACTAGAGTTGTTAAGTTCCATTTTCCAAATGATCCAGTGTTAGAATGGACGGGCAGCAGTTCATCGCCTAAGGGTAGGTTTATTTCCTACCGTAAGGCCCAGAAACTCATCTCCAAGGGATGTATTTATCATCTAGTTCAGGTCAAGGATTCAAACTCTGAGACCCTAACTATCCAGTCGATTCCAGTGGTCAGCAAGTTCCCAGATGTATTTCCTGAGGATCTTCCCGAAGTTCCCCCTGAGGGGGAAATAGACTTCAGAATAGACCTCATCCCAGATACTCAACCCATCTCCATCCCTCCTTACAGAATGTCTCCAGCTGAGCTTAAGGAGTTGAAGGAGCATCTAAAAGATCTTCTTAACAAGGGTGTTATCAGACCTAGCATCTCTCCCTAGGGTGCCCCAATGCTATTCGTGTGTAAGAAGGACGGTACCCTTTGAAAGTGCATAGATTACCATCAGCTGAACAAAGTCACAGTCAAGAACAGGTATCCCCTGCCTTAAATTAAAGACATGTTTGACCAACATCAAGGAGCAAGTTGTTTCTCGAAGATAGATCTCAGGTCAGGGTATCATCAGATAAGGGTCAGAGAATGTGACATACCGAAAACAGCATTCAGAACTCGGTATGGTTACTATGAGTTTGCGGTGATGTCCTTCGGGCTAACAAATGCCCTCATCGCCTTCATGAATTTGATGAATAGATTCTTCAAGTAGTATTTGGATATGTTCTTCATTGTATTTATCGACGACATTCTGGTATACTCCCGGAATGAGGAAGAGCATGCTAACCACCTGAGATTAGCATTACAGACACTCAGAGACCGCCAGTTATTCACCAAGTTCAACAAGTGCGAATTCTGGTTAAAGTCCATGACCTTCTTAGGTCATGTGGTCTCGGGTGAGGGAATACAAGTAGATCCTCACAAGATAGCAGCAGTGAAAGATTGACCCAGACCTACCTCTCCTATGGAAATAAAGAGTTTCCTGGGCTTAGCTGGTTATTATCGATGGTTTATGGAAGGTTTCTCCTCTATAGCATCTCCTCTAAATAAGTTAACTCAGAAGAAAGTGAAATTTCAGTGGTCGGATGCGTGTGAGAAGAGTTTTCAGGAGTTAAAGACTCGACTCAACCGCTCCAATTTTGACCTTTCCAGAAGGAACATATGGGTTGGTTATCTATTGTGACGCTTACCGAGTTAGACTCGATTGTGTTCTGATGCAGCGGGGCAAGGTGGTAGCTTATGCCTCCAAACAACTCAAATTTCATGAGAAGAACTATCCAACTCATGACTTGGAGTTGGCAGCGGTGGTATTTGCACTAAAAATATGGAGACGTTACTTATATGGAGCTCACGTGGATGTGTTCACAGATCATGAGAGCCTTCAGTATATGTTGAGTCAGAAGGACCTAAATCTGTGTCAGAGAAGGTGGTTGGAGCTATTAAAGGACTATGACATGAGCGTGCTATATCATCCGGGCTAAGCCAATGTGGTGGCTGACGCCCTAAGCAGATGGTCTATAGGGAGTGTGGCTCACATTGAGGAAGGCAAAAAGGAGTTAGTGAAGGATGTTCACAGACTAGCCCGATTAGGGGTGTAGTTGGTGGATTCAGCCAAAGGTGGTGTGATAATGAAAAGTGGGTCCAATTCATCCTTGGTAGTCGAAGTTAATTCCAGACAAGATGAAGATCCTATTCAGCTTAAACTTAAAGAAGCGGTTCTTAGGAAGGAGGTGGAGGCTTTCTCCAAAGGGGGAGATGGCGTGCTCCGTTACCGGGGCAGATTGTATGTACCGGATGTCGGTGAGCTAAGACAGCAGATACTTTCTGAAGCACAAAGTTCTAGATATTCCATCCACCCTGGTGCTACTAAAATGTACCGCGATCTGCGGGATATTTACTGGTGGAACAACATGAAAAGAGACATTGCTGAATTTGTAGCCAAGTGCCCAAACTACCAGCAAGTTAAGGTGGAATACTAAAGACCAAGAGGTATTACTTAGGACATCAGCATACCCATATGGAAGTGGGAAGAAGTAAACAAGGACTTCATTACGGTCTATCCTGTACTCGTCGGCAGCATGACTCAGTCTAGGTAGTAGTAGACCAGATGACTAAGTCAGCTCACTTTCTCCTAGTCAAAGCCACAGACTCAGCTGAGGACTATGCCAGAATTTACATCTGAGAGTTAGTCAGACTTCATGGGGTTCCATTAGATATCATTTTAGACAGAGGAACACAGTTCACCTCGCACTTCTAGAGGTCTTTTCAAAAGGGACTTGGCACACAGGTCAAGCTCAACATAGCTTTTCACTTGCAGATAGATGGGCAAGCTAAGCGGACTGTTGAAACCTTAGAAGACATGTGAGAGCATGCATGATCTATTTTAAAAGGTAATTAGGATGACCATTCGCCTCTTATCAAGTTTGCGTACAACAACAATTACCACTCCAACATTCAGATGGCCCCATTTGAGGCATTGTATGGTAGGAAGTGTTGATCTCCTATCGGGTGGTTTGAAGTGGGTGAGCTGCTATAATCGGGCCTGACTCGATTCATGAAGCTATGCAGAAGGTGCAACTCATCAGATAAAGATTGAAAATAGCTCAGAGCTGTCATAAATCTTATGCGGATGTGAGGATAAGAGAATTGGAGTTCATTGTGGATGATTGGGTTTACTTGAAAATTTCGCCCATGAAAGGGGCGATGAGGTTTGGGAAGAAAGAAAAGCTCAGTCAGAGGTATGTAGGACCCTAAAGGATTCGGAAGCGAATTGGCAAGGTAGCTTATGAACTAGAGTTACCCACAGAGTTAGCATCCTTGCACTCTGTATTCCATGTGTCACTCTTTAAGAAGTGCATCAGAGATCCAACTTCAGTGGTGCCATGGGACAGTGTAGAAATAAAGGATAGTCTCTCATATGAGGAGGTACCAAGTCAGATCCTTGGCCAACAAGTTCTTAGGCTAAGGAACAAGGAAATAGCTTCACTCAAGGTCTTATGGAAAAATCAGCAGGTTGAGGGGGCTACGTGGGAGGCCGAAGTAGATATGATGGCCAAACACCCGCATTTGTTCTCTACCTGCTTTGTTACAGCTTAAAATATTATTCTTGCCTTAGAAACTGATTTAGTTTTTGGGTTCAATTTATGTGTTTAACTTTCCTTTATGATTTTGGATTTTTGTATGAAAGGTGAATTTGTATGTTGAAAAATGGGTACTCATTCCGTCAGTTTTGGAGTTAAATGAGCAGTATTTGATCATTGTGATTTTTATTCCCTGCTTTACTATGTGATTTCCAACATTTGAGGATGAATGTTTCCAAGGGGCAGATATTGTAATGCCCCAAAAACTCAAAAAATAGATCTAGGACTTAAATTAGAAAATGTGGGAATTTGTTGAAATTCCTCAGAACGACTCACCTAACGAGTCGTTATGAGACCTAACGACCTGTTAGATCACCCATGGTCAGACTTGGGTCAAATGTTAAGGTATGAGGCAGTGTACCCTACGAGTCCTTACCACGACTCATTATCTGTGACCAAGAGTCGTGGTGTCACCCGTGGGGACCTTTAGGGCATTTGAGCAGTGTGGCCCACAACAGGTGACCACGAGTCGTGGTTGCTCACCACAACTCATTAGGTCCCTCATGGTGACCATCAAGGACTTCTGGGTAGTGTACTCGACGAGTGTGATCACGAGTCGTGGTCACTGACCATGACCCGTTAGGTCACCCGTTGGGACCACCTGATAGTTTTTCCCTGCGATTTTTTAAGGGTTATTTAGTAATTTTTTACTCTTCTAAACTTTAAACTACTTCGTTTTAGACATAATTTCAGACATAATAGTTTGAATTAACGGCCTCTCCCTTCATTCCCCACATTCATTCTCAGAAAAGTCATCGAAGAGTCTCTCAAGAACTCTCAAGAAAGCTTAGGGTTTTCCTCCATTGCAGCAGTTCGAGTTTTCTTCTCCGGGGAAGTTTTAGTCAGGTATGTGGAATTCAACAAGGGAATTGTTCTTCCCTTTTGTCCCCCAAAACCCTCTTATAGTTCCTATATCAATCTTAGCCCTGAGCTTTCGAATACGAAGAGATTACATGTTGTTTTTCATTGATTTCACATAGAATGATATCCTTGATTATTGTTGATATGATCTCCATCAGTTTTTGACCAATTTGTTGATGTTCCTGCAAAAGTAAATTTAAGTTCTGAACTTTTGAATGAAACATATTTGTGTATTAAATTCCATCTGGTTTGTGAGGTGTGACTTTGGCTGATTTCCTAGTATTTCTTATTGTCGAGATGTTGAGTAATTACTCCCTTGATAAGAATGATTTTAGCCCTGGCATGAATAAGAGAGCTATAGCACTGCTTGTCGGATGAGATTTCCTTAATTCTTGAAATTTTTGTCATATTATGAAATTCCCGTATTATTGGGATGAGTTGAGTTCTCTGTTAGCTATTCAGTAGTTCAATTCAGTTAGAACGTAGAAGCTCTCTAGAACTATACATAATTTGTCAACTGATCAGTTTGACTTCAGTCTTTTCCTGAGGTGTCAATGGTGCCTCCCAGTTATCAGAATCAGATTCAAAATCCAGTTTATTGGTCCATTAGGCGGTCATGACATTTTATATATATAGCTTTGACTAGCATCAAGACCCAGTTTAGATTATAGTTTGTTTTTAGACGGTTACAACGCTTCTAGATAGGCAGCTCTGACCAGTCTAGGACCCAATTTCAGAATCTGGTCTGATGAGACTCTCAGGGTACTTTTAGTTATATCCCTGACTAGTCTTGGACCCCAGTTTTGAGCTATCAACATAGTAATTCAATCTAGGTTTTCCAGTGGGGGTAGGACTTAGCACCGAGCGGGCCGGGGTCCAGCGCACCAGGTTCCCAAAAATACGTTGCCACCGTAGGTTACAGTATTATTTGGCCTGATTGGCCCCAGACTCTTTTGATCACCCAGTTCATGCCTTTATACCCTGACAAGGTATATTGGGTCCTACCGGTGGGGTTTATACATCGCACTCCATGTCTAGCTCACGTGGTTATATGTCAGTTACAGACTCTCCCACTAGTCAGCTCAGTTCAAACTCAGATTTTTCAGTTCAGTTTAGTTCAGACCAGTTCAATGTGGTATCTCAGACTCAATAATTCAGACTTAGGGCATGTCTTTGAGCATCAGACAGGGTCATCTTGACCATCTCAGCTTACTTCAGTTCTTTCAGTTCAGTATATTAGTTGGTTATTGCATATCATTTCAGTTTAGTTATTTATATCCAGCATCATGTTTTCTCTCACTTACTCAGTACATTCACAGTATTTACGCACACTTTTATGCTTAATCATTTCATGATACATCCGCAAGTGCTCAAACTCAAGGACATTAGTCGCCGCAGTTCAGATCCTTCTCAGCAGCAGAAGTCTGAGTCCTCATCTTTCGAGGACGTTATTTCATTTATTTCAGTTTCCTTTATTATTATTTCAGTTAGACTTAGAGTTAGCTGGGGGCTTGTCCCAGCAACTCCTCAGTTAGATGGTTTTCAAACACAGACATGGTTTCAGTTTACTAGCATTGCTCAGGTGTTTTAAACCATGTGATACATAATTTCTTTCATGAATGTCTTATGTTATTATTTTAAGGCTTCCGCTATTGTGTTTACTCAGAATTCTAGTGTATCACAGACCAGGGGTTGACTTGGGGTCACTTGTGGCTTCAAGTACCGTTTTACGTCCATGGTATAGGCTCAAGACATGACATCTACAGAGTTTCCAGACGTTTAACATAAAACTGTAGTGACTGTTAGTTTCCACTAACTTACTCTAAATCCTCCTCAAGGAAATAGATGAACTACGAAGTTCATTAAATAGCATCAGTCTGCTGACAATGATCACAATGGTAGGTTGAAGTCATAAAGGTAATTTTCCTTCTAAACAAGCATGTTTCTGTCATTATATAACTGAAAAGAAGAGAAGATGAAGAAAGATAAGGGACAACATGACACCTTTATCTTGATTTGGGGAGTTGCTTTGGACATAAGAGAAGTTCTAGCCTCATACAGCTTGTAAAGGTTAATATTATATCATCTTACACTAGTTATGTCCTACCCATCTAATCTTTATCACTAAGTATTTCATCACAAATAGCTACATGGCCATGATAGGTGAAGGACCAATAATGAAAACTAATTCTTTGATATGGAGTAAGGTGTTGCATCTTGAGCATTGGTTTGTACTATATCACAACCCAAAATTACAAACACGTTGTAAATTCCATTCTGTTGTGTAGTTGTAATTTAATGATCAACTATCCAAAGTGCAGTTCTGCTAACTAATTGCTCAATGGTATGGTTCATAATTTCTAGATATTTATAGATTTTGGTGTTATCAAAATTTTTTGCGTTTCTTTCTTTCTAGTTTCTACTGTCATTCATGGATAGATTATTGCATTACTTCTATGATTGCTATGACTCCTCAATTTGTATTGGTTTTAAAATATATATACATATTACGGGAAAATGTGATTTGTGTTGTTCCTCCTCTTCCAAAGCTCTCGTAGGATGATTAACCATGACTAGTGTTGAACATGATTTTTTTCTAAATTTTAATTTCATTTTGAATGTGTAGGGAAATGCTGGTGATTGAATTTGAATGGTGGTCACGAGTCAACTCGATCTATTAAAGTGAAGGATAAAGAGTTTTTAGGCTATTGTGATATATGTTTGAATATATTATTTTGTGAAATTTATTTCTAGTACAGATCTTTAAAATATTACTTTTTAACTATGTGTGGTAAAAGACATGTTCTTTTCTGAAGTTTATTGCAAATACATATATTTGAATTATTTATTAGCTAATTTAGTGATTGAGATCATATATATATATATAATAATGTGATTAGTGAATATATGCAAACAAAAATTATTATTTTTCAATTAAAAATTATGGCTATAAAATTCTAGACAACGTTGCCACCCTTCAAAAGTGTAGCTATAGGGATGTCAATTGTGTAACTTATTAATCATATAATTGTGGCATGTACATAAGAAATAGTTACACTTTATAAGTGTTGTTGTAGGAAGGGTATAAAAGGCTTCACTTTTAAAGCACGACTAATAACAAAGAAAAGACCATGCTTTAAAGGCATCGCTTTATCAAATAAAAGTGTAGCTAATCAGATGCTACAAAGTGTGGCCTTTATACCTCAAAGGTTACGGCTCTTTAGGCCACCCCTGAAAAAGTGTTACCTAAAGTCAAAATGTGTAGCCTTAGATCAAAGCCAATATTTTTTGCTAGCTTAAGCCACACATTACAAGGGTGGCTAAAATCCTAAAATGTGGTAGTGAGTTCATTCTCAATTTACTCATATTGAGAGAGTTAGGAGGATCGATCCAAATTTAGGGTCACTTCCCTAGGTTTTTTATTATTGATTACAACCTCAAAAATTTACATTGATTAACTATACTCTCCTAACTCTAATTTTAATAGAATCTCAACTTTTAAATATGAATTAAAAACTGCTAGATAATGTGGGTGTAACACCCCAAAAGTTTTCTAAGACTAGATTCAGGATTTGGAATTTGATCAGGTAGAGAACACTGGAAAATGCCTCAACACGAGCCTCAGTACGAGTCATAAGTTCATGGCAAGACTCATAGTACGTACTAATAATGTGTTGTCCAAAGAACCAGATTTTGATTAAGAAGTCACGACAAGTTCTCACAACTCATACCAAGTCAATGTGAGTCGTACCAAGGGTTCATGGCATGGATTCATAAAGTTTAGCAGGAAGTGGAAAGGAAATCACAACTAGATCCTACGATCTATACCAGGGTGATATGACTTGTAGTGAAGGATCATGGGTAGGAGGTTTAGAGAATTTTTAGGTAAGGATCAATAGCTACAAAGACTCAGTACGAGTCATAATATGATTCTATGAATCTTCGTTTCACTCATGAGCTGAGATATTTTAATGCCTCGAAATTTCGAGCTAAGATTGAAATCATTTTAGGTATGTGGATAGATATAAGCCCAATGAATTTCATGGAAACTAGGTGTTAAGATCTATTCTTAAGTGTGAAAAATACATTAGATACAAATTAAGGTCATAAGGAACCTCTAGCATAAAGTTGAGTTGAGAGTTTCCTACCGATTGAGTTTTTCATATAAGTTCTACAAGAGTAAACTTTAAATGATCATAGATCCTATTTTACAAAGTCTTTTGGGTGATCTAGAATATCAAATTGTATTCATTTGAGTTTTCTTTCCAATACATCCAACCTTGCATCAATTGGAGTTCGGAGTAAAAGGTTATGGCTAATTTAGTGAAGCACTGTCAGGTTTAACGGACAGGACTAACCCAGTCACCACGAGTCATGTTACGACTCGTGGTATGTAGGTACGACCCTTATCAAGCACCCATAGAGAGAGTTTCAGCAAGCTGTTAAGCCACCCAGAAGCCGTAGATAGCACACCACAACCCGTGGCATGTCAACATGAGTCATGGAATGACTCATGACGACTGGCAATCAGAGTTTCAAGTGTGGTACTTTTGTAATTTCCTATACTATTAACTCCTAAACTAGGTTGTTTTGGGATTCCTAAATGGTGTATTATAGGGTTGTACTAAGCCTAAATTCTATTCTTAACACCTCAAATTGAAGATCAAATCTCCTCAAGGAAAAACTAAGATTCCTCATCATCTTCTTCCTAATTTTCTCTGTGGTCTTCAAGTCAAGTTACAAATTCATCAAGCCCAGGTATATAGGGTTAGGAATGAAAAATTTCTTCCACCCTCATGCCCTTATCAAGTTCAATTTCATGATCTCTACTCTTCAAGTTTTAAATTGGAAATTTCTAGTGTTAGACCTAAGTTGAATGAAACTTCATGATTCTCTTATGATTTCAAGTTTATTATGATTAAAACCATGTTTTATGATTATACTACATATTTTCTACAAGAATTTCTCATCAATCCATGTTTTCAGGTCTACGATGATTTCATCCAATAATGTATGATTATTATGAGTTTTAAGCTTATGAATCTATAAATTCAAGTTATGATTACTTATTCAAGTATGATTATGATTTCATGATTTAGACTAGCCCATCTAGTATCAAGCATGTTTCACGATGATGTTTATGAGTCATGTACATGTTTTTGGAAGTAGTGTCTAGCACCAAGTAGGCTGGGGGTTCCAGGAACCCAGGTCTCATAAGTACATAACATTGTAGGTATTTATATTCATGTTCAAACCCTATGGGTAATCACAAGTAATATCACATCTCAATTGTTCCTTGGCTTGGCAAGCTTGGAACGACTCTACTAACTTGAGCGAGATAGTTAGGCATCATCTAAGCTCTCTCATGATGGTGCCAGTTATGATGAGTCTCCAATTGTTCCTAATGTTTTAAGTTATTCATTTTTATGACTTACGATATTATGTTTTATAGTATATTTGACCCATTGATCCTTTATGAGCTTTTACTTATGATTTCAAGTATGTTAAATCAGATGATTTTCTTTCAAAAACTTTGGGTCATTATGTTTTAGCTTTGATGAATAACTCATATTTATGATTACTTCAAGTATATGGTTTTTAGCATGTCATCCTTACTCTCATGTTGTAGCTTGTTTTATACTCATGATTTCAGACTATCATTTTACAAGCGTGCTCTACTTACTCTACATACTTAGTACATTTAAGTAGTGACAACATACTCTATGTTATTTCATCCCATGATATAGGTTTGGGCAATCAGTCTCATCTCATAGGAACATGGGGGATATTCCCCTTCGCATCAACATTACTCATAACAGGAATACAGTCTCATGTAAGATGTGGAGGCAGATTATTCTTATTAATCACTTGATGAAGAGCTGAATTCCTATTGTTATGATCAAGATTCATGCTTTCATCCTTTTAGACATCATGATTATTGGGCTTCCTAACCATAATGTCTAGATGATCAATGCAGTTGGGATGAGAAATGTAGTCAGATACAAGATTGGTACTTAGAGTCAACCTTTGATTCCAAGGGCTCTTGGTTGGAAAGTATGCTTAGTCAGTTATTAAAAAACCATGAGGAAGAGGAAGCCACTCTTAGAAATATGACTGATATGGCGAGTGCTTATACAAAATCACTTTAGAGGCTTGATGATCATATGATCCATATTCTTGACCAACATGAACTGTCAACCATGGATTTTGATGATGTTTCTAATAATAATGAAGAAGACTATTCAACTCATTTGTCATGACCCGAGTCAACACTCTAGATGAGACACGGTACTTGGTGTCACAAGTGGACCCAAGCTAACTCATGTTCTCACATCACACTAATACACTAAGTAAACATAAGCGGAAGTCGTGCAAAAATCATTATGTAATTAATACTATTTCAAAAGAATAAATATAACAGTACTGAATACTAAATATCTGTGTCTGAAAGCCAATTACTAATTAACGAGTAACAAAGACAGGCCCCTAGCTAACTCTAAAATCTGACTAAGTACTAAACTAACTAAAAAGAAAACATCGTCTTCGAAAGATGAGGACTCACTAATAGGATTGCTGCTGGAATCGTCGGGAGGAATTACTAACGATGCTGAGACTAGGAACATGTGCCTGTATCATAATACAATACAACATAAAAAGTATGTGTCAGTACTTTGAATGCACTGAATAAGTGATATATACAATAAACATGGAATATAAGCAACTGAACTGAAATGACATGAAATGATCAACTGATACTGAGTACTCATATATGTTGAGCTACAACTGTGATATGGTCAATAATAACCCTGATTGATGGTCATAAACATGTCCTGAAACTGAGTGGCTAAACTTAGCTAAATTGAAACTGAGTTACACTAAACTATACTGACAAGTGGAAGAATCTATAACCGATATATAACCACGTACGCTAGATGTGGAGTCCGATGTATACACCCCATTGGAGAAAGCCCACTATACCTTGCCAGGGTATAGTGGCTGAGTTGGGTGATCACAAGTTTAGGGCCTGGTTGGGCCAATAACCTATTGTGGCAACATTGTTCTGAGAATCTGGGTGTGTTGGAACCCCAGTCCGCTCTGTACTAAGTACTAGTTCCACTGGATAGTCCTAACTTTACTACTAAAATGACAGCTCAAAGTTAGGGTCCTATACTAAGTCAGGATTACTTATCTAGGAGTAACCTAAGAGGTTGTTGGACCAGATAACTGAAACTGGTGTTCTATGACTTGCCAGAGCTGCTTATCTAAAATCATCATAACCTTCTAGAAACTAACTGATAACTTATACTGATGGTTCTGAGACTGGTCAGAGCTGCTTATCTGGAAGCATCATAACCATCTAGAGAACTAACTGATAACTGAAACTAGGGAGTAATTACTGAACTAAACTCCTCAAGATCTGACTATTGACAAACTGATCAACTGACTTACTGAAAGATTCTGAAAATGATGGTTTTTTACTGAGACTGTACTAACATGCAAACTGACCGTGAACTCACATAACTATAATAATCATGGAAATTCAAGAACTAACAGAGTCAAGAAACAATCATATCTAATCAACTATGCAAGACCTAAATTTACTGCATTTCATAGAACTAGGGCTGAAACAATATTTCATGAAGAGAGTAACCACATGCTTGATAAATAGTGAAAACATTGCAAGAATTTTAATCCACAAGAATATTCATAATCCAACTGAAGCTAACCTTATTTATGATATTCAGGGCTATGACTGATGAGGAATTACAGAAGGGTTTGGGGGCACAAGGGTAGGGCAATTCCTTTGTTGAATTCCCACATACCTGGAGTCGAATTTCCTAGAAAAGATCTGGAGAATTTGAGCACAAAACTTAGAACCCTTGATCTTACTTTGAGTCTCTTGTCTGAGGTTTCTATGTTCTGAGCTTGAGAGAATGGGAGGAATGAAGAGGGAACGTCGATTACCTCCCTAAATCCCCTGAATATAACCCAAAAATGACATAGTTTAGGGATTAAAAGTATAGGATTTTATGAAAATATCCTTGGAGCCTTATAGGAAAAACCCCTACTGCTAGACCCCACGAGGCACTCCATGAGTCATGAGGTTGGGAACGACTCGTGATGCCAAGTCTTAGCCACGTATGGAAAATCCCCAAAGTTCCTCGCCTGGGCAACGACTGACTTCACCAGTCATTATGAGACCTGACGACTCATGACGTCTTCTATTATCACTGAACCGAAATTTCCCCTTTCACCCCTATAGCTGGTCACGACGAGTCATTACTTTACCTAATGACTCATCCCCTCCTCTTGTCATCAGCACTGTCTCAGGGCTAAGCTTTATAGGGACTCTTCTGACGATTAACACAATGAGTCATCGCCTGACCTAATGACTCGTGGTGTCCGTCGTTACCACTAAAACATTTACTATGAGCTTCCACTCGATGATTTGTTACTTAACCTAATGAGTCATCATGTGGGTCATTACCCCTGGGCTCCTGGATGAAAATCCACTGCTTCAAACCACGAGTCTGACCACAACTTGTCTAGTCACTTGACAAGTCATGCCACAGCTCGTTCTGTGGCAAAAAAATTTAGGTTCTTTCTGGTGTTTCATGCAAAGTATGAGTTGGTCTAGGAAAGTTTTTAGAGTGTTACAATATCTCCCCCTTGGGATCATTCATCCTCGAATGAAGACTAAGGCTACTGGAAAAATTAGGAAAAGAGCTGCAATTCGCAAGTTGAACTATAAATGGGTTTTCTGAAGGAGTGACTGACTCCAAACTGGAAGATGCATACTAACTGAGTTGATGCAACCAGTATGCACACTGAAAACATGAATAGAGCTAATGTGTATGGAATTGAATAGATTCTGAGAAGGAATTTAATACCTGATGCTGAAAATTAACTAGAAGGGAATAAATGGGGATATTTAGCCATCATTTCTGCTTCTACTTCCCATGTGGCCTCTTCAACTAGCTAGTTCCTCTACAAGATTTTTACTGAAGCGGCTCCTTGTTTCTCAGCTTACAAACCTGATGGTCTAGGATCTAAACTAGGACTTTTTCATAAGAGAGACTATCCTTCACTCCCACACTCTCTAGTGGTACAACTGAGGTCGGTCACTGATGCACTTCTTCAATAGTGACACATGGAAGAATGGGTGCATAGATGTTAACTCCGAAGGTAATTCCAACTCATAGGCCCATTGCCAATTCGCCTCACAATCATGTAGGGTCCTACATACCTCGGACTGTGTTTCCCTTTCTGTCCAAACCTTATCACCCCTTTCATAAGTGAAATTTTTAGATAAATCCAATCATCTACAGCAAATTCTAGCTCTCTTCTCCTCACATCAGTATATGATTTCTATCGGCTCTGAGTTATTTTCTACCTTTCTCTGATAAGTTGCACTTTCTGCATAGCCTCATGAACTGAGTCTGGCCTTATCAAAGTGTCTTCGCCAACCTCAAACCACCCCATAAGAGACCTACACCTCCTACCATAAAATGCCTCAAATGGGTCCATCTGTATACTGGAGTGATAGTTGTTGTTGTATGCAAACTCGATGAGAGGTAGGTGATCATCCCAACTGCCTTTGAAGTTGATCACACAAGCTCTCAACATATCTTCTAAGGTATGAATGGTCCGCTCAGCTTGTCCATCAGTCTTAGGGTGAAAAGCTGTGCTGAGCTAGACCTGAGTACCGAGTCCTTTCTGAAATGACCTCTAAAAAGGCAAGGTAAACTGGGTACCTCTATCTGAAATGATAGATAAGGGGACTCCATGTAGTCTGACCAACTCCCAGATGTACAGTCTAGCATAATCCTCAGCAGAATCTTTAGTTTTAACTAAAAGAAAATATGCTGACTTGATCATATTATTTGTTATCACCCAAATTGAATCATGTTGCCGACGAATACCAGGTAGACCTGTAATGAAGTCGATATTCACTTCTTCCCACTTCCACGTGGGTATGCTGATATCATGAGTTATACCCCCAGGTCTTTGATGTTCAACTTTAACCTGCTGGCAGTTTGGGCACTTAGCCACAAATTCTGCAATGTCTCTCTTCATGCCGTTCCACCAGTAGATTTCCTGTAGGTCTCGGTACATCTTAGTGGAACCTGGATGGATAGAGTATCTGGAGCTATGTGCTTCTGCCAATATTCGTTGTTTCAAGTTATCTACGTCAGGAACACATAGTCTGTCATGGTAACAAAGCACACCATCTCCCACTTTGGAGAAAGCCTCTACTTCCTTTCTTAGAACTGCTTCTTTCAGCTTAAGCAGTATTGGATCTTCATCCTGCTTTGACTTAACCTCAACAACTAACAACGATTTTGACCCACTCTATAGTACTACTCCGCCCTTAGCTGAATCTACCAACTACACTCCCAATCGGGCTAACCTGTGAATATCCTTTGCCATCTCTTTTCTGCCCTCTTCAGCATGAGAAATGCTCCCCATGGACATCCTTCTTAACGCATTCGCCACCATATTTGCCTTGCCTGGGTGGTACAACACACTCATGTTGTAATCCTTCAATAACTCCGACCACCTTCTTTGACGAAGGTTCAAATCCTTCTGAGAGAACACATACTGAAGGCTCTTGTAATCGGTGAAATCATCCATGTGAACCCCATAAAAGTAATTCCTACATATTTTTTAAATCAAACACCACTACAGCCAATTTAAGATCATGAGTCGGATAGTTCTTCTTATGAACCTTGAGTTTTCTGGAGGCGTAAGCTATCACCTTAGCTCCCTGCATCAGAAGGCAACCGTGGCTAACTCTGGAAGCATCCAAATAGACTACGAACCCATCTTTTCCTTTTGGTAAGATCATAATTGGAGTTGTAGTGAGTCGAGTCTTCAACTCTTGGAAACTCTTCTCAAATGCATCTGACCACTGAAACTTCACCTTTTTTGAGTTAGTTTAGTCAGAGGACATGCGATAGAAGAAAATCCTTCTACAAACCGTCGATAATAACCGGCTAGACCTAGAAAGCTCCTGATATCTGTTAGGGAAGTCGGTCTTGTCTAGTCTTTCACCACTACTATCTTTAGAGGATCTACCTGAATACCCTCACCTGAAACCACTTGACCAAGGAAGGCCACAAACTTTGGCCAAAATTCTTTGCTGAATTTAGCAAATAGTTGGCGGTCTCTGAGAGTCTGAAACACTATCCTCAGATGGTTGGCATGATCCTCCTTATTTATGGAGTATACTAAGATATCGTCTATGAACACAATGATGAACATGTATAGATACTATTTGAATACCCTGTTCATTAGGTCCATGAAAGTTGTAGGGTATTAGTTAGTCCAAAGGACATAACTACAAATTCATAGTGACCATACCGAGTTCTGAAGGTTATTTTTCGGTATGTCACATTCCCTGACCCTAAGCTGATGATATCCCGACATGAGATATACCTTGGAGAAACAACTGGCTCCCTAAAGTTGATCGAACAAATTGTCAATCCTGGGTAGGGGATACCTATTCTTAATTGTAACTTTGTTTAGTTGATTGTGGTCGATACATATTTTTAGAGTGCCGACTTTCTGTCGCACGAACAGCACTGGAGCACCCCATGGAGAGATGCTAGGCCTAATGAAACCCTTATCTAGAAGGTCTTTTAGTTGTTCCTTCAAATCCTTAAGATCAATTGAAGCCATTCTGTAAGAAGGAATGGAGATGGGCTGAGTGTCTGGAAGAAGGTCTATTCCAAATTCTATTTCCTGCTCAGGAGGAAATCTGAGAAGATCTTCGGAAAACACATCAAGGAATTTGCTAACAATTGGAACTAAATGAATAGTTGAGGTCTCAGAGCTAAAATCTTTGACCTGAACTAGGTGATAGATGCACCCTTTCAAAATGAGCTTCCTTGCCTTAAGGTAGGAAATAAACTGACCCTTAGACACTGAAACACTTCTCATCCATTCTAAGACTAGCTCATTGGGAAACTGAAACCTGATGACTCTAGTTCTGCAATCGACTGAGGAATAACCGGAGTGTAACCAATACATGCCAAGTATAAGGTCAAAATCGACCATGTCTAGCTCTACTAGATCAACTGGAATAACTTTATTCAACACTGGGACTGGGAAGTTTCTATATACCCGGATGGCTCTAATTGACTCACTAACTGGGTAGAGACTGAGAACAGTTCTGAGAGGAATTTTGAACTGATTTAAACTGAACAGCTACATAAGGAGCCACGAATGATAGTGTGGCTCCTGGATCTAGTAGGGCATATATAGCTAGATGCAAAAGGCGTAACATACCTGTGACCACGTCAAGTAAGCTCTCCTGATCCTGATGAGAGGAAGAAGCATAAAAACGGTTTTGGCACTAACCACCATCCGTAGCTGAAGTAGTCCCCTACTGAGCTAGACAACCTACTGGGGATGCTGAAATAGACTGAGTTCTCCCCTGTCCTACTGATGGACACTCCTTTAACCTATGAACTAACTATCCACATCCAAAGCAACCCTCTTTTCCCATGCGGAATTCACCTTGATGGTTCTTTCCACAATTAGGACAAACTAGGTAATGGTTACTAGAGCTGTAACCCTGGGACTGAGATCCAGATGCTCCATCCTTCCGATCCTTGCAGGATCAGAAATAAGTGGCGCCGGTGATATGGGTGTCGGAGTTCTCTATTGTTACTGTTGTGGGCGATACTACTGTCGGACCTTTGTTTTTCCATAATTAGACTATACTATTCTAGCCTTCTTATTCTCCTATTCAATATCCTTCAATTTCTCTGCCTCAATCTGTTGTGCATGAATGATGACGCTGGATAGGTCAATATCCTTGATGAGCATTATAGTTCTGCACTCCTTCAGTACCAAATCTGAAACTCCATTGACAAATTTGAGCATGCGAGCCCTTAGTTCAACAACCATCTCTAGAGCATACCTCGATAGCCGAGTGAACTCCAATGCATACTCCTCTACTATTCTACTACCCTGCCTCAAATTCATAAATTCGACGACCTTGGCCTCCCTCAATTCCCGAGGAAAGAATCTGTCGAGGAACATTATAGCAAACTCATACCACTCTACCGATCTCGCTTCAGCTGGCCTCCCTTCCTTCCATTGGTTGTACCAAATCTGAGCCACCCGTTCCAACTGGTAGGCAGCCCGATCAGCACTCTCTATGGAACTAACACCCATAATCCAGGTGATCTTCTGCACCTCATCCACAAACTCCTGCGGGTCCTTTCCCATCTTAGATCCATGAAAAATTGAAGGGTTCATTTGAGTGAAGTCGCGAACCCTGGCAGCTGCTGTAGACCCATTCACATTCACTGGAACCACCTGCTGGTTCACTATCTGAGCCAACAGTTGGATCGCCACTCGAAATTCTGCCAAGAATACTTAATCATCTTGAGGGGCTGCTGGGGCTGGTGTGGTAGGTCGATTGGCATTGCCATCCCTCCTTCCATTTCCTCGTTTTGGAGGCATATTTCACTTAAACGAATAGAGCACCAGTTAGGAGGACATTTTCGGGATTAAGCTTAACGCATGATAAGGAATATGAACAAAAGGGGAATTTTTCTAATAACGTCTTTTAGCCTCCCCGTCATAAATGTGGCATGCTTAACACCCATGAAAAGGGCACTACTTGGTGAACCTTTCAGAAATTCTAAGATACTCTAAACATAGTACGCTAATACCAAGTTTTTCAAGACCCCAGTCTACACCCTGGATGAGACACAGTACTTGGTGTCACAAGTGACCCCAAGCTAACCCATGGTCTAACATCACACTGATACACTAAGTAAACATAAGCAGAAGCTGTGCAAAAATCATTATGTAATTAATACTGTTTCAAAAGAATAAACGTAACTGTATTGAATACTGAACATCTGTGTCTGAAAGCCAACTACTAACTGACAATTTGTTGAGACAAGCCCCAACCTAACTCTAAAATTTGACTAAGTACTAAACTAACTGAAAAGAAAACATCATCCTTGGAAAATAAGGACTCACCAATAGGATTGCTGCTAGAATCATCGGGAGGAACTACTGACGATGCTGAGTCTGGGAACCTGTACCTGTATCATAATACGATACTACATAGAAAGTATGCGTTAGTACTTTGCATGTACTAAGCAAGTGAGATATACAATAAACATGGGAAATAAGCAACCAAACTGAAATGGCATGAAATGACCAACTAATACTAAGTACTGATAGATGCTAAGTAATAACTGTGTTACGGTCAATAATGACCTTAACTGATGATCATAAACATGTTCTAAAATTGAGTGACTGAACTGAGCTAAAGTGAAACTGAGCTAAACAGAATTGTACCGAAAAGTGAGAGAATCTATAACCGAAATATAACCATGTGAGCTAGACATGGAGTCCGATGTATACACCCCATCGGAGAAAGCCCACTGTACCTTTCCAGGGTATAGTGGCTGAGCTGGATGATCACAAGTCTAGGGCCCGCTTTGGCCAATAACCTATGGCGGCAAAGTAGTTCTAGAAACCTGAGTGCGCTGGAACCCCAGTCCACTCAGTGCTAAGTACTACTCCTACTAGATAGTCCTAACTTGACTACAAACTGATAGCTAAAAGCTGGGGTCCTAGGCTAAGTCAGGAATACTTATTTAGGAGTAACTTAAGAGTCTGTAGGACTGGATAACTGAAATTGGTGTTCTAAGACTGGCCAGCGCTGCTTATTTAGAAGCACCGTAACCATCTAGAGAACTAACTAATAATCGATACTGATAGTTCTAAGATTGGTCAAAGCTGCTTATCTGGAAGCGTCATAACTTTCTAGAGAACTAACTGATAACTGAAACTAGGGAGTATTAATGAACTAAACTCCTCAAGATCTGGCTTTGTCAAACTAACTAGCTGACTTATTGAAAGATACTAAAAATGTTGGTTTTTGACTGAGACTGGACTAACATGCAAACTGACCGTGACCTCACATAATTTTAATAATCATGGAAATTTAGGAAATAACAGATTCAAGCAACAATCGTATCTAATCAACTATGCAAGACCCAAATTTACTGCATTTCATAGAATTTTGGATAAAAATGATATTTTATAAAGAGAGTAACAACATGCTTGATAAGTAGTGAAAACATTGCAAGAATTCACAAGAATTTCAATCCACAAGAATGTTCATAATCTGACTGAAGCAAACCCTATTTATGATATTCAGGGCTAAGACTGATAAGAAATTACATGAGGGTTTTAGGGGACAAGGGAAAGGCAATTCCCTTGTTGAACTCCTACATACCTAGAGTCGTATTTCCTGGAAAGGATACGGAGAATCTAAGGAGAAAATGTAAAATCCTTGATCATATTCTGAATCTCCTATTTGAGGTTTCTATGTTCTGAGTTTGAGAGAATGAGAGGAATGAAGAGGAAACGTCGATTACCTCCATAAATCCCCTGAATATAACCTAAAAATGACATAATTTAGGGATCAAAAGCATAGAATTTTATGAAAATACCCTTGGAGTCTCACAGGAAAAACCCCTCCTGCCAGACCCATGAGGCACTCCACGAGTCTTGGGGTTGTGAATGACTCGTGATGCCAAGTTGTGTCCACGTCTTGAAAATCCCTAAATTTCCTCGCCTGGGCAATGACTGAATTCACCAGTCGTTAGGCTACCTAATGACTCATGATGTCTTTTGTTGTCACTGAACCAAAATTTCCCCTTTCAGCCCCACGGTTAGTTACGATGAGTCGTTACTTGACCTAACGACTCATCCCCTCCTCTCATCTTCAACATTGCCTCAGAGCTAAGCTTTATCAGGACTCTTTTTATGATTAATACAATGAGTTTTTCCTGACCTAATTCTTATCTTTGAAATAATAATATCATTGAAATAAGAAAGAAGAGAAATATTCCACTTGAATCTTTTGTTTTTGAATTTAAATAATGTAAAAATGGACGGCTCGTCGTTTCTATCGTTACCACTGAAACATTTACTATAAGCTTTAACTCGATGAGTATTCACGATGACTTGTTACTTGACCCAATAAGTGGTCATGTGGGTCATTACTCTTGGGCTCCTAGATGAAAATCCACTGCTTCAATCCATGAGTCTGACCACAACTCATCTTGTCATATGATGAGTTGTGCCACAGCTTGTTCTGTGGCAAAAGATTTCTTGTTCTTTCTGGTTTTTCATGCAAAGTCTGAGTTGGTATAGGAAAGGTTTTGGGGTGTTACATTATTTTTTTGCAATTACAACGAGTAGGAAAATATTGCACCCAGGACCTAACATGCCTATGGATGTAGAGATCAATGATAAGGAGCAACTAAGCCCTAATCTTGGATTAGCACATGAGAAGGTGGTGGATGATGCCTCTACTAAAGAAGTGGATAAGGAGCATAAGATAGAGGCACTTATACCTTTACCAGGTCTCCCTATTCCTCCTCCCCCCTTGATGAAGAAGCATGATGATGAGAGAATGGCTAATTACCTTAACATGCTGAGACAGGTGTCTTTAAGTATTCTATTGGTTGAAGCTTTCAAAGAAATGACAAGGTTTGCAAAATATCTCAAGGAGCTTTGTACAAGGAATAGACCATAAAAAGATGAAGTGGTTACCATCACACACAGAATTCGTGTTATTATTTCAAGTACAACAATAGAGAAGAAAGGTGATCCAGGAGCTTTTACTATCTCATGCACTATAGGATGCAAAAATTTCACCAAGGCTTTGTGTGACATCGGGGAAAGCATCAATCTAATTCCTCTCCCTATCTTCAAAAGTACAGGACTAGGCTTTTCTAGACCCACATCCATGAGGCTACAGATGACTGAATGGTTAATGAAACTGTTAGTGGAGATTATTGATAATGTATTGGTGCAAGTGGGAAGATTCATGCTTCCAGCAGACTTTGTGATACTCGACTATGCGATTGATGTAGAGGTTCCTATCATATTGAGGCAACCATTCCTTGCCACCAAAAGGGTCATGATGGATTCCGAATATGATGAGATCAAATTTCGAGGAAAGATGAGGAAGTCATATTCAAAGTTGATAGAGGAATAAAATTGCCTCTGGAGTTTGCATATATATTGATGATTGATGAGTTAGATGATATAGAGGAAGCACTAGACCAAGTGTGGAGGAAGGTGACTTGGAAGGAGGTTTTTCTACTATCCTAGGAAATAATGATCCAAATGATAATGTGAAAGAAAATGGAGAAGCGGTGAACTCACTTGAAGGGCATGGGTATTATTCCTTTAAGCCAAGAAAGTTATCACTTGACCTTGAAAATAGATCCACTCCTCCAGCTAAACCCTTCATTGAAGAGCTCTCAAAGTTAGAGCTAAAATCATTACCTGCCCATTTGTGCTAAAAATTGTTAAGGCTGAAGGAAACTTTGTCGATCATTATTTCTTTATTTCTTACTAAAGAACAGGTGTAAAAAGTAATCAAAAAGCTCCAATAATATAGAAACTCTATTAGAATGACCATAGCATACATTGAGGCATCCCTTCGGGCATTTGTGAGCATAAAATCATGCTAGAAGAAGACAGTTCTCTTAGTATAGAGCATCAGAGAAGACTAAATTCGGATATGTAAGAGGTAGTTAAGAAGGAGATTATAGAGTGGTCTACCCCATTTATAATAGCCAATGGATAGGTCCAGTCCAATGTATACCAAAGAAAGGAGGATTGATGGTGGTTGAAAATGAACAGAATAGGCTAGTTCCCACCTGGACTATCACTGAGTGAAAGTATGCATGAATTATAGAAACTCAATGCTGCCACTTGCAAGGACCATTTTCCCATGCCTTTTATCTATCAAATGTTGGATCGGTTAGCAAGAAGAGCTTATTATTATTTTCTTGATGGCTACTCGGACTACAATCAAATCAATAAAGCTTTGGAGGACTAAGAGAAACCACCTTCACATATCCTTATGGGACCTTTGCATTTAGCAGGATGCCATTCGGTTTATGTAATGCCCCGACCATTTCTCAACAATGCATATTGTCCATATACTCAAAAATGGTGGACTTTCTTAAAGTCTCCATGGATGATTTCTCAGTGGTTGGTGATACTTTCGATGAATGCCTTGACCATCTCGGAAAAGTATTGAAGTGATGTGAAGAAACCAACCTAGTTCTCAGTTGGATAAAGTGCCATTTTATGGTCTAGGAGAGGATAGTTCTTGGTCACAATATCTCCACAAAGGGGATCGGGGTGGATCAAGACAAAGTGGATGTCATTGCTAAACTTCCTCTACTGATATCAATGAAAGGTGTGCAAAGTTTTCTGGGCCATGTTGGGTTTTATAGAACATTCATCAAGGATTTCTCAAAGATTTCCTATCTAATGTTCAAACTCCTTGAAAAAGATGTCAAGTTTGTTTTGATGAAAAAATTTTACAAGAATTTGAGGAGTTAAAGTGGCGGTTGAGCACCGCCCTTATCATCACCACTCCAAATTGGTCCTTACCATTTGAGCTAATGTGTGAAGCTAGCAGCTTAGCTATTGGACCTGTATTGGGGCAGCATCATAACAAGATTATGCACCTTATCTACTTTTCTAGAAAGAATGTAGTCCAAATGAACAACACAGTCCCTGAACAAGAGTTGCTTGTTACTATTTATGCCTTTGAAAAATTTAAGGCGTACTGGTTGGGGTCAAAAGTGACTATCTACAACTACCATGCTGCTTTAGGTACTTGATAACAAATAAAGATGCAAAACTTTGAATTAATAGGTGGGTGCTCTTACTACAGGAATTTGACTTTGAAGTTAAAGATGAAACAGGTACAAAAAATCAAGTGGCAGATTATTCGTCCTGCTTTGAAGAAGCTGGAAGACCTGTTGGAGTATTAGAGATTAAAGATGCCTTTCTCTATGAACACATCCTAGTTGTGACCACTAATCTGGTACCCTAGTATGGGGATTTTGCAAACTATCTAGTCACAAGAGTGGTGTCGAAGGACCTATGTCCTATTTAAGAAAGAAATTTCTCAATAAAGTGTTGCACTATTTCTGGGAGGATCCGTATTTATTTTGTATGTATGCAAATAGTATCATCATATGATGTGTGCATGAAAATGAAATGATGTCTATTTTGAGGGCCTGTGAAGCCTCTCCGATGGGAGGACCTCATGGGGATAATTGTACGGCCGCAAAAATATTAAAGCATGGCTATTACTGCCCACTATCTATCGTGATGCTAATTTGTTGGCCAAAGCTTCTGACTAATGCCAGCGGCAAGCGACTATATCAGAAGACAAGAGATGCCCTTTAATTTTTTGCTTGAGGTAGAATGATTTGATGTTTGGAGAATTGACTTCATGAGCTCCTACTGGTGACTTACATCTTGATGGCGGTGGACTATGTATCCAAGTGGGTCGAGGCCATAGCATTACCCAATAATAAAGCAAAGAGTGTTGCTTCCTTCCTCAGGAAGAACATTTTCACAAGATTCAGCACTCCAAGATGCATAATCAATGATGGTGGATCTCATTTTTGCAATAAATCCTTTAAAAGCTAACTCCTTAAATATGGACTACAGTACAAAGTAACAATCCTATACTGTCCTCAAACAAGTGTCAAAGTGGAGGTGTTGAATAGAGAAATAAAGTGCATATTAGCCAAAACCATCAACGCCAATCGGACTGAACGGTCTAGAAAGCTAGATGATGCTCTATGGGCCTATAGGTCAGGTTATAAGACACCAATCCAAGCTTATTCTTATCAAATGATTTTTGGAAAGGCCTACCACCTACCAATTGAGTTAGAATATAAGCCTTATAGGATTTGAAAAAGCTGAACATAGAGCGGGATGATGTAGCAAAGTTCAGAATGAGCCAGCTTAATAAATTGGATGAATTTCACTTTTATGCATTTGTAAGTGCAGACTTGTACAAGTAGAAAATAAAGCAATTGCATGACAAGAAAATTTAGCATCGTGAGTTTCATCCCAGGGATCAAATGTTGTTGTTTAACTCCAGACTTAAGTTGTTCCCATGGAAGTTAAAAATGAGGTGGTCCGGGCCATTTAAGATGGTGAGTGTTTTCCCCTATAGGACTGTAGAGATGGAAACTAAAGATGAAACTCAGACATTTAAGGTGAATGTAAAGGGGTGAAGCATTGTTTGGGCATCACTGATGAGGAGAGGCTTGTTGAGAAGTTCCACCTGAGGGACTGCCCAGCTCAAGCCTAGCATGATCATGCCATTTGCATCGTGCCACGGCGTTAACTGGCTGTTGTTTGGGAGGCACACCAAAAGTATGTATATATGACCAACAAAGTCAATTCCATCGCATGTGCTTTATGGTGGGCCCAGTTGACTGTGCGCCAAGTGCGCCTCAGGGAGTTCTAACCCTTGCTCTTTAAATTTTTTCATGCATTGGGGACACTGCAGGTTTTTAAGTTGGGGGTGTTTGGGTGCATTGTGAGTCTGTGTTGATATGTGATTTTGTTGATTGATATGTAGGGTCTTCTCGGGTTTTCATAGCTATGGTTTTTTCCCAAGAGGCTTATTTTTAGTTGAATCTAGCAAAATAAATATAGTTAGAGTGTCGTAATGTGTGGGCTCAATGATAGATTACTAGGTGACATTCTTAAGGGTACCAGTCTACTAGTTAGTCATTTTGGTTGAATAAAATAGGCTTTTGACTTAAGTGGTGGTGGCAATTAAGTTTATAGCATGCTTGTATCACTTTTTGCCACAACTATTTGGTATTGACATGTGTATCTCTGTTTGTAACATATAATTGTGTTGATTTTGACAATGAATCCCTAGTTGAGAGTAAAATGTTTAGTCCATTTCATATCCATATGCCATTGTGTGGTGAGAAAAATTTTGTTTATTCACTTATTTAGGTCACACTCTACAACTTGCGTTGCTACTTGTTCTTGAACTTAGGATTGACTATGGATTGTAGAGATGAATCTAGGCCTTCTTTGTGCTTCACAAGCCACATTTGCCTAAAAGCCTACCAAATTATGCATGTATCCCTAGTCTCCTTTTTTGAGCCTATGACCCCTTCTCTTGATCAACTGAAATGAATGCCAAAATCAATTCTCAAGTTGAACCTCTTTTGAAACCATCCTCCTTGACACTATCAATATGATGAAAATGAGAAAAAAGGTGTAAGTTGGGGGTGATAAGGTGGAAAAGAAAGAAAGGGGCAAAAAATGAATGTTTGACCATATCCCAAGTTGTATTGAACAAAGAACTAAAAATAAAAAGAAAAAGGAAAGAAAAAAATAGGAAAATGAGAAAATAAAAATTGAACTTACAAAAGTACCTTGGGATATCAAAAGTTTCTAAGGAAAGAAGGGAAGAAAATGAAGGGATCGTGAAGCAAAAACAAGGTAATGGAAATGTGATGTAGTGTTCAAGAATGGTAAATGAGTTACGAAAGACCATATTGTATCCTACCAGCCCTTTGACCAATAGTACAAGCTTAGAAAAGTCCTTATATGATCTCAACCCAGATCTCAAAAAGAAAAGGCATTAGAGTAAATAGACAAGAAAATGGTAGTTATAGCCTATCTTGTGAACTTCTTTATGAGAGTTGAGTGCTTTTCTCTTTTCTCTCGATCTTATGGCTCCTCGTAGTGTGTGTGATAATTGCTTCTAAAAGTGGACACTTTATTTGATTTAATTATGAGGGCATGTGGATGATAATGGCCATTATGGCTTACTTCTCAAATCTAGGTGTGTGCATGTTGATATGATGTCATTAGTGGAGACTGCAAGCTTGGTTTGGACAATTGTGAGAAAATGTATTTTGTTTGGATAGAGGGGGTGGCTAGCTTGAAAACTGTGTGCTTGTAGCTTCTTGTCAAAACCACCCTAGTCATTACATTTCATGATACGGGAACGTTAGTTTAGGTCTAGGATAGTTTTTCTCATTTTAAATGCTTGCAAATGCTTTAAATTGGGGTGTAGATGTATCGGGAGTTTGCAAGACATCTATACTTTATTTTATAAAGTTTTACATGATTTTAAGTACTAATTTAAGTCAAAACTAACCTTATTATGCTATATTTCAGGAACCCAATTGAAATAAAGAAAAGAGGAATCAAAGTCACTAAGTTTGCCCAAAAGTAGAGCAAATGACGAACCGTCTCTTTAATGGATGGTCCGTACTTCCAATAGTCAAGAAGTGCCCTGGTGATCCAGAAGCCACTCCCAGGTGGTTGGCAATTGATTAGGCAAAAGATGGACCATTTTTTTCAAAAGGCAACCCGTTATTCAAAAGACAGATCAAAGATTGAAACACTTCAAGAGTTAAGGGACGAAGTGAAGGACAGACCATCTTTTCAGAAGATGGTCCATCAATCAAAAGACGAACAAAGGCCAGGAAGAACACATATTCAAGAAACAGATCAGAGGATGGCTCATCTTTCCAAAAGATGATTCGTCACTACACACCTGGGACCCTCCGAATTTAAATGAATTGGGATTTTAGAAGCCTAGAATAAATAGTATGTTTTTCGTACTTTTTAAGATAGTGAAGTAGAGATAGATGGTGAGATAGAGAATTCCCAATAAAGATTTTTGTATAGAAAATTAAATCAACTTTGTAATTGAAGATTGAAGATCAAGTTATCTATTCAAGTTTTCTTCTCTTATTTTTTGTTATTAGTAAGAATGTTCAACTACTTGCTTTTGTCTTCTCCTCTTTTTATGGGTAACTAAACCCAGATCTAGAGTTCTAAACTCAATGAGTTATGAACCCTAATAATCTCAACTAGGTAAAATTAATTGTGGGCTTAAGAATATTTGATTGAATTGGGTCTTGTAAAGTGTGATTGGTGATGAGAGTCATTTAATCCTACCTAATTACGTTTATTATGCTTGAAAGAGCCAACTTAAGTTGGGTTAGCATCAATCAATAATAACTCAAGGCTCTAACCCTTGTTTAATGGATTCGTCTAGATATAAATGCAATGGGATAGAAGGGAATTCCCTTTAATTTGACAAAATTGATATAGATTGACACTATTGGTGTTGTTTAAAGACACCCACTGGTTTCCTATGTGATTGATTGCATATTCATCAAAAACTCATTCTCAGTTTACCAATATTGAATGATTTAAGTATCGATCCAAATTTGGGGTCACTTCCCTAATTTTTCTAATTATTAATTACAACCTCAAGCATTGGCATTGATTAGCTATAGTTATACTCTCCTAATCCTTATTTGAATAGAATCTCAACTTTCATATCCGAATTGAAAACTGTTAGATAATGTGGGTCTATAAAAATCTCTGTGGATATGATCCTGACTCCTAGTTAGATATTATATTTGTATTGACCGCATACACATCCAAATTAGAGTGGATTTGGGTGATAGGCATGTTCCGTCTCATAAATTTTAGAAGCCAATGAGGGCTTGGTGTGATTTACATGCATATTTCCTTGTCAGTGAAGTTGATTTTGTCCTATGAGGATAATGTTGTTGATCTTGGTTAGCTGGTGTGTGATTTGAAATTCTAGAATAGTACAAGTCTAAAGGAAACTCTGGCAAAATTTTTATAGGATTTTAGAGTCTACTTGTGTCCTCAGTCATCAGTCGAGGATAAATAATCCCAAAGGGAAAATATTGTAACACCTCGTACCCTCGAATGGAGTTCCTAATTTTAATACATAATGTTTCTTGTGTTATGGGGATGTTTGAGCTTTATTAAAAAAATAATAGCGTGGATGGTTTAGTGGAGGTGGCAGTGGTCATTGTCAAAAACAAAAATACCCGACGAATGTCGGGATCGAATCCCATAATGAATTAAACTTAGATCAATTAAGACTTGTAAAATAAGTCAATTTAGCATGCGTCATTGTTTATAATGTAAAAAGGGGGAATTGGGGGAAAAGGAGTAATTATAAAATTCTAATTTCAAACAAAACAAAACAAAGAATGTTTGATTGTTGCAAGTAATAAGAATGAACTACGGATGTGCTTTTGATGGGGCATCAATTGGATTGGGGTTAATTAACTAGTCTCAAATATCAATTGCAGCATGAATGCAATGGCTAAGGCTACACACAATATTTCTCAACCAATTGAGTGAATTTTCCTTGGGTTTTCTCAAACCCCAAGGTCACAATTATCACTTAGCAACCAAAAAGATGAGAAAGAGCTGATCTATATCTAGCCTCAGCCCTTTAATGAATTGTGGAAATGTATTTTGACTATCTCTAGCTCAACCCCACATATCCACAACCCAATTACTCACTAATGCTTCCTCACCCAGATCTTACTTCTCCCTTTTAAGCAAAAGTAAGATAAGAAGAGTAAATCAATGTTTGCAACCATTAATTTTAGAATTCAAACATGAAGGAAACAATAGATTCATGTATTATAATTGAATTTAAGGCTACATTAATTGTCACGCCCCGCCTTGAGAGGCATGACTAGCACATGGTGCCCTACTGGGACTTAACTGAGCTGACTGAGCCTAAGCACTCCTGGTGCAAGGCTAACACTAACTCTGAGGTCAAGAAAATAATGGGCTATATCTCAGCTGTAAACATAGCCCCCGACCGACAAGGCCCTATAGCCACCTGTCAAAGGAAACAGCTAACCAGAAACACATAGCAATAGGGAGTCCTATGCGGGCCGACAAGGCCACCATGATGTCTAGTTATGACTGAAACTTAAATCCGATACTAAACTAAGCTATAGCAGACAAGGCTGCTAACTATCAGCCAGACAGGGCCCTACGCGGCCAACATACGAGATAAAACACATACGGGCCCCACAAAGCCAACTACAGCTAACCACAGGGAAATAGAAACAATCTGCAAGCCTCTAGGAGTAATATGATGGTCGGGACAGGGCCCCGACCTACCCATAAACTGTATTGTCAAAAGAACAACCTGTTATCTACAAGCTCTGGAAGAAAGGAGCCGACTCTTCTGCTAATTCTGGCTGGAAGCTAAGAAGGACCCGCTCATTCATACCTGCAGGCAAGTAACGCAGTGCCCCAAGAGGGCGTCAGTACAACATGTACCGAGTATGTAAGGCAATAACTGTAAATGAATGAATATAAAAGTTAGAACTGAAAATGACTGAAAGAAAAGGGATAGGAGTCATACCTAAGTAGATGGATTCTCTATTATCTGGTCTATCAATAACTAAAGCAAACAAGAACCTTACCTGGACCCCATAAGTCGAAAACCAGCACAGAACAACCCACCTGGGGCACCCATAAACCCTAGTGAGTACATTTCAATCTACACCCCTAACAAGGTCATAATGGGTCAATTGGTAACTATAGCCATCCTACCAGTCCCCTGGGTCTGCAACTGAACCCGCTCAGCCCATGACGATAGCTGTGTCTGAGTCCAGTGGACTCCTGATATCTGCACCCCGAGCACCGGGCTCGTCGGGGGTGTGGCGCCGATATGACATATATATAATGGTCCAGCCATGGAATGGACTGTATGAGGACCTGGGACCCCATATTCATCCCTCGCGAACGGCATGCCGCTCTTTCTAGAGCGACGTTATCTCACCTCTGGCAGGCGTCGACATAGCTAATAACCCTGGGGTCGGTCATGAAGGCTATACAGGCATAATCCATCCCAAACTAACATGGAATACTGGTCTCAGCTAATAACAACAACTAATCATAATAGACATGCTTTTGGTACTCTTACTGGGATTCCAACTGAGTTTTCACGCAAAGAAAACTAACTTGCCGAAGGAAACTGCCTTAACATACCTCGTTTGTCGATTACTGATTAACTGGAGAGTTTCAGCTCGTATTCAACTACTCTTTTCAACTCTAATCATATTATCGGAAGAATGAGTCTACTTTCAATACTAAGCTCAGAGAAAATGATAACTTTATATATATATCAACTATATTTCAACCTGACGAAATACAGTCGAAAACTCGTAAATTCTCAAAAGTCCAGAAGGGAGAAATACTTACTTTAAGCCTGTGATCGTATTGACACTAGTTTGGAGCAATTCCAATAGCTTTATCTCAGCAGGGCTACGATTTGTCGGGTGAATTTTACAAAACTTACTCCATAGTAATGCTCCCTGTAGCCTTATACTTTGATACCCGAAGTTAATTTGAATTCGGGTAGCATTTTATAGCATAAAAGAAGAAAAATATTAGTTTCCTTCATTGTTTTCCTCTCTAGCCGTGGATATATACATATATAATGAGGACATCTGGTTCTCATATCATCTTCAGCTTCCCAAGTCATTTCTTCTCTATTTCTATTCCTCCACAATACTTTAACAAAAGCGGTGTCTTTAGTTCTCAGCTTGCGAACCTGTCGGTCCAATATAGCTATGGCAACTTCTTTATAGGCTAGCTCCTCAGTAACCTGGACATCCTCAACTGGCATAATTCGGGACGGGTCCTCTATGCACTTCTGTAGCATCGACACATGAAAGATTAGGTAAACAGATTCTAATTCTGCAGGCAGATCTAATTCATATGCTAACTGGCCTACTCTCCGGAGAATTCGATACGGTCCAATAAACCTTGGGATAAGCTTACCCTTCTTACAAAATCTCATCACGCCCTTCATCGGCGAAACGTTTAGAAATACCCAGTCACCTACATTAAGCTCTATGTTCCTCCGATGCACATTAGCATAGGACTTTTGGCGGCTCTGAGCTGTTAACAGGTGTTCTCTGATAAGTTTCACCTTTACATCTAACTGATGAATAATATCTGGCCCAATCAATCCCGTTTCTCCTACCTCGAACCAACCAACTTGGGACCTGCATTTACTCCCATATAAGGCCTCATAAGGTGCCATATGGATTACTGAATGGTCATTGTTATTGTACGCGAATTCAATAAGTGGCAAGTGCTCATCCCAGTTGCCTCCGAAGTCTAACACGCACCCCCGTAGCATATCTTCAAGCATCTGAATTGTGCGTTCTGCTTGCCCATCTGATTGAGGATGGAAGGCGGTACTCAAATTAACCTATGTCCCCAGACCTTTCCGGAAAGATTGCCAAAATTCTATTGTGAACTGTGCCCCTCTATCGGAAATGATTGATACTGGAACACCATGCAATCGTACTATTTCTTTGATATACAATTCAGCGTAGTCCTCGGCTAAGAAGGTAGCCCTGACTGGCAGAAAGCAGGTTGATTTTTTCAACCTATCAATGATGACCCAGATAGAATCAAATTTACACCTGGTACGGGGTAATCCTGTCGCAAAGTCCTTATTAATCGCCTCCCATTTCCACATAGGCACTGTTATCTCCTGTGTCAATCCACCAGGTTTCTGATGTACATCCTTCACCTGCTGGAAATTAGGACATTGTGCCACAAATTCTGCTACCTCCTTTTCATCCCCAGCCACCAGCGAATTTCTTTTATATCATGTTACATCTTCGTTGAACCTGGATGAAGAGAATATTGGGAATAATGCACCTCGCTCATAATCTGCTGGCAAAGTCCTGCTACATCCGTCACATAGAGGAGGCCTCCATACCTCAAAACTCCGTCTCCAGTTACCCTGAGATCCACTGCTTCCCCTTCTGAGCTTTACTCCTGAGTTGAACTAGGTTAGGATCTTCATACTGCCGCTCTTTCACTTCTACAACTAATGATGACATTGTAGTATTCTGGATCACCGCCCCACTGTCTCCTGAATCTACTATACGGATGACCAGATTAGCTAACTGATGTAATTCTTGAGCTAGTTCTCGCTGTTCTGACCTCAAGCATGCTAAACTCCCCATAGATTTGCGACTGAGGGAATCTTCTACAACATTGGCTTTTTCTGGATGATACAAAATATTTACATCATAGTCTTTCAATAATTCTAACCAGCGGCGCTGCCACAAATTCAACTCTTTCTGTGTGAAGATATACTGGAGGCTCTTGTGGTCAGTGAAAATATCTACATGAACGTCGTACAGATAGTGCCTCCATATTTTTAATGCATGGATGACCACGGCTAATTTCAGGTCATGGGTAGGGTAGTTCTTTTCATGTTTCCTCAGTTGTCTGGAAGCGTAAGCAATTACTTTACCACTTTGCATCAGAACACATCCTAACCCAACACCTAAAGCATCACAATATACTACATACCCTTCTGTCCCATCTGGAAAAGCTAATACGGGGGCTGATGTTAATCTATTTTTCAGCTCCTGGAAACTTTGTTCACATGCTTCAGTCTAGTGAAATTGGTTTCTTTCTAAGTTAACTTGGTCAAGGGTGCTGATAGAGTAGAAAACCCTTCTACAAATCTCCTGTAGTAATCGGCTAATCCCAAGAAGCTACGTACCTCAGTTGGAGTTACTAGCCTAGGCCATGTTTTTACCGCCTCAATCTTCTAGGAGTCTACCTGGATACCAGCTTCTAACACAACATGACCTAGAAAGGACACTAAATTCAACCAAAACTCACACTTGGAAAGTTTTGCATATAACTGACAATCTCTGAGAATTTGGAGCACTGTTTGTAAATGATCCCCGCCTTGGGAGGCATGACTGGCACCTGGTGCCCTACTGGGACCTGACTGAGCTGACTGAGCCTAAGAACTCCTGGTGCAGGGCTAACACTAACTCTGAGGTCAAGAAAATAATGGGCTATATCTCGGCTGTAAACACAACACCCGGCAGACAAGGCCCTATAGCCACCAGTCAAAGGAAACAACTAACCATAAACACATAGCAACAGGGAGTCCTATGCGGGCTGACAAGGCCACCATGATGTCTAGTTATGACTGAAACTTAAATCCGATGCTAAACTAAGCTATAGCCAACAAGGTTGCTAACTATCAGCCAAACAGGGCCCCACGCAGCCAACATAGGAGATAAAACACATACGGGCCCCACACGGCCAACCACAGCTAACCATAGGGAAATAGAAACAATCTGCAAGCCTCTAGGAGTAATATGATGGTCGGGACAGGGCTCCGGCCTACCCATAAATTGTACTGTCAAAAGAACAACCTGTTATCTACAAGCTCCGGAAGAAAGGAGCTCATTCTTCTACTAATTCTTGCTGGAAGCTAAGAGGGACTCACTCCTCATCTATCCGTACCTGCAGGAAAGTAACGCAGTGCCCCAAGAGGGCGTTAGTACAACATGTACCGAGTATGTCAGGCAATAACTATAAATGACTGAATATAAAAGATGGAACTGAAAAATGACTGAAAGAAAAGGGATAGGAATCATACCTGAGTAGATGGATTCTTTATTATCTAGTCTATCAATAACTAAAGCAAACAAGAACCTTACATTGCCCCCATAAGCCGGAAGGTACAACCAGCACAAAACAAACCACTTGGGGCCCCCAAAAACCCTGGTGAGTACATTTCAATCTATACACCCCTAACAAGGTCATGATGGGTCAACTGGTAACTATAGTCGTCCTACCAGTCCCCTAGGTCTGCAACTGAGCTCGCTCGGCCCCTGACGGTAGTTGTGTCTGAGTCTAGTGGACTCTTGATATCTGCACCTCGTGCACTGGGCTCGTTGGGGATGTGGTGCCGATACGGCGTATATATAATGGTCCAACTATGGAATGCACTGTATGACCTGGGACCCCATCTTCGTCCCTCTCGAACGGCATGCCGCTCTTTTTGGAGCGACGTCATCTTGCCCCTAGCAGGCATCGATATAGCTAATAACCCTGGGATCGGTCATGAAGGCTATACAGGCATAATCCATCCCAAACTAACATGGAAATATATATATATATATATATATATATATATATATATATATATACACACACACACACATATACATACAGGTCTCAGCTAATAACAACAACTAATCATAATAGACATGCTTCTGGTACTCTTACTGGGATTCCATATGAGTTATCATGCTAAGAAAACTAACTTGCCGAAGGAAATTGCCTTAGCATACCTCGTTCGCCGATTACTGATTAACTGGCGAGTTTCAGCTCGTATTCAACTGCTCTTCTCAACTACAATCGTATTATTGGAAGAATGAGGTTAATTTCAATACTAAGTTCAGAGAAAACGATAACTTTATATATATATCAACTATATTTCAACCTGACCAAACACGGTCGAAAACTGGTAAATTCTCGAAAGTCCAAAAGGGAGAAATGCTTACTTTAAGCCTGTGATCGTATTGACACTAGTTTGGAGCAATTTCAACATCTTTAGCTCAGTGGGGCTATGATTCGCTGTGAAAATTTCACGAAACTAACTCCGTAGTAATGCTCCATGCAGCCTTATACGTTGATACCCGAAGTTAATTTGAATTCGGGCAGTGTTTCGTAGCGTAAACGGAAGAAAAATATTAGTTTCCTTCGTTGTTTTCCTCTCTAACCGTGGATTTATACATATACAATGAAATGAAAACATAGGGAGGGATATATATATATACTTGAGGCAGTGGACAAGGGTCCATGGCACGGACCCCAACGCACCAATTTACGAGCGTGCCATGGAGCCCAACGCGGAGGGAGGGGGTCCGTGCCACGTTGCCCCTCTGGGAAGCTAGCTCGGTCTTCTCCCTCACCGTCCCGACTCCGTGCTCGATCGACCTTTCTCCGGGACCTTTTCTCGTACGTATTGCACTCTAAAACTCTTAACCAATGTACAAATAGGTTTTTTAAACTTTACAAACTTATGGGGTGTAACATTAATGACACCCAATTCATTCTAAACCCTAATCATGCACACATTCCTAGCAACTAAATTAGCTACTCATGGATGAAGTTAAAGAAAAGATACCTATGGGTAATTCAGAAACATTCATTATTATTGAATAGAAATTCAAGCTTTCCACAATCTGCTACAATGGTGTACTTAGCTCAAAATAGCAAAGAAGATGAAGAAGAAAAACGTATTCTCCTTTTTCTCTCTCTACTCCTCTCTACAGTTCTCTACACCCTATAGAATTATGTCATGTGTGAGTACCATTAGGGTAATTCTGCATATTTTAATTTTTTACAGAGCTTTCCTTAAATGCCCTTGAAAACTTCCACATTTATTTGTGCCAGATTTGGATATTTTGCCCTGTTAGCGATTTGGTTACCACGTAGGTGCCCATCCGTGAGTCGCAGCTGCTTTACAGGTCCCAACAGTAATGCATGGTATCCTTCTATGGTTGCACCTACATTTCTTAGGTACCAACTTTTGTTTCACATGTTCCAACCTATGCTTCACGGGTACCTTTCTGCTCAGCATTAGTGTTGACTATGTTTACACCTGCATTTCGCAGGTGCCCTTCTACGGAACACGTGCTACTTGCTTCCTACCAGGAGCTTTTTATTCAATTCCTCTGTTTTTCTTGTCTAACTTCAATACCTACTAAATCAAAGAGAAAACGCATAAAACCTTCCTAATTGATGTGAAATAATGCAAAAGCTCATGCTTAAACGCCTAATGAGTTAGTAATTTACCAACTCATCATACCCCCAAACTTGAACTATTGCTTATCCGCAAGCAACGTATTCTCTCACAACTAAGAATTGAATTAAGCATCCACATCACCAGAGCTGCATAAGGGACTACAAAAGTTTAAGACAACCCCAAACTCTCACACTGGCTCAAGAAAAATAAAAAGATTCAAAACATGTTGGAAAAACTTAATTGGTAATGACAAGCATTTGGCATATCTCACTTTCATTCTTTTCAATTCGAATCAGTGGCATGTTCCAACAAATAAGAATCAACAAGCATCTCAAGTCATTGTCATTCATCATTCAAAGTTTGCCTCAAAGTTCACTGCATAACTTTTCGTATTCATATCTCTTAATGCAAAACACAAGTTTTAGCATTTATTCCAAGGAAATAATGTCAATCACCACAAGAGAGAATCTCGTTCACACAGATGCAATTCACACATAGGGATTATGAAATGATGAAAAGACACTCATTCTCTCAAGGAAATTCAAGTACAAACACAATTGACCCATAGGCTTGTCCTTTATATAACTCGCCATTAATGTAGAGTTGTTGCACTTGGAATCACTAAGGACTTTCGAGTCATAATGAAGGCTAGGGGTTAAAGGTAGGACAACTTTTAGATCTATTGGCTAGAGCCTCCTTAATTCCTTTTGTGAAATATTCAAACATCCCCTACATCATTGAGTCTACTCCACCTTATCTCTCTTTTTTCACCATTCACATTTTTCATCAAGAACCGCCCTTTTAACACCTTGGATTCTACATTAATCCTTATCTAGGCAAGAGATAGCACCATTCAACTTATTATTCATTTTAGAGATTTTTCGACCAACCATTTCATTCTTTTCTTTATGAAATTTGGCGCTACCTCGTATTTAAAGCTCATTCCTCTTTTCCCCCATATTTTTCATATCCCCAAACTTAGGCTTTTGTTTACATCACATTCCATTTTTCCACTCTCAACTCTTGGGTTGCAAGACCTATTTTGTTTCCTTCCATCACTAGCAATTAGGGAGGAATGGATGTGCCAATGAAGGGAATGAAAAAGGGTATAAGACTTGTAATGTTGTTCCCAAGGAAAAGGCTCAAGGCTCAAATAATGGTTAAAAAGGGTTGATGTTTAAGGAGGTCATTTAGTGGTAAAGTGACTAACCAAAACAAAAACGTAAGGCCATCTCCCAAGTGTAGCTACATCTAGAATTTCGCTTGAATTACATTCGGAGCAAGTTCTAGACAATATGCATACACAGAATTAAACTAAGCATCTCAGCACACAAGGCATCACTGTTACGCCCCACCTTGGGAGGCATGACTGGCACCTAATGCCACATTAGGATTTGGGCTGACCTGGCTAGGCATATGCACCTCTGGTACCTACCAACGACTCAAAATCAAGAAAACAAACTTTTATATCTCGGCTGTAAACACAGCCTTGGGCCGACAAGGCCATGAAACACCTGTAAAAGAAAACAGCTAATCCATCCAACATAACAATAGAAGGGATCCTATGCGGGTCAATAAGACCACCATGTTGTCTAGTTATAACAAAACGAAAAACAGGCAGTCATATAAACACTACAGCCGACAAGACCTCTAACTGAAAGCTATACTAGGCCCCACACGACCAACACGGACAACTAACTAAAGACTATAGTTTGCAAGCTTCTAAGAGTGAAAAATATTAGTTGGGATAGGGCCCAGGACTACCCAAATGTCATACCAATAAAAGACAGGTAACCTTTACAACCTGGCAACCCCGAATGAAAAGAGATGGCCAATCTGCTGACTCTGAATAGCTGCTAAGAGATCCCACAATCTGTCTGTCTAAGCCTGCAGGCAAGTATGCAGCGCCCCACAGTTGGGCGCTAGTACAATATGTACTAAATATGTAAGGTGGTAATAAAAAGTTGAATAAAAACTGATAAAGACTGACAGTAAGTAGCAAGAAGGGGTAGAAGATAATATGTAAGATTTCATATCCATAACCTGCATCTAGTAAATCACTACACGTATATGAGCTGAACTTTACGACTATAAATTCACAGGTTATACCTAGCAAACCAGTATACAAACAAGAACCTAACCTGGCCCCCATAAGCTTGGAAGGTGCAAGCAACACAGAAACAATCTACCGGGGCCCCCATAAGCCCTGGCAAGTACAATTCAATCTATATACTCCTATCCAGGTTCTAATTGTACTGGTACTATAGCTAACCTACCTGGCTTCTAGTTCTGCAACTGAGCCCGCTGGACTCCCGTAATTGTGTCTGAGCCCGTTGGGCTCCTATAACTGCACCCTAGGCATACATGACTCGATGGAGGGTCAGTAATGCTTGTACGGCATAAAAAGAGGTCCATACGTGGAAGGACGTAAATATGGCCTAGGCCTGAGTGTGGTCCCATCGGATATCACATAGCTCCTATGAGCAACATCATATAGCTCCTCTGAGCAATCAATAGCCCCGTAGGCGATGACTCAGTTAAACCCTGAAGTTGGTAAATGGAAGGCTATCCTAGGTGGGGTCAATCCCAACCAATATTCTAAATTTAAGTCTCAATCTAGCCACTCAGAAGGTGTATCTGGATCTTCAGGCCTAACGTGACCGCTACTCGCCTCTAGAATAGTCTGTAAAGCCATCAACAGGCACACCTCGTGTGCCTACATCTGATCAGAGGGTCCTAGCAGTGATCATAATCTCTAATGATCTAGAAAGAATTAGGAGAGGTCTAGAGTGGCCTAAACAATACTCTGAATGCCATACTAGGACAATGATAGCTCATAAGCGAACAGTAAGGTCAAAGGCAACCAACTATTTAGCTCCCTCACTTAGAACAACTGTAGGGCTGCTACTAATCGGGCATGCTCTCGAGCAGTCAGCCCTAACCTTCCACAGGCAACTTACTATAATTCTTAACATGAAGGTAATATTGTACTACTATGGTTCTAGCCCCTTGGACATCAACTTGGTCTATTCAGATTTCATATGACTTCTCTAGGCGATTCATAGTCTTGTAGGCAGGTTTATCTGGACCTAGCCACTCATGCAACCTGTACATGGGTACCTATACGAGTAAGCTGGGGCATCATCCCCACATCGAACTACTAATAAGGCTCCCTCCTTAGGGTATCGACCGGTCTATCAAACTTGTAGTAACTAGGATGGTTTTCTGGGCAACTTGTATAACAAGAATTAAGTCAATTGAAATTAACGGTCACTGACAATAGCCAATCATACGGCGAGCTGTCGCTCATTTTGTTAGGCAACCTTGGTGCCATCAACTCGAGGATAAGCCCACCCTATCTAGATTTCAGCCCTGGAGGCATTAAGGTATGCCTACTTTACTGATAATACAGGCATCAAACTGAAAGTTATACCATCCGTCTACACCCTATGCTATCCAACTTACCAAATCATGCCCAACAGCTAACCATAAACTTCTAAGGCCTTGGCATGACAGCAAAAAATCAGAATTCTGTTAAACCATAAACAGAAGAATAGGGAAGTCTCTATGACACTCGTAGCGTTAATCACACTCAGCATGCCCTTTCTCGACAAGAACTACTATGGTATAATCTCAATTTGTTTCATAATAGCTAACCACAACATAAATATTCATTATCTACTTGCAGCAGCTAATCACAACATACGGAATCATTACGTACTTTCAAGGCATATGTTGTATCACTATACGAAGAGAATAACTTGCCAAAAAGATAAGCATTAACATACCTCGAATGTCAATTCTCGTTTATCCATGTAGTTCCAACCTGAATTCGGTAATTCTACTCAATTGTAGCCTCCACACTGAGAGAATAAGGCTATTTCAATAGTAGAAATTGGCAAACAATATTATCCTTCAATAAAAATAACTATAATTTGACTCCATTTAATTTGGCCAACAACTCACAGTTTCTCGAGAGTTTAGAAGGGAGAAATAATTACCTATTACCTATAGCCGCTTAGGACTCAATTTGAAGTAATACGACAACCTTTACTCGATGGGGTTCTGGTACACCAAGAAAATTTTCAAGAAATAACTCTGCAGAGTTGCTCCTATAGGCCTAGAACTCATTATCCAAGGCGAATTGCATTTGAGCAGAGTTTAATGCTGAAATCTGATGAAAAACCAATGAAAAATTGAGAGAAAGTGTCGCTTGGCCGAGGGTCTGATTTTGGGAAATTTTAAAATGACTAACAATTGCACACTTAAAATCTCTCTCTCTCTCTCTCTCTCTATATATATATATATATATATATATATATATAAGGCGGTGGCAGGAAGCATGGGGAACCAGTCGTAGCCCCAAGAATCAGGTGTGATGCACCACTCAAGGAGTTGAGCTGGCCGGCGTGACGCGATGCCCAGTGCACCTGGCCTCCGGCCCCAATCTCCTACTCGCTCAACTCCATACTCGTCCATTCATTCCCCGAGCCTTTTTCCATATGCGTCATACTCTAAAACTCTCGACATACGTATGAATGCATCGGTTACATAATAGAAACTTATGGGGTGTAACAATCATATCCCAAGGAATTCAACTATATTTCACAATCACCTCAAAGGTATGACTTTAAATAAACTATTTTCGAGTTTTGCATACTCGTTGTTCAAATCCAAAAGACAAATAAAGAATGTACAACTCATGATAAGAGAGTGCTCTTTTCAATCTCAAGCCCCTTTCCAACTTCAAAACTCATTATTATTCCTTAAAAAAGATTAGGTGGTACCAATTAAAGCAAGTACAACAATGAGTCAAAAACATGGCATTTTCCCATAAGAAAGTCATCTCTCAATCTATCATAGGGAAATGTCACCCGGTTCGACACACAAAAAGAAGAATAAAAATTTGCTCCTTTGGAAAGAACTATGGTATAAAGAAAATCCTTGGAGTTTATTACTCTACTATCTACAAAGGCGATTGTAAAGCACTGGTGAAGAATTAATTGAATTATATGACCAACCTGTCAATGGAACTTCACATCATAAAAGCAAATAAAACAACCCAACAATTTTCATTACTTCAAAACAAGACAAGGATATTCATTCATCTAGAGAAGGCAGTGTGGATGGCTTAATTGAGGGAGGGGATGATCCTGTGATTAATGATGTGGCTAGTGCCATTCATCTACCACACATGCTAGGGAATTCGGTCTTTCACATCATGAGCACCATGCTACACCTTTTGAAAATGAAAGGTTTGTTTAAAGGACAAAATTTTGAGGATGCTAGTCGCACCTCTGGAGCTTCATAGAACTATGTCAACCATTCAACATTACCAACATAATCCAAGAGTCGATAAGGTTGCAGCTATTCCATTCTCATTGACGGGTAAAGCCACGGTATGATTGGGAGAGTTGCCTCTCGGTTCCATAACCTCTTAGAATGAGCTAACCAAAGCCCTCTTAGATAGGTTCTTCTCTCCGTCCAAGATGCTATAGTTGAGAGATGAAATCATAAACTTTCGTCAACTCCCTGGGAAGTTCATTCATGAAGTTTGTCTTTGATTCAAGAAGAAGGTTTCCATTTTCCCCAACTATGGTTTGCCCGATGGGCTGTTGCTCTAAAGTTTCTATAGATCCTTGGATTCTATCAACAAATCAGTGGCTAACAATCTTGCAGGTGGTTCAATCATGGAGAAAATATATGGCTTGGCCAAGGCCCTTATCAATAGCATGACAAAAATGAATAGAACTTGGCACACTATGGACATCGAGGTGTCCGCAAATGGTGCATCTTCTAGCCATCTTGCTGTCGAGTTGAGAGGGCGCGATAAAGAGAGGTATGAGACCTTAGTAAAGATGATGACCCAGGTTGAGTTGATGAGAAAGAACTTGTTGGGGTCAGGAGATAAGGGAGTTAATACTGTGGGAACCTCAAGTCTCAGCCAATATGAGGGAGATGCTTCACCGCCAAGGTATGATGAGGAGTACCAATATATGGCTGGGCAGATGATGGCTTCCCATCAAGGGTACCAAGGTGCCAACCAAGGCCCTTGGCATCCTTGCAATGGGATCAAGGTTGGAGAGATCAAGGTGCAAACCAAGGATGGGGTGAGAGATATAATAGATGGAGGAATTGTTAAGACGGATAGAATAAAGATATGTACCATATAGGCTCAAACCCATACATTCCCCTCCTAAGGGGGATTTATCCCCAATGAAATCAAGTGTAAGTGATGTTGGTAACTCAAAAATTGAAGATATATTATCAAGAGTATTGAAAAAAGTGGAGTCCATCGATAGTGCCGTAAGAGAGTTAAAAGGAGAGATGTCTAAGCTTCCATTCAGCTTCAATTAAATGCTGGCACAAATGAATCAACTGTTCACCCATATGACTTCGAGGATGAAAGGAACCCTTCTGAGTGACACAGTGCCAAATCATAAGAAGGATAGCCATTGCATGGCTATTATCACAAGAAGTGAAAAGGTTACTTCAAATGTGGGTGTTAAACCTAAGGTGGATGTTGGGTTGAAACCTAGTAAAGAAGATGTAAATTATGAGGTTCCAAGAGTACCTACTTATGTTGATAATAACATGGTGTTAGAGGAGGAAAGAGTTGATGCTCCTCCTCAAATTGAGATTGTTGATGAAGGGCCCCCAATGCTAAAGGCCAAGAACCTATAGTCCTACCTCCTTACCCCCAGTGGTTATCAAAGAAAAAGAAAGACAACCAATTTAGAATATTCATTGACATGTTCAGCAAGCTGTCCATGAATATCCCTCTTGTTGATGCATTGCTCCGGATGCCCAGATATACAAAGTTCATGAAGGAGCTCCTCAAAAAGAAAAGTGTAGTTAATATAGGCACAGTGGAGGTGTTGCATCATTTCAGTACTATGATGGAAAGTAACCTTGCTCAAAAAAGGGAGGATGGGAGGACCTTGGAGCATTCAATATTCCACGCACAATTGGGGTTTACATGTTCAACAAAGCTCTTTATGATCTAGGGGCGAGCATAAACTTGATGCATCTCATTATCTTCAAGAAGCTAGGTTTGGGAAGTCCCAAGCCTACAACAATGAGGTTGCTAATGGCGGATCGCTCTATAAAGTGCCCAGTAGAAATTCTTGTAGATGTGTTAGTCAAGGTCAAAAAAATTATCCTTCTAGCTGACTTTATAGTGTTGCATTGTGATGTTGATATTAAGGTGCCCATTATCTTTGGGAAACCACTCTTGGCCATAGGTTGAGCTATAGGTTATGTGGAGTTAGGACAACTGAAGTTTCGGGCTAGTGGTGATGAAGTAACATTCAATGTATGTCAACCAACGGAACCACCTGATGAATTCAAGGTGATAGCGGTGATGACTAACAAAGATGAGCAAGGAGTTGATCTTGAGGAGGAGGACAAACCTCTGGATGAATGATGAAGTTGTGAGGGCTATTTTTCATTCCGCGAAGTTAATCAAGTGTTTCTTTGGAGGTAATCCAAGTGTCATTAAATTCATTTTACTTCACATGTTTGTTGTTTTTGTTTTGTAGGTTGATTGGATTGAAAACAAAGTGAAAGAAAATGGGGAAGAGCACTTGTGTGGGACCTACAAAATGCAGGTACCAATGCGTAAAGCGCAAGCCAGCTGCAGCCCTAATCTAGAAAGCCTGGACAAATTGAAGGGAGCCTACAACTCACCTACAAAATGCAGGTGCTGATTCGTGAACGCAGGTCTGTCGCAGGTCCTAACCAGTACACTTGGAAAAATCTTGGAAAAATAGAGGAGACCTGCGTCTCACCTGCAAAATGCAGGTCTAGATCCAAAAAACGCAGGTCTTCTACAGAATCAAAGCTGTGAACTGGGAAGAATAAATGCTACCTCTGCTTGAATTGAGGTTCATAGTTTCAATTCTGTGGCCGCAGGTATGACTGGTATTTTAAAATGTTGACTGACCCATTTGACCAAACCGACCCAGGTCCGACCCCTATCTTCTAAACTTCTCCCCACTTTTCAAAATTCCCATTTTCTACACCACTTTCCCATTTCCATAACTCATCAACCACCACTTCAACTTCCCACATTCCACCATTAAACCCACCTTAAATTCTACCAATCCCTTCACATTATCTCCTTCTATAAATTACACCCTTCTTCAACACCTTCCACTATCACTCACAAAACAAAAGAAGCCAGAGCTTGGGTCAGCCACTTTTGAAGAAAAGAAAGTTCAAGTGTCAGATTTCATTCCTTTTCTCACCTTACTTTGTATGTTTTTGCTTTTCATCTTTGTTTTTTGAAGTTTAATGATGGCTATAGCACAAAAAACATGCTAGTATTTCATTTTTTTTCTTCATGCTCTTGGTAGAACTAATTTTTTTGGGTATTGTGGGGAGATTTGAAATTGCAAAACCATGTGGATAGAATGTCTTGATCATAATACTACATCTATTAGATGTGCTCTTGCGCTTTGAAATATTAGTTGTGGGTGAAATTTAAGTCACCCATTTGCTTGAAATACAAGATTTTCCCGATGATAGATGGGGTGACGTCTTTCTTAAGAACAAATTATTATTTTTCCTTATATGCTTAATAACATAGATGACAATGTGATAATGTGGGTGAGTTGGGTGGACTGTGAAATTACTTTGATAAATGTGGTTTAGATTGATCACTTGACATTTTCTGATGATAGACGGGATAACATCCTTCTTAAGAAAAGTCATTAAATGGTCATAATAGTCTTGTTGTGGTTAGTGTTATTGGTAGATCTTTCGGGAAAGTCTAAGTACTGATTACATTTTGATTTTGTGTATACTTGTGAAAAAATGGTGAAATGCTGAAGAGTAGGCATTGTGGAGTACCAGTAAGTCGCAGATCTTACCTGCGGAATGCAGATTGTAATAAAGGTACTAGGTTGGGTTTCAGGTGCATTGCCCGCCTCCTTTGCTACACTTACGGATTATAGATCATCACCTATGAAACGTAGGTTAAACGTAGGTTGGTCAATTATACTGAGAGTCTGCCTCACACCTGCGAACCACGGGTCCCAAACTGCAAAACGCAAGTGTGACGCAGGTGTTGCCAGTTGTCTAAAATTGATGCTCCATTTTGTTGGATATCCAATCTTTTTATTTTTGCTTAGCTTATCATAGTTATTTTCTTTTACTTCCTTTATAAAAAAAGACAAAAAGATGTTGGTTTATATATAGAACTCACATGATCTTGCAGGAATATGACTTTATCTAAGCGATCGGACAAGGGGAAGGCCTCAACGTCCTCCAAGAGCAAGTGTAAGGGTAAGGCCAAGGAGCAGCAGACCCCAACTAATGGCAGAGATGAAATCATATTCTATGTGAAAGACATGAAGGAGTATTACTTCAAGTATCCAGGCTAGTTAATCACTCTGGAGAAACCATTGAGCTAACAGGGCAAGGGAAGACTTCCCCAACATCAGCAAATAATTTGATGAGAGGCATTGGTGTAATTTTATGGACGCTCGACCCAATTTCTTACCTAACTTAGTGTTGGAATTCTATGCATCATATCAAGCGAGGCAAGATTCCATGAAACACAAATAGAAAGTGGATGAATTCCCTGTATCCCATCGGTCATGGTCAATGGAGTGGAATTAGATATCACCCCAGATGCCATTAATTCTATTTATTGGGGGGGCAAAATTGACGTAGGGATCAAGTTTGCACCAAGGGTGGTTGACAAAGAAAATCAACTGCAATGGGTGGACCAAATTATTTCCAATAGTCAACCTCTTTGGGCTACCGAGGAAGGAGAAATTGCACGGCAAGACCTCAAATTTGAAGCCAAAATGTGGCTAGAGTTTGTGTGTTGTTGTCTCATGCCCTTAAAAGAATGATCAGCAGATACACATTGAGGCCGCCATCCTAATTGCTTGTATCATGTCCCGAGTGCCCATAAACTTCAGCGAAGTGGTCGCCACCCAAATTAAGAGAAAAGCTCGGGAACAAGGTCTTTCCATGCCTTACCCTATTCTCATCAGCCTACTATGTGCTCGGGCAGGGGTCCCATACTTTTCGAATAAAAAGCCTAGAACCACCACTGGTGTGATTAGCATTGACAAAAAAGAGGGATGTCGATGATCCCAAAAGAAAAAGGAAAAGGCTGCAAACCTGAGATATTCCAAAAGGATCCACCACCCATGACCTTGATGAAGCCCCAATGGCTCCCGACCTCAATTAGCCAAACGCTGAAATGTCGAGGCATGTTTTGAGGAGATACTACTCCACAAAAATTGTGTTTTCATTTTGGTTTTACAGAATGACAATTAATTAAATACGTTCGTATCGCCAGAAAAGCCAAGGGATCAATAGGTCAAGTTTTACTACAATTACTTGAAATGCGTATGAAGTTTCTTGAACCTAGCGCTCGGAAGGTTGTGCTCGACCGAAAGGGTAAGGGCAAGAATACTTGGCTGGACGTAGTTCAGGATCAATGTAATTGAGACAACTAAGTAGAGGATATTTTTTTATGCATTTCATTCTCTATTTGGCCCGCTTCAAACAAAATGCACCACCTTCATCCTCTGGGCCAAGAGGTCTTCAAAAGGTGGCCGAGATGACTTACTCTCATGACAACCAACTTAGGAAGTTGGATCAGTATCTGCTAGCCCTCATCCAGTAGTCAGTGAAGAAAGTGATGGAGGATGTTTTAACATCTTAAATAAGTTGTACTGCTGAGTTGATGTGGTTGAGGGAGTGGTCTCTTCTCTCCGAGCTGATGTGAGAGAATTGAGAAATAGGGTACCCATAGATGACACTAATGTCATCTTCTTAGATGAAGCCATGGTTGCCCCATGCATAGCCCGGGGACCTATTGATGACTTTCTAGCAGGCTTAGGAGAGGATAATAAGCCAGAGCATGAAGGAGATGGTGGCGAAGATGAGGAGGCTGATGATGATGGAGAGGAGTAGCTATTTCAGGAAGTTCTTCCCATCCTTGTTTTTACTTTGCACATTGGGGACAATGTGGAATTCTTAGTTGAGGGTGGGGAATGCTCTTTTTCATTTGATTATTGACTCTTGTTGCCCTTGTTGGGCTTTTTTTCTTTCGATGTTTTTAATTATTTAGTTTGATTGTCTAGATGAATGAATGCACTAGTCTTGTTTTGAAGTAATGAAAGTTGTTGGGCTGTTTTTCTTGTTTTAATGATGTGAAGTTCCATTGATGGGTTGGTCTTACATTTTAATTAATTCTTGACTCATTCTTTGCAATCGCCTTTGTAGATAGTATATAGTAATAAACTCCAAGGGTTTTCTTTATACCATGATTCTTTCTCAAGGAGCAAATATTTGTTATTTTTTGTGTGTGTCGAAGCGGGTGACATTTCTCTATGATAGATTGAGAGGCCACTTTTTTAAGAGGAAATGTCATGTTATTGAGTCATTGTTGTACTTGCATTAATTGGTGCCACCAAATTTTTTTAAGGCATAGAAATGAGTTTTGAAGTTGAACAGGGGCTTGAAATTAAAAAGAGCACTCTATTGTCATAAGTTATACATTCTTTGTTTGGCTTTTTGATTTGCAAAACGAGTATGCTAAACTCGAAAATAGCTTCTCTAAAGTCATACCTTTGAAGTGATTATGAAAAATAGCTTAATTCATTGGAATATGATGCCTTGTGTGGTGAGATGTTTGGTTTAATTTTTATGTATGCATATTGTTTAAAACTTTCCCCGAATTTAATCAAGGAAAAAGCTTAAATGCAGTTGCATTTGGGAGGTGACCTTAGGCTTTTATTTTGGTTAGTCACTTCACCACTAAATGACCTCCTTGAACATCAACCCTTGTTAACAACTCTTTGAGCCTTGAGCCATTTTCTTAGCAACCAGATTACAAGCCTTATACCCTTTTTCATCCCCTCCTTTAGCACCCATTCCTCCCTAATTGCTAGTAATGAAAGAAAAGAAAATGGGGCTTGCAGCCCAAGAGTTGAGGTTGGAAAATGGAATATGATGTAGGCAAAAGCCTAAGTTTGGGGGTGTGCAAAAAAAAAAGGGAAAAGGGAGGAATGAACTTTAAATGTAAGGTAGCACCAAATTGCTTGATGAAAAGAATGAAATGGTTGGTTGAAAAACCTCTAAAAAGAAAAAAAAATTGAATGGTGTTGTCTCTTATTTAGATAAGACTTAATGTAGAATATAAGGTGTTAAAATGGTGGTTCGTGATTAAAAATATGAATGGTGAACAAGGAGAGATAAGGTGGAGTAGACTCAATAGTATAGCGGGATGTTTGAATGCTTTCACAAAAGGCATTCGGAAGGTTCTAGTCACTAGAACTAAAATTTGTCCTAACTTTAACCTTTAGCCTTCATTATGACTTGCAAGTTCTTAGTGATTTCAGGTGAAGAAAGCCTACATTAGTGGAGAGTTACATAAAGGGAAAGCCTATAGGTCGATTGTGTGCGCACTTGAATTTCCTTGAGAGAGTGAGCATCTTTGCATCATTTCATAATCCCTATCTATGAATTGCATCTGGGTGAATGGGATTCTCTCTTGTGGTGAGTGACATCATTTTCTTGGAATAAATGCTAAAACTTGTATTTTTCATTGAGAGGTACGAATACGACAAGTTACGTGGTGAACTTCAAGGAAAAGTTCGAATGTTGATTGTCAATGACCTGAGATGCTTGTTGATTCTTATTTGTTGGAATATGCCCCTGATTTGAATTGAAAAGAATGAAAGCGAGATATGCCAAATGCTTGTGGTTACCAATTGAGTTTGTGCAATATGTTTTGAGTCTTTTTATTTTTCTTGAGTCGGTGTGAGATTTTGGGGTTGTCTTAAGCTTTAGTAGTCCCTTATGCAGCTCTTGTGATGTGGATGCTTAATTCAATTCTTAGTTGTGAGAGAATGTCTTGCCTGAGGACAAGCAATGGTTCAAGTTTGGTGGTCGGATGAGTTGATAAATTACCAAGTCATTGGGTTTCTAATCATGAGCTTTTGCATTGTTTTCATATCAGTTAGGAAGCTTTTTATGCCTTTTCTCTTTGATTTTATAGGTACTGAACTTAGACAAGAAAAATAGAGGAATTGAATGAAAAGCACGTTGCTAGAAGCAAGGAACATGCGTTCCGTAGAAGGGCACCTGCGGGCACTGATGTTGAGTAGAAAGAAACCTGCGAAGCATAGGTTGGCACCTGCAGAAAACGTAGGTGCAACCGCAGAAGGATTCCAGGCATTTACTGTTGGAACCTACGAAGCAGCTGCAGCTTGCGTATGGACACCTGCGAAGCAGGGGCCGCGCAAGTGACCAAATTATTGACAGGCCAAAAATGTCCAACTTTGGCACAAATTCAAAATGTGAAAGCTTCTAAGGGAATTTGAGGAAAGTTGTGTAAAAGGAAATATGAAGAATTATCCCAATGGTACTCACACATGACATAACTTTTATAGGATGTAGAGAATTGCAGAGAGAAGTAGAGAGAGAAAGAGGAGAGTAAATTATTTCTTCTTTGCTATTTTGAGCTAAGTACACCATTATGGAAGATTGTTAAAAGCTTGAATTTCTATTCAATATGATGAATGTTAATGAATTGCCCATAGGTATCTTCTCTTTAACTTCATCCATGAGTAGCTAATTTAGTTGCTTAGGATGTGTGCATGATTGGGGTTTAGAATGGATTGGGTGTTGTTAATTTAGTTTTAAATTCAATTATAATGCATGAATCTAGTGTTTCCTATAAGTTTGAATGCTATAATTAATGGCTTCAAATATTGATGTACTCTTCTTATCTTACATTTGATTGAAAGAGAGAAGTAAGATTTGGGTGAAGAAGCATTAGTGAGGACTTGGGTTGTGGATATGTAGGGTTGATCTAGAGATAGGCATAACCCATTTCCAAAATCCATTAAATGGCTGAGAATAGAGAAATCTCAGCTCTTCATCAAGTTATTGATGGCTGATTGATAATTGTGACCTCGGGGTTTGAGAAAACCCAAGGCAAATTCACCTAAGTCATTGAGAAATATTGGGTTCAGCCTTATCCATTGCTATTCATGTTGTATTGATGTTTGAGACTAGTTAATTAACCCCAATCAATTCATTCCCCATCAAAAGTCCATCCCTAGATCATTTTCATTGCTTGCAACAATCAAAATTGCCTTGTTTTGTTTTGAAATTAGAATTTTATAATTCGCTCCTTTCTCCCCAATTTTCCCTTTTTACATTATAAATGATGATGCATGCTAAATTAATTTATTTTACGCTCTTGGTTGATCTAATTCAATTTCCTGTGGGATTCGACCCTAACATTCATCGTTTTTTTTTTACAACAACCGCTGCCACCTTTCTTAATCAGGAGAGATGTATTGAGCATTATCATGTTCCCGCAATGGAATGCAACGTTCTCTATTTTCATGCAATTACAAATATTCAAATTGTCTAGATAATCACTCTCACTACACTATCACTCAATCTTTCCCAAGAGCTGAATGATTTATCTCAATATAAATTTTTCTAAATCTATATGTGCTATTTAGATAAGAGCAATTGATTATTCTAAGTAAATTCAATATATCCTAAGAAAATTTATTAAATAAGGATTAACACCTTGAGTTCTTGATCACTATTTGTACCAAACACGAGTATGTTTTTCCCAAAAATACTAGAATATTATGGCTTAGGTTAATATTTGCAAGCACCAATTAATAAAGAAAATAAGAAATAGTTTGATATCTTTATTATCAAAAAAATCATGCAACCACGAAAACCTTATGAAAGGTACACCCTTATTAGGTCCATAACCTCAATCAATGATTTAACTACTCATAATACAGAAAAAATATAATAAAGAGATGATGAAACCATAAAATCTTACTTAGAATTAATGAAGAAAAGAATTCAATGCTTTACTTTGTGCTTTAAATTACATAAGCAGAGAGAGAATATTTTCTTACAATTGTAAACTATCCAAATCTATAACTCTTCTACATAAAAACCCTATGAAAAGTAACTTTACTAGCCTAGAAACTCGAAATCCTAAAACTGCCTTCGAGCTCGCATAGCATGGGAACTGCCTTGTCGACAAGGAGAGTTGTAACACCATAGGATAATGTTAGCAGTAGATTGTAATTATTGATATTTGGAAGCTACCTTCCTCCTCCAATTTTCTCTATATTGGAGGAAGGTGATGATAATATCTCTAAATCAATCTTTGACGGGTCAATACATTTGCAGAACTATGGGGAAGCTGGAGACACACCTACTTGGTGACTTCAATTTTTGGAGGTGACCACGCCGACTCGACCCACCTCATTGGAGAAACCAGAGTTTCAATAGAACAAGAACATGCAGAAAAGTAAAACCCTGAACTATATTCATCTAAATTTGAAGCAAGAAAAGGTGCTTATGAATATAATAGAGGAGGAGGTTAAATCACAAGAGGAATATTGGTCCACTGCTCTAATAGGATATGTGGTTAGAGATATTCCTTATCTGAAGAGTTCAGAGAATTATATCTCACATAGCTAGCAATTGGTAGAGAAGACCCAAATCCTTGTTTATGATTCTAGGTACTTCATCCTTCGATTCTACTCCAGAGAGGATTGTGATAAAATTCTGATGGGCGGGTCTTACACGTATCACAACAAAACATGTAAAGTTCAATAATGGGCGATTGATTTTAAGTTTATTCTAGATTGTTTAACAAATATTCCTTTATGGGTTGTATTCCCTGGTCTCCTAGTAGGTTATTGGTCATGTGAAGCTTTGAGCAAGATTAGAGTGTTGTGGGAAGGCCTCTATACATGGAAAAAATTACTACGAACATGGATTATATCTCCTACTAAAGAATCCTTGCTGAGATTGATGTCTCTCAACCCCTTCTTAACACTGTGGAAATCATTTCACCAAGAGGATCATGCAAACAGCCTATTGACTATGATTGGACACCTCAATTTTTCCCTGAGTGCATGAAGTTTGGTGATATTGAGGTTGAATGCTGGAACAAGGAGGCACCAAACATAATAATGATCTCTAGGTGGTCCACCAGAAGAAAAGCAGAACTGGAAGAATGAGGAGAGTAGTGAAGCAAGATTAGGTGGCGAAAGGTTAGGTGATCAATGAGACTCAAGTCCCTATAAAAGTTATTGATCGTCCCAATAGAGTGGTTGCTCAACCGAATCCAACAGACATAAAATCCAAGTATAAGCATAATATTGGATCAATATCTGCACAGATACATCTAGCTAATAGATTTGAGTTCATACACTGAATTCTATCCTCCCATGATTATTGTTGGAATATCAAGGGTTTGAATCGACCCCTTAAGTAGAAAGAATTGAGAAACTTTCTGCAGAAGCATAAAGTGGAGGTATTTTGCTATATTAAAACCAAAGTAATGTAGAGTAAAGCACATAATGTGCTAAGTAAGGTTGCACAAGGATAGAAAACCTATTGTACCCTCTTAATTTTATTTTTAGTGAATCTATTACCCTCTTTTGAGCCCACTTGGTGTAGAGAGTGTACTTCACTCTCCAGCAGAGCGTGAGATAAGAAAAAAATTTATTATTTTTATTTTCGGTATTTATTTCATTAAAAAATACTTTTTATGTTATTTTATATATTTTAATTTACTTTTCAATTTCTTTTTTATGCTTATCTTCTTCATCCGATTCTTTCATTTTTTCCAGCATCTTCTTATTTTTTTTTCCTCTCTTTATCTTCTTTCTCCTCTGTTTGTTCAAGCTCATTTTCTCCTTGAGCTATTATCAATATCTTATGGTTCTTTATTTATTTATTTATTTTTGTTATGAAATTTTTATTTGATTAATTAGTACTACAAAATTTTATTTTAATGGAGTTTTAATCTATTATAACTATAATGACTTTTGCTGTGTCTATTAAAACTGTAATCACTTTTGCAGTGACTATAATGGTTGCTGGCGAAATGATTATAGCAGTGATGGTGTGTGGTGATGTGATAATGTTGCTTAAGATTTACTCAATAATTTGCTTATGGGATATTTTTAAATTCAAATGAATTGTTCTAATGCGAAGTAATATTGATTAACATGAAATATGAATCATTACTAATAAGTTTCAACGGAAGTTGGCTGCAGCAACAAACAGAGAAATGGGTTGTAGTGAGGAGAAGAGATGAAGTTTGCAGAAGAGTAAAAGAGGAGAGAGAAAAAGAAAAAAGAAAGAAAAAAATGAAATAAAGTAAGAAAAATAAAAATTAAATTAATTAGACACGTGGCAGGCAATGATTGGTGCGTGACTTACCCTTTTTTCTTATAACTGTGATTGAAAAAAAAGGTTATATTTATATCATTTTAAATTGGTTCAGGGGGATAATAGGACTCCCGCAAAGTTAAAATGTCTCCTTAAGTACGGAGATCTTTATGTGTTCTCTCAATAAAGATCATGTGTCCAGTAAAGTTGCTTTCTCTGTCTATGCATATGGTGCTCAAGAAATTAACTCATGTCTTGTTTTTCTGCCACCATGTCCATTTTAATTATTATGTTTTGCTCAAGAAAATTACTCATATCTTGTTTTTTTTTGCCACCATGTCCATTTTAATTATTGTGTTTCTCTTTTACACATTATTAAAAAAAATATTTTTAATTATTTATCATATTAATTTTTTAAATAAATATCTTTTTATTTATATGTCTGATTCATTAATTACATGTTTATACTCTTCATATTTAGGTTTTCAAGAATAATTAATACTATGGAGAAATAGGAAAAAAATAATTAATTACATATTTAATTTTTAAAATAACAATTATTTTAAATTAATTATTTTTGAGAAGCATAATAATTAAATAGATGAGAATCAATTTTTTTATATACATGTATCCAAGGTAAAATAGGACGTAATTAGCCGTCAAAATGATTATTATACATGTATCCCAGGTAAAACAGAACGTAATTAGCTGCCAAAATGGTTATTATACATGTATCCAAGGTAAAACAGAACGTAATTAGCTGCCAAAATGGTTATTCTACTTTGGTTGAATTGTTTCAAATGGTGTCAACTTTCATTTCGAAAAAAAAATAAATTTAAAAAAAAAAAAAGGAGAGAGAGAGAGAGAGAAATGCAGAAGCCACTATATTTTAATTAGAATAAAAAAAAATTGGATGCTCTTTTGCCATTCTCAGTTCAATTTTACTTTGTCTTCTGTAGCAAATATAAATGCATATTTTTCAACAACGAACTACAGAATCTGTATATAATATAAAGTTAGCAGTTAGAGAAGCGAAGTAGCATCTTTTTTTGTCAAAGATTCTATTTATTTTTTCCTCATTCTTTTAGCAATTTCTTTTATGTTTTTATTTATTTATTATTATATAATAAATATATTAATTATTACTTCCCCCATTTATTTATATTTTTATTGTAAAAATTTAAATGTCTCAAAATTTTACTACTCCACTTATTTTTATTTATTATTGTAAAATTTAATTGCCTAATTATTTACTACTTCAATTTTTCATCTACTACATGAAGAAAGAAGATATATTAAAATTGAGTATTCTAATAGATATCATTTCAAGTACCATTTGGATAAGATTCAAGTCTAAAAAAAAACTTCTGCAAAAGATAAACTCTATATATGTCCTTCGCCTACAACATAATAATTCTATTACGTGAGTTTTTCAAATTCTTAAATTATTTATCATTGAGAACACATATCCTCTACTAATAATACACTTACTAATTCCTTCATCTTTATATTCAATTTCATGAATATATTATATTGTTTAGCTAATTTGAATTGGCAAATATATTTTTTTGAAAAAAGTCATTGGTGAATGATGCAACTTATGAATTGCTTTAAAAAAAAGATATGATTTGGAATATTGTACTTAATTTCTATTATGATCTATTTTGTGTGTATTGTAATTCATAAGAATGATCTTGCAAACTAATAATAATTATGAATTTATATATATCCAAGTACAAGAAGCATTAAAGTTATTATTGTTTTTCTAATTATTTTCTTGCAGATCTTGCTATGGCGTTCTTCCATCCCTTTTCCTCTTTCTCTAAAATCTCTTCTGCTTCTTCATCTACCTCATCTTCTTTCATCTCCTCCAATTTCAAGCTCAAATAAGAGATTAGCTTCTCCGATTTGGAGGAATCAATTAATGACTGGAAAATCCCTAAACACCCCTAGTCAGCCATTTACAAATCTTCAAAATGGTCTTTGACAAGTGACTATCACGTTTCGACCATTGAACAAACTATTCCTCTTGAGTCAGATCACGAGGATATCAAGTTTCTAAATCCAAAGTCTATAGAAAAATATAGACGAAAGTACAACTATCTCCACTTTGCGTTAGTTCAAATTGCTACTAAGCCTCTCTCTAGAGAAGGTCTAGAAACCTTACTTCTCCTTTATCTTAAAGATTCAAGGTTCTTAGACTTCCACAAATCCTTCCTCGGTATGGTAGAAACCAGCCTTTGTAGTGGTCCAATTTATTCTGATTGCTCTTCAAATTTTACAGTGTCTCTTCGAGATAGGAATATCTTAGATTCTCTAATCCTCAATGTCAAGACATCTAATTACAGGACCAAATCTAGATCTCTCCCTGTAGACATTATATATAGGATTCAATATAAGGCTATGAGTTTAGCCTTCAACACTGGATCCATGAGAACCTTAAATAAAGGTGAAACAATTCTTTTCCAAACAGATCTGCAAAGATCTACTTATCAGTCCTTAGACCCATTTCTTGGAATCAAATAAATCTATCCCAGAATTGGGTGCTGCAAGATGCAACACCAACACAAAAATCGAAGAATGCTACTATTTCTCAAATCAAATAGTTTTCAAGTGGAGCTGTATCTATCTCTTTTCAAAGATCTCTTAGCCAAAGAGTCTCTACTGCCTATTCTGCACAATCTGGAATTCAAACTGCAAGACACTCAGTTTCTTCATTCCCCTCTAGAGTTGAGACGGTCAACTTCGAATCAAGAATCCCTCAAGCCACATATGCGGTGGAAACTCCTCCTGCTACTGAGGTTAATGATGACCAACCCCAATCCCCTACCTACTCTTCTCAAGGTGGTGAATTGTTGGTCATCATAAACCTCAGTTGCAGGAGGAGTTTCCGTAGAATATGTGGCTTGAGCGATTTTTGATTCAAAGTTGACCGTCTCAACTCTAGAGGGGAATGAAGAAACTGAGTGTCTTGTAGTTTGAACTTCAGATTGTGCAAAATAGGAAGTAGAAACTCTTTGGCTAGAGATGGATACAACTCCACTTGAAAAATGTTGGATCTGAGTAACAATAGTATTCTCTGATTTTTGTGCTGGTGTTGCATCTTACAGCACACAATTCTGAGGTAGATTTATTTGATTTCAAGAAATGGTTCTAGGGACTGATAAGTGAGATCTTTGTAGATCTGTTTGGAAAAGAATTGTTTCACCTTTATTTAAGGTTCTCATGGCTCTAGTATTAAAAGCTAAACTCATAGTCTTATATTGAATCCTATAGATAATGGCTATAGGGAGAGATCCATATTTGGTCTTGTAATTGGATGTCTTGACATTGAGGGTTAGAGAATCTAAGATATTGCTATCTCGAGGAGACACTATAAAATTTGGAAAGCAGTCAAAATAAATTGGACCATTACAAAGGCTGATTTCTACCATACCTAAGAGGGAGTCATTTCTAAAAATCTTGAATCTCTAAGACAAAGGAGAAGTGAGGTGTCTATACCTTCTCTAGAGAGAGGCTTAGCAGCAATTTGAACTAACCCAAAGTGGAGATAGTTGTACTTTTGTCTATATTTTTCTATAGACTTTGGATTTTGAAGCTTGATATCCTCGTGATCTGAATCAAGAGGAATAGTTTGTTCAATGGTCGAAATGTGATAGTCACTTGTCAAGGACCATTTTAAAGATTTATAAATGGCTGACTGAGGGTGTTTAGGAATTTTTCAGTCATCAATTGATTCCTCCAAATCGGAGAAGCTAATATCTTCTTTGAGCTTGGAATGGAGGAGATGGAAAAATATGAGGTAGATGAAGAAGCAGAAGAGATTTTAGAGGAAAAGGAGAAGGGATGGAAGAACGTCATAGCAAGATCTGCAAGAAAATAATTAGAAAAATGATAATAAATGGAAGAATGTCATAGCAAGATCTGCAAGAAAATAATTAGAAAAATAATAATAACTTTAATGATTCATGTCCTTGGATCAAGAGACCATTAGGTTCTATAAAGAAAAATATTCAAGTATTTAACTCAATAATATGTGGAAGAGTCATATCTGATAGTTAAATTAATGTATTCTTATTTCATTTTATACTTAAAGGTTAGATCATTCTTGTTCTAAGAAATTCTTCACTTAGATGATCCAAAGGTTATGAATAACCATCTCTAAGTCCACTAAGTCCTTTTCAGCAATCCAGTCATCATTGCTTAGGGATACTACCTATAGTGTAGATATGAAAAGATCACAGTACCATCTTCACTTAGAACCTCTTATTATAAGATAGATCTTACCAATTTGTACAAATTGATTCAAGCTTACATAGTTTAAATTATAGATCTAACAGTGTCGTATAAAAGTAATTTAAACTCATGAATAATAATCTTTGCTTCCCCCTATAGCTCTGATACCAAGTACCCGGAAGGAACCCCCTAGAATAATAGGGGGGCACCTAATCCAACGAAGGGAAATATCCAAAGGTTTATAATTGATGACTAAGCGAGGGAATCCTCATTCAATCTCGGAACTTTATTGACATAAAAGGCAGCACAACTCCAAGGGGATTTTCTTGGAGAGATGGTTTGTTCGCAAAGGAGATTATTGATCTCTTCTTTACAATTGTTTGTTATCTCATGGTTCATTTGTATGAGGCAAGCTTTTGTAGGAATTGTTTTTTCATCAAAGTCAGGTTCGTAAGGAAGCCTAACCATGTATTTTTTGCGATTCCAGAAGGTTGTGGGTAAATCTGCACAGAGTTCCTTTTGTATTTTTGTTTCAAGTGTCTTGATTTTTGAATGAAGGAGAGGTTCCTGAAGTTGCTATTGTAACTAGTAGAAAGCTACCTCTTCCTTGAGGAAGTTAATCTGTGCCTCCTTATGCTTCAAGGTAGACAAGATTCTTCTTACTGGGGGTTTGTCAAAAGGAAGGGAAATGTTATTGTATTCGATTTCGATTCCTTGATAAGTAACCCGAAAAGGGATGAGTTCTTCAATGAAAGGAGTGCCCATAATTACTAGATTAGTTATGTCTTTCACCAGTACGAATAAGGTAGAAGCTGATAAGGTAGAATTTCCTATGAAAGTTCTTACTTCGAAATCAGAAAACTTGTAACTGATCCCTAATTTATTGCCATTACCAGCTCTAAGGGCCTCTTTGATTTTCTCAAAGTATTTGATTGGGATAAGTCCTCCTTGAACATAATTGAGGTCGACACCAATATCAAAAAGGGCAATAGTGTCTAGAATGAATGATTTGTTGACTACTAAGATTATCCTAGTATGTCATCTCCTGATGATATTCTCGAGAGATAATTGATAAAGTCTCCTTGTTCGGTCTCATGATTTGATTTTTCAAATTCTATTTGTCTAGGAGGATCAGCTATGGTAGAGAATTGTTGAAGGATAATTCGGTCTAGTTCCTGCCTAGCCTTGATTTGCCTGATTTCTTTCTTAAGGAGTACTATCTCTAATTGGAGATCTTGAATAGTTACTACCTTTGGTTTGCTAGAAGGTAATCTGTTCAAAACATCAGTGATATTGTAGGTGTTTGCTATATAAGGATGAGAAAAAATGTTGGAGGAAGATGTGGAGGGTCTATCTAGTGATATATATATATATATAAATGGGAAGAATCTAAGTTGAAAGTTAGATATTATTTTTCTCCTCCACTAAATTAAAATTTAACTAATACATAATTAAATATTAATCTTTATCATATCATATCATATTTATATACTTATTACTGTATAAGTAGGAAGTCAAAAAGTAAAAATTTATAATAAATAAATATAAATAATAATGATAATAAATAAATATAAATATAAATAATAAATAATAATAAATAAGTAAATAAATAAATTATTATTATTACTATTTTGCTCCTGTAGTAAATTTAAATATAATAATGGATTATATATATATATATATTCATTAAAACAAAAAGAAATGAATAAAGTCATTCATTAAACGGAGTAAATGAGGAGGATTATTTCACATACCAGTAATTATTGTAGATTACACTTTTATATTTTTTTAAAATTATTATTTCACATACTACTTTTTCGCCTTTCAATTATTTCATCTTCTAAGCTTCTACCGGTTATAATAGTATTTCTACACAATCCTTCAATGAATATTTGTACCATTAAGCAGACTCAATATGAAAAATATATGTCTTTGTATCATGATCATACTCTACACCTTTTAATAGGTAATATGAATTGTTGCATTCTTTCTTCTTCGTTTTGATAGTTTTTCAAATATTTTTTGACTTACCTTTTTGTTTTAGTTGTTGTTGGCATTTTGGATTTGTATGATATGCCCATAAACTTGATAGAAGTAGCCTCAAACTTGCAGATTAAATTTACTCTTAGCACCTGGCTTATATTTATGCCCATCATGGTAACTTGTGTTTTATGTAATTCTTGCACTTTTTTGCATAAATGTTGAATTTTTTTTTTGTTTTCATTTTATTTAGGTGATCTTGTCACACTTTATACTTAATCTTCACCAAAGCATGATTACTAAACTAAGGTAACCAAAACGTCAGTTCAATCATTTTGAATTCACACTTACCGCAACTCTATGTTTAATTATTTAATATGGATATACACGTGCGAAGCACGTGTCCAGAAAGTAGTATATATATACACACACACACACACACACACATATATATACATACATACACACATACATACATACAAATGAATTTGATCGCGATTCGCACATTTATTTTATAAAAAATACTAATAAATTTATGAATTATTATATTTATTAAATTTAATTGGTACAGAAGATGAAAATCATAAGGGTAAATTCTAATCTTTAAAAATTATATCTATTAATATCATATAGAATAATTTTAAAAGTAGAATAAAAGAAAATGACCCACAAATTTTGTTGTCTATGTTATTTTTTATGAGCTATTTTAAAATGCTAGAAAAAATTAAAACTTAATTGCTTGTCATATAGTATTAATATATATATTTTTTAATTTTAGAAACACGAAACATTTTAAAATTATGTAATACTGACACAATAAAAAACATAAATACATATTCGGGTTCATTGATATTTCTGGTAGTAGATGCTATCACACATACAATCATACTTAATTTGATGGAATTGTTTGATCTTAAAGGGGATCGTAGTAAATATTAAATAAGAGTTATTATTAAATAGCAATCATGAGTAGAGTATAGAAAGTCAAAAAATGCATAATAAACTTACTTCAAATTCTTCACATACCACTCTCTATCTACATAATTATTTTTTTTTAAGAAAAGAGTGATAGAAAGAGTTTTTAAATTGGTTGAATTCATAGAAATGAATTCTTCGAAAATTTCTTCTTTTTCTTCTTCTTTTTTAAAATAATACTTTACTCAATATTATCTTATAGAGTAGAAATTTCACCCACTATTTAAATAAAAAAGAAAAGAAGAGGTAAAAGAGATAGAAAAGGAGAAAGTTGAAGAAAGACTTTTGTACTTGAATTTTGTATATGAATTAGGTATAAAAATTAACAAAATTACATGAAAAATAATTTACTTGACAATATATTTTTTTCATGTAAAATTAAATTTATTAGTGTAAATTATTTTCTATCAAAAGAGAGACAACCTGTAGACGCATACAGTAATTTGATCAATAAAAAATTTATCAAAAAAGATAATGATGTTTTCCTTGTCATTTTTCACGACTTTAAACATTCTGTAATTTATTATTGATTAGAAAATACCAATTAAAAGGCATCTTCATAATTTAAATGTCGCAATTGCACACACCAATTAACCTACAAAAAGAAAAAGAGAAAATTAAAATCAATGAGACAAAAAAAAAAGAGAGAGAGTAAGATCATAATCCAACACACTAAGCATAATTGATATTCTTATTTTATAAGATACAAGCCAAAAAAAAATTCAAACACTATATTATAATATTTTTGACTAAAATCAACAAAACAAAAAAATGAATAGTAATAACTGATATTACAACTTTCAGCATTTTCAAAACACAAAAATATTAATCTGTGTTTGATTAAATATGCAACTCAAAGAAATTGAACTTGAGCTTTATAGAGAAAAAAAAAAGATGATAATGAAGTGATGAATTAATTCTCATCATAACGGACAATATTGATTGACCTTGATTAAGGTCAATAGAAGTGTGTCTTTTCAATATGAAAAACGGATGGTGGACATGAAAAGACATGAATTAATACACATTCATGGTGAAGTCATGAGTAACTATTAATTTATTTTTATATAGCACATAAATAGAAAAAAATAAGATAGAAGTAAACAAGCAAAAAAAAAATAAATAAATAAATAGAATTCTTGATTATATATATTCCTTTAATGTAATATATTTAACATAGTTAAGAGAGTTAAAGAATGACTTTTGAGTTTTTTAATATGACACATAAATGAAGAAAAAATTTAAAAAATGTCAAGAAAATGAGAAAAAGATTAATAGCATTCTAGGCCATATAGAGGTGCCGCATCACCTTGTGTATGTCTAACTTTATATATATATATATATATATATATATATATATATATATATATATTCTTGCACACGTGATCTATAAATTAATTAATACAAACTTCTTCAAATAGTAAAAGTAATATTAGAATAATTATATACGATCAATGAATTATACGAAATTTAAAAAAAAAGTTTAAATGATGAATGTTGAGTCCACGTGATCATATTTAATTTATTATCATTGCAAAAACACAATCTTATTAAAAAAATTGATATCACATAGTTGAAAGTATATTATTCATTTTCAAGAGGAAAAGAAACGTTTATTTAGGAGTATTGTTTTCGATTCAACAAATTATGTAATCATTTTTCTTATGCAATTCTTCAAATTAATATATGCTATGTTTAGCTTAATAGTTATGTTGTTTATAAAATTTTAACAACATCTATCTTAAATGTGAATATGAGCAATATAAGTTATGATTACAAATATTCTATGTCATAATGTTTGCACCTTGTCTTTAACAAATCATAGCCTTCGTCTTTTTACAACTACATACATATCAAGAAGTTATTGTAGAATGAAAGTAATATTCAACTATTTATAGAAGTTGTACAAAAGTTAAATCAACATATATGATGGCAAGCAGATTATTGTCAATTCATGATGCTCACCTGCAAAATAGTAGTTATTTATCATAAAGATACTTAAAAATAGATCCTAATTGTTATATGGTTGTACTTTTTATCTAATTCAAAAATACGTGTTAGTATTGTAAAAAAAGAAAATTAGCTTAATAGCATGAAAAATCAACAACCTCAAATTAACTAATCAACATCACACGAGAACTAATATATCACACAACAAATCCTTGACAAGAGATCATAATGCATAATCACTACTTCACTTTTTTTCTTCATTCTTTAGTCTCAAAGTATCTCTATTTTCAGTACTATATTTAGACTTCTATTGAATTTTTTTTAAAGATGAATAAACCTTTTCTCTTATGTTGCTTCTTATTTACCTACTTATATTTTCTATGTTTTTTTTAATACGAGTAGCTTAAAATTTTTATTCATTGAAAGAAATAACATCTTTATTAGGCAATAATAATTATTTTCTTTTAAACTATTATGTCACTTGTTTAGATTTACGACATCTAAAGTTATTTTCTTTCTTCAAATATTTATTATTTTTATGAGGAAGTGACAATTGGAGTAAGAAGACTTGATAAGGCATGCATTAGGTAATCCTCGATAAATTGGTCATCTTTCAAAATTTTGAAAATTGATTTATTCTCAGATTATTTCATTTAACTTCAAATAATGATATATGTTTTAACTTTTGATTTTAATTTACTATATGTATGAGTGAACCAAAAAAAAAGGGACGAGCACAAAGATGAAGAGAAGACTCCTCCAATGATCAAAGAGGTCAACTATCTTGGGATCCTACAAAAAGAATGTTAAGAGTCATTTATATTAAGCTTACAGTCTAAAATCTTTCTCTAAATTGAGGATCCAGTAACTATTTAAAGTAAATTTTTACTTTGTTACTATAAAATAACTTCTGAATTACTTGAGCAAATTTCATATTAACCTTTTATTTATTACAAAATCGAACAACTATTTTAAAAAAAATCTTTCACAGTGTTTTAACCTAGAAAAGGCATGGCCTCTAACTCCTTATTCCCTTCCACAGTTTCATCCACTTAAAGAAAATGGACTTTTATTTCTATTCTTTTGTATATACACCCAATTTTTAAATTTATATTATTGTAAGGATAAAATATTAATTATACTTAACGTTTCATATTCTTTGTTAAAAAACACATTAAATTCTCATAAGTTTTTTATTTTTTATTATCGAGGGAAAATGCATATAGTCTTCTATTACTATTACCTCAAAAAAAAAAAAACTTCTGCCATAAAAATATAGTTGTCTTAATAATTCACTTAATGAAATTATAAAAGGTCATTAAAGTTAAAATTATAAGAGTTCATTAATTAAATCATAATAATTAAGCTACTTGTGTCATTCTTTTGTTCTCTTTGTTATTTTAATTTCAATTTTCTTCTTCTGTTACTTTAAAGTTTATTAAAATTAAATATAAAACAAAATTATTATTTCTATCCAACAAATCAACAGACCCCTTAAAGTAAGTATCCTCATTTTGTTATTCACCGCGTAACCATCCCCATACTAGTGTTCATTACATAAATAATATGTGCACTAAAAATTAATTATTCTATTTTTCACTTTTAATTGCCCGAAGGTTGTACTACTGACACATAGAAAAAGTTTCCCCACAACTATAAAGAAAAGTTTCATTGTTTCGCAGTTAAAAAAAAAGTCCATATTTAGCTATTCACTTTTTGATTGAACTCAATTTATTAAAGGAATAGTAGAATTAGTAATAACTAGTGAATTTATTTTCGTTTCAAATGATTGTAAAATAAATTTATTAAATTTTAAAAATAAATTTTTATAATATAAGTCATCGGAAGATAAATTTTCATATATAAGTATACAAATTTAATTCTATAAATCGAATAAATTAATAATATAAATATTTCTTGATATGCTTTAATATTCTTCGTATTATTTAACGATGAACATATTTTTTTAAGTATGTAAGTTCGGGTAATTACTATTTGCTTTTACTGAAAATCTATGTGTGATTTAAATCAATAAAGGATAGAAACATTAAATTTTTATTTTTCCTTATTCTAATTATTTTTAATTTTTTTAATTACGTACAAAATATTGTAATCTTTCAACTCAAATAGATTTAATTTCAAGTTTATTATTTTCTTTTCATCATTGAGAAATTTTAAACATGATAAAGTAATTTTATTAAACTTAAAAGATTTTATAATATATATACATATATGTGTGTGTGTGTTTTTGTGTGTGTGTGAGAATTACATTTCAATCATTTTCTTAGTTTTTTTAATATTACAGAAAGAGAAAATACGTTTCAAAAAATTAAATATTTTTAATTAATTTAATCAATTCTTGATTTTATTTTATTTTTGATTGAATATTTAATTTCGAAATATATTAGCTATTTTGAGATTACTTATATCATTTTTAATACCGGATAATAACTCAGGATTACTGATCCTAAAATAAAATATCAAAATAATCAAAATATCAGAAGACTCTTCTCCCAAAAGTCCTTTAAGAAATTATAAGGTTAAAATTGATAATTTTAGTATGTACGTTTGAGTATTAAAGTATTGCTTTATAGTATAATGAGGAGTATACTGTGTGTATAAAATTTGGAATACAGAAGAGTATAAACTGCACTCCATTAACGGGCAAGATAAGAATGGGAGTCAAACGGAAGTGACACCACTTGCCAGTTATGAATAGACAGTGAAATAAATAAGATTTCTTTTTTTTTTTTAACTAGAATTTCAAATTTAAACGATGATTAGTTTAAAAATTTTAATTGTGAGTGCTTATGTTTTTTAAATGAGCCTTAAGAGACCTTATAAAAATATAAATCTAAATTAATATCACAAATTTCGAATTGTTACAAACAAACACAAGGAAGTGACTATTTCTTTCCCTCCCAATCAAACGATACATTATCACATCTTTCTATCTTTCTGTGATTTCTGCTGACGTGGCCCAATAGAAAGTAGTGCAACTTTTTCTAGATTTCTCAGTTCATATCCGAGCTAAAATTCAATATATATATATATATACCTTCACATCACTTTGCTCTTTGTACGTAGCCATTACTGCACACCCACGTTGGTTTAGAGCATTTGATCCTTTTATAAAACACTCAAATCTTTTCCATTATCAACACTTCTCTCATCCTCCAATCACATCCTAATTTCTGGGATTCATTTTTCAGGATTTGATTGTACAAAGGTCAAGAAACAGCATTTACTGACAGTGGCACCAGCACACCACTAGATTTTTCTTGAAGAATTTGAAGTAAACACCCTCACCCCCCTTATCAAGAAAACCCAGCTGGGTTGCTGGGTCCTGAAAACTCTGTATAAATTTCTGGGTTTTCATTCAAACAAACATACAAACACTTCCCTACACCATCATGGCTTCGTGTGCGTATGCATTTCCTGGGATTTTGAACAGGACAATGGCTTCAGATCCTTCAAAGCCGAGCCCTTTATTCTCTGAATGGTTTCATGGAACAGATCTGCAGTTTCAAAGACGAGCCCTTTATACTCAGGTTTTAACTCTTTCTTGTATCATTTCTTTTTTGATTGAGTAAAGTAGGAATATTTGAACCGTTTTGGAGCTTGGTAGAATGCTCGTGTTGAACCATCTTTCTGTGTAAAACTCATATAAAAATGATTACACTTTCCCCACATGTACTTCTTTCTATGCTGATTGCTTGTACTAGTATTTCTTTGTTTTCTTCTAAATATTGATCATTGATTCAGTCAACTTAAGTTTATTTGCTTCCAAAATTTGAAGTTTATGAGTTTCTATAGCTAACTTAAATTAATATACAATAATAATTGAGTTCATAATTAAATTTATAGATATTTAGTGAATTTACATGTACAAAAGCTATTAGGTTCTCGTGGACTCACAACTTATGCTCTAGATCCGCCCCTGTTTATTCTGGAAGTAATATTTACTATTTCTTCATTGGAATTGGAGACTCTTTTTTTTTTTTAAGCTACACACAGCTGTCAGATCAAAGATGATATCTAAAGGGACTCTCTTGTCTCCTTCTCACTGATTTAAGATGTGAAAAAGGATAAATTTATTGACATTTAAGTGTATTTAACTGTCAGTTTGAGATTAAATTATGCTGAGTGAGATGGTTGTTTTTGTACTCTTTTGTTATGAAGGTCAAGAAAAGGTCACGTGTGGTTCAGGCATCCTTGTCAGAAACAGGAGAATACTACACACAGAGACCGCCAACACCTATTCTGGACACTATCAACTATCCCATTCATATGAAAAATCTTTCTCTAAAGGTAAAATTTTATATGTCACTTAATTGTCTCCATGTAAAAAGGTTTATGTCATGGTTGAAGAAATTTACTCAACAAATTATGTGCTTAAAGTTTCAAAATTAATTTTGATGTAGGAACTTAAACAACTAGCAGAAGAACTAAGATCAGATACAATTTTCAATGTATCAAAGACTGGGGGTCACCTTGGCTCAAGTCTTGGTGTTGTTGAGCTTACAGTTGCTCTTCATTATGTCTTCAATGCACCGCAAGATAGGATACTCTGGGATGTTGGTCATCAGGTGATAATCTTGTTTTCTGATTGATATGGTACACTAACAGAAGCTTCATTGTTGGGGTTAGTGTTCCCATTTTGATGGTGTTCTGTGAATGTTGCAGTCTTATCCTCACAAAATCTTAACCGGTAGAAGGGAGAAGATGTCAACTCTAAGACAGACAAATGGACTTGCAGGATTTACTAAACGGTCGGAGAGTGAATATGATTGCTTTGGCACTGGCCACAGTTCCACCACCATCTCAGCAGGACTAGGTATATATCCATTCTACCTTTCTGTGCACTGAGTTCAATACAGAACAAGATTCATGATACTTGAATCGATTTCCCCTCAAACATGGATCTAATTTGAATATAAGTAATAATACAATCCATCTAGGGGTTTCATTTGGCGATATGAATGCTGGGCTTTATTTGCATTGGTATCTATACAAGTTAGTGGTCACTTGGTCTATTTCTTGCTTTTCTGGTGATATAAGATATATCCATCATAAATATACATGAATTCTAACTCTTATAGTTCCACTCAGTTAAAAGTATGGTACATCATCATCAGTCTTCTTCAAGTGTAGAGTCCGTAATTTTAGTTATTGAGACTTTAAATGTGGTTTCTCTGAATGACCAGGGATGGCTGTTGGAAGAGATCTAAAAGGAAGAAACAACAATGTTATAGCTGTAATAGGTGATGGTGCCATGACAGCAGGTCAAGCTTATGAAGCCATGAATAATGCTGGTTACCTGGACTCTGACATGATTGTTATTTTAAATGACAATAGACAAGTTTCTTTACCTACTGCTACACTAGATGGGCCAGTTCCTCCTGTTGGAGCTCTAAGTAGTGCTTTGAGCAGGCTGCAGTCTAATAGGCCTCTCAGAGAACTAAGAGAAGTCGCTAAGGTTTGCATACTGATAGAAAGATTTGAATGAATGTTTTTCTAATGAAGAAACTGAATTGGAGTTTGTGTGATTGAAATTGCTGCAGGGAGTTACCAAGCAGATTGGTGGACCTATGCATGAGCTTGCTGCAAAAGTTGATGAATATGCTCGTGGCATGATCAGTGGTTCTGGATCAACATTATTTGAAGAACTTGGACTTTATTATATTGGTCCTGTGGATGGTCACAACATCGATGATCTTATTTCTATTCTCAAAGAGGTTAGAAGTACTAAAACAACAGGTCCAGTACTGATCCACGTTGTCACCGAGAAAGGCAGAGGTTATCCATATGCTGAGAGAGCTGCAGACAAGTATCATGGTAAGCAATCACTTATCCAGTTACTGCACTAGACTGCGAGAAATCTTTAAACGAATACATGTGCTTCAAGTGTGTGTCTCATTTGTACATTTCAATGGATTCTCAAATCTCCAAATAATATTTTGATTCGGTTCTATAATCTATTTGACATTCTGAATGTTCTTGAGAAGTCATTGGACATTGTACTTCTGATGCTGAGCATGAGAAACATCTTGCTGTTTGTTCTGTTTTCCTTTTGTATCTCACAAAGGTCTTTCTTGTTTAAATAGAAATGAACCTTAAATCTCTTTATGGCTTGCAGGAGTAGCCAAATTTGATCCAGCAACAGGAAAGCAATTCAAAGCCAGCGCCAACACTCAGTCCTATACAACATATTTTGCAGAGGCTTTAATTGCAGAAGCCGAAGTAGATAAAGACATTGTTGCAATCCATGCTGCCATGGGGGGTGGGACTGGAATGAACCTTTTCCTCCGTCGCTTCCCGACACGGTGTTTTGATGTTGGAATAGCAGAACAACATGCAGTAACCTTTGCTGCTGGATTGGCTTGTGAAGGCCTTAAACCTTTCTGTGCAATTTATTCATCTTTCATGCAGAGGGCTTATGACCAGGCAAGCCAAATATCTCCAATTATTCTCATCTTGTAGAAATATAGAGCAGTTCCAGTGAATGTTAGAATCTGCTGATTTTACAGCCGAGAAAATCCTCTAACCGAGTTCATGGTGGTTCTATATCCAGGTAGTGCATGACGTTGATTTGCAAAAGCTGCCTGTGAGGTTTGCCATGGACAGAGCAGGTCTTGTTGGAGCAGATGGTCCTACACATTGTGGTGCATTTGATGTTACTTTTATGGCATGTCTTCCTAACATGGTTGTAATGGCTCCTTCTGATGAAGCGGAGCTATTTCACATGGTAGCAACTGCTGCCGCCATTGATGACAGACCAAGTTGTTTCAGATACCCAAGAGGAAATGGGATTGGCGTAGAACTTCCGGCTGGAAACAAGGGAACTCCCCTTGAGGTACTTTTTGATTTACATTATGCCTTTAATGCTGGCTGATATCTATCAGACGATTGAGTAATGACATTTGACTTTTCCTGTTAAAAAAAAAAATTTAGGTTGGTAAAGGCAGGATATTGGTTGAAGGGGAGAGAGTGGCTCTATTGGGATATGGCTCAGCAGTGCAGAACTGTTTGGCTGCTGCTGCTGTCTTAGAATCCCGTGGCTTACAAGTAACAGTTGCTGATGCACGCTTCTGCAAACCACTGGACTGTGCTCTCATAAGGAGCCTCGCAAAATCACATGAGGTACTGATTACTGTTGAAGAAGGATCCATTGGAGGTTTTGGATCGCATGTTGCTCAATTTATGGCCTTAGATGGGCTTCTTGATGGCAAGTTGAAGGTAAAACTCTCCTGAAGATATTTCCATACCTTATATGTAGTGTGCATTTGGTCATTTTTTCAAATTTTACTATGGATTGTTCTAATAGCTATGTTGGAAGTTGTCAAAGATTACTCAACTGTAACTTCTTTCTTTTGTGCAGTGGAGACCAGTAGTTCTTCCTGATCGATACATTGACCATGGATCTCCTGCTGATCAGTTGGCGGAAGCTGGCCTTACACCATCTCACATTGCAGCAACAGTATTTAACATACTTGGACAAACCAGAGAAGCTCTAGAGGTCATGACATAAGATGTAAGAACTGTAGAAGAATGTATATTGTAAAATATAGTTTTAGGACAAGTCACCAACTAGCTGATACAGTTGTAAGCTGTTATAACTTCCATAAGCAGGTTAACACATAGTACTTATTCTCCAAATATGTAAAGTTTCCATGGGTGAGCCACAGTTCAAGCCCCCCTCTTAGTCTCCTATAGGACTTATGATTAACTCGTATGGTTTCTGATTGTGTAACCGGGGATTTTAAAGAGTTTTACTTTTTGGTGCTAACTTTTGTTTAAATTAAAGTGGCCTGAGTCCATGAAGATAAAAGATTTTCTCTTTTGGAGTTGCGGAATAAAGACAATCAATGACATTGCAAGTATGAAATCACATAAAGTTGAAAGAAGTCTTCAGAACTCAGCCTCACACCTTTATTTGACTTAATTAGTTGTCTTTCAATCATGGTCTTGATTGAACATTAGAATGTAGGGATGAACCATTTTCTTCAAGAGTGAAATTTGCTATGCTTTTTTGAAGACCTATTAGAATCAACAGATGATTACCCCATTGAATCAAAACAATCCTGATCTGTTACAACTTCCTAAACGAAAGGTGGAAAAAGAAAGCAAAATCAAAGAAGTATTGTATTGCCTTCTACAGTACACCTTTCATCTTCAAAATAGTTACTATTGACAAGAACTTGTCATGTTGTAGCACACAAGAGGCTACATTGATACAAACAATTGACTTATGATTGACCAGAAAGCAAAGAAACTCTTTATAGAGTCCATACATGGATCTCTTTTTTTAAAAAACAATGACGTACGAGCCCGTTTGTGCATACCTCTATTATTGCACCGTGTACTTATTCATTTGGTATTGGTATGTGCTTGGTTAGGCAGAGTTGTCAAGTCTCAAGTGTTCCAGATGCATGTATCGATGTTACTTAAACCTATGACCATTCATTTGGTCTTTCCACTTTGAGATAGTGGAATGAATATAAAAAAGAATAACTTAGATCACTGTAACACCTACACCCTCAGGCTAAGAAGATTCTCCAAAGTGCTCTGCCCGCGGATTAATCGTCATTTTCAGGTTTTGTTGCTGGCCACTAAAGTTTGTTTTTTGCATTTCCAAACAGTGCGATTGCTCTCTGCTGTTGCTATGTGCAACCAACCTAACAATATGATACCTAATCTAAATACTATGATCCATTGCCAGATCACTAAAGATCACTTTCTTTGTATATAAAAATAACTTATACTTCCCATTTCCCAATGGGTCTATTGCGTTTGTGAATTCACACATATGTTTCACAGTCTACGTTAGTCATCCTTGCTATTTATTTTTATTTAATTCATCTTATTGATCAATAAAACCTTTAAAACAGAACTCAATGACTTGCAAAAACCAAAGTCTATATTTTTGTAGGAAACAAAAGCAAAAGAATTAAAATGATTTATCGTGTGTATTCATCTCTATACAGTAACGTCTCTATAAATATAAGCAAAAAGTAAAAAAGAATATTTTAATTCTCTAACTAATGCTAGCTTTCCTATACATGCATTGGTCGCGGCCTAACTAACTACTCCATCCGTTTCAATTTATTTATCTGATTTTAACTTGACACAGAATTTTAAAAAGTAAAAATAACGTTTAAATCTTATAATTTTAAATTAAAAATACGTAAAATATATTAAAATATTCTTTAATTTTATGATCTTACACCTGCCACCTAAAATATCACAATAAATAAATTGCTAAAAACAAAAGACACAGGCTAAAAAGGAAAGTAAATTGAAATGAGGGAAATACATCTTTTTAAAATGAAAACAATGTAAGGAAAAACCTATCTACAAAATGTGTATTAGACATAGCTGTAAATGAGGCCTAGAATTATTCTGTCTAGTTGGGCTGACGTGTGAATTGGAAATGGGCCACTCACTTCTGATAAGCTTATTCGGATGCCCAAGCATTATAAGTCTAAGCAAGCAAGTGTTTACACTCTCGACGGGGCGATTTTTAATTTTTATCTTTAAATTTAATAATATTTAATTTTGCTGCTTATTTAATAAAACTTTCGGGATCAAAGTTTCTGCATTTATTCAGATCTAATTCATTTGATATAAGATTAGATTATTTTTATCTAGTTTGATATAAATTTTATAAAAATTAAATTACGTGGCATAAGTTATATTGTATTTTCCATAATTTGTTGAAATGTTTAGAAACTGAAGTGATGCTTTTGGAGACATATGTTCCATATTGGTTTTGGAAAAACACTTTTGATAGCTAATGTGAAATAATAAAATATATATGTAAGTCTGTATTTTTTTATTTTTAAAAATACATAATACCCTCCCGACGTATGATATAATGTATTATGCCTTTGACGACCTCAACCTCTAGTAGGTTGTGCTACTATTTTAAAATGAGTTTGAGAATCCTGGTGCTGGCCTCTCGATTAGAAATGTGAACAATCCATCTTAAAATATCATGTATCATCACACAAAAAATAAATCTGAATACTATTATCTGCTGAAAAAAATTTAGAGTAAATATCTCAAAACGTCACTTAAATATGTGAAATTATTTGATAAAATCACTGAACTTAGTTTTTTATCAAGAAAGTCACTCAACTTACGATATTTCTCTTACAAAATCACTCTATAAGATTTGCCAACTTAATTAGCAAAATGAATTAATTTTTTATATCATGTAGTCTCACATATAATAAAATATTAATATACCAATATAAAAGACATGACACTTATTTTATACCAATTGAAGTTAATATTGATAATATTTAGTCTCAATTTTTTTCAAAATCGGAAAAGAAAAAATTATCCCAAGCCACAATTTATGTGAAATATATTTATATAAGACATGCAATCTATTTCTATTCGAATTGAAACTTATTTTCAAAGGGGTTTCTCTTGTAACATGATTTTTAAATTAAATTTTAGTTATACAAGCTCTATTTCGGAGCCATATATGATGCACAATTTAATCTGTCATAACATCAAGTAGCAATAAAAAAAATGATAATTTTACTGAAATATTTGCTTAAAATCTACTGCATGATTAATTTCTGGGAATATTTGTTGTTATGAAAGTTTAATTTTGATCTATTACACTTGTAGGTGGGTTGGGTCTTTGACTTTGAATCTTTTAACATTTTATTATTTATGAGATTCATATTTATATATAATAAAAATTAATTTATTTTGTCATGTTAGATTTATTTTTAATGACAAATCATGTCGATTGATTTTATAAAAGTCATAAGTTAAGTGAATTTTTTTGATATAAAACTAAGTTCAGTGACTTTACTAAATAATTTTACATACTTGAATGACCTTTTGAAATATTTACTCGAAAAATCTAATTAACTTGGAAGGAATGCCCATAATTGCCCATATTTTCTGAAATTTTAACCGCTTCACTTTCTTATAACCATGCTTATGCTTCTATCTCAAAAAAAAAAAAAAAAAAAAAAAAAGAAAAAAAAAAGAAGGTGATATAGACAAAATCATGTCTTGAAAGAAGCTAGTTTTTATTTCAACTTGGCTCAAAACCTTCTTTCTGGCATAAACAACTTCACTTTATATCTTTTATCGTGGACATTTTCATTAATATTATCATGATCAATAGAACAATAAAACATTTGAAGTGATTTTTATTTATTTATTATTATTATTATTATTATTATTATTATTATTATTATTATTATTATTATTATTATTATTATTATTATTATTATTATTATTATTATTATTGCGAGAAAGAAGGTTTCGAGCCAAGTTGAGGCAAGAACCAGCTTCTTTTAAGGCATGATTTTGTTTATATTAATTTTAATTTTGAGACAGAAGCATATACATAATTAAAAAAAAAGTGAAGCAATTATAATTTTAAGAAATATTTTTTTTATATTATCATAATGGAAAAAGAATATCCACCCATCCCGTTGTAATTGTAGAATTAATTTTAGGATCTTTCCCCCTCCCCCCCTCCCCCCAATTTTCCCCACTTATAAATTATCAAAAATTAATTTTTGTATGATCTAGCAAGGAACTAAGGAAATGCAGGGGACAAATTGTCAAAACCAACTGAATAAGGTGCAAGTCATAAAAAAACTGTACACGTTAGGAATGCAAATGCAAAGAACTCAACAGGATGTGTATACACTATTAATTAGTATATAGACACTTGTAACCTTATAATCTGAACAAGAATATACATATATATCCCACCATCCTGATATTTTAAAAATTAATTATTCTGTAAGGTGGCAGTAGCCCTTCATATAATAAAATCAGTGCTGCAACAAAAAAGAAGGCTGGGCATTTTTCCACTATCCTCGTAAGTTCATTCTTTGACATTAATTAAATTCCGTGTAAGCTTTACAAAAGCTAATAATGCTCCCCTCCCCCTTCTTACATATTCATCTATGTACATATAGTGTGGATTAGCACTTTGTCCAAAATATACGAAATTAGTTGAACTTCTACAAAGAACTTCAAGCACATCATACCAGGTGAAGAGTTCTTCACGATTGTATGTATTAGTGTAGGCATTTGCATCTTGTTAAGTAAGTAGCATCCCCCATCTTATTTAGGCTCCAGGATCAAAAATCATCATGCGATGCTCATTTTGTCTCTATTTTGCTAATACATCGATCACTTGATTCTCTTCCCTAAATAGTAGAGACTATATGAATTTCAATTTGTTGAAAGATCTGCCCGGCTTCCTCGATAAAATTACATGGTGGAATTATCTTTCCTTTAGACATGTCTGTGAGTAACATAAAGTCACATTTTAAAATCTCAAATTGTGGTGGAATGTGATTGACACCCGACCTATATTAGTCATCGGGTGAACTCTTTCCTAACTATCAGAAGGCTATAAATAAATTTAGCAGCATAATAAATCTTATTCAAGTTTGCAATTAGTATAGTCTGAAAAACTAAGTTATGGACATAACAAAAAAATATCTGAAAACTAATCCATATATAAGTCGCATGCATGTACTAAGTCTATATGCAAGGCCTTTGGGGCATTCCTCATAAACAACATCGCGTCTTAAAATAACATAAGAGTTTGACAAGAGTCTGTTATAGATAGAATGAATTGACGGAGCTTGTCACTGAATCTAGAAGTGTCTGCCTGTTATGATTCAAAATTCAAGATCACGATGGCACTTATCCTAACCATCGATAGGTAAGCCAAGACTTCACAAATCATAACAACAGGAAATAATTGTGGAAGAAGTAAAGCAAAAGAGAATGAGTCTTAAAATACAACTTGCATAATTAAAGATATTAAGTGTAGAAGAAACCAAAAATGCCCAAAATCTAGTATTTACTAGTACAACATCTATAAGCGTATACAATTGTTCACTAGTACAAATTTTCCAGAAAGAGTAAAGATAAGTAAATAACATAGATGAAGCTAGACTATTGCTTCGAACACAGATAGCTTGTCACAACTTTGAAGCAGACACAACCTTGGATGATAAGAATCAATAGGATCCAATAGTGCTAGGATCCACATAAAAAAGATGCAGCAAAAGTAGTGTGAGCACGATAACATATATCCTTAGTAGGTAGCATAGACCGGCCAGGAAAGCATTAACAACTATATTATATAAAGAATACTAGGAACCCTGCCAAATAAATAGAACAGTCAGATAATCCAGTAAAACAGTATAAGCAGCTGACCAGAATCATCCGATAAGTAAATGTGAAGCGCAAATAAAGATAGATAATAAGTCACTATAAAAAACTGGATAAAAAACGAGGGCCAAAATCAACAGACACCGTTAATTTTTTTAGGCAATCGACTGCTAATCGACGAACATACGTTCCTCAAATTTGACTCAACGGAAATGACAAACTGATGGACAGTATGGGCTAATACTGAGGGACGAATGTCAATTAATTAAAATTTACGTTGGTGGATTTTTTTAAATACCACCAGACGTGAAAAAATAAATTATCGACAGAAACTCTTGATTTTTAAATTATTAATTTATTTGTTTTAATAAAAATATCTAAAATTTTGACTTAGTCTCTCAGTATGTTCTTCATAGAAAAGAACAAACCAACGGACTGTATTAATTTCTGAATTTCTCCATCTGGTATTTTTACAGAAAACCGACAATCTTACCTATGCTGATTGTCGGTTTTCTGCAAAAATCATATGCAAAAATATGCAATTTCTGCATCCCACCTGCCAAATAAATTGCAATCAGTATTTCAGCTACACACCAGCACTAAATGCTGCCAAATCAATTCTAAATCAGCAATAACATCAACAACATACTAATTATCAACTAAAAACATAAAAAAAACATAAATATCTATCAAAATGATCTACAAAGTTTAAAAACTTCAATATACATAAAAAGTTTAAATTTGTTTTCAATGTTCAACAATAACAATCCTAACATCTAAGGTGTCCCTTCAACACATTCATCATCATTTGTGGGACCCTTGTCTTCAAGCAAGGTGGCAGGAGAACGGCTACGTCTATGGACTCTACTAGAAATGAGGCTATTCACTTGTTCCTTGAGAGTCTCGACGGTATGACACAAAGTCTTATTCTCAGATATGTGTCGTGTCTCGGCATCTATCAAGGTACATGTAAGGTGTTCAATCTTCTACAACATAACAACAATCTGAACACCATCAACCGCCTCAGCCTGGATATAAGACCCAATATAGTCCAGTCCAGTCTGGATCCGTCTAACTTGGTTCCTAGATCCTAGACTATAGACTCTCCCCTTTTATCTCTCCGGGAAACTTTTTCAGTCAAAATCTAGATAGTGACATCCGATAGAGGCTGGGTCAGCCCACTTTGGGCTTGCTGAGTCTGGCTATACTTAGATAAGAGCCGTTGATAATCCATCTATATAATTAAAAAGAAAAGTGCATATAATATGGTTGTTTAAACTTAATATATTACTATGATTATAGGGACTTACATAAGCTTGTTCAGCCCTTTGCTCGACACATGTGTCAATATCCGACTTGTTCTTCTTCTTTGCGTGAGTAGCCCAAAAGAGCTTCTTCTGAGTCAGGTTGCCACCCAATTTTTTGTCCTACAAACAAAATATTATTAAAGTAAGTCAATATATAAAATTTAATTAAATTTATATAAGTATATATATATATATAAGTTACATACCAATTGTCGAGCTATCATCCCTTGGCTCTTTACACCCCCAGTGTGCAACCAGCCACCTTTCCCTTCCCTCCTAGTCTTCTTCACATGTTCAGACTTTGGATGAAATATAGAGATCTCAAATATTCCTGAAGGGCCTCGTAAAGATGAGGTAACATCCAATCAGGCTTCTCGTTCTTTTCCCTAGCATCTCTAAACCAATTGAACATCTTAGAAATGACCTTCCTCTCGTAGTTCATGGCAATTATCTTATCGTGCTGAGGAAGTCAAGTACACAATGTCTGCAATAAAATGATCTATAGTGTTAGATAATATATAATAAGCAATACTTAAAAAAGAATTTTTCTAAATATTAATTAATATGTATTTCTTAAACTAATTAAACATGCCCTGTCATGTCCGATGTGGTATCTTATTCCAAGTCGGATAAGCCCGATCATAAAGCCCCTGAATGCTCTCCCTGAGAGCATTTCCGCTCTCTTTTCTCATAAAGAACCTATAAAAATGAAAATAAACATGTCAAGTCATAAATAAAATATTATGATTAAAAATTATAAATCTAAATAAAAAATAAAAATAAACTTACCCAACTCCATCAGGCACGCACCACTCTACCAAGACTGTCTCTCTCTCTTGGCTGTGGATCTCCATCTCCTGGTGCTGGTGCAGGTGCCAATGCTCTATATGAATGGGTCAAAGGTGGAGTAGAAGTACCCTATGAGTCTGACTCAGAGTTGCTATCTCTGATTCGCAAACTAGACAAGTGAGGATATGAACAATTTAGGGAAAGAGTACCTAACAATGAATACGTCAAGTTTTCCTATGGAGAAGAATGTCAGCTATAGGCATGAAAGTCTGAGAAGTGGTAGGAAATAAAGGCACAGAAGAATATGTCAGATGCCTAGTGCCATAGGGGACACAGGACACAGGTGGAGAAGAATGCGTATATGATGTTGCCAAGCGCACATACAAGTGTACATGGTCGTCAAGTAATATTGGACGGTGAAGTCCAGATATCATAACCATAGAGACTTGTCAGATTAATTGTTTAGTTTGAATCCTTATTTCATTGTTCAAGAAAAACAAAATTATAGTTTTGCAAGAGTTTTGAGAGTACTTTCTAGTAAAACTTCAAATATAACTCAAATCTAATAAAAGAATTCCATTTGTAAGAGAGTTGTGATTCAAATGATACTTAAGATCCAGGGTCTTGGCACTATCGCTTTTAGATTGAGTTTTAGGGTTCAAACACACTAAAACAAATCTTTCAAAGACTGTTAGTTTCAAGTTACGAACTCATTTCTCAAATTATTCTCTCGAATAGTCAAGAGCTATCTCACTAACCCTAACACCTATATTTCTATAGTTGCAGGAAAACTGTGAGACGACTGTTGAAGATACTTGATTCAACTAAGTTGGGTTGCATGATATATCCCTATCCACAATAACGAAATCAATTCCCTAAAATATTGACAAGAAATCAAAACCTACTCTATGCTTCTTTTAACCCTCATTCATTTCCTCTTCCGAGTTCAACCAATGAGCTAATAGAATATGTTCAAAAGGTGATCATACTAACGAACAAACATTAAATTAATTAAGAATAAAATATCTTAAGAAGAAGATTTAAATGTCTAGCATAAATTAACTTTAAACTATGACCATCAAGCTTGTGGCTAAACCCTAGATTAAAGGTGTTTAGCCACTCATGTTCAAGATTAAAACCATAAGAATCATTATTCAAAAATATAAAAAATATGAGTAATGATGAAAAACCTAAGAATAAAAATGGAATTTCTTGTCTCTTGTTCTTACTCCAAAAGTGTCGTATATCCCTTAACAAATGCCCTAGCGATGTATTTATAAGCTTGGAAACAAATTCCCCTTTTTTCCCTAAGTAACTCAACTTTTGGACTTAGAAAAATATCTCCTAGATAAAGATTGGCATGCCACTTCACCCAATGGGCTAGACTTGGCTTGAATTTTTTTTGAAGTTTGGCTCCTAGCGTTCCACTTCAGTCATTTCACCAAGGTGCTGATCAAAATTCTGTAGTCCAGGTGTTGGCACGCCACTTGTCTCAATGCACCAGAATGTTAGAAAATTTTTCGGAGTTTATTCCTCTATGGCTCATCACATCTCTCAATTCACCAAAATGTTGATCACAGTTCTTTTGAAGTTCAGTTCTTGGCGTACCACTTAAGTCATAACACCAATCTGAGCACAATTTTATCAGGACTTTAGTGCTTGGCCCGCCATTTCTCCTAGTTCACCAGGCCAAGTTTTCTTCAATTCTTCTTTCTTCACACCTTGCACCTATTTTAAGTATTTTTCCTTGTGTTACCTGCAAAAATTATCTAAGTACATCTGTTAGATCTTTCCACAAGCACTTTCATGAAGCCTTGCATTTTATAAGAATAATCTTCTTAGAACATGAGGAAAGATGGGTAAAATGTGATAAGTGAGCATAAAAATACACCCAAGATTACTACCCCACACTTAGACCATTTTTCGTCCTCGAACAATCCCTACTTTCATTTAGCAAAACTTCCTTCCACACCATTTATCACCTCTATCAATTCTCACTCAAGCAGCTAGAACAGAACACATGAATCAGTGGTTCATCAATTTATAAATAATCCACAACACATACACAAGGAAGTTCTTTTCATTTGAAACTACATACTTTGTATGACAGAATCTTCTTTTTTAAAAATGGGGCTAACATTATTGAGTATGAAAAATATAACACATAGTACACCAACTATGACATCTCGTGCCCTCACTTATTTAGTGATGTTCCTTCTCTCGGATCACCAACTTCGTAACAATGCTCCCTGCAGCCTTAAACTTCAATACCCGAAGTTAATTTGAATTGGGGCGCGTTTTGCAGCGTAAACGGATGAAAATTATAGAAATCCTCACTTTAAACTCTCTCTGGCCGAAGCTAATTAAAGGAAAATGATTTGAAATTGAACTAAAGGACTATATATATATATATAAGGGTGGTGGCGGGGAGGCGCACCGCACTGCCCATCGCGCCAACCTCCCTGCGTGTTGCGCCCCTCAACGCGCCAAGGGGTCGGCACGCCGCGCTGCCTAAGGTGTCAGTGTGTCGGCGCGTCGCACTGGCCCTTGCAGCCTGGCCTCGCTCGACCCGACTTCCGAGGCTTTTCTACATGAATCGTACCCTATTTATTTACCTCAAATCCACGCATACGGTTACTAATAATTAACTTTTACGGGGTGTAACATCCTCCCTCCCTTAGGAACATTCGTCCTCGAATGCCTACTTGGTTTACAGGAGTTTAACTCCTTTTAGAACTATTATTCTGGACAAATTTTGGCAGAGTCTCCCATGTAATATGGACTATCTGAAAATCCTGAAACACAGGAGAGTCCAATACAGGCACTTCATATAACACTATAATAATTATTTCATAGCAAGGCTGGAGTCAACTGAGCAATATATATAACACCAATCATGAAATAGCAACTGAATCAATAAATTATCTTAACTGCATAATCTGGACTAAGCCTGGAACAAATGAGGATATCTGGATCTCATATCATCCTCAGCTTTCCAGGTCACCTCTTCTTTATTTTTGTTTCTCTACAATACCTTAATGGAAGAGACATCTTTAGTTCTCAACCTACAAACCTATCGATCCAATATAGCTACTGGAACCTCTTCATAGGCTAACTCCTCAGTGACTTGGACATCCTCAACTGGCACAACTCGGGACGGATCCCCTATGCACTTTCGTAGCATCGACACATGAAAGACCGGATGAACGAATTCCAATTCTGAAGGCAAATCTAGCTCGTATGCCACCTGGCCTATTCTTCAGAGTATTCGGTACGACCCAATAAACCTTGGGCTAAGCTTTCCCTTTTTGCCAAACCTCATTACGCCCTTCATTAGCGAGGCTTTCAGAAACACCCAATTGTCTACATTGAATTCCAAGTTCCTACGCTGTACATCAGCGTAAGATTTCTGGTAGCTTTGAGCCGTCAACAGGCGTTCTCTAATGAGCTTCACTTTCTCCTCTGACTGATGGATCATGTCTGGTCTAATTAACTCTGATTCTCCAACTTCGAACCAACCAACTGGAGATCTGCACTTTCGCCCATATAAGGCTTCATATGGTGCCATCTAGATTGCTGAGTGATAACTATTATTGTAGGCAAACTCAATAAGTGGTAAGTGTTCATCCCAGCTGCCTCCAAAATCCAGCACACATGCCCGTAACATATCCTCGAGCGTCTGTATTGTACGTTCTGCCTGCCTGTCTATTTGAGGATGGAAGGCTGTACTCAGGTTAACATGTGTCCCTAGACCCTTCTTGAAGGATTGCCAAAATTTAGCTGTAAACTGCACCCTTCTATCAGAAATAATTTATACCGGAACACCAC